>OY783209.1:2956246-4434369 GCA_963678705.1 Panorpa germanica | reverse complement strand
AAGTTTCTTCATGATTTATTTTAACAAAATATAAACAATATTGTTGATGTTATTAATTAGAATATTGTTGTTAATTAGGAACTAAATAAAAATCTTAATTAATGATAAATATCTGTGGTTTTATGTAATGATGATTCTTAACAGCGACGCATACCAGAGTATTAATTTAATAAATATTATGTTAATTAAATATTATTTTAGCTGCGTAGGTGAATTATATTCAATTCGCTTAATCATTTTATATAAATAAACGTTCTGTCAAAATTTTCTTCTTTCTCTTCCTGTCTTACGGCGTTTTCAACTACTAGGTTATATTCGTCGATCGTGGTCTTTTTTATAGATTGTTGATTACTTACGTGCCAATCAGCATCGTAAATTTATTGATTGTAATTTGTGTTTAATATTTGTACGGTTTATGACTTCAAAGTGTCATACACGTGATTTAAAACGCATATAAAACATATTTCAATAAGGAAAATAACAAAGAAATCCAGAAAAAATAGCGATGGTCCGGGAATTGAATCCAAATGTACAGCAACGTGGAATAGCTCAATGTTCCAGGCTACTGTGTCGTCAAAATGTTTTTTTTAAGTGTTTCAATTTAATTGGGCAATAAACCATGTCTTAATTTGTAGAAGAGTTTATTCAAATATATCAAAACGGAATATAACCTAAAAGACGTTGTACCAACAGTATCAGTTTTATAAAATTCTATATTATTTCAGATTGATTTTCAATGGTGAATACCATAGGCGTTGACATGGAGCTGGCAGTTTTAGACTCCGTAGATGGAGTACCGGATGACACCTTGGAGGGCGAACACTACAACCCTACTGTGAGATTAGTAGAAGTGCCTAGACAAGCTAGTGGCACTAGTGGATTTCATTTAACCAGAAGTAAATGGGATCCTTATCCATGGGTAAGTACGAATTCCAATACTTCTAATGCCTCTAAGATTACTTAGTTCAACAAAGCTACTACTACCCAAGTTATTAATTTTCTAATTATAAAAAGATTAAATCTTTTTCTTATTTTCAGATAAGTCGTGTAGATTCAGGTTCCATGGCTGATTCTGCTGGAGTCCGAACTGGAGATTGTGTCCTGGAGGTAAATGGTGAGGACGTGCTTGGATTGCGAGTAGCATCTGTAGCGGAATTAGTTAGATCGAATTCACAGCGGGTGGATCTTCTTCTGTGGAGTACTGGATTATCAACTAAATGTAACCCTGAGGTAAACAGATAAAAACCCTATAGCAGGCTCTGGTCTTCATAATAATTTTTATAAGTTAGACGGTGTGTTCTAGAAATCACTGTACATGCCACGGTTTCTCCAAACGATTCAGTTTCATTTTATGGTACTTCAGATTGCCGGATTCAACACCATTCGATTTTAAAATGCACTTGTGTTTGCATTAAGTGTATGCGTATTGTAATGTAAAAATCGTTTGGAATTTGAAGGAAAGGTACTGAACAAAAGTCAGAAAACATGAAATTTAGCAGGATGATGTTCCCCTTCAATAAGATCGTTACCTTCATCTCCCACTTAATACTCTCTTCAGATTTTAATGTTTACATATACGTTAAGCAGAGAGTTCGTCTGAAAGTTAAACGATTTAAAGATCTCTTACTAATAAGCGGGTACATTATTTGTCGTTATTATACATTATGAGAATTTTAACAATATTTTTAATAGATTCTTATAAATATCTACAATATTTTATTATTATTATTATTGTCTTATTATTTTATAGTGTGTGGCTTTCTATGGGGGAACATTTTCAAGGAAACCAATTGCCGTGATATTTTTGTCTCGTTGATTAAATTCAGATTCATTATTTAACAAAGATAAAAGAAATAGCTTGTCTCCAAACATAAACCTAAAACCGAAAGATTCTGTTGATTGTTGTTTAGATCAAAAACTTTTTACTCTTTTTGTTTCCCATAAAAATTAAATGTTGATTGAAATTTGCTTATTAAAGTAATTAAACAAGAAACTGTGTCTTAAACATACTATTAAAATACTTTTAGGCGTTATGTTGTGGACCCATGCCATCCAGTTTAAATCGTCTGTCCGCCAGCATGGCTGCCATTCTAAGCGCTCTGGAATGCCCGATTTGCTTTGAAACTATTCCACCCCCAGGTAAATTTTAACCACTTAACTTATCTACTGCATAAATTCTACAACTTAATGTTTTGTTACCTTTAAAGCCTTGCAATGTGTCAATGGTCATTTGGTGTGTGGTCGTTGCCGAGAAAGAACAGACAAATGCCCAGTTTGCAGGGAAAAATACGGCAGGGGAAGATCTCTTTTAGCTGACCAGGTACTTAACGCATAAGAGTCTTTCAGGAAATGAAAATAGTTCACTATATGCAACAATATTAATAGGTATTCAACTCTTTAACCGATGCTTTCGAACTTCGTGAAAATAGTGAAGACTTCACGCCCGGAAAACTCCGTGAAAAACTATTTGGACCACGTAAATTGAAGAAAACTCAAGATAAATTAGCTACACCATCACATACTAATAAATTCTTAGCAAGGATAATGGGAAAATCTTCGTCCGTGGAAAACCTAAGCTCTAATGAAATGGACTCGAAGAAGACGTTATCCGTTTCCGCTGAAGACTTTTCCACATTGAAGACGAAATCAGTTTCCACCAGTGAAATATTCAGGTATTTTGATTTGTCTAATTAAGTTTTTGTTTATTTTACATTACGGTAATATGTTGGTGACTACTTAGGCCACAAAGCCCTATAGCTATCCCCCGTTGCCCTTCAGCACACCGCCTTGAACGAAGCCTTGGAGAAGGCTTAACGACGAAGAGACCCTTATCTCGATACAACTCTACAGAATCACTTCTCAATAGAGATAACCAGAGCGTTATGAGCGACGGGGATGAAATTATACTTCACGTCCCAATTATCAATATGAAAGAGAAGGACAGCATGATGAATTGTCCTTGCGATGAAAATTGTCATAATATTATTCGAAGTAAGTAGATCATATTTAAATAAAAGTTGAAGAACGTTAAAATAAAAATCCATTTAAATTATATATTATATGATTTCTTAATTTTAATTTTTGATGCAGTTAAATCCATTTATATTTAAGAAGACGAACTGCGTTAAATTTTTTTAAATATCTTAACTATTTTGGATTTTATAAAGGGTTCTAAAAATTCATGGAATTTTTTTCCAAAAAGAAGAATTATTGATTTTTTTCTTTTTTCTTTGATGCAGTCATATCCATTAAGATATTTAATATATTTAAGATATAGTTAAGATATTTCAAATATTTTAACGCAGGTCGTCTTCTTTAATATAAACGGATATAACTGCATCAAAAAATATTAAGAAATCAATAATTTTTCTTTTTGAAAAAAAAGTCCATTAATTTTTAGAACCCCCTATAAAATCCACAAATGTTAAGATATTTCAAATTTATTAACACAGTTCGTCTTCTTAAACATAAACGGATATAACTGCATCAAAAAATATTAGGAAATCAATAATTTTTCTTTTTGAAAAAAAAGTTCATGAATTTTAAGAACCTTTTATAAAATCGAGAAACATTAAGATATTTCAAATTTTTTAACACAGTTCGTCTTCTTGAAGTTTAGTAGATATAACTGTATCAAAAATTTTCAAAGATCCTAAATTTTCTCTAGAAAAAGATGTCCATGTACTTTATTAAAAACTAGACAAATAAGAAATAAGGATTATCAAACAAATTTTCATCGCTCTAGAACTTTCTCTTTCTGTAACAAACGTATAATACACACCCATTGCAAGGCAATGGGGCGAAGAGCTAGTAAGGATATATTGCAATAAGAAGAATTTAATTTATAACACTAAACTGTATACCTAAAAAGCGGAACTAGCTGCCACGAATCTTTTCTTGTATTGATATGCATTCAAACGAAGCTGAACAGAAACTACTGGTGCTATAATTAATTTCTTCCCAAAAATACATACAAAAAATGTCATTTCGTATATAAATTATTCTAAAAAAAGTTACTTCTTTGAAGAATGTTTATTATTGATGAAAATTAATCGTGCCAAAACACAAATATCCTTTATTTTGCGCCAGGCGCCACTTTCCTTCGCCACGCTCTCCTTACGGCACTATAACAGAGAGTTTTAAAAAATATAATAACTGATTTATTAACACAATATTTTCTATTTACAAAGCCAGACTCTACAAACTAGTTATAAAACATGTCACTCAGATAAATCATCTGAATCATCTTGCGATTTGTCTGTGGACAGGGTTGGCAATCTGCAACCCTTACTCTGTTTGCACCGACTTGATTTTCTAAAATTTGATGGTAACTCCTTTTGATCATCTGTCTCTTGCACTGAATTTGCATCATCATCTTCTTGTTCTTTTGCTAATAATTCTTTAGCTTTTTGCATTGCATAATATTCGTTATAATGCTCTTTCCGTTTCCTTTCAAACTCCCTCCGTTCACTATCAGAGTCATCATCATGGTCTTCTGATGATGTTGGCTAAAAATACACTTTTATATTTCTTGCAATGTGTCAAAGTAATTTAAAAGAATAGAAAGCCATCTTAAGGTAGTTCTAGTGGCTTTAAACCTTTGTAAACAATCAACACTTTCACAGATTTTTTTAAAACTCTGTAGAACCGTTCTTAAACAAACAACAGCTCTTGCATGTTATATCGCTTTACAGCTGGTCAAAACATTTAAAATTTTGTAATTAAATTGAAGATAATTATATTAACATCATATTTAAATTTTAACAAATGGGTTTACGAACTTATTTTTTTAAGGTTATGTTTTTATATTTTCATTGACGTATAGGATAATATATATGTATGAGTATATTGGCGTTTCTATTTTTTTAAATACCCAAATAAAGACGGAGATATACTTAAATTAAAATTTCTGTCGTATAGTTTTAACTTTACGAACCACAGAATAAGTACATGCTCTTATTGATTGGATTAGTAACGTGGTATCCAGGATGAACATATTAAATTTAATAGCATAAAAGATTAACGTCATGTGGCTATGAATATTGCTTGGGCACGCATAAATATCTAAATTTGGAAATATGATTTCGATTTCTGACATGTCACGATTCTGGGTATAGTAAGTAACCTTTTTCACTTAACGTTATTTACCAATTTCATAATATCAAAACTTTAAGTCTTGCTCGAAACAGCTGTAAATAATATTTGACGTGTTCATTGTATAAGTATCGTAATTCAGTAAAAGGGAAAAGAGTAGGTAGTACATGACTTCAAAAATCGAGATAATTGTTATATTTTTATTAATTAAAGAAACAAAAGTGACTATTTTAATTGACGGTCATGGTTCACAACCTAATTGAGTAAGAACAATGTCCGAATTACCTGCATGACTTTCGGTAATGTATCTGCCGCCGAGAGCAACCTCCTCGCTACCTCTTCAGAGTCAAGAGCACCCCCCATATCATCTAAAGAACCTGACCTTCGGAATGGTGTCTTAGCCTCGTCTATTTTCATATGACCATAATCTTTATCTGCAGGATGTAATGTAGCTTCTATATTTGACTCATCCCATTTAGCAGATTTAAAGGATTTTCTTTTAGTGGGATCTTCGGACGTCCCTGCATCTGCTGATGAAGACATTTTTAAAATACTTTTTCTACTATGTCGAGCAGTTTTGTGTTGGGAATGAGGATCTGATTCCTCTGCAACGGGTTCCGCTGGTCGGTATTTTTCTTTATTATCTTTTTTATTTGACATATTATATATGACGCCTAATTACAAATTTCATCTATTTTGTTTTATTATTTCAATTAAGTAATATCTCAGTCAGCTAAGAATGTCATTCAAGTGCTATTTTTATGCAAAATAATGGTTCAAGATCAGGTATTAAATTGTATAATTGGTCTTCCAATTCGAAATACCTTTGGAAAACTTTCTGTGATCTAAAAGCTACGAAATTTTGAAACTTCATTTGGTTTCTTTCAAATGTACCGCCACTGATTGGGTCTAAGTCTTTGGTAGTTATTTTCAATTTAATAGAGAACAAAATTTTGAACAAATTTTACATTCAGAACTTTTCTGTAAACTTAATAACAAGCGCGCTATAGCGTCAGTGAAATTTTTCCAAGTTGGCGAGAAAATCACGAAAGTCAGTTTTGTAAAACCATAACTAATATACAACTGTACATGAGTAATAACATATTATAGAAGTATTCTCAGACCCTACTCCTCTCCTCTGTCTTTTCATTCCTTATCCATGTCTCTCCTTCCATCCATATTTACCTGTAACCTGTAATCTTCATTTCTCTTCTTCCCTTTTCCTCTCTTGCCACGCATTGAAAACACAACAGTGTTGATACTTTACTATTTGATAATGACTTCAGTCTAAATCACAGACAATTTTTACATGCCCTATCTCAACATATAGTAAAATGACGTCAGACTGCATTTGCTCAACGAAAATTTAAATTCCAGTTTAAGTACTTTAGCAATACAGAAGATAATTTCAAAACTATGTCAATTTGTTTTTAAATAAAGTTTGAAATATATGGGACACTACATAATTAAAAATTCTGCAGGTGGTGAGTTGATGGATCATATTTCATCGGAGCACCCCGGGCCTTTAATCCAGTGGGGCTCATCAGCGGAGTTTTCTGTTCCTCCTCTAGGACCGATGGAGCATGCTTGCTTAGCACTCAAATGTTACACAAAACAATTTTATCTGAAATTGGAATTTCAGAAAGGTTTTAAAGACAAGTATGTATTTGTTGAATAACATAACCTAAAATATTTTTTTAAATCAACTTATGTACATTTTTGTTTTGCAGTTCTTCAAATATTTTGATTTGGTGCTGGGTTCAAGGGTCAAACACAATAGCTGATCAATATCTGTTAGATATTACCTTAACTGATAACAACGGAAAGAAGATTTGCGCTCGTAGCGCCGTTTATTCTTTACAAGAAACCACGTGGCAGGTATTGGAATTATTATTCGTGTTTTCTTCCTTCTGGGACCTCTTACATACGCTCCAGATATTATATGATTCAGATATAAACACTACGAAAATACTTATCAATAAGTTCAGATTTTGAAATATAGAGAAATAACAACATGCTTAATTACATTTTTTTATAGGACATCAAAACATCACGTAGGGGTATCTTCTTCACTGCTGAAACGCTTCTTGCGAATTTTGGTTGCTATAAATCACTGAATCTGAGAGCCGAAATCATTTTGGGGAGTCCAACTTTTGAATGTGACATATGAATTACTCTTAATTAATAAAATTATTGTATACATTGTAGTTTATCGTTACCAGTTACGTAGTTATCATAACTATGCTCTTAATTATTGTAATTAACTCTTTTATTTATAAGAATACTAAGTTATTGATTATCCTTCCTATATTATAATGTTCCAAGTGTATGTTTATATATGGTTGCTCGAAAACGGCTCCATGCATCTTTGTCAAAATTTCCTATTTCGTAGAGACAAAACTTCTAAAGTAGTTGTCGTCCTCGCATTTTCCTCTAAATGTACTGGAAACCCGTAATTTTGGAAAAATGGATACGACGTCTCTATTATTTTTTTAATTTTAAATGTTTTACGATATACTGAAGTTTTTAAATAAAAGAAATCAAAATTGATAAGTAACACTTCGAGCGCCGACCCCTGTAATGAAAGAGACGTCGCTTTGCGACGGGGTGAATGCTATTTAGAAATATATTGTTATTAAAATATTGAATTCTTTAAGTGTTTTATTATTTGAAATTTAACCTAAAATTATTTTGCTAAATTAAAATGCTTTAAAATTGTCTTGCGCCTAATTAATATGCAACTAAACAAGCCGCTATGTAAAATATTTGCTTTTATTATTATATACAAATATATTTTTAACTTTATAACTTTTATTTAGGTTTACATTATAATTTTCAACGCCTGATGAATACGCAACCACATATACCTTAGTTGTTTATGCATAGTTTCATTATAAGCATTGGCGGAGCCGTTTGCTATATATGATATGAATTTTAGCAACACATAAGAATATAATGAAGCATAATACTAGTTAACGCAAGTTATAAATATTTCACTTGTCCAACGCTTCAGTGCAATCCATTTTTAATGCTAAAAGAAATTATCTGCAGCTATAAATCAGCATTGGGAAGTTAAATAATAAACAGAAAATAATACAAAAACAAAAATATTGAACCTAAAAAAGTTGTGATATATTTGTCCACTGTAAATTAAAAAAATAAATAAAGTGATGCAAGAATGTAATCAATTTAGTTTAAAAAAAAAGAATAAGAATTACAAATACAACTAATAATGCAACGGTAATTTAATGTAGACTGTACAACATTACTTGTTATAGTTGATTAATAAACAAGAAACAGAAAGTATGCTATTAATTACTACATGAATAAATGTTGTTATACTCAATGTGTTATTGAAGAAAAAGAAAGTTCTAAATGAAAGTGATGTGTAAGATATAAGTGTATACAGCTCGGCTTATGCAAACGCAGTCATTGAGTGTTGCTTGAGTAAATCTTAGACATTTTATTTATGAGTACGAGTGCAATACGATCGCTATTTGTTCGTTTTGTGTCTTTCTGACATCATCAAACCCGTTAAACAGAGAACATAGATGGTATAGTCAAAATCACGATAGTTCGGCGGTGACTTATACTTAAAAGAGGTTATAAGAGCGATATAAATCTATAAAACGATAATAAATTTTATCTTATTCGTTTCTATATACATTATAGAAAAATAAGTGAGTCAGTGCTTTTTAGTTATATCGGCAGTTTATACCCCACAACTTGTTTTAAGTATGAGTCGCCGCCGAACTCTCGTAATTTGAACTATACCTTACATTCATGTAATATTTTAATTCAGAAAAACCTAGTAATATTTAATTTAGTTCCAGCGTGGTATAGGTTGGACAGAACGTTTACTATTGTCAGAAATTTGCGTTGCGACAACGTTGGAAAATGCAGGCAATGTTGATACCATCAAAGATTTAAAATTCCCGTTCTACATTCTACACCACTCGAGACAATTTTGCGCGCAGCGTTTCCGGATCACCATTAAGCATAAAAGAACATGTAGGGATTTAAAAAAGAAGATATATTAAATTATTATATCTCGAACACAAAACGATGGAGTGCTATTTCTTTTTTGTTTAATAAACATTTTTCTTTTCTCTCCTAAATTCTTTCAAAATTCTTTTGAGATATTTTTTGTGTATAATAACAAATAGTTGGATGGACAGAAGGTTTTACACGCTTCAAATTGGAGGTGAGCCTGAAAATTTCTAACTTTGTTATTAATTATCTCGGATTCAAAACGGTTAGAAACTTTGGGATTTATTAGTAAACAGGATTCTTACCCTATAAACAGAATGGGCTTGTGTTCTCATTTTTTGGTGGTCGATTTTTCAATTGTTTATTGAAATTGATGTTAATAAATGTGTATTAGCGTGTCTATTTCATTAAATATCTAAATGTTGACGGAGATATAGCAATTAAAGTTTGAATTCTAGTTTTAGTCGGCCATATTTGTATGACGTGAAATGCATTTTAACATCAGTTATTTGTTGAGTAGGTCAGTGCTGTGGTAATGTTTTGTAGCTGTTGGTAGTCAAATAATCAAGTCAAGTCAAAGAATAATAAGTTTTTATTTTATTTAACCCTGTAGACATAACATTGAAACTTAATTGTTCCTTGAAATAGCTGTAAATAATATTTGATATTTTGATATATAAATACATATAGCAGAGATTTATGAGCTGTAAGGTTGGCAGAGGTTGTGATGTCACATGTATTTTGAATGTGTACAACGTTGAATCCCTTTAATAATTAAAGAAACAAAATGACTTTTTTAATTGTTAATATCTCTTAACATATAAGGAGTTATTAAAAAATAATTGAACATTTAAGGTTCTTATAACCTACTTGATCAATATATAGTACACTTTTATAGAAAGTAAGACGTAGGACACAAGCCCATTATTAAAAAATCTATCAAATAGGGGCTAACGCTGGAACTACCTTAATGCTTTTTAAGATTATATTCGTTGTCTAGATATAGTCAAGATAGCTATTTGGTAAATTCTAACACTGCGGTAAGCTTGGAATAAATTTATTCCATAAGTGGCAAAAAATTAATTTACAAAATAATAAACAAATCAAAAAACAAACAAAATATACCAACCATATAAATAAACAAGTCTACAAAACGCACAATTATTATATTACAATTAATACCTAGCTATTGATATATTGAAATTATATTCCTTAAAATGGTCTTCTTAAGAACTTTTACGATTATGTTGATAAACAATAAAGATCAAATAATCGAGATTATTTTTCTTTTTTTATAACAAACATATTATAAAACTTGATGGGATGCAGCTGTCAATAGTAGAAGATGTATAACACACACACTCAATTCATCGGAAACTTATTTTTTATAACTACAGTTCAATGTAATAATTAAACGGTACAAAATCATTTATAATATTGTGACTTATTACAAATAATTGGACATCCCAGTAAACATTTTGGAGTAAATTCTACTTAATTTTTATTACATATCATGAATTTTTTGTCTGGAACGTGTTCGTTTTCTATTCAGTCGTTCAAAGGAAAGGTCCTTTTTATGAGCTACAGACATTGCAACGACGGTTCACTGCTGAATTAAAAGCGGAGTAGGTTTATGATTTATGACCGGATAATAAAAATATACCCATGTGGGAAAGAAACAGAAATACTTAATGAATGATGTTGGAAAAAGAAAGAATATTATTATGAAAAACTAACACAAAATCTGTGACAGGTAGAGAACTTGTAAAGCGTTAGAATAGAATTGTACGAGTGACTCGAACTTCACCAAATAGGACACTTCACCAAATTGTTTACTGGGATTTGAGGTTCTGATAGCTAACTGTGTCAATATATAGAATAGTTTTATAGAAATTAAGACATGGTTCATAAGCCTTCAATCAGATTTCTAACTCAACAAGAAAATATATGCAGTAGCATAGTAAATTACATTTCACAACATTCTAACAAGTTGCTACGTTCTACGACAACGTCCACGCGTGATTAGCTCTATAGGAAGTGTCGTATTTTCCTTCGTTTTTGAATTTATTACCTTGGCGGTTCGGTTCGACGGTCTCATTACGATATTTCTATATCTGATATTAATTTTCAATAAAATACCGATTGACACCGTCACGCAATAGAACGGATTTTCAATGGCCGGTGCATTTCACGCTAAAAACAGAAAATAAATTAAATACCTTTGTTTAAAATATTTTGTTATTTGCAAACAATTAATAAATACAATGAAGTGTTTACTAAATTAATATAATTAGTAAATTTGATTATATTTTATGAATGGTTCTAAAAGAGAAACATAACTAAATCTTACAGTTGTATTCTTCAAGTAAAAACATTTGAATTGTTTACATATGAGTACATCTTATATTAATGTAGAAAGTTTTTATAAATATTTACCTTAGATATCGATTTTATTCGGATTTTATTCTCACAGTATAAGAGAAACATTATATTAGATTTCTTTACAGATTTATTCTAGAAAAAATAAAATTATTTTCGTAAAAATTTCGGTTTAATTACATTATATCATTTACAAATACTTTCAGAATATATTTTACTAAGAATTATCTGGCTTTGTAACTTTTTAGCTACCACTACCATAATTTTGCAGCAGACCCTAACCAGGGTTTTGTCGGGTTATTCCTGATGACCCAGTAAACAATTTGGTGAAGTGTCCTATTTAGTGACGTTTCTATCACTATTTCACTTCAATTTTTCTTCTTTATCTTCATTTGTATTCCGACAGGAGGAGTAATTTCGCCATTTGTAGCCGATATAGTAGACATTTTATATGAAAAAATGTGAGAAACTGAACTATAAATGAACTCTTTAATGACAAAAAAATCATGACGCATCTTCAATATGATGTCAAAGTGACTCCAAAATGTTTACTGGGGAGGTAGTTTTTGGCAGAACTTGATCAAGCCATCGGGATTTATTTTTCATTTTATTTGAGGTCAGCTAAAAGATTTTTCCAGACTTAAGTGCCTAATTTTTTCAGAAATAGTTCTTTTACAAAACGCCTAATAAGCGCCCTTAAAGAGTTACAAAATAAGGGTTATTTACATATCATTTTTATAGTTAATGTGTAATATTTATGTAAAATATACCAATATTTTATGTAATATTTACGTTACGGTTTAGCGGGTACAGTACATATGGGTTATTATACCAGTAAGGTAGAACCTTGGTTAAAAAGTTATGCTTTTTATATAATCGCGTTATAAGGAATCGTGCAAAAAGACGACTCTTCTCAGCTATAGATGCTGTTAATATTTTTCTTTCGTATTTCATTTATCTTTTTCTAATAATATCTGTATTATTTAATAATTATTATTTAATACAATTTAAAATAAAAGTTATAAATGTAATAAAAAAAAAACAAAACTTAAAATAAAAGTGATTCAACTTCCAAATTTAAAAGAACAGTAGAAAAAAAGGAGTATAAAGCATTCCAATAATTATAAAAACATCTCTATTAAAAATTACATAATATTTTTAATCAATACTTATAATTTTATTACATTTCTTGCAACTAATTTGAAATAACATGAAAAACTAAATTTCCATTTATATGAACCTATTCGAATTAGAAACGTCTACTGTAAAAAAAACATCTACAACTTAATTAACATATTTATTGCTGCTAATTTTTTACAACAAATAAAAAGCGTAAATTTGCTATTCATTTTCTGTGAAATTACTCATTATCCTAACAAAAAAGACTACAGCGTAATTAACGATATAGTTTGGCTACAGCTACGGGAATATTCCAAGCTCGTATCAACATTGGGTAACAGTATACAACGTCGTGCGACTTGGACATTCAAATCTGTTTAATTAATGAAGAATTTGAATAATTATCAATGAATATGCTAATACTGACAGTGTTTTAACATTCGTAATGTTGGTAACACTATCTGAAGATGTTTTCCCTTGTCACTGTATGTGCAATATGTGTTTAATCAGCTGTTAAATTAATTAAGGGGGACCTCGCATGTTTGAACTGAATACTTTCATTGATAATTTAGTTGTGTCCTACTTTTCTGTTTGAAATTTTATTAAAAGTTATTTGCATGTTTTTGAAATGTCTGTGTTATAAAATGAACTTCGTTCCTGTCATAGGAATCATAAATTCTGTATTAAGAGGGGTTCATTTTATTTATTTATATTAACGTACAACATATTAAGTTTATTGTGTAAAAATTTGTAATCGATTGGAGTAAAACTGTCGAAGATATAGAGTTTTAAGTCTGCACCTCTTTGGTCTGGTTTCGTCTTACCTTGAAACTCTTAAATGCGTTTTTCTTACACATAACTTTTTCAAAGTCGATGCCATCTCTAGCTCAAAATGTGCTGCATCGATCCATTTTAAATTTTGCACACTCTTTTTCTGCATAAATTCCGAGGTAACCCTGTCGAGTTTTTTTTTAATTTTAACTTATTTTAAAGTAACAAAGTTCCTGTTTTCTTTTTCATGAAAAATCGATATTTTGATTTCTAAGTGCTGTAAAAACTTGAAAAATCAATAAAATAAAAAAAACTCAACAGGGTTATGTGCAGAAACTTATCAACTAATAAAATAATTTTGGTTTTTTGATTTCAGATAATCCAGTGATGAGTTATAAATAGCACCGCAATGAAGCTTTTTCTTTGTGACGTCTGCGGAGATTCGCTGTCAATGCCTCATTTCTTGACATTTATTTATGAAAATTTCAGAATGTATTCTTCAAATGTTATTTTATCATGTAGTAATTATAGAAATAATTATATATTAACTGTGTCGTCAAAAAACATTATCGAAAATATGCTCTTTTTTTCATTTTTGATTTCATGCTAATTTTTTTGTATTTAATACTTTTTCGGCAATAAGATTGAATAAGCAAAATCCCAAGAAAAAAAAACAAAAGTATATAAATTGTTTACTATAATAGGCAAACTATTTAATATCTATTTGTCCACTACTTATGCCCCTGAGAGACTCTCCCACACGGTGTTCGTGATTCTTGCAACCTAGTGTTACACCAGCTCCTCCATCGGGTTTGGTTTGGTGTTTTAGTCGTTCTGCAGTCTCCCGCGTTGAATAACGTCTCAGTCTCTTACCTTACACGTTAAGCGCGTTAACGGAGGCATTTTCTCACATGTAACGAATAACTAACGATTACCTAAACCTCTGTTAAGTGAATACTAATCAAGAACACAAGACATTCCATCACTACATGTCCAAGTGATGTAAGTGACACTTTGTATTAAGTATCAGTAATTGAAATTAGAAACTAAGTGCAATAACAATAAAAACAATGAGGTTTTTTAGTGTTGTAATGTGCATTGTTGTGTAATACATTGTTACACATTGTTGAAACTGTATGTGACTACTTTATTAACGCTTGTGTGCTAATTACTTAATTGTTGGATTTTAATTCATATTTTAAATAATTATAAAATAACTGGCAAGTAAGTGTTAATATTATTAATAACTTTTTATGAAGAAATTTTACCTGTTAAATATAAAACTTAAATATTACATAAATTTACATATATCTTATGTTAAGGTATTTACGTAAAGTTAACTTTTATATAAAATATAGTATCTTTAACGTAAAATTGTGTTTCGTGAGTTAATATAACGTACAAATTACTTCAAATAGTAGCAAAATTTTATGTCATTTCTAGTTAAACACAAAATGTAATGTCACGTATAATTCAACGTAATATTTTTTATCTAACGTTACGTTTTATTATTTACCGAAGTTTAACATAATTCTATTATATAGTCATTAAATAAATTCAAAAGACATTATCAGTTTTTTTATTCATTATCATATATATTTAATACTGGCTAAACCTGGTCAATGAGAAAGTAAATAAAAGACACTGGAAAGAAATGTATTCGAATGCAACGTTTCGAGCAATTTTTATTTATAAAGAAGAAGATGTAACATTATACATAAAGTTTTCAATTAAAGGTTTTATTAACGCCAAGAAACATACATTTTATGGGAAAAGATAATTTTTGTTATGTAAACTTACAATAATATTAACTAAAAAATTGTAGCTAAAGTAAGCAAAGTATCTGGATTACATTATTCATTACTTATCTGTGGTTATAATGTCATAACTGTAGTTTAACTGACTATTGAAAAATCGGCACTTAAAGTAAACATATTTGTGTTTAGTAGGTACACTCAAAAAACCATAACTTTTTTTTCAAACCAATCAGTCTTCTGGGTGGCCGAGGTAGTTAGGTCGTAAACTCTAACACTAGTTATGCTTGGGCCAGTGTTTGTTTCCCAGAAATGGAATAAACTTATTTCATGACTTGAAAAGAAATAAACTAACCAAAGGAGCAATAATATTATTGCGTTAGGTTTAAAACCTCTGTCTTAACAACACGGGATAGAGTCTTCGTTTAAATACATTATATTCGGGGAGTGAGGGAGACAGCGTCTGTCTATTACCATTAAAGAAATATTTGTTGAAAAAGGATAGCATATACTTTAAACATACTGTACTGAACGAAATACTATATAAGTGTAACGGTGAAAAATATATTTTACTTGTCTAACCGCATCTCGTTTCTTTCTCACTTAGCAGATTGATTCCTCACTTTGGAATAAAAGGAATGAAAATGAACTAAAAAAAATATATCCAAGTGTGAAAGAAACAGGAATACTTAATGAATGATGTTGGAAAAAGATAGAATATTATTATGAAAAAAATTCTAACAACTAACACAAAATCTGTGACAGGTATGGAATCAATTTGAACTAAAAGCGACTTTTGTATACCACTTTTGAACTATTAATGAACTTGCTAAGACTACATATATCAGATTTTATTTCACAAAATCTTGACAGGTAGGGAATAAATTTGAACTAAAATTGGTTTCTGTGTTGTTGCTTCGAACTTGTAAAGCGTTAAAATTGAAATGTACGAGTGACTCGAACTTCACCAAGCCATTTTACTTCACTAAATGTTTACTGGGAAATCAACAAATAAACAAATCTATAGAAACACACAATTAGCTGTTGAAATCGCAGTAGCAGTTTGATTCCTCACTTTGGAATAAAAGGAATGAAAATGAACTAAAAAAAAATAATAAAGAAAATAAATATCAAAGATCTGTCGATCGCCGATACTTCAAGTAATGATTGCAAACGAATTTCAGTTAACCGACAATACTTATTTTGGTTATTCGTTTCATAAACCTTCTTTTTGAATAACTTGTACTAAACAGAACCGTTTTTTGATCTCAACAAAAGATCTCAGATGAACCGTGTTACAGCTAGGACAAAGTTTTTGTGAGATACCGTTAATATCATAAAAAATATAATCGAATAATAATGACTGGGTTAAAATGTATATAACAAAAGTAATACTTGAACCAATTTCAAAATCACATTTTTATAAACAATAGAAAATAATGACTTCACGATTTCGTGATAATAAACGATTGTCGTGACTTCCTTTTTGACTTAGAATCACCTTAAACGTATTAAATCCAAACGTCGTTAAAACAGAAAATAATTACGATGAAAAAGCAACTGTACATATCTTTTTATAGTAATTTTATCTGTCATTTATCTTAGATTTTTCTTGAAATGTATATTTAATTATCGTGTAAATGTATGGGAATTCTAAAGATATGTAATAAGACTAGCAATTCATATATAATAGAGCTTTGTTTGCGTGTGAAAAATAAAGAAAATAAAGAATAAAATATGTATATAGTTATCATATAACCTCAAAAGTAATTATATATTCCGTTATTTTTCGAAGACAAAGCAGCAGCGAGATTCACTAACTTTGTTAGCAACTATATTCTACTGTTAATTTCATAATATAATTTATATTATTTTAGATAGTCAAAGTTTTAAGAGCTATCAAATATAAAACATCGCCCATATGAGTTATATGTATTGCATGATTTCAGGCGTATCGATTTTGAAAATTTAGAGTAAAATTAGAGATTATAAAATTTTATTTTTTAAGAGTACTACTAGTACTACTGTGGCATGTCGTCTACTTTGACATATGTATAAGTACGTTTATTAATTTTTGATGAAATTACCAAATAGAGCATCTTTCAACAAGAGGTGTCATTTTAAATCAGCAAAACGATGCAACATTGTTTTGAAAAGTGGTGATATTTTTAGTTTAATACATAGTACAAACTCTGCGGTTAGTAATGGAACACAACATCTGCCAAATATCATCGCAATGACGGTTGTATGTTGATAGAAAGAAAATAATTTCTGAAAACAGTGAGCAAATAGTACTTGTCAATGAAGTTCGGGAATCCCGGTGCCAAAACGTCGTAAAAAAGGTGTCTGCTTTTGTTGTTTCTTTAATAATATGAATAATTTGCATTTATTTGGGATAATTTTTATGTGCAATCAAGCGATGTACAAATAATTAATGGACCAAATCAGGTAAAACGTCTGAACAGCATCCTGCTTGAGAAAACCAATGGCTCAGTGAACTGCAGTAGCTAATTGACGGTGACGCTGAGGTCAAAGTTTAAATATGTCAATGATTTATAACCATATCCGTTTTATTTATATAAAATGTAAATATGTATTTATACGAAATCGATTAAAAATAAAATAGAGTAGATGACAAAGTGCCGAAACATTTTGCTCATGTTGAATTACATATGTAAATATATTTGTTTCGAATGTATATAAACACATATCATTATAATTACACATAAATTTATAATTATTACAACTAGAATATGTGTAGACGCAAAGAAATGTTAATTGACGTGACGTTAGTTCGGTTCAAATGGCAGCATCATCGCACCGCACCAGGTGTACCATCCGTAACAGTCATAAGTCACTGGTTTATAAAGAGACAGTTAGATAATTATAGCTATTACGTATATAACGTAATTAAAAAATTAATTTTATAACAGTTTCAAATTATTTACGACAAAAAAGTACCGAATGGAAAAGATGCTTTTTCTATAAGTTATATCTTGATGTTTGTTTATTTTTTTTTGATAAGCTTTGCCTGCTACAGGTTTAATGGGATTGTGCCCTATGTCTTAATTTCTATAAAAGTGTACTATATATTAATTAAGTTGGTTACTAGAACCTCAAATGTTCAATTATTTTTTAATAACTCCTTATATGTTAAGAGATATTAACAATTAAAATAGTCATTATGTCTCTTTAATTATTAAAGGGATTCAACGTTGTACAACATTCCAACTACATGTGACATCACAGCCGCTAGTTGCTATCTCTCTTATACAACAGAGCGTAAAAGAGATAGCATATTCAAGATAGAACTCTGGCAAGTTTACAGGTTGCCAACCTTACAGCTCATAAATCTCTACTATATGTATTTATATATCAAAATATCAAATATTATTTACAGCTATTTCAAGGAACAATAAAATTTCAATTTATTATTCTTTGACATGACTTGATTATTTCGACTACCAACAGCTACAAAACATTACCACAGCACTGACCTACTCAACAAATAACTGACGTTTAAATGCATTTCACGTCATACAAATATGGCCGACATCTCTAGCGCTAAAACTACAATTCAAATTTGTAATTGCTATATCTCCGTCAACATTTAGATATTTAATAAAATAGACACGCCAACACACATTTATTAACATCAATTTCAATTAACAATTGAAAAATCGACCACTAAAAAATGAGGACACAAGCTCATTTATTAAGAAGTGCAATAAAAATTGAAAGCACAGTCTGATAGTATAAAATGCCTTTATAACAAATGCATACTTCCCTTTCGTGGAGTATATTTAGTGTAATAGGTCAGGTGTTCCTATTTCTACTTAAAAACAATGTAAAGGTAAAGACGTTCAATTAAACTGACCTTGAAATCCAATTACTTGACAATGAGCCACGTTTACTATTAACGTTATCCTACTTAAGTCACGTTTAATAACAATTTACGAGTAAACAAATGCAGTAACACTTGAATGTTTATTAGTTTAATAATTTCGTAAACAAAATTAAAACAGTTTTAAATTCCTTGCAAAATTCAAGTCAATGGCCAAGCGCTTGACAAGTACATGTAGCGCTTCACCTGGAGAACGGCCGCCTGTCTTGAACGTCTTCAAATGAGAGAGAATCGTACGCAAAATGTAAACATATTAATTCAAAACAAACTCTCTGATTTTGTAGAGAAAGCAAATTTATTGACAATTATTATATATTCCATTTTTATTTGCTAACTCATAAAACTGTCTTGAAAATTTATACTTCGCAGATATTTTTAAGCGAAAATACGTCTTGTGGCATGGGCATGTTAGTGTCCCATATGTATTAATTTCTATAAAAGTATATTATATACTAGAGGTTAACCCCGTCGCAAGCGACGATTGTCTTTTATGTGTGAATTGAATTTCATTTCAAATTTTAATATCATTTTTAAGTTGAAATATTAAACTCGTTCTATATTTATTTTACATACAAAAGCAAATAATTTTTCATATAAACTGACTAAGAAAATGTATATTTCCATTTTGTTCATTATTTGACCAACTTTTTTTCAAAATTTGGGATTTTTTTTTCGATTTGTAAATACGGGTTTCCAAGAAATTCAGAGAAAAATCCGAGGGCGTCAATTGAAATAGGAAATTTAATAAAATAGAAACGCCAATACACATTTATTAACATCAATTTCAATCAACAATTGAAAAACCGACCACTAAAAAATGAGGACACAAGCCTATTTAATGTTCGTAATAGTCTGAAAAATGTTTTTAGAGAAAGAAAAATTGGAAAACTCTAGAAAAACGTGCTTTTTTATAAGGGATTTTTGCTACTATATGCGTAACTGTCGTTTAACAGCTGATTGTCAAATTGTGAATTAAGTAATAGTGACGAAAAATTGATTTAGTTATTTATTTTCAGTTGAGTTGGGGAAAAAAATTATTGAAATTTGGACAGGACAACGTCTGTCGGGTCAGCTACTAAATAATAAATAGAGATCGATTTAACACATCTCCACGATCAAATATCTTTATATAATATCTTTATATGTTTCAGATTTTCAAAATGTCTGTAACATCTTCTCCGAGTCAATCTTCTTTACGACTTTGTCATATTGACCGAGATGCGAATAAAACTACAAGACTTGGTTTTCACTTGAGTCGGACACAATGGGACCCCTATCCATGGGTTAGTGGCGTCGAGTCCGGCTCTGGAGCCCACAGAGCAGGGCTACGTACAGGAGACTGTGTTCTTGAGGTAATCATACTGTCAAACAGCGCGCTTCTGATCTAATGTTACATCGATTTTGTGTTATACGCATATTTGAAATTTTAGGTGAATGGAAAAGATGTACTAGGTCTTCGAATTGCGGACGTGGCTCAACGAATTCTTGAAATTCCAATTGTTGAATCCTCCGATACACCAGGAGTTACATTGTTACTATGGAATGCTGGTTCTGATCCCCATGTCGCTGCTACAAGCGTAAGTATCACGTTTTAAATAATTTCATCCTAACTTCATAAAAGAATTCATTAAAACAAGAGATTCAACGTTATAGAACATTCCAAGACACAACAGAGCGTAAAAGAGATAGATATTAAAAAAAAACATATTCAATACAGAACTCTGATCCATAGCAAAGATACCTGGCCTACCCTTAATAGTACAGACATGTTACGTCATAAATATGGCCGACATCTGTAGCACTAAAACTACAATTCGAATTTTTAATTGGTATATCTCCGTCGACATTTAGATATATCTTAAAATAAAAACGCCAATATACATTTATTAACATCAATTTCAATCAATAATTGAAAAATCGACCACTAAAAAATGAGTTAGTAATAGAGGTATAATATCAGGAACACACCCTTGTGAGTCATAAACTAGTGCCTGGAATAGAAATATTGATTTGTTTAGGTTCTAAATACTCTGAGCTCTGGGATATGTCCATATAGACCCAAGAACATACGGAACGCTGATGAATTACGAGGTCTTAGATAATAGACTTCGCAAGTAGTCTCCAATACCTTAATCAGGCACTGGTATTACAATTTAAATAATAGCGCTAACGATGCTACTTTTTTAAATAAGTAAAAGTATAATGTTACCTAACCTATAATATAATTTCATTATACAAACTTAAAAAAACACAGGAAACTACCCAATTAGTAAAATAAATTGTTTTAATTAGTACGATGATTATTTAAAACTACAATTTCTTAATCACATAAAAAACTATAATGGTTATTGCAACTACAATATGATTTTTTAATCAACTGAATTCGCTATTCATTTATGCGCTATTTAATCCTATATCATAAATTAAGTAAAAAGAATTGTGGTACGTCTGACCTATGTCAATGTTGCTACTGCTGTTGCTGGTTCCATATCCGCCTCAGCCAAGGCTTGCCACCGTTTGATTCGATCTTTTTGAATAAGATCCATTATCTCAAGATAAAACAGAAGGTCGTCCAGATATTAGATTTTATGTATCACAAAAAAAATTACTTTGTCAGAAACTTATTTTATATGAGTAAATATTATACCGGGCACTAATAATTTTGGTTTATATATATCTATCGTCCAGTTCATTAGTTAAGCATTATAATTTTGTTTGGTTGCATTTATGACGTATCTGGCATTAATTGACATAGAGGATCCTCTTTTACGTATAACTATGTTCATAACCAAATCAATGGGCTTGTGTCCTCATTTTTTAGTGGTCGATTTTTCAATTGTTGATTGAAATTGATGTTAATAAATGTTGTTATTATTATAGAGTTCAAGCGCATCTTTCAATAAATCTGCTTATTGAATCTTATACAAATACTAACCTACAAACACGGAAGTTGAATTTAAAATCATTACGACATCATCTATTGACTGTCATGGCGTCATCTACTCGAGAAGACGAGAATAGACGGGTATGCGGACGCCCCACAGCTAAACACATGTTTCAACTGATGACTTTTGATTTGAATTACTTTCTAAACATTATTCTCGATTCTCCATACTAGATACTTGATACTTAGCTTCAATGCCAAGTTCTTAAGGTGTGCAAAGTTTCGTGGGATACACATCATGAATGTATTTATATACATATACGTCAAACACAGCTACGTGCATGTTTATGTAACATAAAATGTTACCTTTTGTATAAAAATTGTTCCTAAATTCATTCATTACATTTGTAATATCTCTGAATCACTTCTATCCAGTACAAATCTAAGCGCTTGGTTATCCATTGAACACAAATTATATATGAACTATTTATTATATATGAATTAAATTATCCTTCACTTAAGTAAAGATAAGTTCACCGACTTTCAATGTCTATAAATTTAGCTTACATCATAATATATTCTGTCAAGAAAACAAACGAACTTGAAAAACTAATGTTTAATTCATAGATAAACGTTGAATTGTTATAATTATTACTTCAGGTTGAATAATAACATAGGAAATATATTGGCAGTACAAAAATTTATGAGTTCATTTTATTTTAGAGGTTAACAATAAATAATGATTTCATTATGTACGCCTATATTTATAAATCTTGTTATCTAGGTTTTAAAGACATCCGTTCTTGTTTCCTATTGCCATAAAAGGATATTAATTTCTGTTAGATTGTGTATCTAGTGTCGACTCTATAACCATCATGTCATGATTGAGTTATCTATTAGTTTTTAAAATCGCAAAAAGTTTTATTTTAAAATATACTTACAAATTCATAACCAAAGCGCATCACCGTATATATCGTGTGAAATTAATGTCCCACCTGTTGAACAAATACTTAACCGTATATATTCCAGGCTACTGTTCAATAGATGTCGCTTTATAAAATACCCTTCTTCTAAACCCAATAATCTACAACCCTTAAACTTGTTTCAACACCTTATACAGCCATTATAACATATATTCATATTGTTCACAGGTATCTACCCCATTAAGTCTTCAACGACTCTCTGGATGTTTACAATCTGCAGCACAGCTTTTAGAATGTCCAGTCTGCTTGGAAGTGTTACGACCTCCTGCATGGCAATGTTGCCATGGTCACGTTCTCTGCGGAAGTTGCAGAGATCGAAGTGCTCGTTGTCCAGTTTGTCGTGTACCACTAGGACTTCGTGGACGATGTCTTGTTGCTGATAAATTATATGGTCTACTGGCAGCAACATTTTTTGAACGAAAGGGTAAATATTTAAAATAACAACCCAGCAATTTGTTTAATGAAATATAAACGGACTACGGTTAAATTAGATGAAAGTTCGTTCCGACGTAAGTTACAAGTTTCTTAGAGCGAGCTAAGTTTGCGAAATGAATTGATGTAATTAACCATAGCGGACACTGAAGACAACTTCGTCTTTGTGGTAAAATAGATAACGCTAACAACGTCTTGTCCTACGTATTAAAACTGTAATATAATTGAAATATTTTTCCTATAAATTTCAGACAGCAGCAAAATAACTGAAGAACAACAGGATAATCCTCACACTATACAATTAAAATCAAGACTACAACCAATGCGAAATTATTTGGATATAAAATTAAACGAAAAAAATAAAATAAATGAAATATCAAGTTTGAATATAACATTATTAAAACCAAATACAAAAGACTCTGACAAAATACTTATAAATTGTCCACGTGATCAAAAATGTGGATCTATTTTAAATTTGGAAGATATGACTTTACACTTAAGAGATCATAAAGAACCAATACTTCAATACTTTATTAAAGACAATATAAAATGTGAAGTGAATATTAAAAATTTAAAACAATTAATAACTTTAATTAATGAAGATAATTGCATATTTTTTCTTGTGAATTCACTGCATAAAGATGAGTCCAAAAAAATGATATGGGTTTGGTATTTTGGATATGATGAAACTAATTTAAATTTTAATGTTAAAATAGATACTAAAAATCGAAGCTACTCTGGAAACGCTTTATCATTAGTGAACAGCTGGCAAGATGTTATTCAAAATAAAAAATATTTTAAAATAGATGGTAATATTACAAATATATATGTAAGTATACATAAAGTAAATGATAAATAAAACACAATCACATAGAATATAACATTGTAATTAATATTACTAAAATACAAACATTGAAAATTTAAATATGTATTATTTGAGTTTTTCATACTGCTACAACAATGGGTCTATTTTTTTGTAATATTAAGTTATTTGTACGCCTTGCAGGTGCCGGTGTTATTAAATAATACTAAACAAATGCAAATAATTGTGTACAAAGCATAACACGAAATAAAACTACAGTATTAATAACATAATACTTAAAAATAGACCCAGTTATTAAAAAAATACTTTTACGTAAAAAAAATAAGTAGTTATTTATTTCTACTCTCCTTTCACATTAGGGTTTCTCTTAAAAAGAAACCTTATGAAGCTTAAAACTATTTGGAAATGTATGTTAATTACTAAAAATTTAATTGTATAAATGATTGATAAACATACATTTCAGAGGGTTACAAATATTTTTGATTTATTAAATTGAATTCAAAATATGCAACATTTTTAAATAATTTTAAACAAAACAAATATTAAAAAAATCTAACATCTAATTATACTTGTAAAAAAAATATTTAAATGGAATAATGTATTAAGTAAATATTAAAAAAAGGGCATTTAATGCAGCACCAGTGTCCAATGGTCCTACTCACTAATTAGGTGCCTTCTCTGAAAAAGGGAATGGTTTTTAATAACTTTACAAAATTAATAGAATCTTTTAGAGAATACTTACTGCTAATTTCTGCTATTTGCTGCTTTATTGCAGCAAGATGGGGTTCATACATGGCGCGGTTAGCCTCTGGACCTTCATACATGTCCGATGTCATATACCCGTATACCATTTTTAACACTGGTATAAGATTATGTGACCCTACCATAGTAATCTAAAAACAAATAATACAATACAAAATTGATTTATTAACTGTATTTTCTTTTTAATTCATATTAACACATTCGCCGCTACAAAATTATTTGATCTCTGGCGATAAGTCATTTATACATGATATATCTCACAACACATCAAGAAAACTTACAAAACATATAATCAATTCGCAGAACATACAATGAAATCTATAGTCATGACTGATTATCTTATGCAGTACCTGGACCAAAGAAACAACTCACATGGTATTCAATATATTACGTGAATTATTAATTACATATGTTTGATTGGTATACGTATAATATATTCTAGAACGTCCTTACTAAATGCATCTGGCATGATACTTCAAAGATAACCCGGAATTAAGCATGGTACCAACTAGTTCATCACTAGATATTTGAATTAATTACATAAAGATATTCTTACCGGAATGGTCACAACATCAGTGTTCACTGGTTCATTGTTTGGTCTACTTTTCTTTGGTAGACCTGCAGGCATTGTTAACTTGCGTTTTCCTGCAGGGGGTTGAGGTACAGCTACAGCTTTATTATCAGCAGCATCTTTTTCCTTCTCTTCCTTTTCCTTATCTCTCTTAGGGCAACTGCAGATACGTACTTGTACCTTGCGACGTCCTAAAATTTGTCCACTAGAAACCAAATTTTAACAACACATAAAAACATTATAACTTACAATAACTTTTATATTTTTAAAAGATGTAGTATTTAATATTGGCAATAGATCGCGATTATTAGATTTTAAATTTAGGAATGTAATAATTTATAATCTTTTTTGGACCATTCCTTTCTCTCTATAATCGAAAGTTTATAATAATATGCAAGTTGAAACATGTATTTTTAATGTTGTGAAGTCAGAAAAACAATTAAACAAAGAATTTAAAAATATGGTACGTGGAAATTACGAAATTTGAAATAAAATATTTTTAAAAAGTTAATATAAGTGGGATAGTTTTTGTGGGGAATCTTGGGGATAATAAAAACTTAATGCGCATATAAATAAAGGCCTCTACTTTCAATGAGAGATTATCCAGTTTAACAATGAGAGTTTTATTAATTTTATTTAGTGTTTATTACTTTTTAAGTTTGTGTAAAATATATTTACGACTGACAGTATTCAAATAAAAATATATTCTATAAACTATTCTTAATATTAGTGATATTCAAGCTCAAATTCTGTAGAATTTAAGTAACATTTTTCTCCACTATCAACCAAAGTGGAGTAGCATTTCGTTGTAAATAAATATATTACTGGATAATATAAAAAAATTGCTCGATTCTAGTTACTATAACCAATTCTATTGATGTTATTTTAAAAGAAATAAGTCAAACCTTTCATTTTCCAAAGTGAAGACGCACTGCACGCAACGACGATTCATGCCAGAGTTACAAGAGTTTTTGCAAGCGAATTCATAATTAACTCTAACGGAATCAGCTCCAGGTTGTGGACGCCCTAGAGGAACCCTAACGCTCAAATGTTGAGTGTCAGAATCAGCTGCCCCAAAATATTGTGCGACATTAACATTTTGGCAACGCATTACATGATGCGAAATATGAGCTTAAAAAATAAAATGAATTTATCTTTACTATGCAATACAATTAATTATTGCGCAATACATGATATATTACAAACCTATCCCTGTGTTGTTAGCGTTGGTTCGATGGCTGAGGCATCGAACAACAGGAAATGCAGCGTCTTTTGGATCAACATACAACATCATAGCACGAACATATAACTTCTCAACAACTGGTTGCCACTGGAAGTTGACTGTCAAAGTTTGATTCAGGTTGATAAAAACCTTGTCGAGGGCTTCTGAGTACTATTAAATTCATTAATCATAAAATTAGCTTTTTGTTTAACGATTTTTAACAATAAATAAGAAATTAAAAAAAGTACCAGTCCAGTTGTCTTGGAGCTGACATTGGGAGGGTTATGAATATTGATCTTAAAATCAAGATCACCAGGATAGTCGATATCACACGGAGCAACATTTTCCACTTCTCCGTCATCTTCAATCTAAAATATTTATAAAAAACATTAAAAAATTAGACCTTCATGTAAATTCCTACATTAAAAATAACCTGTTGTTCATCTATAAGCTCATGTCCATGTTCAAAACCATTGAGCTTGGGAAGGTATTGCTGAAATTGCTTAGAATCATTCGGCTCCGGTGATGGAGTCAGAGGAGGAACTTCCAAACCATTCGCGTGCTCCATCAACTCTTGCGAATTGAACAGATTTGCCGGCTATTAAGTAGTAGTTATTGTTAGATAATTATATTATTAATATTGTCAAAGGTACAAAACAAACTTACATTAAAAGAGAAATCAGCACCCCTGAAATAAATAATAAAAGATTAATATACAAATTGTTTATTTTAACTTTGTTAAACAATTATATTTAAGTGAACATTAACATACCACATTTTTATGAAAATATAAAACCGTAATAATTACTATTTAAAAGCTGTCTAAACATGAGAGAATAAATATTTTTAATACAATGAAAGCAAACGAAATAAATTTACTTTTTAATTATAGAATTTTACACAGATAAACTTATATCTTGAAAGAATCTAGACATGATAAGATAACAAATTATGTGTAACACGTTAATGACACTATGTACATATATTATTATTAAAATGTCAACTTACCCTTGCAAAAAGGCATCAGTAATTAGTGACAAATTGTCATTATCGAACGAATCGCCAAAACTGTTTAGGCTTGGGAAGCTCATTTCTAGAAATAAATAATAGATTATTAGAGATGACATAAAAAATACTTCTTAAGAGTAATTTAAGCATTATAAGGTAATTCAACCTTTTTAAAACAAATAAAAGGTAGATTTGCAAAGAGTATTTATTTTGGAATTTATTATAACATAAAATACATTCAAAATAAATTTATCGTAACAAGTGGAATGTCAACATCATTCTATAAGTTGTAGCACATTATTATAGTTAAAACAAATAGTAGTAATATTTTATTTCATTACTTCATGAGGTAGTTAAGGATTGAAATAAGTAAAGTAAAAAAGTTGGAGTTGGCAAAAGTTATTTCTTTAAGCAATCAAACAAGTGTTTATAAACAAATGTTTGAAAATAGAAGCATTCAGTAATATCGCAATAGACATTTGTGTTAATATTGTTAATTAAATTGTTTACTTGGGTATTTTCTTGAAGAGTTGAACGACGCGTTAATAATCCCATTAATTTTACTTATGAATTCGACACACAAAATGCACTTCAAAAATATTTAGATACACCGAGGAAAAACCACTATTTGCACGCAATAATTCTCCATGAAATGATTCCCTGCAATTCCCTGTAAAAACACCGGTTGTGGTAATTAGCTATCTTCAGCAACAATTTTTCTTTGGTCCATTGTTCATGTTAATATGATATAAATATAGATGGCACTAATTGTACCAAATAGGAATTAAAGCGGAAAGTTTTTAAATTCAAATAAAATGAAAAAAATAACACAAATAGTAAATATATTATTAATAATGAATCTAAATTACATTTATGATCGCCTTTTATGAATATATACACCATAACATAATAATAAAAATTAAATTATAAAGTACAATTCTTTCCTGCAATATTGCTTGTTTCTCAATGAGCAATAATTAATAAATTATATAAATATCAAACTTTATATGTTTTATATTCTCTAAAATAAATTTCCTGTGCAACCCACAAAAATGAAGAACTCCCCGAAGTCTAAGTCAAAGAGTGATACAATTGAATTTGAAATTAATATAAGACCCTGGGAACTTAATGCGGCTCTGCTTTTCTACATGCATTTATACTATAAATTAATTATAACTTCATACCGATATTTACAAAATATAAAAATCTGTTGTCATAAAAGAACTCGTCTTTCAACTTGTTCATTAGTTAGAATATTGCGCCTGGAGAGGGGGCAACACTTTCAGGTGCACCTTGGTTCTGCAAATTCAACAATTAGTAGTGCTCTGCGTGTTCTGGTAGTCTGATCTGGTGCGACATTTGGTGATTTCTAAATCATCGCTAAAGTGTTATGATTATAATTTAAAAATGTTCAATAACTGTATATTTATATTTATCCTTAGTTTTACATACAACGTCTTTGCGCAGGATAGTGGTAAGATATATTTTTCATTATTTATACCACACTAAACAAACGCGCACTATTTAATTATTATTAACATACTTTTAAAAACTAATAAACAAATATTTATTAACACACAATGGCTAATATTTTAGTAATTTTATTTATTTGCAATAGCTTGTTAACTATAATGTATTTTGGTTTTCTGTTATCATAACAAATAACTGGATTTATTTATTATGCAAATACAAACAAATATTTTGGGGTAAAACAGAAGCTAGAAAGTTGGCATTTGAGATCAATATATTATTTTAAAAGTTTGAGTGAAGGCTCACACTGGTACCTGGCTGAATTTTCAATATTGACTTAACTTAGATTTATTATAAACCTTAGTTAATACTTTTGTTACCCAGCTCTCATTTTTGTTTGAATCCAACCATCATGTTTTAATATTAAAATTCTCATATTAAAATTCATACAGAATTCAGCTTGAAATAGGCAAACATATTACACAATCGCAAACGAATTATTTCATCAAATGTCTTCGGTATATATCATATCAAAATTTTTTTTAGTTTCTACGCCGCGAATTCAATCCTATCTAGTAGCAATTACCTGTTGTGCGAAATTATTCATATCTAATCATAAATACCTCCTTCCGATATTAATTGTATCTAGTCAGAACTGTCTGCGACGAAATCAATTGTATCTAGTTGAAATTGCTTTTCAAGGTGGTGTCACCACTTGTGGTTTAATCCGCTGCTGCGAATATACGTCCTGTTACCTATTTTATCACATTTTGAAAAACAATTCTGCTCTTTTGTGCATTAGCATACTCATAAAACTTCTTAAGAAAACCTTTTTAAGATTTAAAAGGCTTTTAACAGACCATTTTAGATTAAATAATACTACATTTTGCTCAAGGAAAAGATTACATGAATATAATGTAACATAAATGTTTTATTTTTTGCGGATGCTTAACAGTTGCTCTGTTTATTTTTCATATAAGATTTTTGACACTAGATGACAATGTAAAAATAATACAAAATTAATATGATTGACAGTGGAAATGATCAAGTTCTGGAATCATATTTTAAACGGTATTTTAAAGTAGTCCACCTTGAACTGATACATTTATTTCAATAACTATTATGTTATTTAATATGGCATTGATATGTTTACAAAAAATAACAGATATGTTAAAATATTATTAAATCATCATAACGGTCATTCCCACTTAATTTAGCTTGTCAAATATAAAGAAATAAAAATAATTATATTAAATATAATAATTAATATTTAATAAAGTATGTGACGCACGATGGATACTCACGAAGTTAATTCAAAATAAAAATATAAGCAAAAATGTATTTAAATAAATACAAAAGTGCAAAAAAAAGTTAGACGGTCTCTCCAAAACCAATTTTTAACAAGTTTACACTGGATAAAATGGAATCTATAATATTGGTTTCTTAGTCATTAAAAAAGATTTATAAAGTCATTGTACTATATCTATCTAAATATTATTCAACCGTCGCTCAATTTTAAATTTTGCAAATATTTAAATGCCATTGTTTTCTTTTCAATTCATTTTTATTAGGTATTTCAAAAGGAATGTTGGAGCTATTGTAAAAATTGTATTTAAAAATGTCTTCTTAAGATATTACAATTATTAAAAAGATAAGAAACAACTTTATGAGATTATAATACTATTTGCATTTTTTCAAAGAGTACTAAAATATGTCACAAAACGTTGTACATTAGGTAAAATTGTTTACGTAACAGGTAACTTTTGTTGTGTTAGATAAACTCCAAATACACATATAAGTGTTTTGCAGATGTTTGAATTTTATAAAATAAAAAATCAGTCGGAGATATAATTTATAATTTGAAATTTTGCTTTTTTCTGAAGTATTGTTAAAAGTTATTTGTATATACTTTTTAATTTTTGCGGATATTTCCATTTTAGGAGTTATGATTGTCAGTAATATTTATCATTGTCGGTTTCAATATATTTCTGGGAATACAAGTTCCCAGAAAAATTAACCCAATAAAGAAATAAATCAGCAGATTATAAACATATATATTATTGTTTATTATTACACAATAATTAAAACTGGAAATCCCTCACATTTATTTTATACTCGGTAAATTTATTATTATACTGTGTAGAATGCTAATTTTATTAACTGGCATCTTTTGTTTACGAAATTACTTGCACAAAAAAATATTATTCTAAATATCAAAATAATCCAGTCTTGAAAACCCAAGATGAAATTTTGTATGACGTAATTTATGAATGACCCCTTATTTATATTTAGTTAGAATTAAATTATATCCAGTATATATTTCTGACACGTCCGAAACAATCTTCTAAAGTAATCTCTTCTATTGTAATTCAAGTAAATTGAGCAAGGCATCGTTTCATAACTTGTAAGGTAAAGGTATTAAAGATTTCCATTACAGAGTGTAACCTACAGAAGGTCAAGGTATGGAAGTTCCTTAACGGCCATGACGTATTTGCGTAAAACCACTGATTGCTGTTGTTGCCACTGTTAATTATTTAGACAGAAGACAACAAGGCTGCAAAACCTGTTTAATATTTAGTATGGTATTGCGGTATAGATACTGCGGTTAAAATGGTTATTTACCAAGTGATACATTGCAAATGCATGCTAAACTTGATGATGCATTCCCTTGTGACTATATTAACAAAGATTTAAGAAGAATACAATTGTAGGAAATTTAAGGAGATTACCATGAATGCTTATTGAAATTGGAATTTAGTATGAGCTACAGTTAGTATAAAGATAATTAAGAACTAAGATTTAAAACCATCTCTTTTATAACGTGCTATTTGTTTTGCCTTCTAATCAGGCGTCACATTTAACATTATTCATATAGGTATTTTCAATATGTCACAAAATTCTACTTTCGCTTCATAAAAGCAACCCGCAAAACACCAATGTTACTTTACATTCATGTAATATTTTACTTAAAGAAATCTAGTAATATTTAATCTAAAAGGGTCCTATCTTAATATTTTTTACCTATAAGCCCTTAATCCTTAAAGAGAACTTCTCAAAATTGTACAATTCTTAAAAAGGTGTTGTTAACAAGAGTATAATACGTGAAAGGATAGATTTATTTGTCAAAAGCAGTAAAATAGATCACCAAACGTTGTATAATACGTAAAATCGTTTACGTAATATGTAACTTTTGCTATGTAGTATAAACCTTAAATATACATAACTGTGTTTAGAGACTTACAAATATAAACAAACTATAACAATAGTAGCATTTAAAAAAATTGGTAATAATTATTTTAGTTGGCGATGCTTGTGTTAGAAGCTATGACGGTACTTCTGGCATTTGTACGCCGTCCTCTTCATGTCCATCAGCAATAGCTTTACTTCAACAAGCTGGAATAAGACCCGACATTTGCGGTTACAATCGGGCAGAACCCATAATATGTTGCACAGAGGCGAAAGGAGGAAACCAGAAAAGAATCAGTGAAAGAAGTAAGTAATATATTCATATATTTTATATTAAAATATAAGAATAAATAATGATTTTTTTAATGTTATTGTCTGCAGAGTGTGAAGAGTATGCAAAAAGTGTAACACAAGTGGTAAACGCAATCACCTTATCTGCAAATCCGGACACTATTAGCATAACAGTACCGAAATGCAATTACAACGGTGTCCCCTTGATTGTAGGGGGAGAAATAACGCAGCTTGGAGAATTTCCACATATGGTAAATATTTATACATCTCTAGTTTTTAACACGACAAACAGCGAATATAAAGTTCCTACTTTAAAAGCTCTCAATGCGGGCTGAAAAGGAGTAGCACTTAAAGTAGTAATATTTTGCACAATCTTGCAATTATTTAAGTCAAAGTCACAAAAAATAAATATACACCAACAAAGCCAGCTTTAGTATAGCGTATGTATAATTTTATTTAATTCACAGGCAGCTATAGGATGGACTCAGTCTGACAGAACAGTAGGATGGTGGTGCGGAGGAGCCCTTATCAGCGACCAATTCGTACTTACTGCAGGTCACTGCACCAGCACACAAGGGTAAATATATTCTAATAATCTACAACCGTTTCTTAACTGATTAGAGTTTTAATTTGTTGTATTTCTTTTAGTGTTGCTCCAGACGTAATTCGACTTGGAGAACAAAATCTAAGACATAATAATGATGGTGCAAATCCTGTCGATATCTCAATTTCAGAAATTACTCGCCATCCAAGTTATCGTTATCCTTCTAAATATAATGATATAGCAATACTAAAATTATCAAGACCAGCAACGTAGGTTCACTATTTTAACATATCTGAAAAGCAAATAATGTTATATTTTTAATGATTATATTTGTTTGCAGATTAAATAAGTATATAAGACCAGCTTGTTTGTGGCAACAAGATTCTTTTGATACGAGAAGTGCTGTTGCTACAGGATGGGGAAGGATAGATTTTGGTACTCAACTTATTATGCTTCCATTTACTCCTAATGATTATGTAACTATAGTCACACAAACTAAACAATTATTATTTTACAGCTGAGGATCAAAGTGATGATCTATTAAAAGTAGTAATTGATATTATTGATAATAACCAATGCGCTCCTCTATACGTAGATCAAGTAGATCGTCGTTTAAAGAAAGGAATTGTGGATACTCAATTATGCGCAGGTGTTTTAGGAGGGGGCAAAGATACTTGCAAGGTAAATAGTATACAACTTAATATTTCAGAAAAGTATTATTTTTGTTAGTATAATTACAGGTGTTCACTGAAAAATTTACATTAAAGCAAAACATCCACATTTTATTTATTTGGTTGTAGTATTTGTTTTTGATATCTAAGGTGGAAAGTTTTTAGTCTATTTGCCGATACGCATGTATTAAATACTTGCATAATTGATGTAAATGCTCAGAAAGAGCTCATAATCAATACATTCATTATAACTCAATAAATATTCTCGCTTATTTACTAATAACTAAAATAATACTAAAACTCAGATTTAAATAACATTATTTGAATAAATTTTCTATTTGTTTCAAGGGCGACTCGGGAGGACCATTACAAATTTCAAATAGTAAGAATAAATGCATATTTTACTTAATCGGTGTAACATCTTTCGGCAAAGGGTGCGGTTCTCCAAATAGTCCGGGTGTATACACCAGAGTTAACAAATATGTTGACTGGATTGAAAGTGTTGTTTGGCCTGGACAGTAACACTATCATCTATTTGATAAGTATGTCTTAAAAACTAAATTAGAAATTATGTATAATTAATAGACCATTTTGTGCGAAATACTCTTAATATTTTATTAGTATGAATATTACTGTTTACATTTAGATATTATTTGATATTTTATCAGTGTAGTAAAGTATATTTAAAATTAAAAACATATAACTTTGTAAATGAATTTATTGTTTATTTTAGATAAACAGTTAACAGTCATTTACAAAATTGCACAATTTTATTTAATCATGAATATGTTTCTTATTATAATATACAAAATATAAAAGTTTTTGAAAGAAAAAGACAAATTTTTGTGTATTAAATTTAATAAATGCAAAATTAACATAAGGATATTACAAACTATTGTATATTATTAAAACATTTAATACTCCTTTTCCACAATCGTATATTGACAATTATTACATTCTGCTCGTTTCTTTTTTAATCAAACTTACTTTTCTGAACTATCTACCTATCTATTCAATAACTTTGTAGAACATAAATGCGAGGAAAATTCTGCACTACAACTAGTATACCACTCGTTAACTATTGTTAACAGTTTTGAAGGTGTAAAGGTAGTCAAAGATAATAAAGTCTATTGTAATCAATCTAATTCGAACACTTATAGAACTGATGTTGAATATCCTCAAAAATCAAAGATACGTAATATGATTTTAGATTAGTTCTTAATAACATTCGACCAATGATATATTACAAATATTTTTCATCATATAATACTAAGTTATTGATTATATATTTAGTTAAATAGAGTATAAAATTTAATGTCGTAAAAGCTAGTCTTTTTTCCCATTATTGTTCATACATTTACATTACAAAAATTAGTATAAACTAAGGAAGAATATTAAATTTTAGTCTTTAATAAATTAAAAATGCAATTGATCTTACTTACTTTTGTTTTGGTTCCAATGCACTTGAGGTAATAGTCTAACAGATTCCTTGAACATACGATTAGAATGAAATCTATGTCAAGGCCAATCATATGGTGTATGCTCATGAATAGTATGCCATGTAAGACCAGCACCTTCTGGTTTATGACTCGATGGAAAAAGTACATGGCGAATCCATGATCTAAAAGTAGTTTGTGAAAGTTAAGTTAAGTAGAGATGTAAATAAATGAATATGGTTTTTAAAAAAGGAAACACATACCGTCCTCGAACTAATCCTAAAAATATTTTCCAATTTTTCCTTTTTCCAAAGTTGTATGGGTTTATATAAACTTTTCCAGAAGCTGCTAAACGTTTTGTTTCAGATTTGTTTATATGTGATTCAATACTAGTTTCTCCTCTGGATATTAACTTATAATGCCAATACGAAAGTGTTGATAGGGCAATTAACGCAGCTGAAATAAATATAATGTTTTAAAGAATTGTAGACATTTTTTTGTTAACCGTAAAAACCAAAGGAAATAGCAATGGAATCTGTACCTGAGTTGATAAGAGCCATATATAATATAGCTCTTCTGGTGAAAGCGTTGTCTGCAAGAGTTTGAGCTTCTAAAATTTCTGGAAGAGGTAGATCATGATGGGCAGGTCCCACATCTCCATATTCATTCATTTCTGCCTATAGAGAGGTGTACAATAATCTATATAAATAATGTAACTATATTAATAAAAGTGAAATAGGTTCAAACTCACCACTCGCACTAAATGTCCCGTATTGTTCAAACGCACCGGATGTCCTTCCAAGACGCTATCTTCTGTCCAATGACCCGTACTTCCAACCCATAGTGCTCCGTAAGCTATTTCCACACCAAATGCAATTATAAAGAATGTACCTAACACCATGTACACCATGTATAAATAAAAGTAACGGTGGTTGTTGTGTCCAACGCAGTTATTTAACCAAGCTAAAAGATATATAAAAAATGTATATTATCAAAAGAAACTGAATCTTTTGTAGTGCTATTTTTATATATTTACGGCAGTGATGATCCATTTTCAGCACGCAACGGTTGCAGACAGAACAATGATGTGTTCGTGGAGGTTTTGGTGCTATACATTTTCGACATATACTTACAGCTTCGGTAATCAAAGCACCCTGAAAAACAACACATGCTTTTGCACTGTTTTTGTTTAATTCGTGTTATGCATTCCATAAATATACTGTACCTGTGGTGGATATCCTGCGGGAGTAACAACTCCCATGTAATAATGAAATACAACGTTTATAAGCAACCAATGACCAACTATAAGGAGAATTACTGTAAGGAGAGGTGATTTGTGCCAATAATAAGGCAGACCTATCCAATATGCAATGTAAACAACGGATGCAGTGAGACAAGTTACAGCAACAACAAAAAACTGAAAAAATATATAATGTTAATGAAAATATTAAATGTACGATTATATACTATTAGAAAAAATAATATATATTTCTTACGGGTCCTAAGAACTGTGTAAAGTTATCGACAATCCAAAACATTGGTTCCATAAGCACATCTGAAGCATAGCTTTGATTCATATGTATGTTGTAGGTTAGGGATCGAACAGTTATAATCATTTGTTGGAATTTCCATCTTATTTTATCTCTATTGTTTAAAAAAAGCATAGCATGAAATATTGTTTTTATATATAAACACCATTTAATGTACCTACAATACCACCATGTACTTACAATAAAATCTTTGGTAAAATATGAAATTTCCACCTAATTTGAATCATTATAAAAAAATTCTATAATAGTTTAGGTATATAAGAAAGATTGACTAGTTACATAGGTAATATGATTAATTTAAAGTAATACTTATTTCATGATTATGAAAATTATTACATACTTGTATTCTTATTAACTATTATAAATGTTTTTTAGACATTTTGCTGACAGCGTTGACAGCTGACAATGCTGACAAGTGTAACGTCAAGTGTCAAGGAATTGAAAAAGAATAAACAGTAACAGTGACATCTATCCTTCGCATTCAATAGATCAAAAAGGCTTTTCTAACATTGAATAAAGATCGTAATGTTAATTGCAGCTATTTTCGGAGATTCTAATATTATTATAATTTAAATAATGATAACGCAATTTGCTTTAAATGTTTAATAAAGAGAAAAGCAATTATTATAAAGATGACATTTGATTAGTTCTCAGAGTCGTCACAATAGGTGAATACTTGAGCGCACGAGTATATGACATTTGTAAGTGATTTGATTCATTATTTTTTTATTAATTTCAATAAACTTTTTTAATTACAGTAGTTAAGGATTATTGAAACTAAAGATTAAATTTGACTCTAAAGTGCTTAATTTATCGGATTACTTGCAGTATATTGTTAAACCTAATTTTTACTTTGATATATTCAACTTTTTAAACTTGACATTGTTAACTATTGCGTTTTATTGAAAAAACGAGGGAGAGTGTGTTATTAATTTATAACAAAGGCTGCAGTGTTGATTAATTAAAAATATAATAAAACAATGTATGTATTTGAAAGTACAATATATTTTAATAAATGATAACTTTTTATTTCAGGCTGTACTTAAGTTCCAATAGGCACTTAATTTTAGGTTAGGTTTTATAAAGTTATCGAATCAACAAAATTATAATCTATGATAGAAGCTAATATTCTTGCTTTATTTCAAGTATATTTATTATATCATAAATTATATTAATAAAAGAATTAGAAGGAATGTCATTAGTTTGTTTAACCTTAATTTTTCATATAAAAAGGTGCGTGTAACTTTTGTTACACTTTGTTCTCTTTTACCATAACTTCCAATTAATAAAATAATTTAATTTCAGGTGGTGCCAGCAAGTTTCTCAATCAATAATCAGTGTTTTAAGTTAATGTTTAAGTTGTTTTAAATGAATTGACTATTTTTTTAAATTAAACTATCGCGTTTCTCAATAACATCTAAATTTAATGTACTAATTTTATGAATAGAGTTTTAAGTTATATTCTTATAAAATGAATATGTCAGCAGCTAAAAAACTATTAAAGCTAAGCGCCTCATCTGCTAAAATTGTGTTACAAGATGATAAACGCGATTCGGTTTTGACTATAAGTGATATAGATACAACATCAGCTGACAGTGGTTATTTAGATGAAGCAAGTAGTGATAGCACTGTTGAAGACAATGAACCACGTAAATATCTTAGTACATCTTTGAGTGCTAACAAAGAAAAGCGTTTAAAAACGAACTTTTGTTTAAGTCCTATTAGTGAAATATCAGAGACTTTATCTGGAGCTCGCATTAGAAATAAAGATCAAAAGAAATCGATTAAAAATGTTATTTTTAATATACCTCCAATACTTGTCACACCAGAAGAAGGTCAGTTGCATTTTACCTTTTATTAATTTGCATTTTATGTTATAAATGGATAATAATTGATTCTATATTTTTAAATTCTTAAATATTGTGCGTTTTTATCTATTTACATTTGTAGTGTATCATTAGAAAAGTAGTTGTCGCCACATGTATTGTATAAGTCAAACTTTTTATGCAAAGTTTAAATGATTTATGTCTACTTTTACTTTCATTACACATTTGCATGCTTACTTCGGGTCTCCAATATCATGTTCTGTTATTTTATATGTATTTTGGTTGTTTATATATAGGATCTAAAATAAATTAATCTAGCTCCTATTCTAATCTATTTTTCGATTTGGTTTGAATCCAGGAAAAGATTTTTTTTCTAATGTATATTTAGTTATAATAATTCATATAACAATAGGTGGAATTATACCCAAAGTTGACCAATGCGTTAGTTGCGGTCGCATCGGGGGCTAAATTGTAAAAAAAAAGATCTTGCTGCAATGTAGTTTTATAGAGAGTATCGCTTATAGTTATATCAAATTTGAATTTCAGTATTGGCACATGTTTCATATATGCACAATACGTCACAGAATATATAAATAATCGAGATTATTTTTCTTTTTCACAACCTTCTCAATATAATACTTCATGGGATACACAAATCAACTGTTAGTAGTAAATGACGTATCACACATGCACTCGTATATATGAGATGGAAAATTAGCGGACGTAACGTATAATGCACTGGAATTTTTTATAACGTTGCACCTCTTTAATAATTAAATAGACAAAATTACTTTTTTTAATTGTTATTATCTCGTAAAATACAAGGAGTTTTTAAAAATAATTGGACATTTGAGGTTCCCTAATCGCATTGGATGTAATGGGCTTGTGTCCTCATTTTTTAGTGGTTGATTTTTCAATTGTTGATTGAAATTGATTGATTGTGTCTGTTTTATTAAATATCTAAATGTTTACGGAGATATAGCAATTAAAAATTTGAATTGTAGTTTTAGCGCTAGAAATGGTCGGCCATATTTGTATGACGTAAAATGCATTTTAACTTTGTTAATTGTTAATATCTCATGAAATATAAGGAGTTGTTAAAAAATAATTGAACATTTGAGGTTCTAGTAACCAACTTTATCAATATATAGTACACTTTTATAGAAATTAAGACATAGGACACAAGCCCATTTCATTTTCTATTTTATCTAAATAAACCGAGCAACACCGGGTAGTTATCATCTAATAATTTATATGAATAAATAACAGACATTAATACTCCATTTGCAAATCGCAACGTACGTCGAGGATGACCTTTATTGCTTTTCGTATTGACCTCTTGAGTGAATCGCTCTAATTGTATGTACAACATACGAGTGAGTAGTCCAGATGATCTGGTCCAGTTAAAACCAGTTACACTGGTCATGGTCATCTTAAACTCTATCTAACAGCATCCCTTAAATTATTTAGTCCGCGTATTGCAGTCCAGATGATGATGAACAATAAAAGGACCTTTGAATTTTTGACACGTGAGCAACGCACGCGGTCATCTGCTGAGATATATTTTGCATACAAGTTATCAGATGTGGAAAGTAGAGTTTAAATTTTTATATTTATACACAAATTGATAGCTGGTTGTAATTTGTTCTTGAGAATTTGTAGATTCTTGTTTTTGCGATGTTTTTTAAAACGAAAATTATTTCTCGTATTTTTTGCTTTTTGCAAATTATTCCAAAATAAAATATCTATTGCCTCTTTTAATATTTACAAACAAATAAAGTATTATCGTATGTCCACTTCGCTACTAGAGCTAGAACGTTCGTGTTCTTGTACGGATAGAAGAATCTTTGCTATATGCAGATTTTTCAAAGCAGAGGAAGTCTGAAAATCCTTATTGACTTTATCAGTAAAACTAATTTAATCTCTTTATTTTAACTACCCATACTCGTGTCTATAAATTGTTAATTATGTATTGTAAATGTTTAAAAATGTAGTTAAGTGCTAATAACTGGTGAAAGTTGATGCATTCGTACCCGAATACGCATATGTGGACCTAGGGTTAGAATAGTAAAATTGAGTAAATTTATTTTGCTAAGTACCATTAGATTAAAACTAGAAGAAGAAGGCTTATAAGTCTGAAATCGACTTGTCCGAATTTATTTATGGTCCTTCTTTGCAGCCGGATTCAACTTAAATAATATTGGAATAAGATTTTAATTAGGAAAAAGATCTGAAAAAATTGTGAAAGGACACATCATACAGTTCGCCCCGATTTTCTGTAAAATGTATTTAGAAGATTTTAACGCCAAATGTATTTATCTCTCATTCACACTCATTTTTGAATTTTGATTAAATTATCTCGAGTCTTTCGATTTCATATTTTCAGGATAATTATAACTTAATATAACTTATACTATTCTTCCAAAGATATTTATAGAACAACAACACAGTTATCTTAAGGTTTGTCGTTTTTTCACGTTTGTTAAGATAAATTTTTTTGGCGACATTTTAATTAGCCACACCTTTTAAATTTGTTCTTTATAGTTTTACTTTTATAATACCCAGATGTATAAGACAATATATATTCGATACTTAGCAGGATTAGCAGGAATGGCGAGTACTGTGGGTGGGCGAGTACCTTTATCAGGTCCTCAATTACTTCTCAATTACTTGTACTTGTAAAAAATAGTAAGAGGTTCTCCGTATAAGGACTCGGTCGATGTTAAATAAATGAATTTAAAAAAAAATGAAGAAATGTTAATTTTGACACTATTCTACCAAAATGTTTGCTATCAAAATAGGCTCAGTTTATTGTGATCTATTCGAGCCCTAAACGCGATTAGGGCGGTATCATGTTTTAATTGTTTTATTACAAATCTGGAGGTCTGCTGCCACATGTTCAGCATGCAACTGGAGCCGTTGTTTATCTTGTTATTTCAAAACCTATGCCATCTATCCCTATACCCTATGTTATAAATTCAGTCAGGTTTTGCATGTTGCCTGATGCCCCTGGACCACTGGATCATAATCCTGTTCCGATGGTCTGGACTTTAGAACAACTTCTACTTTAGTTGGCGGTTCCAGGTTCCACCGCCACATTATGTGACGTATGGCCACTCAAAATATGAAAGAGTTTGAAAAACCTGACGTATACAAACCAAACAAGTCTATGCGAAAATTAGTGGTGTTCATACATTGTTTGTTGTTGAAATAAAAATGTTAAAAATAATGTTGCAAGAAGGTGCAGCTATCTAAAGAATATTATGGAGATATTAACTATTAAAATATACATGTTCGTCTCTTTAAAAAATGTGATCATCATTTATAAAAATCATTAATTGTTCGACGTCACATCCGATTCATATCCTCTTTCCTAATATGAATTACCATCTCTGTTATACAAGAGTGCTAGTCTTATAAAAGAGATGCATAAAATAGAAAGAAGCGTGAAAATAGAAATTTAACTTTTCTTCAACTTTTGAATATTAAAAATAATAAAAAATAAACTTTTCTTTAAAAATGAGTTCACGTGTTTCAAATTTCAAACAATTATATATATTTTTAAATTACGTTAGCATTCTTTAATGTTAAATACTAAATTGTTCAAAATTAAGTATCTTATAATTCGAATTGAAAAATTTATGAAAGTACCTAACTAAACGAATTATGTTAGATAAATTACCGACTCGTTTAAATCATCTAAGATAGTTATTAGATCGAGTTGTTTTTTAATAAAATAATAGGTAATTGGTCATTTCATACAGATTGACACCACTAACATCTTAAAATATTTTACCGCTGCTGTAGATATCTTAAACTAGTATTTTCATTTGAAAATTTGTTAGCGGGACCTTCATATTATGTGCATATGAATTAAGGGTGGCGGGTGGCATCGACAATGGTCGACCAGATGTAAGAGTTGCTGCGGTTGAACAAGTTTCTCTGGTTTTTAAGGCGGTAGTATTCATACGCGGCGCGGCGGTAAAATAAGCGTCTATTTAATATAACATTTTCTAAAATATTTATTCATATAACCGCGAGATATAGTTCAAATTACGAGAGTTCGGCGACGACTCATACTTAAAACAAGTTGTGGGGTATAAACTGCCGATATAACTAAAAAGCACTGACTCACTTATTCTTCTATAATGTCTATAGAAATGAATAAGATAAAATTCATGATCGTATTATAGATTTATACCGCACTTATAACCTCTTTTAAGTATAAATTGCCGCCGAACTATCGTGATTTGGACTATATATAGATTGTTTCGAAGTATAGTCATCATCATGGTGATACACCAGTTGCGGAGGCTTGACCTCTTGCAATTCTTTCTATTTACCGCTTTTTCCCTCCAATTCGGAATACCCATCTTCCTCAGATCGTCCTCCACTTTCTCTTTCCATCTCGTCCTGGATCTCTTTCATCCAGAAGTTGTTTAGTTTTTCTGTTTTTGTCCATTGATGAAGGATACATGTCTTACCCATTGAAGTACCTTTCTCTTTGTCTTTTCTAAATTTCCTTCACGTCGTCGATTTGTCTATATCTGTCATTTATTAAATATTTGTTCTTATTCTTCACCGTCCGTTTTCACATACTGTTTCATAAATTTGTCTTTCCTAAATCTGCAAGAGATCACAATCGCTCTTCGTTGGAATACCTACTAATAGCTATTAAAAATACATGATAGTTTTGATTATATAGGATCTTTCAACAAGAGGTGTTATTCTAAATCAACAGAAAAACGCATTATTTTCGTGAAAAGTGGCGATATTTATATTTTAATCCAAAGTATAAACTTCGAGGTTAGTAAAGAAACGCAATATCTGCCAGATATCACCGCAATGACGGTTATATGTATATGTTCACAATTCCAAAATGGTGCCACTTGTGAATTGTTAAGATTAAACCTGGAAAAGTTTACAAAAAAAATTATATGATATTATAAAAATTAAGAGAATTAGAATGTAGTGGGTTATGAATTGGTCTAGTTTGTTGTTCCTAATTGTTCTTTATAATTGAAATGCATGTTATGTATGCCCTCCTTAGTACGTTCATGTTTTGTAGGACTTTGGTGTCACTAGAAAGAAATTTAAAGTTACTTAGTGGTTCCAGCTCGCGTCTAATGTGTCTGCTGTTGAGTCCGCCTCTGTATAACAACACAAACTACTTTTTTCAACTCTTTTTTCATAGATTGTGTTACTAATATTTACTCTTCTTATGTTTCATCATTGCATAGATCACAGATCGCACATGGTCCATATGGCACCCAGATAGCAGGATCAGGCGTTAATAAAAACCATCGCGTTAGTTTATATATTAAAAATTGTTTATATAAAATTATAGTCAGGATAGGATATTTAATATCTAGAGACAAATATTCACTTGAAAGGTTACTTTGTAGTTTATAAAAAAACCGTGTAAAACAGATGCTCTTCTAAACGAGATAAACGATAAATTTGTTAGTTTTTTATTTGTGTAATTTAATATAAGAACGAGTTTGACACAGTTAAAAATGACATCATCTAAAATCCAGTCGTTGTATTAGAAAAAACTGAAAAAATTTGCTAGTAAAAATACTAAATAATTCCAAAGAAAGAATTAGAATATATAAAAGTTGTATGAATAGAGATTCCAGGAAGATTTGATGGTAATCTAAGGGAATTTACGTTACCTTACGTAAGTTGTGTTTTCGTAACCTTACTTAAGTTGTTGTGTGAAACTTTTCTTAGCTATGCCATTTCACCCAAATGTTTACTGGGTCGTATTAAGTTGCTGACTTGCCTTAAGTTAGTCGAGTTTTCAGTCAAGATTATAAAGTCGCGCATATTGTCAGTTAGACATGCCGTTGGATTCAAAACATATCTGTGTTTTCTCATATAAATTAAAGATCGAAAGGTCAGAAAGAGAAAAAAATTCAAATAAGCTACAATAGCGCAATTTATACACGCAGTATAATAATAAACATTCAAACTTTAAGACTAGTTTATTTACAAAATCGGTTTAATGATTTTTGGGATTTTGAACCTTCATAACGTCTTCAATCATCAAACTAGATTGAAGAAGATTTTCAAGTTTAAAATGTTATCAAAAAAAAAAAAAAAACATACAAATGATAAATTGTTGTACAAATGACGTCAAGGTTTGGGATTTTTAAATACGAAACCGTTCATTTTACAAGAACAAGTTGCACAGAATTAAAGGTCCCATTCAAGAACTACAACCATTTTGGCGCCCAAATTATCCCTCTGAAATATATGTACCCCTCTACTATTTTAAATAGACAAGACAATATCAATTTTCTGTTATTCTTATTACTCGTACATAGCAAGTATGTATACTCAGTCAATTAGTTATGTTTCTAATTCATAATTAGTGCATCAAACTAAATTAATTATAAGTATTAATACAGGTGGACAGGTGGATCGCCGAATAATCGTGCACGCCCATTCGGCATCGAATAATCGGCAAACAGCACGATTAATCGAACACGTATATATGAACACGGCTTCTTTATAAATTCGAACATAGTGTATGAATTGTACATAATGAATAGCTCTAGTATACACACATATATACCGAACAATGCATGTTTCACAGTATTTCATCTCTCTATATTGCACTGGTAATTCCCAAACGGGACGGGCCGAAAGACAAGGTTGTGCAACGGGACAAAGTTCACCAACCGGGACTTGTAAGGGACCAGTAGGGATCCCCTAAGTTGAATTAAAGGTCCCATAGAACCCTTAATCCCACCTCAAGCAATGGACAAACGGCAACTAGAAGGAAGAATCAGGATATCTATAAACTAAACCCTTTTGAGAAATTATATTAGGTTCTAATGTGGTGAAATTTGTACATTAGCTTGCAGAAAGTTTGTTTGATAAGTCTTAGGAGAAAAGTTATTATTATGTATGATGTGTATTAAAAGTTTTTATTTTGAATTTTAGAATGTTGTAACCTTTAACCTTTTTATAACGGTTGTGAGAAACGTTTGAAATTACTACAGGTTTTGTTTTTGCCCGCCACCGATTAGAAATATTGAAATTTATATTGATATGGAAATTTGTGTTGTTATCGCAGAAAATGGGGCTGACGTAGAGAGCACAGGGTATCAATCTACCTTTTCTCTTCTTTTTTAAATGAAGAACAAAAGGAGCAAAAACTGAAAAATTTCATCACATTAGTTTCATGATTTTTTAACACATTGTGGATTATTATGTGATAAGTGAAAAACATTTTTAATTAAGGCATTGGTTCCAAAAGGGTCTTTGTTCATTTGATAACAATTTTTGTTTCATGTTTCCAAACAAAACAAAGGGTTACTAGGGCTGGGGAATAGAATTAATGTAGAAGTAATTATTAATTAATAATTATAATTAAATTAATTGAAAGATTATGTACCCCAAAAGTTTGGAGACATTTGCTTTAAAGTTTTGTCACCTGTAATTTAATATTTATATTAAAATATTTATTTTATTATTTTGATGATATTTTTTTTGCAATTTAAATATTTAACGTGTAACGTAAAACAAGAATTACAGGTGTTTTGTTGTATGAATTTGTTTTTTAAACTTTGTTTCAATATTATCTGATTAGTAAATCAGTAGATTTAGAATATAAGGTTCATTTAAAAAGTATTTATTGTTTCTGCTTTAACCTTGACCTCTATTTTATTAAAATAATTATTATTTTAGAATAGTTATAAAATAAGATCCTTTCAGATTAAATATTATTAAGTTTTTCTTAAGTAATCATTTAAATAATTCACTAATTAAATTAGAATCACTTTCAACAATTTAGTAATAACAGGAAAATTTTTAAACACATCTAATATTTCACTATTAAATTTTGATCTCAGAAGACTATTATATATTTTTAAGATAATATCCATAATTTGAGTTTAATAAAGTGAGATCTCAGTGAGGCCATTCCAACTTTTTTTTCTTTAATTTTTCTAGACCCTTGTTTGAATTAAAATATTGCATTTAAAATTTTTCCGCGATTAACCAAAAGTTCCAATTTCATTTCGTGTTTTTCCAAGTTAAAATATACAATGATTAGATAGATATTAAATCTTGGCAGCTACGGAAATGCCTAAAATATAAATTAATCAAAAATTATGAATACAATAATAAATATAATCAATAGACATCAAAGAAATCGAACTACCCTAATAATAAACTTAATAGTAGACACTGTGATCTTTTGAGTAGTACATACGAGTATAATATAGAGGGTGAAATATGTCTATATATAAACTCTTAGGGGTAGATTTCTTTATAAGATTTTCTCTATTTTTGACATATTTGTACGTTACTTTAGAGTTTAGACACAGCCGTCTCATTTTTATAATGTAACGGTAGAATTAGATTTCTTGGCTCGTGCCTAAAGCTGTAAAGAAAATGATTTCATTAGATTTACTTACCACCACCACATTGTATAGACATCGTAAGGACGGCTGTGTTTATATGACTTCTTAATATCGTGCGTGTAAGATAGGGGGGGTGTTTTGATTTACTGTACTAACTGTAGTAGTATGAGCACCACACATGTTGTCCTATTCCGTTAAGTTTGAGAAAGATAAGGTGCAAACATTGCCGTTTGCAGAAGTAGGCAAGCGAGGCGTTCTTCTCACCCGGGAAATACAAATTTAAACAGGGTACAATGTGGAAATAACACCGAAAGTTTAATGCCTAACTTTTCTGTATCAATATGAAACACAAAATCTTACAAAACTAATTGAAAAAGAAAAAGAAAAAGTAATTGTAAATATAGAGATTTATTTTTCATGTATACTAAATTCTACAGAGACAAATTTTCTTCTTTATATCTCAATTCAATCTGTATTTCCATCACCTCGTTAAGGGAATGTGGTTTTTATATCTTTTCTTTAATAATATTCTTATGAATATCTGTATAATATATGGCAATATATTTTATTTTGGTAGTATTTTGCTTTTTGATTTGTTTTTTCTTTCTTTTGGATGCCGAATTTTAAATTAGATGTGACATCACAAAACTGGTGACTTCTCAGCCTCCTCTTGCCACGTTTTGTCACACTTTGTAGATTTTTTCATCCCCCATTAGCACTTTACGTAATTAATAGATAGTTACTTAGAATGTATAGTGGTTAGTGTGATTCAATGGAATTTGAGAGAAAATAATTATCTCAAATATTCTTCCTCTTGCACAAAACTTCAAAAACGTTTGAAAATAATAATAAAGCAAATATCATTAGTAGATTCAGTAGTTTAAAATTCGTATCAAAATCTGCGGGGTTTCTCCAAATTTAGCACTACAATCTTATGTCAAAGGGAATCCCCATAATCAAACAATCTTTCTGACAGTTGCAGCTTTCCTAATCTTGGCACGGGCCAATATCTAACAATAACCAATTTATACTTTTCTATAACATATACTTGTAATTTATTTTGATTCGGTGTTCAAACAGAGCCACAGAAGGACCAGAAGGAGAGGGCCTTCAGTTAATACCTTTGATTCCTTTATCAATAAATTTCTTTAATTTTAGTAGAGGGGTGTCTTGACATTTACCTACATGTTCCTACGTTCGCTTTACTGGCATTGTATGTGTGTACTCATATATATTTATCAAATATGCCATTGTTGCGTAAACACGTAGGGTAATCTTTAGATTTCTTAACGTTTATACGTTAGTCGATGAAGTTATCAAGTATTTTTTATAGTTTAGTGTTTTTATGTTACTCAACCAATTCGTATTATAAAAACAAGTAAAAGTTGAAAGGGAAGGTAAAACAATTTACAGAATTCCAACCCAAACGCCTACAGTACGCATACAGACCTACAAAACAAGAGTTACCTACAGACAAAAGTTAAAAAATATGATTGAAATAATATTTAACCATAGTTATAATACATGTATAAATTATGTCCAAATGTTTAAATCTATTTCAAGTTAAATAATTAAAAAAAATGTTTATTGAGTCTTCATCACCCCCAAGATCTTCCCATTTATTGTATTTCCCGGGGGTAATTTGTCATACTCTTCTTTTGTAACCGACTCCTGATTTAACTTACGCATTTAAAAAATTATTTCTAAATGCAATAGAAGAAATAAGAAACATCAAGAGGCTAACCATAATAAAGCACTTGGTTTTATTTTAGCCTTTTTAGAACACTTCTCTCGTTTCTTGTAGTCCAACGTAGCATTTACCATGACAATCCTCCTCCTCTTGGATGGAATGTAGTTTTTTTTCTATTATTAAGTCCAGAAGTTATTTTGCTTTCTTTTAACAAAACTATTTAAAAATTATTGTGTAAATTTGTTTTCTATATTTTTTTATAGCTATGAGCATTTTGTCTCAAATGGTGGTAGTAGTCAGTCACTCCTGCAAGTTATTTATATAGAAAAATATTCAAATATATTTTATAATATATAAATCATTTGCAGCCGAAGGATCCTTTTCTCTTTGAGGTTCTCTTTCCAATACAAGAGCGTCTTCTTCCACTGTCAGTTTATATGTAAATTGTTCTCATTGCCTATAAAATAAATGAAGAAATTTACGTAGCTTGACTCTACCTCACTATTTTACTTAAACTAACTTTACTTTTTTGTTTCAACGTTTTTTTACGTTTTACATTACAATTTCATAGATTTGTATTCTTGTAGTGTATATTATACGGAAGGAAGGACTTTTTAGCACATGCTCATTGCAGCGCAGCGGTAAGGAACTGCATGACTTTAAACAGCTGCTGAACGTGTTAAGGGGGCACTCATGTCTCACAGAGCGTCTGGGCGTCTGATACCGATGCCTCCATGTCTAAGATGCGTTACAATTGCATACATAAAAGCCATCAAAGAATCAAATGTTTGGTAAATCATCTTCAAATATGTTTACCTAGCTTTGTAAACCGTTTTTTTTGTTGATCCTTTTATCTATTTTTTGGATTACGTATTATTCATTGAATGAAAATTCTACAGAGATTTAAATGCTTTTAAAATTAACCCTTTTATCTTCGTTTTGGAATAATTAAAAGCATGGACGTCCTCATTGGTCTAATTCATTAGTCGGACTTCTATGAAAACTTCGGACTTCAAAAAGTTATCTGCATTATAATTTTGTTTGGTTTTGTTTGGGAGTATTGTGTCAGAGTATATTTAACTCAAATTAAAATTTTTACTTTAATGAATCGAGCTATCGATATATAGAATGCAATGGGTACTCAATTTGCACTGGATACAACGAAATTTATAACAAATTTACGCTAGATACATTGTCTGTAATAAATTTAGAATCGAACAGAATCGATTCTGAAATATTTCTCTCCATTATCAAATTTTCAATTTTGTCATTGATTTTTTTAATTTAATTTATTTAACGTCAGTTTATTTCGGATGTCCGAACTACACTGCTGTCTAATTATGTATGTACATAATCAATTTAACTCGATACAACCCAATAAATATATAACTCTGGTCTACCCTAACAATCCAATACTTTATGTTTAAATTTTCAAAAATCGTTAGAAGTGTAAACACCTTCTTACAACGAATTGAATATCTGGTAAAAAAATTTTCTACATATTTCCGCGTACATAAATTTTAAATTTATAACCGTCTTAAATTTATAGCGAATATGATAATTATTTTTTATAAATAATTTTTTTATAATCTTACTGAATTTTTTTTTCATATAATAAATAATTTCTGTTTAATATTGTGTACCCTTTACTGCTCAATAATAGAGAACAACCCTTTTATTATTTTGAGACATTTAAAATTTAAATGCTATATCTTATATGTTATTTAAATCTACCCTCTATTGTCGTGTCTATCATTTCTTTAAGAACGTATATATATACTTGTATAGTTATATATATAGCACGCAAAAATAATTTAAAGACCTTGCTTTTATACCTGGTGCATGGCCATATGTTTAATTGAGACAATAGTGGATTTTAAAATTTAAATACTAATATAATGTATCGATCGTCCAGTTCATTATTGCGAAAACTCAAAATATTGAGTTTTGAGATATTTACAAAAACAATATTCGAGTTGTTACATCGATGTTTAACTAATTTTGGTTGGTTTTATTTTTGAGTTATTTGTATATTGAACCAGATAGAGGATACAATATTTTTTTATTTATTTATACTTCACGGGCTTCTTAGGACCACGGTCCTTTTTTCGCCCTTCTTACTTCATTTTATTTACAAGTTCAAATAATACTTGTCAAGCCATTCTTAGCTTGAACGGTAATAAGACGAAGGACAAGTATCAGCGATCAAATTAAAAACTCCCAAATAAATGAAACGATTTTTTTCTGTTACAAAACTGTAATATTTTGCAAGATGGCCGTTGATGTCTGAGGATACACTTTCCCCCCATTTCTATATTACTTACCCCTAACAGAAAAATCAACCCCTGACGACGAACTGACAATCTGTAATAAGAAACACCACTATTCTTTCGTACTATATGATCCGGTGTGGATTATGGCTTCGTTATTTTTAACGCTGATTTTTTTATATTTGTAATTTTTTTTTAAACATATTTTTACGTTAACTTTGAAAAAATCATAAATGACGAAAATAGATATTTTTTTTTTTAGAAATTTATGCAGATATGTTTATATATCCGTTAACAGGATTTTTAATGATTCTTATAGGCACGATGATTCTTAAGAATAAGTTATACACCAATCTAAATAAGGGGTATATTAAAGGTGTGATGGGGTAGTAAACATTTTACGTGTATTTTTAGTTTTATTTGAGAATTGTTATATATACCTGTAAGTTTCAAAATAGTACCTTGCTATAAGCTGACAGCAAATTATAACGGTTTTATTAGTTTGCATTGAGCTAATAAAGTTGTACCTTGCATTGCAAGACAATTTCTATATAAGAAGTAGAAAATGAACCTTGAAATTAGTTTGAGGCAAGCGTTTTATCTGGGTACCTGCAAATTATAAGATTAATTTGCTACATTCTTGCATATATTGTAGAAAATTGAGTCTCCTATAAGGTTGACAATAACTATTTTTATCTTAGGACCCACTGGCAAGGAGATATTGCAAAAAGAAAACCCGTTGTTAGACGCCTGGAGAATCTGTCAAGATGGTCATAATTGAGACTGGTAAAAAAAATATTCTGAATGGCACACTCAAAATAGTGCACCCCAAGTTTATTTACTACCTTTCCAATCTCAATTCCAGATTGTTAGACTAGTTAGTTTATAAGAAAAGGTTTTCAACTTCTGACGTACGTCTAATGTGTTGTACCTTAGACGTATATCATATAGGCATGTGCCAAAGCAAATCTCAATTTGGGACAGATGCAAAAATGCGTTAGACTAATATCTTTTATACTGATAGAAGAACTACACACTCATTCTCATTTTAACATATAGCTATCTATATATAGCGCAGTGTATATAAAAAGATGACCCCTTCTAAGATTGTATAACATGCGTGAAGATTTTATTATTATTGATTTTACCATACGTATGAATATCGGACGTGATTTGGAACATGAAACCTGCGTAAAATGCAGCTTATATTATATTTACATTTATTTAATTTTTGGTTGAGTAGATTCTTAAGTTCTTTGAACTTTTATCACTTCATATGACCAGCTTATGGTGTCAGTTGTTGCTAGTAAAGGATGAAAATTTCAAATACCATTCTATTTAGTGTAAATTCGTTAAATATCCACGTGGTTCGATATCTCAGATGTCTCAGATTTCATTTCATCCACTATAGATTTTAATTTTTCTTTTTAATTTGTTTTATCTTTTAGTATATCCTGAGCTTTACCTCTTAAATACCATATTTGAAGCTTGTACTTCTTACTTATTTAATTATTATAACTTAAAAGAATTTACTTATAGCAATTACATCTGGAAGTGAGGGTGTGCTTGTTGGGGTGATAAGGAGACTAGATCAACTAGATATTTAGCATATTGCTGGAAGTGTACATAGTTTTCATTGCATTTTTCTTCTGATCCATCTGATGCCTTTTTGCAAAATTTCCATTTCGTTCTAACTAGTGTAAACTTGTTGCCAATGGGGCTATATATATATATCTATAAATTCCGCCATTCTTGCCATGCTTACGTCTCTTATAAAAAGAAGGCGTCTAGTAAAAAACATTTATTGATTATTAAAATATGGATATTGTGAAATCATTCAAAAAAAAAAAATCCCAGCAAACATTTTGCAGTCACTTTGCCATCATATTGAAGATGCATATGATTTTTTTGTCATGAAAGAGTTCATTTATAGTTCAGTTTCTCACAGTCCTCACAGTTCATATGAAATGTATTGGTTACAAATGGTAAAACCACTCCACCTGTCGGAATGCAAATGAAGATAAAGTTGATGCGAATTATAATTGAAGTGCAATAGTGATAGAAACATCACAAAACAGGACACTTCACCAAATTGTTTACTGGGATATGTTATCTAAATATGAACTTTTACTTATTACAGTTATATAGCTTAATTGTTCTTCACGATTAGCAAAATTTCTGAATATTGAACGGCTCGTCTCTCTTGATGCATTTAGTGAGATAATTAAATAAGGGACCTTTCTTTTGGGACACTCTGTGATTATTGTATAGTACATAAACGTTTAGGTTTATTTTTAAAATATCCATAATTTTGTACTAAAAGTGAAATATCCGTTAAGATTTCTCTGCAGGCGTGCTTATAAGCCAAACAACAAATTTAAATATAGATTTCTTTAAGTGTTCTATATAAATATATATATATTTATTTAACAATTGGTCTCCTACTTTGTTTATACTTATACATATAAAACTTTAACGTGTATTACTAACAATATATATGTCTTGTTAAATATTTTCGACAGTATCAAATTTTCTAACACATTTTTCATATTTCCTGAAAACGCAAAGTGCATTACTTAACATAATCATAGTATATTTCATCATCTGATCCATGCTCAAATAATATTTATGAAATGTATTTTAAAACCAATCTGTTTAACCTTTTCCAACGGTTTTTGACCTTTATACTCTTTAAATAGAGTTCAATGGGTTTGAATTAAACATTACTTTAATAGTAAACATAAAAAAATATTCATTGACGCTTTTATAAATGTAGTTTTGTTGCAATTTTATTTTTTAATTCATAATATTTTTATTGCAGTCTTCTTTAATTACATTTAATTAGTTTGATTATTTTTTTTTTTTAATATTTTTGGCACATTTTATCTTGACCTTTTTGAACGATTAATGTGCGAAAAAATTCATTATTCGAAATGTAATCTTGTAGATTTTAATTTGCTCTGATTTATCTAAATACTCATTTAATTGTATATTCTTTTTTAAAAATTTGTGATGGTAATTCAATGACCGACGATCATCAATATGATTACAGTTTTTCTTTGGGTTAAAATGTTTTTCTGCAAAACACAGTAAAATAGGTCACAAACCGTTGTATATTTGGTTATTCGTTTACGCAACATGTAACTTTTTTTATGACAGATAAACCTTAAATACTAAACTGGTAATTGTGTTAATAGATTATATTTACTGAAGAAATCTTAATCTCTCTTGCATTATAATTGTAAATGTCAATGTACATTGCGATGAATTACTCTGCGATAAACAAGCCAAGAAGCGATATTGTTCATTTGCGACTGTTCTAATTTTAAAAGAAATAGCTCTTATTGCACAGATATAGTTTGCACGTGGGGGACATTCACATTTCACATAAACGCTTTGACTATAATCTAGTTTCTATATTTAGATATATACTCGCATGTATATCTAATTCATTGCAGGAGGCGAAGACGAACACTTGTGCGTATAAGCATCTTAACAGTGCAACGCATATGGTTTCATCTACGGGTTTATTGTTACAAGATATAGCAGACGGAATTCCAAGTATGACCACCCACTTACTTTAAATAAAATACGATGAAATCTTAAAGAAGCTTCATTAATCGTTGTTTTTTATATAACCAATAAAAGGTGAAATATTTTTCAATTTAATCGCACTTCTAATTTATAAAAATGTCATCTCATAAAGTTTTCGGAAGGAAGAATGTACCTACAGTGTCAGTGGAGCCATCAGAAACCGTCCCCCGTCAGAGGCTTCGTCAGATATTAATGGTCAAAAATCTGGGAAATCACTGTTCGTCTAAGACGAGATTTGCTGGAAGTATAGGCAAATATGACTAGATGCAGTACCAAAAGAATTGTTCTTTCATAATTCGCTTTGATCAGAAAGGATGTTGAAAAGAAATAATACTTACACTGTGAGAAAGCACAAAAAAATTACTAAGTATAGTAGTACTAGGATGCTATAATGGTTCTGTGACAAAAACTACTATAGATTCAAATAAAAATTACTATCGTCATGTGTTAAGATTCCTTTAATTAAATTAATATATTAATTATCAAATCCAATCGAATATGTATAACGTCAGCTTTCTTAACCGATCTGTATGTGTCGAAGTTACAATGCCAAATCTCTAAGTGTTGTGTGTCTAATATCCCGTGCTGAATTGTCAACTCTCAGACACGTGTTCTGTTCCCTGATAAATATGCACCTTTACCTCTGCATTATGTCAGTGCCAGACCTATGTATGCTTTCTTACAAAGACATCCTGTTTAAATAGTTAATTGGTTTATAAAATGTCTGCGGTCAAATCCTAATTTGATTTGACGTGGAATTGTTCACATATTAGCAACATTGTTGATAATTATCTATAATTTAAATATACGCTCTGCAAATATAAATAAACAAACAACAAACATAAATAAATCTTTGTAAGTATATGTATATAATAACCATAATGCGAATTGAGAATATAATTACATAATGATTGAAATGTGTTAATGTCATTACAGATTAGATAATTGTATCAGCGGTTGTGCGGTTTGCTCAAAATAGCTCAAATATACAGGGTTGTACTTAGCACAGGCGCATTAGGCGATAATTCTTAAAGATATTATCTTTAAAAGTACAGTTTAATATTAGTTTTTATTTTCAATTTATTTTGGCGTATTTTCGTAGAGGACATCCTTTTACATACTTAAAATAGAACGCTAATAGACTGTAAATAGAACGCTAAAGCTCAGCAATTCTTGTGTTTTAATTGTTTAAACCTTCCATAAACGAATTGTAGCAAAAATATTAGGAGAGAATGTGAAAAGCCCCTCATATGCAAAACTAAAGAAAAGGATCATCCAAAAATGTTAAAAACCTAGTGTAAACTATTAATTTCATATTTCTTAAAAGTTAAATAAATAAAATATATTTTGTATCCATTTATGGGACATTGTTAGTGTTATGTAACATATATTTAATGTTAAATAAACCTTAATTTAATCTAATTAATGTAGTCTTTGACTATCGGATATGTCATTGGATATATACCGTACAAGCCTGTTCATAAATTACATTACATTACATAAATATTGCTGACTCTCTTCTTAGACAGATTGCATTATCTCCTTATTTAAATTTTTTTTAATAATATTTAATGAAAAGGATAAGTGCCATTAATTATAACTAATGACTTATGAATCGAAGAGTTTCTTCAAACAAAAAATTAATTTCAAATAATATCTTAAAAAGTACAGGAACATAATATATCTAATTTATTTTGTCGGAATTTTCTTTTCAATTATAAGAATTGCAGAAAGGGGCCTCAATATTTAATTGCGCTTCGCCTCTCTTTCAGTTTTGCTACGGTCCTGCAAACACAATATTTGCGGCTTATATGTACAACTATTATACATATAGTATGCTATATAAAACGCGTAGGAAATAAATCTGAGATTATCAAACCCAAAACATCCGCACTAATACTACTATCCACTTGTATTTGGTTTATTTACATATGGAAGTGGTTTTTGATTAAACTTTCTAACGGTTTTCATTAATTAATTAATAATAATCTACTAAATTTGTGATTAAAATATTTATAATTTAGTTTATTTTGCGATTCATTTAAAAAAGTTAAATCATTGCATTTTCTCTCTTGTTTTACAGCGATTTAAACAACTTTTGTCTTATTTGTATATTTGGTCATATTTTCTTTTATATCTTCTTAGTCAGGTCTGCTTCTTATTTGACTTAGTAGTTATCTCAGATCATCATACATATATTATAATGTTCCATTCATATATGTTGCTGAAATTCCTTTGGTTATCAAAACGGGCACCGCGCATTTTCTTGAAAATTGCCTATTTCATAGAGAACTCTTTTTAAAGTTTTTGGCGTTCTCCGATTTTTCCCTGTCAAATTAGGCTTGAATGTGTATTGCTAGCTAGTTGGGTGTATTCTAGAATCACAACGATTTCTAAAGGTAAACAAGATCTTTTACTATTGCATTTACCAGTCAAAACTCCAAATTACGACCTTAGTTAACTGAATTCAATGATAATTACAACGGTAATAAAAATATGATTAATAAACTTAATTATTTGAATATTGTAATTTGTTCTGGCCTCGCTACGCTCTGTGCTTTCTAAATATTCTTGTACGTTGTATAATTAACGTGCCTCTTAGAAAAGCACCCCTAGACCACGAAACGCGCCACGATAAACGTATTTGACATATGTTGGCGTCCGATGTCAAACGCCTTGCTTGTTTAATTGTGTGGCACGGGTCAAGAAAAATTTACTACAAAGACTACGTCGTATGTCGTATAATAAATAAGTAAACTGAACATTTGTATGGGACTATGCTACTATCGCTATTTTGGTAAATATTTTACTGATCTTTTAGGTTTCATTTTTTTAATGTAATATTTAGAGCAGATTTATATTTTAATGCTTGTTAAAGTTTTGATTAAATATAGAAGAATATCTTGTAACAAACCCTTGCTCGGCAATTTATTATTAAAGTGTTTCGGCTAAGGTAAAGTTTTGTCGATTTTCCCCAGCAATGGAATTGTAAATATTTTTAACATAATTTAAATATTTTATATCGAGAAATTGCGTTAATTGTTCAGTAATAATATTCAAATGTACATATGTAAATTCGCTTAAAACCCCACAAAAACAAAATAATAACATTTTGAATTTGCAAAACCAGTAACGGCCGCACCGATTGAACCATTCTCCATCTCTTTAGATCGATAAATGTACTAAAATCTTGTTATGGTTTTTACATTCAAATTCCCGAATACTTTTACTATAAGATTGAACCAGTGCCGTAGCTATCGCCGTATCGCCGTATACAAGGGCCCCAAATGTGTGTCTTTGTTCCTTTTGTGAAAAATCTTTACCCATCATTTGGGCCCCCCAACAAATTTTGATACGGGGCCCGTCTAAAGCACGCTACGCCACTGGATTGAACCCACTTAGTATCAGACGACTTTACACCTAATTGTCTGGAACATATCATTGACTCCATGGTGCTCCCTATGGTGTATACAACTTATCACGACCCCCTGGAGAACTGCCTATATACATAGTCAAAAAGAGTGCTCCACCTCACCACCAGTGGTGACTTTCTTCAAACACAGACAAATTTCGGGGGTTATTTTTATTGTAAAATCGTTGACAATTAATAAACGGGCGCATTTATTCGTATTTTTACGCGGGTAATGTAAAGTGTGTAACCAAGTGTGACGTATGAGATCCCGCCTAGACAAATAGAATGCCCTAACCCCCAAAATGCAACGGCCTTAACCCTCAACCCCTGTATTCTCGCGACATGGCACGAGCCAAGACAACAGTCTTATGGAAAGGGTGAATTCAACCCCGTAGTGTTAATAATATGGTTTTTTATTTTTATAATACTTGTTGAAAACAATAGATGTAATTGGTTTTGACTTGCATAGGTGCAAGTATGTGTTAGTAGGTATGCAGCGAGTATTTAAGAAAAACAACAAAAGAAATTAATAAACCGATACAATAGTTCTTTGTGTTTTGAAATATGAAGGTCTTATTAACACTTTATATTAGTTCCACGCGGTTAATATTCTTTACTGTTGAGGAAAATGTTTTATCCTTGCATAATATTTTTTAGAAACTGATAAGATCATAATCGTCTGCATCGCTGCAATCAACTGCATCGCTTACAATTTTGCCTTTATTTCTTACAACGGAGCTCAAATTTGAATCGCATTCGCGCGTATTTTTGTCGCGCGACTGTTTGTCCTTTCCTGACCTTGTGAATTTGAAAAGGACGGATATAGGCGGTGGTAATGATTAGTGTGTCAAGCAAACGCTAATGGAGTGTCGCGCGTTCTTAAACAAGGACAGTGCTCTTATATTAATAATAATATAAAATAAACATTGCTCGGTGAATGTTACTTCAGAAATTGAAACCATTGCTTAATAATATTAACATCAATATATTTTCACTATAAATAACGTATAACAGTAAATATCTGAAAAATCCGTTAAATTCTTCACCTCAGATAAATATCGGCATCAAATAAAAGTTATTAATCTTATACATAAAATATACAATCGAATAAAAGAATAAGAAAATGATTATAACATAAATAATATAATATATTACTAATATAGTATTATTACTATTTTTTTTATTGTATACCTGTAGAATATCTGAAAATATACAATGCAACCCTAATATCAAAGTACAAGATTTTAAATCAAAAATTAATCTCAAATTTAGGGTGTCAAAAATATAGTAAAAAGATTGTGTTTAATATATGGTTTTATGTTATATAATACTTACAGGTATGTTATTAAGAATTTTTGTAGAAGAGAATATGTAATTACTGCTTATTTTACAAACTATAACTTATTGATTGTAGGTTTGGAATTAGAACTATGTGGAATGTAGTTCAAAACTGATTATTAAATTATGAGACCAAAAAACTTCCCTTAAGTTCTCAGTATTGGCTGATTAATGTTTATTTAAGTAGGGTTTTATGTAGAGCAAAATTAAGTCAGCTTGCGAACCTACTTTTCGTCACCTATTTATTCTATTTAGTACCTATTAGAATCGGCCCTGATTGCAATTATTACTAAATAATTTGTTATACAGAAAAATTAAATTACAAAATGAATAAGTTGATAAGAAGTAATAGTATTAAAACTAAAACATAAGGATATAAAAGAGTTATAGGAATCGAAGGTCAAAAATCAATAAGTTTTTTTATGAATTTTGTTTTAGTTTTAAAAGTTTAATTTTTGAGAAATTAATTCGATTTTAGTTGCCAATCGCCGACTGCATATTATAAAAAGAACTTGCAATAAAGAATTCTTTTTTATTTCAAAATCAGATTTGTTAATTTCACTATATTAATTCAACTGTAGTTAACAATTACTGAAATAATTGTTTTGTTTTTCATTAATTTACTATGACATAATTTACAAAGCATATTTCTGAATTTTCTATGAAATTTTCGTACATGTTAAGTGTTTGTTCATTTGTAATAACTTTTACCCCGCATTTATATACTATGTACTCTACGTAAATGTGTGTGTGTGTACACCAGGTGGTTCAGTTCTATTCCTCATGGGGTGTAGTTATGAGTACGAGTAAATGAACTCAAGCACGACCCCTACTTTTAGTGTTCTTCGAGTTCAAACACCCCGTGACGGTAAAACAACAGAAGCCAATAGGTCAATGCTGGTAATAGGAAAAGTGAATTGTCTGGAATTGGAGGTTTTTAATTTTTCTTTTATAAAAAGTGTAAATACAGGATAGATAACACAGTGAGAACATTGATACTACACATATGTGAGGCCAGGACTACATAAAAATTACCAATATAGTAGGAGGTCGTCGCCCAGTAAACAATTTGGTGAAGTGTCCTATTTAGTGACGTTCGAGTCACTCGTACAATTTTATTCTAACGCTTTACAAGTTCGAAGCAACAACACAGAAACCAATTTTAGTTAAAATTTATTCCCTACCTGTCAAGATTTTGTGAAATAAAATCTGATGTATGTAGTCTTAGCAAGTTCGTTAATAGTTCAAAAGTGGTACACAAAAGTCGCTTTTAGTTAAAATTCATTCTCTACTTGTCACAGATTTTTCATAATAATATTCTTTCTTTTTCCAACATCATTCATTAAGTATTTCTGTTCCTTTCACACATCGATATATTTTTTATAACTTCACATTCAGTTCATTTATTACAAAGTACAATTAAAGTGAGAGAGAAACGAGATGTGTTAGACAAGCAAAATATATTTTTCACCGTTACACTTGTATACTTATAAAGTATTTCGTTCAGGACAGTATGTATAAAGTATATGCTATCCTTTTTCAACAAATATTTCTCTAATGGTAATAAACAGACGCTGTCTCCCTCAATCCCCGAGAATAAACGAAGATCTATTCAGCGTTGTTAAGACAGAGGTTTTAAACCTAACGCAGATCTGCCGATCGTAGATTTTTGAATCACCAGAACAATGTAAAAAACTAATATAACCAGAATTGTTAAAGATGAAAAATATTCATTAAAAAAATCACGATCCGTACTAAAGATTACATCAATTTATTTCTTAATTTAAATATTTATATTTTGCAAATTTAAAAAAATGTAATTCATTAAGTTTTATACCCCTGATCATCCCCAACAAGTGGAACAACTGCGCCAACTAGCGATAACAAATGCTCGTCCTAACTATTATCTCTGGTCCTAGTGTCCTGTCAGTTACTAAGTTTCTTTGTGTAATATTTTGATAGTTTTGTGAAATAATATATGTTCTTAATCAGTTTTAATACTGCATTAAAAAAACAATAATATAAAATAGTGTTCAAAGAAATTATAAGTTTCTTAAATTAAATGTTTGGTAAGTTATACATATATATTCAGTCGCCATTTTATGAAGCATCTTATATACGTTTCTTCACTACATATATTTCAACATTTTTCATTCAGAAATTTGTTTTAATTTTTCTCTTATATTTCAGACACAAAATTAGACGGTACCCAAAAATTGTTGTAAGGAGAAATAAGAAGAACTTAATTACAAATCAATATTTGATCTACTGATTTGATTTGATTACTGGTAAATAAAATGGTATCCTTACAAGATATTATTTATAAGAGTTATTACTATATAAATATGTAAAGTACATGTAATTTCATTTTCAGAAACTGTCTCCTAGATAAAACTAAAGCTAAAGTTCAAGCCCAGTGTATATTCAAGTATATAGAATACTTAGTCTATGATTATTTAATGTTTAACAATGTAGACTAATGTTATATTAACAATTGATCAAAAATAATGCTGTAAATAAATTAAATTTAATAAAATATTAATAAAATTCTTACATAAAGTTATTTATAAATAAGTTTCATTATAAATTTGTTTTCTAATAAAAATCGATTTTATTTTTCAAAATAAATACTCTGTTTAAACTTCCCGCTTAATTTTATTGTAATTTCTCTGTCCAATCACAGCAGGGCATAAATTATAATTTATAACTCCGGTCATAAATCATAAACCGACTCCGCTTTTAATTCACCAGTGAACCGTCGTTGCAATGTCTGTAGCTCATAAATAGGCCATTTCCTATGAACGAGTGAATAGAAAACGAACACGTTCCAGACAAAAAATTCATGATATGTAATGGAAATTAAGTCGAATTTACTCCAAAATGTTTACTGGGCGGTGATAGGACTGAGCATCGGAAATAGGCCACCGTTGTACAACAATACTCTGTTTAATGGATAGAGGGATCGTAGAGAATGAAGTATTAAACGAAAACATTCGTTTTGCACTTCGAATCAAAACATATTTCACTTTAAAGATAAAAATATATTTGTAATTATCTTCTTACTTTTCAATGTTCATCTCTTCTTCCTTATCCTTAATTCCACCACTCACCTTCTTTCTTCTCTCTTCCGTTGCAACCGTTTTTCCAGACTCACTATTATGATACACTATACACTGATTATGTTTTATAAATTATGAGAAATGTCTATAGTAAGAGAATCCCACTTCTAAAAAGTATTTAAATGTAATATTTGCTTCTCTGTATTTGTAAAATGTACTAAACATTTATCTGAACACGTTTATTTCTTATATATATTCATTTTGGGGCTTCTTATAATGATCTCGGCAACTGAATTATATATTTTTACTATTTTATATAAGATACATTGCAATAAAACGGATACTTCGAATCCAGAAAGTAATTTATTATTTTTATAAATTACACTTAAACTAGAAAGAGATAGACATATAATTCATTGAGGGTAACTTGTATGAATATGAAAATAACACTATTTTATTCTTATATATATTTACACAATGTATGAAAGAGACAGATATATCTTTAATAAACTGTGGGGGAGATATCACCCTTTTAATCATTACGTAACATAAGTTTAATAGAGCATATGTTTTTGTACTGCTGCAGTAATAGCAATACCCGCACGAGCCAAATTCCTTTCGAAGTCCTTTGTTATTATCGTATTTATTGTTATTTTCAAATTTACATTGTTTATAACAATTTGATGTAGATAATAAATAAATTAATTGTTTGTACTAAAATATAGATTTTACGCATATACTTTCCCTTGGTGCTGTCATGAATAATGATTTTTTTAAGAATTTCTATTCACCCTCAAATTTTGCACAGTTCTAGTAGCTTAACTATAATGATTTGGGATAGTGATGAGATACTTTTTATGCAGAATTTTATGTTCTACAAAATTTCCTAGAAAGTTTTTTTAATTTTTTTTATTGTTTTGGCGTTAAACGCGAAAAAAACCATTTTTGTGGTGGGTTTTAATTGTTTCTACCAAACCCAGAGGGATGGCTGTGAATATTTGCATATCAGAAATTTTGTGTTACCCAATAGAACATTTTGCAGTGGTACTGTTCTGGAGTACAATTTATGAGACGGTTCAAAATTTGTACGTTCAAATATAGCAAATAAAAGTCCGGTGATTTAGGAATTCATCTAAAACTCAAAAGAAAATAAAAGATATGTATTTACGTTTTTTGGAAACTCATGATCTAAATTAAGGCATCACTTTTCTACTCGTATTCTAAATTATTTGTTTTCTGTTTTAGCTAATTTATTTATTTTTGGTTAGTGCTGCCATCTATATAAAAACTTTTATCAATATACTGATATTATATGCACACATACAAAACCTATCAAAAAATTTAATATTGGCTATAGAACAATATTATCGAGGGTGCTTACTCCACAATATACCGGCACCCCTATCAAATGTTATGTAGTAGAATGCATAATATTAAAAGTATACCATAGAATAGTATAGGTATTGTTTGTCAAGCTAACACCCCCTTAGCTCAAATTACGCGGGCTTTAGATGGTGCAATACCCTTTCCATTACTTTCGATCGAACTCATATTGTACACTACACTACGACTATGTAAATTACCATACCGAACTCTTGAACATTAGTTTTAGTGCTTGTAAATGTTAGTTAGGTGCGGGATACTTTATTGTACAAGTTAGAGTTACATAATAGAGCAAGTACATTCATCAAAAGTATTGTTATTTACAAAAGTTATTGGGATTTAGGGTTGCCAACTTCATGATGTGCCAGCGAAAGATATTGGTTAATTACATTACGTTTAGGTAACTTAAAACTATTCAGAGATTATAATTGTGTATGTGGATGTATTTATTTAATTTTTCTTGCTATTAGGCCTAACATTCCTTGGTTACAGTTCCGATATTCCTTACTTACTAGCATGAATATTTAAAAAACAAAGAAAACATTTTTTTTCTATTAATGTCATCCTCGCTTGTCTTTCTTTTCTACTTACTTTCAACGTTTCCAAAAATTTAAATTTATCTTGTTTTCGTTTCTCTTTCTCCTTACTTCCACCATCCATACTCTTGCTTTCCTCTTTCCTGGTAATATCTCTTCTAGGCCAAATCGTCCCTAATTTTTCCTCTTCTTTCCCGCACGTCCTACATACTTTCTCCTCTTCCATTCTTCAATATCTACGCCCTCTTTCCTCATTCCGTAGTCCCTTCCTTAGTCCGGCATCCTTTTCGTTCACAACTTTCCATATCTTGAATTATATTTCGCTTCCTTTATTCTTTTCATCGTTGCAATTCTATGTCTGTTTCCCTTATCCTAGTCTGCATCTTACTTCCTTCAAACCTAAGCCTTTCTATCTCTTCACCGCTATCTCTATTCTCTCATAATAATTTCTCCTTTTTCCTTTTCTTATATTTTGTCTTCCCTCTTTTTCTGATTAATTCACCTACCACTCTCACGAGTCCGCTGTGTGCTTTCTGCCGTTATCACTGCCGTTATCCTGAAGTTAGCTCATAGATACTAATTAACTTTAAAATAGTGACTTCTCAATAGAAAGATCTGGCTTGATCTAGACGTGTCAATACACTAAGCTATATAAAGAGCGCCAAACTGATTGACATCTGTCTATGTACTATGTACCTATAAAATATTGTGTAGATGTTGTTTTTTAATTTCATTCAATAAAAATAGGTAATAATGGAAAAAACCCTTTTTCCAAATTTCAAATTTTGTACACTTTTAATTGAATTGACCCCTTTTATCTATTACACCTCGACGTACATTGATATTTAGTTGTCTATTGTAGTAGAGTAGCATGTCGGTGACCAATGAATGTTCGTTCCGACAAAATAAGTCAAAATGCAAAGTGTAAGTCAGGTGCGTGCTACAGTTAAGAGGGCAGGGACCAAATTTCTATTATATTATTTGTCAAGAATTATAATAGAGTAAGATCCTAAGATCCAGAGTCCTTAGACCCACATCAATTTAGCAAAGTTGAAATTTTGAATATAAATAGTATGAAATGTAGTTAAGAACGTATGCTTACTTGCTAGCTAAAGCGGTGCCCTTTTACAGGAAGCAGATGCAAAAATTACGTCACCTACGCGAAAGCTCACTCACCTACGTGAAAGTATGTAAGTATGTACCCTTCCTGTCGGACGTAACTTTCGCTAGACTCTTTAAGTCACTACATCTAAACTACATCATAATAGCCTAATTGCATGTTGCTTAGGGTATTGTTTCATGACGTATTTTACCTCATTTTTTAAAGAGCTTTATAATGTACAATACCGTCCTTTATAGTGATATACGTAATCAGCTTGTGCGAGTACTTTTAGTCTTTAAATCAGAAGTGGGTAATGCAGCTAAAGAAACAGCATGTCACTATTGTAAATACCAGTGATTATGTCAATGATAAGTTTGTCAATTAGAATATATACACAGATAAATATGTACGTATTACTCAGTAGCCGACATAAACGAAAATTAATTAAGAAAACATAAAAATGGCTGGACTCATATGATAATTTCATATGTAGATTATCTTTAAATAATTTCACCTAAATTCTGATAATTACTTTTTTATTAAATACATGATTTCCTATTTACTGTTTCTTTTCCTTTCTAAAAATTAACGGTAATGCAAAAGGATCTAACATTAAAAAAACTCTCAAAAAGTAAAGTGCATTGCGTGCTTAAATATATAGAAAGTAGTGGCAGGTACGTAGGGTCAGTCATTGCACACAAGGTACAGGTACAACTAGGGTTGTAGGCGATATGCCTCGGTTGGCAATACGTTAACTTTTAGAGTAAAATAAAAACATTTGTTGAATGCTAGTTGATAATATTAATATTTATATATTTAAATTGTTATGTTTAACTTATATTACTTTGTTTTAATTTACTTTACAAGTTGAAGTACATTTACTAGTACGTAAACAAAAAGAAATAAGTAAATGTAACTGTCACTTTGATGTAATAGAATACTATATTTCTAGGAAGTAAATGTAACACTTTAATTAGCTTGTAGCAAGGCAGCAAGTGTGGAACTGTGTTGCCAGATAATCAGCCCTTTGTTGGTATCATGAACTTTAAAAATAGCGCAAATGTTAACCGAATTTGCGAGGTCTTACTTTATATAACACTTACTTTATTTTGTAATAACTGATACAACTTATAGCTATATGAGAAGTAGAAAATGAACCTTGAAATTAGCGACAAGCTAGCATTAATGTTCTCGTACACTGTGCCATCACTGTAGACAATAATTGAATAATTATGCTTACTATCAATAGAATGATACGCTTAATCTTTTTAGTTAAATAAAACATTTACAAATAATTGAGATATTTCAAGAGAGTGAGATTTGTTTTCGTCCATGTCTCTGTCTTCTACGTATCGTTCTCTCTCTCTCTCTCTTTCACATACTACTCCACATTTTTATATCATTGAATAACAGCAAAAAATTCACGAGATATTATTACATTTTTAACAAATATTATTCAATAGAATAATATAAAAATGTCTATAAATTAAATGTTTATTACTGTTACAATACAATGCGTTATTAGTGAGTATTATATTCATTATCAACGCACATGTCGCGATCGTACAGTATAAATACAGCGCAGCGCAGAGCCTGGTGTCCTAGCAGCTCAAACAGCCCTTACAGCGTGAGCAGTCCCAACAGCCCTTGCAGCGTAGCACGTGCTATAGAGCGTTACTCCCGTGGACTACCCTTCGCAGCTCAACAGACGGCCTTCAGTTACGCTAGGTGCTAGACGACATGGTCTGGCTTTACCGCTGCAGACACTGCCAGTAGACTTTGTATATGTTACGGGTAACTAAGGGAGGAGGGACGTAAGGGATGGCAAATAGGGGATTCCACCACTAAGTTTCTAAAGCTGTGGTCGCGTTTTGTTATAATAACAAAATTATTATATACATATATTATATACAAAACATGTTTATTCAGATGATATTTTAGGAGAGAGAAATTGATTTTACATTCTGGATAATTACTATCAATATATGCTAACTATTGTTCAAATTATGAGAGTTCGGCGACGACTCATACTTAAAACAAGTTGTAAGGTACAAACTGCTGATATAACTAAAAATCACTGACTCACTTATTTTTATAGAGAAACGAATAGGATAAATTTCATTATCGTATTATAGATTTATACCGCTCTTATAACCTCTTTTAAGTATAAATCGCCGCCGAACTCTTGCGATTTGAACTATAGATATAACTATTTCAATATACTTCAACACTTCCTCTTATTAATAACGTTCCTTGCACTTTAAGCAGCTTTTCATTTGTTGGTCTACTCCAGGATTTTGTTAAAATATCTGCCAATTTTTCCTTTCATGTACAAAAAAGTACTTCTGTGCCAGTCGTACTGCAACCTCATTGTCCACATCAAATTTGTTACTTATTTCATTAAGCAGTAGCTTCAATCACACTGCTTCCATTGTTGGAAATTTAAGAGAATATTTACAGTTTATATATATATTATATATATAATATATACAGTTGACCCTCCTACAATACTAGTTCTAGGTTCCAGCAGTGTGAATTTATGCAGTGCGGTAAAAGTACATATTAGGTCTTGTTGACATATGCGTGTTCGATTACTCGTGCTGTTTGTCGAATATTTGAGGTCGAACGCGCAAAGTACTTGTCAACACTTGTTTTTAAAATATGGAAAATATTCAAGACCAGAAAATTTGTCTAACCTTTTGATTTACTCATGGTTCTTTTAACCCACACTTTGTGGACTAACGCTATACGCTATTGCATGCTTTTGTTGCGCATTTGAATGCTGTCTTACGTATATGGACATTAAAGAAAGTATTGTTATTATGATAATGTTTTCAAATTCACAATTATTATTTTTTTATAAAACAAAAATTATTTCAAATGTTTGAGAAGCTCTGACACACCCAAACGAGCACTAATAAAAGTGCACACCGGTTCACAATCCGATGTGGAACTCAGTTCCTGATGCGATGCACGCACATTTCGTTATGTTTGCGTTTGCTGTGCGATACGCACCGATGCATTGACCCGCGCGTTACCCCTTCCACCTCTACCAAGCTACCCTTGTCTGATGGAATCATTCACCCTTATGTTTCGGGTTTGGAATACGAAGAATACCGATTCACAGCGGAGGAAAAGTTTTGTGAACGTGCTGTGGATATTTTTGTTGAATGAAATTGAAAGTTTGAAGTTATGAATACGAAATATATGTACCTAGAAGGTGTTTTTTTGAATTGGTATTTGTTATGTGAAAAGGCATAATTTTTGTTATTTCTTTTTATATGTTATATTATAATTCAATTTTTATAGATGGCATAGAATGTTGAATTTTCTTTTTTTTTTATAAATTGTTAAATTTTTCTATCATATATTGGCAGTAATTGGCAAGCAACCGTCATGCAGCCTGGGTTTCTCTAGCGTACTGCACGACGCATAGACGTAATACTCTTTTAAAAATAACGGGCTCGGCAGTTAATTTTGTGTATATTCTTAAACAATAGTCATTCGGTATACTGATTCAAATACTGAATCATGCTCTGATAACTCTCTTGCAGCAACAAACAATCTGCGGTTAATGTTCTTTTGAATGTATGGATGAAGTCAATTCATTCTACGTTTAATGCGACGTCTTCTAATAAAAGCGAATGCTTTAATCACATCTTCTTCATCACTTGACATTTTCTCAATGAAAAAACGTGCTTTCTCAACTTCGAAGAAATGGTCCTATTTCCAGCTTGCATGCAACCTATAAATGAAGCTGTGGTTGACAGTAGCCCTTATGTGTTTTTTAATTATATATCACTTAATGCATTATATACCATATCTCACGCATAGAGGATGCTGTCGGGAATTACCGGGAAATACTTTTATTTTTATATCTCGTTTCTTTAGCCTTTACTATCCTTAATAACCACTTCCGTGAACTGTTTCGATCAAATACATCCGTTACTACACCAGGCAAATAATATATCAAATAACAAAGTAAATAAAATACTAACCTTACTTAAATCCGGCACGTTTGTGACCACAATTTTATCGAATTATTGAACGTCAATATAGTTTTGATATAATTACTAAAGATAAACCACTTTAAATAAAAATAAAAACGATTAAAACATGTATTTTAAAAATTAACGGACATTCTAAACCAATGCAGAAAACTCAATCAATATTTGAAAAATTTAACAGCTTACTAACGGTAAAGCATATTATTATGTATGTAGTATTATGTAATATGCCTGAGGAATATAGGCAAATATTTGAAAGTCTGAAAAACCTTATTGACTTTATCAATAAAACTAATTTAATCTCTCTATTTTAAGCACCCGTACTCGTGTCTATAACTTGTAATTTATGTATTGTAAATGTTTATAAATGTATATATTGTTTTAAGTGTTAGTAACTGTTGAAAGTTGATGCACTCAAATAAATATTAAAAAAAGAAAAACCTACCCAAAAAGTATTTCATCATTCTAGCAAATGCATGGTTTAAGAAAAACATAGAGTACAAAATTTAATTCAAATATTGAATATTATTTATTTTGTTGAGTATCACATTTTGGTTACTAGGCAATTTTCTTTAATTTAAATAATTGGTAAGTTGGTATCGAATTAAAGAACATCTTGAACCGTACAATGCTTGATTAAAGGTTACTGTATAATACTACAAACCTGAAAGTTTCTAATTTGAGATGCACTTTTCCAAAACGTTATAAAAACGATTCCGAAAAAAGACAGTAAATAGTGCACTTTCTCAAATTAAAGTAATTGTGTTAACGTACCTTGGTTATCATTAAAAAATATTAATTCCAAAGACCCTCCAAGGTTCATTACATCTGTGTTACCCTTGGTATGATTTCGTACGGCCAGCGCACGTGCTATGATAAACAGCAAAACAACTAAACATATGTCAGTATTTCCACTTCAGTGTCCACACCGGTGAACGGTGGAATTGTGGGTAAACAGTAAACTGTAAAACAAAATTACCTTCATATCGGTCTTACATCTAATATCTAGTGCATATGACCTAATTCATCTGGGGCAGAGTCTCTCAAAATGTGTTCAATATGCAGAGAGAAATGTAGGATAGCGAGGAGGTAAATTTGAAAGTAGAAAGTAGGATTATGAAAATCTTGTTACTAGGAAAAAGAGAGAGAAGAAGATGGAAGACTAAAATAAGTGAGAAGCGTAGAGAAAGGGAGGAAGAGAAGAACGAGAAACAAAGCGAAGAAGCAAGGAATTAGAATCTATTAGTTATAGCTTAAGTGTAAATTAGGTTAAGTTTAGTTTAAATGATATTAAAAGTAATGTAAAAGAGATGGATTGTAAATTAGATGACAAAACGATTATAAGTAATAATGTCTCTGGTATATGTTTATTTTCTTATATGTTTGGTACTGAATTTGAATCATAATGTTATTGTAACGCACATATCGTTATTATAATGTTATATATCGTTATGATACCGATAATTAAAGTCAAGATAGAAAATATTAGATATTTTAACAAAATAATATTTTTTTAGTCAGTTCATTTGAAAAGTTATTTAATTATTGATCATCTTTTCATAATTATATTCCAGTTAAATATTTCAATTTAAAAATGGAATTAAAATTTGAAAGAAAATTAGGTATTAGTTTATTGAATTTGCCACTTTCTTAAAACTTTTAGCGTTCTCAGCTTTTTTCTTGATTCATTAGTATATTTTTTACATACTTATTCATACTTTTTTTCTAAAAAATTGAATAGTGATGGATTTTCTACGTAAAATTTTGAAGAGGACAAAAACAGTTCTTTGTGTTTAAAGCGGCAATATTTGATCCAGTGCCGGAGAATTAAATAAGGTAGTTCAGAGCCAAACAGCGTGGAATATAATCAACAAAAGCACAGTTCCTTAAAAATGAAATTAAACAGTAAAACAGAATTAAGAAATAATTTTATACACGGTGTTCTATGGCGGGTCAACGCCCTAACTGTGGATACTTTATTAGTCTTGTATTATTTTCATTTGTTAATGATTCTTAAATGAATGCTATTAATATAATTATGCAATAGTCTATGTACGTAGCAATTTATTACAATAATTTTTTTTCAAAATAATTTCTCGAACAGATTGAGAATCTGTGTGTATATAAACTAACTTAACATAACAGAAACTTTATAATAGACATAAAGTATTATGAGATCCTAGAAAAAGGCGCGCCTATGCAACAGCCCTTAGAAGAAGGGTGTGTTGTGTTGCCGCCGAATTTAAAATTACTTTCTACTGGAATTTTTATACAACAGGTTGGCGCTTTCCAGTCTACTGAGTGAAACTATCAGTAACTGATGTAATTTACATATCTATTTTATCACTTCAAAATGTACCTGAATATTATTCAGAATAATAGTAAAATAATAATTTATTCTTGTATAATTAAAGGTCATTGACCTCTTAAGATTCGGTTACATTTAATAAGTGTGCGTTAACATGGCTTTGTTGAGGAAATTGAGGTGTTTCGCTTTCCATTTATTGGATGTTTGGGAGGCCCTTGTTCTTTGTGTAATTTCAAATGTAAGTATTTTTAATGATGATTGACGAGAAATGCAAAAGTTATATGTAAATAAATGTAGAGTTGTAAAAGTTTATATTGGAAGATTTATAAAAGTTAACAAGCACAAAGACGACAAATATTAATGATGATAAACTAAGGTACATGAATGTCTTAAAAGATATACGCAGTGATTCAACTGGGATTTCTAAAGCGCGAGGCGCGAGATTCAAATAGATATATAGTAATTAATTTTTCTACTTGGGTTGTTGCACGAAAATGTGAGGCCACTACAAGGCCCTGGGCGGGTGCCTTGCTTGCAACCCCTAAAGCTGCCACTGGCAGTAAGAGTTTTGTAGTTCGGTACGTTTACTTGCAGGCCAATGCAAGTTCAGCTTGTAAAATTTTGGTTTTAATATTTTTCTTCATATCTAGCATTAGAGCAGGATAGATTTTGCTAGAGGCCTCGCGCTAGCTATTATTTAATATTTGCTACAGGCCGATAATAAAAATAACATAATTTTTGTTGATTTATACGTTTGAATTAAGTTACTTTCCTTCTTAAGTATTGGTAAATCTGGTATTACTCTATATAATCTTCCTTACACAATAACTATTTCCGGTTTAAGGGTAGATAATTACACTAAACCTGTGCGAAACACGTGCGCAGTTCCGCCTCTATCTGCACAGTTGAAGAGCACAACAGAATGTACCAGTGCTACCCAATAACATATGTATATTTAAAGAGATGAAAAGAGCACGTTTGAAAAAATGAGATAAAATTTAAAATGAAGTCGTTTAAAATCCAAATATAACAATAAAGTCGGTTGAATTTAAAAAAAACCTTATTATAATAACAATTAGGGACACGTGTTGATCCAGGAGATTTGAATATTGTCTGTTTGTAGGCAGGTATTCAAATAGAAATATATATGTATATGTAAAGCAAAGATTTGTCCCTCCAACACCTACTAGCTGTTTAAGATTTTATGATAAATCTGTCTCATAAGGTGAAACATTACTTCATGGTTTTATAGTTAGATATAGATGGCGACAGTGTACTAAAATGACAATCGATTTACAAATTTGTACCAGCACTCCATGTTTTCAAATATAAAAATAAGGGCACACTGCAACTGTTTTCTTATGATTCTTTACCCATAATCCTTCATCCATTCATAGATGGTCAGTCCCGATGTTGTTTTTCCGAGGTGATCTATTTTGACTAGCTACATACTCTCCTCGAGTGAAGGAAAACAGCCTGCAGTTCGCTTGCAGCTTTTTTCGTTTCTTCGCGACTCAATTCGCACTCGTTTCAGTAAGGTGTATTCGTTTTAGCACACTCTATCATGAGAAGATGATTTCTATTTTATTTTTTATTAATACACCACTGTATTTAATACGTCCGTATTCATAATACGGCTTATACGTTTGGAGATCAAATTGCCGTAAACATGAATATTTGTACATTACGTAAACTGTCCCAAGGAGCTGCGCTTTGTGTTTATTATTTCATTATAAAAGTACCACCGCCTGTTTAAAGCGGTGTCATTTGTAGGCCAACTTTTTGGGATAGTACAAAACTATTCTACAGTAGGAAGTCGTTGGTGATGGGACTCAGTATCGGAAATAGGCAGACGTTAAATAAATTAAATTAAAAATATATATTTTAGTGTTTTTGCTACTATCTAAAATAATCCATGTACCCACTACGTTTTTAGTGTTCCTTTGTCATGCTAAAAAAGGAAGATAAAAATATAAATAGATATCTTTTTTAATAAGAAACAAAACTTGTACTCATGTTACCCCAGGGAGAGATCAAAGTTCAGCGGAAGTGCGCTCGAAATATATACTCGTACGTGAAGATTTAAATCATATGACAAAAACTTTGCGCATTTGGTTAAGGTTTTTGCCATGATGATGCTAATAATATTCTTGTACACTGATTATATTAATTTCATTATCAAGAATTTTTAAAGAATTAACAATGACGAAACACCATCCGAGAAAGAACGCAACATTAACTGGTAGAGTTTCTCATTGAGACAGATCTGGAGCCTATTCCTTACTAGACGGAAAAACCTCTTCTATGTATAATAATAATAATAATTTCTCACGTTTTTTAGTCGCTTTCAATACAAATTATAATATCAAAAATATTCAGATTCTATATAAAGAAATTATGAGATAACTTTTTTTTATATAATCAAAAACCAAATTGTTTGATTCACTGTATTTATATTTCATACAAAAAAGATAAAAAAGAAAAAAACAAATGTTAATAGATAATAATACAAAAAATTTATGTCTTAACCCTTTAAATATATTTTAGCATATAATAAAATCATATAAACAAATTTACACATGTTTGATGTAGTCACTGAATAATGATGAAGGTTTCAACGGCATGTAAGAAACCAGTGACGTCTACTGCGTGATTTTTTGGGGTAAAAATTAATTAATTTTTCAAACAATTTTTATAAACATAATAATACGGAAGCACAAAATAGGATATTTAAATCGATTTGTATTTTTAAAAAAATTTAACTAGATTTCTTAGAAAAATCATTTACTTTAATAAATGAACTTTATTAGTCTTAGCTCATATTGAAGGTACTTAGTGATTGTCTATATCTTAAAGATATAGACAACACTATAACTATTTAGACAGATTTGTAGCAAGTGTTGGCGTCTTTATACATACTTTCTTATAATATTTTTCTGAAAAGATGTGCGCTTAGTCTTAAAGAAATTAGTAAATTACATATACGATTTTTTTACAACATTTTTACTGTATTCAGTTAAACTAAAAAGACCATTTCAAACAATGTTGGGAAAAGAAAGTTTAGATCTAATTTAATTAAGGATGGGGAAGCATAAAAGGGGTCGAAATAAAGAATGAGAAAATGGGAAATGAAGTAGGAAACGAGGTTTGCAGAAAAACTCAAGCGAGGAAATATTCAACACGAGCTTGAAAATACGTGGCTCTAAGAATTCCATCAAATTATTATAAACAAAACTATTTTGGAAGTATAAAAAATATTTAGAACAGTGGAAAATTAAATCGGAGGACACAGTCTTCGGATTGATCCCCGGCACAGAGTTATTTTTTCTGGGTTTGGTTATTATCAAATTAACATAATCATAAACTTATTAAGCAGCGGTGAAGAACACATATAGGAGGTCATGAGACCACAAAAACTGTCAACATAGTAGCAAATAAGACTCAGTATTAGAAACAGGCCAACGTTAAATAAATTAAACAAATAAAAAGTAGCAGAAATTTGCGGAAAAAGTATCCATATTTAATAAAATAACTTTAACTGGCATAGAAACTTAATCAGTTAAAAGTATGAACGATGAATAATTAAATTTGTGAATGTTTTTCAATGTTCTAAATTAAGTTTAGTATTCTAGCTAGGATTATAGCTAGCCTACACTGTAGTAGCTGAAATACCTTAAACGAAATTATTGGTCTGTTTTTCTTTTTTTTAACTTGAGGGGGCTTTACATTTTTTGTTACGCTACTGCGTATATTATGCATACAAACAAATATCGTAAAATCCGTAAGGAAATAATAAACGAAAGAAAAAGTATTTTAAATAAAGAATATCATATTTCTGAACACACGTCGTTTAGTAGTAAGAAAGTAAGGTTAGGTTCGTTCGGGTTGCATTGTGGGTGTTTGAAACCGATTGAATGAATTGAACAGTTTTAACGCAGGAATGGGCAGGTTTGTTTAGAATAACAATTGATACCAGACAAACGGTGACAGGAGAATAACACCCTCGTATCTAAGACGTGAATGGAAATAAGTGGTTACCAGAAAAAAATTTATTATAAATAAATGAGAATTCCAATGCGCACTTCCTCAGAAGTGATGAGTGTGTCTGATGAAGCAACGGTTGGCATGAAGATGATGATTGAAGATATTTAAATATGTGTTTGTATGTGTGTGTGGTGTAGGTGAGTCATGGTAGGCATCTCCGGTAGAATTCAAAGAGATTTTTAAATTAATTAAAGCGAGGAGTTGTTGCACACGTTTATCGGCCTTTAATTTGGTAAATTGTTACTGGATATAATAGAGTTTTCGATGTTGAGGAGCCCAAAATGTATGAGTTGCTTTGGGCTTCATATTTTCTTTGAGAGGTACTGCTCTGTCTTTGTGTCTTCACTTTGCCGGCCAGGATTATATTTTCTAGTCCAAGTTATTTTTTTTTTAAATTATTAATAATTTATGGGCTTCCTAGGACCACAGTCCTTTTTTCGTACTTGCTAATTCATATCATTTACATTTTACATATTTACATTTTATTTATTATTACACCTATACTTTAAAACCAGGTATATTCTGCATACTCGTTGCTAACACCACAACATTTTCTACCAAAACTCTGTATAAATTATTTATGCAGGACTCCGTTTCTGAACATTGGAAGATCAAATGTTCTGGATCTGCTACCCCTTCTCCACAATTGCACATATCTTCTTGCACCAAGTGATTTCTCTTAAGATGTACCAATGCCCCAGTATGGTCCACCCTCAGTCTCGAGATTCTATTCTATTTATTTAAAAAACAAAAAATAATTAAGAAAATAAAATAATCATACAATTTACTAATAATAAAAGTGTGTTATGCTTAAATATGAAAATCTTAGATATAGTCCAAATCACGATAGTTCGGCAGCGACTTATACTGAAAAGAGGTTGTAAGAGCGGTATAAATCTATAATACGATAATGAATTTTATCTTATTCGTTTCTATATACATTATAGAAAAATAAGTGAGTCAGTGCTTTTTAGTTATATCGGCAGTTTATACTCCACAACTTGTTTTAAGTATGAGTAGCCGACGAACTCTCGTAATTTTAACTATAGATATAAGCTTCCGATGTAGAAATGTGACGTTTGAATTTGCTTGTAGCACGCCAGCAAGTTGAATCTTGCACATTGTGTTGAAATTTCTATGTGAGGAGTATAAAATGAGAATTATCAGACTCTCCTTGGGTCAGTCGATTACGTGGCTTATATTTATCCTCACTTAGGCCACCTTGTGAAAGAAATAGTAAGACTGATAAATCAGTAGCTTTGTTTATATTATTTTCAAACTACCAACTATTAAATGAAGCACGTGACTTAGCGTACGTTAGAATCTTACTGCCCATCCCTATCTCCGAGTCATAATAGTGTTGCGGTTAAAGAAAGGAAACGGAAACTTTGGAATCGTTCAATTGGAATACCGGGAAGTGTGTTTTGATTCTAGTTGATTCCAGTGTCCAGTGTCGTCTATTGCTTTCTTCTGCATGTCCATCGTTCTACTTAAAAGTGGATGAACTTCTTTGTCCTTGTCCTTTGTTTATGTTCGCCAACTGTGACCGGTTTATGCGTGTTTCGACAAGATATGTAACGTACACAGTGCAGCTCATAAAGTTGACCGCGTAATGATTTTCATAGGTACATATTGTTATTTTACAGTTTATCAAGTATGTTTATTAGAAAAACATTGCAGTTCATGATCTTTGAACGATCAGATCATAATCAGAATCAAATAATACATTTTCTTCTTATTTACGTACTATACCGATAATAAACAAAGCATACAATTATTAATATCTTAGAAATATAAATAATTGTTCGATTACGATTCATGAATAAAAGTACTCCATTGCAGTATAGACATACCAGCCATGGCATTGAACTTGCAAGATTATCTTTATTGCATATTACAGAAACGCTGATATCAGTACAAGAACGACCGATACGGAAGGTATTGATTCTATAATGTAATCATTTGTAGATTATGAAATACATGGTTTTTGTTTTCTTTTTCTATTTAACGCTTGCATATTTCTGTTGTGATATTCTTCTGAACACTAAACGTAAACGCATGTATCGTAATATTTTTTACCTAACGTTATGTTTTTTTATTTACCGCAGTTTAACATAATATTGTTACTTTGTATGTTAGCGATATCGTGCTCTAAATTAAAATTATGTTAAACTTCTTTATATTAAATAAACCTTTCACATACGTAACTGTGTTGTAAACATTCATGTATTCGAACACGAACATTTCACTGTAGTAGGGGTATATTCCACAAATCAAAATGAACTAATCTGCAAAATCTAAAATATTGCAAAATATTTTGTATACCAATAATAATATAACATCATTTTTTAATTTTCTTTTATTGGTATAAGTAATAAATGATGTATATTTTATGTTAATAATAAAAACAAAACAAAAAGTAATAACATTCCTGAATTCTTACGAAGAACCTGTTTTACCTTTAGAAGACGATAACACTACAGGTGAAGTTCCGGTATTGTTTTACAGATGGAGCTTGCCTTGTAGCTAATGTTTATTTACATTTAATGGCATACACAGTTAAAATATTTCATAAAAATAATAAAATTATTTACAATAATTAAATTTAGGTAATGATTTGTGTATTTTCGTTATATGTTTGTTGTTATATAAAAGATTCGGTTATAACGCCTGGGTGTTAGGCAATTATTGTAGCTAATGTGTCTGCATCTCTAGAAGTGATATTTAAAAAAAATAAGGCTGAAATCGATCAGTAGTTTACAGGCAACGTTAGACTACCTTTCAGGCTGACTATGGTGAAACCTAGAACACATCTACTTCTCTTTGATGATTTAGGTTTTCTTTTTTTTTTATAATGTAATTTATTTGTGTATATACTTTTACAAAACCACAATTTCTAAAGAAAATTATTTAGTAAAGATTTTCTCACAATGGAAGCTACTACTTGCGCCTTCAGATTTACGTTGCCCTCAGATTTACTGAGTAGGGTGTAGTGGTATTGGCACAGTTTATCATGAGAGGAAGATTTTACTTTGTTTATCACTGTATCGTACAAGTTTGTGTTTCATACGTCCTTATTCCTATGTGTGTATATTAAAGTACCGCATTATGTTCTACTCGTATTCGTATATGCTTGGAAACATGCTTCTTTGTACAGAACGACGGTGTTCTTTGTTTGTTTAACATATTATGAGCATCGCTTCGGCGAAATGGAAGTAGAAGCTTCATCTCATGATAACATTAAAGTAGAAGCCTCATCTCATGATAAAGTGTTTGATGCAAAACAATTTCACTTCCCAGTAATCATTTTGTAGTCACTTTGACATCATATTGAAGATGCGTATGATTTTTTTGTCATGAAAGAATTAATTTATAGTTCAGTTTCTCACAGTTGTTCATATGAAATTTCTATTTTATCGGTAGCAAATGGCGAAAACACTCCACCTGTCGGAATACAAATGAAAATAAAGTTGATAGAAACACCACAAAACAGAACACTTCACCAAATTGTTTACTGGGTTTATTCTATAATTGTAGAAAGTTCCTGAAATGTTATAAATACCATTTCAAAAGTACGCCAATTTTGCTCCACTCACGTCCCCAAAGTTAGCAACATGTCAATTAAAAGAAGTTATCTTTCATCAACTTCTGTCAATATCCTTTTTTTGGTTAACAGGTGTCATAAAAAAAGCATTAACGTTATAATAATAATTACCTAATTTATTAATGACCTGTAAGTCCAACTTATAACTAACATGTGACATTCAGGTATTTTGGTATTCGGAACATATCTAGTTAAACCTGTTTCATATTTTTGGCGGGAACTTTTTTAATATGTAGTTTTATTACATGAATGATTTGATCAGTCATGGCCATTTCAAGGTTTAGCAAGTGTTAGGATCTTAGATAAATATTTATCGATGTTTTAGTTTTTTTTTTTTAGTTCATGGTCATTTTATCCTCGTGTGTTCAATTTAATAGAAACGTGGAACTTGATGTGTGGGAGTTTAACATAGTATACCCTTCCCCTTCCCTTAATTTGTTTCATATTATCATTTCATATTATGTACTAACTAGTGAACAGATTTATTCTAATGTCTACAATCAGTTCCTGGTAGTTCATTTATCCTACGTTTTATAAGGAGTCTAGTTCCGGAAGGATTTCCGCCGGATGATGCTTATTTTAGGGTTAATATTTCTTGAAACGTAATTCTACATAAAAACAGTGTTTACCCGCAGAACTTTACTTTAGTACACTGCAGATCGCGGTAGTTTTATTGTGGCTTATGTAAATATATCTAGCGTAAACACAAGTGTACATTCTTATTTAAAAAGTAGCTTAATGACTGGAGCTTTAAAGGTAATATTTTATCAGTAAAGGATGTTTGTAAAATTTGTGTGTTTTAATATTAGTTTAGCTTAACAGTTGCACTTTTATATAGTTTTAAAACTATAATAGATAGCCCGTTTTAAATAATAATATACCTGTTTCATAACTTGATTTGTTTCTTCTCTTTCAGCCTGATACTATTATTATTATATTAATTGCTTGCCTTTCGGCTTTACAATCTACATTCTTAATACATTTCATATAACTTCAACTTAAAATTAAACTTAAAACTATTCTAGACCTTTCTATTTCCAAAAGTACTTTCTGCTTCTTCTTCTCTTGACCCTCTCCCTTCATTTTCCCTAGTCCTCCCTGTTGTCTTCTTTGTCTCCTCTCGACAAAAGCTCTATTATATTTTCACTATATTTCTTCACTTCTGTCTTCATTTTCAATTCTCCCGCCTTTTACGTCTATCACTCTGTTTCTTTTGTCCGACCATTGAATTGATACTCGGAAAAATATTCCCTCCCCATTCACATTGTGGTTTGTAATGGTAACTAGGTGTTCGCATGGTTTTATTAGACATCACTTCTGATTAAAATCACTTCTGCTTTGACGTTCCTTCTCTTTCCTCGTTCCTTTTCTCTATTTCCGCCATCCACCTCTTCGCTTCACTGCCTCCCTTTAATAACTGCACAATATTCTTCTCGGTCATTACTTTTTTCTGACATGAATACTTAATGTGCTCCAATGTTTCAATCTGCCTGATAGTATATTCTAGAATATTGGAAACTTCTTGCCGACCTGTCAATGGCTTTCTCGTGTTACTATTCCTAAATACGAGGTTCTCGCCTTAACGAAGGCTATTTATCTACAATGGGCTTTCGAACTCATTTTTTTAGGGGTCATTTTTTAAATATTTAATTGAAATAAAGATTAATATATATACGAGTATATTGACGTTTCTATTTTGTCACATATCCAAAATTGGCGGAGTTATACCTATATCAAATTTGAATTTCGCGGTTTATTAACATTTTTTCTTTTTCTACAGGTTCCCCGTCTTCGAAAAGACGTCGAGTGGATTATGAAGACCGCGGTGGAGGATCTGGGTAAGTCAGTTTTATTACATACACAAAATTACTTTGTAAATTTTTAAATGTAATACTCAGCAATGTCTTCTGTATGTATCTTGAGGTAGTTACTTCGTGGACTCTAAAGTCTGTCGCACACTGCAAGCGTAAGCGAATTTAGGACGTATACGCGCTACTACGCTTTACCTATACGAACCCTCGCACATTGCAAGCGACAAAACCGTCCGAATACGGTCATATGCGAATATCAGCGAATTTTAACCAAATGTATACATGCTACAACGCTAAACCTAGCTTGTAAATGCAATCAGCCGTCTCAGATTAGAAGGGATATGGAAAGGAATGCAATAGTCTCTTTCATAACAGTGGTGTATCGATAAAAATTTTAGTAAAAGTTTGCTCTCGTGATAAATTATGTTAGTGCAACAACTCCAATACACCCTACAGTACACAAGTTTGACTTGGCGTTGTCAATTTCAACATCAAGGTCATGTTTGTCTGAATATGTCTTCAGATGCCTGCAATCTTTGTTATGTATCGTCATCTGTTGAATAGCACGACTCCGTTTTTGTGTCGTTTGATAGTTTTGTGAATTTTGTTTTCATTTTACTGCTCTGTAGTTTGAGATATAGATCATGTAGTGTAATAGCTATATCTACTGGGTTTTTCGTTTTTCATTTGTGAGTCTTGTATGAATTTTTCTAGATTATTTAAATCATTAGACTTAAAATAAGTCTAGTATAAGCACATAATTTGTGGTTACAATGACTTTGGCAATTAATTAAAATACTTATGTAACCATATGCTTGGTTACACCTTCATAAATCTATTGTAATTGTTACTTTACCTGAACCTTGTTTACAACCTGCTATTAACACAAATTTTCAAAAATATATTCCTAATCTTTTTTTTGCTTTATTGTACAATGTTTTTTTTTTTTGCACAAAAGTATAACAGGTACGAAATCACCTGTATTGTTCACTTAGATAAATATATCTTCTATCCCTTTCATATAAATGTATTACTATATTTCTAGAGCGAGATAGAAGTATTTTTTTTTTGTTACAATTTTGTTAGCGCCATGCAATAAATTGTTACCAAATGTAAAAGCTACTTTATTGTTGTTATTTTGAAATAAAATCTTATAACAAATGAAGATTGAACAATGGAAGTAACATTAAATATATTTTAACCAGAAATATAGGCTTGGTATATTCTTAGTTCAAAAGAAGGCGAAATTCTTTTATTAAATTGGAATTTTAATTGTTCCTAGTATTGCATTTATTATGTTGTTTTTTTGTATGTATATGTAGATCTTTATACAACATCTTCTAGCCGACGCTGTACCAGAAATCTCTGACACACCACTTATACGAAATCATTTGTCATGGGAATTACATAACTTTACCGCCGTCAAGGTGACTTACTAAGTTCGACAGAATTTTACTATTACCAAATGTGTTTTTTTTTTTTTTTTTTTTTTTTTTTTTTTCAAAATCGCGATTTTATTGTCCCAACAATTAAGCAGAAATTGAGGTGCTTGACCATCCATTTTTTCAAAAACTCGAAGAGCAGAAATTTGATGTTTACAGTGGGCAAGAGCATTGATGCTTGACGCTAGAGTGCTGTGTCTTCGGGTTCGTCTCCGGACTAGAATTCTTTTTCACTCAGATTTCAGATAGGCGTCTATGAAAAAAATTGTCAGAATTTGTTCATAAGAATCTTCTTTCTCTTTCCAACATCATACAATTGAATAGAGATATAGTTGCTGTCTCTTTTAAATTTGAAAATAATTATTTTAGTAAAGATTCATTTCATAGAATATCATATAAAAAGAAACAAGATATATCTGTCTCTATTACACTTGAATGGTTTATTTGCAACTTCATTCAATACTGGCACGGTAGTGAGACCAGAGGAATTGATTTTGCCATATATAGTTCATATCACTGACATTTTCTTTGCACGATTGAAATAATATTGGATTGTTTCATGACTAAAAAATCATACGCATCTTCAATTTGATGTCAAAGTGGTTCTAAAATGCTTACTGGGAATTATAAAACGAATTCAAAGAAACGAGATCCAAGAATTTGCAAGAACCAGGTATCTATAGATGTAAAAATATCAAATTTTAAAGGAATAAACGAACACTACCAGTATAAAATGTCGCCAGTAAGGCGCCAGTAGATATTTCTATTCTCTTGCGTAAAAAAATTGAAAAGGAGAAATTCAATTTTTTGACTTCAAAGTTTAAAGTTTCAATATTATTTTGTACCCATTGTAAAATACAGACATTTATAACATCCATGTCCAAGGTTGGTAGTTTGTCTAATTTCACAGCAATAGAATCAAAGTCGGAACAATAAAGTACAGTCTCGCATTAAGTTTAGTAAGAACCCTGTGCTGAAAAATGTTTAGAAATTTTTTAATCCAGTCATATTTAAAAAAATTCCTAAAATTAATTTCTCTATATATACTTGTGTTGAGTTTCTATAGCACAGGAAGTATTTTTAAAATAATTAAATAATTAGATAAAGTTGGAAACATTTCTCAAAATTTGGTAAAAAGTTAATGTACCGCAATGCCCATCATTAAATCAGATCAACACCCAAAATATATTGTTTAAATTTAACAAATACTATACATATAATTCTTCGAAAATTTTTAACCTGATCCTTTTATCTCAAATTTCAAAAAGCACCCATTAAAATATCGAACTATTTTTACAAAATATTTTTTTCTTTCTTTTTTTTCTAAAAAGAATTCTTATGTAAAGCGTTCATCTGGCGGTGTAATCCTATTAGCAACTTTAGAAGTATTGAATTATTTGGTTATTTTTGTAAATGTCAAGTTTTGTTAGGTCATTTATATTGTGAGCACTAAATATATTCTTGCTTTGAAATAATAACTCAAAATGTTTTCGTTTTGGAATATTTTATTACATAGGTAAATATTTTGGTTCACGTTGATACTAGATACAATTTACAGAGTCTTTTATTTATTGAGAGATTGGAAAACAAGTGTCTACGTTTAATTTGAATCATTTTGTGTGTTTGACTCTTCACTTATCTGAGGCGTTGATTTCACTATTTACACCATCATATAGGTTAATGAAAATCTGCGTCATAAACGTTCGGTATCGGGTTCCACAGGTGGTCAGCCTTGTCATCACGCAGCTAGGCAAGAACATTATTTTATATACAACATTATAACATTATACAACTTATAAGTTTCAATCATTGTTTGAGAGGAGATCAAGAAAGGGGATGGTAGTAATAATGACATTTATAGTAGAGTACGTAGCAGTGCAGATTCTATGGCGAAGAAAGTACTGTACTTCTAGAAAACCATTAAAAATATCTCTGCGTCTTAACACCATTTGTAACTACAAACAAATGAAATAGAAATGCATTTAGAAATTGTTATTTTAAGAACTTTTAAGAACGTTTGAAGAACACTTCTAATTTAATTTACCTGGTTGCCTTTTACGAAATAACTTCTTAATGCAGAATGTGCTACTTTCAAAGTCGTTAATAACTTTTGCAATCATGGATCATTATATAAATGTGATTATTACAAGACCACCTGACAGGATAAAAGGATTTACCGAAAGGATTAAACTGAATAAACACTTGTGACAAACAAACAATAACCGCAACCACAAAAACCAAATTTCTATTTAGATTAGGATTAATATTAGGGACTAGTAATTGCTTCCTGAGGTTTATAAGTATAAATCTGTGAGCGACAGTAAAATAGCTGAAACTGACAATTGTGTGCAAATTATAACAAAAAACTGAAATCAAATTACGTTTATATTTCTTGTGTTTTTTTTATGTTTCTAATGTTTATTTAAAAATATTTCTCTTACTTATTCTTTGAGCAAGATTACATTATTCTTTATTCAAATTCAACATTTTATTCTAAATTCATAAGTTTTAGTTTTTATTTCAAATTTATAATTCTAAGTTTATATTCTAAATTAAATAAAACACAAAAATTAAAACTAAATAAAAATGGACAAATTAAATTTGTGTAAGTTAAATACGCTTGCAAAGAGTTCTCTTTTAAGCGGGTCTCATATTTTCTCTGAGAAGTCCTGGTTCAAAACTGTCGCAGCTGAAGACAGCTGATTTGAAATATGGACTTTTTTATTCCAACTAATTTTTAAATATTTTTTTATTGCATGATTTATACGTAGGAATGTTTCTCGAATTCTTGACGCGTATTATTTTCGCGCCAATTTTTGTAATATTTACAGGCTACCCAATCATATGTTCACCGATCCTGCACAGATGATACGGATCCTTTTTTTCATTTGCCTTGGGAGACCCTAAGCCCCAAGGGCCATAACTAACAGGTTCTGAAATATATTTTTTTTAAATGATTCCTAAATCTTTATGGAATTTGTCGGTGGTCTTATCTTCAGTGGTTTCCAAATTCTAATAGTTGAGTTTGCGAACAGCTGTTATTGAAATTTTGTTTAAATTTTAACAAAGATATTTGTTCCTGAATAAGGATGTGTTTTGTCGAAAGATTAGAATAAACCGGATGTTGGAACACTAAGTAACAAATCTCTTTATCTTACAAGCACAAATCTATACTTGCAATAATCTAGAAATGCATAATTTAAAGTTGTTGTAGTTTTGAAAGTATACGATTCAGAGTGATTCATGTGTATAACCAAAAAGTTAAACTGGTCGCGTTTTCTTTTCATGATTTAATTCCAGAGTTTTCTTTACACTGTCGGTGCGTCTGACAGATGTCTGAAGAATGGATCAAGGACCTGTCTTTGGACATACTGATCTAGCTCAAGGATGTTTCTGTAGGCTCCATATGATCGTTCGGCTTTCGTAAGGTTCATATGAACCCAGTACGTACCCCCTGCGTTGTAAATCCATTCAAACTAATCACATGAAAATTGAAAACGAACAAGTGCTTCTTCAATTTCATGGTCTAGTGCTGTAAAAACTAAGTATATATTTCTTAAATCTCTGACAACATTAACTCCCTCTAATTCACGTTATTTATAATTTAGTACATATGTCATCCTATATACGTATCCATATGTACTACCCAGTAAACATTTGGTGAAGTGCCCTATTTAGTGACGTTTCTATCACTATTTCACTTCAATTATAGTTCGCAACAACTTTATCTTCATTTGTATTCCGACAGGTGGAGTGGTTCTGTCATCTGTAGCCGATAAAAAACTATAAAACTATAAACTATAAATGAACTCTTTCATGACAAAAAAATCATACGCATCTCCAATATGATGTCAAAGTGACTCCAAAATGCTCCAAAATGTTTACTGGGTAAACTCTACGGTATGCTGTTCTTTAAAAATGTATTGACTACACTATATTTATATAAGAACACGAAGCACAGAGATGTGTTGACCCAAATTGACACTGATTTACTGAATTCCATATGTTCCAGCATCTTATATTTCAGTAGGTTGAATATGTTGAAAAAAATTCTTGAAACAATAAATATATGCGGGCATCAAGTGTTAAGAAATATAAGTTAAGAAAAATTGTTGTTAACCCATTTGTATAATATAGACAATCATTGCCTAACTGATAAATGTTGTTTTTGACGTATCTACTACATACCGTACCAAAGTTATATTTTCTGGGCTTCGTTTTTATCAAGTTACATTAATTATGGACGTACATAATCGTACACTTATTAGGCAGCGGTGTTAACTATATTGTAAACCCTGTTATTTTTAAACTAAACATTATTATGCAAATCTAATAGAAATTTACGAATCTTATCTTGAGATTTAATCTTATTTAATAAATCATATGGTGATTGAAACTACAAATATTTTATGTAATAATATGCGGTAATGACCAAAGTCCTTGGTCCCTTTAAATCATTACCAAAAACACCATATTGCAAAAACTGCCAACATGTGTGTTGTGTAGAGAATTATGAAAAAATAACAAGTCACTGATTTATCATACCATATTACAGTTTACGGTTTTTTTTTTTAATTTTTAAAAAGAATTATACAAATCGGATACAGCCACTCCCATGGCTCCAATCTCGGACATCATTGCTAAGGGTTTTAAGGAAGATAGATGTGGTTCTTTTCGGAACTAGTTAGTTAATGTCGGAATTCCTAAGAATGTAATAAGATTCCATGTTTCGGATAATTTGCCAATTTTGGATCTTATTATTAAAATTAAATTTGAAAGCTAAAGGAACATTTAGTTAATGTATCATTACATTAAGTATAACTAATTTTTAAAATCGAAAATTTGCATCAGTGCAAATTCAGTACGATTTTTAGAAGCTGTTGCAAACGGGAAAATGTAATAAAGACTACCACCCTGCATTTTGATGAACTTGACTTCAACTTTGTTCTCAAACTGATTCCCACAACAGCAATTAATTCAACAGTCTTTAGTGTATTAACATTTGCCTACTCTACAATCCTCCTGCATTTGTGTTGACAACGTCTTACGTTTTACATTCTCCTTTATACTTAAAAAATATATCAATATATTTTACATGAAATCGAACCTGTGCAACTTTTAGGACGTGTACAAAAATTAAGAGATTCTATGCTTGCAAGATGTCTCTTGCTCATCCGCTGAATCTTTTATTAAAATAAGTAGAAGGGTTATTAAATTTCACGCCACATTGTCTTTTTTACAAAGATGTACTCACGTTACTTTCTTTACCATTAATTTTCTTGTGTTTTATAACATCTATATAAGTTACCCATACAGACGTCTTCATGTGTGTTACCAGTAATATAGGATATAGAGTTACGCAGAATTTAGAGTAGACCACACATTGGGCAGTGTTCGAAGCGGATACAATTAACTTTGCTCTGCAGATACTCGTAAATAAGAAAATCTTTGTTAAAATAAATAATGCAGATAGGACTGTTCACAAGGATTTTATTTGTACAAAAATGTGGAGATTTGAGAATGTGAAGATGAAAGTAAATTTGTCCAAATTCTTCAAAGAGGAGGCGTTGTGAAAGGGAGTAACCAAAAAGGAATTAATTAGAAGAAGAAAGTCAAAAAGATTAGAAGAAACGGAAAAGAAGATGACCGATAAGTTCAAATGAAAAAACAAATGCGGTACTACGGAACCAGCAGTTAAGGATAGCAAAAAGATAGAGGTTGAAAAGGATAAAGGATGGAGAGGCTGAAAGACATAGGCCTAACAGAATACTAGACGAAAAATACGGGCAAAACGACAAGAAAAGAAGATAAAGAACAAAGACTCTAGGGATGGATGACAACGCTATGAAATATAGAAACCGTGATAAGGAGGGAAGATATTTTTGTGTTTTAGTCAAGATCAAAATATATTGAAATGAAATAATAGTAACAACAAATGTAAATTAATAGAAATGTAAGGCCGAATGCATAAATAATAAGTAAATATATACAATACATTGTTGTGTCTTCGAATTCGACAGCTGGACCAGTACCTTATTATCTGGAATTAGTTGTTATAATGTTTAATTGATTATAGTATGCTTTTACATAATCATAAACTAATTAGAAAGCGGCGTAGCCTACATATATGAGAACACTACATAAAAAACTGCTAATAAAAGATCTTGCTAACATAACAAAAGGTTTTCAGGGATAAGACCCAAGATCAGAAATAAATCGATGTTAAATAAATAAATAAAAATAAGTATAAAACAATAATTAACTTCACTACTGACGTGTCTATATACAATTTTGCTCTTTCTTCTTAATATATGTAAGCATTTCTTTGTTTATGTAAAATAATAAACATTTTGCTTATGTAAAATAATGTTATTGTTTATTACGCATAAAAGCAATTCCTTAGTAAATTATTATTTTTTAATTAGCTTTACACTCTTAAAAACCCCATTAACATTCAGGGTATGCTTGCAATTTCCATAACTAAGTAACAACTTATTGAATTATAATGTAGGATATGCCATTTCTTTCAGTTCTTTCATTTAGAATTCTTTCAGAATATGAATGGAATATATTCATTCATATTCTTTGCAAATATTAGTACGTTAATGGGAAAATATTTGCACACATACGTTATTTCTACACGACCACGAATGTTTCGTTTTATTACTGGAAACATTCCTCTTTAGTTTTCGGATATTTGCTGTAGCCATTCGTATATCAACACGAATGGTGGCTCTGAATTATAATTCCTTTGTTTAATATATAAATTAAATTATATATTTTGCAGATTATTGATTAAAAAGTTAATTCACTAAACGGTAGTGGATTGCATTGGTAACATATTAATGAAATGCATAAAAACATAATAAACTGCATTACGTGGCACAGATTTTTACATTGTGTATACATGAATTCTTATTTTCCCGCGCATTTAATTGTTAATAACGTTAGAACGCCATCAATTATACCAATAATACTAATTACGACACCTATCATAAGTTAATTAGTGTGTACCCAAGATTCCAGGCCTACTAATGCTTTTTTTCATCCATCAATGTAGAACTAACGCCGCTCTTTTGTAGAATGTTTTACAAAGGTTAACCCTAATTAGAAACTGAAACGTTTTACAGATTTTCTAACATAAAATTACACGTTTTTTTGTTTAGTAATGAATATATAGTTATATAATGCAGAGGCGCATTAAACGTCGGGCACACTGGATGAGTTTGAAAGACCATTATCATGTGTAGCGCTTAGAGCCAAGACATCTTAATTCGTTCATCTTTTGTTTAACTTTTGTAAAACATATATTTTTCAGAAAATTGATAGGAAAAGAGCCCCATTAAATTCTCTAATCTAAAACTCTCTTTCAGTTTCTCCCTGGTAGAAAATAAACTTTAAAATTGGCGTGTGATAAGCTTGCAAGTGTGAACCTCGCGTTGTAAGACAATTTCTATATAAAAAGTAGAAAATGAACCTTTAACTTATGGCAAACTAACAAGAGTGAAACTTGCATTGCAAGACAATTTTCCACCTGGATATTTAATCTTTTCAGTATACACATAATTTCAGAAGACAGATTTAAGCTAATGGATTTTTTGAGGGCTTGCTTAAAATCTTGGTCCGCCTCTAACGTGACCGATACGAAAATGGTTCAAAAGTACTGCGATTTCTTAGTGTGAGATAATTTCAAAATATTTAAAATATTACTCAAATTTCACTACGGAAGAATAATTTTAAAGAAAGAGAAAATAAATGTCCATATTTGCACAGATTTTAAACTTTTTGTACAATCTAAGATAAAAATAGCATAACAAAACAATCTGGCATTAGTTTATGGTTTAAAAATCATATATTTATCTTACGAATTATTCTAAAGTAAAAATCACTTAACCATTCTGACAAGCTTAAATTGAAAATAAAGTAAAACTTTAAAAAAATCACGTTGTAGGAGTCGTTTTTTGTGTTGCCGGCCTTTGAAAGAAGAAGAAGATCCTTCCTTATGTCGTTGTTGCGTGACTGGCATAATCAACAAATATTTGGTTTTGTCATAAAAATATGAAAAATTTAAAGGACTTAGATTTAAAGTTTTGGATCAGCTTATAACGTATTTGAAAAATGAGGATCTCGAGTAATTTTTTTATGAATAAGAATTTTACTTTCTGTACGTGCTAAATACATGGAGCTGAATTTATTATAATTAATGTACAAAACAATTCTATTAAAATGATTTATATATTTTGGAAAATTAATATACGGGATCTGAATTGTTTTTCAATAGACTGGTTTCAGAAATGTCATGACCCAGTAAACATTTTGGAGCATTTTGGAGTCACTTTGACATCATATTGGAGATGCGTATGATTTTTTTGTCATGAAAGAGTTCATTTACAGTCGTTCATATGAAATGTCTGTTTTATCGACTACAGATGACGGAACCACTCCACCTGTCGGAATACAAGTGAAGATAAAGTTGATGCGAACTATAATTGAAGTGAAATAGTGATAGAAACGTCACAAAATAGGACGCTTCACTAAATGTTTACTGGGGAAGTTTTTTTTTAAGAGTGTATAAACATCTTATAGTTTAAGAACAGTATTCTATATACATATATTTCTATCCTAAAACATTACAGTGTATTAATACGTTAGTAAAAATGAGAACAGCCAAAATCAGTGACATAACTCTTTGTTTAAATACAAATTATGTTTTGGCGACAGAAAAACAATAAACTTTGAAATCTGTTATAAAATAACACTTGCATATAAATATACGTTTCGTATTTTTATGACCAATTATAATTATGACTAAATTTAAAATTTTTCGTTACAATAAATATATTTTAAGCTTTGGTCTCATTCCTTTATTGAAACACAATAAATAATAGTTGTTTTTATGATATCCCAGTAAACATTTTGGAGTCACTTTGACATCATATTGAAGATGCGTCATGATTTTTTTGTCATAAAAGAGTTCATTTATAGTTCAGTTTCTCACATTTTTTCATATAAAATGTCTGTTTTATCGGCTACAGATGACGGAACCACTCCACCTGTCGGAATACAAATGAAGTTAAAGTTGATGCGAACTATAATTGAAGTGAAATAGTGATAGAAACGTCACTAAATAGGGCACTTCACCAAATTGTTTACTGGGATAGCTATTTAAATCTGAAGTAACTATACAGTACGCCTCTTACATCATCTTATTTTTAATTTGGATCAGACGAATTGTTCGTTTTCGTATGTGTAAACACTAAATGGTGAAGTTGAAGGTATAGAGTCTTAATCGAATCGTATTAGAGTCTAATTGAAGATCTTATCACTAAAAAGAACTCAAAATGACTACCTAATGATTATCTAAACCTAGGTATAAAATTGTCTTACAGTGCATTTGGTAGCTTTCCATAAGTTATTTTCAAGGTTCACCTGGAATTAAGTCATTTTTGTATTAGAAACATCTAGTCTAGTAATTAATAAAAATTCATATTTTAAATATCTCAATCTGGTAAGTCCCAATACTTTTAATGGAATGTAGGAATGTATTTTATATACTGCTTTGTTATCTAGTTTCTAATTTACAAGAATTTTTTGAAAATATATTCTTTCAAAAATATTGACAGCTCTTTAAAAATTTAATTGCCCGAAAAGAAATTTACCGTAGTATTTTTCCTTTTAAAGATGACATTTGTCATTGTCCATTCTTGAACATTTTTTGTTTAATTTATGGGATTATTTTTACAATGTTGTAGTCATCAATTTTATTTCCATCCTACTAAGAGGCGACTTCTACCAACTGTGCGGCACCGCTTACAAGATACCGACATTCAATTTCTTCAATTGTAAAACCTTAGTTTATGATTATAGTTTGCTTTTCGTCAAGTTCATACTTTATTACTGCATAATGTTTTTTGAAATTATAAAAATAACTGTCCTGATCGATCAATCACTATTATCTATTCATAAATATTCATATTTTTTATTATCTTTTTAAAACTTCTATTGTTTAACCAGATTTAAGTAATGTTTATCAACAACAAGCAGAGAGCTATTTTGTTTACTTGGCCAATCCTCAGTGTCATGTAGATCAAACTTTTTCCTAAATTTAAAGGTCCTTGGGTTTTAAATTTACTATCTGATATTTAATTTTTGGTTTGATTTCTTTTTTTATTTAAAAAGAATAACAAACGCAAATATACCATTTTTGTAAACTGCTGTCTTGCCTTCCCAGTAAACATTTGGTGAAGTGCCCTATTTTGTGACGTTTCTATCACTATTTCACTTCAATTATAGTTCGCAACAACTTTATCTTCATTTGTATTCCGACAGGTGGAGTGGTTCTGTCATCTGTAGTCGATAAAACAGACATTTCATATAAAGAATTGTGAGAAACTGAACTATAAATGAACTCTTTCATGACAAAAAAATCATACGCATCTCCAATATGATGTCAAAGTGACTCCAAAATGTTTACTGGGTTCTTATATAATAAAGCAATGGCTTGACAAGTGTTATTTGGACTCAATATTTTTTAAATTAAAAAAGCAATGCTTTATCAACACATGAAATTCAGATTTTTCCATTGTTTTAGTAAGTCCCGTCACTAAATTCACTGTATCTTGTAAACTAATGGTCGAAATGTCATAAAATTTTGACACATATCGTTTGAGGGTTGGCACCATCTAAAAATCATATGGATTTGTTAATAGTGTCGCCATCTGTATACCATCACACCTTATATTAATAAATAAAATTTTATGAAAGAAGTTAAATATTAACATCCTGATACAAATAGGTGTAAAATTTTTAATGCCTATGCAGAGCCAATTGAACACCAGCATAAATTTAAATTTGCATATACTTAATATCATTTCTTTTTTTATTTCTCTGCTTTTATGTACCTTATCGTATATTGACAACATATTTTTCGTTTCAGTTATATATTTATTTTAGACAAGTTTTATATTTCCAAAGAATACCTTTCTTGTTGTTATATCCTAAAATAATCTTAAACAAAAAAAATGTACGTTCAAATTTATTTGAAAATATTTTTTTGCTAAAAGATGTGTCAAACATATGTTTTAGATTTGTGACGTCATATTTTACTTAATGACATTTAATTTACACATTGTTATCGTTTGCATTTGTTTGAATGTATTAAATAAACAAATAATAATTTCTCTCAAATAGCTTTTAAATATCAGAAGGTCAGCTTTATCTCTCCTTTGTTAATACTAGAATAAACCAAATAAAAAAATGAAACTTTTTTAAATGAATTTAGTATTTTATACTAGAGGTAGGAAAAATATCAATTGCAGCTATTATAATCGGAGAATTCAAGGAGAAACTTCAATAAAAATGAACTCCTAGTTTGATCCAATTTCAATTCCTTATTAGAAAAGTAGAAAGAAATGTATCAACTAATGAAATCATTTTGGTTTTTTCATTTCAAATAATCCAGTAAGGAGTTGTGAGTGACACCGCAATGAAACTTTTTTTTGTGACGTCTGCGGAGATTCGCTGTCAATGCCTCATTTCTTGATATTTATTTATGAAAATGTCACAAAGTATTCTGTAAATACTATTTTATCATGTGTTAATGGGCTTGTGTCCTCATTTTTTAGTGGTCGATTTTTCAATTGTTGATTGATATTAATAAATGTGTATTGGCGTGTCTATTTTATTAAATATCTAAATATTGACGGAGATATAGCAATTAAAAGTTTGAATTGTAGTTTTAGCGCTAGAAATGGTCGGCCATATTTGTATGACGTTAAATGCATTTTATACGTCAGTTCTTTGTTGAGTAGGTCAGTGCTGTGATAATGTTCTGTAGGTGTTGGTAGTCAAATAATCAAGTCAAGTCAAAGAATAATAAGTTTTTATTTTATTTAACCCTGCTAAGGCAGACATAATATTGAAATTTTATTATTCCTTGAAATAGCTGTAAATAATATTTGATATTTTGATATATAAATACATATAGCAGAGATTTATGAGCTGTAAGGTTGGTAACCTTACACAAGGATTGTGATGTCACATGCACTTGGAATGTGTACAATGTTGAATCCCTTTAATAATTAAAGATAATCTTAACATATAAGAAGTTATTAAAAAATAATTGAACATTTGAGGTTCTAGTAACCCACTTTATTAATATATAGTACACTTTTATAGAAATTAAGACATAGGACACAAGCCCATTATAGAAATAATTATATATTAACAGTGTCCTCAAAAACATTATTGAAAATATGATTTTTTGTATGGAGTTGACCTTACCAGAAATTTGCTATTATTTCAAATAGCATAGCCTAATTCGTTGATACAGTACACATTTTTATATTCACCTGCCACGTCCTCCAACAAAGCAAATGTGTGTTTCGCCAAAATACGGCGCCATACAAAAAATACACAAAAAATAATATTTTCTTAAGTAAGTACGGTGTTTATAAAATATCATAAGTCCAGAACGGGTAAAAGAAGTTAAATCCATTTTTTAAATTTACAAAAAGATTGTTTTCTTAAAAATGAATGGACCGTGCCTTATCGCGAAGAGTGCTTAGCGGCATGGTAGACACGCCAGGTGCATTTTGCAAATTGGCAGCTGCTTTACATATTTCAGTATCTGCACCAGTATTTTTTAGCATTAAAAGCGTGCTACTTATTATTTAGATTCGTCTAAGAAACTACTCCTTTCACACTTTTGAATGACATGTAAGAAAATTTTCATAAAGGGTTACAAATTTCTTAAACTCATTCAATTTTCTACTTATTTTTTCAGTATACTTTAATAATAGTTCTATTTTATCAATATATTTTCTATTCTGTTCATTCAAGCTACAAAAAAAGGTTATCGACAATCTTTTTCTATTTTTTTTAAATTCAAACCTTTGTCAAATTTAATACATTTCTTGTCTCACCAAAGAAAATAAACCAAATCTTTGCGGTACTTTTAAGAAGAAAATAACTAATGATTTAAAGAAAGAGACTGTTACTTTTACCTATGTTTAAAAAACTTTACAAAAATTTGGCATTTAATTTTTAAATTCTTTTTTGAATTATTGTTTGGTAATTTTTCACCTTTTTTTAATTTTTTTAAAATCATGTTCAAACTTTGTTTTGGACAGGCGTACGTCCTGTTTTATTTACTTGTTGTGAACTTCATTTTTGCACAATCATCTTTGGCTTATATTTTGAAAATCAGATGCACTTATGCTGAATGGAGCACCTAAGGATCTTTCAAGACTTTCTGACACGTCAACAGTTGTTTAGTTCCTATATAAATCAACGATGAAAGGTGCGCCTAAAAGTTAAGAAATATCATGTCCATCTTTATATCCATGCTATTCCAGCGTATTCTTATGTTTCATTGCTCACCTGTGGTTTCTTAAATACTACCATTAAAGTTACTCCTTTTTTTCGTATTATTCCATAGCCCGCATTTAATATACAGGATTTCTAAAGAGTCTTTAGTGTTTACCCAGGTTTACTCATCTTATACATCTAAAGTTAGACCTTAGCGTACCGAGATGCTGCTCTCGTTGACTACAACCCTCAGTACACATTTAGACTAGGTTCGAATCCTAGAGTCAATGAAATTGGAAACAAGAATTGCTAATTATTCGAGAAAGCAGATGCGATTAAGAATATGACAGACTTAGATAACACATGAACATCTACTGAAGAAAGAGGAATTACTATAATGCCATACATGTAATTGCTAAATAATGCTACAACACCATCCGAAAAAAGTACAACATCAAAGGACAATTACATGATGTCAGCAGGCGATTCGCTAAAGAACGTGGTGAAAAATTCTCATTGAGGTGTACTATATTAACAACTTATAAAACAAGCTGTAAACACAATTTAAAAAAAGAATTGGCAACGGTTTTGGCAAAATTTGGAAGAGTACCAGGTCCTATCGGAAGAATAGTGAGTATAATTGAATTTCTGAACTTCACAGAGTATTTATTCTCTGTAAAAATGAATTATCTTAATTAGCTTATAGTAAGATATAGTAGAAAATAACCCTCAAATTAGTTTGTGATAAGCTAGCAATCGCGAAACGCAAGACAATTGAATAACTAGCTAAGATTGCAGTCTTTTGCTTTATACTCTTCAAGTTGTTACTGATATTGCTAATTTAAGAATGGGCTTGTGTCCTATGTCTTAATTTCTATAAAAGTGTACTATATATTGATAAAGTGGGTTACTAGAACCTCAAATATTCAATTATTTTTTAATAACTCCTTATATGTTAAGAGATATTAACAATTAAAAAAGTCATTTTGTCTCTTTAATTATTAAAGGGATTCAATGTTGTACACATTCCAAATGCATGTGACATCACAATCCTTGTGTACCAACTTTACAGATCATAAATCTCTGCTATACGTATTTATATATCAAAATATCAAATATTATTTACAGCTATTTCAAGGAACAAAAACTTGTTATTCTTTGATTTGACTTGACTACCAACAGCTACAGAACATTACCACAGCACTGACCTACTCAACAAATAACTGACGTTAAAATGCATTTCACGTCATACAAATATGGCCGACCATTTCTAGCGCTAAAACTACTGTACGAAATAAAACCATGCGAGTATTTGTAGATTGAATAATTATTCAATTGTTTAATGATAAAATAATTTTACACTTTTTAATAACTTTGAACCAACATTCTTATAATAACAAGATGGTTGGGAATTATGATCTTGACAGTGTAGAAGCCCAAAACACAACTGACACGAATGCCATATCGCTGTAGCGTACAGCAGTCGTCGTATTGTAGTCATGCGCATTACTTCTATTAGAGACAACAATACATTATAATGTTGGAATGCCAACAGAGACATCTTCTTATGTTCTGTACTAATTTTGTACTGAACATAAATTGCCAGCCAGCAGAAGTAGATAAGCTCACAACTAATATCAAATTATACAATGTTACATAAAATTATTATAAACCAATTTACAAAAAATAATGTGAACTTCTTAAAACTATTATAAACAAAATTACACAAAATAACATAAACTTCTTAACTCTATGGTAGTCTACATAATTTTGTGAAAATAATATAAAACAAATTAATTACTATCCTAAATATAACAGAAACCATAATTATCAATGTAGCATACATTATCAATTGCATAATGTACACAACAATCATCAACTCAATAGTTACAATGTTATTGAAACAATTATCTTTTAACAATTCCAACAGTACAGATGTTTGTTTTACATCAATGTTGTAAACATTGCAATTAATATCTGATGGAAGTATTGTATTTGAATCAAAAATTTTATTTGTTGCTTGTTTGATTCGCACCAGCAACACTGCGCTAATAATCTCAAGCTGGGGTATTGTAAGTACCTTACTTGATGGAGCTACACTGGACTTGTAGCAAATTAAATTTGTTTTTATTTTAATATTTATAAAAATAATATTGTGTTTTAAACCTAATGTCATAATACTGGTTGATCTGTTTAATAATGTTTTATAAACCTCCAATAATGAAGGATTGTGTCTAAATCTTTTTTCCAACACATTAAATCTTTGCGGGGCAACTGAGAAAGAATCCTCCAATTCTATTTTATTTACTAGGCTGAGTAATGGCAAATCAACAGTTAAATTATTTTTAAGTGCTACTGAATTTTGAAATTTATGTTCAGCCTTTAAGTAATCCTCAGAAAACTTATCTGATTCCTCTGGGACTTTCTCAGTTGTCCAAGATTGTTTCATAACATTCTCAAGGTTTGTATATTCACAAATAGCAAGATTACATACAATATTATTATGTGAATACTTATTTTTATTATACAATTTTCTTGGAACCACATTTCCTTTATTATTATTATTGTCATGTGACATATTTTTATAATCTAAACTATACTCAATTGCAATTGCACGTCTTTCTAAAAATGAAATAAATTCTGCCATAGTAGGCAGTTCTTCTAAATTTCTTTCCATGTGGAAAGTGCGGTTAGTAACGATATCTAATTTTCTACTTAAGGCCGAGATTAAAATCATATCCCACTTGTCTACAGGCTCATCAAGATTTTTTAACGCTTGTAATTGCTGTTTTACTTGACATAAAAAAGCCCTTATATCGACTGCAGTACCTTTCTGCATGTTGGGAATATCAAGTATTATATTAATGTGATAAAAGATTAATCTCGCCTTATTTTCATACCGCGCTAACAATAAATCAATAGCCTCTTTGTATGAGCTGTTCACAAGCGGCAGATTTATAATTATTGAGAGAGCCTCATCAACGAGATACTTTCTCAAATAAAAAAGTCTTTGAACATCGGACAATGATGCATTATTGTGAACCACTGCTTGGAAGAGCTCATAAAAGGGCTTAAACCTGGTTATATCCTTGCCATCGAAGGTTGGAATTTCCACCGCTGGGAGCTTCAATGGAACTAATTCAGGCCTATTAACTTCTTTTAACTTATTGATGCTAGCATTTAATTTTGCAATAATGTTAAAATACTTCTCTTCAACTTCTTCAATGTCTTCCTCATCTTGATCATCAATTTCTAAAATGCTGTACTGCGTGAGCTCGTACGATTGGAATGTAGTCATCATCTTTTCTTTTTTCACCTGCAGCACCTCCACTGTAGCGGAGTCGAGAGCCCTTGGGTCGCTGACGTAATTGTCCATCCTTGATATTGAACTTTTTGCAATCGTCCGCGCCGATCTAAGCCTTTTCAATCCCTCCATCTTGCTTAGGTGATAGATTCGTACTTGTATGATAGACGAAACGTGGATGACAAAACTAATCCAGGTTAATCCAGCAACATAAGAAGTTTTTAATAAATCGGTACTTGTAGATAGTAATAATAGCTTTGTACCTTCATGAGTAAAGAAGTATTTTACTCTCTTCCAGCATCCATGTATCCTCTTCCGTAATGAATAATTTTTCTTAAAATATAAATGTGTAGTAATCAAACCGTCTGAATCCAGCGTTGCATTACCCAATCAATGGCAATTGATGACTTGCCAGGCCGCCATAGGGAAAATGTAACAAAATAGCTTGCACATGTGCCGATCACTATACAGACGTAACCTCAAAACACCACGAAATCACACGCGGGTACCAATGGCTTGTAAGACCAGTTTTTTTTTTTTTGTAGGAATTAAAACCTTCTTGAAATATAATTGTAAAATATCCAGCTTCGCTTGTAAGGCTTCTGGAAATGTAATTGTAAAATATCCAGCTTCGCTTGTAAGGCTTCTGGAAATGTAATTGTAAAATATCCAAATCCTCCGTGAATCCGCCAAAATAGAGCGTCCCATTTACCCAATCAATGGCAATCGCCAAGGGGCAAATGTAATAAAACGCCAAAAATACAATGAAAAACACACGCGGTTAATAAACTCGAAGGATCGGCTTTGTAAGACTCGAAGGACCAGCTTCGCATGTACGAAATAAAACCATGCGAGTATTTGTAGATTGAATAATTATTCAATTGTTTAATGATAAAATAATTTTACACTTTTTAATAACTTTGAACCAACATTCTTATAATAACAAGATGGTTGGGAATTATGATCTTGACAGTGTAGAAGCCCAAAACACAACTGACACGAATGCCATATCGCTGTAGCGTACAGCAGTCGTCGTATTGTAGTCATGCGCATTACTTCTATTAGAGACAACAATACATTATAATGTTGGAATGCCAACAGAGACATCTTCTTATGTTCTGTACTAATTTTGTACTGAACAACTACAATTCAAACTTTTAATTGCTATATCTTCGTCAATATTCAGATATTTAATAAAATGAATTTAGAATTTAGAATAACAAAAATATAATGTTGAATTTAGAATTAATTTAAGGTTCTTGCGTTATAGAAATGTCTGTAACTGTAACTAATTGTAATTTTGATGAATATATCAAACGGATGATCGGTCACATGTTATAGGCAGTACAGACAACATGAAGACAGTAATATTTACTTATTTTCATGTAATAAATCAAATATTTTTATCAATATTTAAATTATAGGTAACATGTCCAAAAATATTATCGACACTTATCAAAATGCTTCTGTGTCCATAGATTCTGATGTGAAATTAGACATGTGCTGAGCTTGTAATGAATGAGTCATTATTTCTGCTTAAGAATGACAGCTGTACGAGTTGTAATATCATATCGTAGCGAGGTGGTGGGGGTGCATGCAGTAATCGTTACACGATCGATATCCCTAATGGTAATGAACCCCGATGCACGATGCCCGATGCCCGTCCACGGTATCATATAGGGCTTCCTTGTTCTAGAGGGCGATACGAGGGCGATGTGTGGTGCGTTATCGATTTACGTTCTACAGCCAATGGCGATAGCGAGATTTCGATTTAAGATCCGTTTGTTGTCTGTAGGCAATTTACTGTAAAATATTTGATAGGGACTAGTTACAAGTAGTGACTGTATTAGTGATAGTGGCGAGGGAGAATTCAAATTTATTATATAACGGTTAAATATATTGATTTTGTTTTAGACGACTCTTGATAAGTTGACTTCAACTATAACTCTGAGTTTGGCTCTGTCAAAATTAAATCTAATGGCATTTTCTATTCAACAATAAATGTTACACTCGTTTTGCACTTTTTTTCTTAACTTTAAAATATTGAAGGTATATTTGTGTTCCATTGCAAAATAACTGTTGTCTTCTGAATGTTACAGTGTTTTATTAATAAAAATAACGTTCTCTGTGCCGGCAGATGGCGGCACTATTGACAAATCTATATGAGTTTTAGATAGTACCAACCTTCAAACGCTACTTTTATAATTGTCAAAACAATCTGAATTTCGCGTGTTGATAAAGCGTTTTGTTTTTTAATGTGAAAAATTACCAAGAACTAATAACCTTGTCAAGCCATTGTTTTGCTTGAACGATATTATTAATTTCATTAAGATATTATCATCATAATTTACTCTTTTGGTTAATTCAGATTTGATGGATAAATTGGATCTCAAGTAATTTTTTAATATTTTCAATGGGAGAAAGATTCTTCCTCAAAAATAATATAATATGTCATATTCGTGATAAATTTCGAATCTTTTCTTAAAAGACTATTTCACATGACTAGAAAATCTTTCTTTCTTTTTTCATGACTAGAAATCTTTCATAATAAAATTTGTTTTGTTTTTCGTTTAATTCTTTGATTCATAAGATCAGATTTCAATCTCAATGGTGCTAGTCTGGTTGTGAGACTGCTTGGAGCCGCCTTCAGTACAGATCTTGGTGGCAGTGGGAAATGCAGTAGATTCACACTTGCTAGCTTGCCAGAATTATCCCAAGTTCCTTCTTTCCTTTTACTATAGAAATTGTCTTGCTATATTCTTAACAGCTTACTACGTATCACATAGATACTTTTAAATGGTAATTTACAGATATCTTTATAGCAATTGAAATATCTTCTGTATCTCAAATGAAATGATCAAAAGTAATAAAAGAAATCAGTCAACGGCGTGTGATTTAGAGCGAAGCGGAAAGATATAAATGATTACCAAAAATATCGTTCATTACACGCGATTCAAAACCAACCCTAACGTAAACTGATTTAAGTGCCATCACGTGTAGCCACTCACATTGCACATTTCCACCAATTCTATATTATTGTCACCCCGTTACTTGTCTCCTCATCCCACACCACGTGCACGATTCCACCGCACCGCACCACACATTTATCTAGGATTAATCGAAACAAGTACAAACATGATGCACATTGCAAAACATCTGCCGCAGCTCGCGTAGCTGTTTGGTACTTGTTAGCATTGTAGCTAGGGTGTAATACTAGTTTGAATATACCGTGATTGGAGGGTGTTGTTATTATTCTATACATTTTTACTTGTTTACTCATGAGGGAGTCTAATACACGTGGCCACGTGACGTTAACATTCAACTGGCTTCTGGGTTTAACGGATGTTTGAATTTTCAAATTTGAGCATGTGTAAAATTCCGTTATCAATAATTTCCCCACTGTGCTTTAGTGAGGATTCGAATATGTTGGTTTCTTTCGTTTTTGAAAATCGATATTTAGTTTTGCTAGGGTGCACGTGTTGCTATAAATGCACTTCTAAGTATCAATATATGTTCATGCAGAAAATGTTGAAATGTGGTTGCGCAAACTTCAATCCATTTTAGATTAAATATTATTAGGCTTCGCTTATGCAGAACGTTACACGTTTTGTGGTTATTAGACTTTTTAGAGTAAGTAACATAAAAATTGTACTGGTAAAGAGTATTATTATAGTTCAATTTATGAGAGATTTATGTGAATAATAAATGGTCAATGAAAAAGTCTATTTTCAGAATATTGAGTTTTGAAAAATATATAAGTAAATTAATTTTAATTTATGTAGTGTAAAGAAAGCCTCACTCCCACTCACTGTTTTGATATTTAATTTACTGTTTTTATCTAATATTTTAATATAGATTTCAGGTCTTCAGAATAGACATTCCTAGTTACATTCGCGTTTTAATTTGAGTTTAGTTAAATTAGTTGCAGCGCATGCGTCTTTTGTAAAATAAATTTTGACAGTTCGACAGTTGGACAAAATTGAAGATGAAATAATTAAAATGCTGTTTTTAATAACAATTAGTAATAGAAATTGTTTTTATTTCTTTATTTTTGACAAACTGACATTAAATATCTTTTAAATATAAGTTCTACTGCATTTTGAAAGATTGTCACACTTTGGAGGTTATAATATAATACAGTTTTTCTTAATTTATTATTTTTAATTTAAAACATTGGACCTTGTAAGGTTCTAAAAAAACTAAGAAAACCTAAAAAATAAATTATTTTATTATTTAATTATTAATATTAATAATGGTACTGTGAATGACTACGCGTATTGTCATATGCTAAACAATTTAAATTAAATACAAAATACAAAATTAAATTAAAGCAGTGAGTGGGAATGATACTTAATGAAAAGATTGGATACAATTTAATTTAGGGACAATAATGATCGTTAAAAAATTTTACTACTGTAGTCAATAGGTGTTTTCCAATTACGGCACAAGAGGGCATATTGCAGCATTATGCTCGAGCACTTTAAAAAGTTATTGACAATTACTATTGATTACTATTTCCAATACCATTGTATGAAATGATTTAATACCTTTAATAATAATCCTTATTTTATTTAAATCTTAAAATTATTTCATTAAATAAAATAAAATTTATAAAATTGAGTTCAGAAAACAAAGTTGAGAAAAATTATAAACAATTTTTTAGAATAAAAATAAACACATATGAATGAATTTATAGCTTTAAAAACTAATGTATATCACAATTAAATATCAGCACACTACTATAACTTTTTAATTATAAAATCACTGGTTTAAGGGATACTGAGTTATTAAGAAAACAATTGAATAATTTGTTTGGTACTGGAAGCTACTTGGTATTGATTATTTTTTTTACCAATCAATATCTGTAGATTGATAGACAAGCTTCAAGAGATTTTTTTAGTTCCAGCAATTAAGGAAGTCATAAATTACCGCAATGTTCATAATTTTGAACCATCAAGGTGCGTAGAAAATAAATTAACAACTTCTCTAAAATAAAAAATCTGGAAACAGATTTACCTTGAGAAAGTGACAGTGAGTCTAGTGATATTAATTAAATAAACAAATTTTATGTAAAACAGGTAATGTTTCTATTTTACATAATTGAGGAATTACATTGATCATTCAAGAATAAATAAATAGCATCTTTACAAAACTCTTATTTAATATTTAAAACGTAAAATTCGCATGTATATCGGTTTCTCTAATAACCGCAACCGCATAAAACCTATTGTTATTTTTTTACTTCACAGTCATTCTAACCTATATCTATATACCTATAAAGCACTTCTAAAATTCTCAAGTTACCTTGGAAATCAATTCCGATAAAAGCAAACAATATAATTCTTTGAAGTACATACTAAAATATTTTAAAAATACAAGTTATTTTTTGTATAAATTTAGGAAAAGAAATTAGGACGTGTGAAATTTAGTTTTATTTCCGTTGTAAATATTGGGGGTTCCATTTTATAGGTTTCTAAGAATCTGGGACTATGTAGCTCTAATATATAATGCCGACTAATGGTAGGACGAATCAGGTGTCTGCTTTAAGAGCCAAAAAGAAGTTTATTTGTAAACAGATATACATTTAATTGGATATTATATATATTACCTGTTTAATTGTTAGCGACGACAGTCTTGCATCAACCGCATTGGATTTTTCGTATCAAACGAGGAACGAGGATTGTGCTTAATTCAATTTTGATTCTTATTATATCTAAACATTCTCACTCCTTCCAAAAGAAAAAAAAAAATATCTTTATAAAAATAAAAACAAAACTGCTACTGCTTCGCTCCTGCTCCTGCTCCTCCTGTTTCTACTCTACCATTCTTTCTCTTTCCTCGGTCCTTCTCTCTATCTCCGCCATCCACCTCTTTCCTTCACTGCCTCCTTTTAATATATTTTTTCTCACATGAAAACTTAATGTGCTCCAATGTTTCTATCTCCGTTCCGCACATCTTGCACATGTTTTCCTCGCTATTTTCCCAGTATCTGTTTCCTTTCTAAACAAATTTCAAACAAAAGTAATAAATTTTGTTAATAAAAAATATATGAAATTGTGTTTAGGGTTAAATTATTGACTTGACATTTTTCTTTATAATTTTATATACATTTCATAATTTATGACACCAGAAAATAAAATGACAGTGTATCCATGTATGTGGTATTAACGAATAAAAATAAAATTAAAAAAAGTGCGACAAAACATTCATATGGATAACAGAAAACATTCGACCCGCCATTCAAGTCTTCAAATTTCCCCTTCTCTTAGAAGCACTCTCTTCTCACGTCTCTCATCAGTCGTAAACCGTCATTACCGTGACCTCAGTATGAAAATAAAAATATAGCTATAAAAGTATGTGCTCCAAGAATGGAGAACAGAGACTCAGGATGCCGATCTTGGCGAGAAGCGCTATTACTTGTTTCACACAGCATCAAATCATATGACGCGAGTATCCAGCTTCCAAAGGTATGAGCCCCATTAGCCACAGTTATGTAGCACATGCTATAGGGGCCCCCTAGCGTGGTAACACTCACTTAAAGTTAAAAGTTACGCAACATAAGAATTTATGATTGACTGGATCACCCTTAAAGTGTTATATACACTTTTATGCCATGAGGGCGCTATTGGTGAAGAAAACCGAATCAACACACGAATTCCGATTTTTATATTGCTTTGAAAATTACAAAAGTGACGTCACTAAAACTAGTGTAACTTGTAAATCAATGGTCGGAATGTCATGAAATATAGACACATATCGCTTGAAGGTTGCCACTAACTAAAAATTATATGGATTTGCTAATAATGACACCATATATATGTCATCGTACGACTTATTGAGCGGTCATTTTAAATCAATAGAAAAACGCAATAATTCGTTGACATTTCCCAGTAAGCATTTTGGAGTCACTTTGACATCATATTGAAGATGCGTCATGATTGTCATAAAAGAGTTCATTTATAGTTCAGTTTCTCACATTTTTTCATATAAAATGTCTACTTTATCGGCTACAGATGGCGAAATTACTCCACCTATCGGAATACAAATGAAGATAAAGTTGATGCGAACTATAATTGAAGTGAAATAGTGATAGAAACGTCATTAAATAGGGCACTTCACCAAATTGTTTACTGGGTTGGCAGATATTGTATTTCATTACTAACCTCAAAGTTTGTACTTTAGATTAAAATAAAATAATCGCCACTTTTCACGGAAATAATACGTTTTTCTATTGATTTAAAATGACCGCTTTTATTGAAAGACACATAGCACATTTCATAGAGTTAAACAGATACAAATTTGTTATAAATTAATTATAAGAGCTCCAATTAACTCCTAACTGTCCCATGTAACTATTTGAAGGCGGCCCTGCCTATATTGCCCTCGGCATGGGGGACAAGACTTCATGCACTTGTGTCAGACGAAACCCCGAGCAATTCGCGATCTTAAACGTATGGTTTCACTGTTTGAGAGGTTTCTCTCGCTATTCTTTGTGTAGAACAGAAGACCATGCTAATGCTGGTGCCGGGCTGGAAATGACACTTAGAAAATAATGCTGGCCAGCAGATGTTGCATGTTCTTTTTTTCCAAACCGCACGGTTATAATACTCACTGAGAGTATCTGAGAAACAGTGATTTCCTTTTGCTTTGTTTGTCCGTTGTAAAAATAAAATTGCTTTATATATATAAGTACACTGTCTCAAATATTTTTGATTGTAACAGTAATGGAATATCTGGAAGATTGTCAACAGCACAGCAAGCGGAGAAACATGGAACTACATGCAAATGTTATGTGTAGAAATCCCGTATATCCCGTTTATGTTCATGTCAACAATCTGTAATTGAGAAACAAAATATTCATTCGGAACTCGGAAACTTTCACTGTCACTCATAATCTAAAGTATTCTATTAGATCAAAAACTTCTATTGTCTAACTCATATATTTTGTCAATTAATGATCTATGTATAAACAAAGCTTGAACATTTATCTGACTCCTAACGGTTTAAATAGCTTTTATATTTGAAAATATGGAGTGCTAATACAAATTTGTAAATCGATTATCATTTTAGTACACTGTCGCCATCTATATCAAACTATATAACCATGAAGTAATGTTTCACCTTAAAATAAAAAATTCCCATATAAATCTTTATTAAATAAGATTTTTATCATGGTTTCCGTTTGTGGATTGGTTTTAAATGTTTAAATCATTATTTAATACATATTATCAGAATAGAAATACAATGACATTTCAAATTTCACCAAAAAATCTAATTTATTTCACAGTTGATTCCATAAGTGGACCCTGCCAAATTGCCTAACGGGATTATTGTGCTATGCCACTCACTAGATTGAAAATGCGGGCAGTTAGATGATTTTAAAATAACATTAAATCATTTTTTTATTAGTTTGATGATAAATTAAACATCCCTTATAAATATGAAGCAATTATAAATGCTAACGCCGTTACTATAAAAGGAAAAGAAATGGTGGTTGTGATTTGTAATTAACATATCACTCAGTAAGTTCGTAGGATACCATAAGTGGCGCTACTATTGCTAAATCCATATGATTTTCAGATAGTACCAACCTTCACACGATATGTGTCAAAATTTCATTACATTTCGTTAATTAGTTTACGTTTTACAGCAGTTTTAGTGACGTTACTTTTGTGATCCTCAAAACAATGGAAAAATCTGAATTTCGTGTGTTGTTAAAGCATTGATTTTAATGGGAAAAAATTCCGAGTCTTATGGGATAAATTATGGCCTAGATTTTTATTAATTTGTTAGTATGAAACATTATTAAAGGTTATGTATGCTCCTCGTTAAATTAAAAAATTAATTTTTTGGGAAATATAGTAATTTACATTTTCAATTCGTTTATTTGCAAATCGTATTTAGTTAAGCATGCATTTGAGTTATGTTATTTATTTATTAGAATAACGTTGTGCAAAAATATAATACTTTATGTTGATCAGCTGTTTAAGAGTGAATGACGTAATAATTGTTTCTTTAAATAACTCTTTTACTGGGTTATATTCTTCAATAGAAACTGAATTACTGATGAAGGTGACTGATTCAAGCAGCTATATACAAACGAGTTGACCGATCTTGCTCACATTTGTCATAGTAATTGAGTTATTTTTTTAATAAACCTAAAATGCTAAGTAAAAATCTTGCGAAATGCACATCTGAATTCATACTAAATATAACCTGCAGTTTATGGTCTTTCACCCGGATTCAACTTATTTTTATTTATTGAGATTTCGTATTCTTAAAATATCTACAAACTATGAATTAAGATTACTTCTTCTGTTCTGTTCAATAAATTTCCTTTCGTTAATCATCATTCGACAATGGAGATATATTTGTGAATTTCTAACATACGGACTATCTTAGTGGGGTTTAAATTCATTCATAATTATGCAGTATTCCATATCTCAAATTTATGAACGAAATGTTCCTACTCGAACACCACACTCAACGTATTTTCAAACACAAAACATAAGTGACGGATTGTTCCCGGAAATTCAATATTAGCAACGTTGTTCATCTGGTAAACGAGATTTTAAATCCATTTTTGCACACTCCATTGTCGTCCATATACATATCGTCGCGGGTTATTTTGCCTTCAATATAGTTGTATATGGTGTATAACAGATATTTCCAAATCGTCTTTAATTATGGGCTGTTTTGAGTCTTCCAAGTTTGCTTTTTTGTATTTGTATTTTGTCTCCTGGCTTTACAATCTTCGTTAAATTTCATTTACTCTTAGTTAAACTAAACTTAACCGAAATTTACAATTACAATTTATCTTCCTCTAGTTTGTCTTCCTTCTCTCCTGTTTCTTCTTACTTCCACCATCCATTATCTTCCTTTACTCTTCCCTTGCCAACTTTTCCCGGCACCTACTCTTAATGTTTTATAATTTTTCCTCTTCCAAGTTTGATTTGATGCCATTTTAATTATGTACAAGTTTAATAGACGAAGAACACTGCTAAAACGAAAGCAGACTACTAAATCAATTCATAAATCATTATATTCTAATTCTCCTAATTTATGTAATATTATATATAAATATATTTGTTTTTGTAAAGTTTCAATAGCTATAATTAGGTATTTTTAATTTCGCGCTGTATCTAATCCTTTTATATGAATATAAACGAGCCAACTTTGTAAGCAACACTTTCTTTATTCGTGTAATCTAAAGCAACACATCATTAAGACAAATACCATACATAAAGAATTTCAAACGCATCGGAAGAACACTCATTTTCTTATCTAAAAAGAGTAAAAAATATATTTTTTCTTTATTTAAAAAATGTGTTTTAATTTTCTTTGTCTTTATAGTGTTTTTGAAGTGAATTTATCAATTTTTTTACGTCTTGTGCCTAAATTCGAGATAAATTGCACCCTGACAGTTCACTCTGTCTCTCGCCTCGTGTTGGCCTTTCTCGCGGGGTCTCAGGTGCCTTTGCTTTTGGCCTGCCTCGAGTGCTCTCGCCTCGCGTTGGCTTGTCTCGGTTGATGAAAGGTCTTTTGACATAAGTCAAAGGAAACGTGAGGTGAGACTAACAGCCAAAAAATCATAAAAATACAAACTTCTAGAGCTTCTTAGAATGACCTCAAACACCCGCTTCTTGGAGCAGACATACTCGAACCATTATCCGCACCTTTGACATACATGATATTTTAGCACAGGTTCTACTTTATGCTCTTTTATTTTTATCATTGTTGTTTTCTTTCAGGTATATATACATTATTATTGTTTGTGGTTTTCTTTTCTTTCTCACATACTGATTGCCAGGATACAGTGAGCCTGTGATCATACCAACCATAGAGCAAGTACTTTCAACCTAGCCTCAGCATCACCTGCTTATTCTATACTATAGATCTTGTACCACTTTTTATGAATACGAGTATAAACCTTCCATCTTAATAAGGTTTTATTAATACCTTGTTTTATTATATTTATATTATACTAAAATACTTGATTAATACAAACCTGATATGAATTTAAATTTGCATGAATGGAATGCCAGGCAAAGAGGAAACTATGAATTTAATATGACGCTTATATACGGAGCTAAGCAGGATCGGCTTAGGTCGAAACCCTGCTCAAATATTTTATTTAGATTTAATTGCATTGACACATTCAAACTTATGACGGGTTCAATTTAATTCGCAAGAACCCACAAGTGCCCATCATAGATTAATCCTACTCTGCATCTGTAAAGATTATTTTGAGACCAGCATCTTTGGATTGGATTTAATTGAGTTTTAGAAAAAAGAAACCCAACCAACCTTTACTTTTTAAAATGTATAATATAATAGAAATTCCTGCATATATAGATTTCATCTATGTCAAAATATAAAATCGTTTATACAAGTATGCGGGCCTCTTGAAATAGATGATTAATTACTGCTAGTTAAACTGAAAATCTAGCATCGAATTGGTTTTCAAATTCATATATTTTTTAGTTCGTATCTAAATATATGTTATAGTAACTCAAAGTATGTCAAAATCTTAGCAGCTCTTGCTCATACGTCGATTTTTTCGGGTTGAAACAATAAATAGTGCAAGTAGAATCTTATTGTAAACCTATTGTTAAATGTCTGTATGTCATTAAAAAATGTATGTCATAAAAAAAAAAATTATAATAAAATTAAGATTTAGTTTCATTCACATTTTTTTTACTTTCTATCACTCACTGTTTTGATATTTAGTTTACTGTTTTTATCTAATATTTTAATCTAGATTTCAGGTTTTCAGAATAGGCATTCCTAGTCACATTCGTGTTTTAATTTAAGTTTAGTTAATTTAGTTGGTACGCATGCGTATTTAATAATATAAACTTTGACAGTTCGAGAGTTAGACAAAATTGAAGGTGAAGTAATTAACATTGTTGTTTTTAATAACAATTAGTAATAGAAATTGTTTTTATTTTTTTATTTTTGACAAACTGACTTCTCCAAACTTCTTTTAAATATAAATTCTACTGTATTTTGACAGATTGTCACATTTTGGAGGTTATAATATTATATAGTTTTTCATTATTTAATATTTTTAATTTAAAACATTAGACCTTGTAAGGTTCTAAAGAAAACTTAAAAGATAAATTAAATTAAAATGGTACTGTGAATGATTACGCGTATTGTCATATGCTAAACAATTTAAATTAAATACAAAATTAAATTAAACCAGTGAGTAGGAATGATACTTAACTCTATTTTTAGAGTCAAAATCTTTGCAGTTGTGTTTTCGGGACCGAAGCTAAATTATATCAAACAATAAATAAATACGGTACTAAACATATACTCTGCAAGAGCCCTTACCTTTAATAATTGTATTAATAGGCTCAAACATACATTGAATAGAATGAAATCTATGAGCTTGATAAGAGGTCCCCCTTCGTCGCCCCTGTTTAAAATAGTATCTGAACAAAATCAATTAATTCAAAACAATTTATTCTATAATATTTTAGTTTAGTTACACAAATAAATCCAAGTTGACTTGTTCGACTATACGTAAACTTCTGCGAAGTACATTGACCGTCCATTGTTTAGAAATTTGAATATGAGGGCGAGTAGACATCCAGATACGCACGCAGTGTGTTGGAACATCCCCAAGACAGTCAAATCCGGGATGGTCGTAATTGTCTAAGGGGTGGTCGTGAGAGCGTGACGATGGAGAAAATCGAGGTCATCCTAAACAATACACAATAAATTGTAGTCGATGATTGAAGTCCGATATGAAGATAATACGTCTGTAACACTGATATCTGTTTAATTATCACTGCATACAAAAAGTAATTACGTGTTCGACTATTAGAAAGACTTCACCTGCATCTTTTCATTATAGATCTACCTCCAGCGGAAGTGTAACGTTACAAAAAATTGATTGTATGATTTCTCACCACGATTTTTTTAAGTTGTAAGGCTTCTTAAGTTTACCTAAAATTATCGGCCGATATTTAGTGCTATGAAAAATAATGTTCCCATCTATTAATCTGTCCTTATCTAACGTTACATATCATTATTAAACGAAGTTTAACAAACTTCTGTTACAATATCAGTAAAATAAATGTAAAAGATATTAAAAATCTTTTACTAATATGTTAATCTAATATGGAAAATTACAAATTCTTGCATAAAAAGCTTCATTAACATCAGAAACATAAATAAATATATGTCGAAAGATAACTTTTAATATGTAATCTTGCATTATATTTACCTGAAAAATTATATATAAATGGTAACCTTCTTTATGGTGTTAGGTGGAAATTAAGAAAATCTATATTATACTAGCTGTCCCGGCCACGCGTTGCTGTGCCTAACGTTTTTGTCATATTACATTACATAGCGCCATCTATTGAATATTTACTCAATCTAGTCAACAGAATATTTACTCAATCTAGTCAACAGATGTCGCCATCATCGTCGCCAGATGTCATATGTCATATACAGATAAAAAATAGACAAATAATTTGCAATAAGATAAATAAATTGAGATGTAAGCTATCCTATCTTTCAAGTTGGATCAAACTGCACCCGGTGTACAAATTTGATTAAAATCGGTTAAGTAGTTTAGGAGTCCATCGCAGACATACAACGTGACACGTAATTTATATATATTAAGAAGAAGATTATAACCTCTAAAATGTGACAATCTGTCAAAATGCAGTAGAATTTATATTCAAAAGAAGTTTGGAGAAGTCAGTTTGTCAAAAATGAAGAAATGAAAACAATTTCTTTTACTAACTGTTATTAAAAACAGCAACTTTAATTATTTCACCTTCAATTTTGTCCAACTGTCAATTTGTATTACTAAAGACGCATGCACACCAACTAAATTAGCTAAACTCAAATTAAAACACTGAAAAATATTCTGAAAACATGAAATCTAGATTAAAGTATTAGATAAAAACAGTAAATTAAATATCAAAACAGTGAATGGGAATAAGGCTTTACAAAAATTAAAATTATAAAATTAAATATGTTTAGGTTGATTAATTGAGCTTGTAGATTGTAGCATTCATGATTTGTGTTAAGCTTTAAAATATATTCAGTTCTTTATCCTTGTACTAAGCACTATGTCTAAGGAATACATATTAAAGAATATTGTAACAATTTATTAATCAGACTATAGTATTTCCTGTTTTACTCAATTTAAATTTGATATTACGCAAGTAATATGAGAGTTCTCGCCAGAATTTTTACCTAATATATTTTTATCCCTTCGTCGTATAATATTACGTCCAAAAATAATGAATTTTAAGGTTTAAATAAATCTGATACATCAAATGACTTCAAAATTGACTTCTTAAAATATACATTATTGAAACGTGACTCCCGCTGGAAAAGTACGTATGATATGAGGAAGAGGAGAAGAAAGGGAAGAGGAAGAACAATCCACGTCCAAGATTTATTATATAAAATGATGATGTAATATAATAATACATATACTATTCAAAATAAAAGTTTATTCAGGAATATTTTGAAAAAGACTGTACTATAAATGTTTTCTGTAATAGTAAAGACAATAGACAAAGGGAGGAAGAATGCTTGATGGCTTCCCTGGCTTCCCTGGCTCTGGCTTCCTCTGAAGTCCATACAAGTCTAACTCTTTTATTTTATTCACATTTACTTTTAAGAACCCTCTCGTTGTTCGCCGTGGACATTGGAGTCCTACGTAGGCAGTCAAATGGAACGCTGGAACGCGCAAACGGGTTGTATAGCCGAGGTATTCATTTATTCACTTCTACTTAAAGAATAAAAGCGCCTTCAACTGGTTTTTGATGGAACTATCGATAATATTATCTAATTGGTTTTTCAAAACAACTAATCAATTATAAGAAATTGTGTTTCAGATTGTAATTAGGGTATCGAGGTTCCGGTGCAGCTATATTAGGTACTCTTTGGTGATAATGGATCAATTGCCATTTTTTAGAATTTAATGTTAGATGTGAAATTAGTGCGATAAGGACAAAATTCAAACACATGCAAAAATCAATGATGAGAAAAAAGCAATTTCGTGTTATAAGTTAATTCGGCATTGGGAAAAATACAATTTGTTGTCATTCTTCCTGTTAAACACATTTATAAGTATTTCAGATTTATCTAATCCTAATATATAGTATAATTCTTTCAATTCTAATTGTCAAAGATGTCATTTTACGGGGCCCGTCTTTAAACTACTTTTTTTTACTTAAATTTGGATGCATACTTCTTGAATGCCGACTTCTGTTTATTTAATCCCTGTTCCTCATACTAAAGTTTAATTTTTTATTTTTGCTAGAAGTTTTATAAGCAGGAAATTCTAAATTCATCCCACTTTTTCCAAATTTTTACATCATTTGTAAGTATCATTTTATATCATAGTAAGGAAAGAAATTGCAGTCTTTCCTTACTATTTCGCATTGTCTTCAGAACTACATGCATTTTATTTTAGTATTTTACTAAATAAATCCTATTTGGATTGGCATGTTAAAAATTAATTGTTTGATTTATTATCAATAATACTTAATAACACATTAAACAACATTACTATGATAACGATTTTAATTTAAACTCTTGTTGAAAGAACACATATTATTTGGAGTCATTAATAGAGACATTAATAGTTGAATCAATGCTCAAACATAATACATACTACATAATACCAATAAATACCAATACCAATAAATATACAAAATCAGTTTAGACGTTCCTACCAGAACTTTTTTTAAAATGTTATATTTTGTGAACTCTTTATAATCTTTTATAATAATAGTATAAATATTATTGAATCAAATTTAAAAATAAAACAGAAGAAATCTTTTTCTATCAAATGTATTTTCTAATACCGAACAACCCTTTAACTGCCTCGCGTTCTAATCAAAGCTTCAATCCTCAGACTCTATACCGAGCCCAATCGAACACACTCACGGTGATGTAGTCTCAGTTCTGTAATGATTTAAACTTTTGATTGTATTGTGTATTTATTTCTAAATGAAGTGATCTATGACTTGCATTTTAATTGTTATTTTATATTTTATTACGATAAACCTAACATTTATTTTTTTCATAGAACGTGTTCGTTGTCGGACTATCGGGTTGTTTCAAATTCTGACTGAATTCTGAATTCAACTGTTAATTACGATACGACTCAGCCTCGGGTTGCGTTGTACTCATAGGTTAAGTAACTTTACATACATGTTGAAAAGATTGTACGTCTTATGAGACTCTAATCCTGGAAACAGTGTTTGTCAATCTGCTAATACTGCCTAGTTTGTTATGCTTTTTACGCTTGTTTCTTGTGATTACGCTAATATTTTTTAAAAGGTTTGTATATTCTCTACATAGCTAGATCTTTGAACAGTATAGGCAATAGATACATTCCTTATTTACTCCTTAAAAACTTGCAACATCCATTACATACTGTCATCGTGGGCATACAAAAATAAAGCCGAGGAAATGTTCGCAGTACTTCCACAATTTCAGTATCGCTATGAGTGACCAGAAAATACAAGCGTCTGTTGCGCAAAATTTAAGGGCATTTATCGCTGAATATTTTTGAAGAAAAAAAGTTTACAAAATGTTAAATAAAGATTAAAACTAAGTCGTTGTTGAAATAAAAAAAAAAATTTGTTTGTAAATATTTAAAAATTAACTGGCTACTGGGGCAACTCTATTATCCGTGAAGAGGATAAGACATCGAAAGAAACGAACATCAAAGAAAATGTTGTAGCATTCTCACGATATTTTATCCACAGTTTGGGAGCTATTGCTGTGAACTAGAGGTTACTTAATATCCATGATGTGTTCTTCAGTTATTCCTCAACTACAGTCCTCTGTGCTACAACTATCACCAGCAGGGCTGCTATCACCAGCAGTGGTAATAGACGGTATGTGGTTGACACTGTCAGTTTGTGGGATGTCTATTGTCTTAACAATACTGGTTTTTGTACCAATGTTAATGTCTTTGAAAAGCTTACTGACTTTAACGTTCAAGTTGTATGACAACCAACGACAGACAGACTTGTTTAGTCGTCTTTTTCTTGTAATTAGCTATAAATAGAGAGTCTTCAACATCTGATGAACTCTGATGAAGTACAACGACCGGTTAAGACTTGTTAATAAAATTAAATAGTCTAGTAAATTGTTTGCTAAATTGAGGGAAATTTGTTCTGAGAAATTATTGCATTGCATCTGGATGGGTTAAGCATTTACATACTTCTAACTCTATCTGACTCCTTCAAGATACAATATGTTACAACACTAACATTTGTAAATCATTTTGCGTGTTGAAATACAGAAAAAATACGCAGTAATGCCTAAATTACGACTCCATTAAGAACAGGAAATACAGGAAACACTTTTAACGTATTGACATCAATCTGCAACTGATGATTGATTAGTATCTACTGAAAATATAGTTTAGTAACGTTAGCTAACTTTATCAGCGTTTATTTAGTATTCAGGTTAAGATTTCAACATCTATATAATTTCACAGATCAGTTATCAATTACAGTTCGGATTTCGTTCTAGTTAGCCTAATAACATTGTCTAAATACAAGTCTTAAGACACAATTTTGTTTTTGTCTTAGAAAGATAGAGATACACCATGAATATATTGAACAATAAGAGGCAACGCAAATAATTTTGTTTTAAAACCTCCCCCAGCTGCTCTAATGTAGCCTGCAGGAGTAGAGATTAACAAATTCAGCCAAAGATACCAGCAGCAACTAAACAATCATCCAAACTATCTAGCTATGAATTTACTGGATAAAAATACGTCTGACTTAAAAAGACTAAAAGGACATAGTGTGTTAAAGCGTTATTAATTGCCATTCATTATACAGCCGTCACTGGACGACTATTTCTCATCTAGGTTAATTTTCATTTTTAGCATAGGTACTTATAGTTCCTACTTATTGTAACAGATTGTAACGTGGCATGTTATTACAAAATAAAAAAAAAATATATTATATAACCAGAAATGTGCGGTAATTGTTAGATTAGTATTCAAACTTATACATATTCGAATTCAAAAACACTCAAAAAAGGAAATGAAAACATTTTGATTTAGCAAAGTCAGTCAGCGACGCGAGCCTAAGTTTATTTCAAAGCACGTTTGGAATTGCAAGACCTGAGTGACTAAATTATACATTCTCTTTCGGTTCAGCTTGAACCTGAGACCGCTTTGATAAACATATTAGCCAGATTATCACTAAATTTATCCTATTTATTTCTTATATTTATTTACTGTTATGACACGACTGTTCCTTTTCCTATACACCGGTTCCTGTAGAAAAATCCCCACCTTAACACCTTATCGATAAAATCCAGGATGAAAAAATACTTTGATGTTTTCAAAAATATTATTAACAATAACAAACAATGCAGGTCAAATATTTGCTATATTATTACTCTTATAATACGTATACGACAAAATATCAAACTTTTAAAGTATTCTATTGGTTTTTATTTTATATTAAATGTTAAAACCACCAGCCGCTAGGGTAGAGGTTTGTTCATTCTATTAAAGAATGTTACAAATATTTCCCATGACTACAATTTTTTTTATAATATTTTTTTCTACTTTAATTCGTACATATAAAACCGTTGTCACAAATTAAAATATATAGAAGATATAAAATTGGATAATTGTTAGAAAAGAAATATTTTCTTTTATATAAGGTAATAATTTAGTGGCGTGTAAGTTTAGCTTTGATTCTACCGCTAAATAATTTGATTTTTAATATCGAACAGAAGCTAATCAGTGCACGTTACTCTATGTCTAAAATGGGCAACTTTGAAGTAACCTAAATGAATAGTGTTCTCATTGCTCATATGTGGATTAAACTGATATATTAGTAAAATATCCTAATTGTATTTTGAATTTATTTATTGATAACAAATGGCGTTTGCTTAATACCACTTCGAAATATACGTAAACTTAGGTAAGAAAAATTACATTAAATAGTACATACTTTTTTAAAATATTTATTTGAGTGCATCAACTAGAGAGTTATTAGTATATATACATTTGTAATACATACGAGTATGGATATTTGAAATATAAAGATTAAATTAGATTCAAATATCATTAGTTTTCAAATATCTGCTTATATTCTTCACGCATATTACAGTTCTCGGTGTGAACATTGGACCAAAAGGTATTTTTGTTATTTTTATATAAAAAGAATTTTAAATTTCTAAACTATAATTTTATGGTATCCGTTTGTTCGTATATTTTAAAATATGCCTCTTATATAAATAAGACAGTTAAATTTCTTAAAAGTCGGTAATTTTTACAGTAAAACCATAAAAATATCTATTTGGATATTCATCTTATATTGCTTTTATTATGAACTGATAAATGGCACTATTATTAATATTTTAAAGTTATTAAGAATTTTACTAAATTTCATAAAACAGGTCATTTGCATTTATTTATATATTGCCTCCCTTTTTATTCATTAAATGAGAGAGAGTACTCATACTTAAAACAAGTTGTGCCTTATAGAATTCTGATACAACGAAATAGCACTAAATTTTTCTATAAAGTGTAGAGGAACGAATAAGATAAAATTCATTATCGTATCATAGATTTATACGGCTCTTCTAACCTCTTTTAAGCCGCCGAACAATCGTGATTTGGACTATATTTCTTAAAGGTACACCTTCACTTGTATATAAGTTGAATAAGTAAAATTATTGAACGATAGTTGTTATATATTCATTATAGTTTTATAGATTTATATTCTAAATTCAACATTATATTTTTCCAGTCTAAATTAATAATTCAAAGCTTGTATTCTAACTTAATTAAAACATAAAACATACCAAAACTCGATTAGGAAGAAGCTAAGGCTACCAAAATTGGCTTTGTTATAACAAGATCCATAACGTATTACTTTGATAATCGCTAGCAACTGTGTCCAGTACATAATTCTACCCAGCATTCAATGGTATCGATTACAAGTAAAGAGTAATTAAATATATACAATTATTTCCTTATTTACGAGCACGAGACAACTGTCATTTGCAGCAGGTTTGCATCCTGTCGAAACCGGAATTTCCGGCAAATTTTTCTAAAATAAATGCATGCCCTTGCTGTCATCATTTGTTCTTATTAAACAAAAAAGGCTTTAACTTAATAAAATACAAATCACAAACATAATAGCTCAGCATTTTCTTGTATATACATTTAAGAAACTTAAATGTTCACAAAAGAATAAAAAGTTAAAAAACCATAAAGAAATACTCGCATATATAAAATTTCTGAGAAGCTAATTTATAACAAAAAAATAACAACACCACTTGAAACCTCTCACAGCGGAAATGATGCAAGTAAACAATTTCTAGACATAAAAATATTGTAAATACAAAAATTAGTGCAAAAAAAAATATACAAGAATTACCCAAACATACAATGAAACCATAGTATTAGTTCTTCATGTGAACTTCATTCATAAGTAAGGTTTCATTCATGAAATACCTTTACTATTAAATGCTCGTACTTGAATGGTCACTCTATATTACGTACAATTGCGTAAAACATCAAGATGTATATGTATATAATAAATACCCTTTCAAAATCAAGAGTTTACGTTAAGCGGTGTGGGTGCAATAGTGCACTGTGGGCGAGCCAGTGAGATTTGCTCGTAGAGTGCAATCAGTTATGGGCAAGTCGAGGTTTGCAGATCTTATGCTGTTCTCTGTGCTGAAAGGGCTCGTGTCATTTCAATACATCAGATAAAGAAGATACCTGAGGAGTAAGTTGTTGTAATCAGGTTCGCGTCTCCAATAGACAAAATAGAAACATCTAAGGTAGGATTCGCCCCAAAGGGGATATGTGGATCCTCTGTGGATATGTGGCATACAGGATTCAGGTGGCAGCAGAGCTATTGGGTCACACGAGAGGAGATGGATGTGTGGAAAGGTTAGAAACCGAAATGGGCAAAGGAAAATGTTAAAAGGAAAGAGAAAGAGTTGCCTGAAATGTAGGCAGTGGAGTGAAGCAATTCAGGATGTCGATGAGTAAAGAGGAAGATGAATAAACAACAAAGCAGGCATTGTATTTTCTTTGTCTTTATGTTTTGCCTCCTGGTTTTACAATCTCCTTTACATTCACTTTCATCTTATTCAAACTAAGCTTAACCTAATTCAAAATTAAAATCTATCGTCACTTCTTCTTGCTTCCGCCAAGTGCGTAGGTTGCATGCAGGCTGCTAATTAAACCAAACGTATTCTGCATCTCAGTTCTGTCCACGTAACGTCATACAAGTTGCAAGTAGGGTCGTTTTTCTGAAGTTTAGCTTTGAGAAATCATGTTTTTTCATTGGGAAAGTATCAAGTGATGAAGTAGATGTGATTATAGCATACGCTTTTATTAGAAGACGACGAATCAGACGTAGAATGTTTAGAATGGCTTCATCCATACATCGAAAAGAACATTAACCGTAAGCCTTACTCTTAATGTGCTTCAATTTCTCATCTTCCTTCCTTCCTTTCTCATTTCTCCTTCCTTCTCATTCTGCTGGTTTTCTGGTCCTCTTTTTCCCAATACCTGCTTCTTCTTTCTTCATCCCCTAATCTAAGCCTTGCGATCATTATCGTTTCCTTATTTCCCTATTTTACCAGCTACGCTGAAATCTTCCTTGTCCACAACATCTGTTTTTTGTTTAAATATGTATTCAGATTTTAGAACAGTTTTAAGCTTAATTTGAAAGTGAGATGTGATTAGATGAATCAATGTTAGAAGAATGTAAATATACATATATATCAATCCAAAAATTAATCCCTTTTTTCTGGCTTCCTAGGGTCACAGTTCCTTTCGGCACCATACTCATATTCACAAGATACAAGTATTAAAATAGTTTTTTTTTTTTTTTTTGCTTAAATCCTATTTAGTACAAAATGTCATTTTAATGGGAACTTGAGTAAAATTTACAATAACCTGAACACGTACATCTGATGAATGAAATTCGTGAAGGTATTACGCAAAGTAACAATAAGTACCTAGTACCTTTCCAATAAATTCAAGGTGGCCACTTGTAAGTCCGGATTCCGGAACAATTGAGATTCCATTCTTATTACACGTAGGTTTCATAGAAAATTGAGAATATAACAAGAACAACGATTCTCCAACAAAAAAGTACAAATAATTCATTCATTCATTCCTTTAGCTAAACTTTAGTCTATTTCTATTCTTTTTTTGTTACTATAGTTTTCTCTGTAAGTAAAACAAGATTTTTCTTGTTGGTTTAATAATAATAATGTTGTACTCAATTTCTTTTTTGGTTTTTTTTTCTGGAGCTTATAATTATTCATGGTAATTATTCTTTTATGTTCAATTAAAGAGATTTTACGCCTTTTACTAAAATCCGCATCATAACAATTATTGCTACAGTCTGCAGAGGAACAAATCGTCTATTTGCCCATTAGCTACTATCACGAAAGAATAGTAATTTGTATTCCTTGCTAACAGTGGCGGCTAGGAGGTGGCAAGCAGGGCAACTGCACCCTGGCGCAACAACCCAAATAAAAAAATCATTAATATGTATGTATCATGTATTTGAATCTCGCGCCTCGCGCTTTAGAAAACCCACTTGAATCTCTGCGTATATCTTTTAAGACATTCATGTACCTTAGTTTATCATCATTAATATTGGTGCTTGTTAACTTTTATAAATCTTTCGATTTACTTTCGACTACTTTTCGAGTTTTAGAAGCTCAAGTATACGCAAGCAGAATTTTTATATATAAAGTAATGTAAAGATATACTATCATATCGCAATTTCTTTATAAAAAATAACTTTCAGAAAGTGATAAAACAAATAAATAATAATGAACGTTACACATACTTTTGCAACCAAAAAATTTAATCTAAAAATCATAAATTGTAAAGTAAATAAAGAATTTGGGAATTTTTTAATCGAATGCATTTTTAGGTGTAATACGAAAACTTGTGAAACTAGGTGTACTACTTTCATTTAAGGTAAGATTTTCTAGATAAGTAAACGTTTCTAAAATAGTATATATACAGTAATAGAAATGATAAGAAGATATAAATTATGGCGTAGTAAATACCAAAAAATAATTTTAAATTGTTGGTTTAAAATATTAAAAATATTTTAGAATGGTAATAAAGCTTATTTCAAACGGCGATGGTTTCACCGCATGACTATCGGCTTAAATATTGTCTAGAAATTCTTGACACTGTATGTTCAAATTTACATGACAATGAAATAAAAACCTGTTAAAATTTGTGCGCCCTTTAATATTTGGCGCCTTTGTAACGGCTTAAACTAAACAATTCTCTGTTTCTCGAGAAAGTCATTTTTAAATTATTGACGGGAAAACAACAGCATCTATACACGATTAACTTCAAAAATATCCACACATATATCAAAATAAGGTTGACACTTTTCTGGAATAATAACAATTCCTTGTTATCTATTTCCTCTGATTTTTAACAAAGATTTTACCGAAAATGTGACTGACGCCAACTTCCCCTACCCTCGTAGTCTGTTGCTGAAAACAAAAATAATAATCTGTAAAACAGCATCCTTTATACTTGTATCTAACACTTGGATTATCAACAAGGGTCCAATTCCTGGAGACAGGATCATTCTGAATATTTTGTTTTAGACCTTTTTAAGGTCTGCTAAATATTAGGATGGTGCAGTGGTCTTTGACTAGGAAATAAATTAGATCAACTTGACTATGACATTGAACATACTAGTAGTTGGTTAACCAGGTTTCAACGATACCGCTACTGAATATTAAGGTAGTTGTCTTGGTATAAGGATATCATTATCTTTGGAATTATCCTGGAAATTTGAAATCAATTGATCGTTTTCGATTCGCGATAAATATATTCAAAGTTCGAATCGGAGCAATTCGCTAATCGCTAGATTTTCTACGATAAATAGCTAAGAATATCATTTGTGAATGTATAAAAGAAAAGCGAAAATTATTGAATGTCTTTATCTAAATGAAACAACGAAAAGTTGAATATTTTATTAAAAATGAACAGCTTAACATGTTTTTACATGCTAACATCATGTCATCTATGCTTCCTTCCTTCTCACAAGTATAATTAGGTTGTGATCTACTTGTTTATGGTATATCTTTTGAATTTTTATTGATTCAAAATTGTTCTGATATTTTGTAAGTCGAAAGCCACACAATTAATTAATTTAATAATAATAGTGTTTGAAAAGGAATTCAAATCCCGTATATGAATTTTCATAATACACCAGTGCATTTAAATAGAGTTGTTTAGTAAAGTTACATTAGTTTTAATAAATTCAAAATAATGTTTCTTAAAAATAATTAATATACTCTGTTCTTAATTTTTATTATGAATTTGTCTATTAAATTTGTATTAAGTTTGGGAACATTTTTATTTGTGCCTTTATTAGTAAGGATGCGCCAATATGTAAGTCTGACTTAAGATTCAGTTATTTAAGAAACAGAATCCAGAAATAAAGCTCATGGGCTAGAAACCGCTGAGCTATTATGGTACACATAATTCCAAATGCCTTCTTCAGCCCAGTGTTTGCCCTAAACTACAATGCTCCCAATAATTGACTCATTACAAATAAAATTACTAACATTTAAGTTATAATAAATTTCTTTTTCTTTTGTTACAGGTAAGTGGCATTTTGGATCTATGCTATTATTTGGCGAATGTTCCTTCATTTATCTTTGGGAATCTGGGAGGGACACTTGACCATGCGTGGTGGCAAAAAAGAATGTTTTTAAGGTAAAAAAATTAACTTTAGTTATACGTATATATATATATATATGTTTCTTGTTTGTATTGATCCTGGGAACTGCACCTGTATTTGACTTTTTGAACTATCAGAAAAGAATTCTTTGTGATTTTTACTTATTTATTTGTATCTTAAGAATTTTTTTATTGTGTTTATTTTCTTACTTTTATTAAGACGGAGGGTGTGTTTTAAACAATTTCTGATACTTAATAAAAATTTGACAAGAATTCATGTGTAACACAAAGGCATCATCTAAGGTTCTCAACGTTTTGCAGCCTATTTCTCACAGCCTCCCATGACTAGTATTGCCTCAAATACCAATAAAACATAACGCTAACTCATGTATTTAACGTAATATTAATTTACCTAATGTTATGTGTCATATAAGCAAGCAGATGCAGTGCTCGGCTAGAAAGAGACACAGAGGACTTTCGGCAACAATCTTTCTCTTTTCCTTTATCGCAGTATTCAGCCTGTTGCGCATTCTATTATTATACCTCTATGGATATAACAATCGGAACGATCACCCGTTAGATTATAAATGTTTAGAATCATACAATAGAAATATTAAATTAGGCTTGTTTTTCCTACATTTTGCTCAAATATCTTTGTCTTATCTTATACTTTCTTATCTATATTCTATAGGGTGACAATTAATGTTAAAATATGACCCATAGGCTGTCAACTTTAAACAATAAGATACTTATCTACGCCTTGTTTTTCTGGCCTTTTAGTATTAGAAAAAACATTTAAATGCACCTATCAGCTGATTTACCGTTAAAATAAAATATGAAATTTTTAAATCCCAAGTTTTGTGAAAGGCAATATACAAACTAGGCATTGTTTTCTCGTCCTTTTAATATTTTAACACCCATTTAAATACACCTATCAGCTGATGTACCGTTAAAAGGAAATATTAAATTTTTAAATCCCAAGTTGTTTTTAAATTGGCGAGAATTTTAGTAATTTTGATATTACTAGCAATCTCATGGCTTGTAACAATTCTTTAACAAAGAATGTAATTCAATATTGGTCAATAACATACTAATATCCCAATTCATTGTGAAAAATCTTTTAAAAACTGATGTTAGAGTGAGATAGAAGCATATACTTAATTGTTGAACTCTTGAATTATAGTCGAATTTATATTTTATTTGGTAAAAGGATATTTTTTAAAGGGACGACTACAAAATAACTTTGCGGGTGGCAGACATTTTTAAAGGGCTCTTTTATCATCTCGTGAGAACTTAAATAAATTTGCTAAAAAAAATTTAAAGGTCTCTGATGGTCAAAAAATAATAAACTAGTGGGGTAAATATTCAAAAATTTATTTTTAAATTGGTTTGTCGTCTTTTTTTTACTTAAGGTATATAGTTATATAGTTAGATATAGATGGCGACAGTGTACTAAAATGACAATCGATTTACAAATTTGTACTAGCACTCCATGTTTTCAAATATAAAAACATTAATAACTTTACACACGATTGAGCTATTTAAATTTTATGAGTTAGATAAATGTTCAAGCTTTGTTTTTTTCAATAATCTCAAATCAAATTCAAGAGATGAAACTAAAGAAACAATTTTCAGAAACGATGGCGTTGATACTTGAAGAAAACAACTGCGTCTTCGGGTTTTATCACCGGACCAGAGCTATATTTTCTGGGTTTGGTTCTCAGCATCGGAAATAGGCCGACGTTAAATGAATATCTTTAAAAAACCTTCAAAAACATCTTTTTACATAATTTTTGACATCACTACATTACAGTTTCTAAGATTGTTTGGTTTTCATTTTAAGACATTTAATAGGGGCAAAACACAGACACAGGTTAGAAGGAAAACGCCGACAAGGAATTCCTGGAAGAAGGATATACAAGGATGTAAACAGGCTAAAGATACACATACATACATACACACACACACCTACATAAACTTTACACACAAACAGATCCTTTTTAATATATTCAGTTACACAACACAATAAAACCATTATAGAAGCTATATTTTGCTCCGTTGTCACTTGGTCCATAGATATTTATCTGTTGACGAGATAGGAAAACAACTTTTTTTTATTAATTATTTATATTTTTGAAGTATTTTAGGGCGTTATATTATTTTAGGGTGTGTTTGGGATATATTTGATTTTACGGTATATTTTGACTCTGGCAAGCTTTAAAATTTGTGTATTTTCATCGATTTAAATGTAATTTTTTTTTAAATATTAACATTAATGTCACTATACTTTTATTCATAAGTGGACACCAAGTTAAACTTGTGTACTGTAGGGTGTATTCGAGTTGTTTTGCACTAACATAATTTATCATGAGGGCAAACTTTTACTTTAATTTTTATCGATACACCACTGTTATGAAAGAGACTATTGCATTCTCTTTTATACCACTTCCAGTGTATTTGTTTGGTTAAAATTCGCTGATATATGCTACCAGTATCAGACCTACGTAATATCGTATTCGGCTTTTCCGTTTGCAGTATGCAAGGGTTCATTACATACGCTTGCCTTAAGAGAGTGCTAGATCGAATCCAAGACGCCTTGGCCGTGATCTCTAACTGCTTCGGTTCCATATCTTAGCTGAATGGAACATCCAGCACCGCCACAGTATCTACTAGTCTATATCAACTACCTATTTGTCTTATTGCGTTAATATCTATTTGATTGTAGTTGATACATTATCATATATTCAAAATAACCAACTGTCTAAGGAGAACTCTCCAATGAATTTGTATGGAAAAGTTTTAAAAAGAGGTTAGTGTTACTAATAGAGGGAAGCGTAAGCGAGAAAATGAGTCGTTGAAGCATATAAAGAGGGAATGCGAGTTCAAGATTCTTAGATTATAATAGAATATAGGAGGAGCTGCTGAGATGAGACAGAGAAGGAAAGAGGTGGTTGGCGGATGAACAGAGAAGGAGAAAGAGGAAAAGGAGAAGAAACAAGACGGCAGAAACAGCGACACGATGGGAAAAAGGAAGATCTGTCATTACTTTAAGTTTAATTAGAATCCATGAATAGTTTTAAAAAGAGGTTAGTGTTACAAATCGCGGGAAGTGTAAGCGAGAAAATGAGTCGTTGAAGCATATAAAGAGGGAATGCGAGTTCAAGACTCTTAGATTATAAAAGAATATAGGAGGAGCTGCTGAGAGGAGACAGAGAAGGAAAGAGGTGGTTGGCGGATGAACAGAAAAGGAGAAGAAACATAAAGTTTAAAATGGTTAAGAAGAGGAGTAGACGACAGAAACAGCGACACGATGAGAAAAAGGAAGATCTGTCATTAATCCATGAATAGTTTTAAGTTAATTTAATGAAATATAATTAATGGTTTAATATGAGAAGACGGTACTATACAATACGTACCGTTGTATCTGTACACTTTATCCCAATGCGGTACTGTTTAATCATGGCGAATTCATTTATGTACATCTACATATATATAGTACATAACATATTTATGTTAAATGAGTGGCTCAGCATTGTAGTCTTAGTAGAAGTTGACATTCAGACCTCATAAACATGCTTGGGTATGGTCAATGTCAAACTTTCAATTATTGAAAGTGAATGAACTGATATAATAAGGACTGTGTGGCAGTGGCACGATAGCCTTGTACGGCTAATGACATCGTGTTGGGTAAATTTCAAATTATTTATGTATACAGGGTAGCGTTATGGACGTAACAATTAAATAACCAGTGCCGGATTAACACCAGCGTTAATCCGGTGTATAGACCATGGATCTCACGCGAGTAGAATTTTATCGTGCCTTATGAGGAAAACCTTACACGCAGTGGCATAGCTACCGCCGTATCAATGATACGGGGCCCCAGGCTATAGGGGCCCCAAACGTGTATAAGAAAATATTCGGTTTTTTTCTTCACTATTTGAAATCATTAATCCTGTTTCTAAAGCATTACAGCATGAAATTAATGACTTACGAAAGCTAGCATTATACTAAGTAATCTTTTAGATTGACTGAGTGAAATTAGAAATCAAAATTCATTCCATGGTTTGTATAAAGGAGTCCAGAGATCTAGCAAAAGAGTGGGCAGTAAGAACTGTTTTAAAAAATAAAATAATGAAGATAACAAAGCGTTTTTTTGATGAGCTAAATACAGTATTCAATACTTTGAAAAAATGCTTAAAATCTGAAATTCAGAAAATTTATTCCATTAAGGAACTCATGGAATTACTACTGATAAAATTCAATAGCCTTGCATCCAGTTTTTCGGAGGTAATAACATCATGTTTTCTAATCTTGAACCTTCCAGTTACAAGTGCAACAGTTAAACGAAGTTTTTTGAAATTAAAACTGATAAAAAATTATCTAAACACTTCTATGGGACAGGAAAGGCTATCAGATTTGTCTCTATTGTCTATAGAGGCAGAAAATTTAGAAAAACTAAAATTGTCTTCAACAACAAAAGGCAAAAAAGTGTATATTTGATTTGAATTGTTTGGCTAGTTTAGTTCTTATTAGTATTAATTGAAAGTAATAACCTACAAACAATATATAATTATTTTAATTCAATGCAAGCGTTTTTGTTCTTTTTGTGAAATTTTTTTAGCCAACATTTGGGCCCCCCAACAAATTTTGATACAGGGCCCCTCTAAGGCAAGCAACACCACTGCTGATACGGTTCTGGTTAGGAAATTATAGGGTTATAGGACATTCAAAAATATCAAGTAGATGCTATAGTTTTAACTTGTACTGAGGTAGAATTTTTTTCATTGTAGGTATTTCTAAAATAATAATATTTGTAAAATATCTACCCGACAGTCCCCTGAGGCCAATAAAATTAAGTTAAAGTGTACTATATTGCTTCCTAAACTTGTAAATTTAAGATTTATTATATTAAGTTTTATTAAATATACAACATTAAATAAAAATAATTTAACTGCTTTTCTGGCACCAAAAATAAATTTTGGTTCTTTCGGCCATTGTTATCTTTGCTACAAAGGTATAATTACGAAGGTACAAAACATTATTTATGCAGGACTGTATTGTTATGTTGAACATCTGATTCATTTTATTGAAAGTGCGGCACCATATAAATTGTCAACATAGTAGGACGTCGCCGGTGATTGGACTCACCATGGAAAGTTTCTATTTTTATTATGTTTCTAAAAGGGTTAAGAATACTACGCCACTGGGAATAGAACACCGGTCGAAGTTGCTAATTTATATGATAAATGTACATTTATATATCCTTCTTTCCTCTTCTTTTCCCTTCTCTTTTCTTCAAGTATATAAATTTCAATAGAAATTTGGCATTTTGTAAGTAACTTCTTTTGATTCCAGTGGCTCCAGGACTAAATCCCCAGACTACAGCCCCTCAGTGTCCAATTTCTCACATACCCAATAACAAAAAAATTCCAATGGACAAACTAAGTTATAAGTTTCTTGGAAGATCTTTGTATTTTTTGTTTCATTCATTTGCGGTGTCATGGCGCCTTTACAAAGTTCCGAAGAGATCCTTTAATAGAAAGGATCTATTATCCTTGCCATATTAGACACTAATTTACCTCTATTCACATGTTTCAAATAAATAGTATTATAGAATGATTGTAATCGTGTTTTTATCGTCAGATTATTCTCTGTAATAAATAGTAAAATTACAAAATGATAATGGGGTTTTGAACCATGACCTAATTTCACTACCAGGTTCACTACCAGGACCTGAAATGTCCAATTATAAAGTTTTAGGAGATATTAACAAATGATGTAGTTATTTTTTTACTTTAATTATTAAAGTGAAATTCCAATACATGTTATGCAAGATTTAAGTGAAATTCATCTTTTTTTTACAGCAGAGACGCATATGAGAATGTGTAAAAAATTTACATATAAACTGACTAAAAATATATATTTTTTTTAACAAAATATAAAATATTTTCAATTTATTCAAAATTTGACCAACTTTTTTTCAAAATTTGTGATTTTTTTTTCGATTCATAAATTAGGTACCAAAGTTAGCCTATATACAACATTTCAACTTTCTAGCACAATTTTTACTCGAGTTTCGAATATTTTTTTTAATAACATATTTCTTTATTGTATAATCCAAAATTTGAGTTTTCTCCAAAGTTTCCTACCGGGCCCCCTAATTTTCTCAACGCCCCCTGTGCCAATTTTTTAATTTCTAATTTTCAAAAAATGTTAGTATTGAACACCGTAATACAAATGCACATTTCAACTTTCTGTCTTTTACGAATTAAAAGTTATAAAGCAAGAAAATAAATATTTTTTTTAGTTTTTCCAAAATTACGGGAAATTCGGAATTTGTAGTAGTAGTAAATAGATACGAAGACTGTTCATAACAGAGTCGGTATTAAAATAGGCAGACTTTTGCAGCTTAAAAAATGTGGATACGGAGCACTATTATTTAGACAAAGTGTTTGAGTCTTTAGATGAACGTGTGACAAAAAAATCCGTGAGATAGTTTCGCTTCCTCAAAGGGTAAACTAGGAATATATATCAGCTGCTGATCTAAATTTCAATAGGTAAGAATCTTGCAGTTTTTCTCTGTATTTTAAACCTTGTATTGAAAACGCATAAAAATAACAAAATGCAAATACCCATGTTATTATTAGTTATAAATATTTTTACAGTATTCGTTCCCAAACTGGACAATTGATCTGCATTTATTCTCACAAATAGGTCTCCTATTTACTTGCTCTCTTTTCAATCTTCACTGTTATTATTTCATATTCATGTTCCGTTACTTCTACTTTGGATTAGCTTTATATTTAGCCCTTAGCACCGAGAGATGAGAGATCTGGAGGCATGGGCTAGTTCTTCTAAAAAATAACTTCAAATAGCACGAACACTTTGTTCGGTAAGTGTCCAAGCTAACACTGATTCTTCATCTTCTTTCTGTTTTGTTATCATTGACATTTACGTAATTCCTTCTTTATATTTATTTTTTGATGTGCAATACCTAAAAGGACAATTACATAAAATTTCTTTATTTTATTTGTAAAATAGACTCCTTTTTTTTCTCTTCTTTTTTAAGAATATGTATTGAATACTACTTTATATTTATTTGCACTTTTGTGTTTAGTTTTGGGTTCTGTTTGATTGTTTTACCTGTCCAAGATAAGTACGATGAATGTTGTTAGCCTTTTCTTCTTTTTTTTTACGTCTTAAAATACTGTTTAAATGCAAGACTGTGTCCACCTCCAAGATATTTACTTTGTAGCTTAAAATGTACACTATTACTTCTATTACTGCTTTAAGTAACCGTATATAATAGAAAGATTTGTTTGGTATTATAGCACTCCCATCACTCATTAAAATAATTAGAACACCACTTAAGTAGGGTTATGTACTGTACTCAATAAAGCTGGCTATAAGGATCTCAAATATCTAATTATTTTTTAATAAGTCGCAATATTATAGAAGATATTAACAAATAAAATAGTCAGTTTTGACCCTTCAATCAAAAAAAGGGATCCGCCTATTATTCTTGTTTTAACTTCAACTTTCTGTTCAAGTCACTTTGACATCATATTGAAGATGCATATGATTCTTTAGCCATGAAACAATTCAATTTGATTTCACTCGTTCAAGGGAAATGTCCGTGATATGAACTAAAAATGGCAAAATCACTTCACCTGGCTTCACTACCGTGCAGTATTGAATGAAGTTGCAAATAAACCATTAAAGTGTAACAGAGACAGATATATCTTGTTTCTTTTATTTCGACTAAAATAAATATTCTCAAATGTAAAAGAGACAACAACTATATTTCCATTTAAATGTATGCTGTTGGAAAGAGAAAGAATATTCTTATGAACAAATTCTGACAATTCTTTTTTCACATGTGACATCTTTCTGAAATCTGAGTAAAATAGAATTAATTTCTTAACTTTAACTTCACATAGCTCTGCCATTTCATTAAAATGTTTATAGGGTAACGTGTTCAATGAAATAATACTTCACTGATCGCAATTATATATATTTAATTAAATTAGGTACTCGCGATCTCTATTAATGTTTTATGTAAAATTTTTACGTAAAATTATTGAAGTGGGATTTCTTTTGATCATATCCGATTATCAAAATCCGTGTGAATTTCAAATGTACTCCGGAAATGTATATTTAGTAAATATTGTTATATGATATCAATTTAAATTAGAAAATTACAAGTACTCGTGCTGTCAATAATACAATTTTCTTCGCTATTAAATATTTTATATATTTTCGAAATATAATTTTAATGATTAAAAAACTGCATTTTTTTTTAATCTTATTGTGCCATTTGTTGTACAATTGTGTCACCAAAATTTTGATAACTGACTAAAAATTACGTATGGTAATAATCTATGTAAATTATAAACTAAAACTAACTATATGGATCAAAACCTTAGATCGAATAACTTTTTATCACTATTACTTCGAATATTTACTTAATTTATATCCTTTTAACTTCCCTCTTATAACATATGGACGACAATATACTACAATGTGTGAGAATTATCCTTGTTATCACGGCGTTTATTCAAGTCAAACATTTAATGATTGTCTAGATTCCAGAATCTAGTATCTAGATCGATTCGTGTGAACCTTGGCACCTTTGAAACGACAAGGAGTTCACAATTGTCAATATAAATAAGATAATACGGAAAAAGTGTGTTAGGTTGTCATAACATCAGGCGCATTTGTTAATTATAAGATCAAGGTTCAAATATTTACATAATAAAACTAGAAGATGTAGAAAGTGTAAGCTAATTAAGCGTTAAATTGCAATTTATTTAGGATATATCAAAATTCTAACCTTTCTTTTATTTTTTATTTTAGAATTTGAGGCGATTCTATTCGAGCGAATTTATTTTAATTAAATTTGGTTTATTATATTAAAATAATTAATGAATTCCAGCACTTTTTGAATTTTTTCTGTATTGTTTGAAAGCATGTCCTTTAATTCTCCACTGATGTTGTGTTTTGTTTTTTGCGTTTGATATTGTGGGCAGGTTACTAGTAGATGATGGACTGTTATTTGCGTCTGACAGTTGCTGCACTGCGGAGCTGTTGTTTTACTGATTAGACGTTGACTTGTCAATGTCGTATGTCTTGTTCTTAATCTGAAGATGGTTTTTTCGAATTGTCTATTGCTGTGATAAGAAGTTTCCCATTTGTTTATATTTTCCTTAATTAATCTCAATTTATTGTTACTTATTTGTGTCCAGCACTGGTTTTGAATTTGCCTCAATTCTAACCTTCAAAGTAAAAATAATGAAGCTAAAGTAATCGCGAAATTCTTTTGCTTCTATATGTTGACTTATGATATAGATTCTTTTCTAACCGTATCTCTTTCGATTGCGTTGTATTATAGAAAATTAATTCCTAAAAGTACACATAACACACGCGTTTTTTGCCCTTTCCTAAATACACTGCCCTGATTGTATACTACAGAACGTGTACTTTTATCACATTAGAAATTTGTCATACTAGGATTACACATTTCCTGTTAACTAGATATAATCAACTCTTTGTGATTTGGATTTTAATATTTGTTTAGTTTATGTAATCTATGAATATAGTGATCATAAATATTTTGATCCAAAATACAGAGCGAACATTTTAATAATAAATGTATGTTGCTAGGTTGCCATAAGTTAATTCTAAGGTGCAGACTCTACTTTTTATATAGAAATTGTTTAGCAGTTTTTCACTTTTTCTATTGTTTCTAAAGGATTATACGCGCTCAAACATCTTACACCATTGTAATTGTTAAAAAATTATGCCATTCATAGATGGCAATATTTTTTTTACCATATTTAGCAACTTTACGTTAATTTTTAGTTTCTTTTATTACAATTTATAACTCTTTTGGTAATTTAAAGATAACACCTTTCATTTGATAGTAGACTCCTATTTTTTTTAAACATTTTTTACATTTTTAACATCAGGTTGTACTTACAAAATGAATTCTTACCTGTACCAAGATTTGAGGTTACGATTTCTGAGAAGAATTAACTGTGAAAAAGGTTCTTTGTTTTAGTACCCTTTCTAAAACTATTCGATAACACTGTCTGATAATTAGAGTCTAGGAATTTGTAATAAATATTGCATTTTTATAGTCAAACAGCTTACACATTTATTTATTTTATTTTATTACTAATTAATTTTAAAGAAAAAAACTTTCCTTGCATTTTGGAAAAGTGTTGTTCTTCCTACCCAGATTTTATGGTTGATATCTCTGATAGAGTCGACTAAGAACAGTTATATCACGTACAATTTACATAAATATTACATTGTTATGTTTTACTTGCATACTCTTATATTTCAAGTTTATTTACATTAAAAATATTGTCAGATTAAGGAAAAATAATTGTCTTTACTATAAAATTACATTTTTGTGACATAAATAAAACTTTTTACACAAGATTATATATTATTATATAAAAATATATATACCCTAAAATCACAGCAGTTTAACGCCTTAACACTCTTGGCCATTGTGTAAAATATATGTTGCAAAATATTATAATACCATACCGAAAACAAACACTGAAATTAATAATATTGGGCGAAGTTAATATTTTGTTGCGTGACCAACGGGGAACACTACTTGCTGTTTGCCATTGGCAGTAATTTAATTCTCTTGTGAGGCGTTATTACCAAGCATAGCCAAAATAAGTCAAAAAGAAGTGTGTGTACCTATAAAGTCATACAAATCATTATTGAAAAAAACAACAAAAAGAAACAAAAATAGCTTCTTTCTTTTTAAATTTTTTTATCCTTATATGTGTGTATTAAATACATATACTGTTTTCTTTACCTTAGAGTCATTTATATAAACATTTTTCTAAATCTTTTAATTACTGTGGTAGTTTTTTTTTCTTTTTTGAAAGTTTATCCTTATAGTTATCGTTATCAGCTATCGAGTATCAAGTATTCCAGGCATTCCTCTATTTAGATATCCCCGTCCCAGTCCCAGTCCCATTTTACGGCCCGATCAGCTGATTCCCACGACAGAGCAACGCCGTTTGTAGATAAATCTGAAGTGGATCTCTTATAGCAGCTTATCAGTGGACTTACACTGGCAAGGATAGAAACAGAAACGCGCCTAAGTCATAAATATTAACGGTTTTTTAGACAGACACGTGTGAATTTAATTAAAACGTAATTACATCAATTTTAATAGAAGCAATGGCGAATTACGTTGTTTGAGTGCATTTGCACTCAAAACTGATAAAGGCTCTAAAAGGACTATTAAAAATCACATTTCTGAAATTATATTAGACATCACACATTTTATTAAACTTTGAAGTGGTATGGCGGGTGGCTTTTTCCTACCCACTGGTCTGGTATTAATGTACGTGATTTCTAATAGTTCGCCGTAGAAAATATAAAAAAATCAGCCTTTATACTATCATGTAATTTTTACAAATTCTAAAGCTATTATTGGTCCGCCCTATAGTTTAAATATGTATATAGTTGCAAATAAACTATTAAACAAAGACAGATATATCTTGTTTCTTTTTCTGTGATATTCTAAAACCATCATTTTCAAATGTAAAAGAGACAACAACCATAACTCCTCTTAAATGTATGATGTTCGAAAGAGAAAGAATATTATTATGAAAAAAATCGTACAATTTGATGACATCTATCAGAAATCTGAGGCATTTCACCGAAATGTTTACTGGGTGGTCTTCACTATTAAATAGTAATATATTTATTGGGTTAACATAGAATCTAACAACTAGGTTATCTATTTAATACGTCACGCAATTACGGAGTAAAAAGAGTCACATTTAAAATCCATTTTATTATGAAATTCTTTCTTTTGTTTCATATCATTCTCATGGTAAGATTATAACCTCACTTCTCAGGCCTTCCATTACAAATTCTATTTTAATCTTACTTTTATCTTTATAAATCCTATGCTTATGAATACAATATCAAGTTAACTCAGCTTTAGAACCATCAAATTCGTATTCAAGTGAAGAATTCTCATATTTTTATATGTCATCGTTCAATATCCCGTATCATAATATCTAGAAAGAACAAGCAATGGCCTTGGAATCAGCTGATAGTAGATACAACACCAGAGAGCCCTGGCGGAGAATCTTGCAAGCTTTCTGAACTGTAATCTTATTATATAGAGAGAAAAGGATAGAAGAACCATATGATATCTGTACAATCCGAGAGAAAATTAAATATTTTAATTTTATCTTGTGAACTCGTTTCTTTAATTTTCGATTGAAATAAATAAATTTTAATATATGTATTGCCATTTTTATTTTTTTAAATATCCAAAAGTTGACGGAGTTATAGCTATATCAAATTTGAATTTAAATTTTGCCGCATGTTTTAGATATGTATAGGACGTCACAGAGAAAATAAATATTCGGGATTATTATTCCCTGTTGGCAAGGAGATACACAACTCAGCTGTTAATAGTAAATGACGTGACACACACACACACTCGTATACGTGTCTGTTACACAAAAGAGATGTGAAATGGTCAGATATGACGTACCAAGCATCTGAATTTTCTATAACGTTGGATCCCATTATTAAATAAACAGATTAAAACGAGTGTAGGAGGCAAATAAGTAGCAACAAATTGAGGTTGAATAAGGAAAATGCAAAAAAGTGGGAAATTTCTTATCTAGGCAATAGATAATACGAAAAAGCCATCTTCAGACTACGAACAGAACATACGAGATTGACGCATCAACATTTAATCAGTAAAACAACAGCTCCGCAGTGCAGCAACTGTCAGACGCATATAACAGTCCATCATCTACTAGTAACCTGTCCACAATATCAAACTCAATGAACAAAACACAACATCCAGAAGAAATTAAAAAAGTGCTCGAATTCCTTACTGATATAAACTTAATAAATCAAATTTAACTAAAATAAATTAACTTCAGGCGAACATGACCTTGTCGTTGAAATCGCCTCCAATTCTACAATAAAAAAAAATAAACAGACAAAATTACTTTTTTAATTGTTATAATTAAAATCTTATAAAATATAAGGAGGTATTAAAAAGTAATTGGACATTTGAGGTTCTGGTAGCCAACTTCATCAATATATAGTTCCGTTTTATAGAAATTAAGTCATAATTCACATAAGCCCATTAAATCAGCTGATTTTTATAATACGTGTTAAACTTTCTCCTCCGAATGTACCTGGAAATGAATTCCGTCATTTATCATGTTTTTCAACTTTATCAACACGATACTAGGTCTGACGACCCACTCATCTAATCTTTCGTTTCTTGCCTATTTAGATTATATATATAAAAATAAAGCAAAACTGTATCTATAAGACAAACAATTATATCTTTTATAGCACATATATTTAAAGATCATTTTACCTTGTATATAATTTTGGCGGGAAATGTTCATTCTTGGAATTGCTTACGTTTGTGTGAGAGAAGAGATAACTGACCATGAAGTTATTTTTATTTGTCTTTTTTTTTTTTTTATTTGGTATCTACCGCATAATTTATATTGGCTTTATATATGGACCGGTTTCTTAATAAAAATTTAAGACCATGATTTTGTAAATTGTTAACTTTTTATAGCTATTAACATGGGATTATACATAACATCTAATTGTTGCTTATGGCATTGTTTAAGAATATATATTTTTTAAGTGTTTATTAAATTATTTTGTTAATTATTTATCAAGAATTATTGGAAAGATAATAATTTGTTAGGCGTGGCTTTATTATCATGTTAAATTGAATAATTTCAATCAAGGTCTCTATAAAGAAGCCGATGCGTAGCATTTTTGTTAGTTAAGTAGACGCCCACAGGCTCAAATTTGAGGGAGGGCAGGCGGGGCTACTGCCCCAGTGCTTTCACAATAAAGATCAAAGCAATAAATTTTTATAAGACTTAACGAATAAATTTTGTTCCTTTTATTCGGAAAATAATTTGGGGCCTCCTCTCCTATTGAATATGGTGTCCTTCGGTAGTCTGTATTTGATCTTGAAGGGTAGGCTGTCGTGTGTGTATTGTCCAAGATGCTGTATTAATGGGTTATCGTGATTTTTTAAGGTGTTGTAAAATTTTTCTGTTTGCTGCTTTATTATTGTTTTAATGTATATCGAGTCAGTCTCTTCATGTAGTCACATTTGCGGTCCTGATAGCCAACTTTATCAATATATAGTACAGTGGTATAGAAATGAAGACATAGTTCATAAACATATTATGTTATTGTTGTTGAAAGACAGAGATAGCACTCAATGAACATATTTACCAAAAAGAGACAACGCTAATAATTTTCCACTCCACTCTTCCTACATTAATATACATTATTGTTATTGGAGAATGGAGATTGGTTAATATCTTATTCGCACTGTATACAATAAAATATTATTAGTTTACCTGCTAAAATAAAAAAGAATTTGAGAACGAAAGGGGAGGGGAGAATGGTTTCTAAGCTACACCCACAACCCCATTACTCTTGACAACAGTAGGAAAATATCTGTAATAGGATTAGAATCGTAAATAGGTCGACAATAAATCAGGGATGGATGTACCTTAAATGCACTCGTGCGCTGCACTACCAAATATTTATAACTTGAAAAAGAAAGTAGAATCATAAAATATCATATAATACCCCAATGACTTTATACTTAGGAAGTTGCAAGGAATCAACTTAAATTCTGTGCCGAATAAATAAAACTTATTTTCGCTCGAAGTAATATTCCCTGTGCGCTCTCCACAGCGCTCGTAGCAATATAACTACTATGGAATATGCGATACATTGTTTAGCGCGTGAGACAGAAGATACAGTGCAAACTATATGTAGAATCTAGCGAGACTGAAGATTACCGGGGCTTGCTGAAATAACATGACATGACCATTGACTATTTCGCCAGGAATAAAAATCGTCGGATTGATTTACTATATAAAATATAAAGTTATTAATAAGAAAATGTTGTTTTATTGCAAATTTCAGTCATAATTTTGTATAAGCTAGTACACAGCACTACCAATTCTCGTAGCTAGCTATTAAATACAATTAATGCATCTATACAGTTATTAATGCATAACTTAAGCATGTTTTTGTCAATTGTAATTTTTCTATAGGATATTTCTCACACATCTTGACGTGCCCACTTAACCTGTCAGTGTAGTCTTCTGTTTTCATCTTTAGTCTTCTAACATCCTGTAACGAACTTCTCTTGTAATATAATTTGTATTTCAGATTGTACTTTTTTATCACGCACTATGTTGGTATATCTATATAACAGTGGTATATTCTACGTCGCATTATAACATATTATACCAGCAAGACTCAATGCTAGATTATGATTGCTATTTATATTTCATAAAAAAATATATTACTATTATTATAGATGAGTTTGTTGTTTATATCAATTAATAATATAGATTTTGTAACTAATTACAAACACATTATTTGTAAAGTAGTAAACAAAGAAGAGTGTGTTATCATTTCGTTTTGTATTACCTTTCAAATTAAGAGATTCTTTAGAAAATTTGGCCACGTTTTTGTTAACTTTGCATGCACATATAAACGAGAAAACAAATGGATATACATACAATATCCAAGTTATATACATGCATGTATATTGCATATCCTATGTATATTCTATTGTGAAGTAAATCCTACAGTGTATGTCTTATGTATGTGCAAATACAAAGGTATGTGTTTACATATTTAAACATTGCTGCATGTACATAGTATGCACTGTTATGTATATGAAATATATATACAAGATATTATTTTCACATAATGTTATGTGGAATTATGACGTGAATCGCACATGATTGTGTTGTTTGCTGATTAGAAAGAGCACGGAATCTTGAAGTTGCCTGAAAGATTATAAAAAGGTTATCGAACAAAATGAAAAATATGTAATTGATTATAGATTATTCTTTGTATAACATAAACCTAGTGCCTTATTTTGTAACTGTTCCCTGACGTCATGTCAGTTTCATTTATTTGATAATGGTATTCAAAACTTAACTTTAATTTGCATTTTCATTATATCTTTATCTATATAGGTAGAAAATTTATGACCCATGTCATCAGAGAATATTGTTATAAAATAAGCCGGTAAGTTTTATTTCACACCACAAAACGAAAATGACTTTCCTGCCAACATATTGTCTTACACTGTGTCGATATCGATATCGGTGTTTTTGATCTACTAATATTTACTTATGGCTTACCACACATTTTTATCTAAATTTTTGTAACGGTTGCTGATATATTTGTAGACCAACATGATTATTTACTTACATAGTATTTTTAGCAATGTTTAATAAAGATAAATTCCTTTTACAATATTTTATTTTATCATTTTCCTGTGGTTTTCATTAAAATAAATTAATTTTAACGGTTTTGTCAGGAAGGATTAGGATTTACTAATTTCAAATCATAAGCCGAACATAATATTGGTACAATAGTATTTATTAACAAATATAATAACTGTATACAAAGCAAGATGTAGCTCAATCAACGATTATATAACGAATGTCGTCTGGTAGTGTCTTGGACAAGATGCAAAAGGATTGTACACGAGTCAGATTACTTATTATAGATTACAGATAGAGCTCCATACATTCCAGAGTTGTTTATGTTAAGATAAGACTGAAGCCAGAGTCTTAGAGCGCAATATCGCTAACAATTTCTTTAAGTAAATTAATTTCCTATTGTTTTTTCTATATCTGATGTTGGTAATAGTAATCACCCAGTAAACAATTTGGTGAAGTGTCCTATTTGGTGAAGTTCGAGTCACTCGTACAATTCTATTCTAACGCTTTACAAGTTCTCTACCTGTCACAGATTTTGTGTTAGTTTTTCATAATAATATTCTTTCTTTTTCCAACATCATTCATTAAGTATTTCTGTTTCTTTCCCACATGGGTATATTTTTATTATCCGGTCATAAATCATAAACCTACTCCGCTTTTAATTCAGCAGTGAACCGTCGTTGCAATGTCTGTAGCTCATAAAAAGGACCTTTCCTATGAACGACTGAATAGAAAACGAACACGTTCCAGACAAAAAATTCATGATATGTAATAGAAATTAAGTAGAATTTACTCCAAAATGTTTACTGGGCAATGACCAACTATGAAGCCTTTATGGGGTTTAAAGTGTAATCAAACTTTGTTCTTCGAGATTTCTAATTGAATATCTAATTTGTTCTAGAACACGTGTAAGACATACTCAAATATTCGTTGTCACTTATCCAACGTGTCATACTATATCTTGTAGTTTACTGGCAACACATTTTCTATGCCTGCGCACAAGTCAAATACTGTGGTGACACAAACTAATGGAACTGAACATATTTAAGACGCTAACTTTGAAACTAAAATAATTGTTTACATCAGTTCAAAATTTTTGAACTCGCTATTAAAACTGCATTACTCTCAAGGACATTTAACATCGTTTTAATATTTTTAGACAATAGATGATGAAAACCACTTGTAATACAGGTACACGATTATACGTTTGTAAGATTAGAAGATGGCTAGAAATAGAAAAAAATATTTAAAAATGGACGAATATTATTTTTTCAATTAAACTCTACAAACGCGTCGTCAGATTCAATAAAGTTGTAAACGGGTTTTGTAATAGTCTAGCTACAATACAAATTAACTACAAAATGTACTTTATATTTATTTTGGCTTTTATTTATATAATACTAATTTATATTTGTACATATAAACGCATGTATAAACTTAAACAAGTAACGCAAATTACAACGCACTTGATAACGTTACACAGTATGATATTTAAAGGGACTGTGGGATCGCCGACATTTTTAAAGGTCCAAGAAACCGAGACTCGTCAACATTCAACAACAACCAGTTATTTGAGTTAATTCTGAGAATGCTGTATCAAAGACGACGTGCTGATGTTTGAGTATTGTACGTGTGATATGATTTGTATGTATTAGTGTGTTTACATTTGACGGAGCTAGCTACAGGCTAAACGCCAGCGAACGGCACAGCGTACAGCGCTCGACACAACCTAGCCCGTCTAAAGACGACCAGACAATGGCCACAAAGTATCCAGCGGTACGTGATCTTGATGTAGCTGGGTTTGTCAATGAGTGGTATTCTGAAAAATCTAACGTGCATCCAAAATAGATAATATCGATATTGTCTAATACTTTAATTTCGTTTAGAGTAAGACCATGGCCTTACAAACACAATGATAGTGGTATCGGGTTACACTTTAAGTACACTTTACATTAAAAAGTTTGCTGAAGTTTATATTCTACTGATTTTGTTATTTTTTTTGTTTATGAGCCTCAGCCCGTTGGAAACCTCGAGAAAAGGTTTAAGGTACAATGTAATTCGAGGCTTACGAATAATTAGGTTACTTAAGTTTGCCCAAAAATATTGTCAGTAATAATTAGGATTTACTAATTACAAATCATAAGCCGAACATAATATTGGTACAATAGTATTTATTAACAAATATGAGAACTGTATACAAAGCAAGATGTAACTCAATCTACGATTATATAACGAATGTCGTTTGCAGTTTCCAAGGTTTAGTTTAAGTCAATCTCGAAGTGGTCTATACCACTACCCCTGTGTATTCCAGAGCTATCAGTCGACCTTAAATAAAGTGTAAAATAAGTCGTATACCTTGGTAGGGGTATCATTACCTTAATTACGAAAGTATAGGCATTTAGAGTTACAAAATGGGGGTGATAATCTTTGTTTTATAAATCGCTTGACACTAGAGGAAATTCGTCTCTTGTGGTACACCAAAAATACTAAAATAACAATAGATATTATTGTATTGCATAAACTTATAAATTTAAAATATAAATATTTAGCAAAAGTCGAGTCACAATTTCTACCATAAAAGATTATCCAAATAAAGGTGGAGTCCTAATAGAAGATTTTTCTTATCTAACCGCAATCTTTGATAAACAAATAAAATAAATTTTTTAAATAGTGGAATTGTTTCTGCCTACTTCTTTGGCAGTTTTTTGGTAATGTAAATGAAGATTGAAAATTATGTCCTGCAGATTTAGGTTTAACGTATGTGATTGCCTTTAGATAACTTTGTCTGACAATCTATTGCATTTTGGTTAGCATCTTTCAATGAGAAAGCGAGAAGTACATATATGTGTACTATGAGAAAAAGAGAGACAAATATAAACAAGCGGAACAGATATAAAGAAAAGGATGAAATCATTAAAATGTTCAAATATATTAGTTTTCTTTCGTAGCATTATTTATAATCTTTGGTTCTTGGAAATGATTTATAAAAGAGAAATATTGCTAGATCATGTTTAGCCACGTAAAAGAAATTTAGAGTTTTAAATACATGGTTACATCTCCGTCAATTTTTTAATTTTTTTACATTCCATTAGAAAAAGTAGCACACAACCTAATTCTGAAATAGCTATGCTCCCGCTAAGATATTTATATCTTAATTTCTTAACGCAGTTAAACAAATGACATATTTTTAGAGAATACTGCTCTGTGCACGATTATAAATGACTAGATAATACATACATATAGAGATCTGTCTGCTACAGGTTCATACAGAAAAAAAGGCGGGAGATTCCTTAACAACTCGAGTTTGGGTGATTTTTTTTCCTTTTTGAGTCAAGTTTTTTTTATGGTTAATGTTTGGAATATAAATGTTATATAAGAATGTGTTTCAAACATAAGTTTTGTACATTCGAAAGAATAAGTTGTGCCATTTTATACTTAGGAATTTTATATATTAATAATTGCAAGATTTCTTTATAGTTTCATAGATACGTAATGCGGCAAATTGGCGGAAAAGCTCCTTTGGGTCTGCTGATTCCGATTATTTTGTTTAACAGCTTCAATCTTGAAAAAGTGTTAACTCGAAACGTTTATATTTCGCCATATTTCTCTATCAGTGAATACTAGGATAAAAATTGTTATTATCAATCTGATAGAAGGCTCAATTTCCTACAATTTGCGTACACAATATTTTTTTGCATATCTGATAGATATTAAGCTGCACCGCTGTAAAGTAGAAAACATCAAAACGAATTCCGCTTCAAAACATCGGATGACATGCCTTTATAATTTTACTTATATTTCTTAAACCCGTTATGGTATATAAACAAATTATGTACCATTTGAAAGGATTTGTAACGTTCTACAACTTTTATTGAAACATTTTTTTAATAAAATGAATACTTTACATATAAATTCATAAAACAATTAATAATTTCAATATAAAGAAAGAGAGAAAAATATTTCAGATAGTTAAATCTACATAATTTTCATAAATATTGCTAAAATTGAACTCAATTAATTCTTTAGATATTAAAACAAACTTTGGGAGTACTTTTTAAATATTTAATTCAGTTATAGCCAATTTTATTTAAATCTAAACGGCTATTCCGTTAGCTTTTGAATTTCAAAATCATTTTAATATATTACTAATACCGTACTAATGAATGTAAAAAACGCGGGAAACCACTCTCTAATACATTGAAATAAATTACACTAAACATTTACAGTATTAGTGTTTTGTTTATCTATTCCATAGTTTTACTTGTGAACTGGTTGTACTCGTACTTATCTATGGACTTAGTGAGAAATATTTCTGTAAGGTACGTGGCTTCGAGTACAAAACGAGTCGTTGAAGTTATGTGACATTCGCATTTTGGCGCAATTCTTTGTAAATCATATTTAACTACTGCGCTTTAAATTAATATGTGCATTCAGGAGCATTGGGAGATATCGTCAGACCTGGGGATATTAAATATACAAATCGTGGAATAATGTCTGGGACCTTCTGAATATCGGACAGAATGACGTGTGAGGGTTTTTTAATAAGTAAACTGAAAAGAACACATAATTTCAACAACATAATATAGACTCGATTGATAAAATTACTTCTAGAAAAGTAACGTTGTTTATAATACGAATTTCCGAATACGAATGCCAGTGACAACAGCTAATGTCGATTGGTCATTAAGTAAATTAACAATAATTAAAACTTACAGAAGAAGTGGTATGAGCTGAAGAAATAGATTACAAGACCATTTAACCAAGCCATTTAATATAAAGAACCCAGTAAGAATTTCAGAGTCACTTTTGACATCATATTGAAGATGCGTATGATATTTTTGTTATGAAACAATACAATTTGATTTCACTCGTTCAAGGAAATGTCAGTGATATGAACTACAAATGGTAAAATCACTACCGTACCAGTATCGAATGAAATAAAGCATTAAAGTGCCAAAGCAAAAAAAAGACAAATATATCTTGTTTCTTTTTCTATGATATGTTTCTGGTGAAATGAATGTGAAATTGTATTTCTACTAAAATAAATATTTTTAAATGTAAAAGAGATAACAACAATATATCTATTTAAATTTATGATGTTGGAAAGAGAAAGAATGATCTTTTGACAGGTAGAACTTCACCTAGCTATGCTATTTCACCAAAATATTTACTGGGTAGCTGCAAAAATAGATGTAACGTACAAAATTTAACATTTTCTGTTTAACATTTACCAGTGTTAAACTGGTGTGATTTTATGAGGGTGCTAATCTATAGGCTTATAAAAGAGCCGTTTATTACCCTTAATAGTATTTCTATTATAGGAAACAAGTAACTGTATGTACTTTTATTTTATTTAAACGAATGCGTCAAAAATTAGACAGGTATAACTTTCATACGATCCCGAACCGAATATTTTGAACACAGTCTAATTCTAAATGGCGAAATAAACCCACAGTGAACATTGATACGTGTCAGACTGTACGTCGGCATTATAAAAGTATAATTCTCTTCAACATTTCGATTTTAGAAATTCCGAGAAATGTAGTAATAGATTACTGTCTCAGCAAACTATTCTAATAGTATTTTCTTACAGATAATCATAATTTTATCTTTTTTTTTTTCATTTTGATATCAGTTAATTCAGATAATTGATTCATTCATAAATCGGAAAGTCGTTATGATATTTTAAAATTAAAATCCTATAAATCTTTAAGCCATAATAAAGAAATCAATATTTACATTAATATTATTATCCAACCTGCTTGAAGTAATCGACAGGATATTATATAGTCCTTGATATTTGATCAAGCAAATATACTAGGTTAGGTTGTTCTCTAGAGTTTGATGATAGAAAAGTTAAATCAGATATAGCAAACACAAGGTTTAAGGTCTCTATAAACATCTATTAATCTCACGAACTTTTGAAATATTTCACTATTAAAATTATGATCATTTTTCTTTGACTCTTAAGTGATTTAGATTTGAAGTTAAATTGTAACAAATACAGTATCCTCAGTAACAAAGGCCCTAAGTTCACACCCTGGCAGTGCCTGATAAAATGGATAAGGTACACATTTTATCAATGATGTTATTTAAATATTATATCTTACTTTAAAATCATGTTAAGTTTATATATTTTTAGTATAACATAAATCTTCCGCAAATAAACGTTTTTTACTTTATTTTTAAGGTTAGAAACCACTAAAATCATTCTTAGAAGGCTGTAACTATTTTATGTGTCAAGTATTTTATCGTAATTTTAATTGTAATCATCACATATCATTTCCCATTCCCTAACCAAAGATTTACTACCGCGATTTCATTTTGCTAATTGTTCATTATTTTTTAAAACGTAATTTCGTTTAATTTAAATATCGGGAAGTACTCAGATCCCAGTAATATATTCCCTATGATATCGGGAATGACAAAGGTACCTGGATACTCCAACTCATTTATATCCAATCATATTCAATTTCTTCTTGTTCGATAGTCCTTTTATGAAAGAGGTTATAAAAGTCGCATAAATGGTGATACGATGGTGAATTTTATTTTATTAGTTACAATATGCATTTTAAAAAAATGTGTGAGAACGAGCTTTTCCATTGTATCGCAGATTTATACAACACAACCTCTTTTAACCATGAGTCGCAGGCGAACTCTCTTAATTTAAACTATACTTTAGCTATTTTAAAAAATTCTAGGTAGTATTTTTATGATACAAATATGTTTCAATTTATTAAACAAATTAATAAAATAAATAAATAATTCGAATCAAACAATCGTTCCACCGTGTAGCAGGAAACTTGTCATGTCAATCTTCCAATATTTGACTCACACGTTGGAGGCAAACATTTGAATCAAAAGTTCACCGCATCGTTTGGAGCCGGCTTTAAGCCAATGGCATTTTATACAAGCAGTGCATAACTGTAGATGAATTTATCATTCATTGGAGAGTAATTGTTGTTTCTATTGGTCTCACTCTAACATCAATGCATTCAGTTAACAAATTACATTTCTGAAGGGCTCCTTTAGTCCACCGATTAATCCGCCTCTGACTGTGATATATATAAGAAAGAAACTTGACAAAACTATTATCGAAATAAATAATAAAATTTAAAAAAATATATTAATAATCCAGAGGAAACTAATAGAGACGTTTTTGACAAAGGATCATCTGTTTAGTTTGGTAGTGTGTTATGCCCTTGCAAGTGCCTGCGTGGGAAGTGCACCGGGCTGTCCTGAAATGACAATTCCTTGAAGAGCAAACAGTAAAAGCAAAAAAAAGGACATGCTGGTAAAATATATTTTCACATTATTCTTTTTGAAAAGAGGAACGAATTTCTACTTAGCAAAAGAAGTAGTTCCACTTTCTTAACCTGATAGACCTTGTAACTGTGTGACATTTACGAGCTTTTTTTGTATTTTTTTAAAGTAATTTTCCATAATTATTATAGGTAAATGCAGAGCCGATTCAGGAGAAGTTTATTGTTGATGCTATCGCGTATTGATTTGCTCCCCCTTAGAATAGCGTGCTGCGAAATTATTTTACAGTAGTTACATTTAAATGCCCTCAAACTTGTCGCCCGATCTACTGAACAGGCCCTGGATAAATGTTATTATTCCAAGAAATTTCCATCTTAATCACACATTTATCTATATTTTACATAAACAAATACTGTGTTGTAAAATTGTGTCGTCTTGTCGTTCTGGAGGAGATTACTCAGCTTACTAGTACATTCTGCAGGGATGCTAGCTTCTGGTAGTAGATTCTTCAGTTGACGACTTCCAACACCAATTACAGTAGTAATCGAATATCTTTCTTAAGATGATTAATAAGGATTCTTGTTCAGACGGTGTATTGTTGCAATTAGAGAATACTTGAGCGGTCTAAAGTAACCTCGTTGCGACATGCGACGGTTGAACAATTAGTATCTTTTTATTACTATTAATACAAACACTTTTATTAAAATATATCATTTATTCGTTGTAATATTATATCTGCTTACTTAATTACAATAGTATTTTATTAGATTAACGAAGATGACAGATATAAAACAAAATGTAATTCTATAGTGTTATAATTTAATTAATAGTTGAAATGTGCTCACTATTCAATACGTACGAAGTTGCGAATAGTAATGCTTGCTTTGAGACTCAGGAGAAGACTGGCTTTCAGCGTCTTGTGCAATTTAATATATAATAATTTATTTCACATCACAGAACGCCAATACTGAATTACCAGCATTAAATCAATATTAATCTCCACAAACCAGAGACAATATTTATAAGCGCTAAACTTAAATAATTATTCTTTACAATCTTAATACTAATACAAAAACTGTTTACATAATATAATTCTATTACATAATTAACATTTAATATCATTAAAAATAAAAGGTAAGTGCGACATATGCGTACTTACAACACTCCTCAACCAAAGAAAAGGAACGCATATAAAACAAAACATATGCGTTTCTGCTCTAAGGAAAAGAAAAAGGAAAAATTGTGATAGGGGAGATGTCGTACATATCACAACACCCCCTTTCAAAAAAAAAGGGACACGTATAAAAACAAAATATACGAGTTACAATTCTAGAAAAAAAAACAAAAAGAGAAGCAAAGTGTCGACAACGATTCTGATCCCATCGTATAGAGCTAACACTGCTCCACAAAACAATCATCCCTGACAAAATCCATTTCATTCGTCAAGTTTTTATTCATTGGTACAAAATCTCTTCAACCTATTATTATGAACTACCGTATGTTTTTTACCAATTAGTATTTCTGTATTAACAGGGGATATAATTTTAGTAACTTTATACGGTCCTACGTATAAGGGTAAAAGTTTTTTTGACTGTCCTTTAGTTGGTAACTGTTCATTTCTTAATAAAACTAGTTCGTTTACTTCAGGTGTGAAAAGAGAATTGACCCTTTTATCAAAATATAATTTTGTTTTTTCTTTGCTTTTAACCAAGTTATTTATAGCAAGTTCCCTCGCTACTTGTAACCTGTGTTTGAGTTCTACTATAAAATTATTATAAGTATTTACCTCAATTGGTTCTTTATAAAAAATTGAAGGCAGATTTGCCTTATGTCCATAAATTAGTTCGAAAGGAGTAAAACCGGTCGCTGTATGCGGAGTTGTGTTATACACGAACATTGCATAGGGAATCCAATTTATCCAATCATCCTGCTTTTTACAAAAATTCCTTAGATACTCGGCAAGGGTTCTATGAACTCTTTCTAAGGCACCGTTGGTTGCTGGTCTAAATGCTGTTGTTTTTAATTGTTTAATTTTTAACAATTTGCATATATCTTTAAAAATTTTTGACATGAAATTTGTTCCTTGGTCTGTTAAGATCATATTAGGAACTCCGTACCTACAAATAACGTTAGTTACTAATGCTTTCGCGACAGTATTTGCCTCCTGGTTTATAATAGGAATAGCTTCCGTAAATTTAGTAAGGTCATCCTGTATTGTTAGTAAGTATTTGTATTTGTCGTTGTCGTCTTTCTTGGGAAGATATACTATGTCCAAAGCCAACCTTTCGAAACTATGTTTCGAAGTCGATGTAATTGTTAATGGGCATTTATTTAATTTGCACACTTTATTCTTTTGACATGATACACATTGTCTAATAAAATTTTTAACTTTTCTAATCATACTTGGAAATTTAAAGTGTGATTTTAATCGTTTAATTGTTTTAGAAACTCCTAAGTGGCCTGCTGTGGGATTAACATGAAATTCCGAAATTACATTGTTTATTAACTCAGGGTCACTAATTTTAAGTATATTGTCATTATAAATGTGTACTATTATATTTGTTTTATCAAAGATATGTCTGATCATAGTTCGTAACTGGGCAAAATCTAATTTACTTAGTTCAGACTCGAACCTGTTCATAGCTATGTTAGTAATTTTGTGTAAAGTACAAAAGTTTTTCAGATTCACTAATGCCAAAAATATTTCTTTATAATTTGGTAGATTAAAATGAAATTCCTTAATTATTAAACAGATAATAAATCTAGTATCAATTTCAACATATGCAATTTCTGATACTTCTTTTTCTTGTATTAGAAATGCATTGATACTACTAAATTTATTGATTAATTCAGGAGAATTTCCAATTGAATTTTTAAAATCTTTTGATACAAAATCTACTAATGAAAATGACGTCGGTGCGTCATATAAACTTTTATCATGTTCAATTACTTTATTGTTTATGATAATTTTATTTTTAATTATTTCTAAATAATTTTCGTATGTGACATCCATTGTTTCAACCTGAAGTGAGTATACGCGACTTAGGGCATCTACGTGTGGAATCGAACTACCTGGTCTATATATTACTTCGTAATTATATTCCTCTAGTTTTATCCGCCAACGCATAAGTCTAGAACTCGGGTCCTTAATACTCATTAACCAAGTCAAGGCTTGATGGTCTGTTACGATACTAAAAAACTTTCCATAGAGATAGGGTCTAAAATGAGCCACAGCCCATACTACTGCTAATAACTCACGTTCAGTAGTTGTGTAATTTTGTTGTGCCTTATTTAGAGTTCTTGAAGCATATGCTATTGGGTGGCTTTCCTTAATAGTACCTTGTGAAAGGACTGCACCTATAGCATATTTACTTGCATCCGTGGTTACAACGAAATTTTTACTAAAGTCCGGGTATTGCAAAACAGGTGATATGGTTAATTTATTTTTTAAAGTTTTAAATGATTCGTCGCATTGGTCTGACCATTCTAATACTTTAACATTACTGTTTGCTGCATTATATAGTGGTTTGGCTATCTCTGCGTAATGCGGTATATGTCGGCGATAATAACCAGACATACCCAAAAATGTTTTAATTTGTTTAGGACTGTTTGGAATGGGGAAATTCTTTATTGCTTCTACTTTAGAAGGATCTGGTAGAATACCTGTTTCATTAATAACGTGACCTAAATAAATCAAATCTTTATGTAGAAAGTTACATTTGGATGGTTGGAGCTTCAAATTATGTTCCCGTAATTTAGAAAAAACGTTTTTTAATCTTTGGTTGTGCTCAGAAATGTTTTTTCCAAAAATGACTACATCGTCCAGATAGATTAAGCAATCTATTCCTTGCAAACCTGTGAGAACGTGAGACATAAGTCTCTGAAACATGGGGGGGGCTCCTTTAAGTCCGAATGGCATTCTTACAAATTGATAGTGTTTAAAGTTCGCACTAAATGCTGTTTTCTCTTTATCTTCGGGAAGCATAGGGACCTGGTGAAAACCGCTTGCTAAGTCAAGGGTAGAGAAAAATTTTGCACCACTAAGTTGGTCCAGTATATCATGTATAAGAGGCAAAGGATAGGCGTCACTTGTTGTCTGCTCGTTAAGTTTACGGAAATCGACTACTACGCGGAATTGTTTATTACCTAACGCATCTGGTTTTTTTGGTACTACTAATAAAGGTGCGTTATAGGGTGAGTCGCTTTCTTCAATTATGTTGTTGACCAACAGTTCCTGAATATGCTTTTCCACAATCTCTTTTTGCGCATGGGGCAATCGATACGGTTTAACGTTAACGGGTTTAGAAGAATTAATCTTTATCTTATGACTTAATGCGCTCGTACAAGATAACTTGTCTCCCGGTAAAAAAAATATGTCATTAAAGCTGTCACAGATTTCTATTAATTCTGTTACTAATTCTGAATTGACATGTGAAAGATTTAAATTGTTTAATAAAAGTTCCTTACGGTTGTTAGGACTTGATTTTGAAAAATGGTAAATACTAAATTGATCTATCGGTATGATATTCGGTTTGAAATTACTAAGTATTATATTTTTTATTGAAGAATTTATTATTGAAATATAGAAAATATTTTTGACGGGCTTGATTAATGCATTAGCTAAAAAAACTTCAGGTAACAATTCCCTGGCTACACAAACTCCTACTGTAGAACCTGACATAGGAATTATCTTCCTCGTACGTGCTGGTAAAACGATATTGTTTATATTTATAAGTGGGAGCTCAATTACTTTGCCACATTCTGAGAATTGTACACTGTTCATTTTTAGATTAATTACTGCATTTAGTTTCCGTAAAATATCTAACCCTATAATTCCATCGTGTTTAATGGGGAAATTTTCTGATACAACCTGTAAAGTTTGTTTCGACTTATTACTATCTAAAATTATAGAAGTTTTCAGTGAACCTAAGGTATAAGGCGTGCCTTCAGAAATACCCTTCAATAGAATTTTAGATTTATTATTAATTCTGACATTGTTATTTAAAATATTTTGTTTAATCAAGGAGATTTGAGAACCAGTATCTAATAAAAATGATACGGTTTTAGCTTTGGCTGCGACCATCTTGAATTGGATAGTGTCAACTGTTTGCTTAGCCTTAACATTTTTATTTTTACTGTCAAAACTTAGAATATCATTATTATTTTGTAAATTACCCGTATTGATCTCATCAAAATCATAAAAAAAACATAATTCATTATTTGAATTGTGTTGTGTCTTGTTAGTAAAAGATACTTGAGAACCATCAGATATAAGATGTTTCGATCTTTCACAACAAGTAGAAGGTTCTGATAAAATTGTGGCCTCCCTACAAGTATTAACTTGAGCAATAGGGTTACCCGTATCTAGATTTTCCTTCTTAATAAAACAATACTTTTCTGTATGACCACTTTTCTTACAATGGTTACAGAACAAATTTTTAGTTTTTGTTTCGACCTTATTAGGAATTTGCTTGCTTGAAACTGGTTTACTATTAGAATTAGGAACGCTTGGATATGTTTTGACTTTAATATGCCTTCTTCTTTCTAGATTGCGCCACCGTCTCTCCAGAAACTCTGTAAATTCATTTAAGGTTGGTAATTCAGAATTATTTCTGTTTTCCCATTCCTTTGACGAATTAAAATCTAATTTGGTCTTTAAAATATGTATTAACATAAAATCTGAATGATTAGAATATATCCCCAATTCGGTTAATGCTCTAATCGATTCATTAATTTCATCTAGTAGTTTTTTGATATTGATTTCGGACTCTAAACGTATAACATTGTAGTTTATTAAATTGTTTAAACAGGTTTCAATAAGTGCTACCTTGTTATCATAACGTTTACAAAGGATGTTCCAAACAATTTCGTAATTATCATTTGTTAAAGGATAATTCTTTATGAGTTTGAGTGGTTCTCCTGACAAATTTAACTTTAAATAATGCATTTTTTCAATGCTTGATAGTTTACTATTATTACGAATTAAATTTGTAAATAATTCCATAAAACTTTGCCAATTAATATATTCTCCATCAAAAACGGTTAGTTGCATTGGACTTAAGTTCAGATTTTTTATTGAATCTATACTTTTTGAGTCGTCTACAATATGTGTATCATTCTCAAATGTTTGCTTATAATTCAACAAGTAAATAAGAGTGTCGTCATAAATACTTTCAACTTCTATAGACTTACTAACGATAGCCGAAGCTTCTTCATTTTTTAGAGTTGGAAGCAATGCTTCTACGATACTACTATATTTAACCCAAGCTTTGTCTAAGTTTTTGATTTTTAATTCAACTATTGTTAAGGATGTTGATTGGACTTCTAGATTTTTTGAAAACTCATTAATTAGATTGATTGTATTCTCAACTAGTGTGAGTGAATGAACGTTCGGTGCCATAGTACTTAATTAAAGTTATATATAATATACAGACTAAAGATTATTTTGTACCAATAAACGACTCTCCGAAAAATAGGATTCTGACAAGGAAAAATTGCTAGCGAAAACAGTAACTCACAGGAAATTTCCGATGGGGCTCAGACACCGCAGTTGTAACAGGAAGGTAGTCTCTCTGATTGAACAGACTGCTATCTAACTGCTTCAGCTCTTTACTTCTCCTTTTCAAAATTCTTTCTCGTTCATAAAGATGTTCTAAAAATATTAAACATGAATTAATATAATTGTAGAAACAATTATAGGAAATATTATAGTAGATATTCAAAAGTATTGGATATAATACTAAAAATATTGAACAATGATGCTACAAAATTGTTATTTTATAACAAATATTCAAAAGTATTGAATATAATACTAAAAAATAATAGCTTCAATGAATTACAAGGATGCTACTAATAGATAGGTTATAGCAAATATTCAAAAGTATTGAATATAATACTAAAAAAAAATAATAGCTTCAATGAATTACAAGGATGCTACTAATAGAAAAAAATACAATTATCAATTTATGATAATAATTGTATACAAGATAAAAAGATACTGTCTTATTATACTTAACAAAAAAAACTTTCGATTTTGATCTATGTACAGCTGTGTGCAGGGTTCTGGAAACGATTAACATCAGTTTAGATTATTCCATTTGTTCTAGAAGCATCCATCCATTCGCTGGGGGCAAAAGATTTCTTTTTTTTTTCTGGTTCAGCGGGCTGTTGTTTTACATCCACCGGACTTGTAGAAAAATTATGTGAAATACAGATGAATTGACGTTCTATCTCGTACTCTTCGGCAATCTTGGAAATAATCGATCGACGTAGTGGTATCCAGAATAATTGATCTGCATCCAGGTGTAGAATATATAGAAAAAAATTTTGGGCGTACCTCTTGGATATTTATGTGTAGGAATATCTCTTCGAGACCCCACCTGACACCAATGTTGTAAAATTGTGTCGTCTTGTCGTTCTGGAGGAGATTACTCAGCTTACTAGTACATTCTGCAGGGATGCTAGCTTCTGGTAGTAGATTCTTCAGTTGACGACTTCCAACACCAATTACAGTAGTAATCGAATATCTTTCTTAAGATGATTAATAAGGATTCTTGTTCAGACGGTGTATTGTTGCAATTAGAGAATACTTGAGCGGTCTAAAGTAACCTCGTTGCGACATGCGACGGTTGAACAATTAGTATCTTTTTATTACTATTAATACAAACACTTTTATTAAAATATATCATTTATTCGTTGTAATATTATATCTGCTTACTTAATTACAATAGTATTTTATTAGATTAACGAAGATGACAGATATAAAACAAAATGTAATTCTATAGTGTTATAATTTAATTAATAGTTGAAATGTGCTCACTATTCAATACGTACGAAGTTGCGAATAGTAATGCTTGCTTTGAGACTCAGGAGAAGACTGGCTTTCAGCGTCTTGTGCAATTTAATATATAATAATTTATTTCACATCACAGAACGCCAATACTGAATTACCAGCATTAAATCAATATTAATCTCCACAAACCAGAGACAATATTTATAAGCGCTAAACTTAAATAATTATTCTTTACAATCTTAATACTAATACAAAAACTGTTTACATAATATAATTCTATTACATAATTAACATTTAATATCATTAAAAATAAAAGGTAAGTGCGACATATGCGTACTTACAACACTCCTCAACCAAAGAAAAGGAACGCATATAAAACAAAACATATGCGTTTCTGCTCTAAGGAAAAGAAAAAGGAAAAATTGTGATAGGGGAGATGTCGTACATATCACAACAACTGTATCCTTTCTTTAATCCGCCCAACGACCATTTGCCGGATTATATATACCGTTAATATAGTTTTTACAAAAATAACAAAGATAAATCACTATAGATAAAAATGCAATCGATTAAAACATGTATTGTTTGTTTTCATACATATTCTAAACTTGTTATTTTATCTCAGAAACTATTTCGACATTCTAGCAAGTACGGAGTTCAAAGAAAAACCTGGAGTACAAAAGGAATATATTTAACTTAATTTATTTAACGTTGTCATACATGTGCAGCGTGCACTACACCGCTGAATGCTTATGAATTTTTATGTACATTATCAATTTCGGTATGTATGAGCGTAGCAACAATTTCCTATTTAGAACTCAAAATTTTTTTAGGTGTAGATTTCTGCTCAAAGAATTTATTGTTAAAATTTGAGTAACCGTTCATATTTGAAAGAAATTAGTTGTTGAAAATTGACATAAAATACATTGCTCTTATGCAGAAATGGGTACATGTGATCATAAATCAATAAATATGAGTATGTTCTATATTGTGTCGTATAAAAAAAATTATTTATTAGAAAGGTGAATATTGGCGTGATTCGTCTATATTTTAAAAATACTATGTGCCATGATTTGACACTTGGCAACAAGGCACTGCTATAATAAACCCCGCAACTCTCGCTTATACATCCTTAACTTAATAACAAGCAAACCCTGAAAATATAACTCTGTTTCGGGGATCGAAGCCGAAGACACAGCAGTCACGCGAAGTATCAATACTCTCGCCCACTGTGACGTCAAAAAATGAGTTGAATATTTATTTTATCGAAAATCACACTTTTGTCGATTTTAATTCCCACTATAACTTGAACAAGATGGCAAGATGAACTTAAAAAAATAAATTAAAAAACGACTCAATCGATACCGGATAACAGAATATTCTATATCATAGAATGCCGGATTAAAGAGAGCTTAATAAAGTATTACTGATGAATTTATATTGAATCAGCAGAAACGCAGAGTATAGTTTTTTTTAAATTCAACGGTTCAATAACTGCGAAATAACCGATAAAACTGATTTATAAAATTGGAGGGAAAATGATACTCTACGTAGCCACATATTCCAGTAACTTCTAAGTCTAACCACACACAACACATACACACCACACACACATACAAAAAGAGAGAGACAAAGTCACAACGGATGGATAAATACCACACGTACTAGTCTGTGGATACTCTGGAATACCAATATTTGACTTACAACAATATTTAGTGAATGAACTTCAAGTTAACATTAAACATATGATTTTTAAATATAGTATTTTTTTATTATCTTTATTCATTAACGTCAGAGTATTGTAATACATACATATATATACTCGTATATATAACTAATATGAATTGGTCATTGGAGACTTTTGTAAAAATGTCAAAAACCAAACAAAAAATTTTTGGGTTTCCTGTGGCCAATATTTTAAATGGTCAATTTTATTTCCTTTACACAAAAAGTTTGCACATATGTTTTTAAAGAAGATGGAATATGAAGAAGGTCCTTTTGTGATTTTAAAGAACCTGCTGTTCTGCAGAGTGCTACAGTGTATCGTTGTATCTATTGGTTCAAGATTTCCCACTGTATGTCAAGAGATGTTAAGATATATTAAAGTTTTACATTAGTTAAAAGTTGTAAGATATGAAATAGAAAGATAATGAATTGTGTGTGTGTTACAGGGTGATCAATTTTAAATATCACTTGATTAAAGAAAAAATAAAGATTATATAAATCGTAATTCCTTTCGATGTTCTGACTTAGGATTGAAACATTTTTGTTTTTGTATATTATGAAAGGGGAATACAGAAAGGTATCCAAGCTATAATTTCCTTCCGATGTCGATTAGTAGACGGTCATGGTAAAGCTGTACATGAACGAGACACTCCGGCGCTGGAAATTTACGTATGTAAAGTACAAAAAAGGCCCCTATATATTAATAAATACGGCAAAAGTGTTGTACTTATAATAAGAATAATAAAAAAATCGTTTTATATAAAAACATATAAATAATAAAAACATTCCAATATATTTATATTGAGATTATTCCACCCTCATGCCATTTATATTCCGAGCTACCCTGTGGTGTAAAAGCATAAATTCCTCGTGTCTGAAACGTGACCAAAACACAAAAAAAAAACATAACGCCAACACAAAAACCTGTAACCATAAAATCTACCCCTCATTTAAGAGTTTAGAATGTTCTTAATCATTCCGAAAAACATGTTAACCTTATGGTGTGAAATAGTTGAAAAACATTCTAATATATTGTAAATCAGCTGAGTTTAAACCTTAAAAATTGTTTAGACTGTGACTCTATTCACGTTTTTCATATATAAAATATCACAGTCTAATAAGGGTCTATCAGCTGAGATTCTTTCAAAACTGTACACTTGTAAATTTAAAAAAAATTCTTAGAATTTGTTGTAGCGTCATATTATAAACGGTTATAATCAGCTGTAGCAATTGTTTTCTATATATATAATATGCTTTAAATATTAGAATGTGATTATACATGCTGAGTTTTATATGCATCAGCTGATTTTGAATTGAAAGGTTTTTAATAATACACTAAACCGAGCTACAGGTAAATTTTTTCTCTAATTGTATGGAAATCAGCTGATGAAAGAGAATTGTCATTTGTTGTGTATTTACCTTATCCTGTTCTTAATTGGGATGTTAATTCCGGTAGAAAAACACAAAACGTCGATATTACCTTAAATAAATGCAAAATGTATTATTTTTTTTTATTAATACTTCACGGGCTTCTTAGGACCACGGTCATGAAAGATCTGATTCCATACATACATACATACTATCGGTAGCGCTTTTTTGTGCATACCTCCACTTGATGTCCTACCCCATCACACTAGCTCAGTTTTCATACATAAAGTCCTGCTAATGAACAAACCAAACACTTCCAAGCGTTTTAATCTTTTCTTAGCTTTTTAAACATTTACTCAACTTTCTTTAAATATGTTTATTTAGTTAATTAAAATCTTCAACAAAAGCCTCATTGTTCATAAACGAATACAAAAATGAATTAAAAAAATGTACTCGAAGTTTTTAAAGTACTCAAACAAAAGACCAGCGTTGAGCGGGTACCACACAATGACTCAATAATAATAGACTCTAATTACTAACTAATTTTAAGTTAATTTTTTTAATATTAGTTCTCACAATTTAATGGTTCATTTGGGACTATCAACGTTTTATTAATTTAATTAACACTTAAGCACCATTCCTACTCACTGAGTTTTAGTATTAATTAACGAATCTTAATACTTCTCCCTTTTGTCACACTTTGGAAACACTTTTAAAAAGTCTTTGTCTCAACAACCTAGACCTAATCGTACTTGTTTCTTGTTTTGTACGTATTTAATACACAACCATTAAATATTTTTTGCCAGGCACCTGATTATTTCTTTAAGATCCTTACAAATCTTATAAAGTCATCCTTGAAATTTGACCTCCGTTTATACAACCCTCTTTCAAACCTTATGATTTCTTAAGAATCATGTGGGAAAATACGAGTAGATTCCATCTTTTGTATTTATTTTTTTTCTTTAGCTTTTTAAAAAAATCAGCTGTTTAAATCCCCACAAAGGTTAAAAAGCGCGCAAACAATTTATTTACTACTAAAATATTTTAATGTCCGCTTTACTAAGAAAGGAATATGTGTTTAGTTAGAAAAAATGGACAGGCCGTGTGAATTATCTTAGGAAACATTAAGAAAAAAATTACCTGTGTTTGTTTACTGTATTTATTATATTTAAAGAAGCATTGTTTAAATACAATAACGTAAATACTTTATTTAATAATTTCCTTGTACAGCGAATAACTACAGATTGCTATGTTTTCGGATTCAATTCCCTGACCAGCGCTATATTTTTTGAATTTGTCGTTGACTTTGACACAATAATCGTCTAGACACAGTTGACGTTGAATTTCTTTTGTGTACCTGTCTTTGTCTTTAGCGAGTGTTATCTTCGTCGTTAAACTAGTGCTACAGTCTCCAAAAAATAAATCTACTACTAATCCAATATTGAATTTACGTAATGTGTAATACTTTATATCGGGATATACTTTTTTCTATGATTATGACACTAGTGTGAAACGTGAAGATATAAAAGAAACCCTACATATAGCTCAGTGGTTGATGTACAATACACCCAATAAAATTACTGTCCTGATTGTAAAACTTTGGGACTTTCTCATTGAATTTCATCTTTAGAATCTCATTTTTAGATTAAATACTACCAGGTTTAGTTACTAAGAATTTGGCATTAAAATATTGATCTTCAAATACAAATCATTTTTAAGAAGAATAATTACTAGCCCATTAAATAATTTGGTGAAATTGTTCGCTAGGTGAAATTTTAGTCAAAGACTCGCATCAACTTTTTCGTTGCATAGGTTTTGAAAGGTGAAGTAGTTTCGCCATTTGCAGTCATTTAATATGACAAAATATCATAAATTTTAATAAAGAAGATTTCAAAGGTAGTCCAATTTGGTTACTGAGAGGCAAAGAGGAATCTAATGGATAAATTAGTTTAAATCAAGGGTAATTTTATTATTATTATTTTTATTAAATAAATTACATTATTTGAAATTCCAAACAAATCTTTTATGTAGTCTTATAGTTTCGTATTTGAGAAACTTTACCTTCTTTCTTTAAAAATATTTCAAAATCAATTAATTTCGATTAGTTGTTAGCTCTCAAACTGACAAAGATCTCCACCATCCCGCTACCAGTTACAGAATGAAACCATCCGTTCACTAAAATTTCTTAAAACCTTTCATTAATATCTTATCCCCTATCTCTTTCTTTCGAATACTTACCTTCTCTTTTCTTCTCACACATCTTATGGTATTTTGTTTGGACATGAGATAAAATTGATGAAGATCCCGTGGCGGGCACGATTTAACATTTAGAAGACTTACTACCATTAGGAGAAAAGATATTTCCCGCTCATTTTTTATCTATCAAATATTTTCTACCTAGTTGTTGGATTTTAAAATAAGGGTATAATAAAATATATCATGCTATGTGTAAGCTTTGTGGGAGGCTAAAAAAATGGTATTTATTAAGCATCAGTATTCTTGGCTTTCTAAGAATATTGGGTAATTTATTCGAAAATAAGTGTGATCCAAAGATATCCCCAACTGATCTCAGTATGTGACATTTTCGGTTGAAATATTCTTCACACTAATCAGTACCATATGGTTGATATCTACTTGCAGAAATTAAGGAAATTTCTTAATATTTAAAAGCCTGTATTAATAGTTATCTTAGCGCTTTGTTGTTGTGGATGAGTGAAGTACAATAGACTTGAGAGATGCTCTGTATTGAAAAGTATAACACAGGTATTTTTTCTTGGTTAAACTGCATTATGTTCGACTAAAACATAGAGATACAAAGGAATCAACCAAGGTTTATAATAAACCACACTTATCTCCCTATTGACTTAGCTTGTTCGAATATAACTGGTGTTTAAAGATCTATACGCACATATCAGTGACGATACGTGCCTATCAGTATCGTGGCGCTTTCAACTAGGGGAAATTCTGGCATCACTGAACGTCATGGCCACTGACAAGTACGAATAGCTTTGTATAAAATGTATACAACCATTATGTAAACAATGTAACACTCACTAACAGTAAAACATATTATTCTTCGATGCTTCAGGTACTCGTCGCATAGACAAGGCTGTAATATGACTTAAAAATATAGGTACATATTTGAAAGCAGGGAAAGTGTGAAAAACTTTATTGACTTTATCAATAAAACTAATTTAATCTCTTTATTTAAAATACACATACTCGTGTCTTTAAGTTATAAATGATGTATTGTAAATGTTTAAAAATGTATATATTATTTTTGGTGCTAATAACTGTTAAAAGTAATGCACTCAAATAAATATTGAAAAAAAAATTCGTTGTATGAATATCTATTGACACTTGTTTATTAAAAAAAATTGTATGTAGTCACAACTACCTGCCAAAAACAATATTATGTAGTTATAATTGCACACCAAATTCGGTTGTGGTGGGGGCCCCTTTGTGGTGATGCTGCGGTCTATGTAGTTTATGCTTAGAAGCGGCCCTGTTTTCCTGTGTTAATTCTATTACCTCTACTCATTCTATTCTTATGTTGGCACTACATACAATAGTATCTATGCGTGGCAGTCAACGTGTTAAACTGTATCCTTTACAAGATTTACAGAATCTTTATATAAATCAAGCTATTAATTATTTCCGTGGGTGTAATAACGCACCGCCGTATACGCAGGACACAAAGAGGAAGAAAAAAGAACACAATACAAAAATTCAACCGGTTTAACTAATACATATAGGATTCTCTTATATATATATATCTACAAAATAAAATACCTGTTGCCCTTAATGGTCCAGGAGTTCCACTAGTTCTTAAGGATTCTTTTCTAAACAAGTGGGCGTTCTATGTAACATGTACTATACCTGTTCATAGTTTAACCTTTTGTTAAATAAAATTTATATACAAATATCATCCCCCAAAAATAGAGAGTCTCTTTCACACATTGTAATGTACGTTATCGTGTGTTGAAGAGAGATAAATATATCAACAAAAGAAACGTTCAGGAATTTTTAGCACAGAGATTATAGCAACAGGTACATTACGTATATTGTATAAATTGAATAAAAGAATACCTGACTTTAATCGTAACAAGAATGTTTACTTAAATTGTTAAAAATCTTTGTTATATAAGTTATGAATAAAATTTATTTAATCATGCGATTTATTAACGCGAAGAGAGCGTTCATTGGGATCATATCCGGAACTGATGTTCTAAAATAATAGAAGAAAACAATAATTTAACACAAAGAAACGTCTATATGAATTTGTTATTCATTAAAAGCCAAGGTCAGTGGTTCATTGTGTTTTTGGTACATTAAAAGAATGTCTCTGGTTTATATAATATAATAAAATTAAATTGATATGCTAAAGAAGCAAATGTAATGTACGGAATACATTGGACAAGAAATAACATTAAATTGTGTCTAGAATATAAATTAGTACACAAATAAAAATGAATAATTTGTTTGATTGAATTTCTGTATGGATTTTTTTCTTTATCTTTTATACAAGTTTTCTAATACTTGCTTCTAATTCTTACTCTTGCATATTAGTGTGAGGATTTCACAGAGCCCATACCCTTCCTAGTGAACATTTTGGTGAAATAGGATAGCTAGGTGAAGTTTCAGTCAAAAATGAATTCTATTTCACTTAGATTAGATAAATAAAAAATAATTGTCAAAATTTTTTCATAAGAATATTCTTTCTCTTTCTTACACCATACATTTAAATAGAGATATAGTTGTCTCTTTTATCGTTTATTTTAGTATGATAAAATTACACATTTATTTCACCACAATGCCACAGAAAAAGAAACAAGATATATCTGTCTCTGTTTAATGGTTCAATTGCAACTATTTACATATTATACTATAGTGGGTATATCAGGTATAAATTATAAAGTGATATCGTTTCGATTCTGAACATCCATTTTAACTACATCCATTTATTACATCCATTTTTGCAGTTGTTGTCTCTTTTACATTTAAAAATATTTATTTTAGTAGAGATACAATTCCATTTTCATTTCACCAGAATATCATAGAAAAAGATACAAGATATAATATCTGTTTCTGTTACACTTTAATGGTTTATTTCATTCAATACTGGTACGGTAGTGATTTTGCCATTTGTAGTTCATATCACTGACATTTCCGTTCAAAATAAAATTAAATTGAATTGTTTGATGACAAAAAAATCATAGGCATCTTTAATATAATGTCAACTCCAATTAAGGAACAACATACAAATAATCGTATTATTATTTTTGCAAACAGTTTCTAACCCTTATTCCTGGTAAATGAATTGTTACTATCAACAATGAAAATATAACAATTAGTATTAGAAAATTAACTTCCTGAAATAAATGTAAAATATAACAAAACCATGTTGGGGAACCTAAAAATGAGAAAACCTCCCATGGACTACAATTCTCGGTCTCCCAGGAGTTAAGATATCTTCCATCTTATGTCAGTTAACAATAAATATGGTTCTAATTGTTTGAAGGATTTCTTTAAAGAGGTCCTTTATCATTCTATTCTAAAATCCTTCAGGACTTACGCATAAATAATTTTCAATCATATCTTCAAAAATCTAAAGACCACACATTTTTGGTAAGGCAGGTATTGCCAATTGCAATGTCTTTTATGTAGTACATATAAGAAAGAATTCTTTATACTTTTTCTTAGATTACGGTCTAATTATTATATTGGTACCTTTGAAACACATTTTTTAAAAAGAGTTTTGCCAAAGATAAACGCACCTGCTTTCACTACTTACATCCTTCATGTACCTACTTCCCTTTTTAATTGCTGATTTGAAACAGCCGAGTCTTCGGGTTCGAATACCGGATGAATTGCACACATAGTTCATGTTCAGGGCAAATATTCGTACACAAATGCGAACGTTTTCGATGTAGCAGCGGTAAATAAGACCTAGGATCAGAGAGAAAGAGAGAGGAAGAGAGAGAAACCGCTACTAGATGATAGATCTATTCATCTACATACATTGCCGAAATGAAAACAAATAGCTATTGGTCGAAAAGTAGTTTGAAATAGCTAAATCTTAATCAATATTTTGACTTTAAAAAAAAATATCAAAGTATATCTTTGAACAAAATTTTAAAATATTAAAAAAATGTTTGTTTTCAGAGTGTATTTACATATACATCGATATTTAAGTAGAGAAGGTACAAATTTAGGAAAAAACGATTTCTAAACGTAAAATAAAAGCAGTATAACAATTCTTCTTCGTTCTTGAACAATGATAATAGTAAATTTGACAGAAACTTGACAGCTCTTAGTACCCCAGGTAATCTAATACTATGTTAAAATGTAAATAATTGCAAAATTCAATGTCCATGGAAATTTTTTTTCGTTTACGGAGTTTAAACATAATATTAGCAAAGGGAATTGTTAAATAAATTAAAATAACAATAAACAATAAAACTAATTTTAAACAATAAAACATTTTTGACATGTCAAAAGGGTTTCCATTTTAGAAACTATAAAAATTTATATTCAAGTATATCGAATGTAAGAAACATTTGTCGTTTAAAATTTTATGTTTAAAATTTCAGATTTATATCTTCAATATAAGTTTAAATTTTGGAAATGATCTTTAGAAGAAATTCTTTAAGTAGTTCTTTTGTTAAGGAGTTATAAAATGTGCAATTAAATTACGGTTAGGATTTCTGAACGATTCTGGAATCGCCGAATTGAATTGTGGGAATTTATTTTAGTGAGGTTGTTGTGATAAAAATCGAAATGTTACTTGGCAAGTTGATTATTAAATGTCCTTTTCGTCCTAAATGTTCTAAAACTTCTTATATATGTTACGGCTCTACTAAGTAATTGGTAAATATTACTATCACCAATAACCACCACTTTTAAAAAGAAACTGTATAAATTTTAGAACAATTATAAAGCATATTTTAGAACCAGGTATTAAATTCAGATCCAGAGATACTAATTTTAGTAACATATGCATTTTTAAAGAATTTTTTAACAAATTCCGACTAGTAGTAACCAGTTCTTAATTTTAATACGCATTTGTCTATTAAATTTGTATTAAAATTAGGAACATTTTTACCAGTGGTAGCGATTATTTGTACTAAGACAAAAAAACACCAAATAACTGAACAAGATTCAGGAATTAAGAAAAATAAAGCATTTACTGGAACCTTTTAATCACATGTTTTCTTTTACTTCTAATATGAACATGCAAATTTTTTAAAAATTTGTCTGTGTTTTTACTTTACTTTCAATAATTACTAAATAATACTCTCTTTCTCTCTCACCCTAGGTCCGCACATGCATGTTCGCTTATATCCGGTATTCGAACCAGAAGACTCGGCTGTTTCAAATCAGCAATTCACTCTTTTACTATTCAAATAACTTATGGATTAATTTCTCCATTGAATGTAATATTTCGATATTTTGTGATTTCTTATCTCGCGTTTGCAGATTTATCAAGCAAAAAGCGGATGTCGTTCCGAGTCTGATAGTACACTACGAACAAAAGTAGCTGAGTCGTTCTATAGTTCTATATATATGAAATAAAATAATTTAATCATAGTCTGAAAATGACCTATATAATTTTACTTAAAGAAATATATATAACAAAACACAAACAAATAATAATTTTGTATGTATTTTGTATATATTGTATGTATATCTCATTTTGTTGAGAAAAATTTACGTATTTTTTTAATTATTAACCTTTTTGAAAAAGGTAAAATTAATGATAATAATAATTATTATGTATAAACTGGATGTCACTTCAAATTTGTATTATTTCACATCAGATCAGAAGTGGAAAATTTATCCCAGGTATAAAACCCCTCTGGACGGGCTTATTATCAGTTTATACTTGGTATAAGTTTTATAACAGGTTTATTATTGAGGCGGAAAGTGTTTACTTAGTTTGTCCAAATTTCTAGTTACAATTCATAGAAAATTCGGTTTGAACGAATTGGTTTACTGTGTATAGTCAAAATCCATTCATACCCGTTTTAGTTGTTCCCAAAATTAATTCTATCTAGTCACAATTGCGTTCCATCCCATCTGAAATTACATTTAGCTCCCACACCACGCAAATAAATTATCTTTCAATTTATTGCCCCTAAAAATTAATTTGCCGGATTCTTTTCAGAACTCCCTAGGAACGGTCTTGCTGAAATTACTTCATCAGAATCTGAATCTAATTGAAGATCTAATCAGATCAATAACAGGCATAATTCAGGACCACATTTTCAAGCACATTAACAAATTTGCACATAACTGTCTCAAGTACTGACAGCGCTCGTTTCTTTTCTTTTAATTTGTTCACAATCCATCATTATTAGTAACTTCATTATTTTTTAGTTGTGGTTGTCGCTTATAACATCTTTGTTAATGGAAGCATCGCAATACTTGTCCAACCTTTGACCCTACAACATATAAACAAGCTAGTTATTAATACAGTGTAGTCAAAAAAAAATCCGATTTTTGTAGCTCTAACACAAGTAAACTCTTACATATATCTCTCCCTTTCTAACACATGTTGAAGCTGTATTAATTGTTAATTATTTATCTGCGGGTAAAGTTATATTGGGTGACCTGTACGGCTGTACGCATACTTTCACAAGCAAGTTAAGTCTCTTCCATGTGTTTCAAGAACAAGTTACTGTTCTTAGTCGACCTTGAGACGATAGTGAATTTATGTACAAGTATTCTATTATGTTAAATAACATAAAAATAATTCAGACAATGCCTCCGAGCATAATGAATCTAAACGACATAATTACCGCATCAATTAGTAAGATATTTTACTGTATTTATTGTTACAGATAACGCACCAATTGAAAATCATAAAACTGTACTTTTTATTTAAGTTTTTGCTCCAAGAGGCATAATTCTTTATCCCAATAAATAATTGGGTGAAGTATCCCTTTTTATGACGTTTCTATCACTATTTCACTCGAATTATAGTTCGCATCAACTTTATCTTCATTTGTATTCCAGCAGATGGAGTGATTTCGCCATTTGTAGTGGATAAACACTTCATCTGACCGACTCTGAGAAACTAAACTGTAAATGAACTCTTTCATAACAAAAAAGTTCAACGCATCTTCAATATGAAGGCGAAGTAACTCCAAAATGTTTATTGTGATTTAATAGCCTAGGTTTACAATTTGTCAGATATAACTTATGCGTGAAATATATTTCTTTGCAGTTCTTTAGTTTTTAATATGTTGTACTATTAAATTTATAATTATTCAAGGTTTCCCACCTATTTTACAAGTTAGTGTTTTCTTAAATAGCTGTAACTTGTGAACTTTTTGCATTTAAACCAATTCATGAAGAATCACGTACCGGGTGATCACCGGGAGCTCACCACTCCATTACAAATCAGAGGCCTTTCACAGCTGATAGTAGTGGAAATTTACAACTCAAACCAACCATTGACGTATCAAAATAATATTACGTACTAAAACGTACATATCATAAAAAGCCATTTTTATTTTAAGAGAATTTTTCATCCTTTTGAGAAAATATTTAAAGTGGATTTTGTGATTTAATCATATTAGTATACATTCTTGTGCTGAATAATATATTTTGTATCTTCATATTAATACGATCATTAAAAATTAGGTTAGAAATCGCCATTTAACTAGATCCTGGTGGACAGAAACATAAACCCTGCTGCTTACGACCGAGGTTCTCTTGTTACATTTAAATAACATAATATAACTGCAATTTTATAATTTGTTTGAAGTACTACAACTAAATTAATTAATTAAAATGATGTTTAATAGTTTAGTTTCTCAACGTTGCATCCAGTAAGTAATTGATTTAATTTCCCGTCCACTCAGCTGATTGGTTCAAGAGGTTTAAGAGCAATTTATTGGAATGATAGGTTGAGAACCTGTCAGACAGGCTAGCCGACAGGACGAGTCTGTAATAGCGTCAGCATCATTGGCGACGAAGATGATAAAAGTCAAAGGATTCAAATCCATGGGCCATACCTACTTAGTTACAAATTTATCATAGAAAATAAATTGATATTTTTTAGGTCAATAGTATTATTAGTAAGGCACAATTTCATTGGTTGAGAACAATGTACTCTTCTAGGGTAAGATCCCAGAGCCCTGAGACCTACGTCGTTTTAGCAAAATTGAAATTTAGGGACCTATTTTGTAACTGTTGACCTGACGATTTACAAATTAGACTACTTATTGCAGTTTCAAGGTATGGGATCCATTTTGCTCTTTATTTAAGGTCTTCTAATAGTTTTGTAAGCCCCTTAGAAAATAAATAGTGCAATGTGTAGTTAATAACGTATTCCAACTTGCTAGCTTCAAAGCGAGGCTGTTTTACAGGTAGCTCTACGTGGTACGTGAAAGTTCACTTTTGCCAGACCCCTTTCGTGAACGCTAACTTCTTACTATTAAATGTGTTTAAATTCTTTATAAAATTCTATACTTTTTCTTTAAATATTAACAATATTTCACTTATATAATTCTAATAAAATTATATAACCTAAAGTAAGTTTCTTTGAAACCTGTTTTCAAGAGTCTTCTAGCATCTACCTTAAACCTCCAATCACAAATCTCTCTTGGTGGTCGTTTGTCTCGTCCATAGGACGTCGAGTAATTTAAATCTGTAATATCTGTTACATCTACATGCATCTTCTCCATCTCATCCCAGAAAAACAGTTCAGAATTAATGATTTACCATTGAAAGAAAACAAATATAAAATAAATTGTTATTTTTTAGATCGATACTATTATTAGTAAGGCACAATTTCTTTTAAGGTGAAACATTACTTCATGGTTATATAGTTAGATGTAGATGGCGAAAGTATACTAAAATGACAATCGATTTACAACTTTGTACAAGCACTCCATGTTTTCAAATATAAAAACGTTAATAACTTTGCACACGGTTGAGTTATTTAAATTATATAAACTTTATGAGTCAGATAACTGTTCAAGCTTTGTTTATAAATATAACATTAATTAGTACATCAATTATTTAAAATCGAATTTCTATTTTCAATAATCTGCTTAACTAAAAACGTAATTTATGTACTATTTAACGTAATATTTGTTACGAAACATTGCGTTTTATAATTTACCGGGGTTTAACATAATTCTGTTACATTGTTATTAAATAAATTCAAAAAACATTAAAAATTTGCTTCATTATGCACGACAGAAAGCATACATTATCTCGAAAGATAACATTTGTTATGTAATCTTCAATTATATTAACAAAAACAAGCATTACGTAAAAGGTTAATTTTTTATGTTAAATAAACTTCAAATAAATGATGTTTAGGGTATACACTAACTGAAATTAATGATGAATTTGATGAGCTTAGGAGTTTGAAGCCTCCCACAAATGTCTTACAATTTGGGTGAGGTCCAGAATCTCATCTGAGAGTCCATCTCAGTGGCGGACGCTGTACGCTGTATTTCTTCGTGGCTCTGGACGTAGAGACCGGATTGTCTGGCTGGATACTGGAGGGGAAGCTGCAGTACAAGTATCTTCCAGTGAATTTGACGGTTTTTTTACCGTTATACAATCGCGTTTAAGCTATAAACCTTCCGGCTAAAGGTAAAAAGCTAAAGACTTAAATCTGAAGAACTGACGAACTGACAACTCGTACACGTGTACAAATATATTGAATTAAGTTTGTTTGAAATCATTTTTAAATAAATTTGTTTTTATTCTTTAATTGTAAAGCATGGAATTCCTTTATATACATTTATTAGTACTTCCTTTAACACTTTATGTATTTCTTGTATGATGTATAATTTACATAAGATATAAAAATATTTGTTACCAAATTAAAATTGAAATGTATGCAGAATTTAAAAAAGCTTAAATTCAATTGCTATTAAAGTGCATTGGTGATTAAAGGTAAGAGAAAGAAGTACATAATGTCAAAATAAAATATCATTTATTTTTCTTTAGCATTTTTATCAAATTATTATCATTGCTAAACAATTTCACAGCATCTTTACAGGCTATATTTAAGTTAAAGTAAATAAGTAATTCATTTCTTATAAGGTTATACTCTACAACCGTTATTTATTTCTAACTAAGCCCAATTTTGGTATTTATATTAAATATAGAAAACTAAAACATACTACTACAAAGCTGTAGGTACGAAACGAAAGAAATTACGTCCAACACCAATTAAAAGTTTATTCATATTATCACAATTTCCAATAACTGCACAAATTACGTGTCCAAAATCCTTACTTATGCTATAAAAGCTTCCGACGTATTAAGTTGCATGTTGCACTAGTTGCACAACTTCTTACAACAAATGTTGGTATCGCATGTTTAAGTCGCACATATGTGTACTTTACATTAGGTATTATCTAGTAATTTACTTATTGCATTTGATATTTATAAATAATAACTATTTTAATAACAAATATCATTTGTCGCTTTAGAAAACAATCCCTTTTCTATTTTATATCGAGTGTACCTTTCGAATCTTGTATCTTCCCAGCATCCACTAGCCACCATCTTTGTTGTTGTTGTTTCGCGGTGGTCGCCTTTGACCTTGGGTTGTAATGGTTAATAATTTAAGAAAGATGGCGTCGTTGAAAGAATAAAAGAAGAGCGATGGATTTGTTATGTAATAAAGTACAATCTATAAGTATCATTAGTTACAGTACACAACATTACTGTGAACAACGTCATAATTAGTTTCTCAGTGTATTGCATCCCTTTCTTTCATCATCCTGTACTTGTCTGGTACCAGTGCCGTATCATCATTTCAAGTAAACAAAGCCAATCATCCAGAACCCAGACCTTTTAGGATTCACTTGTACTGTAAATATTTGCTGATGGGACGCTACTGTCTGTTAATAAATATAATTTGTTATATTTTCACTTTTAGGTAAATTATCACCCTATAACTCATTAACAGAATTTTAGGTTAAGAATCAAATGATTTACGTAATTATTTTAGAACTGTCTTAATTTGAGGTGATGTTTTGGAATTAATCTTTATTTTACTCCACAAATATTGCCAGAAAATTGTTATGGGGTCCTGTTATGAATGTTGTTATAACAAAGATAATTTGAATAGCTTTAAGATCCGTACAGACTGGTGCTACTTAAATATTTCTTGGAAGAAATTGTACAACACGTCCACACTACTGCGACATGCAACTTAATACGTCGGAAGATGTCATATTTCGAACGAATTCCTTCAACCTGCTTAAATTTTATAAAACTCACTTATTTAACACGGTCTCTGCTAACTCGTGATTACCCTTATCAAACACAGTTCAACAAGGGTCTATTGTTCAGGTCTATTTCACTTGTCCATTATACAATATTTTCAATTATTTTTATTTATTTACTAAAGACTACTAAAAAAATATCAACGCTAAATGAGATTATACTGGAGACTGAGTAGGTACTCGATCCTTTTGTTCGAGATCACATTCAAAACCGTAATTTCTTTAGATGGTTCGACTTAACTTTGAAATTTTTGTTTCATGAAAATACTACCTAGAAGGGTTTTATTAGTGTCGCATGTTTATGTCGCACTAGTAATTTAGTACACACACATTTAGTACACTCATGTCTTAATAATGTTAGCTCATGAATGAATATATATAAATGTTGGATGTGGCCCCTCTACCATGTTTCAGGTAGCCATGCGGACCTGTAGACGTTTACCTTTAATCAGCTGTTACATACTGTAATCAGAAAACTTCAGCTGGTGCAAAACGTCAATGAACTTGTAATTTTTTATCTCAAAAGAATTTGCTGTTTGTTTTAAGTCTTTTTCTTCTTCTCCTTCTTCATAAATTAAATATCGTTAAGTTGACTTTTTTTTCTTTACAAGAGAATAAAGATTGAAGTGAAGTTGTTTCATTACTTGAGGTCATGTGAACTAAAAACCATTTTACTCGTAAGAGAATCTTAGTGGATCGAGTGTGAGTGGTAGTGCTACTTGTCCTGGTAGAAGGAAACCCGTTCCTCCCGTCTGGACTCTGGTTATCCCGCTCTCCCGTCACCTTTCCTCCATCGCCTTCCATAGTAAACAACGTTCCAAAGTCGGGATTTCTTCTCTGATTTCTTTTTCTTTTTATAACCGGATGAAAGATATGTTTAGAATAATTTATACTTATACAGTATAGTGCATACGAAGAACTATTTTGTAGTTGTTACTATTCCGTAATAATTTCATAGGATTCCAAATTTTTCAAGGTTATTTAATAAATAGGGTAACAAAGACGGTTCTGCAATAACTTTCAGTTTTCACTTATAAACTTTTGGTAATAAACCAATAAACTCATTTAGCAAGTTTCTGCATAATATAATTACCTTTGTTACTTTCATTTTACTTACATAACCTTTACTCAAGGGTAAATAACATAAATACAAATGTTGATGTTTTCTGTACCTTGAGCAACTGTAAAATATACCTCCGTACACAATCGTATCCGTAGAATCGTTGTAGTTTTTACAACTTTCTTTCAACAAGAGGAGTTATTTTCAATTAACAGAAAAACATAATATTTTTATGAAAAGTTGTGATATTTTTATTTTAATCCAAAGTACAAACTCTGAGGTTAATAATGAAACACAATATCTGTTATATATCACCACAATAATGGTTGTATGTTGTTAGTTCAAAAATGGTTGCGAAATTTGTAATGTACATGAATCGTTACATGATCCTATTCATCCTTACGTACTTGCTTTCGTTTTTTAATATATTACAAATATATATATATATATATATATATATATATATATATATATATATATATATATATATATATATATATATATATATATATATATATATATATATATATATATATATATTATACTCCTTTAAGATTCCTCTCCATTTTTTTCTTATCGTTCGTCATTTGTATTTCCCAATTTGTAATACCCATTTTCTCTATGTCTTCCTTCACTTGTTGTTTCCATTTCACCCTGGGCTTCCTCTTACGCTTGCTTGCCTGTGTTTCCTTTATTAAGTTTTCAGCCATCTTGTTTCTGTCCATTTGGTCCACATGTCCTAACCATTGGCGTCTTTTCCTTCTAATTTCAATCATAATGTCGATTTCTCATGGATAAATTCTACACAAATAAATTACCTTCCAGAACATTTGATCTTCATTTGTACAGAATTTTGGTTAAAAATGGAGTCGTGTTGCCAACGAGTATGCCGGAAATACTAAGATATCCGAGGTGGCCAGTGTGCTTAGTGATAGACAGGATATGGTGTATAGCGGGTTTAAAAGTTTAGGTTTAATAATAAATGAAATGTAAATATGTAAAATGTTAATAAAATGAATTAAGAAGGGCGAAAAAGGACCTAGGAAGTCCGTGAATTATTAATAAAAAAAAAATTTCCTTAAAATGGTAACAAAATTACAATGCCGTTATAAATGGAAATCAGTATGTTCCCGTTCTGTAACAGATAAATAAAACAATCGATTGAAACTGGGTGCAAACGCAGATCTTCCACTTAGTACGTGGACCATTAAGCTATTCTGGTCAGTGTTAATTCCCAATTATAGTCGAAGACATGAATGTTGATTGAACACAAATCACTGCGCCACAAGAGTAATACAAAAGCAAAATTAATAAACATATGTTATTTATGTTATGATTAAAATGATTCTAACAAATCTTACAGAATAATCCAAAACGTTAGGTTAGGTTTTGTTAAAGCCCAGCCTTTTAAATCGGCATTTCTTCTCAAGCTTTGAGTCAGTCTTGTTGAGGCAAACAGTACCACAACAATACTAAAAGAAAAAAAAAACGAAACTAACTCACGATATGTTTTGTTATTATTTTTATTTTTTACTTTACAAAAATGAATAATCATATTTATGATTATTCCTGCAAGGGATTTGAAGGGACCAACAAGTATTAGTACCCTTCAAACCAATAATTATTCTTACTCTCAATGAAGGTTTAACATTTTATGACAGGTTTTGTACTTAACTCTTTAATGTTATGACCGCAAGCCGAAATCCCGAAAACGCGAAGTTTATTGCATAGAACTTTTAAACTGAACTGAGTTTTATTTTTATTATTGTGCTATTTAATTATAATTTTTTTTAAGTTCCGTATCCGTTTCGGTTTCTTTCAAATGTTTACACGTTGAGTTATGGAAGATACCAGAAATTAAAAGGGTACCTTAAGAAGCACCTCCATCAGCTCTTCTTTAATTAATAATACATAATTAGTATTTGCATAAAATACATGTCTTCTTACTCTTCAGGAGTATACTTTCATTTAAAGCAAATTTTAACTATTTCAATACCTGATACCTTTATAACACAAAGTAAAATTAGTTAGAATGATGTTTCCACATTTGTACCTGTCTTTACCTATTAAATTCTTGTAATTAGTTTCTTTTTTATATTTATTGCTTCTTACAAACCTTAGATTTTATCTGACAATGTTCCAAATATTTGGGGTTTTGTAGTTTTTTACGTGCTATTTTGTACAAAATATTTTTATACAATCAATTAGTAAATTTTCTATTATAATACCATCTTACCATCACCTATATTAAAAGTTTTTTAATTAATCATATATTCTTAATTGTACTTTGTCTATCTATTTATGAAATTGAAATTAATTTATACTTTGATATAGCTTCACGAAATATATACGAATATAAAATGTAATTAAGTACTACTTTCTACACTGACCACTTTACAATAAAACCTGTTATAAAATTTATACCAGGTATAAACTGAGAATAAGCCTGTCTGAACGGGATTTATATTAGCCGTGGTCAATGGCTTATATTTCTTTTATAAGATCTGTTACTACAATTTTTATAACATATCCAATTTTCATTAAGTCTCATAAAAATCTCATAAAAATTTGTTAAAATTACTAAATTTTGGTTGTGTTTTTCATAAAAACGATGTGGTCAATTTAAAAATAATCCTGTGTCAAATGAATCCACCTTAAGCAGATGTTTGCACCTAAGGTGGTGCCAATTTGTTATTTCTGTTTGGATTCATCTTTGGTATGTTGCTCTAGCACCCATGTAGAAAATATATCTTCGAATTTGCTTTTGACAAGTAAACTACAAGACAATTTTCAACCTGGGCATAAAAAACCCTTTATAATATTCAAAACAGGATAAAAATAAAACGGGAATCCCAAGCGAAATTTTCAGGTTGCAAATTTAAAATAATAACATGTTTAATAATATAAATAACAAATTAGTAAAAGCAATTTGAAATGTTCTTTTGTTTGACCTTGAATAGAGTTATGATGGCTTATATAACATCACAGTGTTTATCAGGAAGCATGTGCGCATTCCTTAAAATTACGCATAACATCCTTGGTAAAGAAGCACGTCAATGAATACCGTGTGAGTTCGTTGCCATGGTTGTATAAAATGATAAATCAGTGCTCTTCCTGGAATAATGATCGTCTACTATTAAATGATCTAAATTTTGATCACATAAATTTGCAATTTGAATGTGTCGAATATATTTTTGAGTGATGCTGTCATGATGTTGTCATGGTGATTACCGGAAATACGTATTGTTATCGTGGTCGCTCATTGGACACGTGACTGTCTTTATCGAATTTCCCTTTATCGTGGTAAGATGGAGACAACACTGTATACATAGTATCAGTCATGAAATCATGCAAAGGAAAAGAGGTACTCATTAATCGAAGAAATCGATTTTTTTAATCGATTTTAAACAATGAATCGATCCCGTGAATCGATCTCAAACACTTGAAAATCGAGATACGATTTTTTTCTTGTAAGAATGCAAATTATTCTATGTAATAAATTATTTATTATACGCTTGGACATAAAATATTAGAAATTATAATTATTTTATTCTATAATAACTAAAGTACATAATGGGCTTGTGTCCTCATTTTTTAGAGGTCGATTTTTCAATTGTTGATAGAAATTGATGTTAATAAATGTGTATTGGCGCGTCTATTTTATTAAATATCTAAATGTTGACGAAGATATAGCAATTAAAAGTTTGAATTGTAGTTTTAGCGTTAGAAATGGCCATATTTGTATGACGTGAAATGCATTTTAACATCAGTTATTTGTTGCGTAGGTCAGTGCTGTGGTAATGTTTTGTAGCTGTTGGTAGTCAAATAATCAAGTCAAGTCAAAGAATAATAAGTTTTTATTTTATTTAACACTGTTACGGCAGACATAATATTGGAATTTTATTGTTCCTTGAAATAGCTGTAAATAATATTTGATATTTTCATATATAAATACATATAACAGAGATTTATGAGCTGTAAGGTTGGTAACCAAATCTAAACTAAAGTCCAAATCTAAACAAGTTGGTACAAATCAAATCTAAAGTGTGCACCTCCTTATATGCCTCGTTTCGAATAGATACATTCCCTTAATAGGTCTTTTACACACTTTATCAGTACACTTCTCCAATTACTTTAATTTTTAGAGAGAAGAACAGAGCAATAGGGTCGACTTAACCAGCGTTTGCCTACGTAAAAATATTTCTACGTTTGATTCAATTATCTCACTCTCATTAACAAATTTTTACGACTTTTTTTATTTATAAAACATTTAAGTACAAATTACTGATCAGATTTTAATTATATTCATAATATTGACATAATGTTTAGGATGTCAACATTTTTGTGGAACTTGTTCACACGCCAACCAGGGGGATCCTGTCACCAGGGTCTCTGACTTTATGAACCTTACCTAAAACCTGAATATTTTACTTGTTTGAACACTCTACAACTATTTTCAAGGAATTCTCATCTGATTGTGTACAGAGCACACACTTTATGTAACCTTTACTAAGTTTTAGGCACGTGTTTAACAATATAATATTGTTCATATAACTTTACATAAGGATTAGTTAGCTAGCAATCTCACAAAATTCAATTAACTTTATCGTAGTATTTAACGATGTAAGGAAGGACTCAAAACTGTGTATTAATTCAGTTTAAAAAGTTATTTGAACAAACAGAGATAAAGTGTATAACAGTAGTACAACAGGGCAGGTTCTACCTTAATCTCCGTAATATCCCGTCTTCGATATAAATAAAATAAAATTTGAACTTGAAATTCTTCAATTATAATACACACTGAATATATTTATTAATTTAATTTTGTTCATGCATTAATCAACAATAACATTGTATGGTAATATAGTAAGTTTAAAGTATACGTTATACCACCACTCACAACACCTCATTCTTTACCCCCTCTCTTCTTCCCACACGTAATAAACTTAAATCTCAAACAAAACGCTTCCAGGCAATAAAAGCTTGCTCAGTACAAACCACAAGTGTTATCAGTTGATTTTGTCCGTTGAAGCTGCTCTCCTCACTTGTTAAGGTTACACGGGATCTTTCTTATGAATTATATAATAAAATATAATCTAAATAGTTTTAGTAGTAGGAGGAAAAACAGAAAAATTAAGTAAATGTTTTATAATTTGGCATATCTTAAGACCCGTACACATACGTGCAACTTAAACATGCGTCATTCAACATTTGTTGAAAGCAGTTGTACAACACGTCCACACTAGTGCGATATTATATTAGATAAGAGGGCAGATGGTTTTAGTTTGCATTTTCCTTTACAACAATTTGCTAAAGTATCCCTTTTTATGATGTTTCTATCACTATTGCACTTCAATTATAGTTCGCATCAACTTTATCTTCATTTGTATTCCGACAGATGGAGTGGTTTCGCCATTTGTAGCCGATAAGACATTTTATATGAACGATTGTGAGAAACTGAACTATAAATGTACTCTTTCATGACTAAAAAAGTCATGCGCATATTCAATATGATGTCAAAGTGACTTCAAAATGTTTACTGGGACACTATAATATATTTACATGGTTTGTATTTGATATTATATCATATCGTAAGCTGCGCGTGTTCTCTTAAACATATGATCGTTAGTTTCTCCAGGCCTGAATGTCGAGCTGGTTGCCTACCGCAGTCTAAGATGCAGTCCTTTCAAGTGCAGGTCAGAAAGGGTTAATGACACGAAGATGGAAGCACAGGCTCATCCGGTGGATTGTATACAACTTTGTATTCTCTTTAAGCACGGATTTGAAAATAAACGGTTTTTATAGATGCTAGATACGAATAGATAGAGTTACTCATAGTTAGTTCACTCGTTTGACGCTAGAGCAAATGACGGTTACAGGTTTCATAGTTTGTTTACATTATACATCGGTTGTTTCTTTGAACTTAAAACTTAATTTGTATGTTTTGTTTTACTTTAATGAATAATTAGTTGTTTGAACATTTATTAGACCTTATTAATTAGTTGATTAGTGACAGAGTTATTACACAAAGAATGGTTTGTTTTGTTACGTAACTTTGTTGTTACATTTAACTGCTTGTTGCAATAAAAGAAGATGAATATATCTATGAAGGAAAATCTGCATTGAAAATGTAAACATTAAATATTTTCTAAATCTCATAAATTTGGCGTCTGGGCAGAAAACTACCTTTTTCAAACCCTTATCCAACAACGTATCCACTAAACAAAATTCTTGTTTAAAACAACACAGGAATATTATGATGTAATATTTTACTTAAACACAACCTAGCTTAAGCATAACCTTTTAAAAGCTTTTAATCCTTAAAAAGATCTTTTTAAGAAATTATAATCCTTAGTTTCTTAAGAAGTGTAAGAATACAAATCGTTGAATTTTTTCAATTAGAAAACTATGGCAAGATAACCTTGCACTGCAAGAAAATTTTCTACCTAGTAGGTAACATTATTTACATAACACGTAACTTTTGTTATTGGTAACTATCTTACATTTTTTTCTGCAACAATTTATTTATTTCCAAATACTAATTATTAGACATGTTATAATAATTTTTATCTAATCACAGGGTGTGCCTAAACATGAAACGAAACTGGTTTAAATTAATAATAATATATTATCTGAAGTATTATAAATGACAAATATTAATATTTATCACAGAAATAAATATAAAACCGGATATAATTTGAAATATGCAAAAATGAAAAAATATAAAAGGTGTTTATTCTTTTACAAAAAAATTAATATATATGTATAATTATTTATTTTATAAATTTTATTGGACTGTACTAAATTCAGATACGAAAAAGCGCAAGGTCTTCAAATTCTAAACCAAGTCCAGCTGTGTACGAATTGCTTGTTATCATCCATTTCCGATTACGACTAAACCTAATTTTATTAATGCTTAGAAACGTGTTAGATAACATCGAAGGGCTAGCAGGGCTCGCAGGGCTAGGGCCAGCAATAATGGAAACATTAAGTTTGATTTATAACGCTATTCGATGGACTGAACATATCAGACAGAGATCTACAACGTAATAATTTAATTCAATTGTTACTTTATATTTATTTTCAAATTGATTATTTTTTTGTATAAATTATTTTTTATAACAAAATAATGAAAGCTATAGAATTAAATTGATCCAATTTAGAGCCTAATGAAATCATTAATTTTTTAATAAGATAATTATTTGAACAATGAATAGCCGATCTGCAGTAATTTCCATTACATGTATTTAAGGGTCAAAACGATCTGCTAAAACTATTGGCTAAACATACTCTTAAGATCTTTTTAAAGATATGCCTTCAATAGAAGTATCCAATTTGACTTAAGTAATTCAAAAATACATTGAAAACATATTCTTTATGTACGATTAAATATTATCACAATTACTTATATTAAAAAGTTGTCAACTATTCAATAAACGAAAGATAAAGTTAATTCAACATATATATTCGAGAACACATCAGTTCAATTTTCTAACAAAGCATTTCTAAATCATATGCACAATTACTAAACACTTACAGTGACATGCGTACTGTACGCATGCGCACTGCTCAATGCACTAACTGTGAGCCTGACTAATCATACGTACTTTTCTATTCAACAAAACTATTCAATTATATGTCATTGTAACTGTCAGATCTAAGAAAGGGTTTCTTCAAAGTTCGTAAAGAAACTAAATCTTAAAGTTAAAGAAAGCATCTGCTTCAAATGTTTCTTTATGTCATATTTGTCAGGTACTTCTACATATATAATTATTTAAACACTTTGAACATTCTAGTAGGTTCTAATTTAGGTTGGTTCAACTTTCAAAAGGTACAGATTTTCTAAAGAAATCAATCATGAGTAAAAAGAGAAAATAGCCAAAATATTAGTACAAATGCATATTACTAAGTTAAACACATTTATGTGTTTCTAACATAGCAAAAATTACCTGATACAACGTTTTGTGACCTATCTTACTACTTTTTCAATAAATAAACTTTCTTTAAAATCTTTTTAAGAATTAAAGGCTATTAGATTAGCTATAAACAATACCCTTTTAAATTAAATATTACTAGGTTTGGCGTAAGTAAAGTATTACATGAATATAAGGTAACAAAAGTATTTGTCATAACCTAACAATATTCACAATGAACTCTGTTGGCTGTTATTCCTCAAGCATCATCTATGGAGTCCATGAGTATATGGTCACTGTTTTACCGACAGACAAGCTTTGTAACTAAAGAAATATAATTTCTTTACATATATTCTATGTTTGTTTTTTTATAAATGTTTTTCTTATTTTATTTTAGTTATATTTATCGAAATTAGAAAATATGTATTTTCTAGGTTGGGTCGTAGGAATAATTTGGGTTTGCGGACCGCAGTTTGTTCTAAGAAATAGTCCAGTTAACCAAATGCGCTCCTTTCAAATTTTATTAAGTTAATTAGTTATATTTGTCCAAACAAATTGTTAGCGAGAGTTTTTGAATTGAAAACATCTTTATGTAATAATTTTTGTATTACACCCTGAGAATGTTTATAGAGAGAGAGAGAGTAAGAGAGAGTGGAGTATAAGTTTCGCTTTTAAAATGCATATTATGCATTTCTTTGTATAATGTTATGAAGTCTGTAATATCTATAATCAACTTTAGTTGCAAATAAAAATTTATGATTTCTTAGAAATTTCAGAAGAATGACATCACTCTAAGTTCTTATGCTAAACCAAAGATAGATTACTCGAAACGAAATATTCGAAGAAACTGTTAAATGAAAGTAGTTCCTTTTGGTATTATCCGACCGTTTAATTTATATTTCAGAACACAGGTCCGTTATTTAAGACGAGCAGTTCACATTATCTGTTGTGCTGTTTATTTCAATGATTCTCTTCAACAAATTGTCTATTTTTTTACAGCAAAAAACCCCTTAAAAGATTGTGGGATACGTACCAAATTATTTACGTTTCTTTTATTGTGTCAGGTTTTTACTGAAAATAACAAAATCTATTTGATGTCTTAAGAAAGTTCTTAATACAGCAGAATGGTAGTTGACGTGTATTTAAGATTTATCTAACATAATAAAACTAACTTCCTACGTAAACGTAAATATTGTACGGTGTTATGACTTATTTTACTACTTTTGCCAAATAAATCTACCTTTTTGCCCATTAAAATAATCATTATAGAATCTTAAGACCTTCTTTTAAGGGGTTATATACAGTTATTAGTACCAAGAAAAGATATTTTTCAAAAAAATTCCTGAGAAGACTAATAATTGTATTAATGTCAAAATTTGTACACATGTCATGGTAACTTTTAACTGTATTCAAATATTTTTATATTTGCAAAAATAATAATTTGGAAGCTACTATAACTGATCTCCAGGAGCTCCTCTCAAAAAAGGCATTTTACGGTGACCACTATAGCTCTGGACTGGATCATCTAAAATTAAAAAATCAAACGGATTTCGTTAAAGTAATGTATAATCTAATGAAATTAATCGAAGGATTAGCGGCTTCTCAAAAATAGGCCTTAAATTGTTTATAAAAAAATATATTATCGGTGAGATAAAATCTTCGATTAATTTCTAATAATACTTCATACATAAAACTTCTTAAGTAAACCTTTTCATGAATTATAGATTCTTAAGGTAAATGGTAATAAAGTATCCTTATGTAAAGTTTCGCCTAAGTTAAATAAGTGAACCTCCATGTTTTGTGTTTTGTGATTAATAATTTTATTTTAACAAAACTACTAATATTTAATTATACGCATGTGTAATTTACAAACCCGTACATAAGTATGAGTATGTTTTGATTATACAACAATCCCACATTCTCAGACTCAACACCACCCCCGCATTTTGGATTTCCCTTCATGTTCGTACGAGTATAACGTATAAAAAGTACTTCTTGTGGTGGTTGTAACATGTAATAAGTTGATTGTCGGTTAGGTAACGCCCAGTTCTTGCATATCTCATGTAGTTGCAGTAGATGCAGTCCATATCCTCTTTCTTCTTTTAGTTAAGGAGTTTCAGACCAAGCCTTGAAATTAAAGTCAAGTCCATGTATAATACGAGTACTTCAAGTGGTTGCGCCACCAGTGACGGATGATCACTTTAAGGCATTTGTTCATTTTGTTAAGTGTCTTCACATATATGCCCTTCGACTTTACAATTTCCATTAAATTACATTAACTACTATTTCATTTCATCATATATTATTCCCCACTAAAAATAAAACAAATCCCGTGTTTGTCCCTCCTTTTTCTCTTTCTTTTTACTCTGTACTTCCGTCATCCACCTCATTTCTTCAGTTCCACAACTCCCACTTTGCATTCTTTGTCCTTCTTCATGCCTCTTCTTGCTTTTACTGTTACTAACCTAAATAGTTCCGATGCTCTGTTTCTCCTCCTCTGAACCTTTTCGCTACAAAAACTTCCCCTTTATTTTCTTGTCATTTATTATTTACTTATATTATTTTAATGTTTTTGTCATTTGGCACTACATTCTTGTGACTTAACCCATTTATTTACATGTCATTGTACTTAATTCAATTTTGATCCTTATTAAATCTAAACATTTTCACTCTTTCTAAACGAAAAGGAAATATATAAAATTATCCTTATACAAATAAAAACAAAACTGCTACTGCTACTACTTCGCTCCTCCTGCTACTCTGCCATTCCTTCTCTTTCCTCGTTCCTTTTCTCTATCTCCGCCATCCACCATTTAATAACTGCCCAATATTCTTTTCGCTTATTACCTTTTCCTCATATGAAAACTTAATGTGCTCTATTTGCTCAGTATCTGATCCTTGTCATTATCTTGCCTTGTCTTGTCATTTACTTCTATTCACTCTTTCCTCTTACCCCTTGCTTATACCTCTCTTATTAGTCAAATCACCTTTTCTCTTTCTTTTCTCTTTTTATTCCATATCCATTTCTTTCCTTTCTCCCATACTTTCCTGTACCCAACTTTCAAAACTTTTCCTTCTCTTACCCCACCCATACCCTCCTCTTTCCTTTCTGCCTTCATCAATGCACAATCTTCTTAATTTGTACCACATATTCATATATTGTTGATGTTCTACTACTCCCAGTTTTCTTATCATCTTCACGATCCTCAGGGAAATGTTTGCACCATTCATAAACTCTTGACTTCATCATTTACGAAAGAAAAGACTTTCTTTATTTTTTGCTCACACTTCGTTTTGTTTTATTTAATAAACATTTGGATACGAGTATGCGCCCTGTTCCATCCCTTTACCTTCACAAGCGATCCGCCTCTGAGCAGACCTAAGGAACGCGGAAACCTTGAACCCATGAAGTGAACGCTGCATCTCTTCGAATACGCTGTACCATAATATTATTGTTCCTTGGAGAGCGCCTGAAGACGCAGACTCAAGAGACGAAGAAAATGTACCCCAAACACAATATAATATATTTCAAATAACATCTAAAAATGTCACCTTACTTTTAAAGATTTAATAAGCCGCGTTATGTAAGATTTAATAAAGGTTCGTTTGTACCAGTCAACTTACTTGAAATCAAGTCAATATATTTTTGATATAAAGCTTGAAAACTATCTCGTAGTTTATATATCTCACAGCATGATTATTTTACACTGTTCCAGTAAGTACGAATAGACGATTACACGAAAATAGTATTTATGTAACTTGAACATCTAATTTTCTATTCCAGTAACTTGAATATTAGTTAAAACTATACACTAAGCACCAAGAGTAATGGAACGGGTTTACGCACTTCAAGGACATTTAATAGTTTAAAATAAATACCATATATGTCACGTGGTCTTGTATTAAAAATAACACTAAATGGTTTGTTAATTATTTAACGGGTGTGACGTCATAATACTGCTTATTGTTTCCAAAGAAGATTTTAGTTGTTAACTTCTATTTTGTAATATAGTTATTCAAAACAATTAAAAGACAGAATTTTACGATAACAGTATACTTGAGGCCCGACTGTTTTAAGACCATTTTGTTTTTGGTCTAACATTTTATGAACCCATTAAATAAACAGATATTAACAATTTGACCTACAAGATAACACAAGATGATGCAAGGCCTCGTAAGGTTCCCGACAGGAGCCTTATATGACATTTCTTTAACTGGACAAGCACAATGAGTACCCGATTACAACCCTATCAGCCAAAATTTCTAATCGGGAGAGACTTGTCTCAAGTTCTCACAAAGTTCACAATCTTAAGACGATTGTGTCTTTATTGCGTGGTCATCCTCAATGTCATTTGTTTAATTATAGTCTTCGTCCTGATTCTGTAGTTTGAATACAGAAAGCAGTGGCGTAAGTACAGTGTAACCAGGGCGCAAAGACTTTTCAACTAGGTTCTCAAAAACCATTCCAACTAGCTACTCTAACTATGTCGTCGGTGTTAGAAGAAATATCGAAAGTAGTCCAACGTTAAATAAATAAATAAACCCATAAATGTATTTTACATAATTTTTACATGTCATGACATGTCGCCTAAAAGTTAAACCAACTTTCAATAATTAGTAAAAGTAATAAGTGATGAAAACAAGAATTCGACATGTTTAGTCTATTACTGAGTGGTTCCTTAGATTTTAAAACAATGTTTTAGATAACAAATAATAAATAAACAAGTCGGTGTTTTTGTTAAAATACTTTAAAAGCTATCTGCTTTATTTTCATTCATAATTTGTTGTTATATCACAAATGAGTGGAGTGGGAACATTTCGTGGAAGACATACTTATAGAGAAATGTAAAAACAAGAAATGAGCATATGTTTGAGCTGCTGTTAGCATCAGTACTTAAATGTTGCAAATGTTGATTGTATCACATCTCTAAATACCTCGAAACTGGCAAAAAGATGATAGAATATGAATCGTTCAAAATAATAGAGAAACCTAATGTTTTTTAATACTATTTTATTATTGGTATTCTGAACCTGTAAAAAGAATAAATAAATCTTTTAACACAAGAGATATTTGAACAGAACCTGCAAGATAGTAGCATTTTCTTTCATACGATAGTTTATTTCACTAAATTTTTCAAAATTCAGGATATTTTTATTCCATTTGTAAATTAAGTACCAAAGTTAGCTTATATACCAAATATAAACTATCTAGCACAATTTCTACTATTGTAAAAGTAATGGTAAAGTGTTACAATCTTCCTAATTTAAATCCGCATAATTTAAAAATGTTCCTTTCAAAAACAAATACAATTAACAGTCAAGTAGGACCTTAATGTCAAATCACTAAAAACATATTTTTCGCAATCATTCATTCATAATTAAAAATGAAATTAAAATATTTTTTTAATGAGACTATACAATAACAATAACAAATCTAAATCTTTCATTCGTGCACGATCGTAATAAAAAAACATAAACAAAACAATAAAGTCCGGACTCTCACCCCCAACTCGGGACTCAAGGGACCCCAGAGCTGAAAGACTCAAGGCACTGAAATTGAACTCTTAAAGGGCTTGGCTTTACAGTTCTAACCGACTGAGTACAGGGACTCCTAGGGGAAACGAAGAGAACCATCACTATATTGATCAGAGGTAGGAAGGGGGTTATGGGGGTACCTATGGGGCTCCAGGAGTTGTGGAACAGCATTCCACAAGACTTGAGAATCATGGGTTTGGTTAGAAGAAACAGTTCAACAGTGAGAGATCTCTTGAGATTACGAAGTTCAAAGAATTATGAATTATCTTGATGCTTTGAAGGATTTTATTTCACAAGTTGATTAACAATAGAACTATTTTAAGTAACATTTACAACTAAACGAACTAAAACTATTCACTTTATTAAGTGTTGTAAAATCTTTGCAGCAATGAGGAATATTGTAGGTAATGCAGCGTCTTTCATAGCTCTTCCCCTTCAGTTCCTCGAAGCTCTTCATTTCCGCTTCTTAGCATACTAACATTATAGTACTCTCTTTATAAGAAAGATTATAATATCACTGCGAGATATTAATGTTGCTCTAATATGTTAGATGCACAAGTGAAGACACATTTATTAATACACCTTTTCTAAAAATCGTCAACTTTTTATTTCTAAGTCAAATTTAAGATGTTCCACCCATTGTAATCTACTTCTTTTAATGGGTAAATGTTCCATATGCGGGAAATGATCTATATGTTCAATCCTTGAACCGACCCTGTCTGATATTATATTTCGCGCTATGCAGAAAGAAATTTCAAAACGAAAAACTCAACAAACCAATTGCAAATAACATGGATGTAATTTTACACCAAAAGCATGACCAATCGCAAAACTCGGACATAGACTGTTTAATATTTGAACAAGAACTTGTAACTTAAGTTGACCATGGAAATCCAGAGCCTTTCTTTAACAGTTTTCTTACTAAATTCATTTTCTACATAGTTACAAAATTAATATATATTGTTGTGAATATTATAAGGCCCTGGTTGCAGGAAGAGTGTACTATACACTTATAGAAAAAGTTTCTTGCAAACTGAACATGTACTACAGTTTGTTTTATAGTGATTGGAATTATTTGTATTATCATTTCTTTGAAATAGCTATTTTAAGGAATAGCTTCTATTATGTAGTTCCTGGAATCGTAGAAGCTATAACTGTCAGTGACTTTAAGACTTATTCTTCTTCATTCTTACATAACAAGATTGTTTCTTTTGCTACTTTGCAACCAGAGCCGGTCTAAGACATTACAGATCTTTAGTTATTGGTACAGAGAGAGTATTACGCTGATAACTAACTGTGCATGTGATAACAATATTTAAATATTGATCACTCGCTTACCGCCCAACAGATGAGCTCCTCAAGCAATTTACAATTCATATTTAAGTATATCTCTTTTCCTACTTATGCTGTGCTCGTAGTGTATTCAGAATTTCTTTAATTATCTGTCGGAGTTGCCCTTTTTCTTTCTTCATGTTTTATATCGTACTAAATCACTCTAAGTTCATTTCAATTCCGTCACAGTTCTTCTCAGGCCTCCAGCTAGCACTGATCTGGTTAAATACGAATATAGAAAGCATGTTTTAATATCTTTTAATTTTTTCAATTACAAGAACATTGTGTCCATTGTTTTTAATCATGCACTTCCTCCGTGGGTGTCTGTTGCCCTGCTGTGTAATCACTTGATATAATAGGGCTCTGGAAAGGGCAGGGTACTTGTATAATACACTCATAGCGCTCAACTGCCAACAAAATCTGTTAGAATTATCTTACGCGCCCTGTTTGTCTGTGCGTGTGTCTTAACAATGCATTGTCAGTGACATCATCGTTTACTGCATGGAAATCGGTTACTTGCAGTGACGATTAGACCGACTGAAACACAACACATATCTACCTAAATGCAAATGACTTTGGGCTAGATGATGTAAGCTTGAAAGTATCTGGATTAATTATGCATTACTAATTACAAATTATAATCCGTTATATAATTGGTACAATATTATTTATTAACAAATAAAACTGTATACTAAACAAGCTATCTGGTTTATTGTCTAAGATTCAGCTAGGACCTTTTGCAAAATTCGGCAGTGTTTAATTGCATCCCAAGTTCTGGGGAAACACACTGCAAGTTACTCAAGACTTCGAAAAGAGTTCTTTGACAAAATAAGCTCATAATAAAGGTTGGAAACGTGTAGAGGAAGAATTGACGGACAACGATGTAGAGGAACATCAGCAGAAAAGGATGGAAAGGGATACAACAAACTAATTATAATAAAAGATAGTAGAATAAATGGGAAGGAAGATTTCCGGATTTTAAAAGGAAGAGAACAATAAAAACACACGAAATTTCGCAAGATTTGGAATGGGAAATGAAGAGAAAGGATACAGATATTTGGAAGACGGTGAGGGAATGCCATGCGAAGCGTATGAGGGAGTAGAAAAGCACATGAGAATATTAAAGTAAAATTGATAGGAAAAGGAAGATAAAGGAATTGTTCGAAGGAGGCAAGAAATGAAGGAAAGAAATGAATGGCGGAAATAAAGAAAAGAAGGAAGGAGGCAGGGCAGATGCAGGAACGTAACGAAGAGGTGGAACAGAATGAAAGACAGGAACATACAAGTAGAAATTTTAATGAATAGTTTGTTCTTGTTCTTATACATTTATTATATTCTTTGTTCAATTGATTATGTGAATAAATGGATAATGGAGAATGGATAAAGCAGTTAGATGGAGAATTGAATTAAATGAGACAAATCAGTGGATACAAGATTTATGAATAATATTTGTTTGTCAGCAAAATATTAATACACAATATGAATTACTGACTACAGTGTCTTCAGATTCAATCCACGAACCAAAGTTATATTTTCTGGTTTTGGTTGTTATTAGGCTAAGTTGATTATATACATATGTAATCATAAACTTATACGAGGCTACGACATCACGAAAATTGTAATACGACTCAGCATCGTAAATAGACCTTCGTTAAATAAATTAAATTAAATTAAATACGTAACATGGATTAATTATTAAATTATTTTCATCTTTAAATCATCGTACTTTCTAAAAACGCGAGACATTCCTCTTCAATATAACAAACACATCCTTTAATAATGTCGTTTTGAATATGCACACACACAGACAAATGTAAATAAAAATATTATTTGATTTAATATCCATAATAAAACACATTCTTAACAATACTGTACTGTGCTACGATTACACTATCAGTGTATTCCGGTTGATACAATTAGTAATTGACTCGAAACAGAATTCCTCAGTGTGATGTAATATTTATATTCATATTTATTTAAATATTAACTCAAAACATTTATTTATAATTGATATAGCAATAAAAATGAATGATTTTATTTATTTATTTTTCTAGAATTGATTAAACAAGAATTTCTTGTCAACGACCGGTTTGTAGTTTGTTATCCACCCGCTAGTTGATGCTACTTTTATATCAGAAATTATTTAGATTAACAGTCAATATATTTAGCGCCAGATTAGGCCATTTTCAGTCAATAGGTTACATAGGGAATACGGTATGTTGCAAAAATGTATAAATAATATTACCCTAATTGCTGGAACTTTCTTTTAAATAACTGTTTTATCTCCTACACTTAATCAATTGTATTTACTCACAATTTACTTCAAGACTAGTAATACCACAACTCACACGTAATTTCATTGTTTTTTACCCTTTTACACATTGTGTATTAATCTGAACCTGAGTGCATATAGTTAGTTATCTGCTGATAAAATACTGAATGTACATGAAAATTAGTAGTCAGTGGCAAGCAGGGAACCGCCCGGGGCCTTGCATTCTCGCGCAACAACCCAAGTACAAAAATTCATTACTATATATGTATTTGAATCTCGCGCCTCGTTTTTTAGAAATCCCACTAGAATCTCTGTGTACATCTTTTAAGGCATTCATGTACCTTAGTTTATCACCATTAATGTTTGTCGTCTTTGTGCTTGTTAACTTCTATAAATCTTCCGATATAAAATTTTATTTCTCGTCAATTATCATCAAAAATACTTACTTACAATTTACATAAATTATACAAAGAACAAGTGCCTCAAACTAAACTGATTTTTTGGTAATCCTTTTTTGAATACGAGAAAAATATCAAAACTTACTTAAAAACTTGCTTCTATAAAATAAATGCAGATGGCATCAAGATAGTATCACAGTTATCCGCTGCTAACAGCGCTCTTCTTTACTGTATTCTATCCTAGTTAGAAAGTATGAGCTGTATAAATAAATAAAAACATTGTTTACAGATTATAATGTTTAATTAAACGTTGTTATATACAATATAACTTGTGTGTATGTTTATATATTCATGTTACATAACATGGTTTTAATAATACATATGTGCAGGGCTTTTATTAATTGTCAGTATTTAAAGTTTGAGGCATTAGGCGCTGTAGAAAATATTAGGCCCTTTGAAACGTAAATATAATTTCAAGTATGAATTCTACTTGGTATCTTTATGAAAAATGGTGGAAATATTGAGGTAACAGTTTTGTTTTAAAGAATCTAGTAAAACTTTAAACGTTTAGTCTTCTTTAAACTTCGCGTTACAATACTACTCGTATTTTGAGCGATCGATTTAAATAAAAGACTGCTCTTTAATCAAAAGGTTTACTATGATTAACTACATTACAATTAAAAACTAATATCTGCAAGCTATGCGAAAGACAGTCAACCACGTCTTTGTGCTATATATGCCTTTTGTGCTAAGTATATGCTCCTACGCTACTACGCAGGACGAGCAAACAAAAATGGCTGCCTTGCGCATAAAAATAAAAGCGTTGGCATAAAGTTTCATCATGTAACTTATGTAAAAGGAGTTAAATGACGGTGCCTCCTCCTGGTAGACTCTAAGGCGCTTCTATATCTCAATTCAGTATTGGTCAATGGTGAAACATCGAATTTGAACTTTGTAGCGTTTAGCGAGTGTAGCGTTAGCGAGGTCTAAAATGAAAGCCATTTTTGAAGGCCATTCTTTTTTACAGACAATGTAATATGCATTTTATCTTACGTCATCAAATTTTAAAGTCATTTAACAACTATATCTTACTAAATTAATCACATCCTTTGACTGACACGAAGTTTGATATAAATATTCAAAAGAACTAACACAGAATGCCTCCACGGGTCGGCAACGACAACGACAACGACAAGTCAACTGTTCTTCCAGAAAGTAATCCTTCATCTGTTATTGTACTTTGTATGCACAGTGGGTTATCCGAGTTCCTTTAAGTTTTATATGATTGTTTGAGTTGCCAGTACCGCGTTCCATGTTGTCTTGTTCCTTTCTCTCTCGTATTCCTTGCTCAGTTATGTCAGAAGACAAATATTTAAACAAGGAACGTGACGCCAGTTACTTGGATGATTCTTCTGGAGATCTGGAAACATTACAATCACATATACATTACTATACACATATTCTAATACGTGTAATATTCTTAATTGAATGAATAAATAATTTCAATCCATATTTTGTAGCTTTGTGTAAAAATTTTAATTACTAATAGAATTTATTGCAAATATTGACGTATTAATTGTCTTCTTAACTGTTATTTACTAACATATGGTCGCTAATATTTATTTTTTTTCTTTCTAGGTGAGTACGAATTTTATTTGATGTAATTGAGCTGTCCGCACTATTGATAGATAAGTACAATTTTAACTTTTAAAAATATTTTTTAATAAACAAAACATATCAAAATAAAAGTTGTCGTTCGAAATGAGATTAATTAAAAATACAGTTTTGTGAATTATTTTAAGGGAATGTTGAATATACACTGCATGGACAGTCAGGATTACTTTCTAGGAGTTGCGTCTACATCTGAAAGATAGAGTAGTATACTGAATTCATTGACACCTTAAGCTTATATTCAAACAGTGATTTTATTATTAAAATTTTTCATATTCACGCTAAACAAATTCAATTTGGAATATTTCTTTTCAAGTACGATGTTCCTAGACTTGTAAACAACTTAACAGACTAACGTTTAGCAAAATGTGAATAGAGTGGTTTTAGTTGCCATCAGCTTTGTAGTAGTATGAAGTTTATAAATTTCAAATACATTTCTTAGCAAGTGTGACATCGATAGATTTAATGTCATGATCCGCGCCAGAGTTATCCGTATCAAACACCTACATATTTTTCAAGAAAATTAATCTATTTTCAACGTTGTCTTGCAATATTAAGGCAGAAGATTCATAACTGACGAAGCTATAACACTTTCAATTGGTAACACTTCAAGTGACAAACCCTTTATCACATGTTATCACATATAAAGATCATTACTGTGGGTGTGACATCATTAAGCTATGTGGCGTGGCGCCTTACACATATTACAGCCTGTGTATCCTATGTAATATATTGTTAAAAGTCAATCGCGTCTTATTGTGATACGTCTTATACTCCAACCAATCACGGAGCTGGAACGTTGAACCGCTAACGGTTTTTGTTTTAATTACTGTTTTCTTATTATGGTTTGCTGCAACATCTGGATATCAAGCAGTGTTTGTTATCCTTGAAGGAAGATATACATCCAGTTAATTATAACATAACGTTTCTTAACTTAAAAACAATTATGAATCATTGCTATATAAATAACTAACTTTTTTTAATATATATTTATGACAAAAAATTAGTTTTTTAAAGTAAAAACTTTAAGATATACAAAATAGTGTATACTTGTTAACTGCTGCGATATTTAATTATAAGTTATTATCCGATTTTCCTGTGCGTATATTTAACGTCTATTTGGCGGTGTGCTCGAGTACACCACCCGCAATGGACGGTGTGTGAAATTCACTAAAGAACAAGCGTTATTGGAACATCTTTATCATTAAGATATCATTTTTACAGTGAGTTTACGAAAGATAACGGTATGTTAGGTATATTTTCACAAGAATGTACATTTCACATACGCTATAGGGGTAACAAAACAATATGATAAAGATTACAAATATAAATATAAACTCTAATGGCAGCGCCAACCTACTTTATTCGTTCTAAAATATCTATCATTCCCACAAACTGTTTTAGTTTTTTTTTTTTTTTTGAAGGAGAGAGAATGAGTAGATAGAATAAGGAACACAAAAGAAATGTAATCAATCACATATCATAATTTAATGATTTAAAGCGGAGGAATGTATTACCTAATGGCAAAAAAATTAAAATAAATAATAATACCCAGTAAACAATTTGGTGAAGTGCCCTATTTAGTGACGTTTCTATCACTATTTCACTTCAATTATAGTTCGCATCAACTTTATCTTCATTTGTATTCCGACAGGTGGAGTAATTTCGCCATTTCTAGCTGATAAAGTAGACATTTTATATGAAAAAATGTGAGAAACTGAACTATAAATGAACTCTTTAATGACAAAAAAATCATGACGCATCTTCAATATGATGCCAAAGTGACTCCAAAATGTTTACTGGGTAATAACAATATAGCATATGATAATAATTTCCTGCACATATTTTTGCTTTATGTTTTAGTTGTAAAAGTATGCAAACTCCAAACTTTCTTAAACTAAAAAATAAGACTTGACAGTGCAGTGCAGTAGTTATTGATCATGTTTATACAATATAGTTATATACTATTGTGCTTCAATTAGCGTTATTTGTTAAAAGTTTATTTGCAGAATTATGATCCAAATTCTCAAAATCTCAAGAATGGAGAAAACGATTTGATTATTTATTAAAAATTTATTATATTATTTATTTTATAATATTTTATTTTATTAAAACTGATTTTGAAGTCAAAAAATAATTTGCTGATACCTTAAAACTCTTGAGCTTGTGTTGCAGTTCTGTTTCAATGATTTTTGCTTCATTAATAATGTCAACTTATGAATGAAAATATATAAATGTTAGATGTCGCATGTACCAGTCTGTACCGTACATTAAACCCTAGTTAGATATTTATTGCTTGAATCTACTGCTAATAGATAATTAAGAATAATAAGAATATATAAAACTTCGAACGTTATAATAATGCTAAAGAAATAGTCCCAAAACGAGAAGACTTCGTAAAATGATTTTGTTAATTCATAAAAAAATTCCCATGTGTCTATGCTACATATATCAAATTTTATTATTATCAAAACAGTATTTGTGCAAAATGGCGATAAATTTAAAACAGTCATCTCTTATTGATACACCATTTCAAAAAAATTGAAAAAAATATATAAGGCTATGGAAGTCATCAGGTCAGTTCTGGTTTTTTTTTAAATAAGTTCAACACAAACGGTTGCAAACCTCTGCTAGACAGTCATATACGCACGGTTTACTATCGCTCACCGATAAGGGGTGTTTATCGCTTACATAGATAGGTTGCATCAAGGGGTAGCGAGGTGTGGGCAGTAGTTTGATATAGTGGTGGCACGCGAACTACGATTAAAATAATAAGGGTGTTATACCAGTCCGTACTTTACCCTCTGGTTGATAATAGGAATATACACGGGTAGCCGAGCTAGCGAACAGTACATCTGCATCTGCCTCTCTGCCTAGTCGCTGAACTCCTAGCTCTGACTCACTAGTCACTCCCCCGATAGAAATTAGTGGCGATCGATAAAATGTCATAAGTGTGCATTCGTTTGGACGGTTGGCCGTTTGTACATGTAAACGGTAGATAAGTCACTAGCGTCCTGGACAATATGGTTAATTGCGTGGACAATTTTATATTTATGGTGATATAACATATGTAGAACTAAAGGCAATGTATCGATATGCCCTAGTTTTCAGTTTCCGTAAGTTTTGAAATTTTTCAAAAATTGCACGCCTCAATCGTGTGATTTAACTTCAACTCGTTTAGCTTGAGAGAGATTAAACATCAAATTCGGGGGAGCCGTTTATAGACAACAACTTTCTCATACATGAAATAATTTAAATATTCCATAACACAATTTAAATAGCAAACCCAAATTATGTAAATAAGTAAGTCAACACTGTTGGCCACAGCATGCTTTATTTCTCATTTAAGTAAAACTAGAAAATAGAATAGAAGATGTCCCATTTGGGGATGAACTTTGACCTCGTCACGGTTCTCACCCTGTTAATACTCTCCTGTTATTATTATTGTTGGTTGGTACTACTCATAACTACCCCTGGAACAGTAACAGTAACGATGAAGTACCCGCACTATCAACAGAAGTAGTCACATGTAGTCAGTCCCGTTTCAAAATGTTGCATTCAACGAACTCTGCATATGTTACTTTGAAGAGTTCCATATGTCACCGTTCCCATAGAGTACTATGAATATTTTTACGATAATTTGTAAATTATATACAGTGGCGAACTATGCAATAGGTGCAAGAAGCACCAGATTAAGATTCTATTGTTTTACGGGCTTTGTTAAATATTTATCAAAATTACAGCCAATTTTTTACCTGTTTTAGTTTCTTGGAACGTCTAACGTATATAGATTTCTTTCGAAAATCACTCCGATTTCTTATAATTGTTAGGCCTCAGGAGAGTTTGCCAAGGGAGAATCATATAATAATGTTTAGGATGAGACGAGGTTTACTTTACTGTATTTTGTATGAAAAGAGGAGTAAAGATCCCTTTTAGGAGCAGGATAGGTCTAAAACTTCAACTCGGGGCACCACTATCTTGCCAAGAAATTTAAACTCAAACAGTGAAATGTATAAACCATCCAATTACATTAGTGACCAACCTAATGGAAGACAAGACTACCTTCAGCAGAGTGAAGAACGTCACTGGCAACATATCGTGCAAGTTAAACCTATTTAAAACCTATTTTGTCGACTTTTTTCTCAATATTATTTTCCATCACCTCGACAATTTTAATATCAAATAATATTTTATATGACACCAATATCAAATAATTTGTTACAATAAACTTAATAGTATGTATACAAATTTAGTGACGTCATTTCAGACAGCTGCTCAATTTTTATCGCAATTCGCGTCGCGTCGCGATATGATAGTCAACTATGTGATGACAGTGGTTCTAAACCTATGGTTATCATATAATATATAACAGAAACACTACGTTTTGAAAAGGTTGAGCAGCGCTAACGCATGGCGCCCTCTGAAAGCTTGCAGTTCATACATAGTAGTACAATCCTCTACATATAAATTAAATAAGTCTGTATATACAATAGAGAAATACTTAATTGATAAAGTGGGGACAATGCTATTGGCATATGACCCCTTCCTTGCAAACGCTAAACGCATGGTGTGCCGTGGTGACAATGGTCAAACTACGCTAGTTGTACACATAGTCAACGAACTCAGCTTTTAATTAAGAAAATTATGTTATTTAATATAAAGAAACGGGTTAATTTAGATGTTAAACTAATTGTTTAAAAAATAATTGTACAAGTTTTTACATAATTATTTTTAATCGTGTAGTTTTTGTAGATTAATGAAGAGAAAATGTATAATGTTGTAATGTGTCTAAATACATTAAACATTTAAGGCTTAGATCCCACCACGGAATAATTTTGCGCGGTTTTTTCCTTACGATTTAATTTCTGTATATTGTATATATAATTCTGCGGGTAAATTCATCCCAGTTTGTATGCAGTACTTGACTTGGTCAAGAACCGGTTTTATACTGTTGTATTTAAATATCTTGACTTTATACTGCTTCCAAACAGATACGCCGACAACAGCATATACTTTTTGTAAAATTAATTCCGTAGTGCGTGTGTCCGCAGAATTAAAACTGGTGGTATGTGCATGTTCATATGATTCTATGTGTTACAGAATTCGCGTTTTTTTCTGCACTAGGAGGATCTATGCATTAGTTACTTTTGCTATATATAAAAATGTATCTACTACCCTGTTTCTATATCTAGATACATTGACCTGTATTACTTTATAAATAAATGAACTTTTTATATCTTACTATATAATCATACACCTAAGGTTTAACTTTTTTGAAGTTAATTATATATTAACGATGCTTCACCGTGTAATTGCAGATCATCTTATTTTATACCTGCATGTTCTCACATCCTAGGGAGAAATCTCTCAACAACAAGAAATTCTTGTTACACAAAATTAAACCTTCATAAAACAAAATAAATTACACCCCGTAAATCTAAATTAGGGTTGGGAATACCTTCGAAAACATCGACGTTAATATCGATATTTTTAATCTGTGCTATCGATATTAAGAAGTATAGGGTTCTATTTAGAACAATTTAAGGATTCATCGTGCTAATTTGTATCTATTAAGGAACTCGGTTAAATAAGATTTTGTGATGTAAACAAGAAATGTCAAAAAAGTGGTGGCTGTTTCGCTTATTCGAAATTTCGTATCTGTTTCATTAGTAGATCTAGTACTTTTAATATGATGCATTGCAAATTTAAGATGATCATTGCAAAACTTCAGCTCACCTGTACAAAATTAATATTAAATCTGACGATAGATGTCAATGTGGTGAAGAAGGAACTTTGGATCATATTATATTTGAATGCATAAATTATAGTTTAGAAAGATCAAAATTGAATAGTGATATATTAGATGTGATTAAAACTTTTCCTGTTAATACCAAATTTTTGTTAAGTAATTCAAAATTAATTAGTGAATTATTGAAATATTTAGAAATGTGTAAAATTGAATTATAAATTGTAAAATATGTATAAAAAAAGTTTGATGGTGGCTATGACGAAAGAAAGTCAAGGCAAATAAATAAATAAATAAAAAAATATAAATAAATAATATGATGCCGCCGATAATTTTGCCGTAAAATACAAATTCTCATCCCTAGACATAAAGCTATAGGGGTAATTACAAATTCCAGTGATGGAATCATTCTCAACAAATCAAGACAACCCTTTTTTTTGAAAATAAAAAATTTACAGTTTTTTTAATATGTTAATTATCGGTCCATGAAATGTTTTTTTTTCTTTTTCTCAAGGTATATTTATTGGAGCTTAACATCTCTGCCCTTTAAAAAGTCTAAATCGAAAAACCAACATAAAAACTATATAAATTACTATTATTTATTTTTTATTTTTTTAGAAACTCTTTTATGATAAAAAATTGTTGTTTTTAAATTAAATTTAAATTTGAACATTTTTCTAATTATATGATTTGTGGTAGTTATAAATTTTGAAAGATTATGCTATGAGCACTACCCGAAATAATGGTACACTTTGCAAATTCAAATGAATGAGTAAAAATCATTTTGTGAAGTAAATTTGTGATGTAAAGTATCATTCTCAAGTATATAATTTAAATTGTTTAGCATATGGCAATACGCGTATTCCTTCACAGTAACATTTTTAATTTAATTTATTTTTAAGTTTTCTTAGTTTTTTTAGAACCTTACAAAGGTCCAATGACTTTAATTAAAAATTTTACATTAAGAAAAACTAGATTATATTATCCAAAATGTGACAATCTGTCAAAATGCAGTGGGATTTACTTTTAAAAGAAGTTTAATGTTAGTTTTAGAAATATATAGAAGAGAAAACAATTTCTATTACTAATTTTTATTAAAAATAGCAATTTTCATTATTTCACATACAACTTTGTCGAATTGTCGAAATTTATATTACTAACGATGCATACGCACCAACTAAATTACCTAAACTTAAATTAAAACACAAATGTGAAAAGGAATGCTTAAACGAGAACCTGAAATCTAGATTACAATATTAAAGAAAAACAATAAATTAAATAATAAAACAGTGAGTGTGAATGAGGCTTAAGTGAAATAAATGAGTAGCACATAGAAATATATGTACTTTATATATATTTCAAACTGTATGGAAACAGGGATATCATAGTTGGATATAAATATAAATTGTAAATGCCGTAACCGGCCCATCGTGTAATAGCGAGCGCCCGAAAAAGTTCAGCGGGTGTGACGGTGCTCGTGCTTTGTTGGAGCGAGAGTAAATAGATATAAGAATACGAAAAACGAGATGCCGGGTGGTCATAGGCACCAGACGTAAGACTTGCACCGCGCAAAGCTGATTTCTTTACGTAAATGAGTCGCTCAGAAGCCAAAAAATGAAATTGGAAAAACATTATAAAACAGAACCATATTTAGAAGATATAATAAGAACGGATAAATCCTTCCTATATCGAAAAAAATATTTTTATTATTAATTTCTTTTCTTTCAGTTATGTAAGTTGATCTTTTGTTGTTACCTTAGTGATTTAGGTGTTTAACAAATTTAGCATGTAACAAGAATTCTTTCGTAACTTTAAAAGGGTAAGAACCACTGTGCTAAGACAAGCATTTATGGATATTGTTCTTACTTCATGTAATAGTGACGCTCCCAGACTTGTCAGTATGTCCTATGTACTACATCTCTACATGTACCGTATTCTATATATCCCGTGACAGACCGAAAAGTAACAATACCTAACCCATAACAAACGCGAGCTGGAACTAGAACCTACAGAACGAGTTGGAATACACAAGGAACATTAGATTTATAAAAAATCTTCCCATAGACATGTTACATATATTATTACACAGCATAAGTTGAAGCTACATCGCTTAATGGGCCCTAACAGAGATTCTCTAACTGTTGTTCTTAACAACTTACTCTTAACTTGTAACTGTGTTCTTTTAAATTTTAGAATCTTTCTTTATAGCATGTATATTCGCTATAGAAAATGAAATATTACATTTATAAAAGAAACACATTTTCGATAATGTTTTTTGACGACACAGTTAATATATAATTATTTCTATAATTACTACATGATAAAATGACATTTGAAGAATACTTTGTGAAATTTTCAGAAATTTCCGCAGACGTCATAAAAAAAGTAATATTGCGGTGCCACTCATAACTCATCACTGGATTTTCTGAAATTGAAAACCAAAATGTTTTCATTAGTTGATAAGTTTCTGCAGGTAATGCTGTAAAATTTTTCTTTTTTTATTGATTTTTAAATTTTTTACAGCATTTAAAAGTCAAAATACCGAGTTTTCATGAAATAAATCAGAAACTTTGTTATTTTAAAATACGTTAAAATTAAAAAATTATAAAAACTCGACAGCGTTACCTCGGCATTTATATAAAGAAAGAATGTACAAAATTTCAAAAGAATCGGTCCCGCAGATTTTGACCTAGAGAGAGCACCGACTCTGAAAAAGCTATGTGTGAGAAACCGCATTTAAAAGTTTAGACTTAAACCCCTATATTTCCGACAGTTTTACTCCAATTGACTTCAAATTTTTACACAATAAACTTAATGTTAACTTAATGTTGTACAGTAATATAAATAATTAAAAAAGAAGTTGAATTTATCCATCAGAAAATTAGAGAATCCTTGTATTAGTTAGAAGTGAGAATAAACAGACGTGGAGAGGGTGACTTAGGACTTGGGAATGATTACATTTAATGTGAGTTGACGACTTTGAAACCAACAGCTCTGGTGTTGTTCCAACTTTAATATCATAATTCGGAGTAATGAAATAAAATAATATAATATTATGTTTATGCGTGCAACGAAGTTATGTATAAACAACTGCAGAACCCTAACTGTAGGTACATTTCTAATTTTATGAATATTTTAGCGATAATAAAGAAGTACTATTTAAGAAGGTGAATCGGGTTGTATTCTAATTCATTATAGGAGGTTTCCAACAAACAATTTGGTAATATGTCTCGCTAAGTGAAGTTTCTTTTCAGTCACTTGTTCACTTCAATTCTACCGTTTTCCAAGTTATCGAGACGTATAAATTACATACAGTGATGTATTAACACACATTAATATAGTATCTCCTTCCATGCTAAAGTGTGCTAATGCGACTACGCTCTACAGTGCAGTGTGAGAGAGCCCTTCAATTGTTCCTTCGAATCCATTTATTAAGTATTTTTTACGTCTACCCTTTTTAACTTTTATATCAAGAGAATAATGACCTTTAATTCAAGGTCATATTACAACAAAACTCTTTTTGGAAATAAGCTGCCCTTGATCAATCTTAATTCATTTTAAAATCAAATCAAAACTTTATTCTGTCCAGTACTTTTTCTATTACAATACTTATACGTTTATAATAAGATGGTGTCTTTAATTAGAAATTCCATCGTCCATTGCATTTCAAAATGGACCTTCTTGAAAACCTGTTTATAATTATATTTTATTATATTTCTGTCGTCCTGTGATAGGATATCAGGATATTGTAATTAAGATTATAATAGGACGTTGTGATTGACTTTTTTGGATGTTTTCTTAATTCTTTTGTTAATGGGTTTACTTGATTAAAACTAATTTACTTAATAACTATCTTACAAACAAATTATGTTGTAGGTTTTTAACGTTCAAGTAAAAGATTTTACACTTAAAACTAATAAAATATTTGTTTGATTCAACAAACTAAGAAGACTAATATGAATACTTTTTATCATTCGCTTTTGACATAACATTTGGTACATATTAAGTTTACAAATGCTAACATTCTGATGCAGTATTTTTTTTAATGTAACCCATTAAACATTTTGGAGTCACTTCACCATCATATTGAATATGCGAATGATTTTTTGTCATGAAAGAGTTCAGTTTCTCTCAGTGCCGAAACCACTCCACCTGTTGGACTACAAATGAAGATAAAGTTGATGCGAACTATAATTGAAGTGCAATAGTGATCACAAAACAGGACACTTCACCAAATTGTTTACTGGGGAGTTTGTGCTGGAAGATTCTTACACTGTAGAAGCTGTAACGAAGATTACAATTCAACGACTAACTGAAAATACCACAAAATATTTAAATTTCCAAACGTCTTTCCATTAACTTATATTAATGATATAGAAATTATTCAGCTCTATGTAAATACGGAAAAAACAACAAAATTGGGGTCAAAATCGTTCAGGGTGACTTCATTTAGTTTGGTAAGGACACTGGGATTGGGATCCTGGTAAACCATTGAAGGGGATAGGGATCCTAACGATCCTGAGGAACGCGGATGTTCCAACTCCAAGGATGCAGTGATCCCGGTATGTTAACTACATCCCGTCAAGCAAAGATAAACTTTAAATATTTAAATTATCTCAAATCGCAGGTAGATAATATGCCTGTAACATTTGCATATGAATGGAGAAGGAAGATGTTTTCAGATTGTTTTTATAATGATGTTTTTGTGTGTGAATTTATTGCGTTTGAAAATAGGAACTGTTTGGTAGAAGGTCAGTTAGTTAACTGTCAGATTTTTATATTGATAAAGAAGATTCAATTAATACTTGATTTGATTATTCATTAATGTGAAAAACGCAACAACAATCGTCGTATTCATATTAGGAAAATACAATATCCATTAATCTTATTAATAAATAATAAGATAAATATTGTTTCTCATTATTTCAAAAAGCGCACGTTTGGTTAGTTAGTACGGTTCTTTCCACACTTTTTAGTCTAATAATTAATTTATTCTATAGTCTAAATCATTAGTCCAAGTCAACCTTGCTAAATAATTATATCAGGGCAATTTCTGAATGGACCAAAAAACCTTTTTGCTTTTTGCAAAGTTACTTCATCTACCCACAGCTTGGTCTTCCAAATCAGCTTCCTTTTAATAAATTATTCAGCTATTTCATCTTCAAGAATGTCAAAAATGTGTAGCTAAATATCCCTACAATACTTTTATTGAAAATTCATTAACTAAATGTAGAAAGCTGCGAGATACCGTCGCTAATGATCTTAAAACCCGCTGCCAGACGGGACGTCCGGGTTTTATGTTCTCCCTCACCCTCGCGTAGAATGTAGCAAGACCAGCAGCAGCCTTATTAAGCAGAGGGGATGTTATCACCATCAAAAGTTAGGTTAGTGAATGAAACAGTGGCGGGAAAATGTAGGAGCGTCTTAAAGAACTTTCTACATTAACAATTTTAAATTTATGACGTTATTACGGTAATCTACATAAATTCAGCATTGGAAAACATAACCTAAATGTAACTGTCATATCATCCTATATTATAATGTTCCAGGTGTATATTTCTATTCTTATATTTTTTCATTCTTATATGTTTGGTACTGAATTTTCTATAGTAGCTCGAAAACGGCTTCGTCATTGTTTTTGAAAATTGCTTATTTCGTAGAGAAAATAATTCTATGACTTCTGGCATCCCCGGATTTTTCCCTGAATTTCCTGGAAACCCGTAATTTTGGAAAAACTAGAAAAAAAAGTGGGCTCTTTTTTGCTGTATATCTTTTTATTCGTAAAAGATAGAAAGATGAAATTTTGCATGTGTATTACGCTATTAAATGTGAACATATTTCAAAATTTAGAAGTTCAAAATTTAAAAAAAACACAATAGTAAATTTCACCCCCGTCACTGTTTTACAACTACAGATGTGAGAAATTATTAAAACAAATGTTTATACTTCATCCCTAACTGTAAAAGCAATCACAATCTACCCTAAGTAAGACAGCTTCATGGTTGTTGATAAAAAACATAAAAAAAACCTTTTTACAGAAAAAAGTGATGTCTTTTCAGCGGTTTTTTTATAAATTTACCTTACAATTAGATAAAAATAACTTCTAGGAGTGTTGCGTCAAACTATGAATAACTGTCTCACGTTTACAGGGGGATGTTTATTAATAAGGGATGCATTTTGCATTGCTGAATGCATATGTCTGGCATGTGTTTCTAAAGATGTAAGGTTCAAAGGTGACCTGTCAATATATACGAATATGTCAAACAACACCTTGATCTTGACGACTATATTTTACTTTGTAATTTTTATTTGCTAAATTGTTTGATGTTTGCCACGTGAAGGTGTGCTAAAAACTTGTAACATTAGATCCTTGATTAGTTTTTTCTTACATTCGTTTATTTACATCTTTATTGTGTGTTTTAAATATCATTCACAACCATTGTTTTAATTTAAATTGTATAGCATATGAGAATATCTTACATTGGACCTTATAGAACCTTATAAGGTCCAATGTTTCTAAATTTAAAAAAAAACTGTATTATATTATAACCTCCAAAATGTAACAATCTGTCAAAATGCAATAGGATTCATTTTTAAAAGAAGTTCAATGTCAGTTTGTCAAAAATAAAGAAATAAAAACAAATTCTATTACTAATTGTTATTAAAAAAAGCAATTTGAATTATTCCACATTCAATTTTGTCCAATTGTCGAACTGTCACATTTTGTATTACTAATAACGCATGGGCATCAACTAAATTAAAACATAAATGTGTCAAGGAATGCATATTCTGAAAACCTGAATTCTAGATTAAAATATTAAATAAAAACGTAAATTATATATCAAAACAGTCAGTGAGAATGAGGCTATATAGCGTTACCTTCATTTTTCACCGAAAAAATATTTTATTACCTGAAATTAATGTTAATTATAATTATAATTTAATGTAGAATAGAGTAATTGTTATTTCTTACTTTAATACTTCATACAGCAATCGCAAACTGCATTCAAAATTGTTTTAAGACAGTCTAACTCGATATATGCAATGAGAAGGTATGAGAAAACCCACTATTACACCACGTCTGTCTTAATACCAAATTCTTTATCTCTCTATCTCTGTTTGTTCAATGTGTTTTTTATTAAATTATCTCTATCTTCCTACGATGAAGACAACACTTTCTTATAGATGTCTCCAATATACGTCCGCACTTAGTTTAAATTTATTCCTCTTTGGGGGTAAGATCCGTATGTTCAAAAGTCTGACTCATATAATTATTTATTTTTGGCATTTAATTATGTTTATCCAACAAATAGTTTAGATAGTAGATGATATTAATATTGTATTCTTGTGTAATAATCACATTCTCATTCTATCTGAGATATGCTGAGCTGCTAAGGAATGTTTAATATGAGAGATAGACCTCGAGTCGCGGCTCTGTACCCAGTAAAAGTAGCCAGACGAAATTCTATATTCCTGTCTCCAACCATTTACTTTTATTTACTTTTAGTTTTATAATGTCATGTACTGTACAAACTGGTGTGACTTAAAAATGCGGCAGACAACATTTGTTGGAAGAATTTGTCCACACTAGTGCGACATGCAACTTAATACGTCGGAAGCTTTCATATTTCGAACGAATTCCTTCAACCTGCTTTAGAAAAAAAATATTTACTTTGTCAAACAAAAGTCTATTGCATTTGTCCATTTAAACACCATTTTAAATTATTTACTAAACACAACTAAAAAATACGTCAACGTACACTGAGATTATACTGGAGACTGAGTAAGTACTCGACTTAGGATTGAAACATTTTTGTTTCATAAAAATAATACCTAGAATTTTTAAAAATAGCATAAGTAAGGGTTTTATTAGTGTCGCATGTTTATGTCTGTACGTTAAAAGTACAACACATTTAGTACACTCATGTCTAAATAATGTTAACTAATGAATGAAAATATATAAATGTTGGATGTCGCATGTTTATGTCGCATCAGTCTGTATCATACATTAGATCCATTTTCTTATTTAGCAAAAGTAACGCCTTTCTGAAAACAATTTTCCACACTACTCTAAAATTTTACCTTTTACTAAATTTGGGGATATTTAAACCACAAATCTTAGACAAATCTAATTAGCTTAACTTACAATGCGTTTAATTAAATCCATGCACTCTCATAAACGTTATTTTATTCCACTATTGCACATTACAAAATCTCTCGAAGTTTCTCAGACAAATATTAAAGAAGGTATATAAAAAAAGGAAGCATACTTTTACTTTTTTTACCTGTGCAAAAAAAGGATCAAATAAAAGGACTTTACAGGTGAATATAGCGGTTAATGGTTGGATTACAATGAAAAAATAAACGTAACGAATTATACAACACGAATGTAACTTACTGTGTAGTAACGGAATATGTTAAGAAAAAAATAAGGGATTATTTAAGAGTAACTCACCCCTTCTTAAATCAAAATTTATTATTTTATAAACAGTGGTGTAACTAAGACAATTATTGTAATAGAATATAGCCCCGGATCTAGAATTTTCTCGTAGAGAGCAATAATTTAAAATTACCGCCAAAATTTTTAGTTATTTTATATTCATTGATATTTGTTTATTTATTATATACAACAATTTCGTAATTAATTTATATTTTCTTAAATGTATTGTATAAAATTAAAATGCTCTTGCCCGAATTTGTATAATTCACTTAAAACGTAAATCAAAGATGTATGTCGGGGCTCCTCTACCCCCTCCCCCCTCCTCCCGCACTATATACGAGGCATATAAAATATAATTTTTTTTAATAAAAACTTTTAAATGACCACTGGTCAACCTCTTGCAATCCTTGAATAAATTTGATAATTCTATAGAGAAATATTTCTGAATACACCACTAATAAAAAGCTTCAATTTTTTAAACTGTTACCTTATATATATTGAAAATCACTTGGTAATATAATATGTATTTTTATAGTTTGATGTTGAGTATTATATTGTATATTTATATTTGTATATTCGATTTCGAAATCAATCTAAATGAATTAATTTCCAAATTGTTATTCAATACGGATTGAAAGGAAACGGTAGGTTGTAAATGCGATGTAATTCAATATCTTATACAACTGGAGTTCGTTAAAGAAGTTCTTAATTTTCAACTTTGTTCAACTTTGACCATTTCGAAACTCCTGGGATATCGCCGAAGTGCAGTTGGAGTCTTTACAAAATTTCACTCGTTTTCACACTTTCCTTTGGCGATCACACTTTCGTTTATAATAACGCATTGCGAAAAGACGCTGGTTATATCTCAGATAGAAAATTGTCTTGGAATGCAAGGTTGACAGTTTGCCACACGATAATTCCAAGGTACATTTTCTACCTGAGATTACTATTTATTTATAGTGATACTGAAATGGCGTACGAAAATGTGTGGCCCAAATATTATCATTATTTACTAATTATTCAATTATCTTATTTCAAAAGCTTCCTCAAGTTGTTTCTTAAAAATTAGCACGTCATCATCGAATCGAGATGTCGAAGAGATTGCTTCTAATAACTCTCTCCTGCTAATTTCCCGTTATTTCCAACCCAGATGTCCACCCAATCTAATTAATTTGAGTAATTTATTTACCTTGCACCCTATTTATTATTGGGCATCCTCTATTTGCTCCATTGTACCCTGCAACGAACAAATTTATCGTTACGGTTTATGGTTTAATCGCTCCAACCTTAAGTTCAAGATCAGCAACGGTTCTTCTTTCCTCCCTTAATACGATTTCGCAATATTTTTTCATGCAACCTTTTTCAATCATACTAAATTGTACATTGTATTTTATTTAATATAAAAGATACTAAATATTTGAAATGATTGTTACTTATCAAATATTTTCAAACTGTGAAGTATAGAAAACATATTTATAAATCCTTTACACAACATATATTTGGGAACCATCTTGTGCAAAATTTATAATATATATGACTTCTTATTGTGAATAGAAATAATATAATATAAAAGAAGAAAATAGGTAAACTATTGGTTTTTATAGGGATAAACGAAATAATGCTAATAATAGATTGGGAGCTTGGCGCGTGCCTAGATATTCCGGAACCCTATCTTCCAACGAGCATCTGTCTTAGACTCAGCCGGTCTCTCCTTCTATGTAAAGTCTTATAAGGGGCCCTTGGAAAACACTGGGTGCTCTATTTTTTAAATCTTATAAACAGGGGTTACTTCGTATATACGTAAGGGATCGTAACTGTGATTTCAGGGGTGCTGCAGACGGTTTGACACCCCTAATACACCTAAGGGATAGTCAGATGTTAGACTAAGAAATTATAACCAAAAAAAATTAACGACTTTTTTTTATAATTGATATTTTCTTAGTTGATATTTATTATATACATGGGGAAGTACTTTTCCAAGATTTTTCAATTTATGATTACTAACTCTTTGGAAAAACTAATATAAAGATTTGTATCTTGTAGTAATTTGCGAATGTTTTTAATACCACGAAGTCTGCACCGATCAAACTATATGGATTGTCTAATTCTTTAGTGAGATAACATAACTAAAATTATTGACATTATTATTAAAAATGGCGGTAATTTTAAGTTTTTGCCCCACCACGAAAAAATCCTAGATCAGCTGTCCAAAATAACCAGGACATCAAAAAAATCTAATGTTTTATCAATCATTAAACCCGGAACTCCAATTTGTAGCATCATCTGAACCTAAACTTTATTTATATATAGATTAACACCAGACAGATCGCTCCTAGACGCGGATAGAAAACACTAAATTTATGTTTCTTAAGATTCCATATGGTAACATATCTGTCTGTACAAATAAGTCTGGGTTTGTTACATAAAGAGATAACCAAATAATGTACTTGATGTTTCATATCGCGTATGAACGGAACTGGCGTATGCACAGTACACAGTATCCTCAGATTGAACAGCTGTATGCATTCTGATATGAGATTTGGACGCCCTGCTTGTGTAGTACCAGTAAATGGCGAGATTTCTGTGACGGACGCGTTCTTCGTGTCAGCTTTAACTTTTCATTCACTATCTTATGCTGTCATCGAAGTTATAAGACATATCCCTCGAAAAAATAAAATATGGATACTCTCAGGACTCATGAATTTTATCGTATGTTGTTCTAATTAAAAAGTAATAATATATACTATATAATAAGATATAATAAGAATAAGAACATGAGATAATATCGTATGTTGTTCTAATAAAATTTAATTTCTAATTCCTACATATTTCTTAAATTCGTTAATATATGTCCATAGCTTAAAAATAGTAACGACTCGTAAAAGAAATGCACTCAACTCTATAACTTCAAAGATTTTTCTTCTTATGGTAAGAATATAAAGATGCGATTGCCTTGTTTTTTTTTTATTGTGTTATTATGAAAGTTATATTGTAAACATGTCTAAGGCATAACCAAACCAACCCCCGTGTAGAGATACTGTTGCATCTGCTCAAGAAGCGGTTAAATATCTCAAAATAGCTCAATTTGTACATAAGAATAGAAGAATTCCTCAGATTAGTGTGTTTTATCTCACTATAAGTCATATTAAGATAAAAGATAATTTTTTCCAATCGTCCCACAATAATTCCTGAATAAAATGTCACTAATGATCAATTTAGATGCTGTCAGAATCGGACTTAATTGTGCCTTTACAAGAAACCACACTGGTTATAATCATGGATTCCGGGAGGAGGATGCAAAGGGAAGAAAGAAATTGAACTCCCCTACCGTAACACTGAAAATTAAGAAATAAAATTTCGTCTAGGTTATTGTTCAAATTTGTTCAACACCGTGTCAATAAACGCAGTTTCCTCCTCTACTCTTTTCCTATGAACACTTTTCCGATCCACTTCCCTGAGAGTAATTTTGCTGCAGCCCATGGTTAGAATTGTATATTTCTTGGAAAGGAAAAGTCTTTGCAAAATTTTCTGATAAAGATCAAATAGAACAGTAACTATTAGCAGGCCATAAAATAACCAACCCTTAGATCAGGGTTGTTCAGGTAAATGTTCCGAAAATAAAAGAAACTGTAAAATGATACCATAAAACCCAAAATTACCACAAATATTATTATTTTATATTTTCCCCAAATGCAAAATATACCGGGTAACTCTAAATTTTGAATCCCCGACACACCTTGTGCTATGATGCTATTACTAGAAACATTTACATGAGAATAATGTCAAAAAGTAGTTACATAACAACAGGCCCCAGAATCCCCAAATTTGATTGCCTCCATAATGATTGTTTATGGGGACATACTTAAACGAAAAGATGTACACCACCCAGTAAACAATTTGGTGAAGTGTCCCCTTTTTTGGCGTTTCTATTACTATTTCACTTCAATTATAGTTCGAATCAACTTTATCGTCATTTGTATTCCGACAGATGGAGTGGTTTCGTCGACTGAGAGAAAATGAACTCTAAATGAACTCTTTCATGACAAAAAAACTCATGCGCATCTTCAATATGATGGCAAGTGACTCCAAAATGTTTACTGGGCAACAACAATGTCGATGCTTGAAGGACAAAATTCGAAAAAATAGTGTTCAAATAACACTTGAAGTCTAGAACAAATCTTCTTAAAAAGCTGTCATCTCAATCAATAAAACATAAATTGTATTCAAAATAAAACATCGGCCTGTATGGCGAACATAAATTCCAGTTTTCATTCCCGGCTTGTTCTTCCAGCAGGTAACAGGTAGAAAGCCGTTTCGCTAACGGATCCACGGCTTTAGAAACACAACTAGAATCTGTACTTCACTGATAACGTTCTCAGACTTCTTTTGAATCTATTCTCACGTCAAGCAGCATGTCAAAGGGTTGTTTACAACATCGCGAAGTCTTGTCTTACGTCATTCATCCCTTAAAGAACATATGAGGGGATTTTGCGCGGGACTTGTACGTATACAATCCACAACGTCATAACTCAGGGGTAGTCTCTTTACTTCTTCCATATGGACCACCACTTTATAAAGGTCGTTTGCAAACTGGCTGTAAACTGCACTAGTCTCTAGAAAACGCGGGATACCCCCATACGTAGGCTGTCGGCTTGTGTGTGCGTACATTTTGACGAACTTTATAAAGTTCAACTTATTATAATTTTACATCGTGAGTATAACAAGGACCCTGACTGGTAGCCAAATAAAATTTGAAACAGTGAGAGTAAAAAAGAAAGGAAATTTGAAACAAGAATTGGAAACAAAAATTTCGCATCACGCAGGTTGTATTTATCCTTCGGCTTCCAAATTTGTAGATAATGTTTTATCGGGCTTCAAACTTAATTATTTTTTTATAAATAATTAAAAACTTTTGTCTCTGCTTTATCTTAGAATATCATTTACTTCTTTATTTTATTTACAATCATTAAACACAAAACGTAAACTTATGTACTATTTAACGTAATATATTTGACCTAATATTACGTTTTGTTATTTACCGAAGTTTAACTTAACTCTGTTACATTGCCATTAAATAAATGCAAAATAGATTATAAATCAAAGACAATGTATTAATTTAATTTGCATAAAAATCAGCAAATGTAAATGTATTGTCAAAAGATAACTTTTGTTACATAAGCCTTAATTAAATGTATAACTGTATTAGGTATATAAATTACTTGCAACAATGCAGAACTTGCAATACAATGAGCAGAGAACCTTTTTTCCTAAACTTTTACTCTCTTTGGACCTTTACCTTTTCTTACCTTTTTCCTTTTTTATTGATTCTCCAAAATTCATTAACTTATGAAATTAAAAACATAACGACTTCACACTTTCTCATTTTCCTCTTTGAAATTAATTACCTATGCTTTTCTTCTAAAAGCTGTAAACAATATAAAAAAATTCTAAAATAAACTTTAATGCATATAAACTAACACCCGTAAAGTTTATTTGATGGTGCCTTCATAAATAACGCTGGTATAACATTGTAACGTATTTCTTCATCGTCTCAATCTAATTTTCTAACCCTCAAGTCTTTGTGTACGTCACAGGGAAAATAAATAATTATAAAGCTGAGGGGGTAGCAATAAGTACTAAGGTAAATAAGTCGGTCACCGTTTCTATTGTTATTTCTATTCAAGTTTTTTTTCCTGTCAAGGTACAATACCAGGTAGTTCGTACGTGGCGCGTGCCAAAATTGGTAACATTACCAAAATTTCACAGAAAAGTAAGCCTTATTTATAAATGTTATAAGTACCATATTACCGAAATTTTATATTTAAAATTCTGTAAAGGTGAATATATTATTGTTTATAATAGTAAATATGATTATTATATATAATTATGTTAGATTAAGTACAAATATTTAAGAATTATTGACAACAGAAAGCTAGTTGCTCTAATCGTAACTACAGCAATAGACTTGGTGGAGTCAAAATTTAAAATTATAATACCAGGTATATTTTTCATTTCGGTAAAATTTAAAATAATTTTATTTCTAGTAATTTTGGGTTTTATGATATTCGATTATGGCAGTCGATTCAATTTTTTAGTGGTCGATTTTTCAATTGTTGATTGAAATTAATGTTAATAAATGAGTATTGCCGTGTCTATTTTAATAAATATCTAAATGTTGACGGAGATATAGCAATTAAGAATTTGAATTGTAGTTTTAGCGCTAGAGATGTCGGCCATATTTGTATGACGTGAAATGCATTTTAGTCAGTTATTTGTTGAGTAGGTAGTCGAAATAATCAAGTTAAGTCAAAGAATAATAAGTTTTTATTTTATTTAACCCTGCTAAGGCAGACATAATATTGGAATTTTATTGTTCCTTGAAATAGCTGTAAATAATATTTGATATATAAATACATATAGCAGAGATTTATGAGCTGTAAGGTTGGCAGCGATTGTGATGTCACATGCATTTGGAATGTGTACAACGTTGAATTCGTTTAATAATTAAAGAGACAAAATGACCTTTTTAATTGTTAATATCTCTTAACATATAAGGAGATATTAAAAAATAATTGAACATTTGAGGTTCTAGTAACCCACTTTTTTATATTTTTACTGTCTTTAAATATGTTTTATATATTAATATTTCAAACATATTACATGTGTATTAGAAAAAAATCAGCTGCTATAAAAACACACTCCAATTGAATAATAGTTGGTACGTCAAGGGGGCGCGCAAGTCGATAGTTAAGTCGGCGCCAAACGCAGATGTCCTGTCCCTGAAAGTCAAGGTGTTTCAAGTTACACACATGGAGAAAATATGCGTAAAGAAAAGGACGGTGGTGTTAACCGCATTACGACTGCGGTTTATGAAACAATGTCTGCGTCAATCTATAAAATCAAAAAGTTCTCATGACAGACGTGTCAAATCCAGTTGCGAAACGGAAATTAAATAATTACTTAATCTTAATTTAAATAGCGTATTAAAAATCGCTCTTAGACTTCTTGCAAATTAGAAGAAAATAATGACACTTTTGAATTCTAATAAATCTAATTTCATGACTTTTAATTCACCATCCCCCTTGTCACGTCTTGTTACACATTGTGAATCACACATTTGAAAAGAAAAAAAATATGTTTAATCTTATTCTGGTTTTGTGAATTTTAAAGTATCACTGTTTTAATTTTGTATTTAATTTAAATTGTATAGCATATGGTAATTTACATTTTCTTTGTTTTCTAGAACATTACAAGGTCCAATGTTTCTAAATTAAAAATACTAAATTAAAAAAAACTATATTATAACCACCAAAATGTAACAATGTGTCAAGATGCAGTAGGATTTTTTTTAAAGAAGTTTAATCACAGTTTTTTCAAAAATAAACAAATAAAAAAAATTTCTATTACTAAAACCTCACTGTTTTGATATTTGATTTGCTGTTTTTATTTAATATTGTAATCTAGATTTCAAGTTTTTGTTTAAGCATTCCTTTACACATTTGTGTTTTAATTTAAGTTTAGTTAATTTAGTTAGTGCGTATGCATCGTTAGTAATATAAATTTTAACAGTTCGACTTAAAATTGTATGCGAAATAATTAAAATTGCTATTTTTAATAACAATTAGTAATAGAAATTGTTTTCACTTCTATATTTTTCAAAAACTAACATTAAACTTCTTTTAAAAGTAAATCCTACGGCATTTTGACAAATTGTCACATTTTGAAGGTTATAATATAATATAGTTTTTCTTAATTTAATATTTTTAATTGAAAACATTGGACCTTCTAAGGTCCAAAAAAAACTAAGAAAACTTAAAAAATAAATTAAATTAAAAATGGTACTGTGAATGACTACGCGTATTGCTATATGCTAAACAATTTAAATTAAATACAAAATACAAAATAAAATTAAAGCAGTGAGTGGGAATGATACTTTATTGTTATTAAAAACAGCAACTTTAATTTTTTGACATTCAATTTTGTCCAACTGTCAAACTGACAAATACTAACAATATATTACTAATAACAATGCATGCGCACCAACTACATTAACTAAACTCAAATTAAAACACGAATGTGACAAGGATGTCAATTCTGAAAATCTGAAATCTACATTAAAATATTAAATAAAAACGTAAATTAAATATCAAAACAGTGAGCGGGAATGAGGCTTTAGGAAGTCGAATTTTAGATTAGGCGTGGCATAACGAAGGTCCTCGAAAAGTAACACCTCCTATTGCAGTACCCAATATTTTAAGATTTCCTATTTTACATTCATAATTATTGTACAAAGTCTAAAGGTCAATGAATTCCGTATTTATTGATATGGTAATATCACCAACGGCTGGAAAATTAGTCCTTTGTATCGGAAAAGTATTAGAAATAATTATGTGGCAATTACAAGACATCTGCATAAGACAAGAATACGGAACGTCTAAGGTCCAGGCTGGGATCTACCATAAGCTCCAAATCAGGAACAGGGAATCACACTATACGGTCAGTGTGATTTTGGGTTCAATCATAAGGGTGGAATTCAAATGAATAGGGATTATAATATAACAAAGCAAAGTTGTAAACGAATGATACATATACATCTTATTGTTGACCATTGTTAAGCATTGTTATAAAATATTATATTCACATATATACCATAAATGTATATAGGTAATAATCTATAATATAAAATTCACATAGTTACAAAAATTGAAACGGAATGTTAAAGAAGCTGTGGGAAAATTGGGGATGCTTTATTCAAGAACAAACAAAGTTAATTTTTAAGAAATTGGTGGCATGGAAACGTGATTTTCTGACGTTATACGCGCCATTCTTGATGATATACTCGCCGTGCAATAGAAAATATTATCATATATTATGAAAAGAATTTCATGTAGTTGTGTTATACTCGTAAATCATTATTTTTTCGTTGTTACATAACGTGTAAACTCGCCAAACGCAGGTAACAGGTGTATCTGCACTGTATTTACGTTTATACTCGTCCCAGCTTATCGCTTCTTACCGATTCTTATGACAATAAGACAGGCTTATTATCAGTTTATACTTGGTATAAATTTTATAACAGATTTATTTGTAAGGCGGTTAGTCTTTAAAAAGTTGTTCTTCAGAAGTTTTATGAATATGTTCATTCACAAAAGTGTAATTTGTTTCTCTTAAAGCAGATCACAAAACGTAGTATATTAGGTAAAATTGTTTACGTAATAGATATCTTTCGTTATGTTAAATACACGTTACTATGTTTAACGAGATTAATATATTAGTAAAAGATTTACAATGTCTTCCGCATTTATTTAATGATAATGTAACAGAATTATGTTAAACTTTGATTAACTTTAGGTAAAATATATTACTTTGATGATACATGTTTGTTGTTTTTAAGTAAATTTACCACAGAAACGCACTTGTAATGTTCTTTGTGTACGCAAGACGCACGTGTAAGTTAAATACGGAAGTACTTCACATCATCGGGATGAATATACGTTTACTTCCCCTTACTCCGCATTAGTTCTAAGATTTTTTTCATTTATTTCAATATAATACATAATAATAATATAAATAACGTAAAACTAGGGTCACATTCACATAACGTGACCCTGGATACGATGTACCTAAATCCTGGAGACTGTGGGATTCGATTCGATCTAAATCTGGGATCCGTGGATCACCCCTTATGCGCCCAGACATTAAAGATAATGTAAACCTTCAAAACTACCTTCATTTAGATTTTATTAACGTCGCAGGTAACTTTAACCTTTCAACTTTTAAATTTGAAATATGCTGAATATGCAGAATCCGTTTAACGATTTTGGTACATTTTTGTCAATGAAGTTTTAAAGAATTAAATGTTACACTACCATTATTTTATTATTAAATAGAGCGGACCTCTAATTTAAAACCTCTTTGTGTCTTTCAAAAAATCAAAAAGATCAAATTTTTCAACCACCAAATAAAAATCACTTCCAGTAAATAAACTACTAATTATTAGCGTTCCTCTGAACAAAATTTCTATTATTAAATGTTGTGAACGATCTTTTTTACAATTTTTTGACAATTTTCTACATGTGATATCTGAATTTCTGAAATTAGCTATCAGGATCTCAAATGTCTAATTATTTTTTAATAAATAGCAATATTATAGGCATAACAACTGATATAGTCATTTTTGTCTCTTCAATCATTAAAAAGAGTGATTGTGATCTCTTGCGAATTTGAAAATAAAAATTTCGCGACAAATTGATGCAGCAGTATGTAAAGAGAGACATTGCAGAATAAGAACTACAAAAACATACGACAAATATTGATAAATCGTTATTGTAATAAAAATTAGAAGAAAAATGCTGCAGTAATTGGAAACAGAACCACTAAGCAACTTATGGAAGGGAATCCAGAAGATGCAAGAGAGCGAGAAAGACTCTGGACGAGGTGGAAGGAACAAGTAGAAGAAGACTTACAGAGGATAGGTGTGATGCATTGGAAGAGGAAAGCGGTCAATTGGAGGGAATAGAAAAAATCTCAAAGTTCTAGATGGACTGTAACCCCAAGATGATAATGATGAATCGTTATAATGATCCGTCCGGTCGAACGTTGGTTCCAAAATGAGAACAACCTTATGTTAATTATCTTGCCAGAAAAGCATATAATCACTGGAAAATTATACCCTTAAAACGCTTACCCCTTACAACTTCACAGACTAAAAGATTGCAGGTTTTTTTTGCAAAATACACATGTCATCCACCCCGTGAAACCGTAACAGAATTTCGTAACTGACAACTGTACCCCAAAGTCGTCAAAATTCAGTAAGTTTTAAATTTATATGCTACCACTGTACATTAAAACTATGTCATACTTGCTACGCAATATTTATACCCTTAATTTGAAGGTCTGAGATAATCAGTGACGTGGATTTTTTTATAAAACATAAATATTTTACTCTACATTAAATAATAACGAGAATTATTAAAGGGTAGTTTTTGAAGTCTCATTTTTTATTTGTTTTTTAAATCTTGTATTTTTAATTACATAATTTAATCACTGTTAAACAATTACGTATATTTAAGGTTTTTCTAATATAACAGAAGTTACTTATTAGGTAAAAAGTATTATCTTGCAGCCTACTCACACACCCGAAACTATATTTAATGTATCAGGTAGCTACAAACTGATATTGGGCGCTCGTGTAAGGGTCATATTCAAACATCAATAACTCTCAAATTATGCAACTCAGAGCAATAATTTTGATGTTGCTTTATATATAATATCTCTGTGTGTCAATACATTAGAAAAAACTTATACATCAATGTGCCAGTTATTGAGATATGTAAGAAAAACTAAAAAAAAACAGACAAATTTTTAAATAAAATTCGCATAAATCATTTTTTTTTTAATTTTTAGTTTGAAAGTTTTCAAAATGATTTTATTACTTGATAGGTGTTATAATTACCTTTCAAATAATATTTTATTCATATCCGTAGGTCCTTTAAATCCAGATTTATTGATAATTTTTCAACGAGTCAACAAAAATAAAAAGTAGTCGGAGACAGTCATGGTTCAGTTATATTTTCACGGATTTATTTCCAAAGACCTGTATCCAACAGACTTTACGGAACAAGTCTACCAACAGGACCAATTTGTACATATACTTCCGCGTGTGAACCAATTTAAATCGAAATCAAAAACCCTCAAAATATAGATCCTGTTTTTGCTCGGTGAGAAGATCAGCTCTCGCAAAATAAAACGCTAACAATAGAAGACTGGCAATCTGAAAAGTGGGTTTTTGATACACCATTCCTATAGATATATAAATAGTTCAATAAAATAGCCCTTATAAAAAGACTGTTGCTAGGTATTTGCAACAAATTGGGAGGTTATATCATGTTTAGATGTCAAGTTTGTTTTATATGAATTAATTCTTAAACATCTTTCTCAAATTAGTTACTTCTTAAATAATAAGATTTCTTAAACGATAAATTTTCGTTGAACATGAAATTTACTGATTGTAACTTTTTTGACGTCATTTAACATTAGACGGTTTGATTAGTATTTAAATTTTGTTCAAAATAGTACCGTCTAATTTTAAACTGCGTTTTTTGATAATCCGATGAATGCCGTCCGTAGCGGTCACTGCATACACCTTCCCTTCCTTGCGAACTTATCACTTTAAGTGATCTCTTTCAGTTATTATATGAAAGTCAGACCTACCTACTATACTGATGTGTATACTGACAACAAAATAACAATTTAGTTTATAATCTTTTTCTAGCCTTAGTTTTCGTAAAAGTATCAATGACTTCGGTTAAATCTATGCTTAATGTTTTGTTTTCGACGTTAAAAGTAATTCAAAAAATGTTTCACTCATGTAAATCAGATCTGTTCGATAACGATTACTGTTCGCAAAACTCAGGAATACGGTCACCAGTTATTACTTTATACCTCACAACAATGCTTAGCTGGTTATCTTTGATAAATCTAAATCTGCACTGTTCTTTTCATAAAATGAAATAAAAACTGTGATTTCTCATAAGCCTCAATGTTAAATTAAAAAATTCAAAGTTCATTATATTTATACTGGTTCTCTGCAGTTTTGGTAAAATTTAACGAGATCATTATCTTATTATAATCTACTAATAAGCCAAATTTTAGAAAATATTAAACGGTGACTCTCTGACTGACAGTACTACCTTAAAGTCGTGTTGAAACCTATTTTATTTACATTCCAAAGGTGGGGGAATTTATAGCTAGTACAATACGAAGTGTGCTGGTCAAGGTCCGAGAGCCCCCTGAGTTTGAGGGCCCCGGTGCCCAGCACCGACTGGCCCATACCTAGCTACGCCAGTGACTCTAACGTAACATTTACGTAAATAACTGTACAATATTGTTTCTAATTTAAATATAATTAGCGTATCATTAGAGGTAAAAATGAAGCTAATATAAATGTCACAAAACGTATTATACTGTTACATATTACATCTTACTCTTTATTATATTTCTTCAAAAATACAAAAATAGACACAAATTCGCCATCTATGTTTTCAAGATAATACTAAACTAACATAATAGCGGGAAAAGCACCTTGCTATACAAGAGATGACCGTAAAAACAGCCCCTAAGATGTAAAGTTCGTTGTCTCTTTTCTATTTATGTAAAATATATAGAACATAATACTGACTCTCTCTAACGCATGTAACATATGTTTATTTTCTTCTAGAAATCAGTACATTCATACTCAATCAGCTGTTTTTATTTATATTTCAGCATAAGTTGTAGAATCTATCTCAATTGATTCTGTAGTATAATATGTAATGTATGCCAATTTGCAAATGCAAATTAAAAAATTTCTTTTTAAATACATATATATTTATTGCCTTTTTTTATACATATTTCAAGCATTAACAAAATTTGGTTCTTATACATCTTTAAAATCAAAATCTAATTAGCAATTTCTTAAAAATAAATTTGCTAATACCTTAGAAATTTTGAATATTTATTTGGACATATACTCGTAAATACTTAACTTCAAAAAACCTCTGTAGGCCTCTGCAGCTTCTTCCTAAAAATGCAAATATCACATTTATATAACATTAATGTAACATTTACGGCAATGTTATAGGCAAATTTTAAATATCGAAGTCACAGATTCTTCTTCTAATTTCATCAAACTTATAATAAATATTAAAATATTGCAAGTTCTAGAAATTCAAAATTTTGAATATTTGCTAAAAAAATTTCAATCAAAAATTTTTTTTCTTTCTCTAATTTTTCTCAAAATTTCATCGAATAAAAAAAAACTTAAAATGGCAAATTATATTAAATGGTTAAATTTATCAGTTTTACATATTAAATATCAATATTTAAAATTATTTTTAAGATTACCAAAATTTTCAAATACACAAATTCAACAATTTCTAATATTTAACTCTAATAAGAAAATTTTAATTAAAATCTCTTTATAACTTAAGAATCACTATAGAGAAAAATTTCACAACAATGCAACAAATAATCCACTAATCAATTGTAACTAATTTTTCACAAATTTTCGGAAAAATCAAACATTAAAATTTTTGAAACTTTTATTTTTTTTTAATTTAAATATTTCATATAACAAACGTTCACCTACCATCCCCTAGAAGCAACTGAAGAAAAATTCAAAAAAAAAAAATAAAATTCCAAAATAAATGCAAATGCATTTATTCCTTTTACTCATATACGTTGTATATCAGACTGTACTCTTCTAAGCAACCCCTGTACTTTAAGTTAGAGTGGGGGCATAATAGCATAAGAGTGGGAAGGGTATATAAGAACATACAAGTTCAGCTCAGGCACAGTCAGACGTTCGCTTCAAACGGTGCTAGGTTCCGCCAATAAATTCAATTCAGTTAAAAAAAATGATAACTACAAATGCATTTTAAATGTATAGTGTGTTGTTATACATTAACTAACTTATATCAATAGTAATTAGTGATTTTACGATTCATTTAACATTTTCTAAAAAATTTAGTGTATCTATAATAATTTTCATATAAAATCAAATAAAAATGTTTTGGGATGAAAGTAGTGAAAATACCGAAGTTTTTCAGTGCTGCAGGTACTTAATTTGTGATTTTCTTAATTACTTTGTGTGCTTAGAGAGTGATAAGATCAAAACCTGGGATTTATAAAAAAATATTTAGTAATTAATTTTTTGCAAACATTTATTATTAAATAAAAAAATAACTACCAAAAAAAACTAAAAATGAATTCAGAAATTACACTATTTGCGTAATTCTTATGTCGAATATGTTAAAAATACAATTTTGGTCCATACGCTTATCTGTTGTGAATAACAAGTTCTGGCGCTTAAAATGCCGGTGTCAGACACGTAATCCTGATTTACCGCGTAAATATCCCGTGCCTCTTGTGAATATGTCGTGACATATAATTCAATTACATTCTATTTGTTTATAACATTACACATATTCTATTTAATTATTATCACAGGCAGGTGATAATTATTTATAATAAGGAAAAATGTATATAAAGATGTTTATTTATATTATCTATCAATGAAGTTATAATTAATTGTGGTAGGTCGTGTTAATATACATTTTTACAAAACAAAACAATTATTTATAAATTTTACATATTACTTTACATTTATTGTAAACATTTTAAATATATATGTTATGTATACATTGTATACATATGAGTTTTTGGCGGGTGTATACGTTGGCAACACTGCGCCAACAGCACCCCTATTCAGTTAAAGACTGAATCACAATTTTTTGATGTGTTTTAAATTTTGAATATTTTTTTTTGATATGAGTTTTTATACTATTTTTAATAAATTTTCAAAAGAGCGAAGGTCACTATCTATTTTTTATATAAAAGTTTTTAATTAGAAATCAAAGAATTGTTATTTATATAGTTTTTTTTTTCAGCATGATTACTAACAATTTCACGCTGTCCCCGGCAAGCAAACCACTCCATGGCAGAAGCCGGTTTAACCTGGCTCCCATGTCTGTCAATTATGACATGTGCTCGTCGGGCAATAAAGAAAATATTCAAAATAGCCCACTGCGGAATGACGATGTGTCTTTCTATGGGGGTTCGAGTCCCGCCGGTACTCCCCCTCCTTGTGCCATGAGCCCCTGTATTGACATGGATATAGGCAGCCCTCAAGTGAGCCCTTCAAAGGTAAATATTAAAACCTGCCTCAATAGTTTGATTGTCAGATTTCGTTTTTTTTGCGATAGAACCTAAATTTTAACATTATTTTGCAGTTTACTATGGTTCGACAAGGTCTGCGTGCTCGTCAACCCTTGGAGGATCACGATGCTAATTCTTTTGATTCTGATTCTGGATATGGGGCCAGCTTCGGTAGGCAAACCAAAAAATTCAGATTCGCTGAGCCATTAGACGTAGCACCTCGTCGGTTGATAGAACGCTCTCCACGCAATGAAACGTCTCCAATCAATAAATCATCATCATCATCATCAAATTTAAGAATATTTCATAGCTTGTCCTCTGGGAGCGTCGAGTCAATGGACGATGGATTCATGGAGCTTTTTGAAATGGACAGTATGGATGAAAATGCTCAGCTGCCTAGTAACTTGAATTCTCTAATTTCTGGAGATATTAAAGCTATAAAGACTCCAGATTTTTCTCGTCCTAACTTCCGCCGTTCTTTAAGTATGAATACGGAGAACCTTACACCTGCGTCTTCAAAAGTACGGAATTGTTTATTTAAGCCATCAACACCTGATTTATTCACGACCACAGCGATTGAAGTTTCACCCACTACTACAGAAGCATCTCGTTGTTTCAAACGTCCTAAGCCACCCTGTGAATTAATTAGCCCCGTACAATCAAAACGCAGAAGGTCTTTCAATCTGCATTCCATTTCTGAGAGTCCCAAATCGATTCCCAGACCGGTTTTACAAAGATCATTTTCTGAGAATGAAGCGTCCATCAAACTGGCATTAGCTCGATGTAAGTATTTTAACAAAAATCTTAGTGCTACCTGCTCAGATTTTTATTTTGATACAGTTTTTTAATATCATATTTTTATTTGCAGCGAACGACGAACCCGGCTTGATTGGTGATTTTAGCAAACCTTTTTGCTTACCTCTTATGGAAGGGCGCCATCAAGACCTTAAATCAATTTCCCCCGATACCTTGGCTCTACTGATTCGTGGTAACTACAATCAAACCGTGGCTTCATTCAAAGTCATTGATTGCCGGTATCCTTACGAATTTGAAGGAGGCCACATCACTGGAGCCAAGAACTTTTACACCAAAGATCAAATAATTAAAGAACTAGTTCAAATTAAGACTGATACACCACAAGTTCAACCAGATGAGCCTAGGAGACATATCTTAGTTTTCCACTGTGAATTCTCGTCAGAGCGAGGACCCAAATTGTAAGTACTTTTGAATGGAGCATTTCTTTCTTTTAAATTGTTACTAATATACTAATACTAATATTATTGCTTATTTATAGATCACGATTCCTCCGTAATTTCGACCGTGATAACAACAAAGAATCTTATCCCGCATTACATTATCCTGAAATATACCTTCTTCACGGTGGTTACAAGGAATTCTTCCATTCGCACTCCGATTTGTGCGACCCAATCGCCTATCGGCCCATGTTGGACCCTGATTATGATGCCGATCTTCGACATTTTAGAGCAAAGTCAAAAAGCTTTAATGGTGAAACCAAGGGAACAGCTCGTTTTCTAAAATCCAGGTCGCGTTTAAATCTATAAACTCCTGGTCAATTTTCTGTGATTTTACTATTGATTTATAAGTGTTAAAAGAGAAATCTGTGCAAAAATAATAAGTGATTATTTTCTATAATACAAAATCAATTGTTTAAAGAGTGATTGTAGCAAAGTGTGAATGTCTCTTTTCCAACGAGGAATAATTGGAGTTAATTTTAATATAGTCGGACAAATGTAATTATTTTTAAATTATTTGTGAGATTTATTTTAATTTTATAAATTATTGAACGAATTTGTACCTGGATTGACTTATATTTTCCATTTAAAAGTTCAATAATATTTGTAAATGCATAAATGAAGGATATGTTGAATTTGTATGATTCTTCAGAGAATTTGAGAATATGTTATGTTTAATCATAGATGAAACAGTTGTGCATTGTATGAAATTGATTAAGACGCCAACTGATATTTAAATAGATATAAACGAGACACAAGTCATAAAATGATTTGAACAAAAATGTTCGCAATTTGAAAAAAAGAGTAATCGATAATATTGCAATAAATTTACTAAAAACTAGATTTTTATAAAATTAATTAAAAAATATTTAATGAATTGTGAACATTTAATTTTAAGTTATTTTTTCTATTTTTTTATTTTTCCAAATTTTATGTTGAAAATATCATAACATGTAGTATATTCTTGTCACTTATTATCAATTGTTTATATTTATAATTTTGAACAATTTGTTCATTTATGTGCATTATTTTTATATAGCTTCAATATGCCCTTACTAGATCATAAATGTTTTTATACTATAAAAGAAAAAATATATCAACAAATAAAATATATCATCTAAAAATCACTATATTTCATTTTAGCGAAATAATAATGAGTAACATGTATTACAAATAAGATCTATACAGATCTATGTATGAATTGATAAATAATCTTTCATTTATTCATTTGTAGTTTATAAATATTAAATAAATTAATAAAGCTGATTTGAATAAAGTATCAGGTTTAAATAAAATTATTAGTTCTGGTTTTCATTACCGTGTGGCGCTGATCTTGACCATGTCGTTAAGGTCAATTTACGTTGTCTATGGTATATGTTGCGCAATGTTATTTTTATATTGTCTACCCTGTTGTTTACATACCACTTCACAGTCTTCACAGGTGTTTACAGCTTCTTCTATCTGATTCTATCCACAATTCTATCTTACCAACGCGCCATTTGAAACAGTTTGTTTGTGTTACAGCTGTTGCTTTATATCATTATATTTTACTATAATTTAATTGTATTACAACTTTCAAACGTAAGTAAAACTCTTTGTTATAACCTCAAGTAGTTTTTCTTTTAAAATACCAATCTATCACGAATGTTATTCCACATTAATAGGGTTTTCAAATAGCGTTGTCCTGAATATAATTTTTCATTCATATTTTTAATTATTTTTCATATTCATTTATTAGTAGAATAAAGTAATAAAAAACCAATACTCAATTATTGTAATATTTTTGTAAAAATCTTTTGCATGTTTTAGCTTAGATAAATAAAAGTTATGATTTTTTTAATGTATATTATTTGTCGTTTAGTTTGTTTATACCATTTACAACAATGGCCGCACGGGGGCGTGGAAGAAACAATATGAGCCAGAGATCAAATCAGTCGGAAGAGAATTCAAATCACTCGGAAAATAATGAAGAGGGCTTTCAGTTTATGGAAGAACACTACAATTCTGCAAGTAATAGTTATGCATTAGGACCTGGAAAAGAATTGGAGGATTCTCTTCAGCCCGGCAATCTAGCTAAAAGGTTTGAATTACTAACACCTCCTATCGTTTAATGCTCGTGCATAATTTAATAACATTATTTGTGTTTTATTTTTTTTAGCGGAACCAAAGTAGAGAATGTTAAGTTATATGTTGGGAACATTCCTCAGAACCTGCATAAAGGTGGTCTTTTTAATATTTTTACACCTTTTGGACAAATAATAGATCTGCACTTCGATTCAGTAAAAAGATTTGGATTTGTCTATTTTAGAACACAGGCGTACGTATATTACTTATTAGTTTTAAATAGGTTTTCATATATATAAAGGCTGAACTTCTATAATTATTTTTAGCGAAGCTCTTGATGCAATAAATAAACTTAGTGGAGCTGCACCATACAATATGCATGTGACATTTGCAAATAGTCGTAGTATAATTAAAAAAGAGAGTGAAGAAGAAGTTGCAAAAGAGGCTGATTCCGAAAATAAACCAAATAATCAAATACAACAAGGGCGGAAAAGTTTTTGCTATACAAGACCACCAAGGTATATAAAATATATGTAAATCTTAGCTTATTATTTACGTAAATGGTAATAACGTAACGTTTGTTTTTAGCCAATTTGACAAGGAACCTCCAATCAATAAAGGTCATGTCAAAAGAATAGTGACTTTGTCAAGTAACACAAATCACAGAGTGGACGAAGATGCGTTGCCCATATATGGACAGCCTACCAAATATGACACCTCTAATAAGATTATACAGAATAGGACTCAACAACTGCGCAAAAGGTATATATTTATTGCAATAAACTGTTAATAAATGAAAATATTAATGAAACTAATAAGTTGAATGTTTATTGTTTCAGATCAAACTTTCCTGGAGTCAACAGGAATATGAATGATTCTCAGGCTAGGGTGAGTTTTTAATTTTATTTTGTTTAAAACTAAATAAAATATGTAAATATATTTTTTTTTATCAGATTCCACTGCAATACAATATGGAAGGTTTTAGAGATCCAGAAAGAAACAAAACCTTTGAAATTCTTCCTTGCTCTTTCTGCAAAAAAAATTGCATTAAAGAGTGCCATCGTTGTGGTTCTCCATACTGCAGTCCTGATTGCCAAACAAAAGATTGGCCAAATCATCGAACTCTGTGTTTCCCAATGCCGTAAGTTGATTAAATATGACATAATTGCCAATGTTATCATTTATTTTAATAAGTTCGCATTTTGTACTTAGGAAATTAGTTTACGCTTCGAAGAAGCCGAATATTGCCAAAGTACCCGAAACTGTAAACGGTTCCTTGAATTGTGATTCAATAACCGATAATGGAATTGCCGAATGTAGCAAAGTGGACAATAAACTATTTTCTGGTCAAGTTGTGATACAGACACTCTCCGCAGATACTACTCTAAGCAAAACTCAGTTCGAAATGCCGATAACGGATGATAATAAAGTAAATAATGAAGCAAATGGAAAACCTTGTAGTCTATTTTTAAAACTTAAAGCTTCATCAAATCGGCTAAAAAAGGAGAGGAGTGTTGAGAGATTACTAACTGTTCAAGAACCGTGGGAAACTTCGGTTAGCTTGCCAAATGATTGTTATACCGAGGTTAGAACAGTTCAACTCCTACAGTGATATCGTTATTCTGCTTTTACATAATCAAAGACTTATATTTTCAGGTGGCAATTATAAATGAAGGCGACGATGGGTCCTTTTATGCACATCTATCGTGTAATTTTGATATTGTTCAGAAGTTAGTCGAGGAAGGAAATAAGGATGATCTTATTTTAGAGCCAGAGACTAACTTGAGCGCAGGAACTCTCTGCTTTGCTATGTTCGACGATTTATAGTATGTATTTCAAATATCATTTTTCAAGTAGTTACGAAAGTATCATTTGTATAGCATATTCATATGTTTACATAAATTTGATTTTTGGCATACATGTTCAAATGTGAATCTAACTTTTATTTATTGAATTTATCATTTATAGTTATCGTGCCAAAATTATATCAGTAAGTCCCGTAAAGGTTTTCTTTTTGGACTATGGAAATGTTCAAGAATTTACTGTAGAGAATATGATTAAGAAGCTACCGTCTGATTATTTCAAAAATATTCCGAAACAGTCTATCAATATTGTTGATGCACCAGGAGGAACTCAAAAATTAGAACTGTCTGATAGCGTTAAAATAATACCTACTAATAATAAGGTAATTAGATAATTTTTGTTTGATAACAAAGAATAAAATACTATCGGCTGCTTTCGGTATCTCTGATTTAATTGTTTTAATTTAAAAAGTAAAAAAAAACAACATTTGTTTATCTTTAGAATATAAATGGAGCTGTGGAAGTAAAAATTGAAGGGGCCTATTATCCCGAGGTAATGAATACTGAAACCGATAATGGGGTATCAAAGCCTGTGGTAGATGAATCAAAAACAGAGTGTGACACGGCAGTACCGTCTCAAGATTTAAGAAAAGCCTTTGAGAATAATTTAAAAAGAAGGGCTGGAAGTATTTCTACTTCTGCAACATATAATGCCTTAAAGGCTAAACTAAAGCCCAAAGAAAATAAAGAACAGGGAGGAAGTTTAGTTTTTCCTGAATTAACAATTGGGGCATGTATTAAGGTATGGAATTATATATTTACATTAATTAATATAGGTTTTTATTATAAAGAAATTTACTATATTAAAAATATTATCCTAGATAACTGTGCAATGCCTGGAACAAGATTTCGCATGGGTGGCTGACACTGATAATTCACATAAAGCAAACAAAATATTGTTTAAAATTAACAATGCGAAGATTTCTAGGAGACCAATAGCTAGAATTGTAGTAGGCAGTTTAGGGATCGTGAACTATAAAAATGTTCTGTAAGTATTTTGTTAATTGAATTTATTTAAGATTTACTTCATAATTTATATTTCATGTTTGTTCACAGATATCGATGTGTTATTATTATCGATCAACCATTAACTGTGTGGCTATTAGATTATGGTAACACAGTTCAAGTTGAGAAATATGATATCATGGAAATTGTTGAAGAAGAATTACTAACAAAAACAGCCTGCGTTGTAAAGGTGGCTCTAGCTCCTGGCTCTCTATATAAGTTTAACAAAGAGGCTGAGTACGATATCGAAGTTATTGAAAAGGTAATCAACAATTAAAACTTTTAGTCTTACTTAAGATACTGCATAGCAAATTTACAAAATTACAACATTGTTTTAGAAAAATGATCACTATATTGTTACTGTAAGAGGTGATGAGTCAGCCGTTAATGAAGAAATTGATCCAAAGGAATGGTTAGTTAATATCCTTCCATGAAATAATACTATTTTTCCATTCAATATCATACATTTTATTGTTTTATGATATGAAAATAGCAATAACAGGAATTCATGAAAATTGTTATATTTTAATACTTTATAATTTAGTTAGGTTTCAATTTTGTAATTTTTATATTCATGTTGGATATTTTCAGGAACCTGATAAAATATTTGAAGAAGATTGATTCCGGCGAATTACACGTTAAGAAATTATATTGTCATAATCAGGCCATCGTTTCTTTTCAAATTCCGGACCTTTTGGACACTTTCAAATCAGAGCATGATAATTTACAAAAAATATTTCTCTCTGAACAACCGTCTATCGAGTAAGTTATAATTTTAATTGAAAATAATTTCATTTCTTCTAAGTACTAATGTATAATATTTTTCAGAGCTACTATAGGAGATTCAGTCGCTGTAAAATATGAGAACACTTACGAACGATGTGAAATATTATCAGTTACTGACAAACAAGAATACGTGTTGTCTGCTTACGATATTGGAATGATTTTTGAATCGACTACTGTCTATTCCTTACCGCAGAATTTCCGCTATGTTCCTAGATTAATATATAATCTGAAAATAACAAACCTTGATGGTTGCCCCAGAAAATTTCAAAATAGTATGATGGTAAGTGATAGTTTTTCAGATTCACTTTTGAAAGTGTTTGTTTATATTTAATAGAATATTAAAAAATATATATATTTTAGAATGGAAATTCCGCTTTGTTTAAAGTAACAATGCTAGAACCGGAAACCGAAATTAAATGTTCTTTTCCTGATAATCCTGAGGATGTTTTTATCGCTAATGTAACAAAGTGGATTCCTAATCCTTCCACTTCGTCATTGAAATTTTTACCTATACCTGACCCAAAGAAAGACAATATAGTTGTCATTACGGAAATTATTAATCAAAATAGAATTTATGTTAAAGAAATTGATAAAGCGAAAAATGAGAAATATGATCAACTGTTACAAAAAGTTGCAATTCATGCAATAAAAGGTAGTATTTTAAAAATCTGTTGAATGTGTGTGTATACTTTAACTTTACATGATATCACTAAGTTAATTTTTTTTAATTGTAGCTGAGCCGTTCAAATTATTTCCTGTGAAAGATGAACCTGTCGTTGCTTTGTTTTCGGATGGCAATTATTACAGAGCTCTCGTGAAGAAGATAAATAGTGATGAGAGCATTGAGGTTTTTTATACCGAATTTGGTAATTTAGAATTGATGGATTATATATTTAAATTTGAAAAAGTACAATAACTAATATCAGTTAATTTTTTCGCAGGTAACAGTGATATAGTGCTTTTAAACAACATTCGAGAAATTTCTGACGAACTAAAAGCAGAACCTGTTTATATCCATAAAATTGGTTTAGCAGATGTGTTAGATGGCCCCTTAACCGCAGAAGCTAGTCTCCTGTTTGAGAGCATTAGAATATTAGACCCACCCACTAAATTTAAATTGGTTAGAATTGTTTTTTTCTTTTTTTCAATCGTTATTCTGTTATTAAGAGTTAATAATATTTATCTTTTTCATAATTCCAGAAATTTGATTCGTCATTTCCTAAAGTTCATCTAATTTATCCAGACGGGAAATCATTTAACAATGAAGTTGATGAATTGCTAACTCCCCGTTGGCGCGAACTGGAACATTTGCCACTTGAAAAACAACAAGGTATATATTTTTTTAATTTGTAAAGTTTTATCATTAAATTTAATTAATATAATCTATTGAAAATATTTCTCTTTTTTTTAAGTTATTCAACTGGGAGAGATTGTTTTTCTTCGAGATTTGAAAATTAGAGAAGTACCACTTGGCGAAAATATACGTATAGTTGTCTTAGATACAGCATTGTTATCTTCTGGTACATTCTTCGGATGTTATAATGATCTTAGTTTTATGCAAAAGATTTTGGATGTTCAACCTGCTCTGATGGCTGAATACTGCGAAAACATCAAAACATCTTATTCTCCTCGCACTGAAGAAGCGTGCATAGCAAAATTTCCTCGTAAGTATCTACCAATCTGATTACCATTTACCTTATAAAAATAATATATTTGCATTTTACATTTTAGATGATAATGTGTGGTATCGCGCTGTCTGCTGCGATCCTGATCAAGAACGTTGCCATTTATTTAGCGTGGATATTGGTATATTTTGTGCAGCCCATATTGATAATATTCGTAGAATGGTACCAGATTTTCTTGCCGATGAATGTCTTGCAGCCCAGTTTTATATTAAAGGTATGTTAAAATTCTTTCACTCATTTTTAGTCTATGCACAAAATGGAGAATTTTTTTAAGGACACTTTTCTGACAAATTTAAGTGCGCTGATTTCGATTATTTTGTTAACCGTGCCCTAAATTTTGAATGTCATCGGCTATTTCGGATCATTATAATTTTCAGTGAAGTGCTCAATTTTACAGCGTTGGAGTTTAATATCTATTGAAAAGAAATGTTGTATAAATGAATTGTAGGAAATTGAATTTTCTATCAGTTTGATAATAACTATTGTTAATTGAAGACCACGGCTAAGAAGATATTGCAAAGAGACCATTTTTTCAAAATGAAGATTTAAATTATCAAAATTGATTGTGGTAATCAAATAATTTGAAATCAGCCGTTAATTTACCAGTTTGTTTACCCGCTAATTTTCCGCACTTAGTGATTTAGCGACACATTTCTGGGTCATTTTTCTTATAAAGAAAACATTTATTTCTAGGTTTACCAGAATTTTCTGAAGGACAAATTGATGTAGTAAACAATTACGTCGCCACATCACATTGCAGTATTCTGGCTCGATCTGTTACTAAGTCGGAAGATGGAGATTCTTATGTGATTGAATTGCCATCTGATCTCATGAAACTATTGGAAGATGTGAAGTGAAATTTTTATATAGTTTTTTAGTTTATATTTTTAAAAAGTTTTTTGTTTTTCGAATTTTAAAATTTTTATTTGACGTTAATTTAGATTAACTATAGTTTATTTTGTTACATTAATATTACGGAAAGATTTATTTAAGTTCATATACTCGTAATAATCGAATTACATAGTAGAAAATTATTTTTGTACTTCAAATGATTTAGGATTAGCATTTAACCTAATCGTTTCTAATATTATTACAGTATTTTTTTATGTGATATCTATATTTTTTATAAGAAGTCTTAACGTTAAAAGTAACTTCTAAGCGTTGTTTTTTTAGTTGTATTAATTAAAGTTTTATATATTATAAAACAGGAGTTACGATTTATAAACAAAATTTAATTTTAAAAATTAATTACAATATTGCACTTATGATTAATATAAATATTAGTAATTAATACAATAATTAATTAGAATTCAAACTAGTCGTTTATAATACGTGGTCAATATTTTGTTAAAACTTTTTCATGTGATTTTTATATTTTGTCATACTTTTATATAAAAATTCTTAACGTATATACGAACTCTTTCGTATTTTTTTACTAAATCTATACATTATAAGAGAAGTTGATATTAAAAGTGAAATTTAATAAAAAAATAAATGAATGAAATAAGTGTTTAATTAATAAGCTTAATGTGGCATTATAACAGTTTCAGAAAAATATTTGTTGTTGCTTTTTATAAATGAAACTACTTAATTTTGCATTTATAATTTATTAGATTAGATTAATGTCAATTTATTTTAAAACCTGCTATTTAATATAATAGCTTAGGCAATATAATACATATAATAAAATAAGTATTGTAAATAAACGATCAATCTGTACCCGTTAAACAGGAAACATGGATGTGACTTATACCATAAAAATTGATCGAAAAAATGCTTTAGACGCCTCTTTCTTAAGCTAATGCTGCCTGCGAAGAATAAATCCGCAATTCTGTAATATATACATTAAATCAAATAAATAAATGTACATGCACCCTGGTGATTTAAAAATCGCACGGAAATTATTATTTACATTTCTGGTATTGTTAATTCCGAGTATTCTTCGCAGTGCACGCTTAAGAATTTTCTCGACCATTTTTTTCATAGTGTATCTAAAAATATATAACTAAAGGTACTTTATTATCGTTTATTCCTTAAAAGGAATATCTTAAGATTTTAAAATCTTCAATGGTTTCTTTAAGAAATAGCTATATACAAGAAGATGTTTTATTTTTTCATAAAGCAGTAAAATAGGTGCCACATTGTAACATAACAGATAACTTTGATTGTCAGATAAGCCTTTAATAAGGCTTACATGGGTTTAGCATGTAACTTTTACGTATTCATAGAAATGTACAACAGAGGAAAAAACGGTGTGAACAAAATCGACATTTGTCGATTGGTTATAAACTTAGGTTTTATTTTGAATGCATCTATCGACAGATAGATGGGGTCATTTAAATTAATATTATGATTTTTATTAAGTTCACTTGTGTCTATGTTTTAATTAAGTGACAGGTATCAGCTGAGTTGTAATTTGTGTGAATGTAAACAATGTATCAAACTATAAAAAGTGCTTGTCGTATTTGCTTAGAAAACTTAGACGAAGGAAAACATTATCTAATATTTGATGAAAGTGAAAAATATCACACCAAATTAGTAGACTTCATAGATTTAATGGTATTAAAAATATGATGAAAAAGTGAGGTTATTACATTCAGTAAATAATAACATTATTTTATTTTAGCTATTACCAGAAAATGTACAACAAATTTGTAAAAAATGTGTCACAGAATTGAATATTGCTTGCAAATTTAAACTTAAATGCTTAGCATCTGATACCAGAATAAAATTCTTATTGGAAGAAATTAACAAGAAAAGTACACCCAAGTTAGATGTGCTTGACGAAATTATTGTTAAAATAGAAGATGATTCTTGCAATACTTTTATTAGTGAAGATAATGTCAATAAAGACAAGAGAAAAATTAATAAGTATAAGTGTAATGAATGTGATGAACACTTTAAAAATAAAGGGAATCTTAAAACTCATCAACAATCACATAACTTGATAAAATGCCCAGAATGTGATAAATTATTTAAATATAAAAGTAGAATGGAAGAACATTTAAATACGCATTTTAATAGAAAGCCTTTTTCATGTCGTGTTTGTGAAAAGTTGTTTTCTTGCTCAGGAAATCGAAATAGACACTTGAAAATCCATGACGCTATACAGAACTATGAATGTGATATTTGTAGTAAGAAATTTACACAGAAGAGAAATTTAAAAGCTCATATTATCAGACATAATAATCAAACACAAGGGAAAATAGACTGTCATTTATGTAGTAGAGTATTCACGGTAATATAGCATATAATTAATTATTTAACGTATACGTTGGTGTCGTGAGCAGTAATACATTTGATGAACTCTTTAGCACATGCAATGTGATGTATATAATGTGATTAAAGCCATAAGGGTGTACATTATCTGTTTTAAGGGTGTACTAGAACACTGCATACAGAGCTCTCGACAAATTTAAGATTATGCTTTTATTAAAGACTAGGAAAGATATTTTTATGTTTTAGGCTCCTCGGCATCTGACATTGCACTTGTTATGGCATAAAGGACAAATTTGCCGTAAGAAAAATGTAAATATACAGAGAGGTGATTCTAGCAACGATTTTCAATGCAAGAAATGTTCCAAATGTTTTAGAAATAAAGCTTTATTTAACCAACATTTAAGAATACACAATGAAAAGGAATATCTTTGTGAAGAATGCGGGAAATCGTTCACTTACAAGAGTAGGCATCTTCACCTATGAATCTTTAAATTAAATTTAAAGATTTCATGATCACATATTAATATAACTAGCAAAACATTTGCATTTTCAGCATCACTAGTAAATCATTCGAAAATTCATTCTACTAAAAAGGAATTTGAGTGTTCGCAATGTAAACGATGTTTTAGACAACAAATGGGTCTCCACATTCACATGTTGACTCATTCTGGAGTTAAAAACTATGAATGCCCAGACTGTGGGAAAAAGTTTACGCAGAGCTCACATCTTATGTATCATAAAAGAACACATACAGGTCGGAAACACTGAATAGATCAATAACTACATTTCAATTATGTATAATAATAATAAACAATTTTTCTTATAGGTGACAAGCCGTATTCCTGTGATATATGCAACAAGTCTTTCTCTATGAGTAGTACTCTTGTTGTTCATAAGCGAATACATACGGGAGATAGGCCATTTAAATGTACACGCTGCGCTAAGGCGTTCCAGTCATCCAGCAGTCGAAGCAAACATGAAAAATCTCACGATTTGCACATTGCTTTCCTCAAAAATATTTGCTCATGATCATAATTTTATGTAATTTTTTGTATATCTAGATATCAAATAATGTAGAATGTAATATCTATATATTCTAGAATGGCAAGAAATCCTAACAAATAAGAAATAAATAAATAGGAAAATAAAGTTGGTGTTTGTATTTTGATAATTTAAATATAAGTACTACATAATTGTAGACGCCTGCCATCAAGAAATATAAAAAATGGTTTTTAAGTTTAGGGAATTGTTACTGCCATCTATGAATTAAATCATTATTTAAACTTTAGCTAGTCAATAATAGATGGAGAGAGCAGCAAGTAAGTGTTGTTGCATTATATCAGGCGTCGATTTAATTCCCTTAACCTTCTTTCGTTAAGAAAAAATAATTAAATACATGTATTCCAAAATTAAAAATTCGGTGGTTTTTCTTATTTTCGTTAAAAAAAATGAAATAATGTATGATGCTTTAAAGTCTAAAGTTGAACTTGACTTTAAAGTTGAGTTATAGTCTTCTTTCGTTAAAAAAAATAATTTAATATATTTATCTTAAAGTTAAAATTCTGTGGTTTTATAGTTTTTAAGAAGGTTATAGCCTTGTTTCGTTGAAAAAAAAAGAAATAATTTATGATTCTTTAAAGTCTAAAATTGAACCTTTTCATCATTTTTAACAAGATTAAAGTCTTCTTTCGTTAAGAAAAATAATTAAATATATTTATCTTAAAATTAAAAATTCTGTGGTTTTTATAATTTTTAAGAAGGTTATTATAGCCTTGTTTCGTTGAAAAAAAATGAAATAATTTTAGTTTTTTAAAGTTAAAAATTCTGTGATTTTTATAATTTTTAAGAAGGTTATAGCCTTGTTTCGTTGAAAAAAAATGAAATAATTTTAGTTTTTTAAAGTTAAAAATTCTGTGATTTTTATAATTTTTAAGGTTATAGCCTTGTTTCGTTGAAAAAAAATGAAATAATTTTAGTTTTTTAAAGTTAAAAATTCTGTGGTTTTTATAATTTCTAAGAAGGTTATAGCCTTGTTTCGTTGAAAAAAAAAGAAATAATTTATGATTCTTTAAAGTCTAAAATTGAACCTTTTCATCATTTTTAACAAGATTATAGTCTTCTTTCGTTAAAAAAAATAATTAAATATATTTATCTTAAAATTAAAAATTCTATGGTTTTTATAATTTTTAAGAAGGTTATAGCCTTGTTTCGTTGAAAAAAGATGAAATAATTTGTAGTTTTTTAAAGTTAAAAATTCTGTGATTTTTATAATTTTTAAGAAGGTTATAGCCTTGTTTCGTTGAAAAAAAATGAAATAATTTTAGTTTTTTAAAGTTAAAAATTCTGTGGTTTTTATAATTTTTAAGAAGGTTATAGCCTTGTTTCGTTGAAAAAAAAGAAATAATTTATGATTCTTTAAAGTCTAAAATTGAACCTTTTCATCATTTTTAACAAGATTATAGTCTTCTTTCGTTAAAAAAATAATTAAATATATTTATCTTAAAATTAAAAATTCTGTGGTTTTTATAATTTTTAAGAAGGTTATTATAGCCTTGTTTCGTTGAAAAAAAATGAAATAATTTTAGTTTTTTAAAGTTAAAAATTCTGTGGTTTTTATAATTTTTAAGAAGGTTATAGCCTTGTTTCGTTGAAAAAAAATGAAATAATTTTAGTTTTTTAAAGTTAAAAATTCTGTGATTTTTATAATTTTTAAGAAGGTTATAGCCTTGTTTCGTTGAAAAAAGATGAAATAATTTGTAGTTTTTTAAAGTTAAAAATTCTGTGATTTTTATAATTTTTAAGAAGGTTATAGCCTTGTTTCGTTGAAAAAAAATGAAATAATTTTAGTTTTTTAAAGTTAAAAATTCTGTGGTTTTTATAATTTTTAAGAAGGTTATAGCCTTGTTTCGTTGAAAAAAAAGAAATAATTTATGATTCTTTAAAGTCTAAAATTGAACCTTTTCATCATTTTTAACAAGATTATAGTCTTCTTTCGTTAAAAAAATAATTAAATATATTTATCTTAAAATTAAAAATTCTGTGGTTTTTATAATTTTTAAGAAGGTTATTGCCTTGTTTCGTTGAAAAAAGATGAAATAATTTTAGTTTTTTAAAGTTAAAAATTCTGTGATTTTTATAATTTTTAAGAAGGTTATAGCCTTGTTTCGTTGAAAAAAGATGAAATAATTTGTAGTTTTTTAAAGTTAAAAATTCTGTGATTTTTATAATTTTTAAGAAGGTTATAGCCTTGTTTCGTTGAAAAAAAATTAAATAATTTTAGTTTTTTAAAGTTAAAAATTCTGTGATTTTTATAATTTTTAAGAAGGTTATTGCCTTGTTTCGTTGAAAAAAGATGAAATAATTTTAGTTTTTTAAAGTTAAAAATTCTGTGGTTTTTATAATTTTTAAGAAGGTTATAGCCTTGTTTCGTTGAAAAAAAATGAAATAATTTTAGTTTTTTAAAGTTAAAAATTCTGTGATTTTTATAATTTTTAAGAAGGTTATAGCCTTGTTTCGTTGAAAAAAGATGAAATAATTTGTAGTTTTTTAAAGTTAAAAATTCTGTGGTTTTTATAATTTTTAAGAAGGTTATAGCCTTGTTTCGTTGAAAAAAAATGAAATAATTTTAGTTTTTTAAAGTTAAAAATTCTGTGATTTTTATAATTTTTAAGAAGGTTATAGCCTTGTTTCGTTGAAAAAAGATGAAATAATTTGTAGTTTTTTAAAGTTAAAAATTCTGTGATTTTTATAATTTTTAAGAAGGTTATAGCCTTGTTTCGTTGAAAAAAAATGAAATAATTTTAGTTTTTTAAAGTTAAAAATTCTGTGGTTTTTATAATTTTTAAGAAGGTTATAGCCTTGTTTCGTTGAAAAAAAAAGAAATAATTTATGATTCTTTAAAGTCTAAAATTGAACCTTTTCATCATTTTTAACAAGATTATAGTCTTCTTTCGTTAAAAAAATAATTAAATATATTTATCTTAAAATTAAAAATTCTGTGGTTTTTATAATTTTTAAGAAGGTTATAGCCTTGTTTCGTTGAAAAAAAATTAAATAATTTTAGTTTTTTAAAGTTAAAAATTCTGTGATTTTTATAATTTTTAAGAAGGTTATTGCCTTGTTTCGTTGAAAAAAGATGAAATAATTTTAGTTTTTTAAAGTTAAAAATTCTGTGGTTTTTATAATTTTTAAGAAGGTTATAGCCTTGTTTCGTTGAAAAAAAAGAAATAATTTATGATTCTTTAAAGTCTAAAATTGAACCTTTTCATCATTTTTAACAAGATTATAGTCTTCTTTCGTTAAAAAAAATAATTAAATATATTTATCTTAAAATTAAAAATTCTGTGGTTTTTATAATTTTTAAGAAGGTTATTATAGCCTTGTTTCGTTGAAAAAAAATGAAATAATTTTAGTTTTTTAAAGTTAAAAATTCTGTGATTTTTATAATTTTTAAGAAGGTTATAGCCTTGTTTCGTTGAAAAAAGATGAAATAATTTTAGTTTTTTAAAGTTAAAAATTCTGTGGTTTTTATAATTTTTAAGAAGGTTATTGCCTTGTTTCGTTGAAAAAAGATGAAATAATTTTAGTTTTTTAAAGTTAAAAGTTCTGTGATTTTTATAATTTTTAAGAAGGTTATAGCCTTGTTTCGTTGAAAAAAAATGAAATAATTTTAGTTTTTTAAAGTTAAAAATTCTGTGGTTTTTATAATTTTTAAGAAGGTATGTGTTTTACCCACTAGACTATATAGTACTATTTTTTTTAAGAAGGTTATAGCCTTGTTTCGTTGAAAAAAAAGAAATAATTTATGATTCTTTAAAGTCTAAAATTGAACCTTTTCATCATTTTTAACAAGATTATAGTCTTCTTTCGTTAAAAAAAATAATTAAATATATTTATCTTAAAATTAAAAATTCTGTGATTTTTATAATTTTTAAGAAGGTTATTATAGCCTTGTTTCGTTGAAAAAAAATGAAATAATTTTAGTTTTTTAAAGTTAAAAATTCTGTGATTTTTATAATTTTTAGGAAGGTTATAGCCTTGTTTCGTTGAAAAAAAAGAAATAATTTATGATTCTTTAAAGTCTAAAATTGAACCTTTTCATCATTTTTAACAAGATTATAGTCTTCTTTCGTTAAAAAAAATAATTAAATATATTTATCTTAAAATTAAAAATTCTGTGGTTTTTATAATTTTTAAGAAGGTTATTATAGCCTTGTTTCGTTGAAAAAAAATGAAATAATTTTAGTTTTTTAAAGTTAAAAATTCTGTGGTTTTTATAATTTTTAAGAAGGTTATAGCCTTGTTTCGTTGAAAAAAAAGAAATAATTTATGATTCTTTAAAGTCTAAAATTGAACCTTTTCATCATTTTTAACAAGATTATAGTCTTCTTTCGTTAAAAAAAATAATTAAATATATTTATTTTAAAATTAAAAATTCTGTGGTTTTTATAATTTTTAAGAAGGTTATTATAGCCTTGTTTCGTTGAAAAAAAATGAAATAATTTTAGTTTTTTAAAGTTAAAAATTCTGTGGTTTTTATAATTTTTAAGAAGGTTATAGCCTTGTTTCGTTGAAAAAAAAGAAATAATTTATGATTCTTTAAAGTCTAAAATTGAACCTTTTTATCATTTTTAACAAGATTATAGTCTTCTTTCGTTAAAAAAAATAATTAAATATATTTATCTTAAAATTAAAAATTCTGTGGTTTTTATAATTTTTAAGAAGGTTATTATAGCCTTGTTTCGTTGAAAAAAAATGAAATAATTTTAGTTTTTTAAAGTTAAAAATTCTGTGGTTTTTATAATTTTTAAGAAGGTTATAGCCTTGTTTCGTTGAAAAAAAAGAAATAATTTATGATTCTTTAAAGTCTAAAATTGAACCTTTTCATCATTTTTAACAAGATTATAGTCTTTTTTCGTTGAAAAAAAATGAAATAATTTTAGTTTCTTAAAGTTAAAAATTCTGTCATTTTTATAATTTTTAAGAAGGTTATAGCCTTGTTTCGTTGAAAAAAATGAAATAATTTTAGTTTGTTAAAGTTAAAAATGCGGTAAAATAAATAGATTCATGTTTTATAAAGTTAAAATTTCAGTGGTTTTAATCATTATTAAGTTAAACGAATATTTTACTGCTTAATCAAGATATTTAAAAAGGAAATAAGAAATTATAATTGTCACTCTTTAATTTTTATTACTTTCTGTGTTTTGTTATAATGGTGATAGTTTTTTATTTTGTTTATTAGTTGCATGTATAGAAATAATAGTTATAAGGAAAAATATGTAAAATTAATTATAAAAATATAAATTTTTAAGCAAAATATAATAAAACGAATAATAATTCATTTTTGAAGTATCTTTTATTTCATATTAATTTTATTTACAAGAAATCATTATGTATTATATTATATATTATAACATTATATTACATTGAATTCAATTTATGAGTTTTAGATAAATATTTTGTGTAGTCGTTTTGTTGTCTTGATTGCTGAATTCCACTCCACATTTCTGTAAATAAATGAAAGACAAATTAGTATATACTAAAATTAGCCTATTTTAAATTAAACTAAATTTTAAATTACTTCTGAATATTCTACATTATTCTGTTGGAATACACAATTAATCAGCGCCTGATTGGAATACTACTATTAATACACACAACTACCGCGCCATCTGTTAACTGAATCCTGTCTTACGTATCTACTTGTTACTAGATGGCGCAGATGTCGGGTATTGATAGTAGAATTTCTATTAGGCATGGTTTGAGTTTTAACTTTCTCGTTAGTGATATTTCATAACTTTACTAATCATTTTAAGCTTAATTGGCGCACATAACTGAATGAAATAAGAATAATTATTTATAAAGAACAAATTAAACCATTTGGTGAATTTTAAATAAAAACAATCTGCTAAAAATTTACAAATTTGTTTTTTAAAAACAGTGCAATTACTTGTGCGTTCGTAGACTTATATAAATCTTTACCTAATCAAAATGAGATTTTCAAAATATCTTTTAATCATTGTGCTGCGGTTAAATCAAACTACATGTATTGTTGGAGGAATGCTTCTTTCAGTAGGTACATTTACCAAAAAATATATGCTTATAGACGTGTCTCTCAAAACAATTAAAGAAATCATAAATCGTGATATTTCTGCACGTATTATTAATAATAATGGCGATAACTGTAAAAACGTGCACAATTTTATCATTTGGGTATAAGCTAATCTTCTTTTAGAGAGTTTTGTACTAATAAAATTCTTATTAATAAAACGAATAGAAATTAGAAGACGTTTCATTATAACAACTTTGAATTCTCAGAGAATTCAAGTAGAAAAGTGCATACAAACTGCACCACCAGCGAAATAATATAAAACATTTTATTAATTTATAATTCAGGAACGTTTTCGGGATCGGTTTCACTGCAGCGAAAAGGAAAGCACATTTGTGGAGGCCTACTATTTGGAACTAGAGTTATTACAGCGGCACATTGTGTTAAATACGAGTAAGATATTAATAATAATTGATTTATACAGCTTTATACAAAGTACATTACTTGTGTATTTGCAGGAGAACTTCAGAATTATGTGTAAAAACAGAAAGAATTATTCTGGAAGATAATATGTGTCAAAATGTTCAAAAAACTGTTATTCATCCAAAATATGATGAGTTAGTATTAGCAATTCAAACTTTAATATTTATCATCCACATTAAATAATTGGAAAAAGAAATGTACTATAAATTTAAATACTTTAAAAACATTTTAGCCCAGATTTTTTTATATAATAATAATAGTATCTAATGCTTCAACGATGCATAAGATATACAAATATATTTTGTAGGATAACAAGTGAATTTGATATTGCTGTTATTGATTTGAATTCTGGTGATCCTTCATTTAAACCGGAGTTGGCTTCATTATCTATTCTATTTCCGTCACCAAATTATAAAGCAACAGGTAGTATTGCATCTAGTAACAAAACTCAATATCAGAAATGAAAAGTTACTGTAGAACTTACTTAATTTGAAGGAATATGCATTGTTACTGGATATGGAGCACATTCCTTAAATGGACCTACATCGTCATTGCTCTATAGTGCCTTATTGCCAGTTGTTCATCCTCAAGATTGCCTCTCTAAACTTGGCTGGTTCTTAGCGCCACAACCAGGTTCATCACTGTTTTGTGCAGGAGGAGAAGGTCCGGATGCCTGTACGGTATGCAATACTTTATACACCATTTCAATATACAATATTAAAAGTACTTTATTACTCATTTTCTAACTTTTTAAGAGCGTTCGTTAACATTAAGCGATTAGAATCAGCTAATGTTAACAGGCGGTCTTTAAAAGTTACAAAACAGCGGTTTAATATGATCACAGGTATAAAATAACTAATAATTGAATTGGTTCAAATAATGGATTAATTGGATTCAAACCATATAAGAATATTTTACAATATATAAGTTAACTTATACCTGCTTAAAATTGACGTGGACAACTGAATGTAACGTACCTGTTACATCAATGTTATTTAGTAAATTTTGATGCAGGGTGACTCCGGTTCTCCATTTCTTTGCTTGAACTTGAACCGAACAAGTTGGATTTTTGCTGGCATTGTCAGTTATGGAATGCGATGTGGAACTTTTGGCATACCAGGCGTTTACACACAAGTATCATCCTCTCTAAATTGGCTTAACAAAAATATGTTTTAAACAATTTTAATGTTTTTCTTAAATGTATTGATACAAATAATAAATACATTCATAATCACAGTTTGTATATTTTATTCTTCAACTAAACTATTTCGTAAGTTCCAGGAAAAATAAATTACTTTTATTATTTTCCGCTTCTTCTTCACCACCATCTAAATCGCACGACTTTGTACCGATTTCTATATAATTTCGTTTCAATTCACCAAGATCTTCCAAGCGTCATCAAATTCTTCTTCCTCCATTCTTTCAGCTACATACCAATAAACAAACGATATTTTGGAAAATATAAAATCTAATTTATGACTAAGCCTAGCTAATGTTTAAAAACGACTGTTGTATTAGTTGTCGTTTTCGAAATAATGAAACAGCATTGCTGCATTGATCAGTCGGTTTTCTTATCGTAGCTAAAGTTCTACTTCTACCGTTTCTGTGCCTACGGTGTAGTGACCTCGAGCGAAGTAATTGTGGCATCTTCCTCGCCGGTTATCATTATGTTCTTCTACAAACCTCATCTAAAAAATAACGAACCATTCCTTATTAGCAGCACACACAATTTTCCTAATAGCAGGTGTAATTCTTTAGATATTTACCGATTTCTGTTTTGTTGAATAATACCGCAGCTGATCACCATTTACAACAACTTTATCATATGGTATTTCTCACGTTTTTGCTGTATTCCATGTTCCAAGCAGTAAAGTTCCCAGCAAGCGTTTCCTGTTTCGACCCCACCTTGGAAAAAGGAAAATTTTTATTTTAAGATGTGCAACATCAACAGGAGAAATCATATCAGTGTTTGAAAAAAATTACCATATTATGTTGTAAAATAAATTGACGTTAACAATGGACGATTTTGTTTAAAACTATATTTTGCTATACTAGTAAAATCAGAGAACGCGAAATTATTAGTACATTACATAAAAATATACATAGTTTAAATGTGTAGTCATTTGCTGGAATAAGATTTTCAATAAATGGACCAAAAGTGCTTGGAGATAAATTCTGGTGCATTTAAAAAGATGGAGATAATTTTAAAGTTATTTTTTAGATAAAATTATCTGTTGGTGAATTCGGCAGGTGGCACAACTCATGGGAGGCAGTTGTTCTTGCAGAGTAGTGCTTACTTCGGTTAATTTCTGTTTCAATTTGTGATTGATCATTGTATCTATCTGAAATTTTAGAAAGACGCATTAGATCTCAATTTTTAATAAGAAAAGATTGTGGTTAATACCTAAAATATCTTTGGAGCCATCCATTAAATGTTCGTCATGAAATCTCCGATATTTTGGCTGACCAAAACTTATTCTGTTCGGATTGATCTACAACACAAAAGGAAATATTAATTAGATAAATTTTGATCTGCATTTTATTAGAATTTTTTCATCAAGAATAGTATAAATCCATGTGTTTTACTTTTTAAGAACTTAAAAATAAAGCCAACCAAAAGTTTTAGCAATAAAACTCCCTGTCTGAATTCTAATGACTTTGTAATAATAATTTTATTATTATTACAAAGTTTTTGCTAAAATGAAATTGGAAATCGTTTTGAAAGTTACCAAACTCACTTACGTTTTGTAAGCTAGTTCCTGGCTCAATTTCCGGATTGCTACTTGCATTGTTAAATCTTCTTCGTAAATTTCTCCGTTTGCGAAATAATATGTAGGCAACTGATCCGCTCAAAATGATAAGAAGTACAACTATAATTGAAATAATTGTTGAATTTGAACCTATAAATTAATTCATTATGATCAGATAATATTTAATAACATAACAGATATATTTAGACGTAAATGTTATGTAACTGCATTTAGTGGATACTAAGAATATACCAGATTTTATTTCAAGCACAATGTCATCATTCTTGGGTGTAATAAGAATATCTCTGGAATCTCTCTCATTTGCGCTGCTCGCTGGTGAAGGTTGTACAGTAATTTTTACAGGTGATTCAGTTTCATTTTCAACTTGTGGTGCTTCAATTGTCGTCGTCGTTGTTGTATCAGTACTTGCTGGTTCTTTTACAGTACTTGTTATTACATCTAGATCTGCAGGAGTAGGTTTAAAAACTTCTGGAGGTAGTGTTATTATTTCAATATCAATTTTACTTTGATCTTGTTTCATAATTATCAAACTGCAAGAAGAATGTATAAAATACAATAAAAAATTGTCGCTTTAAATATTTTCAAAAAAATAACCTAGAAATTGTAATATATTTTATTTAAACATACCTGAAGTATCCCAATTTTTTGCAATTACATTGCAGATAGAACTGGGATTTAATTTCAACGGTTCGTTCATTTTGACACGAATCTATTGACCAGAAATTATTTTCCCATATGGAGCACTGAAATATAAGTTGCACAGTGAACTTTTTGCTGGTATAATTAGCATTGCATTACTACTTACTTTAAAAACTTCATCGGAATTGAGTTTAATTGCATCACTGATTGGAATTCTTAACATAATAGAGAATACGTTGCTCATGTATTCAATTATATGGTATGAAGTAGTGTTTCCTGCGTACAGTTGCATTTTGAAAACTGGACCAATTCTTTTCTCGTTTAGATCTCCTTTCGTAAGGTAATCATCCGGAATAACTGCTTTACCGACACAAACTTTATTTAACTTCATTTGATTTTTACCCAAATGAACCATTGCAACGGAACTTTTGGAAATATTTGAGTTTGAATTTATTTCAAAAGGAATTACAAAAAAGCTGTTGAACTTTTGCTGGAAATTGATTGTTGCAACTTCGAAAGAAATTATTTTCGTTTCTAAAAAGTAAATGATAATTAGAAACTGACACAAATGACTTTTAAACAACAACTAAGCATCTAATATAGCTGATATTTTCTAAAGAATCCTTAAAATATTCGTAATTATTTAATCAAATATTTTTGACGACCCTCTCATAAAAATTACTTCAATTAATTAATAAAATGTCTTTACCAATTCTAAAATTTTCATTTCTAGTGCACAAACTAGTCATAAAAGTATCAATTTTTTTGATAATGTTTTCCTCCTCTCTTTTGATAATTTCAGCGCTATTAGAATGTTCTATCAATTCTACGGAAAGTTGTAAATTTGTTTTAATAATCTCTGGAGTTAAACTTCTCTTTTTTCTTTCATTTCCCATGAAGCTTCTCTTAATCCGTTGCTTCGCCATAATAATTTCATTATGTAAATCAATTAAACCCTAAACAAAAATACATTTCTTATTAAAAGTCATAGGTAGCTAGTAATTAATTTATTATACAGCACCTGTAAAACATCATCACGATTTTCATTCATAGCACTCAGCAAATCTTTCGAAGAATCCACAAAATTTTGAATTATATCTGCATTAACAGTTTTACTATTTACTTTCTCTCTAAGTTTAATTGTTTCTGATTTAATGGATTTTAAAACATTGTCAACAGTTTCGTTGTAGTATGTTTGATCTGTCATAGCTTTAAATGTATCCAAAAGGTTGTAAATAATCCTGGAGGCATCAGCGAAATCTTCTCTTTCCATCATTGTTTGATAGGAATTGGTTTGAAACTCGAATTCACTCTTTGTTATATTTACAGGTAATGTGATTGTTATTTCAGGGCCTTCTTTTCTAGCGCAAGCACCTCGAGCATCGCAAACTGCACACACCGGAATTATGCTGGACTCTAAAGAAGAGTTCTATAGTAAGTAGATGTTAAGGCTATATGGCAAAATATCAAATATCCTCACCAGAAAATGGTAGAGCAGTGTCGACTACATAATTTTCATAGAATTGTCCAATTTCTATTTCTCGGTTGTTTGTCTTGTAGCTAAACTTGTACAATAAAGGATAGTCTGTATTTTTATCAACTGCAGATGGGGTTGATATTTTAAAAGTAGTGCGTAGTGCTTCACCTACTAGAGGAATGACCTGCAAAATATTTTTCTTTAAGTTTTTAATCTGTTAAAACAATAAGATGAAGAGAAAATGAAATATAAATAAGACGATAGAAAGGAAGAATACAAAGGCTTACAGCAGGCATTAAATAAATAAATGCAATATAATAAAATTAGTGATCTGATAAAATTGAATTATGAATGTGTGATAAACTTACACTAATGTTAAGTATTTCAGGCGCCTTGTTCGTTTTCAGTACTATGTCTACATAAGCTATATTGTCTTCAGGAGGATCTGGACATATTTCAAGTTTCGGCATACATGGACAAAGTACTTCTAACCGGGTTTTGTATTTAACATCACCTTTCAGCCCAGAAAATGAAGATGATTTTTCGGGAATATTTAACTCAATATCACGGTTAAAAGTATCGTTACTGTAGTCTGAGATTTCATGTAGGAAATTATCTTCCAATGAGTAAATTGTTAGATTTCCAAGTCCTCCATCCTGAAATTATACCTAATATAGTAAAATATACAAAGAAATTTTTCAAAATAAAATAAGTTAATAAATTTGTGTACAATATTTTTATCGTCGAAATATTCGAATCCATCTTCTTGAACCATTTTCCAATGAAGCTCACATCCAGGTTTTAAATCATCAACATTTGCTTCTAATTTGAAAGAACCGCCTTCTGGTATTTCCACGTACTTGTTTGGAAAGTTTGTTATTGCTATTACAGGAAGTAACTGATCCGTTACACTTACTAAACATGAATTCTCTGCATATTTCATCTCTGAGGAAACTTTTACTGAAATGCCATACCTAGAAAAATATATTTGAGGAATTAGAGATATCTAAATCACAAGATGTGAAGATATGCAAAATACAAGAGCAGACCAAAAAATATAGGAGAGAAAATTGTCAGGTTTCATAAAGGAAAAGAACATAAGACATACAAAAGGTATACGGAGATCATAAATTGGATCACTGAGAAGTTGGGGAATCTGGATTTGTTTAACTTACATTCCTGCTCTGGAAAAAGTAGACGTTATTGTATACGAATCATTGGACATAAATTCAGTACATTCCAAGCTTTCTGGAACGGTTTTGCAACTCCACAAATACTGCAAAAGGAAAATGTATTCTTTTACTTATTATTAAGATAATACAGTTATGGATGTACTGGGATATTACCGTCAATTCATCTCTTTCTTCATAAAATGGTGTTGCCACTAATGTTAGTTCCTGGTCTGTTGTAATGACAATGTTGTTGAAATTTAACTCAACTGACAGTTGTCTTAGGAACACCACGAGATTTAAATCGTCCTAAAAATTAAAATACTTGTACACTAATGAAGTAAGGCCTACTCAAAGATATATAGCTTTTATTCATAAACAGAAATTAAATTTTCAAGAAGAGAAAAAGGAAAAATATTATTATTATTATATTATTAATATTAAAACAGCACAAAAATATGAATTCAATAATTTATTATATCCAAATTAATAATCAATGCTTTCAATTAACTGTATTCTTCCTCTTCACAAATTTCATAAGTATCCATTCCAACTTCATAATAATCTTTCTCCAGTCCAGCAATGTCTTCCCTTGCCTCTTTAAATTCAGCTTCCTCCATTCCTTCTGAAACGTACCAATGTACAAAAGCTCTTTTTGCGTACATGTAGTCAAACTTCGTTGCCAACATTGAGAACCTATGCACTACAGCAGTATTGTTAGCCAACATGTCAACGGCTCGTTTAACTCCTGCTATTTCTCCTCCAAAAAGCATAGTTAGAGATTAATAACTTATGCCAATTTTAAACCCAGTTGGAGGCCAGTCCACAAATTGTATAGATCGTTTCTCCTTTAAAAGACGGATCACTTTGTTATGTCATTTGGCTGTACATCTCCTCAATAATAGTAAATACAAAGACGACGCGGTTGTTCGCGGTGTTGTAGGTTACCCAAATTTTTCGACAAGATTCGGTTGTAATTTAGTCATTCAAATTTGACCATAGAAAACAACTGAATTTTTGATCTTTTGTTCTTGCAGATATAATACAGATAAAAATCTAATTTTGTTTTATTATGTATAATATATAGCTTATAGTATAATTATATTTAATTTTTCTATTTTATATTAAATTTAATTAATAAGTTATTCTAAGGAGTATTTTTAATATTTTAAATTAATCCATTAAATTTATTATAAATATTTATATTTTATATAATTTTAATTTTTTTTATTCTATTATTAATATATCGTGAAACTTTCGGCTTATTTCAAAAATGGTAAAAATAAATATTTTTGAAGAGAAGTAAAATAATTTTGAAATAAATGTACCTTTCTTTTTTAGTATGAGGTTTTGGCAGTTCACGTTGGTCAGGCTGGAGTTCAAGTTGGAAATGCATGTTGGGAGCTGTTTTGCCTGGAGCACGGGATTCAACCGGATGGTCAAATGCCATCAAATAAAACTTTAGGATTTGGAGATGACTCACCTGGTGCATTTTTCACTCAAATGAGATCAGGAAAATATGTCCCAAGAACGGTGTTTATTGATCTGGAGCCAACTGTAGTGGGTGAGCATGAGTTTAGGATTAAATTCAAACGTTGAAATTATAGATAATTAAACAATCTTAAAAATTCACAGATGAAGTGCGTACAGGGACGTACCGCCAGCTATTTCACCCAGAGACAATGATAAGTGGTAAGGAAGATGCCGCCAATAACTACGCCCGTGGTCATTACACCATTGGCAAGGAAATGCTGGACATTACTTTAGACAGACTTCGTAAATTAGCGGATCAGTGCAGTTCTATGCAAGGATTTATCCTTTACCATTCCCTTGGAGGAGGAACCGGAGCTGGGTTTTCAGCTGTACTCTTGGAACGCCTCGCTATAGATTACGGCAAGAAATCAAGGATTGATTTTATGGTTTATCCTTGTCCACAAATATCGACTGCTGTAGTGGAGCCTTACAATTCCAACCTATGTGTTCACTCTACAATGGAAGTTTCTGATTGTGCATTCATGGTGGACAATGAAGCACTGTACGACATCTGTCGACGGAACTTAGACATTGAGCGACCTACGTACACAAACGTAAATAGGTTGGTTGCACAAGTTGTATCAGCTATTACATCTTCTTTGCGGTTTGATGGCTCGCTGTCTGTTGACTTTATGGAATTTCAAACAAATCTCGTGCCATATCCCAGAATACATTTTCCACTGGCTCTTTACGCGCCAATAATCTCGGCCGAGAAAGCTTACCATGAACAATTGGATACTACAGAAATAACGAACTCCTGCTTCGAACCAGCGAACTCGATGATAAAAATTGATCCGAGACATGGAAAATACATGGCTTGCGTATTGCTGTATAGAGGAGACGTTGTTCCAAAAGATGTAAACGCCGTAATACGCTCTATCAAAACTAAGAGATCTATACAATTTGTAGATTGGTGTCCAACTGGATTTAAGATCGGGTTGAATTACCAACCACCAACAGTAGTACCTGGGGGAGATTTAGCAAAAGTTCAGAGGGCGGTAGTAATGTTGGCGAATACAACAGCAATAGCTGAAGCTTTTGCGAGGTTAAATCGCAAGTTCGATTATATGTTTTCTAAAAGAGCTTTTGTTCACTGGTATGTCGGTGAAGGAATGGAGGAAGGAGAATTCGCTGAAGCACGGGAAGATATGGCTGGATTAGAGAAGGACTACGATGAAGTTGGAATTGAATCTGCAGAATGCGAGGGCGAGTTAGAAGTGTGAAGGAATAAATGTAAATGTTTGGAAAAGTTTGTGAAATTGAAATGAAATAAAATATTTTAATTAAAAGTATAATTTTGTGTTTATTCATATTGATATACTGTAAGATGCAATAAAGGTATCTTTTTCTTGTAATTCTTTTAAATTTTGGCATCTAACAGTCGATCAATTAGAGTCGATAAGGAAGTAAATATATAAGTACGAATTATTCAAAATTAAAATTTGCGCACTTATTAGTGATGGAGCATACTTATATATTTGATGATAGTGCAGTAGATTTTTCCATACAAAATATAGAAATAACTGGAAATAACATATTGCTACTTGCAGCATACGTAGTTTATAAATGTTTTGTGTTTCTTTTTGTTTTTTTGAATATTTTGTAAAAAAAACAAATAATAATGCAAAACTTTTTTAGTTACACGCGCCAATAAAATGTCCGTATTTTAACATCCAATGATAAAAACCCATTGTTGAAATTCAAATAAGGTAAATGCATTCATTGTTTTAATATATTTTTATTTTATATTTATATTTATTTTTAATTAAATTTAATTTTAAATTTTAATTTTAAGTAGGTGATTAGATTATTTTAATTTAATAATTACTTCTAGTTTTTTTGTTGAAAGTTAAATAGTTTAAATCTCATTTAAAATGGTGAGTTACTATTTTTAAATTTACTATTTTTAATTTTAGTATTAAATTTAATTTCTAAATCTATTTTCAGCGTGAAGTTCTGTCATTTCATGTGGGACAAGCAGGAGTTCAAATTGGAAATGCTTGCTGGGAGCTTTATTGCTTAGAGCATGGGATCCAGCCTGACGGTACCGTGGCTCAAAGTAATTGTGGATGTGGATCAAATTCAGAAGCTTCTGCTTTTTTCAACGAAATGGTTAGTGGAAAACATGTTCCACGGACGATTTTGATTGACTTGGAACCAACAGTTATAGGTATGGATTTGATGTCAATATCATTTTTACTTTAAGTACAGATAACATATAATAAATTGTCGTTTTCAGATGAGGTCCGCACGGGAACATATCGTCAGTTGTTTCACCCGGAAACCTTGATAACTGGCAAGGAAGATGCCGCCAATAACTATGCTCGAGGTCACTACACAATTGGCAAGGAGATGTTGGACATTACATTGGACAGGATACGTAAATTGGTTGAGCAATGTACAAGTATGCAAGGGTTTTTAATATTCCATTCTTTTGGTGGAGGAACTGGATCTGGATTCACATCAGTCCTAATGGAACGTCTTGCAGTAGATTACGGAAAGAAGTCCAAATTATGCAATATGATTTATCCATGTCCTCAGATTGCAACAGCTGTTGTTGAACCATACAATGCAAACTTATGTTGTCATGCAACGATGGAAGTCTGCGACTGTGGATTTGTGATAGACAACGAAGCGCTGTACGAGATTTGTCGACGTAATTTGAACGTAGAAAGACCCACGTATACGAACCTCAATAGACTACTTGCACAAGTAATATCTGGGTTAACAGCATCGCTCCGCTTCGATGGATCGTTAAATGTTGATTTCTCCGAATTTCAAACCAATTTAGTTCCTTACCCGAGAATACATTTTCCATTAGCAAACTACGCTCCTATTATTTCCACGGAGAAAGCTTATCACGAACCGTTGGATACATCAGAAATAACGAACTCTTGTTTTGAACCTAGCAATTCGCTAGTTAAAGTTGATCCAAGGCATGGAAAATACATAGCCTGTTGTTTGTTATATCGTGGTGATGTCATTTCAAAAGATATCAACGCAATCGTGTGTTCCTTGAAGACCAAGAGGTATATCCAGTTCGTTGATTGGTGTCCAACAGGATTCAAAATAGGAATGAACTACCAGCCTCCAACAGCGGTACCTGGAGGTGATCTAGCAAAGGTGCAGAGAGCTGTTGTAATGTTATCCAATACAACAGCTGTAGCTGAATCATTTGCAAGACTCAACCACAAGTTCGATTTCATGTATTCTAAACGTGCCTTTGTACATTGGTATGTTGGGGAAGGAATGGAAGAAGGGGAATTCGCTGAAGCAAGGGAAGACTTGGCAGGACTTGAAAAGGATTACGAGGAAGTGGGATTAGACTCTATCATCGAAGAATGTTGTGAAGACGACGAACAATGAAATTTGAAAAATTATTGAAAAGTAGGTGTTTCTAATTGATACAAATACATTTTTATATAATGAATTTCTGTTTTTCTTTTGACGTAAGCGTCTACACATCAGCTTTGAAGTCATAGCACGCATCGCATTAAGTGCTCTTTGTACTACATCTATGCTGATCTGTCGGCGCTACCTTTACGACGCAGTTTGTATTTACCTGAGTTATGAGTGCTGCACTAGTCGAGTTAATTACTTGACACAAAATATAGTATTGTCTTCCTGCATGAAAGGTATTGGCTGCAACTTTTAACAGCTTACCAGAATTAAAAGTAATACTTAAAGGGTTATCATCTTCCATCACAGACCAATTAAACTGTAAAAGTTTACGAATTAAACTTACTTAATCTTTAAAGATGATCTAAGTAATAATTGAACTTACTGCATAGTTATAATGTGGTTCACAAAAGGTGACTTGTGCTTCTAATATATACTCCTGATCTGAATAAGTAATTTCTGCACCAATAAGGAGAATAGATGCTTCAATGTTTGCTGAACTAAATTTTGAAAAACTTAAGCTTTTAGAGTCACTAAACTTTACACCAAAAATACGGTTATCACTTGGTGTACCTTCTTCGTTAACTGCTGATACGTTGAAGGTGTAATAAACACCAGCTGTCAACTAGGAAACTAAGATTATAAGAAGAAACGTTTAGGAAGTGTTTGGAATTTATCCCAAATAACTTACTAGCGAATTATTAACGTTGATAATATTGCTTTGAGTTATGATATCACTTTGATTTTTGATTTGTCTTTCCAGCATTCTGGAACTCTTCCATACATTTAAATTGAACCATTGTCCCCTTGGACCATTAAGGATTGTGGGTCGAATGTCACATAAATATTTAAGCCGTTGTCCGCCTACTGGCTGTAATCTATAATACACTTTAACTTAGTATGTATTTGTAATTCGATTAAATTGGTACATTATTAGACAAACCTTAGGGTGAAAATATTCGGGGGGCTTGTAGCTGCATCTTTGTTTTTATCTTGGCATATATATTGGGGAGCGAGTATCCTGAAGTAAGGTTTATCTCCCTATTGAAAATTCGTGTTTTTTTATTATTAAGGACTGTCGTGCTAGATTATAAGAATTAGGAGCAGGAATAATTCCTGTTAGGAGTTAGGAACAATTAATAAAAGAAATGAAGGAGAGAGATGCGTAAGCGAGACGGTGGAGACGATTATTGAGTGGGAAAGGAAGATAGAGGATTTGACATAAGTACAAATAAGAAGGAACGGGGTGAATTATGGAGGAGGTGTAAAGAAAGGTAGGAAGCAAGTTGAGTCTGGAGAAATTGTAGCTAGTGAAAGAGAAGGCTGAAAATAGACAGAGGAAGTAAGAGAAGAAGAATATTCGCCAGGTTTGAAACTGATGGAATGAATTTAATTTTAGCTTTTGTTAATTCAGAAATGGAATGTAACGGCATATACTATAAATGTATGTATACAACATTTTTATTATTCGATAATTGTCGTAAACTTGTACTATCTACTATCTACTACTATCCTATTTAAATCAATTATCACAGCTGGTGTATGTACGTAAACTACTTTATAGGTTAGAATAACACTGAGACCATGCAACTCACAAGTAACTCTATAAAAATAATGAATATTAAAGCGTTAATACTCACATTAGATTCTTTGTCATCTTGACCAAATGAAACGTTTAATTGCAATAATAAAACAAGTACTAAACTAAACTGACAAAACATTTTTATTTGTTAAAGCACATTAACATATTAATGTAATCAATAAAATGTATACAGTTATTATTGAAGCACTATGGTAGCACCGTCATCACCGTCATGTACTCGGCAATCACTTGTTGTGGTTCAGTGTGTCACTGCTAAAGGTAAACCTGGTAATGTTTAGCTGCTTTTACGTGAAGAGTAGTAATTTAATACGCAATGATAACGAAAGAAAACTGAATTAAATTGTATGATTTTTATTAGATATATTGAAATATGTATACCACATTTCTTTTGCATTGTTATATATAGAAACTCTTCGAAGAAATGCTGTATGACGTCACTTTGGTTACTCTTTTAAACGTATTAAGAATAAGTGTGGTGCTATAGCTACAGAAATCTCATAGCTTTTAAAACAGGATTAAACTGGTAAAGGATCATTACATAGAAACTATGAAACTATGTCAAACATTTCTTACAGTATATCACTCCTTCCTTCAGAGGTCGAATTTCATAACGTCGGAGTGTAATCGCAAGACAGTTATTCGAATTTGTTGGAAACATTACTGATTTTAAACTATTTTTTACATAAAGATTTATGTATTCCCGTTTACACATATAGAAAATGGTTTGCAATGCAAGTTCCATACATATGGGGGAAGTGATTTTTTTTTAAATTAAAATAAATAAAAACTGCATAAAAAAATCATGTGAATAAAGATAATACAATGACAGACCTGTACTTTTGAGAATTACTATTGTTAGTTATTATTAAAATAAGTAAGTAAATGTGAGGGAATATTTTTATAACTATTAAATGAATTTCAATCATCATTTTAATATATTATTTCGCGTCTTCTTGTAGCGTTATCGATTCTGTCTACATTCTAATTAAGATCTCTTTAAAGATCAATTAATAAGAATTTCTTATAGCTATAAATATATAATCCCATCACTATTGTGCCGTAATTTTTTATTTTAGAGACGTAGTTTTATTTGCTATTAAATTCAGAACAGATATTTTGCAATGTCTGTTAACAAAACTATTTTAAACCACTCCTGAAAGATATTAATTATTGAGAAAACACTATAGCAAAAGAATACTTTTCTTCTTGAGATTCTCTAAATGTATTAGCTAATATTAGCTTGCTTGATATAGACCACGGATCACATGGTAATGTAAAGTGTAATGTCCCAATGGTCGCATTGTCTTGTAGCAATTTAATACTTGGAGCTTAAACCATACTTTTTATAACTTGTATCGTGTAGCGACTCACCTGGTTTACTAACACACACCACCTATTGTCGATTACAACCCTTATCCTTCCCATCAGACACTCACCCCTTCAACTACCCCCATAAGCGAGGCGAGGCTATTTAAAACGTAATGAATAACTCATGTACTATTCAATGTCACGTTATTCGAATACAATATTTCTTTTTATTATACAAAACAAAACCTTGTTAGCAACAACGACAATGTTAACGTAATGGTCGTAGTCTGCTCCTGCTCTTGCTCCTCAACGAGCAGGCAACACAGAACATAATTTGCTCCGAGAAGTACAATGTAATGAAGTAAATGAATATATGAACAACACGGTTAACATTTGAAATTGTTTTCCTCTGTTCGTTATATATTGTATTGTAATTATTTTCGCACTTTCGTAAATAATCAGCTTTTAAAACAGGATTGAACTTGTAAATGATCATCACAGAGAAACTATGTGACTGAAATCTTAAATATTTCTTACTGTATTCTTTCAGAGGTCGTAATTAATAAAAATAGGAATATTAATCTTAGCAGGACGATTATTTGAATTTGTTGTAATGAAAACATAAAGATTTATGTATTCCTCGGTACTTGATAGTTTGCCACAACCTAATTCGAAGATTCAGTTTCTAATTCTTATATTTTATTATTGATGTTTTTATTTACATATCATTGTGTTGAATCCAATTTTGATCCTTATTATATCTAAACATTCTCACTCCTTCCAAACGAAAAAAACACTTGAGCCTTCTTCTCTCTGCCTTCTCTGTCGCCACTCCATTCCTATTACTATTTCGTTTCTACTTCTTATATAAAAATTGTCTTGCAATGCAAATTACACACTTTCAAGCTTGCTGCAAGCTAATGTGAAGATTAATTTTCGACCTGATACTAAAAATTAAAAAATCCGACAGAAGTGAAATGCTATACTTCGAGAGCGGCTAAAAGCCGGATATATTAATTGAAACAGGTGCAAAAATAATTATTGTCATTATGTTTCTGTTACGTCACTGTTCAAACGATTCTAAATAGTCGTCATACTGCCGTCAAAAAGCAGATTGTAACCTCTCCTGCTACATTTGCACTACTCGCGGAAATCTGATTATAAAAATGTATATCAACACATCGTGCCAATTATAAATTAATTTCTAAAAAGTCTATTAATTTCTAATCTATCATTAGACTAGAAAAGTAGTTAGCTTAAAGTTAGGTTCAACCAGTGCTATAGCTAGCGTAGAGCTAGAGTGTGCAATTATGTCCTCCGGCTCCGTAAACTGTAAAAAAGTATACAATGCATAATTTCAACACATGGAAAAGTTATATACTACGCTTTGATATTATGTCTTAATTTTACGTAAGTTTTAACTTTGAAAATATATAGAAAATATAATAATTACATTAATTATGAATTATGAAATTTATGAAATATTAAATAAAGTCTAACATTTCCACAATGATTAAATATAACCAGAAAACTTCTCAGAAATTAAATATTTTAAATTATTTTTTGTTCCTCATTAAATATAAGGTGTTAACCAACAATACTCGTATTTTTGTTTAAAAAACAGCTTTTCCTGAGATTTCCTTGATGAGACTACCACGTGGTCAGGTTCAGCCATAAATATCTCACGCGGACGTGCGGAAACCCAAAAACACACGGATTAATTTTACAAAAATTATAGCTCTATATATTACGATTCAGAAAATCTCATGATTTATTTAATTATTTAGTTCAGGGGTTCCTAAACTTCGCCGGCCACATTGAGGTAACTACTGTGTCTTCAGGTTCGTTCTCCATGGTTGTGTACATACATAATCATAAACTAATTAGGCGACGATGTTGTGAATATATAAGAGGCTATGACACCACTAAAAATTGCTAACATGGTAGCAATAAATAAAATTTAAAAAAATTTAAATTTTACAATAAAATTACATAAAACTATATACACATTATGTTTAGCGGAATATGTATTTTATATAGTTAAGAGTAAGGTAGCTATTCCTTGTGAATCCTATTTCAGTTTCCACCGACACAACGTAACGGTTAGTGTGACATCCGACATCGCATGCGTGGTGCAACATAATCATAATGAGGGGGAGTGTGTAGGATGTAGGGTTAGGAGATAGAGAGAGGGAAGAGGGATAGTGTAACGAAAACATTCCAGTCAGAAGCTTTTGGCCCGTTTGATAGGAGATCACAGTGGAAGCTGCGTTCATGGGAGACGGACCCTAACGGATACAACGCGGGGTTTTGAATAAACTCAACGTCGTAATGTGTGAGAACCGTTAATTCAAACCGTTATAACGAGCCGTTAAGAATAGTGACGTGCGTGCATTTAACTTAATGTTAGTGAAATCTAGGTTTTAATTTTATGTGAGAAGTTAGTACGGGCTTTTGGTATTTAGAATTTATTTTAAAATATTTTTATGTGGGTTTAAAAGGTCATAATTATTACTGCTCTAATATATATATTTAGTAGATATATAGCTAAATAAATTTCGAAGATGCTAATTGTTTCGACGCGCGCGACGAGAAAATTTATTTAATTTATTCTTTATTTATTTGTATCTTTTTTATTATTTACCTTTTTCGTTAATATACTGAATAATTTTCTGGTTGTTAAGTTTCTGGCCTTAATTCTGAAACTTTTTCTAACGCCCTTTAAGTTTAACCGGTACTATTTTGAAGAAAGTTAAGCTACTAATAAAACCATCTATTGTTAAACGGCGTTGAAACAAATTTTTGCACCACAACCAATATGTGAACAATGCAATAACCTACTAACAGTAAAGCATATTATTTTCCATTGCTCAAAATACTCGTCACTCAGACAAGAATATAATATACCTCAAGAATATAGGCTGATATATAAAAACAAAGAAAATTTGAAAAACCTTATTGAATTAATAAACAAAACAAACCTAATTTCCTTATTTTAAACATATTTATAAATTGTAAATTATAAATTACAAATTATATATTATAAATTATTGTATGTGTGCTAATATAAGTGCTAATAACTTCTAAAAGTTGATACACAAACAAAATAAATATTAAAGAAAAAAATTTTTTTTTGAGATTTGTAATAATTTATATAATTTTTTGAATGAACTATTGTATTTTTTCTACATTATTTATATTATTACCCGTTAAATACAAAACAAATGTAATATTTTACTTAAGTGACAAGTAGTAATATCTGTAAGGAAAAAAAATAAGCCTTATTCATGTTTACCTTATGTAACAATTTGTATTAAATATAGTAGTAAAGTATATTACGACAAGATAAAATTTGCATATAAGGTTAAAAAAATAAAACAAAATTCAGTAGGTGGGAATAATGCTTCTCGAAAAAATCCACTAATAAGTTTAATGATTATGTTAATGAACAAAAAGGTTAGATTTATGTTTTTAAAAGCAGCAAAGCAGATCACAAATCTTGTGATTTATTCTTCGGTTGATTGAAAAATAAACCTGCCTTTCTCCTCATTAACATGATCTTAAAAGTTCTTAGAAAGGTCCTTTTAAGGATTATAAAATCTTAAAATCATAAGGATTAAATGTTTTTAAATAATATAATAAGATTCGGTTTGATTAAATACTACTAAGCTTTGTTTAAGTAAAATATTACATAAATGTAAGGTAGCAATCACATTTTGTGTTTATCGGGTAATGTATTTTAAACTTCGGTTTCAAAAATTAAACTAAGACAAAAAAAGTTAACGACCAGTATTCTTTTAGGTTTAAATTACTATAATTATAGTATAATTAAAAACAAATCTATTACATATATAAAAAATTTATGAAAAAACAAACAAATTATTGTCTGTGTTATAATTAAAGTTAAGCTTTTTAAGAGCTTTTTTAACGTTTTAATCTCAGATATAAATTTATTTAAAAGGAACATAAATCGCAGCTGTTTTCACTTTATCGTGCGATAAATAAAACCATGGTATGCGAGGTTAATATACAAGGATATATTAACAAAAACGAATGAAATTTTATTGGTATAAAATTGTATTCGCATATAACATAAAATATTGTATTTATATAACAGAGCTTTCGCATACATACTCGTATATTTTAAATCGAATGATCTAGATAGATAAAAATAACTTATAAACATTAAAAAATGTACTCAAATTTTTATACATATCAATAATTGGATATTTGTAATGGCATTAAATATCGACGTTAGATCGAACTCATAAAATAAAAATTGCTTGGTTATTTAATAAAGTTATTGCTAGTAAAAATGAAATTAATGTTAGAGATTATATGTAGGGCCTAATTAAAATATATTGTGGTAAATAGTAGGTTTGTTTCTTTGCTTGATTGATAATACCTATAGGTAATAATCAAAATATTTATTATAAATATTACTAAACAGTGCTTAAAACCCTAAGTAATGGATTCTAACTTAAAAAAACTATTAATACGTAATTATTCTTATTTAGTGGTGTTCATAACGTGTTACGAATAAATAATTACAATAAAGTGTTAAATATAAGTGTCAAATAATAAACTACACAACACTAGTACCTATAGCACTAACATTTTAACTGTCAGACGCGCGCGTTGAATACAATGACTATGTATGACTGTAAGGGTTGCTTGTGTTGGAGGTGGGGGAGGTTTTTAAGGGTGGTTCTGCTGTTGGGATGTTTCTTGGCGCCGGGAGATACATCAAATATCACAGAACAAGAAAGTGGTAAGTCACAGTTTAAATATATTTGAAAGTTGTAGATATTTTTTATATAAATAGAAGTATTCATCCTTGATATATATGACTGTCAAGTATAACACTAAATATCATATAAGATAAATATTTTGACAGTAATATATATATATATATATATATATATATATATATATATATATATATATATATATATATATATATATATATATATATATATATATGTAGGATTTAAAAACACTTCTCAAGAGTTTATCATAAGATGGATAAGAGGGATTTATCCCTGATACTGATTTTGAACACCTTTGTTAATTTCGTATACTTAAAAATAACATTAATTAACATAAAATCACATATCGAAAGCCGTAAATTTACGCGCGAAACAACCTTCAGTTGAAAAAGTTATTGTTAAAATTAGCTTCACTTTTAACTCGAGCATCATAAAAAAAATGCAATTATTAGGATTCCATTTTCTTTTAAATAATGTTACTTCTGAAACATATGTCAAATCTTAAACTAAAATACATTTAGATTTAACGAAAATATTAGAGAAACGTAACGTATGTTTACATACATTTACATAACATATATGTTGTCGGGATATAAAGTTTAAAAACATGAAAGGAGAACATTATTGTGCGATAAAAGGCTGCGTGCCTAGGAAGCCCGAGAAATCATAATAATAAAAAAAAAACATAACATTTTTTAGGTTAATATAATGTAAGGCTATATAAGAAAAGATATCTTTCGTCATAAATTGACGTTTTCTGACACCTTTGTATGTAAAATTATATAATTAAACTAATATATTACCAAAAGATTTTTAATTTATTTAACGACAATGTAACAGAATTATGTTAAACTTTCGTAAATTATAAAACGTAACGTTAGGTAAAAATAAATATATATAGGTGACTCTTATAACACTATATTACATAAGATAATTCTACTAATTACTTTTATTTAATAAAATTAAAAGTTTTAAATAAGAAAACAAAAACCTCTGATTAAAAATCAGTCTATACTAAAATATTTTTAGATAAAGTTCAAAATTGAATATAAATTTAATTTTGTAAAGGGTTTAATCAAATTATATCATTATTTTATTTATTTATAAAGTCACAGGTGGTTTTGTACTCGTATTTTTAATCAAAATAATTTCATTTACGGGGCTGACTTTGTTAATTCTCTTATAAAGTTTTATCTTGGTTGTCAATTAAATATTTCAAGTTTTTATTGAGACTGATAAAAGGGTTATTAGGATGATGTTTTATTACCTTTTTTTTCTTTATAAATTTATTTATAAGGATATTAAAATTACAGAAATCATTTATTCTAGTTGTACATATGTATGTCTTATTTATTATATGGAGTTAATTAGTTTAATGATTTTTATTATCTCTTAGTTCACTTTGCTATATAAACCCACTAGTTTCTTAGGTTAAGTCCCGAATCTGCCCGAACCGAATGAGAATGTAACTATATGGTGAATGATTTGAAATTGGTTTTGAGCGACTGTGTTTCTAGGTCACAGTCAATTACGGTATTTTGATAGTGAACATTATGAGCAGTGATGTGCACAAGTACTTTTCAAAAGTATTTAAATATATACATACATACAAATACCTCAGAATACGACATAATAAAATCCCCTATTATGCTATTGTTAAAAATTCTATAAAGTCAGGAAACACGGCTCGTTTTTCGTTTTCGTTGGAAACTTCGAGATTGCAATCAGTCGACCCGTGTGTGTACGACCATAGTTACAAACTTACCTGATTGCAAAATGATTGCATTATGATAATAATACTCGTAGCAAACTATCTCTTATGATGTTATCAATCGATGATTCTTCTACTAATTGATATCTTACTAACGAGCGCGTTGTAAAGAATAATAACAAGAAGACGGGTGAAATAATAAGTGGCAAACTTGAAAGATTATCTCCCCTTCTTGTTAACTTTTGTGATTATACATACTTACATATATATAAGATATATATTTTATAAGATATATACACATATATATATATAAGACAATCGTCGCTTGCGACGGAGATACACTCTAGTTTACTTATAAAGTAAAAGACTGCAAAGTAACTTTGTGAAAGCTTCTTCAATCTGCATGTGTTATGTTCATTTGGATATTGAAGTAGCACGCAGATGATTGTGAGTATGACGTGATATGGTTGTTTCACTATGCACGTATAAATGATAGTTCACGACGACGTTATATTGAGTTGTGCACTCGGTGAAGTGTAAATTGTGACGGTTTAAATTGAGCTGTGCACTCCATAATACATCGAATGTAAGTAACGTTAAAATATGTCCAAAGAAAACACGTAACATCGAGATGTTTTAAATATATATATATATATATTTAACTTTAATTTGTTTAATTCATAACTGCAAGCGCTTGTCGTTTTATTTTCCATAATATTCCTTTTAACTTTGTTCATGGAATATAGTTTTCTTATACGTATATTTTCTACGTATTAGTGCAACAAAAATGAACTTCAAATTGCTTCTTCAATTCCTTCAAAGTACAGAAAAGTTAAAATGGTTTGATCATTAGTACATTTTCATCTATATTCTAGTGTAGAATTTCATCGTATATAATAATATAACTTCTTTATAATTAGAGTGAAGTCTATGATGCTAAAATAATTACGTTAATTAGTCTAGAATCTTCTCTTTTGAATCTCTAAATTAAACAATAGATGAAAGACAATAGAAATGCACTCTATGTACAAATTATAGACTACGGTTTGAACAAAGACAAACTTCCAGTCTGGCTAAATGCTATTTACAGGTAATGATTGTAAGCATTCTAAACTATGTGTAAACTAAACCATTGTTATATATCTAATTTATTTTATTCATTTCATTCACCATAAAAATAATTAAAATGTTAAACGATGGTCAGATCAGATCTTCAATTAATTTCGCATTCAGATGAGCTGTTTATTGTATGTGTAACCGACTTGAAGTTTGAACAACACTTATCTTGTACGATATTTCTGGACATAAGAGTTCTGTCACCTTGGGTACTTGTACGTCGTGGAGAAGATAACAATACAACGATACTCAATACTTAAATAAACAATACAAACTATAAAATGCAGTGTATTCTACTTAAAATGAACTAGAAAATGTGCAGACTATGGTCTACACATACGTAAATTATGTCGTTGTATTTTTCTACCACTACTATTTCCCAACAGTTACTGAAAATGTTTTTTCGTGAAGACGCGGCTTAATAACGTATAAGAAATACGTATATTTTCTACGTATTAGTGCAACAAAAATGAACTTCAAATTGCTTCTTCAATTCCTTCAAAGTACAGAAAAGTTAAAATGGTTTGATCATTAGTACATTTTCATCTATATTCTAGTGTAGAATTTCATCGTATATAATAATATAACTTCTTTATAATTAGAGTGAAGTCTATGATGCTAAAATAATTACGTTAATTAGTCTAGAATCTTCTCTTTTGAATCTCTAAATTAAACAATAGATGAAAGACAATAGAAATGCACTCTATGTACAAATTATAGACTACGGTTTGAACAAAGACAAACTTCCAGTCTGGCTAAATGCTATTTACAGGTAATGATTGTAAGCATTCTAAACTATGTGTAAACTAAACCATTGTTATATATCTAATTTATTTTATTCATTTCATTCACCATAAAAATAATTAAAATGTTAAACGATGGTCAGATCAGATCTTCAATTAATTTCGCATTCAGATGAGCTGTTTATTGTATGTGTAACCGACTTGAAGTTTGAACAACACTTATCTTGTACGATATTTCTGGACATAAGAGTTCTGTCACCTTGGGTACTTGTACGTCGTGGAGAAGATAACAATACAACGATACTCAATACTTAAATAAACAATACAAACTATAAAATGCAGTGTATTCTACTTAAAATGAACTAGAAAATGTGCAGACTATGGTCTACACATACGTAAATTATGTCGTTGTATTTTTCTACCACTACTATTTCCCAACAGTTACTGAAAATGTTTTTTCGTGAAGACGCGGCTTAATAACGTTAACTCATCACTATATCGTTGTAGTTTTAGTTTTAAATGAGATTTTTTTAAATTTTATATTAAATGAGGGTAATACATGCAAATTTATTCTATATGAACTAGTATGGTAGTGACATTATATAAGCCATACCGTAGAGCAAACTTCTAAGCATCTATAATACATACACACACACACACATATATATATATATATATATATATATATATATATATATATATATATATATATTATATATATATATATATATATGTAGGCATTGATGCTTATCAGATATAATTACAATATAATGAATATTCATACAAAGTGTTCCTCGTCGACATGACATGCCTCAGCAGCTGAATTCTCTAACTAGGAACATGCTACAAATTTTCTATCTATAATATAAAACAAAAATATACCAAGATTTTATGCAAATATGTACATTAAGTTACAACATTGAAAAAAAAAATGAAGAAACCCTGAAATTAAACTTGATATAATTTATACTTGAAAGTAAAACTCAACATAGTAGATACGAATGTATAATTATACGTAAATATTATATTGCTGTATTTAATGGAAAGTAATTTACAAATTATTTTTTCGGTAATTGTTTCTTAATTCTTTTAGTACTCTGAATCTTCTTGCTGTGCTATTTGGGTAGCCAAGTTAGTGTTTATATAGACCAACCGTGTTGTATATGCGGAAGAGTAGAGGAAGGGGGGTGAGGCGGTTCGCCCCAGCCCCCAAAAACGCGGTACAATTATGACTAAATACAATTAATTCGACGCGGGAATTTAAAAATCAAGGTTATAAAACAGTTATGTGTCGTTGGTATATACAATTAATTTCGCATAAAAACTAAAAGAAAATTAATTTTAGATAAGCTGGAAATCAATTAAGACTAGTAGATACGAATTGATACAATTATAAGATCATAAGAAAATAAGATCATAAATATACACTTGGAACATTATAATATAAGAAAGTTAAAATAATAAAACGTAACGTTAGGTAACAAATATAATATTAAATAATATGTATATGGATCCTAATTCATTTTCAAGTTATTACAAATCTGTTTGGCTTTTGCTAAAACACCCTACAATATTTCTTCAGCAAATTTTATTTAACATATTTGAAGAAAAGTAATCAATAAATGTGAAATATTTGGAACATGATAAATGAGTTAGGAAATAAAATCGAATTATCTTTCAAAAATGTGTAAAATAATTCATGATAACTTTATCTCACGGCTTCCGATGTCCGATAAAGGTCACGATCTTTTGACCCTCATTTTTTATACATTTTCGCATTAAATATTATCTATTTTTTAACTATTAAAGTTATATATAGCTACCTTATATAATATTAAATAGAAATATATAAGTAAAGGGTCTTTCAATAAGAGCTGTCATTTTAAATCAATAGGAAAACGTATTACTTTTGTGATAAGTAGTGATATTTTTATTTTAATATAAAGTATAAATTCTGAGGTTATTAATTGAACACAATGTCATCGCAATCACGGTTGTATGTTGATAGAATAAAATATATTTATTAAGTAGTGTATGACGTTTTCACACTTGTATTCTTACCTCATTATCATACTAACTACACATATAATCTCAGGAGACTAACAATCAATAGGTGACAGCTGTACTTGATAATATGCATTGTACTACTCGCTACAGCGTTATTACCCAGGTAGAAAATGAATCATGGAATTAGCTTGTAACAATCTAGAAAGTGTTAAACTTACATTGTAAGATAGTTTCTATATAAAATGTAGAAACTAAACCTTAGAATTAGCTTGTGGTAAGTGCAACACTCGCATTCCAAGACAAATTTACAGCTGCGATATTTAAATAAGAAATAATTACTTACAATAGATATAACCACACTTATCGATTACGATTATAAACTATTGAATTCGGAAATATTCTTTGCCAGATAAAGTCGGATTCGTTTTATTTATTGTCCATTTTTTTGATTATTAAATTGCGGTGTCACTTTTAATTTTCTAGCTATTTTCTATGCAGTTATTAAAGAAGAAATCAAAGTCTCTGTACGTCTTATAATAACTAAATATATACGAATACTTTCTTTGTTTCTTTATACATACGTACTTGAATATATACTTGTATATATACTTATATATTATGTACGAGTATAACACAGATTTTCTTATTAAAGTTTTTTTGTGATATTTGGTCGCGCTCCAGATCCTGTAATAATTACAATCCAGAAAACTTTATGGAAACAAAACTCCTCCAGAATATTTTATGAATCTCTCGATATTATCATTCATTGTGGTTATAACAAACACATTCCACGAAAATATTCTACTTTATTTGCAAAAAAAAAAAATGAACAAACATTTTTAGATAATTACAAATTTTATAAATCTCTATTTTAATGTATAAATACTATTAACATTTTAGGGATTATTTCTTAATTACGTCACATGTAAAGGGGGGAAGAGGGGACCAAAAGTCACAATTTTTTTTGACGTCACATAGAAAACATAATAAGACTGAAAAAAATATCTCTTTAAAAATCTGACGTCATAATATGGTCCAGAATTTGTGATAAACAGTGACAACGGTGACGGGTAATGGGGGAGAGGAGGGGGGTGCTTTGGAGGCCATGAAATTTGTGTGACACTATTTATAGATTGATAAATTTTTTCCGATACAATGTTATTGATAGTAATAACCATTTCTCTTGTTTCAGTGCCAACGATAGGAGCCGATGCTGTGCAAACCGGACTTGCACGACTTCCCTGTGACATCACAGCACCTCCTGGAGATAAATTGCGAATAGTCATTTGGTATAAAAATGGACGAACGATACCAATATACAGGTAAATGCAAAGTAACGCAAGAGAATAAAGTAACATATAGCGAGAAAAAAATAAGAAGTGTCACTTCAATAGTGTGTACCATATTTTAAAGTGTATACTATAGTTTTTTAAAACTTTTTAAAGAAAATACAGATAGCTTTGTTTTACTCACCAATTAGTGGAATCCTTACGAAGAGGAGATGTAAAATCGACGACGCGAGGGAGGAGGTTTCTGAAACAAATAATCACTAGTTATATTTTTCCCGCTTAACACAGTTATAGTTCATTTTATGAGAGATCATTAGTATCAGTATTAGTATTTAAGACAATATAATAGTAGGAATAAGACAATAATTGTTGACTCTGTAGAGAAGAGTTAAAATTCCAATATAATAAAAATAAAATTTTCTAATAGTAATAATGTAATACATTTTTCAGTTTTGACACCAGAAATTCTGACGAAGGCGTACATTGGGCTGACGAGGTTTTATTCGGAGGGCGAGCTTTTTTTCAAGCTTTCACAGACCCTGCTGCTTTGGCTATTGAAAGCACAAAAGGGACCGATAGTGGGGTGTACAGATGTCGCGTTGACTTTCAGAAATCACCGACAAGAAACACAAAAGTCAACCTTACAGTTATCAGTAAGTACAATAGAATATTTATTTAGAAATCGCATTTAAGAGTTATGTGTTCATAATCAGTATTTGTCGGTTTCTATGAAAGCAATTCATTAAAAGCGTAATGAACAGAACACAGTATAATTAATACATTTAAAAAAAAAATTTAAAAAGAAAATATTTGATATAAAATCCGGTATACGAAGTTTTATCTACATCGAAAAACGTAAATTTATGTCAAAGATTTTTTCTTACGTTACATACCAAATGTTATGTTATCACATAAAATATGTAATGCAACAGGTAAACTTATTTATGTTAAATAAACCTTAATTATATGTAATTGTGTTCATTGAGCAAGTTGGGTATCATTCCATTATGAAAACCTTAAAAAATATTAAAAATACAAATGCTTTTTAGAAATATACGTCATCACAACGCCCGGTCTTGTCATACCATTAGCTTTTTTATTATTGTCCTATTTTCACATACGAGGTTGAACGTTCACAGTTAATTTTATTAATTAGAGATGCGCGCCTTTTAATTGCGGCTGCCGGTTGTTTATAATTCTGACCCCAATTAATGAGGCCGGGAGATAATTTATTTATATCAAATTATTTTATAATACAATAATATAAAAAGTAGTTTATTTTAGACTTGAATAAAACACGACATAGATTTAAACAATAAATAATATTGTTTGTTGATTTTGCTGCTATTTTGTAATGTGATTTTGAAAAATATGTTTTTGAAATAGTTATTATGTGAATTATTTTTTATACTATTAAGTATTGTACCTCTCTACTGTTTTAGTTTTAGGTTTAATTTTATCTTTTAATTTCATGATTCACTTTTTTTTTAAATATTGATTTAAGTGCATCAACTTTCATTAAAAATCTATTTATACATTTATAAATATTTGTAATACATAATTTACAACTTATAGACACGAGTTTCGGAATTTTAAGTAAATAGATTAATTTAGTTTTATTGATAAAGTAAATATACTTCAATTTTATTTTTATGTTTTAATTTTATAAGTATGCATACTTCAAACTCTCTAAAACCTAAAAAATAAAACACCGCTGTATATAAAAAAGTTTATAACATATGTACAATGTATCAAAGTATTGCTTTAAATAATATTTTAAGAAAAGTATAATCAGACCTGTAACTACACAACTTAAAATAGGTGTGAACGGATAGTTTAGTGAAAATGTATTTACTATAAATTTGCGGCATTAAATTTTTAACAAATTATAAATAAAGATGGGATAGGATAATTAAATTGCGTGACATAATTTTTTAACAAGTTAATTAAACATTTCCGCAACAGGATGTTAAACGTCATCTGCAGTCATAGATCTGTGTGAATTGATATCAACTAATGAAAGTGCATTATGTTTCCTGCATTAACAAAATTCTAACTAGTGTAATGTTTCTTTTTATTTATGGTTCTACGGCGATTTCAACTGCTAGGTCAAATTCGCCGATTGTTGTCGTTTTATAGCTTGTTAATGAGGTATGCCTCGATAAGAAACTGCGAAATTATAGGATCAGCGTCGTCCATCGCAAATAAACACAAAAGTAATATACACAAAAGTCCAAGAAAGCCAGAGAGTAACTTAGAATTAGTATACCGCATAAATCTAACTCTGCGCTAAAGTGCACAGCGCACACTAACAAGATACCACCCTCTTTCAAATATATTATGATCTCTAAATTTAGCCCTAGTTCAATAAATAGCAACAAATATATCATTCCACGGTAAATTTATCATAATACACAAATTTTTACATAAATAAAACTTGCAGATGTAAGAGCTCAGTTTCTGGTGTCAATTAGGAAGATGTTAATTAAGATACCAAAAAATGACAACTGCGTTGGTAAGCATTTGCGTTATACTACGACGTTGATTTCTAGTGAAATTCATAATATAATTTATATCGTTTGTTAAAGAGATAATACATAGTTAAATATTTGATAGCACTTTAGCTATAGAAATAGCTGCGAGCATAAGTATTAATAAATAAACCTTTAGAACAGAGTAGAATAGTGGGATTATAGTTAAAATATGGATGACATGAGTAAAAATAGAAGAACCATTTCAGATAGCTCTTATTGACTACCTTAGCAGCTACCTTAAGAGGGTTTACAAGAAAATTACCTTTCTTACAATATATAAGAGGTATAACACAAAATGGACCAATAGAAACATTTTGAACGACCAAATTAATTATGTTTATTTAATCAATCTTTTACATTCCGCAATCCACATTGAGGTATTGAAAGTACTACGTGAGCCACATTGAGAAAAATATGTAATATCATTTATATATAGGATGGACCAATAATCTTCTAATATTTGAGAAGCCCGCTGCATCTTTTTGGACCAGCGTTACAGAATTTCTCAGGCTAGAAATAAAGAACTTGGTTTCAAGAAGATGGAGCAACATGCCACACCTTTAATTCCTTTAAGTGACAGTTCGTGAAATATTTGACCAAATCTAATCCAAAAAAGGTTGCATTATTGTATTTTAAAGAACACAAATGAAGGTTTTATTTTAATAGGAATATTACATCATTTAAGTGTGTAGCATTGATTAGTTTTACATTGCTGCAACCTGGAGAGGAAATATTGCATGATCGCCCGGCAAGTGGTTGGTAAAAATGTTTTGCATTTCTTACATATGTTTTCCTTTAATTCTTCCATAGTCTCTGGGTTTCTGATGCAAACTTTGCTTTTAAGATATCTTCAAACGAAAAAGTCAATTGGGAAGAAATCCGGGCTGCATGGTGGGCAGTCACCTTTTTTTGGATATCAGTTTTTGGCTAAAAATGTTACGAACTTGGAGACATTGGTGGTGTGGCATGTTGCCCTCTCCTGTTGAAACCAGGTTTTTTCATCCTATATCTAAATGATATTACATATTTTTTCAATTCAACCCATGTAGTACTTTACAATACCTCATTGCGGACTGCAAAAGATTGATTAAATGAACATAATTAATGGAATGACCTCAATTTAAAATAGACTCTGATTATTTCCATAATTAATTTAATTTCGTTTATGTTGCGGTCAAATACATTATTCCATTTCACTGAATGTGTTCATTATATTAGAGTAGATAAATGTATTAGTTTTAAATAAAATGCATTATGTGTAAAATACAGGATGTCCCAAAAGAAAGTTTTCTTTAAAAATTGTTATAAAAATTAATTATTAAAATAAAAACATTGAGAAATTGTATCATCTAAATGTGAATCTCATCGTGGCACTATTGTAAATGAGAAGCAAAATTTCTAAACATGCGTGGCGGTAGTTAATTTTTGGTAATTTTTCAAAGTGGTTTATTATCTAAATTAGGCTTGTTATGCCCGTTCTAGCATATGAGAATTATTTTACACCTTATTTATAAGGTCGATTTTAAACTGCCAAACGATAAACTATTATAAAAGCTTTTTTATTTATGTTTTATGTATGAACTCCGTATAATACACACACTTTCTACTTACTATAGATAAAGAAACTTACTTCTTTCACCTTCTCCGATAATTCTTAAAACATACGCACTAAGTTGTTTTATTTCGCTTGTTACAGTTCCACCAGAAAAGCTCAGTATCCTGGATGAGTACGGGACCCATATACCCCACTACATTCTGGGGCCATACAATGAGGGGGCCATCATAAATATAACTTGCGTTGCTACTGGAGGTACGTATACTGTACGGATACGGAACGAACGCCTACATCTTATTTAAATTGATGGATTTTCTTTGGAAATAATATTCAAATTAAATATGACTTAATATTCAGAGTCTTTACAAACTCACTAGGGAACCTAAATATCTTAATAACTTGCTTTTGTATTATTTTATTTAAGAAAAATATTTAAATTTTATTAAAGGTGAATTTACATTGACAAATGTGACATGGTACTAAATGATTTTATAGTTAACGCGATTTAAATTGTCACTTTGTTTTTTTTTTTTTTTTTTTTATTTGTACTACAATCTGTTTACATTTGTTTCTCATTTCATTTTCTAAGTTAACAAATGTTAATAACTTAATTCAATTAATTTTTTTCTATTAAAACTACCTCTCGGTTATTTTCCTTCTTCTTTCATTCTACTCTTCTTTCTTACTTCCGTCATCCATACTCTTCCTTTCCTCTTTCTTTGCAATATTTTCTCCATGCTTACTGGATTTTTCACTTTCTTCTTGTGTTCTTTTTTATCGAACTAGATTATACACATATACATATTTTCCCTTCTCTTGCTTCTAATATCACTCATCCATTTTTTCCCCTTCTTCTTTCCTTGCACCATTTCTATCAGGTTTATTTTGCTTTCCTCCATCTCCTTACACTCATTCCTAATATGCTTTAATGTTTCAGCTTCCCTACCACACATCCAGCATCGTTGCTCTTCCTCTGTTCCTCATTACCTACTGCCTCTTTCTTCATTTCCAAGTCAAAACCTCGCGATCATTTTATTTTCTTTCCAACTGAGTTTTTCTAGATATTTCTAGACCATAACTGGCAGTATTTGGTCTTGCACTTTGCTTCATCTATTGTCTTCATTCTATCCTATTGTTGGACCTCCATGTCTTTTTCCTTTATCAGATGATTCCGTACCTGTCTTCCTTCCTCTCTTAGTCTAACTATAATATAGCCTTAATGAATTGATTGGCAGTTGAATTGTGACAAGATTTAATAAAATTTGGACAAGACAACGACTATCGGGTCAGCTATATATTATAAAGCTTAACATACGGTGTCTCAATTTTTCTTCAATAGTCCGGTTATGAAAAATGTTTCAGAAATGTTATGTAGTTTTTATTAAGAGTGTATATTTTATTTTATTACAGGTAAACCCACCCCAAGAGTGAGCTGGTGGCAAGAAAACACTTTCCTGGATGACACATTCTCTATATTATCGGAGAGAAGAGTTAAAAACGTGTTACGTTTGGAACGACTTCAAAGGAAACATCTCCATAGCGTATTTACGTGCCAAGCAAGTAACAACAATGTAACGGCGCCCATCTCCAGCGCCGTAACACTCGATATGAATTGTGAGTATTAAAAATAGAAGTAAATATTTGTAAATTTGTTTTTAGCGTGCGCTTGTTGTTGCGCAGTTTGCTTGTGCGCATTTATCGATGTACGCAATTATCCGCGATCTTTTACCTTAATTATCTTTATCAATGACGACTATCTACAACAACTCCTTTTTTTATATTCGTTCTTCTATTATAAATTTTATCTTAACAAGCTGTTATAAAGATAATTTTTTTATTCTGGCAGCATCTTTTATCTTATTTTTCTTGACTTTTATCACTTTGTATGATATATAAGAACTGTAGGTGTATGCTAATTTATTTTTTAATAACTACCGTATTCTTTATAAAGGTTTTTGCACAATATCTTTTGTAGATGAGTACATTTAGAAGTAATGTACCAGTTGAGAACTATCATGTAGCCGTTATAGCTTTATATATTATTGAAAGTAAATATATATATATATATATATTTATTATCATTATTAATTAAATTATTTAAATATATTTGAATAGTTAATTGTGAAGAGAAATGAAGAGAGACATGTTGTATAATAGGTAAAATCGTTTACGTAACAGTTAACTTTTGTTATGCTAGATAAACCTTAAATAAAAGTAACGGGTTTAAAAGTAACTTCAAGTTATACCTCAAATTTGTTTAATTCTTATTTCTCGTAACTTTTTCGGAGAATTCATTCATTATATCATGAATGTACGTCACTAATATTGTTTATTTTGATTTCAAATTTACGAATAATAAATAAATAATCTTTTAATACGGCGAATTACCTTATAAATATGAAATACTGCTACTAAGAAATATTTTTGTAAGCTCAAATGCCCGCATTAATTTGTTGCCATTGGTTTAAGGGGTTAGGGTTAGGGTTAGGGTTTGAGGTTTTCGTAATCCCTACCACAACAAAGAACATCAGTCTTTATATTTTAGAAATATTGTTGAACGTTTTCTTAGTTCATAAATATTTTCAATTTTTTCTTCCATAATATTATGAAATGAATAAAATATTTCCTTTAGGATTATATCCTTCTTCAAACCTAACCCCTGGAACCTCTCACCCAGATTCTGGTAGCTGTTCTATGAAAGGAGAAAATGTATTTTTGGTTAAATTTATATAACAGTGATAGACAAGTTTATTGACTGTTGGTTACATATATTTTCTTCTCTTTGTTAGTTACATTTCAACTATGATTAAAATTAAACGATTTTCAAAGGCGTAGATCCCACTGAGGAATATTTCTGCGTGGAAAAAAACGCGAATTATGTAACACATGAAATCATATGAATATGGTTTTAATTCGGCGTGTGTTATACACAGTAGAAAATTGTCTTACAAAACAAGTATTACACATGCTAGATTCTCACAACCTAATTATTCCGCAGCAGAATCTAAGCCTAAAGGTCTATATATACTCGTATTTAACAAAATTAGGCTAATTAAGTTGACTCAAACTAATCTGCCGAGGTAAAATAAGTTGTTAAATAGATTTCAACGTGTAATGTTTTAATATTTTGTATTTAGATACAAATACAAGGTATTAGATACATTTCCATATACTGTAAAAGTATCTAATTAGTAGATATAGTAATGTTAATGAGTTATCTTTCTGATTTTTTTCAAATTTAACTTACTTAATGTCCTTATTGCGTTTTGGTGTATCTGAAAAGATAACTACGTAAATATACTATGCCTATTAAAATACAAAATGTCACAACACTGTATTAACTCGACGGTCCTCTGAAATAACAAACTGCAATTTTCTGCTGCCATGCGTTTTTATTGATGTGATTATTCATGCTATAAATGAGGTTTAAATACAGCGACCTACTATTTTGAATCTAGATACAGATTACTAGGCTTTGCGGCATCAATGTCGCTATAATCCTATTCCATTACGAGTATGCAATCACGAAGAAAAAAACTACACGCAGAGATAATTACATTTGACCCTAACTTTGGAAATGACTGCTATATATACATAGTACATATATAAAAGATGCTACTAGCTGTAAGTTGAAATAAATGAATATTTGAAAAGAAAAATATTGAATAATTTAAAACAATGTTCTTTAAAACATCGATTCTCGAGTTTCGAGAGAAACCAAACAAAATTATAATTAGAGAGAAATTTAATTTGATATGGTTGGTGGTAATTAAATAAAGAAACTAAAATCAGATAGATGTTGATTAAATTAATATTCATAAACTTTAGACTTTTAATAAAAAAAAATTGTTTTAGAAGATGCTTGTAGAATTATTTTACAAAAAAAAAAATAGTTGTAATTATAATATTTTTCATTTGTAAACTAATGGTCGGAATGTCATGAAATTTTAGCACATATCGTTTGAAGTTTGCTACTATCTGAAAATCATATAAATTTGTTAATAGTAGCGCCATCCTACGAACTTACTGAGTGATTTGATGTTGAGCGTTTAATATTCATTACACTTCATAACCGCCATTTAATTTTTATGACGTCATAATATATAACACGCTGCAAGTGTTTTAATTTTACTGACATAATTAACTGCAGGTGCGCTTAGTTTTCCAGCGTTCGTGTGCAACGTGTTTAAAGTTCAACGGTCATAAAAAGCTTTCAGAAACTTAATTCTTGATAAATAGCGTGCATTTAAAGAAAAATTTACAACACTTCTTTAAAGTAAGTTAAAAACGTAATCAAAAGTAACGATATTTTTATAAAAGTGTGAAACTAGCTTAGAAAACTAATGATAACGATCTGAAAAAAATTGAAAGCTCTGGAATCGTTCAGGTAACGAAATAAAAGCTTCTTATAAAGTTTGAAAATTAGACAATGGGGGTTTGAATGTCTTCTATGTGGTAGGTTTCTCTTATAGCTTTTATCAGGCTGTAAAAACTAGAACTATGTGGTATTTTATTTGTTAATATCTTCTATTACTTTGTGACTTGTGTAAAAATAATTGGGCATTATTATATTATTGTATTTTTATAATTTCAGTGCGTCCACTATCAATAAAACTTCTTGGAGAGAATCAACCCTTATCTGCAGAGCATCCGTACGAAATTTCGTGCGAGGTTATTGGTTCGAGACCAGCGCCAACAATTACCTGGTGGAAGGGCAGTGTAGCTATGAGGACGACAAGAGAAATAGTAAGTATTGTAATAATAAGATATAATTAGTGACAGAAAAATTTAGCAGACAGCTATATTTTGCAGAAACAAAAAATACACTTTTATGTAATATTTACGTAAAAATTTTAGTTAATATTTTATATGATATTTTCAAAAAGTAATATCTTGATAAATTCTGAGATTAAAAAATATATTAGGTAACAATAAATTCAAACAGTGATGAGAAAAATTAAAAAAAGTAATGAAAAATTGTGCGTATAAGGCTAGAGCGTTTTTAAACGCGTTTTCCTCACACTTAGCTTTTTCAGAGTCGTTGCAGAAACCTATCAATTAATGAAATCATTTTGGTTTTTCGATTTCAGAAAATCCAGTGATGAGTTATGAATGACACCGCCATGTTACTTATTTTTGTGACGTCTGCGGAGATTCGTTGTCAATGCCTCATTTCTTGATATTTATTTATGAAAATTTCACAAAGTATTCTTCAAATGTTATTTTATCATGTAGTAATTATTGAAGTAATTATATATTAACTGTGTCGTCAAAAAACTTTATCGAAAATATGCTTTTTCTATCGATTTGAATTTAATGTAATCTGAAATATCTAAATACATTTCCTAGTGTAGCTATTTATAATTGAAAAATATTTCTTTCGTAGTTTTTGTCTTAAAATTACGTTTAAAAAGCCTTAATTACTTTTTATTAAAAGAAAACGACAACGTGTAGTTTTAAAGAGTTATTTTAGTCCAGCAAAATCAATCACATATTTAAGATTTTATGAATTTCACATAAAAAAACGTTTATTATTTTGTTTCAGACATCAGCTGATGGAAACTCAACGATTTCGATCCTCTCCTTCATGCCCAGCATCGAGGACAGCGGCAAGTACTTATCCTGCCGAGGAGTACAAAGCTTAATTCCAGACAGCGCCTTGGAAGATGGCTGGAAGCTTAACATTTACCGTAAGCTTTTATCTATTCTTATTATTATTTACAAAAACATTTTAGAAACTACATATGTCAACTTTATAACAATAAAGAATCAGTATGTTATATTAATGCCGGTTTTACACCAGAGAGACAGTTTTGAAAACAGTTTTGTTCTCAAAAAACAGTTTTGTTTTATTTTCAAACAGTTCTGTTTTTAAAAACAGACTGATTTTGTTTTTAGTGTTTTACTGTGTCTCCCATAAAAATTATAAACATGATAAACAACAACTGATAAGCGTAAATGTTCACAAAAAACAAAACTGCGTCTTCAAACCAAGCAGACTAAAAAACAACAACAAACGTGTTTTCCTTTGATCTTACCGACACCAGATGGGAATATGTTTTGTTTACTAAAACAGCAACAAAAGACAAAAATGTTTTAAGAACTGTATCTGCGCGAATATCGTTGTATCGCTAGGTTTTCAACAAAGTCTGCCGGGGATTACATTTTATATTAAACGTTAGCATCTAAATAATGTTCGCCAATTGTCAGTTTTGGAATAATGCAACACAGTACACCGAACGAGACGTATAATAAAGTATGTTTAATTAAATACGTTCACAAGTGCTGTTATTATATCCTTCGTCCAAGTGTTATTTATTTGTTATCTATACTGTTATATATTTTGTAGAAGAGTTCACGCTTTGTGGTCTATGCCATAACAGCAATTCTATTCAATGATCAGTACCATGTTAATAATTTGTGCTTTTAATTACAGATGTTCCAATAGTTACACTAGACTTGGGTAGTAATTTAAATGGCAGTATTATAAGGGAAGGGGATGACGTTTATTTTGAATGTAATATCAAATCCAACCCCTGGGTGTACAAGGTCTCGTGGGAACACAATGTAAGTCTATATATACAATACATGAAGATGCTAATGAGGAATTTGATATTAATTCTACGTTCTACAACCTTTGATGTCATTTTGTAATCATTATGAAAATCTAATCCGCTTCTGTGTTTAAAAATCTTATTTACTTATCGAATGTTACTCAAGGTAACGACATGCAAGTAAATTTAGACTAAATATGGACTCATTTTTTAGTGATCGATTTTTCAATTGTTAATTGAAATTGATGTTAATAAATGTGTATTGGCGTGTCTATTTTATGTTGACGGAGATATAGCAATTAAAAATTTGAATTGTAGTTTTAGCGCTAGAAATGGTCGGCCATTTGTATGACGTGAAATGCATTGTATACGTCAGTTATTTGTTGAATAGGTCAGTACTGTCGTAATGTTTTCTAGCTGTTGGTAGTCGAAATAATCAAGTCAAATCAAAGAATAATAAGTTTTTATTTTATTTAACCCTGTTACGGCAGACATAATATTGAAATTGTATTGTTCCTTGAAATAGCCTTAAATGATATTTTGATATATAAATACATATAGCAGAGATAGTAACATAACGGTTGTGAGGTCACATGCATTTGGAATGTTGTACAACGTTGAATCCCCTTAATAATTAAAGAGACAATATGACTTTTTTAATTGGTAATATCTCTTACCATATAAGGAGTAATTAAAAAGTAATTGAACATTTGAGGTTCTAGTAACCCACTTTATCAATATACGAGTATAGCATACTTTTGCGACGGGGTAAATGCTATTATATGTATATATATATATCAAGTTACAATTAAGATAAAACGTAGTATATAACTTAAGATAACTATATATTTATATAATTTATATAACGAAACTAATTTAATTATCTAAAATATTAATTTTAATTATATATTCTGCAGGGTGAAATTCTATATAATAATATCCCCGGTGGTATTATTGTTTCAAATCAAAGTTTAGTACTACAGAATATTGGGAGAGCAAGAGCTGGTCTTTACACGTGCATGGGGAGTAATCAGGAAGGTGTCGGGACTAGTAATGCTGTACAACTGGATATCAAATGTAAGTTTAATTATTTATTGGTGTATGTATATATATAATAATATTTAAATTGAGTATTCTTAAAATAAAAAGGATTAAGAGAATACAATACAGATAAACACAGCTCTCGGATAGCCCTAGATTAATTTTACTTTTCCAAGACACATGTAGGTGGCTACACTATAAATGATATATCGAATGTTCTCTAATAAATTACTTTTATTTGCGCTTTTATCGTTTATTATAATTATCTTTGATTTCCGTTGGACTGTACCAGCCAAACTGAAACTATACTCGTACTAATACATCAGTCCTTGTATCACACACAACGTTGATTGATTATACACGGTTTTTGTGCTTTTGTTTTACCCTTATTACAGATAATAACCTATCCCTCTCATCGTATATTATCTGCACTCTTCTAACACAAAGATTCGATGAGTTTTTATGCAATTTAGTATATTTTTTATTTGTTATAGATTGAATATATTATTTAATCATTAGAAAAATATTCTCTTTGTTCTTATTTTCGTATATTTTTGGATGGATCATTTTTTCTTTTTTTTTTTTTCTTTTATAACAATGTAAAATGTTTGCCCTTTATGATTCATTGTTATAAGTCATGGAGAACTTTTACAAAGCTAATTGGCTCAAGGGCTATAAGCATCTTACTGAAAATAGGTTCAATTAACATTTACTAAAAAAGCTTTCTAATTAATGTTAAGGATATACAAGTATATATATCTAAACGTAATCTTTTTACCAGTGGCGGATCTAACCCTAACCCAAAACCCTAACGAAATGATAACCGATAGCTTAAAAATATGGTACTTCTAATACCACCAAATTAACGGATGGTTAGAGTTATGTATAGACTGATACGTGTCCATCCATTAATTACGTCACATACAAAGGGGGGAGCAGAGGTCTACAAAGTGTGATAAAACGTGACATGGGGGAGTCCCAAGTTTTGTGACGTCACAAAAGAAAAACCATGACAAAAACTAAAAATAGGACTAGAAAATAAAATATATTTTTTTATATAAATATATATCTATATTTAAATGTCAGATGTCACAACAGAGGGGAGAGTGTGACAAGACGTGACGAGGAGTGGTATTAAAAAGCTATGAAATTTTGACGTTTGTTTTGGAGTTACGTTCTATACAAAGTAATACACTATAACTGTAAAAAACATTATTTTATCGTCACAAAAGGTACTGTTAGGTATTTGGGTATCGTCTTCTACTCAACAAAACGCCGAGGCGGTCGGTGTTGTTAGATATTCTTTAAATAAATAAAGTTTTTCTATTTTTTTTAATTTTCTATAATACTACAACTAAGTACAGATATACTTATCTAGTGGCTTACATTTCTATAATAGTAAAGTATCAATGCTCTCGTCCACTGTGTTGTAATAAAAGAAAATTATTTATATTGATATTTAATAAGTAATCTTATTTCAAACATACTGAGAAATATATGATTACAACATCTATGATCAATGAAACAATGTTTACGTTTTTTCGGACATCCTGTAGATCAATTACCATTTAATTCAATTAACGCTGGACTGTGTAGTTTTCTTGTTATAATTAATTTGTAGTTCCTTTAAGAAATATCCGCAGCAAATAAAAGCATTAGGGGTTCGGAAAATTCTACCGCCTTGATACCTAGAGATGGCGACAACGTGTCCTTAATTCCAATGAATATTTCGCATGAAAATCTATAATTTTGAATATTTGTATTGTGTCATATTTAACAGGCAACAACATAAACTTCAGCAATAACAAAAATTGTAGAACGTATTGTTCAATATTTCATAAACAATATACGCCTGATATAATGCAACACCAATAACAGGATGACGTTATCAAACAATTTTCAGATGCACCGGTCTGTCGTCCTGGTCAACCACGTGCATATGGCGTAGGGCGCCAGGAACTGGTGCGGATCAGTTGCGAATTAGAAGCCAATCCACCGGATGTAACATTTATATGGCGATTTAATAATAGTAACGCAGAAACAATAGACCTGTCACCGACGTTGATATCGACGGACAAGTCTAGGAGCGTCGCGGCGTATACACCGATGACAGAACAGGATTATGGAACACTTTTGTGTTGGGGGAATAATGAAGTAGGGGGGCAAATTGATCCCTGTGTTTTTTTTGTAAGCCCTGCTGGTAAGTTTATGTTTTTTTAATTGTAAATGTTAAAGCTTTTTACACTGTTAATTATAAATGTGAAGTATAAATATCCTTTTAAATTTTGTGACAGTGGTTGACAACCTGGTTTTATTTGGTTGTAATAATTGTGGAAATAAATATTGACAAAATTAGTGTACATTTCTTTTATAAACGTGTTTCATACGTTAAATGAATTCATGTTTATTTACAGACGTTTCCAAGAAAATCATTTTTGAGAATTGATAATTATTACAACGCAAGTTATTTATATATAACGTTCCCAAAATTCAACGATAAGATTTTTACTTTCATTCCACATTCACTGATCGCAATGCAAAAAAAAAAGTATGAACACTATTATGGCAAGTTTTTTTTAAAAATAACCGCAACTATTCAAGATTCCAAAATGGTATAATACTTCAGGAAAACTAACAATAAAAACAATAATGCATACTATTTCTAAATAAGAACCAAATTTCATAAATTGTTGTTGATATTAATTACTTTTACAATACCCAAAATAGGTTTTTTGTTGTTGGTACAAACAATTTTTCATTTATTTTATAAATTTATTACATCATTTACATTGCAGTTAATGTTTAAATTGTTTTCCACCGGCATTAATATAGGCACGATATCACCTTAAAAAAGATTGTTTTTATTGTATACATATTATAAACATGTTTCTTTACATTTGGGGATCTTTCTGTCGGTTGATCACGACTGCTCCTTTGAACGTCCTTAATATTAAAAAACATTTCTTATTATCTGTAAATTCGTTTTAGAAAACAAGAATTCTAGGTTGTTAAACTCTGCATACATCACTTAAGCTCTGTTTATTCAGTTGAATTTATTTTGGTTTTGAAGCTAGATATAGGTGGGTATGTAAAAGGGTCAGAAAAATAAAATAAAATAAAATCTGTGGGACTATAATGGGTAAAGTACATTACGTACACTTCCCCCAATGTCCCCATTTCAAGCACAATTTAAATAATTGAAATTATATTTTTGCGTACCATTATACTGATTGACATTGAAGAGCTTTTTAATAAATTTTGCATTATATGTGAAATATAATTTACGATTATCATTACGTGTTTGTAAATTGTTTATTTTGAATTATTTTAAAATTTGTTTTAGGTTATTAAATGTTATATATTAGGTAAATTTTTACGTAAAGAAAAATTCTTTTATGTTATATAAACCCTAATTATATATATATATAAAGTTTTTTGAAGTGGTTAAAAAAACGTTTTTATTTATTTTAAAATCTGCTTTATCTACTTTAATCTAAAATAATCATAAAAATTAATTAAAAACTTTTCACAGTTTTAAAATTAAAATGATGTTGGTAATGAGCAATTTATGGTAATTAAAATAACTCAAGGGTAAAAACCCCAAAGTTCTTGATTAACAATTTACACAATGTACCCTTTAAATTATATTTTTCTTACTTTTCAATTTACTATAACCTTATATATTTTAAAAAGCGTTTATAAAAGAAATATTTACTTTTAAAAAATATATAAGTGAGATATCCATCAGTGGAAAAGCTCGAATAAACGGATCGATATTGCTCTTCTTCGTTGCATCAAAAAACACCAAACTAACAATGAAAAATTAAATCAAAATTTACCTATAAACCAATCGGAAATTTTGTGTATGGTGTCGTTTGAAAGAAGGTAATGTCATTTCTCCTTTGCAAAGTTACTTATCCTCAAACACGGAAATGTATTCATCCGCACTTGGATATGGGAATTAAATAAGGAAAACTAATGGTAAAATAAAACTATTTCAGGCAAACCGGATCCCCTATCAAATTGCTCCATTATCAATCAAACAGCTGAAGCGCTAACCGTAGACTGTTTGGAAGGTTTCGACGGAGGTCTTCCTCAAGAATTTATAATGGAAGTCTACATTGCAAGGACACACCAACTAGTTAGTAGCGTTACTACAAAGAATCCTTATTTCTCCGTCTTTGGACTAGATAGCGGACTTGAGTTGGACATAATCTTAGCTTCTGTTAACAAAAAAGGACGAAGTGATCTCTACCAACTTCATGCCTACACTTTGAAACCAGCTGAGAAACATACAGGTTGGTAAATATATTTTTTGATTTTTGATTTAAATAAATTACACAATTTTTTATAAGTTAATTGTTAAATTCTTAGTGAATATTAAATATGTAGCCATAGAATTAAATTTCTTTGCAGAATTCACACCGTCAATTTTGAATATGACCCCATTTTTGGGGGCGTTGATTGGTGCTGTTTCTTCAGTGATTATATTGGCAATTGTGATTGTCCTTGTGATAAGATTTCGACATAATGCTGGAAGTGGTGGAGGAAGTCATTGCACAAATAGCGTTTCCGGGGGATTCAAATTATCTCCGAATTCGAAAATAGCGATATCGAGCAAAAATAATAGTAAGGAAAGTCTAAACAGCTTGGATGAAAACAACCCTGATATCATCCCTCAAGGTTCGTAAGCAAGGAGTTACTTATTGAATTAATAATAGTACGCATGTAATACCCAGTAAACGTTTTGGAGTCACTTTGATATCATATTGAAGATGTGTATGATTTCTTTGTCATGAAAAAATTCAATTAGATATCACTCGTTAAAAGAAAATATCACTGATATGAACTACAAATGGCAAAATCACTTCACCTGGCCCCACTACCATACCAGTATTGAATGAAGTTGCAAATAAACCATTCAAGTGTAACAGAGACAAATATATCCTGTTTCTTTTTCTAATATTTTCAAATGTAAAAGAGACAACAACTATATCTCTATTCAATTATATGATGTTGGAAAGAGAAAGAATATTCTTATGAAAAGATTCTGACAATTTTTTTTGATAGGTGATATCTATCTGAATTATGCCATATTACCAAAATGTTTACTGGGTAATATTAATTTAGTAATAATAGTTTTATTATAGTTGGTTACGTGGTGTTTTTTGAGAGGTCTTGGATTTGTTGTAGCAAATGACAATAACGGAATTATCATCTAAGATAGAAAATTGTCTTGCAACAAGCTTATTCGAAAGTTCATTTTCTACTTCTCATATACAAAGTGACTTGCAATGCAAATTTTACACTTTTAATTACTACAAATTAAAGTGTTACATTGCATGGGCGCTCTATTAACATGGTAGTCTCTCCTACAACGAGGAATACTTTACGTATTATAAGAAATCATAAACGATATACATATATACATATGACAGAGCAGAAATCGGTAGAGTTATAATTAGTAAAATTGACATCCCTGTATTCTTTACATCGCGAAAATCGCGTTGAATAAAAACACTCGTTATATGAGAGTCTAATATATATAAAAGCAGAAAAAAATAATTTCTGTAGATGAAAAATGGATCTGTTTTTAATATCCATGTTGAAGGTAATGGAGAGGATGATGGTGTGGAAGATGAGAAGGCATTCGAGTGGTTAAACAACGCCCCCCAGCGTATATACACGACAACGATATCAAGAAATAACACGATGATGCAGGGTCATCATCATCCAAGCACCATCACCAATCAATACCCCAGTGTACAGGATTACATGTACCCACATGGTTGTGTCACTTCAAAAGCTGATGGAGTGACACAACTAGGACTCGGGACCCTACAGGAAGTCCCTAGGGACTCCACATTACAGAGGATGACTCCCACTCTGAATCCCGCTTGTTCTAATCCATATGCTCCCAGATCGGTAAGAGTTAATTCAAAAATATTATTTTTGCATGAGCTAAATCGTATTTAAATGGGCTTGTGTCCTCATTTTTTAGTGGTCGATTTTTCAATTGTTTTTTGAAATTGATGTTAATAAATGTGTATTTGCGTGTCTATTTTATTAAATATCTAAATATTCACGGAGATATAGCAATTAGAAGTTTGAATTGTAGTTTTAGCGCTAGAAATGGTCGGCCATATTTGTATGACGTGAAATGCATTTTAACGTCAGTTATTTGTTGAGTAGGTCAGTGCTGTGGTAATGTTTTGTAGCTGTTGGTAGTCGAAACAATCAAATCAAGTCAAAGAATGAGAAGTTTTTATTTTATTTAACCCTGTTACAGCAGACATAATATTGAAATTTGATTGTCCCTTGAAATAGTTGTAAATAATATTTGATATTTTGATATATAAATACATATAGCAGAGATTTATGAGCTGTAAGATTGGTAACCTTACACAAGGATTGTGATGTCACATGCAGTTGGAATGTTGTACAACGTTGAATCCCTTTAATAACTAAAGAGACAAAATGACTTTTTTAATTGTTAATATCTCTTAACATATAAGGAGTTATTAAAAAATAATTGAACATTTGAGGTTCTAGTATCAATATATAGTACAATTTTATAGAAATTAAGACATAGGACACAAGCCCATTGTTTTCAAAAAAGTATACACACTCGTAGACTATACTACTTGACATTTAAAAAAAAAAAAAAAAAACACACACAAATAGTATTTACACAGAATCATCTTATACACAATCAAAAATTCTTAAATTTACGTAAAAACCACTAAGTTTTATTTTTGTAAGATATCTTAACACACTATACCGCATCCAGTCCGAGCCGCAAGCAACGAGTGGCGAGGTGTATTTAAAGGTGTTTTTAAAAAGTATCGGGAATTTGTAGAGAACTAAAATGATTTCGGTAATTATATTACAAAAATTTCTGGCCCCATTTCACTTCTTTATGAAATTAAAATTGCCGCTGCAGGGAACCGTTTCGGCAGAAAACAAAAATCACTATGTGTAGACTAATATAACAAACGGGTTGACCAATTTTCTTCAAATTTGGCATAGTAATATTGAGTATAGTGCCACCAACTACGAATAAAAAGATTTTCATAAAAAAACAACTAGTGCAGGCATATTTTAATTATAAGTTTCCGTTACTTTTTGGACGCACCTCGTATGTATATCGGCCATCCAGTTCATTAATGAGACATCTCCGTTAAATATGCAGTTTGTGTAAATTTGTATCCTGTATCTCATTTAATATTCAGATATCTTATAAATGCAAACAAAATTACTTTTGTCATTATATTAAAACTCAATATTCATAGATATCTTACTAATGAACTGGACGATCGACAAGTGATGCTTGATGAATTGTTGGCGCAATGTCGTTAAAAAGCATGAAATTTTGTGATGTAATTTATGGATGACTTCGAATTTAAAATTTGCTTTTGTATTTTGCAAAAATATCCACAATTTCCGCTTATTACGAAAAGTCTAAGTAATTAACTAATACAGTAATTAAAATTGCAGGATATTTGGATACCATTTATAGATGAAATATAACAAAAAACATATTTTATAAATTATAAATTCATACTTTCTTAAACCATCCATTTTACAAAAAAAAATTCTTTAATTTTTTGCATTTCTATTTGCCTTTTCATTCATATTTGTGCTTGAATTAATAGTTTGCATATTAAAGTAGTAAACTTGCTAAATATAGATATGTATTTGTTACATAAATGCTACGTTTGTGTTTGTACGGTATAAACAATTTGTAATCATGCATCTTTCCTATAGAAATCTTTCAATAAATAAAGCAATCTATTAAGTCTTTTGAAATCTTATCAAATCACAGAATGATGGACTGACATACGCGGAACTCTCTTTGGGTTTACCACAGCCAAACGCTTTGTACACGAATACTACACTCTGTCCATCCCGCCACACCCTATCAGGCACATTGATAAGCAACCGAACAAATGCATCTTCACTGAATCATTTGAATGAACCAACTGTATATGCCCAACTCGATGTCCATAATCATCAGATCAGTCGACCAGTGACGTCAGAACATATGACATTACCCCACAAAATGGGTGGAGGTGCCGTTGATGGTAGCAGAATGATATTGCGACCAGTCTGTTCGACATTACCTCGACATGACAGCAGCCAGATGCATCTGAATAGGAACATTTGTAGGATAAATGATGCTTCGTACGGAATTGATGGTTGTAGTCAAGATGGCAGCTATAGAAATAGTGTCAATTTTGATTGTCCGCCACCAGGTGATGGGACTGCATTTGATGGAGCTGCGATTAGGGATAATACGGTATGCTAAATATCCCTTTTATATGATATAAGATTTTGCTATAAGACTTTACACTTCAAAGACACCATTGCATAGTTTTTGCATTGCAAATTGTGCTTTGCTATACAATATAATAAAGCATAATTTGCATTGCAGGAATTATGCATTACATTTTTAGAACAATACCTATGATTTGCAATATAAAAATCTATTTACACTTAAATGAATTTTGAGGTACGAAACATGAGGTGAGACTTTTACCTACCCAAATATATAGATCAAAATTATATATAACACTTATATATTTAACAGTTTAATTTTTAAATTGCAGCATAAAATTATTATTTATTTTAATGTTTTTGCCATTACCCACTACATTATTCCGCCTAAAATCATTAAATTACATATCATTGTGATTAATCACATTTCATTTGTGTTCCTAACTCTATCTAGTCATTTTCTCTCCTTAAAAAAAACTTAAACTCTTACTGTTTCTCTCTTCACGCTACTCTCTCTCTCTCTATTATAACATAAATTTTGAAAATTGATAATATTTTTTTATTTTATTAATGAAAGAAAATATTTTTAAGATTGTTAAAAATTATATTCAAGTAAAATACTTTAATTTAAATATAGAATTTGAAATAAAATTACTAGTGTAAATGTAGTAACAGAAGGGTCGGACATTTTTTAAGAGTTTTTGTTTCGTATTTCAACATACAGATGCCGGTACTTAATCCCTTACTGGAACAACAGCGATCTCTCAGTAATTCAAGCCCAGCATCAACAACTCCAGTTTCATCTCAACGTGGACAAGCAACCAGATTTTGACCATCTGTTATATCATCGAAAAATTATGTCAAAAATTTTTAAAACAAAATTAAAATCAAATACAAATTAAGAAACATGCAGAAGAAGAATTTCAGTGCACTTTAAGTTCAACATTTTGATCTTATATTTATTTAGCATAATTTATTATTACATTACAATTTGTTTAAATGTGTAGTCAAGTTTTCATGAAATATTTTCATTTCGAACAAATTGACTGAAAGAATAGAAATAAATATTCGCATGTAGTTGTTATATTTGTATAAATAAAAATTCATTATTAGTCGTTGTTTATATTGGTTTGCAAATAAAAAATAACATTATTATTATTTATTTTATTTAATATATTGTAGCTTTATTTTGTAAATAAAATTTCATATATTATTTATTTATTAAAATAATGCAGTAAATGTAAAATATATGTACAATACAGTCAGTCCACTCAATAATACAGGGTGAAATACAATAGAATTTCCAGAATTCAATTTTGACGATTAATTCTAGATAAATTATATTTCAATATTTGTTTATAGGTCATTTAAAACATTGTCAGTAGCGCGTTATCCTATGTGAAAAATAAAGTTTTTTTTTAAATTAATCAATGTTGGTTTATTTCCGATGCTGATTCTATCACCGACGATTAGTAATAGTATGCACACTAAGTATACTCAAAATTTAAACTAAGTCAGTAGGTGGAAATAGGGCTTTATACTACTCGACAAAGCAAAAAGCTTTGCAGAAACCTAAGAGCTTTTCGTACAAATATTTATATCTGCTGTCTTTTAAGTAAATATAATACGGATTCATGTGATTATGAGTATCTTATCTTTGTCAACTTCCCGGATGTAGAGATTGCGATGTTATATTTCTGGATCCCGGGATCTTTCATCTCATGGCAGTACGTTTTGTAGCTAATTGACAATGAAAACTTATTCATTTAAAATGTACATCAAAAGTGAATTATGGAAATTTGCTTTTATTGAAATATATTGTAATTATAAAATGATAATGAAATGTTAATATAAATAATATGTAATTAATTATTATTAATAAATGTTAATTTTTTAAATAGTTTTAATAAGAATGAATATTAAATGTATGTAAGACAATATTTTTATTGTATATAGAATAAAATATATTAAAGTACTAAATATTGTTCCACTTAATTTTTTTTATTGTTTTGTTCTACTAACTTTTATTTCTTCAGTGCTATAATCTTTTGCATTTAAATGCCCCATACACAATCGAACACGTTTTTCTGAATTTAACATGTTCACGTGGTCAACATCAGTTAAAATATTAGTTAAATAGAAATAATGAAACTAAATTTTCATATTCGTATGAAGAAATAATATAATAGTACACGGAGTCCTCAATTTACGCGATTCTTTCCAGCTCTGTCCGCGTAAGTTGAGTGGTAAATGTTTTTACGTTCTATGTAATACATACCTAATAGTAGTATAGTTTTCGAAATTATTGTTTTCTGAAGGAAATATTATACGAATTTCAAAGTTATCGTGTGAATCAGAGGTAAGTGTTAAACACTCTTTATTTTTATATCTATATTTTTTACGATTTTAAAATTTAAGCTTTTTTTTATTTAATTTATATTTTGGGTAGCCAACAGTTTTGTTTTTTTGTCCTATAAAAACGATAAACTTAGATTTAAATTTAAATTTTCGGAGAGTAAATTTAAGGCGAATAAATCTTAATTTATATATTTATCTTATTTATTTTTACTTATATAATCTTCTTATTATAAATTCTTATTATACAAGGTGCAACAAAAAGTAATTAACAAAAATTGTAGATAAAAGATTACTATTTACAAAAAAGGTGTAGGCCAGATAGAAATGTAATGGTTGGATAAGCTTGTAGTACGCTAGCAAATTGAATCTTACACAGTGCGTTATAATTTTTATATGGAAGGTGATAAAATGAATCTTGAAATTAGCATGTAACAAGCAAACAACCTTGAAACTGAATTGGAAGACAAATTTTCCACATAGGAATCGGTGATTCCACTAACATGCTCTTGGAAAACAACGGTCATGCTCTTTATTAAAAAGTATTACTCAACTAATATTTGAATAAAAATGCAAAAAAAGAAAGAATAAATTTAAGAAATAGGTGCTTTTGTAACAGGAAGCATTTATGAACTACCTTATGAACCGTTTAACCCCATCTGAAAACCTCATCCCTTTAAAATTTCTTTTTCTTATTCATTCCTTTTTTTTATCCCCACTCCCTCATCCCATTCTTTAGAAACCCTACTTAAACTATTTTGTTCCACACTTCTTCTTTTATGTTTCACCATTAATAATACTGTAACCCCTTTTACCCTCTGCGCCCTTTGGCAACATTCTATCAAGTCTACGGATAAAGTCATGAAAATGGTAAATACTAGAAGTAGAATGAGAATGAACGTAAAGCGGTAAGAGGGTTGGTGGATTGAGGAGAGAGGAGGGGTGGTGACGGGATGCAGAGTAATAACAATTCTACACCCTTTATTTGTGTTTCTCTAAGCGAGGATATGTTGGCGCCTGCTTCTAATACTAAGAAACGTTTTGAGTTATTTGTCATTACGTCATAAAGACTATTTTTTACAGAGACGAATTAGAACACGAAAAAAAAGCACTTTTAAGATGTACTGATGACTTGATGCATTCACTTGATTCTCTACTGAAATTGTTAACTTTCTAAAAGCTAATATACGAAAAAATATGTGTAGTATCAAATACTCCCTTCTGCGTAATATCCCGTTAAACACAGATACATATATTTAAGGTTTATCTAAAATACCAAAATTTAATTGTAACGTAACGATTTCACAAGAGGGGAGAGGGGTATAAGGTTTCAACTTTTTTTTCATTTTTTTAAATTTATTTATATTAATGTACAACATATTAAGTTTATTGTGTGAAAATTTAAAGTCGATTGGAGTAAAACTGTCGAAGATATAATAGAGTTTTAGTCTGGTTTCGTATTTCTTTGAAACTGTTAAATGCGTTTTTCTCACACATAGCTCTTTCAGAGTTGATGTATTCTCCAGCTCAAAATCTACTGGACAGATCTTTCTGAAATTTTACACACTCTTTCTTTACATACATGCCGAGGTAACGTTGCCGAATTGAGTTTTTTTTAATTTTAACGTATTTTAAAATAACAAAGTTTCTGACTTTTTTCATGAAGAATCGGTATTTTGACTTCTAAGTGCTGTAAACAATTGAAAAATCAATAAAAAGAAAACTCGACAGGGTTACCTGCAAAAACTTATTAACTAATGAACTCATTTTGGTTTTCCGATTTCAGAAAATCCAGGGAAGAGTTATGAGTGGCATCGCAATGTTACTTTTGTGACGTCAGCGGAGATTCGCTGTCAATACCTTATTTGTTGACATTTATTTATGAAAATTTCACAAAGTATTCTTCATATGTTATTTAATCATATAGTAATTATAGAAATAATTATATATTAACTGTGTTGTCAAAATTTTTTATCGAAAATATGCTTTTTTTTAACGATTTTACCTGAAGAGAAGCTGACATAAATACTGCCAACACTATAGGACTAAAAAAGTAATTCCAAAAATGAACTAAACAAGATCTGAACTGCGCCCCTCCTACTCATTGAGGCTTTATAATAATTATAAACAAATTATCGACACAACTCCTCTTTGAAAAAGAAAACACTATTTACTCGAAATATATTAACTTGTATTTCATTATTTGTTTTCTATAATCTATTCTAAAGATATGAAAAGAATATGTTAAGCTATAAATGCGTTATTTTCAAAAAAGATTTTATGTTATTAATAATTTAACAATATAAACATTTTAAATATTTATGTATATGAATTCATTAATATAACTCTATATATTAAAATAATGTTATGGTCCATAACGTTTTATAGTATTTTTTGATAAATAAAATCCATTTCCTGTAATATTCATGATGACAGATTTAAACATTTCCACACTGTCACTAAACAAATAACCTGCAATTTATAAAATACCCATAGCTCGTACAGTTGACATCGCCGTCAGCTACCGCTGCTGCTGCTGCTGCTGGTGCTACTGTGGCTTGTCAAGACCTGTAATTTGTATTACTTTTTTATGGGTCAGTCAATGACAGATGCTGGAGCTATTCTTTCATGTTATTAGTATTATTATTTGGATTAATTATACTCGTTTTTAGTTATTATATAAATTTATATTTTAAGAAATTAATTTCAAAAAATTTTGTTTTGGTTGATTTCTATATTGACTCAGTGCTAACCCAGTAAACAATTTGGTGAAGTGTCCTGTTTTGTGACGTTTCTATCACTATTGCACTTCAATTATAGTTCACATCAACTTTATCTTCATTTGTATTCCGACAGATGGAGTGGTGCCATTTGTAGCCGATAAAATAGGCATTTCATATGAACGACTGTGAGAAACTGAACTCTTTCATGACAAAAAAATCATACGCATCTTCAATATGATGACAAAGTGACACCAAAATGTTTACTGAGAAAGAGTATCAGTTCTCGAATTCATTTCTTTCCAGTTGATCGTCATTTGTGTTTGTTAGTATGTGTATTTTATTTGCTTTCGTTTTAATTGAGCCACAGAAAAGCGAAGCCGGGATTAGCTGGGGTAATATTTTAATCTAGATTTCCGGTTTTCAGAATAGGCATTCCTAGTCATATTCGTGTTTTTAGTTAATTTTTTAAGTTTTGTTTAGTTAATTTAGTTGATGCGCATGCGTCCTTAGTAATATAAATTTTGACAGTTCGTCAGTTGGACAAAATTGAAGGTGAAATAATTAAATTTGCAGTTTTTAATAACAATTAGTAATAGAAATTGTTTTTATTTCTTTATTTTTGACAAACTGACATTAAATTTCTTTTAAATATAAATCCTACTGCATTTTAACAGATTGTCACATTTTGGAGGTTATAATATAATATAGTTTTTCTTAATTTAATATTTTTAATTTAAAACATTGTAGCTTGTAAGGTTCTAGCTTGGTATACTACTAGTATATTTTCGTATCATCGATGTATTTTACCCTTTTCTTACAAACTTCACTCTATAACATATTATATAAAGATATTTTGCGCATTTAAATAAAATATTTATTTGGTTTCTTAGCTTTAACAAAACTTCAAATTCCCCACAACACAATATGTAGCTCCTACGAGTATTTTTAAACACAAAATCTTCTCCTATCCTCGTAACCCCATTTCCGTTTTTACACTCTATTTAATTCTTTTTTTACAGTTGGTACGAGATGTAAATTGCACACACAATATATGAATTCAAGTGTGCTGAACAGTTTAGCATTATAGTCATTCGAGTTGGCGGTAGAAGGGTTGCTGGGTTGGTGGTTTGTTGGAGAAAGGGAAGTGAGGAAGGAAGGGTTGTTTATATATATTTTGTTCTGGTACCCTTTTTTTAAGGGACATATTTATGCTATCATAAAATATCGTCTATACAAAAACCAATACATGGGTTTCCATCAGTGACAGCTGTTTATGGAAAATTCGAATACTTGTACATTTGTGGCTACCCTTTACGTATAAGTGGGAGGGTGGGAATCCTTTTCAATTAAAGAAGGATATATATATATATATATATATACGTCACATGAACTCACTTAAAAAATGATTCGTAAAATGTTTCACTCATATAAATCAGATCTGTTCGATCACGATCATTGCTCGCAAGACTCAGGAATAGGGCCCCTTTTCGCCTAAAAACACTAATATTTAGAAATTAGATTAATTACTTTCACGTAAATATGTGTTTGAAATATAAGTTTTTCAGATGCCACAGTGCTTTAATAAAGTATTTCTCTTTCAAATGGAAGTGTGGTAAAGACGTAAAATAATCGTTGCACTCACATTTTTACAGAAACCCGCCACTGGCATTTATTCGTCCGGTTCGAACACAACTACGTTAGTTTGTGCAAGTTATCGCCTTATATGGTTTATATACTAACCATTAGACCCTTGTCCTATTGTTCTTGTTTTCAGGCATCACCATCCCCCACCCTTATACTCAAGTCCACAGCCTCCACACTTCTTTCTGTACTATACAACATCATAAACATTGGTTTACACACTGCATGGTAGACACAACACACTCTCAAGGCCCAAGGGTGGTGTTTGAACATAAAAAACAACCCCTATTTCTATTCTTAACCCATACCAATACCAATACCGACTCTAACGGTGGACGGGTAAGTGAAACAACTTAAAATATAAAATACGATGGTCAATATCCTTCTTCCTTCCTTCCTTCTTCGTTTGTTATTGAATAAAATTATATTGAATTTATTTATGTTACTTAATTATATTTTTATCAAAAAGAAATCAATTTCTGTTTCGATACAGGAGATCTTTTGTTATACTTCCTGTTTTATAAGTATTATGGTACGTATACACATGTTATTAAGCTACCTACCAGCAAGTGTATCAAACACTTGCTAGAAATAGGCATACTAGTTTTGAGCATGCTAGTGAATCGCAAGCCGCTTGATATTTGGGTAGAAGGAGGTGTGTTTTTTAGAATTTCTGGACGTGTTTGCCTATTACCATTGAAAATGGCGTGCTAGGGAAATGAGACACATATTTCTAAGGAATCCTTAGTCACCGATGTACAAAAACACTCACTAATAAAACGTAGAACTGTTGGTTCACTTGTAGGAGAAACTTCGGATGGCGTAAACTCCGAAAATAATTACGTTACGTAATACACAATGTTTTGTGACTTATTTTATTACTTTTTGAGTATTAAATATACCTTTCTTGCGAATTAGTATAACAATATAACTTCCCAAGGAGACATTTTTAAGGCTTAAAGTCTTTTAAAATAGTTATATAAATTTAGAACATGTTACTTTCAATATTATAAGATTTAGTTTATGTAACATATTACATGGATATAAGGTAACATTCACGTCTTGTGCTTAGCAAGTAGCTTAGAAGTTTTTGCTCAAGGTAAACAATGTTAGTTTTTGGAAGTTAATGTATCGGGTCATGAGATATAGCTCTTTATCATATTGCTTAATCATTGAAATAACTTGATCAACAACATATTTTTATAAATACCTTTTGATACAATCATCATTTGTAGCAGGTAACTAAACCAGTACCTTGTTGTAAAACCATTTTCAATCTGATTGAAAAGCTACAGCATCAATTTTAGATATATGACGTCATTAGTAAAACTGTCAATCAACTGTCAAAAGATTATAAAATCGTACATGCAGAGTTTTTGAAAGTATATAAAAGTTGTAACATAAGTCTAAAGTTGTAATACTATATTTATGCTATATTTCAATGCATATTATTATATTAAATATGAAATTGTTTTATACGTTAAACTACACAGTATCATATGAAGTTAGTCTCCGATGATTTAAAATAAAATAACAAATATCCGGCGTTTCCACCACTGAGCTTTTTCAATTAAAGCTTTTTAAAGTAATGTTACAAGTTATCCAGGTGTAAACTTATAATCAATCTATATTTGGTATTAGTTTTAACGCATAATGTGACAATATGAAATACTTATGTTGCAGATACATATTTGAATTTTAATTGGATTGAAAAAGGTAGGTAACTAATAATAATTGTATATATGGTTTGTTAGTATTGCCATATGAGTATATTTCATATAACGTAGGTATGATAATGACTTTAAAATACCGGAAATGAAGTTGTTAATAAATCCCCTTGTAACACATAGATGGAGTCAGCTTGCGAGGCAATTAATTCGTCAGAACAGATCGTGGAGTTGCCTTAGCTACAAAGATAATGAAGAAATGACATATTATACTTCGTCTCGGATAACAGACGTACGGGGAACAGAGTTGGGAGAACTGTATATTCTATGTTCTATGCTGTATGGTGTATGCCCCATGACAGATTACTACTCACATTATGCTTAACGATGTGGGTGCATACGTAGATAATCCAAGATTGTAACTAAATATCACGAAGTTAATTGGTGAACGAAGGAACACGATGGGAAACATTTATTTTTCAAGAGCACTGTGTCACTAGACTATATACATCGATATATATTCCTTTGATGACGATTTAATTAAAGCATGTTTAGAACAACTGTCTTTAAGAGAAGAGAAGCGGAAGTGAAGATGTGTTTTTAGTATTATCTGTATGGATTTGTCACACAAATGAACTCTCGTTAGGGCTTCAAACGAGCACGAGACTTTTCTCAAGCGAGAAGTGTCTTAATAATGTCAACCATACAAAAAGGCCGAGATTAGATGAAAGTAATGATGCGTTAAGTGAAATTGAACCAGTTGATAAACTGTGTATAAAAAAAATTCTTCAAAATTTACATTTCTTTTTAAATTTGATACAATAAATGGTGAAAAAAGCGATATGTATAGTGTGTGAAAAACTAGGAATAAAAAAAATAATAAGCCGAAAAGACAATAATACTACAGGTATGAAAAAACATTTATTAAGTACTCATCCAAAGGCCTACGAAGAAGTGTATGGCACATCAACTTCGATTCAAAAGTCAGTCTCATCCGCTCAAAAAAAAAAAAGTGAACTTAATCGTATTCAATCGCATTTTTTATCAGGGTGTAAAGAAAATTAAAAAATGCCATTATGTTTTGGAAAAAATTATCAACAAGGGATTTCGAAGTTTTGATAGTTGAGTGGATGGCTAAAATGAAATTACCACTGAGTTTTAACATACCCCGTACATTTAATTCTTTTTAAAGTTATAATTTGACAGTAAATTGTTTATAGTAGTAATAATAAAAACAATTATTTCCTAGTAAATAAATCGTAAAGAATCAGTTCAAAACGTTTTGGTATTTGTATCTGCCATACTGCGGAATCATTTGATATCTCTCAATAAAACCTAAAGCTGAGTCAGTAAAAAAGGGACGTTAAAACCACCACGACGTTCTCCACTCCTCCGCCCCTTCACAATACTGCTCTATCACCAGGTTATAGCCGTTTCGATGTGCGGAAGTATTGACATGTGTCAGCCCGCTAACGGGATCATCTCCTCAGAACAAATCCGACACTATTCAGACAATATTTCTGTTAGAATCCGAAGGGATTTAACTAAAAAAGCGTAAAAAAGAAAAACTCTATGTTCAAATATAACAAAGTCGTACTTCAAAGACGAAGTAAAGTTTTAAACCCCTGCTTTGTCCTACCCTGGAACAAACAACATGTATAGACGGACGGTTCTTGTTACTGAAAACGAAAAGTGTTTTAATAAGCTAAATCGAGCTGCAATAATAGCTGCGTCATTGGATTTGATGACGTAGTCAATTGTGAAAATAATGACGTTTTTAATCGAGTAGTTTATTTGGTAATGATTTAGCAATTTCAGTATTTTTCACTATTTATAACATAACATTACATAATACATTACATTACGTAATATTGTAAATACATCATTTAACGTAATATTTGTTACTTAACCTTTGTTATTTACCCTTTGTTATTAAACATACTAAAAGCTTTTACAAACATATTATTTTAATGTATAACATTATAAAATTGCGCGTAAAATAATTTATTAAAGTAAATAAAGATAGTTTTGCCTTGACAATCGGAGACAAAAGTATAGTTCGACAGTTTACATGAAAACTTTAAAATACTTAATGGCAGATTTATTTTCAGAATTTTTTGTCAGAGACGATAGTACGTTTTTTATATATACACAAAACTATGTCTTTGTCTTTTTCTTTTATATTTTATCGGCCCGTTGCATATTAATTATATGCACTTTAATTAAAAATATCACAATCGATAGAAAAATTTCATTTTGTTTAACAAATTCTAGATTTACACTGCATTTTAATTTTTAGACCGTGTTACCAATGTCGAAAGATAGTTTTTGTTATGTACACTTACATTATATTAGCCTAAAAATGGTTATGTAACAGGTATTGTATGTTAAATAAAACAAAATTATATGAACCTTTGTTTCAGGTATAGCACAACCTGAAAAATTAGTTTTTCAATTTAAATTTTGTCAAAAATTTACCACGGTTAACTAACGAAAAATGTAGTCGAAATATTTTGCTTGGTTAAGCTACAGTTATGTTCGAGTCGAACAAAAATCAGAGCTGAGAAACGAAAGCATCAACCAAGGTTTATAATAAACCTCAATTAACTGAGAATTAAATTTATCTACCAATAATCTATTATTTTTACCCTGAATTCCCAAAAATGCTATAACAAGAATCACGTTATAATAAGAAAGATCACAATATCCCACAAAAAATAATATCAACAGATAAAAATATAATAATAATTAAAGTATCAAAATTAAATAAACATCCCAAAATTCAACCCCAGGTGATGTTGAATCCAAACAGATTGGTTAAAAGAATCGTATAATGGAAATAATTCCAAGAAATAAAAGAATAACAAGAAAGAAAAACAATCCATAAATATTCTCCCATCAGAAACAATTCCCATAATGTTTCTTGATTATCAATGTGATAGCTAGGAGGGAGGAGGAGGGAAGGTAGGAGGGTGTATGGAGTAGGATGGAACAGACAACAAATAGGATCAAAGAACGCATGCAGTGAACCGTTCATTCTTATGGTACAATGTAAGAAGTTATAAAAAGGGATTGCATCAATCGTAAAGGATACGGTAATACACAGGATACTTGTATAACACACAAAGAAAGTTTTGTATTGTTTGGATTATGTAGATTTCTTCGTGTACCTTTAGTATTGGAAAAAGTGGGTTAATGATAACAGCTAGGTCTTCGAGATGTTTGATTAGAAAGTAGGTCAAGGATATTTCCAATGTAAGATATTTTTTTATCTTAAATAATTTTTTTCATTTTGTATTACACTCAAGTGATAAATCCGAGTTATTTTAAATGATGCTTAAGTTAAGACCGGACAGTTTTGACGGATCAGTCCATCTTTACAGGTAAACCGGAGAGTATGTATAAGATAACGAACACGTTCAAGTGTACCGGTAAAGGTAAAGTATTCTGTTAAATCTGTCCAGAAAACCGTTATGTGTATGCCCAATATTAGACAGTAACAACTAAATCGGCTTGTGTCCTATGTCTTAATTTCTACAAAAGTGTACTATATGTTGATAAAGTGGGTTACTAGAACCTCAAATGTTCAATTATTTCTTAATAATTCCTTGTATGTTAGGAGATATTAACAATTTAAAATGTCATTTTGTCTCTTTAATTATTAAAGGAATTCAACGTTCATAAATCTCTGCTATATGTATTTATATATCAAAATATCAAATGTTATTTACAGCTATTTCGAGGAACAATAAAATTTCTATATTATGTCTGCCTTAACAGGGTTAAATAAAATAAAAACTTATTATTCATTGACTTGACTTGATTATTTCGACTACCAACAGATACAAAACATTACCTCAGCACTGACCTATCTACTCAACAAATAACTGACGTTAAAATGCGTTTCACGTCATAAAAATATAGCCGGCCATTTCTAGCGCTAAAACTACAATTCAAATTTTTAATTGCTATATCTCCGTCAACATTTAGATATTTAATAAAATAGACACGCCAATACACATTTATTAACATCAATTTCAATCAACAATTGAAAAATCGACCATTAAAAAATGAGGACACAAGCATCTTCGTCTGATTAACATGTAATGTCCTAATCTACACTTAGTCGAGTGCACCTCGAGTCTTAGTCGAGTCTCAACTAAACCACCGCACCGACAACAGTTAACATTACATTTCCTCTACTGCAGAGCACACAACTCAAACTATGCATTCTGTTATCAGTAGCACCATGGTTTGTTTAACGCTCCAGTAAAGGTCCAATCTATTAAATCCCTCTTCCCTACGTTATTTTCGTATTATTTTACATCAAATGTATATTTTTTTCTGTAATGTTAAGTACAACAAAAGAGAGAAATACATAAGGTTCTCTTTTAATTAAAATCGGTGGTTTATTTCTACGAGATCTTTTGAAGAAGACTTTTTTCTCATTGCTACCATTGACGATTCTAACGAAACAAAGCATAAGGTTTAAGATCTCATCACTTTAAGAATACATTTTTAATATTTAACTAAAACTAAAGTTAACAAACACATAAATACGAGTATATTAGCAATTAAGACATGGAATAAACTTTCACATAGTTTTATAAATATTTATGAAGGAAAAGCAAAAGGACGAGGACAAGTAAACTATAGTTGGGTCCCACAAACTCAATAAAACTATGATAAATGATGAAGGAACACATTTGCATAACCAAATATATGATTTAATTTATCAGTTCTTCTCAGACCATTTCAGAATGGATGTTGAATGTTCGATGTAAGCTGTTGGCATTTCTAACGAAGAAAACTTATACAGAATTTCTAGTTGTATCCACCAAGCAGGAACCAGTAGCTAGCAACAAACGCCGGAAACTTGTCAATAAACATTCTGATACTAAATGGATTCGAACCCCACTCCAAAGTTTTCTCTTTCACACTGTGTTCTAAATCAGTGGTTGCAAAGATATTTTTTTTATTTTAAAGAGATTTTGTTTCTTAATAAGTCATTGTTATTTCAATACTAGTTACACTCCGTTAAGCTTTTTGTGGCTCAGTTTGATATGAAATAAAATGGAAGGTAAGTAAAAGACATATATGCAAACACATACGATGATAAACTGAAAAGAAACGAAAAAAATTAATTCGATTTTTAAAAACAAGGTGCGCGTAATCGAATTCAACATTGCGTCAAAGTCAAAATCTAGTCAATCGGCTCAGGCTGACTTTTTAGATATAAAGATATTGAATATATATATATATATACAATAAATCTACTGGTATATAGGTCTACTACAAAGTTCTCAACGACGTCGAAACGACGATTTTGTGAACAGGAATGGTTTGATAGGCAACTTTGTCGATTTCATCATTCTATTGAATGTTAGTGGCATCTCCAAATCAATGGGAGCTAATCAATATGCGTTCTCAGAGTAGTATTTATCAGTTTCTATCAAACAAATTCAATTAAAGGACTAATTCACAGTAGTGAATTTAGTAACCGTACTCCTTTGACAGCCGAGGAAGGGGGCAAGTGGCGAAGATTTTTCTGTGCTTACTTGTGCATTGGCAGAAAAAAAAATTTGGTTCCTCCGGATGCAACAAGATGACAAACTTGGCACGCGAATATTATGGAGTCGATATAAACCGATTATAAGCGACCTATGTTGTAGACAGTTCAATAAAACACGAACAAAAACTTGTTTTTCTGAACAAAAACACTAATACAGTTCTTAAAATATTTTTGTCTTTTGTTGCTGTTTTAGTAAACAAAACACATTCCCATCTGGAGTCGATAAGATCAAAGGAAAACACGTTTGTTGTTGTTTTTAGTCTGCTTAGTTTGAACACGCAGTTTTGTTTATTATGTTTATAATTTTTATGGGACACATAGAAAAACACTAAAAACAAAACCAGTATGTTCAGTGTGAACAGTATGTTTTCGAAAAACAGAACTGTTTTAAAATAAAACAAAACATGATTTTATTTTGTTTTTTTGACAACGAAACTGTTTTCAAAACTGTCTCTCTGGTGTGAAATCGATATAAGAGAATTACAAAGCTATGTAATTACACACATAATTTAATTTGGGTCAAATTTCAACCTTTATCAATTCATTCAACGAGCGCTGTGTGCTTATGTTTTAATAAGCACTAGTTTTCTGTTTTATGCGATATACCAATTCTAAGTTACTATCCGGTTTTCTTGAGTACTTATCTATGTATTATGTCCATTGGCGATGTGCTCAAGTGCATCACCCGAGGTTACCAATATTTAGATGCATCAATCGAGTTCATCAAGTAGAGTTTCTTTCTTGTTCGTAACGTTGTCCATGACTGCTATAACAACCATGGCATAGCAGTGTAGTCACTTAGTTGTTTCATTATCGTATCGTAGTGTAGCATGTTGCTTCTGCTTTTGTTGTAATTGTGTTAACGTTAACGTTAACCCGGATCGAGTTATTCCAGCCGTACTAATTTGCCAAAAACAGGCAGCGGCAGCGGCAACGGCAATAGCGAACCTACTCGAATTCGAACGTGAGGCAGAGAGAGATATTTTATTACGTGCCACAACTTTTAAATGATGGTAATTATTTATACCGGAACTAGGAATTATTTCAAACGTTTTGACTTGATAAAATATTAAAGTTACAAAAATTTTGTTTTTGATTTTGTTGATATATAGGGTGTTTGGTAGCAAGGTGCAAAGCCTTAAGGGGATGATAGTTGACACCATTAAGAACATTTTGAGGCATACATGATCTTCCAATATACAGAAACGGAGGCCTGCAGAAATAATTTGTACAGAATTTCGGTAAAAAATGGAGTGGTGTTGCCAACGAGTTTGCCGGAACTACAAAGATATCCGAGGTGGCCAGTGTGCTTAGTGATAGACAGGATATGGTATATAGCGGGTTTAAAAATTTAGGTGTAATAATAAATGAAATGTAAAATGTTAATAAAATGAATTAAGAAGGGTTAAGAAGGACCGTTGTCCTAAGAAGCCCGTGAATTATTATTAATATATATATATATATATATATATATATATATATATATATATATATATATATATATATATCATTTAAAAGAATTAACGAAACAATTAATATTCATCTACATTGGTCTAGCAGCAACCTTGCGCTAAGCTTACAAAGTGAGCCTTGTAAAACTCACACTACGCGTGAAAGTAAGCTAGCAACTAGATAAATGTAACGCTTAGTTATTCATTAAAATCTTGTAATGAATTTAATTCCAGCAGCAACCTTGCCCTAAGTTTACAAAATATACCTTGCTTGCAAAATTAAAATTACGCAATCTGCAAGATTAAACATTGCACTTATAATATGTAGATAATTTTCTACTTGTGGGGTAATAGAATATATAGACATCAGATATATAGTTTCAAAAATATGACAATATATTACACTCACCCTCAAAACTCTGCAACAATTAAGAAATCATAAGCGTCATCTTCCTGAAAAGAAAAGAAAATATTTATATGAGTTTATTTAGTTGTAAAGACGATGTGCAAAATTATATTTGAAAATTAACACGAGTGTGTAATACAAATTATTCAAAATATTTTATATTATATATTTAACAGTGTCTCTCGATATCTTGTTCAACTATGATTGTACCAGAAATGTTTGTAGAAGATATTATTATGACTTAATTACTATAGTCAGCGAAGCGAACTTCCATCCTGCTCTTAGGATTCAAATATACTGATTGAATCTCCTTCTTAAGGATTGGTCCTAGTTTTAGTGTTTGTTTAAATATCAATATCGTTAATTAATCTGTTACTAGAATTTCAACAAGTTTGGGTAATGATTTCTTGGAATTTCTGAATTATTGAAACAATCTAATAGATCCAGGAAAACTAGAATATCTAAGATTATTGAAAATACAAGTATGTCCAATATCTTCTAAAATTAGTTGTATGGAACTAGCCAACTTGGAAAGGGGATATAATTCAAGTTATTCGCAAAAATTTTTTGTGAAAATTAATTTAAAAATATTGAAAACTTTGAAGACTTTTTGTCCTATTTATGCGCTAAATTTCGACTGGTGTCAAACCAATTAAACACAAACAAGATTTTGTACATTAGCGTTAATAGTACACTGATAGAAGGATTTGTTTGTATTTAATAAATCAATTTATTAAATACAAAAATATTTTTGTACTATTAACAATATTCGTTAGTATTAACTAAATCTATTTTTTATGAGAACAAAATTTTTGTAACTATTAAGAAGCTTTAATATATTGAAAAAAATATTTATTTCCACCAAATAAGATTTGTTAATAGTTAAAAAATATTTTGTTGGTGGTCGGTGTTGGTAGATGGCTATACTTAACGCGTAGTTGTAAATAAATATGTATATATATACATAACAGAATACTCGTGTGTGCGTGCGCATCATGGTAATATACGACATACGACTAAATCATTTTTTAAATGTTAATAAATCATTTTTTATATATTAATAAATCGTTTGTTAAATAGTAATAAATATTTAGTTAGGACAAAAAAATAGCTGCTAATAAATGATTTATTAACTGTTAATAAATATTTGTTAAGAACCTATCCTCTAATAAATTATTTATTAAATATTAACAAATCTTGTTAAATACAAAAAAATCCTTCTATCAGTGTAAGAGTAATTTAAAAAAAAACACGATAGGCTTGACTTTTTCTACAAATTGTATACATTGATCACATACATTGGAAAATAAATATATCCTGCAATCCATCTGACATTTCAATTTAGTTAGATGTGAAGTTTGATTCAATTCCTGAAATACGTAGATTCCGTAACCATTTATCACTATCGCTTATACTACATATATAGGAACTAAAGATGTCCAATGGAAAATAAAACATCGATGTTAATGTCGAACAATAACTATCGGAGAACAAACGTAGTTATGTATATATCGATGGATTTCATATTAATATGGTATTAACTGTATGTATCTTTAGAAGAGAACAATCTACTACATCCAGTGAGAATAAGATCAATAACTTGGAGCTCACATTCTGAATTTAATGATATGTATTATCATTCGGCAATAACAGTACTGCATTTGAATATATATCACATGACTCAGTAAGTTAGTAGGATGACATATAGATGGCGTTACTGTTGGCAAATATGATTTTTAGATAGGACCAACCTTCAAACGATATGTTCCAAAATTTCATGACATTCGGTCTATTAGTTATTATTATTATTATTTATTATTAATTGTGTGTGCCTTTCGGCTTTACAATCTACACATTCTTTACTCTCTATTTCCCCAGTATCTGTTTCCTTTCTCCTCATTTCCTAATCTAAACCTTGCTATCCTTCTCATGTTTTTTATGCCTTTTTCTATTAAGTACTCGGTTTATTAGTTTAGGAGTTACAGAAGATTTAGTGATGGTACCTTTGTAATTTTCAAAACAATGGAAAAATTTGAATATTGTATGTTGATGAGAATTATCATTTTTAAGATCACATCGGATTCAGATGCAGCCTGTTTATCGCATGTGAACGGAAATTGAATATGATAATATAGGAAGACCATACTGTCAGATTTTTGTTTACAAGTAGATTTTAGTAACTGTATAGGTATAATATTTGATGTGTAAACAAACGCGTCGATGCAACCAATCGTTCACCATCATCTTTCCTTGAAAACCTAAGGCTACTACATTTAATGTGAAACATAAGTACGCTTTGCAATTGAAATTCAGACTGAACAGACATTTTTATTTATTTAGAATTTAAGACGATTTCAACATCAAGGTCATGCTCGCTTGAAGTCGCGGCATCAGATGCCTGTAAACATCGATGTATTTTTGACACCTCTACTACAAACACATATGAACACATACAAACATTTTCCTTCTAACCCTAAACTACGACACAACCCTATCTTTGAATCAAGTTTTGTACAGAAATAAAGTGCTAGATTATTTAGAGAGCATAATCACAAGATGAAATCTATTAGAAGGCAGGGATTTGCTTTTGGTAGAGCCGTTTGCCGTTTGCTTTTGTCCTATCCTACGGTACCGTATTAGTACGTACCCCAATTCGCTTCATATCGTCATTCTGTGGATCATTAACGATAAGATGAGATATTCAAACACTAATTTTACGATTGACTAATAAGGGTTATTAATTAGTAATTAATTGTACTGATATTAATGTACAAGTATGTTACTGTGTTCCTAGGGATGGTATTGTAAGGATGAGCTTTGAATTTTGTGTGTGGGGATTTATAATGACAATTATTGTAACGTTGTAGCTAGCTACATGTAATGTATTAGATATTGCTGTATCACTGAAGGTTATAACATACAATAATATATTATTACGTAAATAAACATTTATTATTACTAATTAGACAGCTTCCTTTAGGAGGATTGGGTAGAACTCAGAAACGGATGTGTTTCATATAGTGATAAATATTTGTATCTGAGATGGAATTGAATATGAAAGAACTATAACAAAGAATAAGAAGTAAAAACAATTAACTTTCTGCTTTTTAAAGAGATCAGAGAAAAGGGGGGTGGTCCAGCAGTTTATAAGGAAAACGAATAAAGAAATGCAACAACAGGAAAACATGAAGAAGATAACTACAATGCTAGATACATACAGTTGCGAACGAGGAGAATGCCGAAGTACCTGGATAAACAGGGAAGTAAGTAAACGAAAATGATCGCAAAGTTTAGACTAGGGAACGAAGAAAGAAAAGGATTAAGGAAAAGGCGAAGTTAAATTGGAGCACATTAAAAGTAGGTATCGGGAGAACGTGGAAGTGGATTAAGGTTATAGGAGATATTATAAAACAAGAGTGAAGGAATGGCAGAAGTAAGAAGAAAGAGAAGAAGAACAAACAAGAGGAAGGTAATTTTTAACTGTAAATTAGGTAGCTTTAAATAAGATAAAATGGAATATAAATGAGATTGCAAAACAGGAAGACAAAACAATTAAAAGAAAATAACAGTTTTCAAACTAAAATAAAAATGAAAGAAATAGTTGTGAATATTCGATATGCCATAATTAAAAGACCACAGATAAATATTTTTAAAACGTGACGAAATATTACAAAGCGGGACAAATTATGTGGAGTATACTAGTTCTATAGTAGTTCTAGCACTATACTAGTTCATTTATATAAAGAGTTGACAAACAATGGCCCGCTGATTCGTTTGAACCAGCCTTGTCTTTGTTCCTTCAATAGTAAATTTTATTCAAAGAAGGATATGAAGAAAATTAGAGATCCTGTGGGCAACTTCCGAGAATGTTCAAATTTTAGATTGTATTATAATTGAGTATTTAATTAAAAAGATTTTGAATAAAAAAAAAATTGATTCGGGTGCACGGGACCAGTTTTTGGCGAGGGTAAAAATTGTGCTATAAAGTTAATATTTTGTATGTAGACTAATCTTGGTACGTACTTTACAATTAGAATAACCAGTAATTGTGTATTCAACAAAAGTTGAATATTACATGGAACAGATTTAAAGACACTTATTTCCCTGAAACACAACTCGCCCAGTGAGAACGCACTTTTAGATTGAACAACTGTCAATAACTATATTCTAGTTGAATATTTTAATTTAAAAATGGAATTAAAACTTGAAATTAAATTACGAATTATTTCATTCAATTTAAATTAGATACATAAAATGGACGTCACTTTGCGACGGTGTATTAAATGTTGATTAAATATATATATTTTATTAATAATCATTGAATTAAAACAAAAAAATAACACGTATTATTACATCTATACTTGAAAAATAAAATAAACAGATAACATAACGTAATATTAGATGTTCAATAAAACAGAAATAAAAGTTATTTTACCAAATAACTTATTGAACTTATTAATTTCCGGTCTAAAAATTGTAGCATATTTTTTGTCGTCGTAGTCAATTTCCTCAATGTATTGGAACGAAGTAGTCGTAGGAAATATATATTTGATATAACATGTGGTACCAGTAGAACCAGCGGGACCAGCACAAGCACTAGCACCAGCATCAGCACTCAGCTGAAGAAGCTGAACTACACAAGTGGATATAAACATGAACCAATAAGGCGTAAGGAAAGTCGCTCAGAGTCAATGAAGCGTGATGGTTCGAGTATTGAAAAGCACTCAACGGTCATCAAGTTACATTCCCTGGATTTGATTGCCGAATTCTGATTGCTATTGCTGTATTTCTATTCCTCAGCAAAGATACAACGTATACAATGTTAACACGCACAGGCTTTTTGAGTTCCACTCAAAGGGGTGTGTTTAATATAAGATTTTGAAAAAATAACTTAAAACTGTATTTGTTAGAGGTCATCCATAAATTGTGTCACAAAAATTTCCTAAAATTTACACACATCCCATTTTAATTATTAAATTATTTTTTTTATATTTAACTGCTCTCAGAAGAAATTACCTTTATTCTGGGAAATTTATAATTTTTTTTAGGAAATTACGTTGTTTTTATTAACTGTATTTTTTACACGAAAAATTATATATCTTATGCTGCATGTGACGTCACACCGCTTCAGAACAATTCCAGAATTTTACCCAACCAAATGTAAGACCAAAAATACAATAAATACCAGCGATTAACCACCGTGTTTATCAAATCTGGCTCCGGAAAACTTCTTTATGTTTTCGAAATTGTGATTACCACTCCGACGTACCCGTTTTCACTCCATTCCAGTGCAGCCAACTTACTACAAAATCTATTCTTATGAACTTTTATATTAGTACACCTTTACAAATGATAAACAGACCATCCCAGCATCTACATCAAATGAAATAAACTTTTACATTTATTAAATTTAAAACAATTAATTGTATCTAACATACACAAGTACGTTTCTGACTTGTTTTATCCCTTTGTATTCCCACTGCTCCGGTTTTCTATGCTATATATGTGCAAACACTGTATAGCACTCGTATTTTTATCCTCCTTTCTTTCTGAACAAATAAATACTCGACTCCAACAACTCCAGGAACTCCAGCGACTCGGTACGACTTTCCTTGGCTCAGTTTAGTTCTCCATGTTCGTTAAGCGATATAAATCGTTCCAGAATCATCCAGAAAGCTATTATGTTGCTTTGTATCCAAAAAGATTAAAGTTGATAATTCTAATTAAACTTTTCTTTAAGAAAAATAAAAAAAAATAAAATAAATACGAACGAAATAAAAATCTTCTTTTTAAATGCTTCAATTCAATCTTTAATTAACATTAATTCGAGAACGTTTTATCTTTCTTATCTATATTACTGTTATCAAGTTTCATCAAATTAAAAGCTTCCTCTTTTAACTTAATAACTTTTCAAAGAATATTTACATTTCAAATAATTAAATCCACCAGGCGTAAAGTGTCAAGTGGTCTTACAAGATTAAAAAGCCTTTTATGTTAGAGTTATTTTAAGTTAGCTGGGTTACTACCCTAAGGCAAAGACAGAGAAGAGGGGTTGTTTTACACCCATCGAGATAGCGGGGGTGTTAACCCCTTCTACAACCATAATGGAAATTATTATATGGTCATAAGGGAAGTTGAAGTTCCAGTAAACCGTCAGATGTCACCGCTGCATGTGACGAATATTAATAGCTTTAATACCGTGCTGTACCAGTACCAGTACCACAGCCAGTATAGAATCTCTTGTAATATTTTAGCATTATACTTAAAATTATTTTTGTTTCTTTAAGGATTACTGATACGGGTAAAAGTACTGTTTCTATTATGATATGGACGATATTATGTAATAAGGAGGTAAAAGTTCAAATACGAGTGTTTTTACAATTTTCTTGTTAACAAAAATAAACAATAAATTAAAAATAGATATTTGTAAATAAGTTTGATCTATCATCAAAAGTTCAAACCCTCTTAAAAGCAAAAAACTGAATGTAAACTGAAGTTTGCTCAATAGATTTATCTATATTGTAGCATTGATGCTATAATCTCATAGACCAATAGAGGTACGAGCTACGAGTGAAGCTAGAGCTACACTTCTCTGCCGTAATAAAATATTGATTCATGTGGACGAGGGATGTGGGATACGGAATACGGACGTTCAAGAGCTTAGTAAATAAACTGTAGAGTAAAAGTCGGATCTATTTCAATTATATTTGTTTAGAATTTATACAAACACCGCTTTAAATCAATTATTGATCAATAGTTGCTTTTTTATTGATATAAATTACCAGTATTGAGGTTCATTTATTTCTGAAAGCAGAGGTGTAACTAGGCGTTTAGTGACCCCGGACTAAGGACACAAATTGGATAAATAATGAAACGTATTTTTCTGGAGCCTCTACTTTTACGATTCATTAATTTGTTCGCAATAAAACGAGAATGTATAGATATATATTCCATTAAAATGTATAGATATACATTCTATTCATTATAAACTAAAAATACAATTAATAAAAGGAAGATATTTTACATTTTTGACTACGAATATACAGTCGATATAACTATTAATACAGTTACAATATTAAATTGATAGAAGCAGTTGAAATAGAAAATACAGTACGAACAAAAAAGGGAAGCATCACGAATACGAATCCAAATATTACGAGTTATTACAATCTTAATTCGGAGGCCCCATCCTAGTTACGCCTCTGGTTTGATTGAAATTATATTTGAAATCATGAGGTGTTGCAGGTTTATCAGTATTAAACCTCCGCGCTTTTTTTAACTACATTAGATAAGCTAAATTTAAAATCTAATCTTCGTTAGTTCTCTTTGTGTGCCATAATCTATATATTTTATACTAGCTAACCCAACAGACATTTTCCTGCCCAAATTTACACATATCAACTGAAAATCAATTGTTCGTCAACATTAGTTTGTTTCACAATTTTCACTGAAAATTTTCCATTTCTTTTTTCACTAAGAACCTTATTCAGAGACTATTAAGAACATTTAAAAAAGATTAGTCAAATCGGTCCAGCCGTTTTCAAGTGATGCGGTTACCATCGAACAGCATTTTTATTTATACAGATAGATCACTCGTATGATGAAACATTTTGATTGAGAAATGCCTGCAGTAAGCGTTCGTAATTCTTTCTAATAATTAGATAAAAGATTTCACTTATTAAGTAATCTAATACTAAAAGATTTTATCTTATAACACATAAATCTAAAATTATAACGCTTGGATTTATCTGAAGTGATCCTCTCTTCCTTCTCACTCCTAACATCCTTGTTGATCACAACGAAACAATCCTATCCTGTTTTATCCCCTCTATTATTCCAATCTGAAATTCCTGTATTATTAACAACCATATCCTTTGTACTATCCTTTAACATTCAATTATATATCTACAAGGTTTTAAAGTTATGAAAGTTCAAATTACTTGTAAAACTTTCTCAAATAGTTATTTGTCTAACAAAGCACAATTTAGGAGCTTTTGTGTTCCGTCTTGTGTTTGCTTGGAGCTTGATGAATGAACTTTCAAAAGGAGTCAAAAGGAATTGGTTAGCAAGCAGTAGTCGTGTGGATCCAATTGTTATTTAGATTTAGTATTGATTGTTTTAAATAATTGGGGCACATATGCGTTGGAAAAGTTTTGTGATATGAAATATTCATTGAGATTTGGAAGATTCGTTGTACATATTTAACGAAGAAGATAGAAATATCTGTATTCTATGCCTGTTTAGGTTTGCCAGAGATGGATTAAGTTCTAATAAGGCGCCCAAATTGCATGCAATATGATATTTCTTAATTTATTTTAAATCATTTTTATTTTATTTTAAATTGTTATTCTTTAATATTATGCTTTATAATTATTTTTAACGTACGGTTCTATGCCACCGCAGCCATTTTTCGGGAGGTATGATGAATGGGGAAGTTAATACAAAAGTGTAAATACAAAATTTAACTTCTGACTTTTCCAAGAACGGCGAAGCTGTAAAACCATAAACGTATGTATCAAAAACAGTGCCTGAAATTTGACAAATTTATTCCAGTGGCGGTGGATAATGGGACATCAAATTCTACAATGTAAAAGTTACATTAGAATGTACAAACGAAAATAAATTAAGAACTGCATTTCCGCGGGGAAAGCAAAGAAACTAAAAATATAGAAAGAATTTATGTATGTAAAAGAAAGTTTAGAAAAGAGAGAGCGGTAGCGCATTGTAAAAGTAATATAAAATTTAGCAGTACGCGAAATATTAGGTAAATTAAGTCAAATATATTACCGTTAAGTATTTAAGTCAAATATTTTAATTAAAAAATGCAATTAAAATTTGAAATGAAATTACGAATTAAATAATTTGTTAAATTTTAAACGACGACGAATCTAATGCTAGTATTTCTAAAATAAAAATAAAATCTAAAAAAAGAAATAAAATTCTTTTCTATGTAGAGTACGTAACGTTTGTATCGAAAATCTGACGATACTTTTTTTAATTCATTAATTAGAAAAGATTCATTTTAAATTGATAATTAGTTTCAAAACAGAGGTTTGTTTGATTAGTGGACAATACGAGGATAGATGTTTCTGGTTAAATTAACCCTTTGCATATTTCAAACCAATTGGATGAGGTTTACCGTTTGGCATTAAGCTAACCATTGTAGGTTTTGGTAGTACTCTAGTAACATATGTAAGTACACAAATAACTAAAGTAAACTAAAGTTTATTGAACGTGTAAACAAGTCGATGTCGACGCCGTTTCGTTCTCGTTTCGTCCTAACGTCGTCCTCGTATTCGTCCTCGTCGATGTGTTCTCTGTTGACTGTGGTAAAACATCATTGACGTATGGAGTGTGTTTAGGAAGAACAAATAGGGGACGGCTCTAGAGGTTCTCTAGTTGGTGAAGAGATGAACATGAACTTCTTGTTGACTTCCCAAAATCAGAGAGCGAGCTGATTAAAATTAAAGGAAAGGTATGCATGCAGATGTTGATATACTCCTATCATCTAAAATATTAAAGTTTCATTTAAAACTCAGGAAGTTTTTACTTTTGTTATACATCAGCTGTGCCGGTCTTAGCCATTGCGAGGCACTTGTTCTTTGTGTAATTTATGTAAATTGAAAGTATTTTTGATGATGATTGATGAGAAATGCAAAAATTATTAATAAATAAATGTAGAGTTGTAAAATTTACCAAATACGAACACGACAAATATTAATAATGATAAACTAAGGTACTTAGTGTCTTAAACGATATACGCAGTGATTCAAGTGAATTTTCTTAAGTATGAGGCACGAGAAAAAATATGTTTTTGAGAGAAAAAATATGAATACAATCTGGTAAATGTACAGTATAAATATATAAGACCGATTATTTTTTACTTAAGTAATTCTTTTTTATATTTTTTTTATATACTCTAACTAACGATTTCTATTTCTATCTGAGAAGAAGAAATATAACCCCAAATGGTGTAATAACCCTAATGATCGGGTAATCCGCCAAATAGATTACCCGCGACTGGAAAACGAGACGAAGGGGGGTGGAAATACCATTGTACTAAAGAAAGGAAGTGTCAAAATAATAGAACCAAAAAATATAATATACATATACAACATACACACAGAATGGAGGATTTTTGGTACTAGCTACGTTTTATGGAATATCCGGTGAATTATAGAAGTCTAGAGATCTGTGTCTAGGTTTTGATCAGTGTTTCTCAAAGATGTCTTAAGTAATCTAAAAAAAAAGATTCAAGTAGCCCTCTGCAAGTAAACCGGATTTCTGTGTGAATAAAATGAAATTTAAAAACATGTTTTGTTAAATCAACCAATACAAGAAAAACATATTTTCGATAATGTTTTTTGACAAAACAGTTAATATATAATTATTTCTATAATTACTACATGATAAAATAACATTTAAAGAATATTTTGTGAAATTGTCCTAATAAATATGAAGAAATGCGGCATTGTCAGCGAATCTGCGCAGACGTCACAAAAAAAAGTAACATTGCGGTGCCATTCATAACTCATCACTGGATTTTCCGAAATCGAAAACCAATATGGTTTCATTAGTTGATAAGTTTCTGCACGTTGCCAGTTCCCTGAGTATAGCTTTACCAATGTAAATAAAAATTACTAATTTCAAATTTCTTCAGCCGATTTTCAGTATATGACTGACAGAGGCAGCCTTAGGGGGTGGCAAGCAGGACAACCGACCGGGGCCTAGCTCTTGTAGAGGACTCGCATTCTTGCGCAACAACCCAAGTACAAAAATTCATTACTATATATCTACTTGAATCTCGCGCCTCGCTCTTTAGAAATCCCACTTGAATACACGATGAGTGATAGTCAGTTTTAGTGCTACACGAGTACGAGTATAACTAACGTAACAATATTTTATTTTTATTTGCAGCATGAAATAACGATGTGACCACGCCAGGTCGTAAGTCAAAGTTCGCCTTTCATGTCGGTGCATTGCTTTAATGGAACGTATTTTAATTCATTTATTCACTTTGAAATTCACTGGAAACTGTGTAATAATATTATTACAGTAACAAAGCAAATGTAATAGCGGCCTTTACTCCCTTATATGAGAAGAAGGAGAGAAGGGGAGAGGCGGGAGGCGGAAGGAAAGAGGAAGGTGATGCTATTACGTCAATGACATTATTTGATCGCTTTGCTAATTGCAATTACAGGGACGAGATACTTGTACTTCGTTAAATGTATATTTTAAAATGTTAAATGTCTTTGTGACAGAAAATCGAGAAGTTCTCGCTCTACTTCTCCTTCTCTCGATCTCTCTCTTTCTCTATCTGTGACAGTCTATGCATTGGCTATGAAAATAGAATTATTTATGTTACATTTACAATTAGGAGAACTTCGATTGGTTGTTCAAAGAATAAATATGTAGGTAAGTTTGTTTCCGATATAGACAGGAAATATAAGAAATAATTGCATTAAAGTGAAATATGGACATTCTATTTAAGGTAAGCAATTTGTTATTTTTTAAGGGGTAATATACAGTTAGAATTTAAAAAAAAAACGATTTTTTAAATTTCTTTACGTAATGTACATAAATGTAAGTACACACACACAAAATTTCAAGTCAATCCTGCGATTATTTTCGATGTTATGTAAGTTGAATAAAAATTTCTCCAAGATTTCTCAGAAACGGCTGAACCGATCAGTCTCAAATTTTAACACAAACTTCATTAGTATATTTTTTAGTAAACAATGAAGGTTTTTTTTACTGATAAATATTTTTTTTTGTAAATAATTTAGGCCAAAATTTTGGTCAAAAAAAGTTTGAAAAAAAATGCCCTAACCGGTTCTCGTGTCTCATAACAAGTACCGGTGAAGTCCTTTCAAAGGAACTCATCTTTTGATGGGCGTAAAATATGAAAATAAAGATTCTGACCAGTGAATGCAAGTAGAAACAATATTACTAAAACGTGATAACGATTGGTCCTGAATTATGTTCCGATATCAATATACACTTGATTCTTTAACATAATCCTTGGCTATGATATACAGCTGCATCCCGTATTTAATAAATTCAAGATGGCGAATCATACATAACCTAAAAATATAAAACGCTTTATATTTAAATATCTCTTTAATTCTATTATCAAATGCATAAAGGGTTGAGTAATATAGAATAGGCTATATCAGTCTAGACTCTAAATCAGAGGTCGACAAACATTTTATTGAAAGAGCTACACAGCAAGGTTTTTGAGGATGGGAAATTTGAAAATATTTACATATGTAACTTATGATTAAACGTATTATAAAACTGGTTAAATTTTGTACCAGTGTGATGAAAGTAATTGTTGTTTCTAAGATAATATTTCATCGTACTTAAATTTGAAATTAGTATTTCTTATTTTAATTAATAAAGTAAAATTATGAGAACTGCCAACACTTGTCTACGGCGGATAAAATCATGCGAATATGACTACCGGCTGTAACTAACTTCAAGCTAACGTCTATGTCGTGTATATGTGTGCTTGTGATTTGGAAGTGGTACACTCATATTAAAATCGCTAAGTATATATTTATAATAATAGAAAATGATACTTGGAATTAGCTTGTAACAAGGTAACAACAAGCAAGCAAACGTGAATATTGCACTGCAAAGCAAGAAATTTGCATTGTAAGACAATTTTAAACCTGCGCCATCTGAAAACAATATTAACCCGTGAGTCTGAATGAAAACAGACAGTGGGCCAGATTTGCCCGCGGGCCGTAGTTTGCAGACGTTTGCTCTAGATGACAAGAAGCTTTCTGAAAGCTACGGTATCACTACAATATTTCGGAGGACGAGTTGACATAACATATTCAACAAATAAATGAGTCAATTCCTTTAAGATATTGCAACCATTTTCTTTACTTGCTGCTCGCTTGAGTACCCAGTGCCGTACTTAGAATTTTTCAGGCCTTACACAGAGAAATAAAAATCATACCGAACTCTAATACAGATTGAAATTAATCAATATAAACAAATTTAATTCTAATATTTCTATTCTTGTGATAGTTGTTAAACAAAATGTTTTCGCTAAACATAAAACATTAATGTAATATTTAATTAATTGCAACCTAGTATTATTTAATCTGAAAGGATTTTATTTAATAACTATTCTTTAATTCTTTAAAAGGAGGAGAATTCCTTAAAATGACGATTATTCTAATGAGGAAAAATGTAGATATCTTCTTTAAAAAGCAGTAAAATAAAACATATAACGTTATATATTAGGTAAAATCATTTACATAATGCAGTTAATTTTAGTTTTGTTACATTATTATGGATTTCGTTGTTATACAAGACAAATTAAGAAGTATTAGTTTCTTTCTTCTTCAAAGAAATACATAATTTATTTAGAATTATGAAATTTGAGGTTATATGTTCATAGTACGAAAATATAATGATTTATTTAAAAAAAAGTTAGATTACCTCTCTTTCTTAGTTACAGGTATTAACAAACTAGGAATATGTGTATTAAAATATAAAGTATTTAAACCTAGCTCTTAATAAAATGAATTTATAACAACATAAATGTGTTTATATCTTTGCAGCCTCTCCTTTTAGTGGACAAACCGATTTTCCTAAGTGTCAAGCGCGGTCCTGTCGCACTAAGGACTCCATTGCACAAAACTTTACATTCTCCAGCATCTATACTCATCGTAGAAAACATTTGTTATTATTTTTGCTTAGAACTACTTATTTAAATTACTTTTACAGAAAATAGAAAAGTTTTCGTAATGGATATATTATAACTTACGTTGAAACACTGCATGCATGCACAGCGAATGCTCTGTAGTAAAACTGAACTAAGATCTAAATTAAAATCAAACGTAAAAATAAAATGATTGCATTATAAATTCAAAGAAGAATATTTACACATTTTGTAAGTCTCGCTTTAAGTAGATGTGCTTAAAGTAAATCGCAAAGTGTTCCGTCTCTTTATTTGGAGTGAAGTTTCGATAACCTTACTATGTACGAATGAAGTTTCGATTACATTACTATGGAAACACACCTGGACCAGTAAGGTATTTTTACTATAGTAAAATGTTTTTAAAATATTAGTTGCGGACCCTCCCCTTAGTGGGGGCTCACAGGTAGTTAATATAAGATTAAAGTGTGATAATATATTAGTCTCAAGTAAAATAAATTTCAAAAAAGAAAATACTTTTAATTTACTTAACTTCAACATTTTTTTTTTCTTCTTTTTTTTGGTTAAAACAATAAATAAACTAAAAAATTTAATTAAATCTTAAACAGCTGACATAATAATCTTAATATTTGAACAAATTATAAAATGTAGGTTCATAAAAGTGAAGGTAACTTAATTATAAGTTTGTAATTAGTTTTATACTTTAACAAATCAGTGATAAACAAACAAGAGTGCGCGGGCTACGGTAGTTTTAGAAACTACTTAAAAAATAGTTATTGTACATGTGTTCATTAGTCTAGAACGTATTGGATTTATTGGAACAAATGTGAAAAGGAACAACGGATGACAGGAATACAAAGTGAGAGAGGGGAAGGAGAGGATACTATTAAGAATCAACGGAAGAGGTGGAAGAGAAGCAAAAGGGGTGTGCGTTTCAGAGGATAATGAGGGAACGGGATATAGAACTACAGCAGGAGGAAAGAATGCGGAAGATACAATAACAGGTATAAAATTGTGGACGATTAAATAGAAAAACAAGGGAATAGGGAGGTCAGTATGATCGCACGATCATACTGAAACATAAGTATTGGAAGAGGAAGGAGTATAGCGGATATGCGAGGAAGATAATGATAATGGTGGTAATGAAGAAAAGGTAAAGAGAGAAACATGTGAAGGGTGTATAGAATAAAGTAAGACAAGAGATTAAAGCAAGTGGAGAAAAATGACAAGAAAGTAGAGAGTAATCGAGAGAAATGTTTGAGGTTTTATTTATTTATTTTGGGTTAAACATTAAACAAGTTCTACTGCTAAGAGAAACGGGAGGCAATTGTGAGGGAGGAGATCGTGCATCTAAATGGTGTCATCGATATGCATTGCACTAGTTACTCCTTGATGAAACTAGTTGTAGTAATACTAAAATCCGCAGCTGTCGCTGTATGAACCTCCCTTCCGCTTCCCTTTCCTTCCACGTTTGATACGATAATCCAATGTGTCAATGACAATGTTTAACTGTAGGCTTAATAATTTTTAATGATTGTTTCTAAATATTTCTCAATCTTATTACTACAAGTCTTTCAGTGGTTGGACTTCAGAACTCCCTGTTTCTTTTGTGTTCCAGCTTCCGTTGCCCCTTCTGTTCCCGACTGGAATATCTTCACGATTCCCGTTTCTTTGTACTGAGCTTGTATTTGTATACGAATTTTCTCATGAATATTAATATTATGATTAAACCGACTGCCGACATGATGTTCCTATTCCTAAGCTTGTCTTCTCTAAGATATATTTACAAATGCCAGAAGGATATTAATAAAAATTTAAATTTCATATGTGAATCATATTTTTATCATATATTTTTATATTAACTCGAAAAAAATTCATGTATATTTGCTGTTATTATTATATAATATTATATAGATAAATTTTTAATGCTTTTTTTCATAAAAATGTTAAGAATTTATAATTACGGAAATAAACAACCCTTAGGGTCGCCGTTCCTTTCCTGAGGTTGTAAAAAATGTTGATACTATTGTTCAGTACAAAATTAGCACAGAACATAAAATGTGTCTCTGTTGACATTCTAGTTTAATATTGTATTGTTGTCTCTGGTAGAAATCTTACTCAGGGCAACACAGCGACGTGTTGGGCAACACAACGACGACTGCTGTGCACGCTACAGCCGTATGGCATTCGAGTCACTCGTGTTTTGGCTTTTGCACTGTCGTAGCATGTTTCGCAACCATTTTATATTACAAGAATTTGTGGTTAAATTTATATTAAAAAGTGTAAAATTATTTTATCATTAAACAATTGAATAATTATTCAATCTACAAATACTCGCATGGTTTTATTTTGTACATGCGAAGCTGGTCCTTCGATGCCTTACAAAGCCGATCCTTCGAGTTTATTAACCGCGTGTGTTTTACATTGTGCTTTTGGCGTTTTTTTACATTTGCCCCTTGGTGATTGCCATTGAATGGGTAATTGGGACGCTCTATTTTGGCGGATTCACGGAGGATTTGGATTTTACAATTACATTTCAAGAAGGTTTTAATTCGTAAATGCGAAGCTGGTCCTTCGAGAATTAAAACAAATTTGGTCTTACAAACCATTATTAACCGCGTGTGAATTCGTGGTGTTTTGAGGTTACGTCTGTGTAGTAATCGGCACATGTGCAAGCTATTTCTTTACATTTACCCTATGGCGGCCTGGCAAGTCATCAATTGACATCGATTGGGTAATGTAACGCTTGATTTAAGCGGATTCACATATATTTTGGATACTACATGTTCACATTTCAAGAAAAATTGTTCAAGAAATTTATTATACGGAAAGGGGTGCAAGGAACCTAGAAGAGAGTAAAATACTTTTTTACTCATCAAGGTACAATTCTATTATCATTATCTACAAGTACCGATTTATTAAAAAATTGCTAAATTCCTGGATTAAGCTGGATTAGTTTTCTCATCCACGTTTCATCTAACATACAAGTACGAGTTTATCATCTAAGCAAGATGGAGGGGTTGAAGAGGCTTAAAACGGCGCGGACGACTGCAAAAGGTTCGATTTCAAGAATGGACAATTATGTCAGCGACGCAAGGGCCCTCGAATCCGGTACGGTAGAGCTGCTGGAGGCGAAGAAAGAAAAGTTGATGGCTACCTATCACACGTACGAGCTCACGCAATCCAGTATTTTAGAAATTGATGAACAGGATGATGAAGACATCGAGGATGTAGAAGAAAAATACTTTAATATTTTAGCTAAGTTAAATGCCAGCATCACCAAGTTGAAAGAAGTTAATAGGCCTACTTGTCCTAGCTTAGTGGCATCCAAGCTTCCAGCGGTGGAAATTCCAACCTTCGATGGCAAGGATATAACCAGGTTTAGGCCCTTTTATGAGCTCTTCCAAGCAGTTGTTCACAATAATGCATCACTGTCCGATGTACAGAGACTTTTTTATTTGAGGAAGTATCTCCTTGATGAGGCTCTTTCAATTATCATAAATTTGCCGCTTGTGAACAGCTCATATAAAGAGGCTCTTGATTTATTGTTAGCGCGGTATGAAAATAAGGCGCGATTAATTACTAATCATATAAATATATTACTTGATATTCCAAACATGCAGAAGGGTACTGCAATGGCTATAAGGGCTTTTTTATGTCAAGTTAAACAGCAATTACAAGCTTTAAAAAATCTTGATGAGCCTGTAGACAAATGGGATATGATTCTAATCTCAATATTATGTAGAAAGCTAGATTTATTAACTAGTCGCAATTTCCATATGGAAAGAAATGTAGACAAACTGCCTACTATGGCAGAATTTATATCATTTTTAGAAAAACGTGCGATTGCACTTGAGGATAGCTCACCATATAAAAGTATGTCAAATGACAAAAATTATAAAGAGTATTCGTACTCGAGAGTTTCCAATGTCACTACTCGCTACAATTTAGCATGTAGATATTGTAATATGGACCATCCCATTTTTAGATGTCCAAAATTTAAAATGGCTCCTTTAGAGTCGCGTAATTCATTTGTTCAAGAACATAAATTATGTTCGCTATGTTTAAAAGCCCATAGTGGCAGGTGCTCCCTTGAGAATAATTATAAATGTCATAAATGTAAAGGCATGCATAGCAAATTGTTATGTGATAAAAAAGACGCTGGTTCGCTGGCTGGCAAGACAACTGAATCTCCAGTTGTAATGTGCTGTAGCAATGATAGCGTGGGGGGTACCATATTGCTGCCTACTATGAAGGTAAAAATTATTGACAATTTTGGTCGCGAGTTTCTAGTTCGTGCATTGCTTGATAGCGGTAGTCAAGCATCTTTAGTGACTGCTGAACTCTTAAAAGAATTGCGTTTACGCACAAACACTCAACCTAGTAAAATTATTGGTATAGGCAATAAAGCCACAAAATTATATCACTCAGCAATTATAAACATACAGTCTAATTACAACAGAAATATTAATCACAAAGTGAATTGTCATGTAGTTGAATCTATCACTACGCATTTGCCTCAAATTTTTATTGACACATCCAAAGTTATTTTTCCCAAAAATATTAAGCTAGCTGATGAGCAGTATAATGTACCCTCGAAAATATCATTGCTATTGGGTGCGGATGTATATTTTGCCATTCTATTAGGTGGCTGTATTAAATTAAATAATGGCTCAGTTTTACAGAACACTACATTTGGATATGTAGTTGCAGGTAAACTGCATAATCAATTTAATTATAATGTTATTAATGAGCCAAAAATGTTTCAAAATCAAAATAATTATTCAAGTAATATTATAGTATCTAATTTTGCCATTTCTGACCATACAACCCTTGAGAATGTTATGGGGCAATTTTGGATGACTGAGAAGGTCCCAGAAAAGACAGACAAGTTTACTGAGGAATATTTAAAGGCTGAACATATTTTTAAAAATTCAGTACTACTTGAAAATAATACTTTTACTGTAGATTTGCCATTAGTCAGCCCAGTAAATGAACTGGAATTGGGGGATTCTTTCTCAGTCGCCCTGCAAAGATTCTGTGTGTTAGAAAACAGATTTAAACGAAATCCTTCACTATTGAAGGTGTATAAAAAATTCATTGATCAGTATATAGAGATGGGACATGCCAGGGAAATAGACATAAATTCTTATGATGTTTATAAAACTCCTAATTATTTTTTAGCGCATCATGCAGTTACAAACGATGATAGCAAAACTACTAAATTGCGTGTGGTCTTTGATGGAAGCATGCGTTCTAAAAATAAGATTTCTCTCAACGATGTTATGCTGAATGGTCCTGTGGTTCAAGGCGAGCTCTTCGATATTCTCCTACTGTTTAGAACTTATGTGTACACAATTGTCTGTGACATAGAAAAAATGTTCCGCTGTATTCTCACAAATGACACTTACAATGTCTTACAAAATATCTTATGGAGAGATGATCCAGGTAAGCCCATCAGTTGTTTGCAATTAAAAACTGTAACATATGGACTCAAATCTTCTACCTTTTTGGCCACACGATGTCTCATAGAACTTGCCCATCGCTACAAAAATAAATATCCTCTCGCAGCGAGAGCAATGTGCCATAATACGTATGTTGATGATGTCATAGTTGGGTGCGATGACGTGGAAGAGTTATCTGAATTAAAGTCTCAATTAATTGGTTTGTTACAATTAGGTAATTTTAAATTACACAAATGGTCTTCCAATCATCCCCCAGTGCTCGACGACATCTCTAGTGATAAAAAATATATCAATGAATTAGATTTGAATAAATCAGCCATTATTAAAACATTAGGTCTAAAATACAATGTTATTTTGGATACATTTACTTTTAAATGTCCTAACACGAATAGTAACAATTTGAATACTAAAAGAAAAGTGCTTAGTTTTATTGGGACTTTATTTGACCCGTTAGGATTGATTGGCCCTATAATTGTAGTTGCCAAGTTAATCATGCAAGAGCTTTGGTTTTTGAAAATAGATTGGGACGCACCGCTGCCTGACAAGCAATTACAGATGTGGGAAAAGTTCCTTAATGGTCTAAAGATAGCAGACAGCATTTCAATAGATCGACTTATAAAGGAGGAAAATTTTGTCACTGCAGAATTAATAGGCTATGCAGACGCATCTATGAAGGCGTACGGGTGCTGCCTATATTTAAGAACCATTACAGCAAATGACAACGTAAAAACAAAATTAATTTGTGCCAAGTCTCGTGTGGCTCCACTAGGTAAGGTACTTACAATACCCCAACTAGAGCTAAATAGTGCAGTTTTGTTGGCACAACTTGCGGTTAGAGTTAGTAATTTACTCAAAACTAGATTGGAACATAGACTTTTCCTTTATTGTGATTCCAAAATAGTCCTTGCTTGGATTCAAGCGGACAAATTAAAAACCAATATCTATGTTAATAACAGAGTAAAGAAAATAACAGAGCTCACAGATAAATTCTCTTGGTACTATGTAAAATCAGCTGATAACCCAGCTGATATAATTTCTCGTGGTATAGAACCACAACACTTAAAAAATCAAAATCTTTGGTGGAACGGTCCCCAGTATCTATCCAATTCTCATTTTAAACATGATCATTATTTTGATTTAAATACAGTACTTCTATCAGACGATGAAGATAAAAACTGTAATGTTTGTAACATTGAAGTCGAACAAGCACCGTTAATGCTAGACTTGTTTAAAAAATTCTCCAATATCAATAAGCTACAGCGTGTATTAGCTTATGTGTATAGATTCTTTAATAATTGTAAAAAGGCAGTACACAGTTCAATTTGTTCTTATCTTACTATTTCTAAAAATAATATTTGTGGACATTTATCTCCACAAGAACTTCATAATTCTTTATTAATTATCATTCGCTCAGTTCAAAGGCAAATATTTTTTAAAGAAATAAAATGTCTCTTAGGTGGTATCATTATCAAGACCGGTATAGGTAATCTCCACCCTTTCATAGACAGCACTGGTTTAATTCGTGTTGGTGGCAGATTGCAAAATGCAGGCATTGCAAAAGATAAAATGCACCCAGTCATACTGCCAAAGGACAACAATATCACTTCTATCATAATCAAAAATGAGCACTTACGTTTGCTCCATGCTGGTGCTAGATTAGTACTCAGCTCCTTGTCTCAAAAGTTCTGGATTATCAATGGCATACGGGAGGTCAAAAAGGTACTATACAAATGTGTTATATGTTCACGATTGAAGGCTGAATCTGCTAAACAATTGATGGGTTCTTTGCCAGCTGACAGAGTTACAGCTACAAGACCATTTCAGCATGTAGGTGTAGATTTTTGTGGACCTTTTAACATAAAGATAGCTCGCATACGTAAACCATTGATTACAAAAGGTTACATTTCATTGTTTGTTTGCTTTTCTACAAAGGCCATACACATGGAAGTGGTTTCTGATTTAAGAACTGAAACATTCTTGGCATGTCTCAATCGTTTTATTTCTAGACGAGGCATGCCTACTAAAATTTATTGTGACAATGCTAAAACATTCAAGGGTGCTGCTAATGAATTAAAAGAGTTGTATAATTTACAGACTAATAAGTCTCATAGAAATAATGTTATAAGTTTTTGTAATAATCTATATATAAAATTTATGTTTATACCCAGTTATGCTCCTGAATTTGGTGGTATATGGGAAGCAGGGGTCAAAAGTGTGAAGCACCACCTTAAGAGAGTAGTTGGTAATTTGGCCTTAACTTATGAAGAATTAAATTCAGTTGTCATACAGATTGAAGGTGTGCTAAACTCAAGACCACTGCTTCCACTAAGCCCAAATGAATATAAGTATTTGACTCCAGCACATTTTCTAATTGGCACTGCTCTGATTGAATACCCTGAAGTTAATTTAACAGAGGTACCAGTCAATCGTCTTAAGTTTTGGAATATTGTTAAAAAACTAAAACAAGACTTTTGGCAAGCTTGGTCAAAGGATTATCTCACACAGCTTCAGAGCCGTCCCAAGTGGAAATATGCTAATGAAAACCTGAAAGAAGGTGATTTAGTCATTGTAAAGAATTTAAACTCACCCCCATTAAATTGGCCAATGGCCAGAATAACAAAGGTCTTTTTTGGTAAAGATGGAAAGGTGAGAGTGGCGGAAATAAAAATTGGTGATAAGATCTACAACAGACCCATCACAAAATTGTGTAGATTACCACTGAATTGATTGTTGTGTACATTATGCAAATGATAATGTATGCTAAAATGTTAATTACGTTTTCTGTTATCTTTAGAATAATTGTTATTTTGTTTTATTTTATATTATTCTCATACAATTATGTAGACTATCATAGATTTAAGAAGTTTGTAAATTTATGTAGCTCTATGTATTAATGTATTTTTATATATATTTTAAGTTGGTTGTGGGATCAGCTACGTTCTGCTGGCTGGTAATTTATGTTCAGTACAAAATTAGCACAGAACATAAAATGTGTCTCTGTTGACATTCTAGTTTAATATTGTATTGTTGTCTCTGGTAGAAATCTTACTCAGGGCAACACAGCGACGTGTTGGGCAACACAACGACGACTGCTGTGCACGCTACAGCCGTATGGCATTCGAGTCACTCGTGTTTTGGCTTTTGCACTGTCGTAGCATGTTTCGCAACCATTTTATATTACAAGAATTTGTGGTTAAATTTATATTAAAAAGTGTAAAATTATTTTATCATTAAACAATTGAATAATTATTCAATCTACAAATACTCGCATGGTTTTATTTTGTACAACTATAATTATTAATGCTCTTGCGATATTAGGCTTATCCGGGCGTGCTCTGAAAGACAGGGTTGCACTTTAGAAACGGTTGTTGGTATATTTAATTAGGTTGATTAATTTGTTTAATTAGAAACTCCTTTCGGCCAGTCGTGTACTACGAGCGATGCAGAATTGGGGCGGTACAATGTGGAGCCTATCATAATTATCTAAACAAATCGTTGCTTTTTTAGATCCCAAACAAAATAAATTGTATATAGTCATAATTGAATCGAATTTTTGGGAGCTAATGTTGGACCAATAAGTGCTGGTTTTCCAACATACCTTCCCAAGAGACTAACCTACCAATTTCAAAAATGTCCGGTTACTATCACTCTTTATCATTAGCCATTTCGACTATATTTTACTTTTGCGTTTGAATTTTGATCTATACATTTCGTCACACGCAAAGAAGGGAGGAGTATCCAAAATGTGACCAACCGTAACAAGGAGGTGGAGGAGTCATATCAAACACAATATAGTCCATCGAACCCATAGAAAACAAATTAGCCTGCTGTCTTTGTATACAGTAAGACAGAATTTAGGGATGTATACAAATCAAAATAAAACTTCTGCTGTAAACGTTGAGTCTTATCGCCAAATTCTGCACATATACCTATTTGTTTTCTTTGTTGTCTTCTTACCACTATCATTAAAATTTCACACATGTTTATATCTCACAAAAAACTAGGTCTGGGATTATAAAAACTCTTTCTCCTTTACAGCGTTACACACCGGCTGCTAGATTATATATTTTTTTATTTTAATCATAAATCTGATAGTAGAACTGTCACTGCATGTTTTTCATACATTTTTTGCAGTTTTTCTATTTCTATATATCCATCTCTTTTACTCTTTAACGACAAAATGAATAATTCAAAACAATATGACGGCATAACATTGTGTTTTTACATCTTGAAGGGTGATTTATTTTTACACAGACGCAGACGCTAGCATCATATATATTTATATTTTATTTAATTATTAGTTGTTATTTATTTACGATACGTTTAGCTTATGCTATTTGTTTTAATAGATATTAACACAGATTGTGGTTAGTAAAGTATCATTCCCAGTCACTGCTTTAATTTAATTTAAATTGTTTATAGCATATGGCAATATGCGTTCATTTACAGTACCATTTTTAATTTAATTTATTTTTTAAGTTTTCTTAGTTTTTTAGAAGCTTACAAGGTCCAATGTTTAACATTCAAAATATTAAATTAAGAAAAACTATATTATATTATAAGCTCCAAAATGTGACAATTTGTCAAAATGCAGTAGGATTTATATTTAAAAGAAGTTTAATGTCAGTTTCTCAAAAATAAAGAAATAAAAACAATTTATATTACTAATTAATAACTAATTATTAACTAATTGTTATATGTCCAACTGTCGAACTGTCAAAATTTATATTACTAAAGACGCATGCGCACCAACTAAATTAACTAAACTCAAATCAAAACACGAATGTGACTAGGAATGCCTATTCTGAAAACCTGAAATCTATATTAAAATATTAGATAAAAACATTAAATTAAAGTCTTCTAGTAAAGACTTATATTTTTAGCAAAGGAATATTGTAATTCAATAAAAAAAACCCATTAGTTATAGGTTTATAGATTTTTAATTCTACATACATGAAAGTAATTAATTTAATTGATAAATCATTCTTAAAAGTATAATCATAAAAAGTAATAATTCGTAAAAGAAATTGTTGCGCATCTCATAAATAGCTAAATCTACAATCTTAAATCTAGTTAAATGTTTCTATATAGTATACATTTCTATTTCACAAGTTCAATTCCTTATAGTACCGAGTACCCTATTTCCTTCCTTTGTGAACGCCTACATATAAATATACGTGCAACCACAATAACGCAATCAAGGACGCTGTCACAAAACCAGCCGCTTAATTAAAAAATATCAACAACTGAAATACAAAACAAATGTTCCTGACATTCACATTACTACACATTTACAAAAATAAAGCAAAGCCCAAGAAAACCAAGACAACGCACCGAGGTTCAACAAAAAGAACAAGACGAACAAGAAGAAGAACATTGGATACATACATAATTAATTATATAAATAAAGAGGCTTTCAACGGGAAAACGTAAGAACAAGATAAATATATTATGGGCATTTAGTTAGAAGAAGGGTATGGGGGAAAGGAGATGAAGATTTAAAGGTGGGGGCAAAGAGGGTGGAGCTTAATGTTGTGTTACATTATGTTGACAGAAGGAAACAATACAAATTGGAGTAATTATAGTAGATTTATGTGTAAAGGGTTCTGTATGTACAAATTAAAGCTGCTTTTATCAGTTTATTGGTTTGGTTGTTTTCTATAGTTAATACTACACACATTAGACACCTGAAATTTATTTATTAGTTGCTGTACTATTGATAGTATAATTGTTTATTTACACATACAAAGTGTTGGATTTAGGATGACTAAGATCACTAAGTTATCACTAAGATCTAAAGTATCAAACAAGAAGTTTTTATCGTTTCAGTTCAGAAAAAATGAAGAGCATGAATTGGTTGCTCTTTATTTAAATTTGTTTTATACATCATATTTATTATTTAGCATTACGGCTGTATGCGGCATGTTTCACACGATTCAATGGGCTTGTGTCCTATGTCATAATTTCTATAAAAGTGGGTTACTAGAACCTCAAATGTTCAATTATTTTTTAATAACTCCTTTTATTTTAGGAGATATTAACAATTAAAAAAGTCATTTTGTCCCTTTAATTGTTAAAAGGATTCAACGTTGTACAACATTCTAAATGCATGTGACCTCACAACCGCTATGTTGTTTCTCTTTTATACAACAGAGCGTAAAAGAGATATATTCTAGACACAAGTTTGACAAGTTTACAGGTTACCAACCTTAGAGCTCATAAATCTCCGATGTATATATCAAAATATCAAATATTATTTACAGTTATTTCTAGGGTTAAATAAAATAAAAACTTATTATTCTTTGACTTGACTTGATTATTTCGACTGCCAACAGCTAGAAAACATTACGACAGTACTGACCTAATCAACAAATAACTGACGTATACAATGCATTTCACGTCATGGAAATGGCCGACCATTTCTAGCGCTAAATTTACAATTCAAATTTTTAATTACTATATCTCCGTCAACATTTAGATATTTAATAAAATAGACACGCCAATACACATTTATTAACATCAATTTCAATCAACAATCGACCACTAAAAAATGAGTACACAAGCCCATTGTCACTTTTGTGATATATAATACTTGCCGCATACCAGACAAGTGGTTCCTTAGATTCAATGCAGAGATGCTTGTAACCGCCTCGGTAGTCATTATAAATAGTAATGCATATAGTCGCATTTACGTAAATAATAACAAAACAATATGTATTACGTTATATTCATTTATGTAAAATATACATCACCTTTTTGGTGGCATAAATTTAGATAATGAAATAAATAAGATTCAAATAAAAATACAATAAAATATTCTGAACTAAAATTTGTAACATTCGTAGAAATTTTTTTGTAAAATAAATCAATTATGTAGATTCGAATTTTGACTACCAGACAGATTTTCAAGGTGATTTGTTCGATTCCCTTATGATATGGCTTCTCAATATGTGAGACACATAGACAACTGGTTTTTAAAGCAAGTAAATAATGTGTATGAAGTTTTTATTATGCAATAATTTATGCATTATTTAGTATTAAATCATTCGGCAAGCAAATGGATTGTGCATAGGGTTGCCAAGGAGAAACATACTATGGTTAAACGACTAGAAGTAAGAAAGAACGACAAAACGCTAATGTAATATTACAGAGTTAAAAAGGAAGGACGAATTAAGATCAGTGAAAATTCTAAGCTGAAAGATTTAAAGCGAATAGATTTAAAAAATATAAGTTGACCGAGACATATAAAAATTTTACGCCGGCAGACTTTAAAAATGATGTATACACAAGTGCGTGATACCATAATCTTACTTCTTAAGGCACACCTAACACAAAAGGAACACACTATCTATTATAAGCAAGAGGATTTTAGGTTGATTTTACAAATATTACTATTTCAGAAATTATATAAATTATGTTTTTAATTGTATTAATAAATTATGCAAAGTTGCCCAGACTAGAATAAGGATTGTCGGAGTAGAACCCTGCAAGGTTTTCCCGGTAAGGTCCTCGTAAGGCAGCTGCGTTACATTCCCTATCAGCGCCTTATCTGCAAGTGAGGGATGCCTGACATTAGCCCATGATCTTTGCAACATCTAGGGTAAAAGATTTTACTCTGGTATTTGTCTATGTTATTTCATCTTCTTTTAAGCTGTTAAAAGTCGTGATTAATTAAATAATAATTAATCAGCTGATACCATCTTATCAATATGAAATATAAATTTATTAATATTAAAACTAAGTACATAACCTAATAAACCCCCATATTTAAGTAACGATTTAGAATCACTGGCAGCAACAATAGAGGCTCTACTATCTTCTTATAAAACCTTCGAAGTATACTACCAATATTGTACAACAGGTACTTTAAGAATTTTTATTTTGTGAGGACTAAAATAAAATTTGTACGTGTCCTGCGTTTACTCCCTCTAAACATTTCTTGATTACAAAGCGATTTATAAAAGAAAACAATTTTCTCAATGATTCAAAATGTGTATTTTTATTTGTAAAGTTGAAAAGTTTGTTTCTTTCATCAAATTTTTGTTGCTTATTTGATTATAATAAAAAAATGTTGCATGTTATTGTTACTTTAATAAAAATGGTCTTCAAATTATTCCAATACGTAATGCATGCAATTTTTAGGTTAGATAATAATTTTATTTACAAATTTAATTGGACAAGTATCCAGAGTCTTATACCGGTGGATTTTATTGCTTCTCTTATTGTTTTTCGTCTTGTTTCGTAGTTAGTTGTTGCGTTACTTTCAGAGTATCATAAATGTTAGTTTAATCGTATAACTTTGCCGACGTCGGGATAAATGAGACTGGGAGAGGAGCAACGTGATTTAGGGGTTGGGAGGAATAACCAGTAGCGTCACTGGGTACGAGTGCATGAAAAACATGACAGTGAAAGAAAAGAGAGATGTATAGAAGCAAAACTGAAAGAAAAAAACGTGGAGGTACAGTAGCAAAAAATATTTTAAAAAAAGAACAAGCCGAATACAATATACAGCCGATATACAGATATACAGAAGATATACAGAACAACTAGAAAAAAAGAGATACCAGTATACTTAAAAGAACGAACAAGAAGAATTGTTCTAAATTCCAGTGACGCCACTGCAATATACATCACGTCACTATATTACGTCGGTGTTAACAAGTTTTACATTCACCAAGTTTGTAACAATTGCAATATGATGATGTACAGATTACGTGAATTAATAAGAGAAACAAAGTTTAAATGTTCGTCTACAAAAATGTATATAAAACAGTAACGATAACTAAATTTAGTACATAGTACTTATTACATTAAATAAATACATTAAAATAGACGTTTATGAGTCATAAAATGAATTTAAAAAACAAAAATAGCAAATACTCATACATTATTAAATCTGACAGCTATAACCTAACCTAACTGACAAAAGTTTTTAACCATCTGCAATTTTCAAGCAGTGCATACTAATACAATGAAAATATATTGACATATTTTAGCAAGTTTAATGATCCAGCATGCAAAAAATAAACATATCTTTCTAACCTTCTATTGTAGTGTATATAGTTTCATTATTTTCGTCCGGTTCATACGCCGTATGTACATAATTTTGAACTTCACAAACACTGCACAAATTTTAGGTTATAACCTATAAGAACACCTCACAAAAACTAATTGTTTACAATTAAACTATTTTAAACATAACTAAAAATTGCTTAAATAAATCTAAGTTAAATTTATTTGACAGTAAAAAAATGTAAAGATCCAGACAACTGTAGCCTTGTCTTGTTGCATTTGATAAGAGACTTTCATTGTATATAAAAATTTGTTTCAAACTAAACCAAATAGTTAATATTAAACTAAAACATATTTTTTATAAACTGAACCACTTATAACACATTACAAAAACTTTTTTTAATTTTTAATTGTATTTTAAAATTCCGACATATAGGCACTGTCAAAATTTAAAACTCGTATGACTCGTAATGACAGGCGGTGTATCGCCACTCACCTGCCATCTATACACCATTAAACATATTATGTATACACTGAACTATAAATTTAATTGGATACGATTTTTAAATAATTTTTAGAAAGTTCAGATATTTAATTACGTATCACATCAATACTACCGGACTAATTATATTGATTTTAGTTTCATAACAGAGATTGGAGGTTCCTAGATTATTAATATTAGAAACAAAATATTTGTAAAATAAATTAAAATGATTTTTAGATTAAATTTTCGTAATGAGTTCCATAAAAGTATTATACACATAAGTAAATAAAACTATTTTAGAAATGAGATATCTAAATCAAAATTTTATTAGTGAGGTTTTGTCTTGTTCCGTGTGTTTAATAAATTTAGGTAGTTTAAAACAAAAGATACGTTCAATTATCCAGAGGTTGTAAACATGGTTTGGGAATCAATAGTTGTGGAAGTTTTGAATAGAGTTTTAGGAAAATTTATTGAGAATTTGGATTCTTCACAGTTTCAACTCGGAATTTGGGGAGGTCAGTTTAGAATTATGCTCTCTCCAAAAAAGGCAAAGTGATTTTATTAAAAATATATGTATCATTCTCAAAGTTAATTACATTACTTGTTAAGTAAAAAGTGACATAACTAAAAAATTCTTCATTTTAGTTTTCCGCGTAAAAATATTTCTTTCTCTTTATCCTTAAACAGTGTTCTCATTTACAAATTTTAATTAAACTCAGTTTGAAACTTAAATTAACCCAGAAAAAACCTATTTTTTTAGGATTATTCACGGAAAAACCAGTTATATCCAAACACAATTGCTTTACAGTCTTATCTGAATTTAAAAAAATTCTACATATTCTACATACAAAATACATTATCAAACACGATGAAACATGAAAATTCAGATGAAAATAAAATAAGCCCCTCACTCTAAATAGAAAACATAAATTCATGGTTTAATTAACGTAATATCTTTTACTTATGCTTTAATAAAATTCTGTTACATTGTCTTTAAATAAAAGCAAAAGATATTAAAAATATTTACTAATATATTAATTTACTAATAAGATTTTAAAAAACTTCATTAACGTCACAAAATGTAAATTAATGTAGAAAGATAACTTGTGTTATGTAATCTTACATAACATAACACACAGGTATGTTTAACTTGTGATTCAAAATAATGGACAGCGCATTTCCCGATAAAGCCGGTGAACGTTTGATTCAAATGTTTGCCTCCAACGTGTGAGTAAAATATTAGAAGATGGACATGGCAAGTTTCATACTACACGGTGGATCGAATTTGTAGATATTATTGACACTGACACTGTTTAACAAAAACTTTCAAGTAAACAAACAAACTGTCAAGTACAAAACCTTCCTTTGTTGGACGATTCATGCAGCAGTGCATGACATGTGGATCAAGTGCGTGGAGGGGGTAGAAAAATCCCATTTGACGCGGTTCAAAAGACCGGCAACAGCCCGAACTTCTTCCAACGTTCGTAGCATCGTTTGGTACCGACATAAACTACAGTACTACTTTCAATACTTGTAATAAGAAAAGGAAGCTTCATATATACAAATATATATACACCATTCTTTTCGACCTTCATCATCCTTCTTAAGATTGACATCTGTGTACTTATCACCCTATATAATGTATTTGATCTATATACAAACATATTAAATATAATCCAATGTGGCGTAAATTCATTTTACATAATTATCAGTAGCTTTTAGCGGCTAGTTTGAATTTCAACCGTATAATTAATATGTTCAATTAATTCACATAATTCATGAAATATTTAAAGGTGATGTACTGTTAAAAGATTTGGAATTAAAGCAGACGGCTCTTAATGACTTGGGGCTACCGATACAAACAGTTTATGGATATTTAGGTAAAGATTACAAATCAATTTAATTTAAGTTCATCAACTTACTAACATTTGTAATACTTAATTTACAAATTTACAAGACGTGTTAAAAACCATGAAATTTGTGTGACGTAATTTATTGATGACATCATTTTTGTTAATTAAAGTTTTAATGTTTAAGGTAAACTAATTATACAAATTCCTTGGACAAATATCTACAACAGTTCTGTAATAGCGCATATAGAGAAAGTCTACTTGTTAGCAGAGCCAAACATTCAGGTAAGAATTGGGTAATTTAAGTGTTTCATAAAAACGTTAACATGATGGGTAGGATGGCACCTCTCTTTATGGCGGTATACTCCCTGTAGAGCATTGGCATTTTTTAATACTTTTCGCCATCTCTTTTTATTGGCCGAATTTTTCTTTTTGTTATCGTGTTTTCTTTTTTCATATTCATGATTATGATTGTAGTACATAACCATTTAAATCTGATTGTTACCAAACTCAGATAATATAACTTTGGCCCGGAGACATAGTAGTCAGAGTCAAGCATCAGTGCTCTCGACTACTGTGTCGTCCATATTTGTTCTTATTCTCCATTGACCATTTTAGTATACTGCACCATAAACTTGTGTTTCTCAAATCCACAAGAGTTCACAAACGCTTTTCCTCAAAATTCATGTTTCCGATCCATATAGCACAACTGACTTTACATATACGAATTTTTAGTTTGAAACTTACATAGGCAGCTCTAAGTAATGCGTACTAAATTTTTTCCGGTTGCAATTGTTACTTTAAGTCCAAGATTAAGGTGCACCTAGATATCTAAGCTCATTTACTCACCTTTTCCTCAAATTTTTATTCTCTCATATCCTAGTATATATATATATATATATATATATATATATATATATATATATATATATATATATATATATATATATATATATATATATATATATATATCTTGTTACTCCTCGTATTGAATTTAATCTCTCTAAATTGGTAAAATGTTTACTATGATATGCTTCTTTAAAATTGATTTTACAGGTGAAATACGATATCGCAAAAGAAGAAGCAAAGCTGCTTGAAATAAAAAGAAAAGAAATAGAAGAATTTATGAAAAAGAAATCAGGATCAGGAAATGAGAGACGACCAAGTGGTAATTATGTAATTGCAATAATCGATAATTAAAATAATAAATAATCTAATTTATAAATATACTTTTAAAGGATTTATGGACACCACTACCACTGATGGATTCCTTGGAAACTTAATTCTTCAGGTTTTTAGGAATATTAAAATACAAGTTTCTGATGTCCACATTCGCTATGAGGACGTTATAAGCAATCCACGCCATTTTGCTGTAGGAGTTACGTTGAAAGAATTAAGAATTGAAAGTGCTTATGATGATGAGATTAGCAAAACTCTCAATAAAGTTTTTAAGGTAATTAAACAGTCTTAATTGTTTCTTTTACACACTATGTATATACTTATTAGTACTGTGTCGGTAATTTCTTGCTTACATAATTTCAGATTACTTATTTGGACTGTTTAGGATGTTATTGGAATGTTGAAACGGATAGATTTAAAACAGATTCAATCTCAGAGTTGCATACGTTGTTTCAAAAGGGAATTGGCACTCGTGAAAGATTGCCCAAATATTCTTATGGTCAGTACAACCTAAGTACTTAAGATAATGGGTGTCACTAATTATTTACCAATGAAATAATTACAATCTAAGGATATTAGAAATTCAAATAGATATTAATAGGTTCATACAAGGGATTATAGTCAACGAATCGAAGTCGAAATTCCGACCAGTGGAGTTGGAGTTAAAAGAAATGCACCTAAAGATTTGCCCCTTTAATTAGCATTCTATCCCTTCCTTTTAGCTGTTTACAGGATCGTTGCTAAGACCAGGAAAAATCCTTCTACCGCTTAAGGAAACAAATTGTGATATGAAGTAAAAGTAAATTCGCTCTCCATTCTTGGTCTCCATCTCGGACAGTTTATGTCGTATAGAAGCAGTGTTAATATTTCTTTTTCGAACACTCTCTTTGTTAAATATAGTATCAATTTGCCTTGTAAAAAGTATCATAAATTTACCTTTAAGTTACCTGGGAATATACTTAGATAGGTCTCGCAAGAAGGAAATACACATTTACGAAAAAAATGAACTAGAATTCCCAGTTATCGATAGAAACTATAATATCACCTTACTAAGTTCTTACAAAGATTTCAATCTAGAACATTACACATAATTGTAGATGCACCGTGGTATATTACAAACGAAAGACTGCACCACGATCTTGCCATATTCACAGTAAGACAAGATATTAAAACTCGTATGGTGAAATATAAAGACGAGTGGTGAACCATCCAAATAGATAAATGAAATAATAAATAGATACAGTTACCTAATTATTTTAAAATGTGTCAATAAATACCAATAATAAGTAAGACGATTTTAACGTCTTCTGCTTCACTCTACGATATTTTATTAACAACTTTTTTTTAAACAGTTGCTGGTCCTATCTATTCAGAAGCGTATATCCGAGTCAGCACTAAACCCACCAAAGATCTACCACCTTACAGTGTGCCTTTATTCTCTGTTCAAGTTGATCTCACGAATATACTGGTACAAGTAACTACATCTCAGTATCAAAGCGTTATCCTCCTAATTGAATCTCTAGTCAGAATGCAAAAAGGTAATTTTCCACTAACTTCTTACGTAAGATTTATTTAGAATTAGGTGTAAAGGATCTGCTTCTTCTTAGGACTTCCTTATCGTAAATATCGTCCATTTTTATTGACATATAAAGGACATTATAAAATTTGGTGGTATTTTGCGTACGAATGTATAGTGAACTGTGAAATAAGACGAGCTCGCGACAATTGGGATTGGAGCCATATTAAGTATCATAGAAAAATGTGCAAAACATATGAGAAAATTTATTTTAAGAAGATGATGAATTATGGACTAACCAATGAAGATTCGTTCAACTACGAACATTGTGAAATATATTTGGATTTAATTAATATTCAATTAATTCAAATTAAAGTTGATATTGAGGTAATGATTATTTATTATTTATTAGATTTATTTAAGTTATGAGTAGAACTTCTAGATATTATTTCCAGATAGCAGCACTCAAACAGCGTCAGAGAGATGAGGCCCAAAGTTCAAGCTATGCATCACGGTTTGTCCGATGGGTTTTTACTTGTAAGTGTTCTAGGGAATACTGCTTTCTATAATGCCATCTATTATATATTCGAAATCGAATATTACTTACAGATCAATGGACTTGTGAAGTCTTTTCTTGTTTTTTAATATTCGATAGAAATAAATTTTAGCATAATATATGTTTCTTAAATATCCAAACGTTGACAGAGTTACAGCTATATCAAATTTGAATTTCAGTTTTGCTCTTTTCCTTTATCTAACATTAAATAATATAAGTCTTTAAAAATTAAAGACACAAAATGATTTCTTCAATTGTCAATAACTCCTAAAATATATAGAGTTATTAAAAAAATATAAATGAAAATATTTTTTATCTTGTATCAATTTTTAGCGCCACCAGTTTTAGACCAACCGGACCTGACACCACAGGATAAAACACTGTTTCAATTGATGATTGGAGACACAAAACAATTACGGCTGAAATCCTCATATCCTCCAGATTTTGTAACCATTTTCGTTGCCGTAGATATCGAAAGGATTGAACTTCGAGTAATAATAATATTATGTCATTTAAAATCATTTTCTTGCGTTTGTATTATATATACTTTACAATAATGGTACTTGAATCACAGAGTTTGCCATTGTCCTTTTAGATAAATGACGTAGCCAAGATGAGCGTTATCAATGCATATTTAGATAAAATATCAGTTAAAGCGGAAGAACGGGGAGGTGCAAGTTCTATAACGTATGTATTATATTATTCTACAAAATATTTACTTTCGCATTAACAATTTAGTATAAAAACGGATGATATGGTTACATTTTTAGGATAATGCTATTAATACAGCGACTAGATATAATTGGAAAGAAACAACAATTATTTATTCCGACAGTAGCCAGGTCTCACACTTCAGCGAACTCACCCAACTTAGTTGATATGATATTTTGCTTGAATCCACTATCCGATGATTGCAAGCAGAGTTTAGTTATTAAAGCAAGTTCTATAGAAATAATCTATGATGCTGAGACAGTTGACCAATTGATCGAAGTATTTACAATGCCTAGCACTTCGACGGGGCTAATACACCTGGAGGCAGAGTGAGTTTCTAGTAAAACATATAATACATAATCCAAAAAAACAGTTTGTATCTAATGCTTGGTACAAACTAGTGCGGCATAAACATACGACACTTATAAAACCTGTACTTACTATTACTATTACAAAGTTTCAAAGCTACGTCGGTACATCAAAGAAATTTAATACATTAAAGAGTATTGAATATGATCTCGAATAGACTCAGTCTCCATTATAATCTTATTGTGCGTTACGTTTTTTCTTAATTGTATTTGGTAAATAAATAAAAATAATTTAAAATGGTATTTAAATGGACAAATGAAATGGACCTGAACAATAGAGCCTTGTCACACGGAGTTTGATTTGTATTAAGTATACGTATGAAGTTGCATGTCGCATGTTTAAGTCGCACGTATATGTACGCAGCCTAAATCAGTAAAAAATCTATCTTTGATTATTTTTAGAGAGGAGTTATTGGCAATGATTCAGTTGAACAAAGTTAAGCAAATGACTGCTTCTGGAATACAATATGTACTTCATTCAAAGGAATATTTTGAATTAATCATAGATTTAGAAGCTCCATTTTTTATCATACCAAGTAATGGAATATATAAAAAGTAATACTTCATAATTTATTTTAAATATAATTTTCAAACATGTTTGAACTTGTGTGGGAACAAGGCAAAATTTAATTCAGTAGTTTAAGGTAACTAAAATACGAGTGAAAATATGTTGAAAACCTCGTGATACAAATTTATATATTGCAACAAATAACTAAGGTATTCGTGGAGGCGTCTTTTTTCGAACGATTTTACATGGAAAAAAATATATTATTAGGTTCATAAATGAAAATATTAATACGGTAAAAATGAAATTTCATCCTTTTATAAGAAAAATAATCTAAAGTCTAATTCAAATAAAAATAGTACTGAATATTGGTTTGAAACAAAGTGAGTGACAGCGTGTTAACAATCAATTTCCAAGTTCTCTAAAAATAGCATTCACTAAATGAGAAATAAATTGTTAACTAACAAATTAATTTAAATATATTTTAATTATTTAGTCCTGCATCAATGCTAATCATTGACCTTGGTCACTTGAATTTAACTTCTGAGTCACATGGCGACATGCAGGACATTGAGACCATGGTGAAGGCTGGTTTGGATCAAGAGGAAATTTACGGAAATATGGTGAAATTCAGTTATGATATATTTCATATTGAAATCACCGCAATGCAGGTATAATATTATTGTTACATTCCTTAAAGATATTAGTAAGATAGCCCGAGTCGAAATTTTAGACCTATCCTGATCCTAAAATGGATCTTTTGCTCCTCTTTTAGTTCTGAAAACTATAAAGTGAACCTCGTCTCATACTAAACATTATTATATGACCCTCGCTTGACCCTAAATAAAATCATTATTCGTCTTATTTTAAGTCTGAGCTATTTTGTTACTGTGTGAACCTCGTTTAAACCTGAGATGGACAAAAAGAATGTTAAGAAATGTATTTATACCTGTACGACATGGATTTTATTGTTAAGGGATGAATATGAAATAATGAGTTAGAGAGAGAATAGGTTTATAAGAGGTTTTAAATATAATCCTCATTTGAGCCTAAACATCGTAATTTGTCCGATAACTACCACATGTAGGACAGAAAGAAACAAGAAACCAAAGAAAGAACAAAAATCCTATGTAAATGTACCCAGAAACAGGTTCTTTTAGGTCGTCAATTTTCGACTCGGGTGTCCTTTATTTTTCAATTCGCTTCAATCACTATCGAATTGCATGGCATCCCTTTATTGCTTTTCTTAGAAGTGAAACTTCTTGGTTTTTCTTTGAAAAGTAGATGAATGAATATAATACATCTATTGGTCTTCTTTAGGTTCTGTTTATATTAAGAGGAGAAGAATGGCGCTATTCTCTTCAATCAGACAAGCCAACCATGCATCATGTTATTGAGCCAGTGCATATATCTATCAATGTTAAACGTTGTATAATCGAAGATGACCCCTCATTGCCGCTGTTAAAGTAAGACGTTGTATAAACTATAGATTTAATTCGAATATAGTTACTTACAAACCACTTAAGGAATCTTACTTTTACTTAAGTGAAAAAGGAAATTTCTTTTGCTACAAATATATTTTTATTTTATTTCGTCGGCCTATTTCCGATGCTAACTCAATTTTTTCAAACAATCATCATTTCCACACAAAATTTTTTTAAAATATTTTTGCCCCTATTTTACTCGATAGCTATTATATCTTTTTAGGAAAACATAATTAGTTTTTTTCTTTTCGACTATCGATAAATCCTCCCTATCGGAACAGCTTATATCTCCGTCATTTTATATTATTTTCCAATTTTTTTTAATGTTAATTTATTGCAAAAGAACCACTACTAAAATTATATACTTATTTGTATACTTATAAACAGGATAGAATCACAGTTGGAATATTTGAAAATTACTTGCTTCGATTCACGAATGATTAAATTACTAATAATGTTGACTGAATTTCCTTACCCAAATTTTGAAGAAAATGTAGAACAACAATCAACTACATCCGCATATCGACTTCCAATTGTTGAAGAACAAAAACCAATGAGACCTAAGCGAATCAGGCAAAAGTCAATCGCTGAAACTAAAATCGTACAATTAACAAAAATTGTTTTACTCTTTGCGATCACAGGTAGGTTTGTTAACTTGATATTACAGTTGATTCTATTTTTTTTTTTGCTGAAATAACGAACTGGTCCAGCTAGAATTAGACCTCAGAATAGTTTAGTCAAAAGGTTCTTTCTATTTTCTTATAGCATTATGCCTAGTACCTGAGGCGGCCTTAGTGGGTGGCAAGCACGGCAACCGCCTAGAGCCTCGCATTCTCGCGCAACAACCCAAGTAGAAAAATTCATTACTATTTATTTATTCGAATCTCGCGCCTCGCTCTTTAGAAATCCCACTTGAATCACAATTATCATCAAAAATACTTACTTACAATTTACATTAATTAAAGGGTTAAAGCCGCCCCTGCTTACAATGTATATTGCAGGTAATAGAATATGCCCTCTATATAATCCAATGATTGCTTTTTGTTCAAGGATCATTAGGGGTTTAAAAAATATACATATATTAATTAGCGATAGAATTGAAATTGAAAATATTATGTCTTTTCGCGGCGGAAATATTATTTTTTTAATTTTTTACAACAAATGTTGGATGTCGCATATTTAAGTTGCACCTTACCTTAACGATTTCTTATAGCTATAGCGTAAATTTTCAAATAAATGATAGAGAGCTGAAATTTTGGATAGACCTTTGTTTTGACGTTCTAAAGACTTATTAAGAAGTCTGCTATAATCTCGTATCTACGTTTACTAATTAAGATCGTTGAAATAAACAAGAAAAACAAAAAGAACCATTAAACTAAATTATTATGAGCATTTCAGCATATTTTTGGCTAATTGTTCTGAACTACAGTACCAGTAGATTGAAGTAATTTAAGAAATAATAAAATTGACTGATAATAAATGAAACAGAAATTGGGGCTCAATTGCTTGCGCCGGAATTAAGTGACAGCTACGGTTTCAACGCAACAGCTTTGGAGTTTTGTGCAAAGAATGTGGAATTTTCTTTGACTATGAAGACATTTATGGTTGATATGAGCTTTGTGTAAGTTTAAAAAGTTTCTTTTATATAATTAAACTAATACTTTGTTCGTAAGCATTCTTTTCCCATAAACTGATCCCATCAACTGCATTTTTTGAGGTCTGGTCTTTCTATAATTGTATTTTAAAAGTAAATAGGGAAGGTTTCCATATTGCTCTTTCTCTATTGTATCGAAAATCACGTTTACTACACGTTTAATACAAATGGATATCAAATAAAAATTAACCTTTGGATCAATCTGAAATTTGGTAGCAATCTGGTAGCAGGCGATGGTAATGTCGACTTTCCTTAGCAAGGCTTATTACTTATTGATCCACCTTAGTATTTATAGTCAATGAAACAATTTCGATTAAATATATTTCTTCATATTTCTTCAGATTACGGGCAATTTCTTTGTGTCATTATCGACGATCTGATACGATTTATATCTTCAAATCTACACAACAAAAGGACTATCTTATTGTATTCAGCTTAAGTCAAGTATGTAGAGATTTTTGTACATTAGAGATCATTTAATAATATTTTTATTCAATTACTTCTTGCATTTGCAGCACAAATCTTCTTCTCCATTATACGACGCAGCTACCATGCCTAAATTATCCATTCGTGTCGATTTCTCATCGATTGAATTTACATTACATCACGAAGGAATTTCGGAACTGCTACTGGTATGTCATTGAAATGTTCCACTAAAATGTACAACAGTAAATCATGAAAGTGAAAAAATTTAAACGTAGATAGCATAGCATACGCGGGAAATTTGAAAAGTGTCCAGCCTAAACTTAAAGATGGTGTTATTCGTTAAATATATTCTGGTAATATAACTACGCATGCGTTGAAAGATACCTTTCAAAATATCAACCATATTAGTTGTTGTTAGTGTTCTCAATTCATCACAAATGACGAATGAGACAAAATTACTTTTTTAATTGTTAATATCTTATAAAATATAAGGAGTTATTAAAAAATAATTGGACATTTGAATTTATAGTAACCAACTTTATCAATATATAGGACAGTTTCATAGAAATGAAGACATAGGACACAAGCCTATTTGACAACAACCAAACCCAGTAAACAATTTGGTGAAGTGTCATGTTTTGTCACGTTTCTATCACTATTGCACTTCAATTCTAGTTAGCATCAACTTTATCTTCATTTGTATTCCAACATATGTAGCGATTTCGTCATTTGTAGCTAATAAAATAGATTATGAGAAACTGAACTGTAAATGAACTCGTTCATGACAAAAAAATTATACGCGTCTTCAATATGATGACTCCAAAATGTATACTTGGAACACAGAAAATATACTGGCAGTTCAGGAATCGAAAATTAAATCGATACTTTTAATTAAAAATTGAATCGATACTTTTATTTCAGTATTATGTGAGACAGCTCGATAAATGTTCCTTCCCAATGTCAACATATTCAATGGATTCAATAAGTTCGGATCAAAGGTCACAGCTCTTTTATCGGGTGTCTGATTATGTCTACGACACCACATTTCGTAAGTAATTGTTTAAGAACTGATAAACATTAAAATATGAATTTCCTTTATAAAGTTTATAATACATATAAGAATTTGTAAATTTATATAGAAGTTTTCGAGCCGTTGATAACAAAGCAGAGTGGAGGAGTCGATAGAATCAATTTAAAAGTAACAATCAAGATGCGAACTATTCAGCTATTTTTAAAAACAATCAAAAAGGAAATTGCAGCATTTGGAGTACATGACTTTAGTGTATACATTACGTTGCTGGATTCTAATATGAACATATCAGTTGTCTTGAACAACATTGCAATCGACGACAAAAGCAGGCAGACATGTTATAGAAATGTACTACATTAATCTGTATAACACACCTTTGAAGTGAAACTTCCACTATTTTACTTTTTTCTTGAGATATTTATGCATGTAATGTAATATCGCTTAATAAATTAATTTTACAATACTTTTCTGAATAGTAGTCAAAGAAGTTTCACTTCAAACTTTGGTAATGATATTAGAATTCATTCAATTATATTTTTATAAATTTCAGATATTATCTATAATACAAAACAAAGCTTTAAAGATAAAGATAACTATCTACCATATGAAACTTTTTATCGAAGAAAATGCAATACAGGCTATAAATGTGATTGCGCGTTTAGGCTGCATCAAGCTCGTTTATTTGAACTATTTCGTCATATCATTACTGGTAATACCTCTATCTTTTACTGTATTTCTTCCTCTAATAATTAGGCTTCCTCACACTTGAACAAAGTACATCCAACTGCAGACAAGGACGACTATTGACGACCAGTAATATCAAGAAAAATAACTTTCACTTGCAAAAATTAATAGATCGTACATTCTTTAGTACGCAGATAAAAGTACCGCCGTACCGCGTACTCAGTCCTCTTCGTGAGATTATGGACAGAAGAAACAACGATATTATTTATTATATTAATTGTGTGCCTTTCGGCTTTACAATCTACAGTATTATATTTCCTAATACATTTCATTCTTATATAAATTCAAACTTAAAACAAAACTTAAATTATTCTAGCCTTTTACTACTTCCAAAAGTACTTTCTGCTTCTTATTCTCTCAGTTCTCTTCTTCTTCTTCCTTTTTGCCTGTACCTCCATCTCTCACCTTGTCTTCCTTGTTTCCTCTCGACAAATCCTTTATTATCTTTTCACTATTCTTCCTCCTTTCTGTCTTCATTTTCACTTCTCTTGCCTTTTATGTCCTTCATTCCGATTTAGATATATAATATCGGATATATTTTAAATAATACAATGTGGTACATATGTGTTTTTAATTTTTTAGGAATATTGCGCTAAATTTCAAAACACTATATATATGTTGATAGAAAAAATACAAGGTGTTACAGAAAATATAATTCAGAACACAAATGTAGATTTTATAAAATTGGACATTCATATAATAGCACCAATTGTTGTTCTACCATTGCATTCTACAAGTTTTACAGCAGCTGTGTTCGATTTTGGATTTATTACGATTACAAATGAGCTAATGGAAGTTGAAGTTTCCGTAAGATGATTTGAAGAATATTACATTTATTTATTTAGGTACAGTACCCAGAGTAAACATTTTGGAGTCACTTTAACAACATATTGAAGATGCGTTTAATTTTTTTGTCATGAAATCTCAGTGATATCTCCGCCTCACTACCGTCCCAGTATTGAATGAAGTTGCAAGTAAGCCATTAAAATGTAACAGAGACAGATATATCTTGTTTCTCTTTCTATGAAGAATATGGAATTTTAAAATAAATATTGTCAAATGTAAAAGAGACAACTATATCTCTATTTAATTATATGATGTTGGAAAGAGAAAGACATATTTTCTTTCACACCTTACATCTATCTGAAATCAGAGTAAAAAGAATTAATTTCTTTTCTAGAACTTCACCTTCACAAAATGTTTACTGGGTATATTATTTTAGATTAAGATAATTAAAAGTTTATTTTTTATTGACAGAATAATGAAATCAATGCATTAATTGATAGTATTACAGTTACTATTGAAGAAATAGCTGTATATCAAATGATAATGTCAAGATCATTGGATTTTAAGAACAATTTGTCTTTAGTTGAACCGCTCAGCTTTATAGCCCAAGTCAAGAGGAACCTGTCATCGTCATGGTACACCGGTATACCGGATATAAGCATCGTATGTAAATTGGAAACAATTCAGGTAACTTGAGAACACAGTGTTTTTACTTATCTTAATATATATAAATTACGTGTCACGTTGTATGTCCGCGATGGACTCCTAAACTACTTAACCGATTTTAATCAAATTTGTACACCGTGTACAGTTTGATCCAACTTGAAAGATAGGATAGCTTACATCTCAATTTATGATTGCAATATTATCTTATTGCAAATTATTTGTCTATTAATTATCTGTTAGCTCCAAACGATTTTAAAAGATGGCGACATCTGTTGACTAGATTGAGTAAATATTCAATAGATGGCGCTATGTAATGTAATATGACAAAAACGTTAGACACAGCAACGCGTGGCCGGGACAGCTAGTACGAGTATATATTTTACATAAAAAAGTAAGCAAAATTTAAATACTTCAATTACTAATTTGTATTATAATATTTAACATAAATTAAATACTTTACATAGCAGTGTAAAGTTTACATGGAAATTAAAATAAATGTTCTCGTTACTCTTTAACAGACGATTCCAGAAATCGTATACCATACTGGTAATCTAAATTATAAATAAATAAAACACATTTTTGCTTAAATGTAATTAATAATTCGGCTTAAATATAACTATAATCCTAAACAGTTATCGTCCTAGACATTAGACTAGTCTGACTCATAGAATTTCATATTAAGGATGTACAGGACGTTAACGTAAATGATGAAAACGTTGTGAAATTTGGAGGGTCGATACAAATAGTTAAAATACATGCTGTCTCAAAATTTTAGAGACCTAGGGTTCATAGTTTTTTTTTTATACATGATTAAAAATAGTTATTTTCCATACAAATCATAATTTTTAGCTCAATTTCACCACATAATATAACTTTTAACTATAAAAAAATGATGACACTGCTTTCAAAAACTAGGTGTATATAAAATAATCTTTTCTGTAACTATTGCAAAAATAAAATTATCAAAAGGATACCTATATACGAAAATATTTAAATAAAACCAGTAAGTGTAGGTTATAAGCCGGCAACGTTGCAATTCCCAATTTGAGCGGGAAATTCAAAGTCGGAATAAATGTTATATAAAATATAACAATTTATTGGTGAAAGAACCAAATCACGCATGCGTCAACACACGTAAATTTGCAGCGTTGCAAAATTTATTATTCCTTTTTCAAAATATTTAATTTGTATTTAAATTGAATTAATATAAATTTGATATTAATTATAGGTAATTTTTAATTTATTAAACTATTATATGCATAAAAAATCATTTTAACAAGCAAAAAGCAGTTTAATAGGGAATTGAAAAATTCATTTTCAAAGGTCCCAATATTTGCTCGTCTCTCATGTACTTCGTATTTTGCATTTCGTATTACCGAGAGATAAACTTTTTGCATTGACGGTACGTCCTGTACCTCCTTAAAACCTATAACTATTATTTATTAATCATCATTCCACATTTATATATAAATTTTTTTATGAAGATATGTAAAATTTAATAACTGTTATTATTTTATTACCAGGTTTCATTGAACCAGACTGATTTTGGAACAATAACGGAAATAATAACACAAAATTTTAGTGAGATGGATAAACGCGACGATTCAACATGGGAATGTAAGAAAACCATAATATTTATATAACATAAATAAAAATGAAACACAGTTTGTTGGAAAGCGTATCTCTTGAGAACAACTGAACCGAGTTGGATAATTCTTTTTTAAATGATCGTAATAACCTAAGTAAGGTTTTTAAGGAAAAAAAGATTGAAAAGTTTCTCGAGCTATAAAGATACAGTTACATTTTGCAAACATACTAATTAATGTTATACTATAGCTAATTAATATTTAATTACTAATTTTCAGCGATGTCACACTTCTCAAAAAGTTCTATGCTACTTCGATCAGAACAAAAGTCAAAAACTAAAAGTTTTCAAAGTTTATCATTTAAACCAAAATCTTTAGAGAAACCGATTTCAGTACTACAAATTGGGTTTAAAATTATGGTTTGCATTGGGTCCATATCACTGCAGCTATTCGTACCAAAAAATGAAAAGGTTAAATAGTAAATAAATGTTATATCATAGCTACGGCTTTTTTCAGTAACAAAAATGTTGCCTTCGCGTTGCACTTCTATTTGATGTGCCTTTGAAAAGAGAGCATCATTTTACTATATAAGTAGAGTAACTAGGCGAGTTTTGGGACAATTTTTAAGTTGCCGATTAGTCATTACATTCGTCTACATTTATTCTTCCACTTACATTACAATATATAAATTTATCCTTAGCCGTAAAAGGATAAGTAAAATTACTAACCCAAAATTAAGAGAATAAATGGGAACCGAGGGCAACATTTCTTCTTGAATAAATCCGATATAAAGATAGTCTATTAAAAACAGCGGGACCATAATCCTGACGACTGCTTGGCTTTGTTTAAACTATATAGAGTGACAGTAGATGGCTCCTTAACAACTGATGGAGCAATCTCAGGATATTTCTTTCTGGGTGGGTGTACTTTGGATGATAAAAGACCAGGCAAAAATAAAATATTTTCAAGGTAAAACAGTAATTTCATATATTCCAAGCTGCTGTGGCACGTCGATGAAACAAGTTAATTGTGATTGTTATAGATTTATAGATATTGGTAACCCTGAGAAAGATGTATATGATTCGTATGCTGAAACTATTCCTGTTTCTGAAGATGAAGTTCATAATAACACTGATGATGATGATGATAATGATCTGCCTAGATGCATTTTAACAGCATCGTATCACCTCATTAAAAACTGTACTTTGAGTAAGTAGTAAAATGGGTAGTTTAGTAAATTATTCAGGCATAACTGAAATATCTTCCTTAAATTCTATTCCACATGACTTACGGCGGAAGTACAATGCGATAGATCAATCAATGAAAAATAGTTTACTTGATCAGTTGTTTTTATAACATGCAAGGTTTCCTTTTTGGTAGATTTCTTTCTTCTTCTCCTAACAGACAAAGAAGCACGACAAGGTCTTCGTCTCTTTCCAGTCAGTACAACGTTGTACAATGTTGAAAATATTATTCATCCATTACTGTGAACAGTAATTACAGTAACAGTAATTTTGATGAATTTGTTTATTTCATGTATTTCATCTGGAGCATTCGATTTGCTGACGCCATGTTGTAGAATGACGCCATCGGCAAAGTTTCGAGCAAAGATACTTAAGTTGGCATAGTCGTTAAAAAATACAGTTCCAAATAGAAAACTAGCGGGTTCTAATTTAAAACTAAGAATATAGAATTTCTTAACGTGATAAAAATGGAATTTAACATTCAGAGAGGAAGCAAAGCATATAGAAATTTTGATTGAAGAAGACTACCCTTTAAGTAGAATTGGTAGCGAAATATCCCAACAAATGTCCAACAAATTATTAAAATATTTTCTTATAATTTTTTAATATTGTATTTTAGTTGACATCAATGTATCCCGACTAAGTTTTCTTATTGAGATGGTATTCATTCAATCGATGTTAAGCTGTTTCACAACTTATAGTAAAGAAGTACGTGAACAAATGATGTCCAAAAGACAAATAAGAAGCCCATATAGTAGTAGTATATTTACCCAGAGTCTATCTAAAATATCAATTTCTGATCTGAACAAAACACTTACTGATTCAAATGAAATATTTACTTTGATGAATGTAAAAATTTCGAGGCCAGATATTATGATAATAGAAACTCTTGATGATTTAAACACTAACGCCATTGTTCTAAACGTAAGTATGAACTGTTACCTAGTTATTAGGTAGAAATTGTCTTGCGCTACAGTTGCACCTTACTAGTTTGCCACAATCTAATTCCAAGGGTCATTTTCTACTTCGCAAAATAAAAGCTAATTAATTAATGCTACTGATTTAGTGTTAGGGGAACGTATACCATTATCCAGGGAAAATAAGTGAAGTTATGGCGAGAGTTTTGTACGTAATCTTCAATACTTCCAGAGAAAATTATATTTTGGCTATAATTTTAGCGCGCTGTAGCAAAATTATATAGTATAGTGCCTAAATTACCTACTCAGGTCGCTTTGTAAAAACTCTTGAATCAATAACAGATGATTTTATTTTCATTAACAGTTTGAGGTGGGAATGCGAGTTAGTATAGGATGCTACACCTACCTAACCGGTATGTTAAAGGAATTACATTTGTACACCTGTACTTTCAATGAAAAGTACAGAGAAAGTTCTAAAAGTACAATTGTCAATGAATGTAACGTTGATATTTGTGGAAGTACACCAATTGATGAAGGTTTACACATCGACTTCTATTTGGAAAATGTTCGAATCATCGTTTCACCAGGTTTGTAAATTTAGGCCATTAGAATCTATTTTGTTCTTGTTTATAAATTTAGAAAATTCGAAATAACGTAACGGATCCATTCTGTCCTTTTATTAATCACAATTTGTAATGTGACTTGTCGCTGACAAATGGAGAAGAATTTTGACTTCCTCTAAATCTTAGGAACAATGGATATCATCAGCACCATCTTAGCAGCCCTTTCAAATGAAGCCAGTGTTAAATTAGCACATGAATGCGACTATATAGACACTTGGAAAGCTAGATATTTCTCTGAAGATGAATTTTGGTTTCTTAAATCTGCTGGTAAACATATTTTGAATCTATTGTTTATATGTTTAGTTTAAGAAGTTTATGTTTATGAAGATTGTGGTTCTTTCATTTAGAGGAAACTGATTCAGCTCCGTCATTTATAATCAATTTAGCTGAAAACGTAAACGAATTCGCAGCTGTTTTAATTCCTTCTTTTGTGGTCAGTTTTGAAATGAAAACAACAACTAGACCAATGGCTGTTCTTCTGTTGGAGTTAAGTTTTGAAGCAACTGTTCATAATTGGAGTTCTTCGGTAAGTTACTGTTACGGTTGGAAACCAATAGAAATTAACGGTTTTGTCATTTACTTTCCAGATGTATATGGAAAGTAGTCTTCGGTTTCAAATGGCGTACTACAACAGTGACTTTGGACTTTGGGAACCACTTATAGAGCCCGTGGAATTATCAAATGAATACACAACTTCCTACGATAATTTTGAAATAAATGCAGAGGTACTTGAAACAAATAATAATTGACACATTTTCTCACTAATAAATAATTTGTTTTTTTAGGTCAGAATGGTGGAGATTGAAGAAAAGAATGATAATGATTTAATAAATAATCAAACCTACTATATCACGGTCTCTTCCTTACGAAATTTAGAAATAACTGTTAGCAAAACCTGTTTAACCGTAAGTTGATTGTTTATATCTAAAATACAAACTTAACTAGTGTTTATTCTTTTGCAAAACGAGCTCTGGTTACGTGTTAAATAATACGTAATTTTAATTCCATTTTTAAATTAAAATATTTTATTTGAATATTTATAAATTTAATTTATCGGCCTATTTTCGATGCTGACTTCTGTGAATTTATAATGCAGTATTTATGAATACTTATTTAATATATATATATATATATATATATATATATATATATATATATATATATATATATATATATATATATATATCAGTGTTAATTAATTATCCTAATTAGGTAATTAACGAGTGGATGACTGCAATGGATTCAGCAAATCCATTTTCAAATTTTTCTGGTTTTATATTGACGTCTCCATATGCAATTCAAAATGATACAGGTAATTTCTTTAAAAATGAATCCATAAAGATATTATTATAATTTCAGTGTCTTGCGTACTGGGGCGCGATCTAATTTAAATCCACCACTGATAAAAACAGTGGCAATACTTTGTTATATATAAAGTTGTAAAGTACATTTATGCTCTATTCTTTAACAATATGTATATCAAGTTTAGGTATCCCCGTCACATACTCAACATCCTTTTTAATTCAATAAACCACCCTATACATCATGTTCCTTTATATAACCCAGCTACTGGATTAAATAATTTGAATGCGTGCCCACTTGAAGAGACTGATTATATTCATGCGTAACTTTTTATTATTTCTTAGATCTGGATGTGAAATTGATATTACATAAAAGTAAATTTAAATCTGTGCTTTCTGAAGGTCATTTTGACGTCATTCTTGAGCCAGGAGCACAAACAGAACTAACAATTTGTGAAGTGGAAAAACGAGAGGAAATGTATCTCATAAAAGGCCACTACTTCTCATCAATTCACGCTGAAGATGTATTTTTAAAGATGAAGGTAAGAATTCATTTACAATGACTTATTAAAATTTTGTCCGGAGATCCGATGATCCACGGATAATTGGTTTTTATAATACCCCGGCTTAATGTTTCAAAATTACTTATACTGACTTAAAACTTAACTTAACTTAACTTTATATATTTCAGGTTGAAATGTTTAATTGTGAAATAAACGTCCCAATGAGTAGAACGGCCATCAGATATTTCCCGTTTCACGCTCGATGCCCAGATAGTAATCTTCCAACTGGTATTATCGCAGATATCAAAATAGAAAATAGTGTCGCTATAGCCACTTTAAGAAGCACAATACAGGTCACTTAATAATACGATGACTGCCCAAAAAGTAACTTCCATTTGTTTCTGTAATACTGTGTAATATTTTCAGATTTTCAATCATTTTCTAACGGATATAGAAATCTTCTACCAAAATCCTGTTGAACAAACAGCGGAATTCGTTTGTAAATTAGAAGGAGAGAGTATGATGAATGTACCCTTCTACGTCGTTTACGGAAAATTCAGTGATCTGTACTTTAGGGTTCCCAAATACGCAACTACACTTGGTATTATTAATTTTGTTAGATTGTTGAGAAGCAAAAGCAGGACACAACTATTAGCATGTGATACTATTGACAAGAACTTAGATGTTCCGTTTTATATTATGGTACGTTTAATATTATTTACAGCTATTCCAAGGAACAATAAAATTTCAATATTATGTCTGTCGTAACAGGGTTAAATAAAATAAAAACTTATTATTTTTGACTTGACTTGATTATTTCGACTACCAACCGATACAAAACATTACCACAGCACTGACCTACTCAACAAATAACGGACGTTAAAATGCATTTCACGTCATACAAATATGGCCGATCATTTCTAGCGCTAAAACTACAATTCAAACTTTTAATTGCTATATCTTCGTCAATATTTAGATATTTAATAAAATAGACACGCCAATACACATTTATTAACATCAATTTCAATCAACAATTGAAAAATCGACCTCTAAAAAATGAGGACACAAGCCCATTCCATTTTTCACGTGGTAGTACAGTTGTATAGAAATTAATACATGGTTCAAAACCACTTGCAATCTTTAAATTCTTCTTATTTATTATGCTTAATGCTTTACTTATCAACAGTGTTCCATGGAAATAAAAGAAGTCTACTATGAAAACTCAGTTTTCCACACTACCGACAGTATCTCCTACATTTTGCACGTGCAACCTGCTAAAGTTTTATACAATTATTTACCTGTTGAAATCAAGGTGTTACAAAACCTTGTTTCTGTTTGGGTGGAACCCGGAGAAATGGTGCAAATGCCTAATATGGATCCAGCTTCATCGTACTTATCCATTAAGGTTATTTATTTATTTTTTACCTATTTTTAAATGCTAATTATCTATTAGCAATTACTTTTAAACTAAGTGTTATCATTCTCGAGATATCAGCTTTCGTAAAGGTAAAACTGACTGATACTTAAGAGTTTCAAGTTTGATCCTTTTTAAATTTTTAAAAATCAGGTCAATCATCTTCAGCACACTTGGTCCTGCTTCAACATTCTCCCAAAGGAAGAAGGTTATTCGGTGTGGAGCTTTGAATCGCATGACGGATCGGAGAGATTGTTTCTGGATCTGGGAATGCACACTGTCGACTCCCGAGGAACCCTGAACATGTCACTTTATTGTCCGTTCTGGATGGTCAATAAAACAGGATTGTGCCTTTCTTATATGGTTTGTTTTTTCTATCTTTTCTGGACGATTTCTGCCTCTAAGTCCTATATAACTCTATTTACTCTAAGTGTATTATTAATTATGATTTCTTTCTTTCAGAAAACATCTTTTATTGAAAACAAAACTGAAAGAGACTTCAAACAAAGAGTTTTTAATGTAGTTATAATTGCAATAAATAAATTATAAAAGCAACGGTTCCTAACTTATAAGTAGATTTCATAATATATTCTCAAATACCACTGATTAAGAAGCGCTGCTTTAGACCAAAAAACTTTTTAAAATCGAATAAATATTATCTAAAATATATTTCTTAATATTCCAGGAAGAAGAAGAAGTGCCTAATATAATCTACCACCCTCCATTTCACGTAGGCCCTGTTCTTTTATCATACAGACCCAAACATTTTTTTGATAATAAAACTGCTCAGGTACGTGTAAATAATGGATCTTGGTCAAGAAAGTTTTCTTTGGACACTCCTGGATCTTTCCATGTTATTGGTTGTCAGTGTGGACAGATGTATTACAAGGTATGTGGTGAAATTGGACTAAAATTGACCATATCTAAATGTAAAGATTGTATTTATTTGTTCAATGGATAAGGTTTTTAGGTTAAGAGTCTCTTCTTGTAAGTTTGCTTGTTGTAAAGACTTATATTTGTTGCTATACTTATATATATACTACTACCCAAATTATCCACAAGTAAAATTACCTATTTATTAATATTTTCAGATAGGCATTGCGATCTCCATGATCTTCAACAGCTTGTCAAAGAGAATTATATTAACTCCGCATTATATTATAATAAATGAAACTAAAATGTTCCTTGAATGTGAAGAGGACGACATCATGGACGAAGAATGGATACAGGTGCAAACGTTATTTTTTAATTGTTTGATATTGATTATGTTTAGTGTTCAGTTAAGGCCTAGCTGCTCAGTTCGGCATTCTACTACACGTTTTTTTGCAGTATAAATTTTATCGAATAAACAGACGTTTGTACCGCAAGAAAAACGTACACAGCTAAACACGTTTATCGGATACTCACCGAATTCATTTTGCTGTATGAAAACTGCGACTATAAGTTTTTACAAATAAAAATTTACCGTATGAACATCCCGCTGATTATACGTTTAAAATCGTATACTGTAAAAACGTGCAGTATAATGTCGTGTTAAATTAAATTAAATATAATAATTTATAATTAATAAAGTATATTACTGACACATGCGCATTATTACATTACATTATTGTAATATAATAATTCGGTGTATTTTGTAGATTTATTTCTTTTTAGTGATAAATTTGTAGTGGCATAATTTCGTTTATTAACTTTATTCCTTGCCTGTTATTAGAGTTCACGACCTAACTACCTCAACCCTCCAGAGTACCGCTGCTATTGTAATTCCACAGAATTACAGTCAGCATATATACCGAATACCAAACTATAAATAAACAAAAGAAAAGCTTCGACAAATTGTTAGTTTTCATTTACTGTCAAGCATCTTGGACCAATGTTAATATTTAAAAATATAATCATCGACCCTTGTACTAGCATGTCGGGATGTTGGAAGTTTGACATTTTAGGGTGTCCCAAAGGACTTCTTTCAATTTCAGGGGGCACAATATAAACTTTTTCTTAGCTAAAAACTGTTGAGTAATGCTGATTTAGCAGATTTTGAAAGGATATCGGTAAAAAATATAAAGTATCAGAAAAAACCTGACTGGAATGTTTTATCTAAGTTGATACTGTAAAAATGTATTCGTGTTTTAATTAAATAATAATATTTGAAGTAACAATTAATGCGAGATATATAACCTAGCTGTTGAAATCGTAGTAATACAATAAAGAAAAAATTACGAGTATAAAAAGAAATAATAAATAATAAGTAAAAATGATTTGATTATAGGTAGCTCCTGAGCAATGTGCTGCATTTTGGCCGAAAAATGTAGAAAACGGAACAATGAGAGTGCGGTGTCTTGACATGCCGGGGGTCACGACTACATTTCAGTTCTGTAAACCTGATAGTATTATGTTAGCATTAAAAAATAAGGTAAGTTTGTAGATATGAAGATGAGGGTAATTCTAGTGTGTACCTAGTCGCAAAGCGACGTCTGTTTTATGTGTTTTATTTATATTAAAAAAAAAATTCGTACTTTCATTTCAAATTTTAATTCCATTTTTAAATTGAAATATTTGACTGGAATATAATGATGTTCTGTATTAAAATAATTTCTCATATGAACTGACAATATTTTTTTAATAAAATATAAATTCTTTTTAATATTTCAAATTTATACGATAAATGATCAACTATTTTCAAAATTTGGAATTGTCTTTTTCGATTTGTAAGTTAGGTACCAAACTTAGCCTATATACATTTTTCTTTTTATTAATTAGATACTTAATTATCACACAATACAAAATTTAAACTATTTCCAAAGTTTCCTTAAAAAAAAGTCCCTTCATTTTCTCAACGCCCCATTAATTAATTTTTGAATTTTCAAAGAGATGCAAGAAGCCGTTTTCTAGCCATCATATGAATCGCATGTAAGCATATAAACATACACCTGGAACATTATAAATAACACATATATATGTGTGTATTTTTTTAATTTGATTTTTTTAGATTATTACAATCTGTCCTGTTAGAGGACATTCAGTTATAGGTATGTAAAAATAATAAAGTGTCTTGCGCGGAATGTACCCAACGACTCATCCCTCAATTTCAATAGATTCTAGGTGTGTGTGTATAAATCTTAATTATATCAAATAAAAGTCTTAAATATTTTCCGTAGCTAGGTGGCGTCTACGTAGACATTCAGGAAATTGATCAAAGTATTTACATCGCACTATGTCCCTACGTTCCTGATCTGGCACCTGTCCTAATCATCAATAACACCGACATGAAAATTGCTCTGGATGAAAAGGGCTCCTCTAATCAATGGTATAAACTTCTTAACATTTTTAAGAAACTTTTAAACGATTTTCCGTTTAGATTTAAACGAATTTTCCATTATCGTATGTGTAAACACTAAAAACTAAATGAGGAACATAAACGGTGACGAAGAACTGACAAGATGAGAAAACGATCGTATCCGTTTTTGTTTCCAATCAGTTCTTAGTATAAATCCTATAGGTAATAAAAATATCTGATGCGTCAATAAACACGTTTATCAATAGAGAAATTACTGCAAGGTAATCCAAGGTTAATTTTCCACCTGGAAATATATAAGATGTTAAATGGTTGCCTATTCTTGGCTATCAAACTAAAATTACTCGTCCGATAAGATTAACAATTTACATTTTATCAAATCTCTTATACTTGAAAATGTCTTTCAGTGTTCTATTGTCTGATCAATGTAAGCTGTTTACATGGTTCAATCCTTCAGGAGATAAGTTATTATCCTTTAATTATAAAGGAACTAGTCAAGAATTTGATATCAGGAAGGATGCAACAGGAGTAACATGGTAATGTATACTAAATAAACCCTAAAATAGAGTAACTAGTATTTAAATTCATTTTACATAAAAAAAATTACGAAATACGTTGGAAAACCGGCGCCGTCGTATATAATTCCAAGAAAAGATGTGTCCAAAGCATTATTGTTATTTCTTATTACAGGACTTATCAGCCGTTATATTGGTCTTGTTTCCTAGATGGATTAACAGGTCACAGAGTTTTGCTGTTCTCCTTCGACAAAAACAAAGTTAAAAATACGTACACTAGTGTAGAAACTCAAAAAGTTAATCATAATATTGTTATATCACTTTCTGGCATCGGAATTTCAATAGTGAACAATGCTAAGCTTAAGGACATTATGTATATCTGCATCTCTGGGTTTGTACTATTTTAATAATCTCTTATATCTTCTACTGTAAGAAAATTTAGTTTGAAAAAGGTTTAGACGCCTTTTTCTTAATGCAGCATTTTTTAAATGGTGTGTACATACTCCATGATTTTAATTAATGATACACATGCGTATCGCACATATATGTATTATGCGATTTGTATCAAACTTTAAAAGAGTACAACACTGTAGTGCATGAATAATCATATTTTCAACCATGTTATTCTGAGGTAAGAGCCTGAACACATCACTTGTGCTTTGGCCATAGAGGAAGGAATTTAAAAAAACATATACACCAGCAAGCAAATCTATCTTCATCACTCTACGATACGATGGAACAATTCTATATTCTGTTTAACACGACACATTCGATGCTTGAACTGCTGACATATGCAAGAACACTTCTAACATTTAAATTATTTGAAATTTTAATGGAACAATGGATAATCGAATAGCTATTACAGGTCTGGAGTACTTTGGGAAATTGGTAAAATGGACAAACACACATATAAAGAATTAAGTAAGCTAGATTCTGAAGCTATTGAAAAAGCATTTACAAAATATGTAATGGCGTATAAGGTTCCAGGGCATTTTCCCAAACCACGAGTGGTTATTAACAATCGTATTGAGGTAATTTTTTAAGTTAATAATTAATTATTAATAAATATAATATACTATTAAAGGATTTTTCTTTCCATGCATCAAAAGGTTGATTTTGAAAAGCTAATCATGATTAGACCGTATAGTCGTAAATTGCGACGAATATTTCGTGCTGGATTATGGTGTCAAATTAAAATATCAAATAATCTTAACTATATACGCGCTAAGATTAATCATCTGCAGATTGATAACCAGTTATCTGATAGTATTTATCGGGTTGTTCTATCCCCTGTAAGACCTCCTAGGACTGTTGCAGTTATAGGTAAAGTAAAACCAGAATATAATTTATAAATCGTGTCAGAATTATTTATCTTTAATAATAACTAATATTGTAATATATGTTTTACTATATGTATATTTGTCATAATAATACAAGATCTTAGAGCCGCCAGACTTCACTTATTTTCTGATGAACAAAATATATAAGATTGAGTAGTATTAGTATGTACAATGATCTTGTAATACCTTGTATTACATTGTAGAATCTTTAAAGCTGATAAAAAATGACTTAAACTCACTTATAGTCTGATAGTCCATTTTTATATATGTTAGCGAGACAACTCTTTTAAACATCCCCTAGACCCAATTTTAATTCCGTTATGAGTAAGAGTGAAAGGGCATTATCCGTGCGCATGAGAGTGAGTGAAACATATACCTTGATTCCCTGATGCCTGGAAAATAGCCGCCTGGTCAAGTTAGTAGGTAGGCATACGATCCTTGTACATACAAACACAACTCCATCTTACACATTTTATTCATCAGAAAATAAGTGAAGTCTGGTGGCTCTGGAATAATTATATTTTCAAACCTTAAAACTTTCAGTAAGTCATTTAACCCAACACAATTAAAATCTTAATTAAGTATTGTTTTTTCTCAGAATTTAAACCATTTGCTGAATTAAGTATTGTTCAAAAATATTTCACAAACTCCACAATGAATCAGTTCATCCATTATCAACTCCTAGTGCAAGAATTTCACATAAAACTAGATTTTGGATTATTAAGCGCAATGCTTGACGTCATAGAAGTTAATACCGAATCAAACGAAGGAATAGTAAGAAAATAAGTTCAAATATGTAAATTTATTAGGCTATAAATTAATTATAAATAATTGTAATCTGTTCAATAGTTTGACTCTTTTCGCAAAGATATTGAATACGTAGAGAAACCTCTGACGATGTTAATCTCGAAACACACATACGAAGGTCAAAAAGATCTGTACGACCTCATCCACTTCTCCCCTCTTAAGGTTCATGTAAGCTTTACGATGACAGATACGAAGGAGAAGTCACACAAATTGGTAGTACTCCTGCATGCTATTGGAGTCACTTTGACAGAAATGAATGATGTTGTTTTCAAGTAATTCTTGCTGGTATCCTTTATTGTTATTTATTTATAATTATAATAGGTCTTATTATAAAGTTTTACACTGTGACACTTCAACAAAAATTTCTAAACATGACTTCAAGGTTACACCACATTTTAAGGTTAACTAATTCATGAGCTAATATGTGTTCAAGACACAGCCATCATTTCTACATATGTATAATTTCTAATCAGTATTTTAACGAGATACATATATAACTACATATTCATTTTTACAGATTACAATTTTTTGAACGTAAATACCTATTTCTATCAAAAAGTGAATTATATAACCAGGTACTTCTTCATTACGTCAGTGAAGCACTAAAGCAACTGTATATTGTAGTTTTGGGATTAGATTTTATTGGAAATCCTGTAGGGCTAGTTGTAGGAATCAGCAGAGGTGTTACTGATCTTTTCTACGAACCGTATCAGGTAAATATATCATACATAAATAGTGTCAGAGCACATGACATTTAATATTCTACTCCTATATATAAATTATACCCCAGCTAATAATACCTGTCATTTTTTATTACTACATCTCTATCTAATGATTTACATAGAAGAGAAGAGACTTTTATTATGTTATATTTCCAGATATAATTTTATCCAATCGGTTATTATATATTTTACATAACCTGTTGCGTGTAAATATTTTTGACAGCTGTAAACTTAACAAGGGTATTGGTCATCCACTAAACATGCAAACAAATAAATAAATATATCTAACCTTTTGTAAATAATAGTACTTTTCTGTATTTCTGCTTATATTTGTTCGGAATCTTGTTTTCCTTTAACATTTTGTCTATGATTTGAAACTTCACTTTCACAGAGTGCACAACACTTAGGTTATAATTGTTAAAACAATGAACACAAAAAGTAATTACATTAATTAATTGTTACTATATTGATTGACACTAAGCACTTATATTTATTATTTCGTACAGTAAAACTAAAATATCCAGACAATTAAAAGAAAATCTTAACCTCAACAAGTAGTTAATTAGACATAATTTGATAATACACTTTTGCTGTCTATAATATCTTGTGCCAAGTTAAACTAATGATACTATAACAAATTATTTGTACACATAACCACTTTAATAATTTTCTTAAATTAATAATTGCATTTTAAAATCCCGACGTAGAAGAACTGTCAAAGTGTAACCTCACAATGAAACACTATAAATCATAGGTGGCACTACTATACTTTGTAATCAACACTTTATAAACAGCGGGATAATTCAAATATTTAATTTGAAACCGCATTTGATATTTATTGGGTATATTTATTTCACGATTTAATAAAATTTGATATATAATTAGGGCGCACTTCAAGGACCAACTGAATTTGGAAAAGGCATTGTAACGGGAGCTAAAAACTTTTTCGGTCGCACTATTGGTGGAACCTTTGGTGCAGTCTCCAGAATAACGGGTTAGACCATGTATTTAAATGTTCCTTTTGAAGTGAAACTTTTTATTAACCAAATTATTTTTTAATCAGGCGCTTTGGGAACCGGATTTGTGGCACTATCATTGAACAGTGAATACAGAACAAAACGCCTCATGAACCGGGCAAAGCCTATGAAACCGCTGCACGAAGGATTAGTACGCTCTGGAGGTTACTTAGTAATGGTAACAACATTTCTTAATATAAAAAAATCATTCATTGCTGTACCTTTTATGTAAACTATCTGAAATATTTTATAACTTAATAACTAAAAACGTGAGTTCTGTACACTCCAAATATCAACTATGTTGGCCGTTATCCCTAAATCGACATCTATGGCGTTCCTAGGAATTATTATTAAAAATAAAGGATAAAATAATAACGTTTCAGAGTTTTATGGATGGAATCACCGGCTTAATCACGCACCCTCTTGACGGATTATCTGATAAAGGAGTTCCAGGATTCTTTAAAGGTCTTGGAACTGGAGCGCTAGGATTATTTTTTATACCTATTTCTGGAGTTTTTGACTTCACTTCTTGTTCTTTAGCGACCATAGAAATGTATGTTATATTTTTACATATGAAAATAAAATGCTTTTTAGGTAGAATTCATAAATTTCACTTAATATTTTAGTGCATCGCAGTATACTTTTGAAGTTGATCGACTTAGACCTCCAAGGTTGTTTAGATCTGATGGTTTGATGCAGCCATATTGTCGAAGAGATGCTGAAGGGAATAAATTCTTAAAAGATCTTGACAGAGGGCGTTTTGAACATACAGATATGTATATATACCACGAGTATATAATACCGAAGAAATCTATTTTGATTTTGACAAATGAAAGAGCTATTTATGCTGTCAAACATAATATCATCAAAGTGTGGAAGGTTAGTTTCTTGTCCATGTTTGAAAAGGATGTTTACTTTGCTAATAAAATAACAATAGCATAATAATAACCATTAGCTGAATACAACTCGTTAATTTATGTATTATTTTTATCAACTTTTATCTTCTTCTCTGTTTACTTATTACCATCCTTCCCTATCTTCCTACTCTCCTCTTCTCCTTTAGCCTTCCCAACCTTCTCTCGTATTGACGTTTTCAATCCACTATTTATAAACCCTTTTTCTCTCTCATACCTATGTCTATTCACCTTCGTCACCTTGTCTTTTTTCTTTCTTCCCATTGCTCTTCTTCTTGGCTTATTCTCCTCTGGAACTTGTCCTTTTCTATTTCCTTTCTTTTTATTTCATATCCATGCTTCTCCTTCCTCCCACACTTTCTTGTACCCTGCACTACCTTGCTTATCCCACAATCTGTTTCATTTACACCATCCTTTCCTTTCTTGTTAGGTGTTGATCTGTAAAAATTCTCAACTTCTTCAGCTTATTTTCTACTCTCAATAGCCTTCTCCTTTACTCCTACGTTTCTATCTCCTTCATCAATATTTCTCACTCATCTTTCAGAGACCATTACCACCATTACCACATTTCTTTTCTAATTCTGTTTTCCACCTTCTCCTTAATCTTCTGCTGCAGCTTGCATTAAAAGTGTTTTACATTAACCTATTCTATCTAGACGGAATGGACATCAACCTGGCATCAAATTGTTAAATTTGAAGATACATCAAAAGGTTTAGTGATCCATAGTGATGTATCCAAATCTAGGGAAGTGGGTCAGATAAAAATCGAAGAGAAAGTTCTTCATATACCACAGGATAGACGACAATTTATTATGAACACAATGATGCGCTTAAGATCAACAGCGGTAATTGCTTAAATATAGAAGTTTATTATCTATAGACAGTAACATTGAGAGTCGTATTATTAACATTATTTTTTTTATTTTTCAGACATCGTATTTATTATATGATAATGCTAGATATATTCCAGATAGGGTTTAATGGCCAAGTACTTTTCTGTTCAAAAATGTAAATACTATCAAAAAATTAAGTTATGTTTAGAATTAAGTGTTAGTGTAAATTTTTCTTTAATTATTAAATTAATAAAATATCTTTAAATATATATAAATATTTTTTAACTGAGGCAATTTATAATCTGTTATAATAAATGATAAGTAAATGTTGCGATATTAAATTACTTAGTGGAACCAGTGATCCCCTTCTTTCTAATTAACCGATTGTTAAATTGCCGGCATTTTTGAGCGAATAAGTCACTGGAAATAACCGTATGTCAATAGGTTTTTTCGTCTATTATCTAGATATATTACGATTTAAAATGTAATTTAGAGTAGAGCCTAGTTTCAAATATATCTCCAAAGATCCAAAGTTATTCAAAGATAATAGCAGTGAAACATCTACAAGTTTTACAATATACCTTGTAATCTTTTCCCACAAAGACTTTTACTACAGGTACAAAAGAATTTGATGTGACCTTCAACGCCATAAAAATCCTGTTTAAAATATTGTAAATATTTGATGAATAAATTGGCTTTGTTAAAGATTTTTTAATAAGAATTTATTCATGTACTCTTTAAATAAATGAAGCCATACAAAATGAATTCCAATATTTAATTAATCAGCCACAATACTCTTCGTCGAAGCAAACGTGACATGAATCTTGCCCAGCTTCTTGGTAGTCTTGTTCTAACGCACATAGATTTTCACGAGCTTCACAAAATTCCCCTTCTTCCATACCTTCCCCAATATACCAATGTACAAATGCCCTTTTACAATACATGTAGTCAAATTTTAAACTTAACCTACAAAATGCTTCTGCAATTGCAGTAGTGTTGGCCAACATTACAAGAGCTCTTTGGGCTTTGGCGAGATCTCCACCAGGTACCGCAGTAGGAGGTTGATAGTTCAACCCAATCTTAAATCCCGTAGGACACCAATCCACAAACTGAATTGCGCGCTTGGCTTTCAAGTGAGCTATGGCACAGTTGACGTCCTTTGGGATAACATCACCGCGGTACAATAAGCAACACGCCATGTACTTCCCATGTCTTGGGTCGACTTTCACGAGAGCATTCGATGGTTGAAAACAGGCATTTGTTATCTCGGCTGTATCCAGTAGCTCGTGATAAGCTTTCTCGACAGATATAATAGGCGCCAGAAATGCAATTGGAAAATGAATCCTCGGATACGGCACTAAATTTGTTTGGAACTCAGTGATGTCTACATTCAGCGAACCATCGAATCTAAGCGAGGCTGTTATCGACGACAACACTTGGGCCAATAACCTGTTGAGATTCGTATACGTTGGTCTATCTATATCCAAATTACGACGGCATATTTCGTAGATAGCCTCGTTGTCTACCAGGAAGGCACAATCACAAACATCCATACTAGAATGAGCGCAGAGGATGGAATTGTAAGGTTCAACAACAGCAGTAGACATCTGAGGACAAGGATAAATCATAAATCCTAATTTAGATTTCTTTCCGAAATCACATGCGAGACGTTCCAGGATTATTGTTGTAAACCCAGATCCAGTTCCACCTCCAAACGAATGAAATATCAGAAATCCTTGCATATCTGAACATTGCTCTGATAATTTGCGTATCCTATCTACTGTTAGGTCCATCATTTCCTTGCCAACTGTATAATGACCTCTAGCATAGTTATTAGCAGCATCTTCTTTTCCAGTAATTAGTGTTTCTGGATGAAACAAGTAACGATATGTCCCAGATCGAACTTCGTCTGAAACATAAGTTCAAATGGTTAATTGTGAATAAAGAAAGTGAGTGAACTAGAATAGTTAAGTTAACAACAACTCACCAACAACAGTAGGTTCGAGGTCCACAAAAATAGTTCGAGGCACGTGTTTGCCAACCGCAGTTTCGTTAAATAGAACCGTCGCTGAATCATCATCACAAAAACATTCATTAGGCACCCTTCCATTTGGTTCAATTCCATGTTCCAAACAATACAACTCCCAGCAAGCATTTCCAAGTTGAACACCCCCCTGACCAATGTGTATTGAAATGATTTCACGCTAAAAGGCAAAAACATTATTAAATTGTTAATAAATATACAAATTAATGCAATATATAAAGCAGTACCATTTGAAATAACAGATTTATAATTTAGTAAATAAAAGTAATACTCCCAAAATATAATAAACCCAACGAAATATTTATTTTGAAACCCCCTATTTAACCACCCAAAAATTATGAAAAAAATTATGTCACATACCTTATATAGACATTAACAATACTAAGTTTTTTTAAACTGCTATTTGATTGGTCCAGATTGGTCAATGATTTTTTTTTTGTTTTTTAAAATAGACTGCACAAAAAATAAAAAAAAAATAACTGAAGGGACACCTGCTATCGTAGCAACTTGCTTTTCTTGCAAATAACGAAAACAAATCTTCGCAGATTATCTTCACAATAGTTCAATTATACCTCTAAAGTTGATTTTAGAAATGTTATTCTAAACATTTAAAATTCTTTTCTAGCAGCAAGATGTCCTCAATCGTAAAGATTTCGTAAAAATTACTCAAAAGTAAAAATTTATACTATGTCAATTCTTAAAAACGTAAAAGATTATCAAGCCTTGGAACAATATTAACTAACCTAATAAAAATGGTAAAAATCATAAAGTTATGCATCCAAATAAACCACTTTATTATTGTGATCAAATTAAGGTCAAATTATGAACAAAACATCATCCAAACAAAAGTCAAATAATAAAAACATTCAGTTTTCCTTCCTCTTTTCTAAAAATTAACTGAAACAAATAAGTCTAAAATTTGAATGTTCCATTTTAAATATTTATCCTTCTTCTTCACCTTCGCCTTCTCCAGAATCCATTCCAACTTCTTCGTAATCTTTTTCCAATCCTGCCATATCTTCACGTGCTTCAGCGAATTCTCCTTCCTCCATTCCCTCACCGACATACCAATGAACAAAAGCTCTTTTGGAATACATAAAATCGAACTTGTGATTCAACCTAGCAAAAGCTTCAGCTATTGCAGTTGTATTCGCCAACATTACAACCGCCCTCTGTACTTTAGCCAAGTCTCCTCCAGGAACCACAGTTGGGGGTTGATAATTCAACCCGATCTTAAAACCAGTAGGGCACCAATCCACAAATTGAATAGATCTTTTAGACTTCAGGGATGCTATCACTGAGTTGACATCTTTTGGAACAACATCTCCTCGATACAGCAGACAACATGCCATGTATTTTCCATGCCTGGGGTCAACTTTTACCATTGAGCTAGCCGGTTCAAAACAAGCATTTGAAATTTCTGCGGTATCCAACATTTCATGGTAAGCCTTCTCAGCGGATATTATCGGAGCGTAGAGAGCGAGGGGGAAATGAATTCTAGGATACGGAACTAGGTTTGTTTGAAATTCCATGAAATCCACGTTTAGGGCTCCGTCGAAACGAAGTGATGACGTTATACAGGACACAACTTGCGCCAAGAGTCGGTTCAAATTAGTGTACGTTGGTCTCTCAATGTCTAGATTACGTCTGCAAATATCGTACAAGGCTTCGTTGTCTATACAAAATCCACAGTCTGTTACTTCCATTGTAGAATGGCAACACAAAATAGAGTTGTAGGGCTCGACCACAGCTGTTGCAATTTGCGGACAAGGATAAACCATTTGACACAGTTTAGATTTCTTTCCATAATCAACAGCAAGACGTTCTAATAGAATGGATGTGAAACCTGAGCCAGTGCCTCCTCCAAACGAATGGAATACGAAGAACCCTTGCAAACCTCCACATTGGTCAGCCAATTTACGAAGTCTGTCCAACGAGATGTCTAGCATCTCTTTGCCAACGGTATAGTGTCCGCGGGCGTAGTTATTAGCTGCATCTTCTTTCCCACTTACCATTGTTTCTGGATGAAACAGCTGGCGGTACGTTCCCGTACGAACCTCATCTGTGAATTAATACATTTATTAAACATTTCAATAAAGGATCTTCTTTAATAGTTTATAATCAGTACTAACCAATAACAGTAGGTTCTAAATCAATAAGCAATGTCCTTGGAACATGTTTTCCTGCCCCTGTTTCACTGAAAAACGCACTAGAAGAGTCGTCTCCACCGCCAACGGTTTTATCTGATGGCATTTGTCCGTCCGGTTGGATTCCATGCTCCAAACAATACAGCTCCCAACAGGCGTTTCCAATTTGCACTCCCGCTTGTCCAACATGAACTGACAATACTTCACGCTGAAAAAATAAGAGCATAAAAGAACTGAAAACGACTTCTTAATAAATTTATTTATATCATTAAAATTACCATTCTAAAATAATATTTTATAAATTTTAAATCAAAATTTAAATGTTCAAATTTTTAGAATTTATATAATTTAAAATTTCAAAATTTTGAAATATAATTTTAAATAATTTAAATTTAAATAAATATGTTTGTTAAATGAATAGTACTTACCTAATATTAATTTCAACAATGGATATTTTTAATGCATTTTCATTGGCTTATAAAATATGCTTATAAGCCAATGAAAATGCATTTTCTGAGAATAATAATATGCGGAAAGTATTTGGTTACAGAATTAAAACCTATGTTTTTGATCAAGTTTCAATATTAATTACTCAGTCATAGGTCTTTTAGAATACATAATTATATTGGTGATTCAGCTTCTGCCATATTCAAAAGCATTACTACTGCGCTCTGAAACTTTGCCTAAGTCTGCACTAGGTACGACTGTTGGGAATTGTTCATTTGATCAGATCGAAGAGAAATATTTCATAAATTCATAGAATTGATTAACATACGTAGGTATATATATAAGTCCATTTAAAGAAACAGATATTTTCGCTGTAAATATATTTGGAAAATATTCAAGATTGTAAGCACGCAATAAAGAACTGTTAAGTGCTGTTCTACATCTCTTGTAACTGAGTAGCCCCCAAGTACGTGCCTGTGCTTACAAATATCATTAAGACTATGTAATATACATATTTGATAGTTATAGTGCTAAAATTAGAACTTGGATGAAATAAATTACCAAGTATATTATATCTTAACACATATATTGTATAAACTTTAAATATTTATAAAAAGATAAGAAATATAAATTTGACAATGAAAATTTTATAAACCATTATTATAGGTTAATATTTCAAATGGGTTATTCAAAAGCGTCTAAAATTTGAATGAATCTTTTTAACATATTTAACCTTCTTCTTCACCTTCGCCTTCTCCAGAGTCCATTCCTACTTCTTCGTAATCTTTTTCTAATCCTGCCATATCTTCACGTGCCTCAGCGAATTCTCCTTCTTCCATTCCCTCGCCGACATACCAATGAACAAAAGCTCTTTTGGAATACATAAAATCGAACTTGTGATTCAATCTAGCAAAAGCTTCTGCTATAGCTGTTGTATTCGCCAACATTACAACCGCCCTCTGTACTTTAGCCAAGTCTCCTCCAGGAACCACAGTTGGGGGTTGATAATTCAACCCGATCTTAAAACCAGTGGGGCACCAATCGACAAACTGGATGGAACGTTTAGACTTCAATGATGCTATCACTGAGTTCACATCTTTTGGAACAACATCTCCTCGATACAGCAGACAACATGCCATGTACTTTCCATGCCTGGGGTCAACTTTTACCATTGAGCTAGCTGGTTCAAAGCAAGCATTTGAAATTTCTGCTGTATCCAACAATTCATGGTAAGCCTTCTCAGCGGATATTATCGGAGCGTAGAGAGCGAGGGGGAAATGAATTCGAGGATACGGAACTAAGTTTGTTTGAAATTCCATGAAGTCAACGTTTAAGGCTCCGTCGAAGCGAAGCGAGGTTGTTAAGCAAGATATAACTTGTGCCATGAGTCTATTTAGATTCGTGTACGTTGGTCTTTCAATGTCCAAATTACGACGACAAATATCGTACAAGGCTTCATTGTCTACACAAAAAGCACAGTCAGTTACTTCCATTGTAGAATGGCAACACAAAATGGCGTTGTAGGGCTCAACCACAGCTGTAGCGATCTGAGGGCAAGGATAAATCATGGATGCAATTTTTGATTTCTTGCCGTAATCGACAGCAAGACGTTCTAATAAAATTGATGTGAATCCTGAACCAGTGCCTCCTCCAAATGTGTGGAACACTAAGAATCCTTGCAGACTTCCGCATTGGTCAGCTAATTTACGTAGTCTGTCCAACGTAATATCCAACATCTCCTTGCCAACGGTGTAGTGTCCGCGAGCGTAGTTATTAGCTGCATCTTCTTTCCCGCTTATCATAGTCTCTGGATGAAATAGCTGACGATACGTTCCTGTTCGTACTTCATCTGCAATTTAAAATATTATTAAGAAAATAGAATTGAAATGAAGAAATTAATGTCAGAATGCTTACCTATTACTGTAGGCTCCAAATCAATGAGTACTGTCCTCGGAACATGCTTTCCTGCCCCCGTTTCACTGAAAAAGGCACTAGCAGAGTCGTCTCCTCCTCCAACGGTTTTATCTGATGGCATCTGTCCATCCGGTTGTATTCCATGCTCCAAACAGTACAGCTCCCAACAGGCGTTTCCAACTTGAACTCCTCCTTGTCCAACATGAACTGATAGAGCTTCTCGCTAAAAAAAAAAATTTAAAATTAAAAAAATACAAATATATATTAAAAAATTTGAAAAAATTATGCATTATAAAATAATAATTTACCATTTTTAATAATTAGGTATTTAAAAAAATTTAAATGAAATGATTTAATAGATTTGTATAAAAAAATGTTTAAAAATATAAATTTATTTCAAAGAAATTTAACAAATGATATATAGTTAAAGTTATTTATATTTTTTAGGTATATTTGATTACAACAATTGAAATTTTTAATTGGTTCAAGCAATTAATTTTAATTGGTTATAAAAATTAACGTCTTTTATAATTGGTTTAAGACATTATTCACAGCTATGTATACTCGATATTGATAAATTACAAAAATTAGCATACTTCGACTATAATTAATTTTCTAGATTTAGAATCTACTAATGGGCTTGTGTCCTATGTCTTAATTTCTATAAAAGTGTACTATATATTCATAAAGTGGGTTACTAGAACCTCAAATGTTCAATTATTTTTTAATAACTCCTTATATGTTAAGAGATATTAACAATTAAAAAAGTTATTTTGTCTCTTTAATTATTAAAGGGGTTCAACGTTGTAAACATTCCAAGTGCATGTGACATCACAATCAATGTGTAAGGTTACCAACCTTACAGATCATAAATCTCTGCTATATGTATTTATATATCAAAATATCAAATATTCTTTACAGCTATTTCAAGGAACATTCAAATTTTAATATTATGCCTGCCTTACCAGGATTAAATAGAATAAAAACTTATTATTCTTTGATTTGACTTGATTATTTGACTACCAATAGCTACAGAACATTACCACAGCACTGACCTACTCAACAAATAACTGACGTTAAAATGCATTTCACGTCTTACAAATATGGCCGACCATTTCTAGCGCTAAAACTACAATTCAAACTTTTAATTGCTATATCTCCGTCAATATTTAGATATTTAATAAAATAGACACACCAATACACATTTATTAACATCAATTTCAATCAACAATTGAAAAATCGACCACTAAAAAATGAGGACACAAGCCCTATTATTATATATTATAATTATAATATATGTAGATTATAATTTGAATTATTTATTAACCAAATATGTAATAATTTCCTTTTAAAAAATAAATAAAGACATTGCGATAACTTCCACCATTCAATTATAATTCCTATATTCAATTAAATATAATGTATGATGATTATTATTGTATAAATATAATGTAAATCGAAGAATATTCATATTAAAAAATAAGTTTTATTTTTAAACTGCTAAGATAATTTAAATGTAATAAAAAAATATATAACATAAATTAGTATAATAGCAGATATAATTTTATATTATTATATAGAAACTTATCCTTCCTCTTCCCCCTCTGCTTCTCCAGAGTCCATTCCAACTTCTTCGTAATCTTTTTCTAGTCCAGCCATGTCTTCACGTGCTTCGGCGAATTCTCCTTCTTCCATTCCTTCGCCGACATACCAATGAACAAAAGCTCTTTTGGAATACATAAAATCGAATTTGTGATTTAACCTAGCAAAAGCTTCTGCTATTGCTGTTGTATTCGCTAGCATTACGACTGCTCTTTGTACTTTGGCTAAGTCTCCGCCAGGTACCACTGTCGGTGGTTGATAGTTTAACCCGATCTTAAAACCAGTGGGACACCAATCGACAAACTGGATGGAACGTTTAGACTTCAGGGATGCTATCACTGAGTTCACATCTTTTGGGACAACATCTCCTCTGAACAACATGCAACATGCCATGTATTTGCCATGTCTTGGGTCAACCTTTACCATGGAACTCGCTGGTTCGAAGCAAGCGTTTGATATCTCTGCTGTATCCAGCAGTTCATGGTAAGCCTTTTCTGCAGATATTATAGGAGCGTAAAGAGCCAGAGGGAAATGTATTCTTGGATATGGCACCAAGTTTGTTTGAAATTCCATAAAATCCACGTTCAACGATCCGTCGAAACGAAGTGATGCCGTTAAACAGGAAATAACTTGTGCCATGAGTCTATTTAGATTCGTGTATGTTGGTCTCTCAATGTCCAAGTTACGACGACAAATATCGTACAAAGCTTCATTATCCACCAAAAATGCACAGTCCGTTACTTCCATTGTAGAGTGAGCACATAGTATAGAATTATACGGCTCAACGACAGCTGTGGCAATCTGTGGGCATGGATAAATGGATGACACTATTTTAGATTTTTTGCCGTAATCAACAGCAAGACGTTCCAGTAAAATGGATGTAAACCCAGAACCTGTTCCTCCTCCAAATGTGTGAAACAATAAAAATCCTTGTAAAGCACCACATTGATCTGCCAACTTTCGTAATCTATCCAGCGTAATGTCCAGCATCTCCTTGCCCACTGTATAATGACCTCGAGCATAGTTATTAGCGGCGTCTTCTTTTCCGCTTATCATTGTCTCTGGGTGAAACAGCTGACGGTACGTACCTGTACGAACCTCATCTGTAAATTGGTAAAGTTTAGTTAAGTACTCGTATATAAGTTAAAATAAAATATATTAAGTTCTTCCTTACCAATAACTGTTGGTTCCAGATCAATCAGAACTGTTCTGGGAACATGTTTTCCTGCACCTGTTTCACTGAAAAAGGAGCTCGCAGAATCATCACCACCCCCAACAGTTTTGTCGGATGGCATCTGCCCATCTGGTTGTATGCCATGTTCCAGACAATACAGCTCCCAACAAGCGTTGCCAACCTGCACGCCTCCTTGGCCAATATGAACAGACAAAACCTCTCGCTAAAATAAAACAAGCATTAAAATATTTGTAATAGTAATATTGTATTAAAAGAGTTAAAATAATTATTTAAAGTTAGCTTACCATTTCAATAAAATGATTATAATTTAGTTAGTTTAAAAATGTAATATGATATATATATATAAATAATTTATAAATTCAACTATGTTTAATTTTATAATAAGAGTAGTATGTTTTAAAAATATTTTGGTAAAATAAATTTTCCAAAGGCAACATTATTTTAAACAATGCCTTTTCGTTATTGGTTTGTTCAAAATTTACAGCTATCCAATCGTTGTTACCGCGATCAAAGTTTACTTTGGCTTGCTACAATTAGATAGAGTTGCTATGCTCTTGACTAACACCCCAGACTATACTAAACTAACACTATGTCATAAATAGCTAAAAAGCTAATATCATATATCTTATTTTACAGGTTTCATAATAATTAAATGGTAAATAACAAATTATATTAAATAAATATTGCACATCCTGTTAATCAGGTCTATACTCGAAAGTGTACTCACTCGATTAGGAGTGATATACAAAAATATAACATCCCTTTTAATTATTTTTATTTATAAATTACTCAATATAAAATAATGCAATAACGAAGAACTAAATACTTATTTCAAATATTTCAGATCTAGGATATAATTTTTATTAAGTTGATACATTATTAAGAAGCATATACAATATTTATCCTTCTTCTTCACCTTCTGTCTCACCAGAATCCATTCCAACTTCTTCATAATCCTTTTCTAAACTTGCCAAGTCTTCACGTGCCTCAGCAAACTCTCCTTCTTCCATTCCCTCACCGACATACCAATGAACAAAAGCTCTTTTAGAATACATGAAATCAAACTTGTGATTCAACCTAGCAAAAGCTTCTGCTATTGCTGTTGTATTTGCTAGCATTACTACTGCTCTTTGAACTTTTGCCAAGTCTCCGCCAGGTACCACTGTTGGTGGCTGGTAATTCAACCCGATCTTAAAACCAGTGGGGCACCAATCGACGAACTGAATAGATCTTTTAGACTTCAGGGATGCTATCCCTGAGTTCACATCTTTTGGAACAACATCTCCTCGATACAGTAAACAACAAGACATATATTTTCCATGCCTGGGGTCAACTTTTACCATTGAACTAGCTGGTTCAAAGCAAGTATTTGTAATTTCTGCTGTATCCAACATTTCATGGTAAGCCTTTTCAGCTGATATTATTGGAGCGTAGAGAGCGAGCGGGAAATGAATTCGGGGATACGGAACTAGGTTTGTTTGGAACTCTGTAAAGTCTACATTCAATGATCCATCAAACCGTAAAGAGGCTGTGAGACAAGACTGATGTCTTGTCTAGCTAGCATTCCTGTGCTAGCATTCGATTTAAGTTCGTGTATGTGGGTCGTTCAATGTCCAAGTTCCGACGACAAATATCGTATAAAGCCTCATTATCCATCATAAAGGCGCAGTCAGTCACTTCCATTGTAGAATGAGCACATAGAATTGCGTTGTACGGCTCAACAACTGCAGTTGCTATTTGTGGACAAGGATATATCATTGACTCTATTTTTGACTTTTTTCCATAATCAACTGCAAGACGTTCTAATAGAATTGATGTGAATCCGGAACCAGTTCCCCCTCCAAAGGAATGAAAGACCATAAATCCTTGCAAGCCACTGCATTGGTCTGCCAATTTACGTACCCTATCTAATGTAATATCAAGCATCTCTTTCCCAACGGTGTAATAGCCACGCGCGTAGTTATTAGCGGCATCTTCTTTACCACTAATCATTGTTTCTGGATGGAACAGTTGGCGATACGTTCCTGTGCGAATCTCATCTAAAAGTATAAGAATTTTGCACTTAAATCATTTGTAATATGGTGTTATAGCACATATCTCTTAAATATAAACTTTTAACATACCAACCACTGTTGGCTCCAAATCAATGAAAACGGTTCTTGGTACATGCTTTCCTGCTCCTGTTTCACTGAAGAATGAGGAGGCAGCATCATCTCCTCCTCCAATGGTTTTGTCTGATGGCATCTGCCCGTCCGGTTGGATTCCATGCTCCAAACAATAAAGCTCCCAGCACGCGTTTCCAATTTGCACTCCTCCTTGTCCGATATGCACCGACAAAACTTCACGCTGTAATCGATTCTACTATATTTAACTACCTTAAAGTAATAACTTTTAATTAAAAATGAAATTACCATATTTAATAGCTTATTAAACTGGATTCCGTATATTTATTCCTGTGTCTATGTAATTCATAAATTGTTAAAAATAAAATATTTACAAAATAACATAAAAACCTTTTAATCAAAATACATGTAAAAATTATAATAAACAATATTACTGATATGTCGTATTAATATTAATACACCCTCATTTATTTTTCTGAATGTAAAACTGGTCCTAGATGATTTTTTTTTAGAAATCAGTTTCAAAATATACATGCAGTATACTCCCACACTGAGGAATGCACTTATTTATATAAAGTTGAAACCAAGTTAAAACTAATATTGATTGATAAATATTAGATATGACAATTAAAAGCCAATTTCAGTCAATCCCTTAGCCCTTCTGCCCAAAATATACAAAAGAATAAGTAAATGTTATACAGTGGTTGTAAGGCGTTAGTTACTTTTACTTTCAAGATGATTGTAGAAAAAAAATTCCTTTCTTGACAATTCTAGGAAGAACAAAACTGAGAAGAGACTCATCTCCTAGATAAAATTACACATACAAGTGTATTGCATTCCAAAGCGTGTACTCATAAAAATAAATACAATTATTTTATAAGTAAACCAAATCACATCTAGAAGAATTAAGCAAAACAACAGAATATCGTTTAAAATTTTATAATCTTTTTATATTACGTATTACAAAAACATTCTGCAACTAAACCAACCCTGTCAACTTCTTACCCGGTATCCTAAGTTCCCGTTACATTCCCGTTGCTTTAGTTTCCCATACCATAATATTTTTTTTTCTTTTAAACATCTTCTTCGTCAATACATACATCACACATTCCAACTTCTTCGTAATCTTTCTCCAGCCCAGCTATATCTTCACGAGCTTCACAAAATTCGCACTCTTCCATTCCTTCTCCGACATACCAATGGACAAACGCCCTCTTAGAGTACATGAAATCAAATTTACAACTTAATCGTGCAAAAGATTCTGCAAGTGCCGTTGTATTTGCCAGCATACAGCAAGATCTCTGCACCTTGGCAAGATCACCACCTGGTACCATAGTAGGAGGCTGATAATTAATGCCTACTTTAAATCCAGTTGGACACCAATCTACAAACTGTACACATCGTCTGCACTTTAATTGCATTATTGCGTAATTTATATCCTTGGCTACAACATCGCCGCGGTAGAGCATGCAGCATGCCATATACTTCCCATGTCTGGGGTCTAGCTTAATCAACGCATTAGTTGGCTCGAAAGAAGCCATTGTTATTTCCGCTGTGTCCAGGTATTCATGGTAAGCTTTATCTACAGACACGATTGGTGAATACACTATCAATGGGAAATGTATTCTTGGGTATGGAACTAAATTCGTTTCAAATTCAGAAAAGTCAACAGTTAATGGACCATCAAATCTCATTGGCGCTGTAATGGACGACGTCGCTTGAGCGATAAGCCTATTTAGGTTGGTATACGTTGGACGTTCAATATCCAAATTTCTTCGACATATATCATATAGAGCTTCGTTATCATTAATAAAGGCAATATCACTCACATCCATTGTGGAATGAGCGCACAGGATTGCATTGTACGGCTCAACAACAGCTGTTGATATTTGCGGGCATGGATAAAGCATAAATTGCAATTTAGTTTTTTTACCATAATCGATAGCAATCCTCTCTAATAAAAGTGAGGTAAATCCTGAACCAGTACCACCTCCATAAGAATGAAAAATAAAAAATCCCTGTAAGGCGTCGCATTGATCTGTCAATTTGCGGATTTTGTCCAGAGTAAGATCTAACATTTCCTTGCCGATTGTATAATGGCCACGGGCGTAGTTGTTTGCTGCGTCTTCCTTGCCACTAATTAACATTTCTGGATGGTATAGTAAACGATACGACCCCGAACGAACTTCATCTAAAAATAGAACAATATTAAGAATCAAGTAATGATTATGGATAAAGGTAGGTTTATCCTTGAGATAACATAGGTAAATTGTTTTTCTGGATGCTAAATCCTTTCCTATATTTTGAAAAGCTACCAAACGTTAGCTGAATTCTACATATGAGTCATGATGAACAATCAACATCTATTTACACACAATTTGTTATATTTTTTCAAAGCACTACAGAAAGTTATCAAGTTGTTCTTAAGAGCAAACTCGTACCTGATTATTAAAGTCACAAGATTACGCAATATTTTTTATTCTTACCAATAACAGTAGGTTCTAGATCCACCATTACCGACCGGGGTACGCGTTTTCCTGTCTCAGATTCGTTGAAGAATACTTCAGAAGACTGTTCCGCGTCCGCGCACACATTGAAACATGGGAACTTTCCGTCAGGTTGAACACCGTGCTCCAAACAATATAATTCCCAGCACGCATTTCCCATTTGAACGCCTCCCTGACCAATGTGTAAAGAAACTATCTCTCTCTGTAAGAAGGGTATAATTATAAACAGGTAAAATTAATATTAAAGAAAAGTGTACAATCCTGGGCATACATTTGACGATTTACCGGACAGTTACGATGGAAGAGTACACCTCTTTACCGGCAAACCGGAGAGTATTCCGTCAAAACTGACCGATAATTCTTTACGTGTATGCCCAGCCTTGGATATATTACCGCCATTTTTTATATCAATTTATTTAACTTAAAAAAATTAATTTGATAGACCAGTATAACCCAAATCCCTCCAAAAAATTAGCTAATCCCAAAAATAAAATTAAGCCAAAAACCCACACAAACTGCCAAAATTTATAAAATTTATAGAAAAACTAAATACCTACCTATATTATTTTCAACAATGCATATTTGGTATTGGGTGATTTTGTTCCTTTACGTTTATTGGTTCATAATCACGTAACTAACTGCATTGTTGTAGAGCAGAGGTCCTCAAACTTTACAGTATTGAAAGTAATACATGGGAGTCGGATTAAAAATATATTTATGTTAAGATAAGTTATGCCAAATTAACTAGATTAAGCTATAAATTATTTCTACATCCACCATATTCTTCAGACCTAGGACCCTATTTTGTTATTTTGTCCGACGTCGTTTAAGATCAGACGGTACTATTTTGAACAAAGCTAAGCTACTTATAAAACCGTCTAATGTTAAACGACTTCGGAAAAATTTATAAAATAAAGATCTTATTCTCTTGTGAATTTTCTTAATTCCTAAACATAAGGAGAAAAATGTTATATATATAAAGAGCATAATGTAGTAAGCATATGAGCAAGAAACGTTTCACAAAACAGACCCAGCGTGATCGTCATATGACGTCATACCAGACCTAACAGAAGCGGTAAAATTGAAATTGAAATTTTAAATAGCTATATCTCCGTCAACTTCTGGATATCTAAACAAATAGAAACGACAATATACATATATTAACCTATATTTAAATTATAAATGAAAAAAGCCACCCCTAAAAAACAAGCCCATTATAATTCAGGTTCAGGTTGAAATAGATTTCAGCTAGTACAGGTCAAAGGTTAAGGTATAAATATTACAAAGATTGTACACATTTAACTTTCGCAAAGTATAAAAAATAAAATAATTATGAAAGAGTAGCCCAATCAGCATTCAGATTACTGATTGGATAGAAAATAATAATTAATAACCAATTAGAAAATAGCATTATTGAATTTATTGATAGATATTTTCAGGTAAATATTTGTATAGTTATATCTAAATTTTAATTATAATATTTAGTTATTTTTAACTAATTTATAAATTAATTTATAAATTATTTTTATATTAAACTTATATTTTGTTTAATTTAAATTATTTTTACTTTGTTAAAATGGTAGATAAATTATATTTTGAAGTGTGTAATATAATAGAAATGATAATATTTGTAAAAGTGAAATTGATTTTTTCAGCGTGAAGTACTCTCTGTTCATATCGGGCAAGGAGGCGTCCAAATTGGAAACGCGTGCTGGGAGTTGTATTGTTTGGAGCATGGAATCCAACCTGACGGACAAATGCCATCAGACAAAACCGTTGGACTAGCAGATGATTCTGCGTCTTCCTTCTTTAGTGAAACAGGAGCTGGAAAGTATGTACCGAGGACACTTCTTGTTGACTTGGAGCCCACTGTTATTGGTGAGTTTTTTTTAGAAAACTAAACCATTTCTTTTATTAAATATTAAAACAATTAATTAATTTACAGACGAGGTTCGCACAGGAACGTATCGTCAACTGTTCCATCCAGAAACAATGATTAGTGGAAAAGAAGATGCCGCTAATAACTACGCCCGTGGTCATTACACTGTTGGCAAAGAGATGTTGGATATTGCTTTGGATAGAATCCGTAAATTGGCAGACAATTGTGGAAGCTTACAAGGATTTCTAATATTTCATACGTACGGGGGCGGAACTGGATCGGGTTATACGTCCATTCTCTTAGAACGACTAGCAGTGGACTATGGCAAAAAATCAAAACTACTCAACATGATATATCCTTGTCCTCAGATCGCTACAGCGGTTGTTGAGCCTTACAACGCAGTTCTTTGTGCTCATGCAACAATGGAAATAACGGACTGCGCGTTTTGTGTGGACAATGAAGCTTTGTATGATATATGTCGACGAAACCTGGACATTGAAAGACCAACATACACAAATTTAAATCGAATCTTGGCGCAAGTTGATTCGTGTCTGACGTCATCACTTCGTTTCGACGGTTCGTTAAACGTAGACTTTATGGAATTTCAAACAAACCTAGTTCCATATCCTAGAATTCACTTTCCTCTCGCTCTCTATGCACCTATAATATCAGCAGAGAAAGCCTATCATGAAATGTTGGATACATCAGAAATAACAAACTCTTGTTTTGAACCAGCTTCCGCTATGGTAAAGATTGATGCACGCCATGGAAAATACATGTCTTGTGTACTCTTGTATCGTGGGGATGTCATTCCCAAAGATGTCAACTCTGTCATAACATCACTGAAATGTAAACGGTCTATTCAATTCGTCGATTGGTGTCCCACTGGTTTTAAGATCGGATTGAATTACCAGCCACCAACAGTGGTACCTGGCGGAGATTTAGCCAAAGTTCAAAGAGCAGTTTTAATGCTAGCGAATACAACAGCAATAGCAGAAGCTTTTGCTAGAATGAATCACAAGTTCGATTTTATGTATTCCAAAAGAGCCTTTGTTCACTGGTATGTCGGTGAGGGAATGGAGGAAGGAGAATTCGCTGAAGCACGTGAAGATATGGCAGGATTGGAAAAAGATTACGAGGAAGTTGGAATGGATTGTGGAGATGGCGAAGGTGAAGAGGAAGGCTAACAATCTGAACGCATTTTAATAAAAACTAAATGTATAAAGGTATTATTTATTTAGCAGCAGTGTTTATGTATACGTTATATTTTAATGTAACTATTTGCAAATAAAGAATTATTTTTTTTTTAATTTCTTATTTTACTTTACACATTTTAATCTTTCGGATATCAACTTTTAGGAGAAAGGAGTAAACAAAAAGCTCCTTCAGAAATACGTGGAAGTTAAATTTCAACTGTTGTAACAATTGTGTAGAAAGTTTTCGATTTTAAAGAAATGAAATTATGTATTTAAATATTTATCACACAACAATCTTATTATATTTTTCAAAACAAGTTTCATATTATTTTTTGAAAATAACGCAAGAATGGTTGTTAAGCATTTTATACTTAAAAAATTTTATCTACATAAATATATTTTCAAGGAAAATTGAAAAAAGAAAAACTATAAAAGTTGCTATAATCAAATTCGTACCGGAATTCATGAAATTTATAAAAACACTATTTTTTATACTATTATTAAAAGACAACTATTCCAAAATAAATCATTAGTTAGTTTCTGTTCTAATTTTATAATATTATAAATAAATATTGCGACAATAACATAAAAATATCAATATTGCGCCGCTAATATAAAATCTTCTACCGTTCCTCTTCTCCTTCAGGTTCTCCAGAGTCCATTCCAACTTCGTGGTAATCCTTTTCAAGGCCCGCTAAGTTTTCTCGCGCTTCAGAAAATTCTCCTTCCTCCATTCCTTCACCAACATACCAATGTACGAAAGCTCTCTTAGAAAACATTAAATCGAATTTGTAGTTAAGCCTAGAAAAGGCTTCTGCAATGGCTGTTGTATTCGCCAGCATTGTAACTGCCCTCTGAACTTTTGCTAAGTCGCCACCAGGTACCACTGTTGGTGGTTGATAATTTAATCCAATTTTGAATCCAGTGGGGCACCAATCGACGAACTGAATTGACCGTTTCGATTTAATGGAAGCAATCACCGAGTTCACGTCTTTTGGAACAACGTCACCACGGAACAGCATGCAGCAAGCCATGTATTTCCCATGTCGCGGATCTACTCTAACCATTGAACTAGACGGCTCAAAACAAGCGATTGATATTTCTGCAGTGTTCATAAGTTCATGGTAAGCTTTCTCAGCGGATATGATTGGCGCATACAGTGCTAGAGGAAAGTGAATTCTTGGATATGGAACCAAGTTGGTTTGGAACTCTGTAAAATCAACATTCAAAGCTCCATCGAAACGTAAAGAAGCTGTAATTGAGGATACTACTTGTGCCAACATTCTGTTTAGATTTGTGTACGTAGGTCGTTCAATGTCTAAATTACGCCGACATATATCGTACAGTGCTTCATTGTCGACCATGAAAGCACAGTCTGTCACTTCCATCGTTGAATGTGCACACAGAATTGAGTTGTACGGTTCAACAACGGAAGTCGCTATTTGAGGACAAGGATAGATCATGAACTCTATTTTAGACTTCTTCATATAATCCACCGAAAGACGTTCTAGAAGAAGAGATGTAAACCCAGACCCAGTTCCACCCCCAAATGAGTGAAACATCATAAATCCTTGCAGAGAACCACATTGATCAGCTAATCTTCGTACTCTGTCCAGGGTTAGGTCCAACATCTCCTTCCCAATGGTGTAGTGACCTCGTGCATAATTATTAGCTGCATCTTCCTTACCACTTAACATTGTCTCTGGGTGAAAAAGCTGGCGGTACGTCCCAGTTCTTACTTCATCTAATAATTATCATGATAATTATATTTTCATGAAGAATGGTATATCAACTAAAACAGAATATCCTTTACCTACTACCGTTGCCTCTAGATCTACTAAAACTGTTCTGGGAACAAATTTTCCAGCTCCAGTTTCACTAAAAAACGTTGTTGCTGAATCATCTCCTCCTTTAAAGGTTTTTGCAGAACCCATATGGCCATCAGGGTGAATTCCATGCTCAAGGCAATAAAGCTCCCAGCATGCATTGCCAATTTGTACGCCTCCCTGGCCGACATGTACGGTCAAGCATTCCTTCTATAAATTTTAATAGTTTTAGAGAATTCATATGAAACATTGTGAATTATATGGTAAAAGCTTTTACCATTTCTTGAGTATACTATTTGAGTATATTTCTATAAATAACTATTTGTAAATATATACAATATTATTAATATAAAAATATATATTCCAATAAAGACTAAAAATAATAGATTTTGCAACTAGATTTTGTTTATTATAAGTTACTGGATATTGAAATAATACGTCATTCTCATTGACTTTGATAGTCCAACTGTCTCATTGACGGTATTAGTAGCAGTAATATGTAATTAGTGTTACCGGTGTTACCTGCACCTTTGAAGGAATGACTTAAGTTTTAACTCTACCATATTTAAGAATAACAAATAGCTTTTATTATTCCTGATGCGTACAGACTGAAGTCAATGTGTTTCGTCTTCCTCGCACAAGCTATCTTTGTGTTTTGGTGGACTGTATTTAGAATTGAAGCACAGTCAGACAATTGGCTTACTGATTTATGTAATAGTAGCGTGTGAAATCACAAACACTTATACGAATCGCGCAGTTGCTGCTGGTGTTGCATAGAAAATCTCACATTCACACAATCTCTTAACATTTACTAATTAATAAAGTTTAATTCACTGGATTCTATTGCACATTGCTGGTTCGCTCGATAGATACGAACTGTTGTCTACCCGAGACAACCCGAGAGCTGATACAAAATGGCCGCAGCGCCATCTATCACTAACGAAAACTGTGCGTCACCTGCAAGTATTGCATACGTCTTGACTATAGCAAAAGCGAAAGGTTCGAAACTACTAAAGATTAAGAAGATATAAAATTTGCTAAAAAATGGCGTTACAAATTCAAAAAAAAAAGTCGTTCCCTTTGATGTCGTCCTTGTTTAATTTAAAATTAAAGCTGTATTATTCATACATTTCCATAAATCTTTCATGTTCCGATGCCTAGCATGTATAATTTTACTTGTTGTTATCAAAACTAGTATAGTCTGTGATCAAAACTATATAGAAACAACCAATAGAAAACCAAGCAGTCTTAACCAATTAGCGTTTAATGAACAAAATCAAACAATTGCAAAATGGCATTGTTGTAATTAATATAGGTCATGGGTTGCTCATTACGAAGCATATAAATTTTGTAATTTGCTTTTAGGGTTGACTTAACTATTATTTGAGGGGTTAGCTAATTATTAGGGGGTTGTGAAAGTTTCCTAAATTTAATTTCTTAAGTGTTACTTATATTTGAATAATAAAATGGCGGTAATGTTTTTAATATAAGAATATATAATATAATAATAAGTTATATATTTCTGAATATATATAATTCTTACAGAGGGAAATTATATCTTTACACATTGGCCAAGGAGGAGTCCAAATTGGGAACGCGTGCTGGGAGCTGTATTGTCTCGAACACGGGATTCAACCAGACGGAAAAATATGTACCACTGTTGGCCCAGATGGTCCAGATGTAGAAGAATCTGCTGGCGTATTCTTCAATGAATCTGAAACAGGAAAACATGTTCCCCGAAATTTAATGGTGGACCTTGAACCTACCGTTGTTGGTAAGATTACAAAATATTTCATATTTTAATTAATACAATATAATCTAAAATATAACATTGCAAATATTTTTAGACGAAGTTCGTTCTGGAGTATATAGAAATCTGTTCCATCCAGAAACCTTGATCACTGGCAAGGAAGACGCAGCAAACAACTACGCTCGTGGTCATTATACAATCGGCAAGGAAATGTTGGATCTTACTCTGGACAGGATACGTAAATTGACAGATCAATGTGACGCCTTACAGGGATTTTTTATTTTTCATTCTTATGGTGGTGGTACTGGCTCAGGTCTTACTTCACTTTTATTAGAGAGGATTGCTATCGATTATGGTAAAAAGGGTAAAATACAATTTATGCTTTATCCATGCCCGCAAATATCAACAGCTGTTGTTGAGCCATACAATGCAATCCTGTGCGCTCATTCTACAATGGATGTGAGTGATATTGCAATCATTAATGATAACGAAGCTCTATATGATATATGTCGAAGGAATTTGGATATTGAACGTCCAACGTATACCAACCTAAATAGGCTCATCGCTCAAACCACGTCTTCCATTACAGCGCCAATGAGATTTGATGGTCCATTAACTGTTGACTTTTCTGAATTTCAAACGAATTTAGTTCCATACCCAAGAATACATTTCCCATTGATAGTGTATTCACCAATCGTGTCTGTAGATAAAGCTTACCATGAATACCTGGACACAGCGGAAATAACAATGGCTTCGTTTGAACCAACTAATGCCTTGGTGAAGGTCGACCCCAGACATGGGAAGTACATGGCCTGCTGCATGCTCTACCGCGGCGATGTTGTAGCCAAGGATATAAATTACGCAATAATGCAATTAAAGTGCAGACGTTGTGTACAGTTTGTAGATTGGTGTCCAACTGGATTTAAAGTAGGCATTAATTATCAGCCTCCCACTATGGTACCAGGTGGTGATCTTGCCAAGGTGCAGAGGTCTTGTTGTATGTTGGCAAATACAACGGCACTTGTTGAATCTTTTGCACGATTAAGTTGTAAATTTGATTTCATGTATTCAAAGAGAGCATTCGTTCATTGGTATGTCGGAGAAGGAATGGAAGAGGGAGAGTTTAGTGAAGCTAGAGAAGATATTGCTGGGCTGGAGAAAGATTACGAAGAAGTTGCAATGAGTGATGAAACGCCATGTGGAGAAGACTTCTAAATCTTAAATGAAGAAAATATAATTGTATGGGAAACTGAGGCAACGGGAAAGTAATGGGAACTTTGAATGGCGGGTAGGAGGTTTGGTTTAGTTGCGGATTGGTTTTTGTAATACTTGTTATAAAAAAATAATAAAACGTTAAACAATATTCTATGGCTTTGTCACTTTGTCACAACATGTTTGCTACTTTTGTCAAGGTTGTTACTATTTTCAGTAGTAAAACCACCGTTTTATGATCATGCAATCAATCAACGATGTAAAAAGTTAAAAGCGATAATGTCGTATAAAGTCTTTTAAAACTATTATTTACGTTATTGTTAGATTTTAGTTTTCTTTTTAAATGTAACATTTTCTGAAGTTCTTAGATTAAGTGATCTCAGCTGGTGGAGCTCCAGGGGGTGGTAGATGGACGAATGCAATCTACGGGAGGTAAAAGCAGAGCCGACTCAGGAAATATAGATTTTAAAATACTATAATATTAAATTAATAGTAACGTATTTTCTTAAATATCCTAATAATTACCAAGCTGTGTTTTTTGTCTAAGTTAAAAGGAATATGTTTCCGATCGAGGTTAGATATTAAACATTAGATCTTGAAGCGTGATTGATTCATACGTTCCAGCAGCTAACAATAAAAATGCGTCTTGCCTGGTTTATATTAAAACATGAAAACAAGAACATGTTCCTACATTATCCCTTCCCGCCCCGCACGGTCCTGATCAACATGTCTCTGTGCTCCAGTGCTCCACACTGTGATACTTCTGTTTTAGTTGAGATTTATGTCCGCGGCCACTGAGTCCTGCTGCAGGTTACTAGCTACAAGCTCCACTGATTACCATCGTCTCCAGCAACACTACACCAGCTACACTTGTAAAAGAACGGGAGAAAAAATATGTCTACACAATTTATTTGAGTTAATGTGGTAAATTACAACAATATATTGTTTTGGTTTATAATTTAATGAAATATATTTATTTATGAACAATGTTACATACGCCAGCCGCGCCACCTTTATTTCTTTTTCCAGACTTTCGGTGGGAAACAGTAAATTAGAAATGTTGAACACGGGTAAATTGCTGTGGTATACATTAAATATACATACGAGTAGGATAATTGGTTTTCTGGAACAATATGTTGTCTTTTCATTGAACTGTCTTCACTAAAGGTGAAATAAAACACCTGGCTAAATTTACACACAGAACATTTATTTATCAATAAGTTAACAGCAATTGTAATTTGTTTCTTGCTAAGAATATTACTTGAACTTTTAAATAATAATTTGGAGTTATTTATAAATTACGTCACACAATAATTGGAGGGGTTTTTAACCTTATCACGTCTCGTTCTTATTTAGCTCATCATTGAAATACTGGATGTGTCAAGGATAGTATGGTTTAATGGTATTTAGCGTATCAATAGCGTTATAATGTCACACGTTTGACTTGCTTCTTTGGAAGTCGAATTTTAGATTAGATGTAACATCATGAAAATAATCACTACTCCTCCTTCCAATATCACATCTTTTTACACATTGTTCATCCCCTTTCGTCACCACGACTAATATAAGAGATAATAAATTGATTAAACAGATCTCTATGTTGGTGTACTACACTTGAAACTTGAATTTGTGAAATCTAAAATTCAACATGCAAAAAAAACTGAATCGAATATTTTTATTTTGAAATGAGGGATGTCATAACGGAAAGGATGAGACAAGACCTGACATGAGAGAATCAGTATTTTATAAATGACCTCCTACGTAGAAATACCAAATATTCAATGTTTATTGCTTTTTGAGTAAAAAAAAATTGAACAAAATTTTGTAAGGAGAACATTTCAACGTTTTATAACCTATTTTATTACTATTTGAGTAATAATAATTACCTTTTCTCGAACTAACAGAATAAAACTATGTAAGAAGATCAAGACATCAAGGATTAAAGGATTATAAAGTATCAATTTTAGACGAAATTATCTCCATTTTCATTAATAAACATATTATATTCATAAATAACATATTTCATTAGTAAAAGCTAAAATTGAAGTAAGAATGCACCAGATGCACTGATACAGTCAGAAAAGAACAGCAAGATTTAGATAAAGAAAGAGAATGATTCCAAGAAGAAGAATGTGACGAGAAAATTAATAGTATCAATAAAAGTACCACGGATTGAACTCTGAACGCTTCAGTTCACTTGAATCGTTCTAGGTCAGTATTCTGTACACTCAGTGATGTAAGTAAGAGAAGATAAGAAGTATAATAATCATTTAACGATTACGGTAACATTTAACGATTTGGTAATACTAGAATAACATGTAAAAAGTAATTACATTTAATTAACGACAAAAATATTCGATTACGTAATTAATGATGATGATTACTGAATCTTCTCCGTGCAATAATCGAAGAATCATAGTGTTTACAAAATTTTCGCACAAAAAACCGAGAAATGCTTATAGCGACTGAATTCTTGAAAATCTTACTTCCGATTAACATGCCCCCAACGTGCTTCGGTTCGTAGCGTTCACGCAGCAAGTTGATTAAGTTAAATAATAAAACTTAATTTTGATAATTATTAATTACTAGATTCCTTTAAAGCCACTCTACATAGCGAAATTAATCTTTCATTTCAGGATATTTTATAGAGCAAAATATAAACATATCAATTGAGATCTTATACCAGATAAGATCTATCAAAATAACTTTTTTGTACGTCATCTATATTAAAAGTTGATATAACTAACTAGCAATATCTACCTTCCGAGTTCCGAGTATATATAAGGCTTGTCACACCGTGTAAATTACATTAAAAGTAAAAGATATTACTTAGAAGTTCAATAAAAGAAAAAAGGTAGATGGAAAGATATGGTGGTGGTTCAAGTTGAAGCACGAGAACTGACAGAATGGTTACTATAGTACATTTGTTTTCAATTTTACCAAAAATCGATAATTACTATAATACGTTTCTAAACCATGACTCAATATCTATATATTGATAAAGGTGGCTATCAGGACCTCAAATGTCTAATTAATTTTTCATAAGTCGTAATATTAAATGTATTAACAATTAAAAGAGTTTAATAATTAAAGGGATACAAAGTTATAAAAAATAAATCTGCGTGTGAGGTCCGATGAGTGACGTGTGTGATGTTATGATTGCTACGGTAAAGGAAAAACAATCTCAATTACTTATTTCTTCTGTGACGTCATACTCAACAAATAACTGACGTATAAATGCATTTCACGTCATACAAATGGCCGACCATCTCTAACGCTAAAACTACAATTCAATTTTTTAATTGCATATCTCCGTCAACATTTAGATATTCAAAAAAACAGACACAGCCAATACACGTTTATTAACATCAATTTCAATCAACAATTGAAAAATCAACCACTAAAAAATGAGGACACAAGTCCATTCAAATTTTAAATAGCTATACCTCCGTCAGTTTTTGGATATAATTAATAATTATAATTTTTATATTAATAGGCACCGGTACTGAAGACAACGAAACTACAAGATTTTCTAATTATGACAAATTGATAGCAAATGAAGTATACCAAAGCTCCCGTTTGCATGGAAGGTAGTAGACTCATTGGTCTGGAGTTCCGTCACCAGATGGAAACTTAATATAATAAAAACTGATTCTACAAAGTATAAAGGGAACGAGATAAGAGGCAAAGCAGATTACGGTGACATAAGAGATTCGTACAGAAAGTGATTAACAGGCTGAGTTTCTCAGCAGGGAGTGTAAGATGGAAGTGATCAAAGGATGTCTCGTATTCTCACACTCACGAAGAAGCGAGAAGTTCTTAGATAAATATAAAGGTACTAGCGCTACATCCCGTCACAAAGCAACGTGTATATGATATTTCTGATTACATATTAAAATATTTTAAGTAATTGTTCACTAATATAAATCTATTTTTAGATTATTTTACATTTATTCTAATTAAAAAGCCTCCAGCGCGCCAACCTACAAGAAATTCATTTTCGTAATTAGACCTTTATATCTACAGTCCACCCGCTTCCCCTCCCTATTTACCACCATTATTTTTAGGCACAACGATCTAATTTGCCAGTACTCAGAAGCCAGAATGAATCTCTCTTTATTCTATATTTTTGTTTTTGTCTCCTAGCGACCGCCGCCATTGGAAATTTAGAGTTTATAGAAACCCCGCATATTACATTTCATCGTTCTAGCTCTTTAGCTACATTGTTCCCAAACTGCGCTGCCACTGAAAACTAATTTTCGTTTTCCAATTAATCTCAAATGTGCACAATTAATGTATCAATATGTTAGAATGAATGGACTGTGATCTGTGTAACCCAGACTAGTTTCAGGTAAAGTTTTCTTGGAAAGCTTTCCTACTACCTCCGGGGAGCATCCGAGGAAACTCGAGAACTATCGAACGATGGCTTGTTCAGCACTAAATTGGGAAAGCAACAGGAGAAACAATTTTGTGATCGCAGCAATCACATCGATCTTAAGTAATAATTGTTCTAGTATTCTGTTTGGTTCTATTTTTTTATGTCTAGCTATCTTATCATAATAAGGATACTTGAAGATTCCGTCAAAAAGAAAAGTTCTTCAACGTAATAAAAGTCTAGCCTAGGAACTACGAAGTTATATATACGCAAGAGCTTAAGAAAACCGAATAGTAACTTAGAATTAGTATACCGCCTAAAACTGTAGAGGAGTGTTCATCAATTAATTTTAGATAACACAACAAAATGAACTTGTAGGTACCATAGTAGGAAAACTTTGCTAGTATTTAAAAGCGCCGTGGTGTAACCCCTTAAAAGTAAGCAAAAAACTAAGATTCAGTAAACTCAGACAGGCTTAAAGATTATTTACAAAAAACACTAAAATATAATATTATCCTCGCACTGTAGAAAAATGAAATTTAAAATCTCTAAAACTGTGTCTCAGCAAATATTTGAAGTGGGCGATGAAAAATATATTTTCGATAGAACTAACACCAATACAAATACAACCGCAAAGCTCACATATGATATTTAAAGATATTAAAGACTTACAAAAAAAAAAGTTATCGGACTCTGATAGCACCATCGCAGACCGCAGCACATCCAGCAGATCCAGCAGTTTAAAACAAATCCAAACTTTACGGGTTTTAGAAAACCTTAGCTGGAGTATCAACTTGTTTTTTTTTATACTTTCTTTATCTGCTGGTACACAGCTTCTTTTCTTTTTTTGCAGGAGTATAATGGACAGTGCTTCTAATTCTGTAAATTTATTTTATTTATGTTCTAATACCAAAGGTTCAAAAGTTTTAGAAGGAACGGTATGCGATTGTGTTAAAGCATTGATGTCAGAGTGATTAAGAGCGGATTTAGATCACAAATACCCCAAACATGAGTTCATTTGCGTAAATGGGTAGGACCCCCGGGCTGCTTTTTAATATTTATTTGAGAGCAAAATTTACAACTTGTAAACAAACTTAAAATAAAGAGATTAAATTTATAAAGTCAATAAGGTTTTTCAGACTTTCCTTGTTTCAAATATCAGCCTGTATTCCTGAGACATATTACAGTCATGTCTGTGCAAGAAATACCTTGAGCTTTGAAGAATAATATGCTTTACTGTTAGTTGCCTATTTAATAGTTCACATATTGGTTGTGGATCTCTTTTGAATAAGTAGGTATGAGTAAGATTTGTATGAGCTATCATGAGTGTAGGGTCTTTTGACAAGAGTTGTCATTCTAAATATCGCACCATTTTTTAACTATCAACATACAACCGTCATTGCGGTGACATTTTGCAGATATTATATTTCATTACTAACCTCAGAGCTTGTACTTTGGACTAACATAAAAATATAAACTTTATATATAAAAATTCAGAGTGTCAGTGTGTCTTTTATTTACTTTCAAATTTATTTCATATCAGGCTGAGCCACAGGGATGCCAGACCGGATTTAGCTAATAAAATATTGAATAAGCGGTCTAGTTTTTATGAAATTTGCATATAACGGACTCAAGTGGTTCCGAAATTCAAATTTAACTGTGTCCCCCGTAAAACCGCAACATATTGACAACTGTTAGGTCGAATTCACATATCGTACTGTTATGCCGGTAAGAAACGATGCTACGAACACCTTCCAACGTTGGACGCTTGATGAGTGGATGCATCGTGTGGCCGATGCTGGAACTAAATGATTTATTTACCCCCACCACACACTTGATCTACATGTTATGCACTGCTGCACGAATCGTTCAACAATGGAAGATTTTATACTTGAAAGTTTTTGTTAAACAGTGTCAGTGTCAATAATATCAACAAATTAATAAAATAAATAAATCATTCCAATCAAACATTCGTAGCACCACGTAGCGGACAACTTGCCATATCAATCTTCCAATATTTGACTCACAAGTTGGAGGCAAGCATTTGAATCAAACTTTCACCGCATCGTCTGGAGCCGGCTTAAACTTTTGACACATTTGTTTGAATAAAAAAAGGTTACTACAGTTACATTGTTTACTATAAAATAAATACTTGCAAAAGTTCTTGATTATGGGTAATAAACGTTCTGGTACGTTCATACTGAGCATTGTAAGTTATGTTTTAATGTCATAGACTTGAACGTATGTATTGACAACTGACCACTTTGGCCACGACGCCTGGTGGTCGAAAGAAGTACAAATTCTGGTGTGCACTTGATACACAATTTTGATTGGTTTAGTATAAATTTTTTAACCGTACGGAAAAAATGCAAGTTAGATAAATTGTAGAGAATTTAAATGCGCATCTAGCCGTACTATTTTAAAAATTTAAAAGAATATTTTACCATAGTTTTTGTGTTTTTCTTCAAATTTTTCATAAAATTATATGGAAAGTGTTTTTTTTTCTAATGTATAAATATGTTTAAAACAATAAGTTTTACAACTTGTAGAACAAACAACGTGGACTTTTTGATTTTGTCGCCTAGTTATGGTCAAAAAACGTGAGGTCAAAAACAGAAAAACACAAAAACTATGGTAAAATATTTTTTTTAAATTTTTAAAATAGTACGGCTAGATGCGCATTTAAATTCTCTACAATTTATCTAACTTGCATTTTTTCCGTACGGTTAAAAAATTTATACTAAACCAATCAAAATTGTGTATCAAGTGCACACCAGAACTAGTACTTCTTTTGACCACCAGGCGTCGTGGCCAAAGTGGTCAGTTGTCAATAGGTATTGACGGACGATACCTCGAACATGGCCGAAGCAAATATTCGTACAGTTTGATCTGTTGTATTTTACCGACACTATACTTGTCTTCGTGTGTGGATTCTAAATGTTTGCCGAATGAGCACAAACTTTATGTCAACAAAAGCCGAATGAATGTTCGCTCTTGCAGCCAGTGTTTAAGATCCTTCCATCTTATTCATAAATAAATCTTAAGACATTTGAAATTCACAGAGAGTGTTTACACCTTTCTACGCTAACTTCTCACTAGCTGATGAATGAACTTTGAATGTAATAAAAAGTGGTACAAAACAAGACACTAAGGGATGATACAAATGTAAAATAAGGGTGATAATTCTGACTAAAGAAATTAAATGGTTTCTTGTTGATAGTCGTCGACATACTCGTAAACCCTGTTGTTACATTCTTAAGTATTATTTACTCTCAAAAGGTGAAACGTGGAATAAATTAAATCACACCCCTTTAAGGGGTTGTAAATTATCAGTGACAAGTCAAATTATAAGAGAACTTGTAGTTGCTTCACATTCCAAAGGCTTAATTGTGTGCGGTGGTTATAATTTATTTAATTAGTACGTGAAATTAGAGTACATGAAATTTGTGAAAAAGAAATTGGAATTCTTACTTGGAAAGAAAGAAACTAAAATAAAAATGGCTGCCTTGCGCAAAAAATAGAACGACGGTGTTGGCATAATGGCGTCTATAAAACAATTATTGTAAGTATAAAACATAAAATATGTACAATACTTAATTTAATCATAGGTGATATACAAATTATATTATAATACCCCTAAACATTATACTATAAGTCTAACAAGAATTTGAAATGCATTCAAAGCTAATTTAATATTAAATTTATTGTTTGCCTTTTGCATATTACAGAAATGTTTCTAATTTATCATTTTCAACCACTTCTTGTAAAAGTGGCTGTAATTTCACTGTTTTAAGTTGAACTGGCAGCACAAAGGAAATAGTTTTAAACGCTAGCGCTCACTATGTATGTTTTAAGCATGTACTTATGACTTCTGCTTCCGTTGCCAAACGAATTGTGGTGGTTCAATTGTTATAAATTACTCGAGATGTTATTAAATTATAACTGTTGTAATTAGATTTATAATATTTTCAAAATTAATAACAGAAAATTATAAATGTTTTAGTTAAATGTATTATAACCTAAAAACTTTATATGTAACTCACTTGAAAAACTAATAACGAGTGATTTATGCAATTAGCGCCTACTCACGGCGACACATATTGCGAACTACATAATGACAACTAATAAGAGTTGTGTCAGTTTCTAGCGATTATCATTGCCCAGTCAATAATTTGAATTATATTCTAGTTCATATTGAGTTAAACCCGTCGAAATTCAGTAATAAATATCACGATAGTTTGCTCTGTAGCACGAAATCAAAACTATAACTAATAAGTTTGATTGTAAGGAAAAAGTAGTGAGCGAGATGAATATTGGCCAGCTATTAAAGGAAGGCAGTGAAGGAAAGAGGTGGATGCCGGAAATAAAAAACAGGACAATAAATAAGCTCGTAGCTGGGTTGCATGGGGAACATGAAGAGAGAAGAAGTACTAAAAGAGGCAGTGAAGGGAAGCAGGAGAAAGAGAGAAGTAGCGAGGAAACAGTTAAACTTCAGTCCAGAAAAATAGAGAATTTGCGGAAAGGAGATAAGGACAAGAAGTGGATGTCGGAGATAGAGACAATAATAAAATAGTAAAGGAAGGGAGTCAAGAAGAAATAGTAAAGTAAGAGAGTCAAGAGGAAATAGTAAAGATAGAGTGTTTTTGCCTGTAATAGACATAAGTGGAGAAGTGAAAACGAAGAGAGAAGGCAGGAAGGATAGTGAAAAGATAATAGAGGGTTTGTCGAGAGGAGACAAGGAAGGCAAGAGGTGAGAGATGAAGATACAGGCAATAAGGAAGGAGAAGTAGGGGACATGAAAAGAGAGGATCAAGAAAAGAAAGTACTGTTCGAAGTAGTAATAGTCTAGAATAGTTTAAGTTTAGTTTTAACTTTGAATATAAGAATGAAATGCATTAAGAAATATAATAATAAAGATTGTAAAGCCGAAAGGCACACAATTAATATAATAAATAATAATAATAAAAATATAACTAAAGTATAATTTCATAACCTTACTTTTACATAAAATTTGATTTCTCAAATCCGCAGAATTCATTATTATGGCAGACAGGATTGTGTTATTGTTACTTTTGTATATTTTAACATAAAACAAACAAAAAGTCTGACAGACTAAAGAGTTTGAGTTTACTGACGGCTATATTAATTTTATTTATTATTTAAGTAGTTTTAATATTGTTTCGGTATGCAAGGTATCGTATAAGTATAACTACTATAACACATTAAAACAACAGAATGTTTTTTACATACGTGGATAATTTGTTGAGCTGAGATGTTGACTGTTGATTTCCCTACAGATTACTCCTCGCTTTTTAATGGTTTGTACACTGACATAAATATAACATAACCAGCGATTACCCCCGTTGCAAAGCAACGTCTGTCTTTTGTTTTAATTCCACCTTTAAATGGAAATGTTTAAATCGGTCTATATTAATTTTACGTATAACAACAAATAATTCCTCATATAAACTGGTCAAAATTTTTTTTCAAAATATCAAAAATCAAAATATCTTTTGATACATAAATTATTCTTGCTACTGTACAGAATTTGCACAGAACAAAGTCAGACATCTAGTATATTTTAGTTAGATTGTCTGAGTCCCGACTCACATGTGGGTTTTAGATAAATGTCTGTGTTGTAGGAAAGGGTGGTGATGAAGATTGGACGGGGGTTGAGATGTTAGGGGTATGTTGGTGTTAGGAATGTTCTTTTAGAGAAGCTAATAAAAACGTTTTGCAAATTACAAACATGCCAAGCCACCACTTGAAGTTAGTATTAGTGTATGTACACGCAAGGTAGACGTCAGGTTCCGGACAGATGTAGAATGTGGAATGCAGATTGGCGGGTAAAGGGAGTCAAGTGGATGATAGAGGGTGAAATACCCCTAAAAAACATACCCCTAGCTCAACTATAGGCCGAGTAAAATGTCTTCGCGCTTCGCACACAACTTAATATATATCAATATTGCATGTATATATATTATTAAACGCAGAGTGGAACCAGGTAAGTTATGACAGCTGTTTATATATACAGTGAGACCTACTATAACGCGGGATTCTGCAATGCGGATTCTTACAGCGCGACAAAGCTTCGTAACGTTATAGTTGGGTATTTTAGCTTACGAGATATCAGAAAATTAAGGTCTAAATAGTTTATTAAACGCCGATTATTCGAAAACTGTAATAGATAATTAAAAATGATTTTCAATTTTCAAATAAGCTTAAGAACGCAGTTGAAAATATATATTAAGGTTTGAAGGTTAAAGCCTCATTCCCACTCAATGTTTTGATATTTAATTTACTGTTTTTATTTAATATTGTAATCTAGATTTCAGGTTTTCGTTTAAGCATTCCTTTTCACATTTGTGTTTTTATTTAAGTTTATTTAATTTAGTTGGTGCGTATGCATCGTTAGTAATATAAACTTTGACAGTTCGACAAAATTATATGTGAAATAATTAAAATTGCTTATATAAATAATAATTAGTAATAGAAACTGTTTTCTCTTCTATACTTTTCAAAAACTGATATTAAACTTCTTTTAAAAGTTAATCTTACTGCATTTTGACAGATTGTCACATTTTGGAGGTTATAGTATAATATAGTTCTTCTTAATTTAATATTCTTAATTTAAAACATTGGGCTTTGTAAGGTTCTAAAAAAACTAAGAAAGCTTAAAAAATAATTTAAATTAAAAATGGTACTGTGAATGACTACGCGTATTGCCATATGCTAAACAATTTAAATTAAATACAAAATTAAATTAAAGCAGTGAGTGGGAATGATACTAAATTTCATAAAAAGTAAATATTTTATTTGATTTTTAACGGTTTCCAAGTAAACAATTTGGATTCCACTCGAAATTATATTTATTAAAATCTATGAATTTGTATCATGATAGTCGTTCATATAAAATGTCAGTGTCAGGCAAAATCACTTCACCTGTCAAAATTCAAGCGACTAAAAAGATGATGCGTGCCAAAATTGAAGTTCAAAAGTGACAGAAACTTAACAAAGGGTATCTGTTGTGAAAATAGATTTATTTGCATATAACAATAAAAATCGTATTAAAAGTGGATGAAGAAACTTCTACAACTGCAACAAGCAAAATAAAATAGCTTAGGATAATCGTTCAGCGATCTATTTCGTCCCTGTCGCAAATAAAGTCTTTATGACGTGTTGAGAAATAGCTCAAAAAGTTCCCTGGTGCACAAACTGGCGCCATCAACCCTCGCGCTCTATTGCTCTCAACAACACTGGAACTGGAACTAGAACCGGAGAACACACAGCACTACGAACTGTGGAGGATGGAGACCATCAGAAGAGCTGTTACTCTTACAACTACTATTTGCTATTCCCTTAACACTGTTGACTATACTCTCTGTAACATGTCCTTAAATTCCTGCAATCCAGAGTTAGGCAACTATTCTAACAGTATTGTATAGAAATAGAAAAACGAAAATGACATAAAAAATGTTCAAAAGTATTTACTAAATAAAACGTTTTAAAGTTTTTAGGACATAATTGTAAATACGCCATTTAAGGAAACCGATTTGATCCACAAATAACGAAATTTTGTGTGAGACCATCATTAGCATGAACCATGCTATATCACTGGTTACTAGAAAGGATACTTCTTAACTTTATAAGACATTTCCTAATTGTTATTTCATTTCAAATGATATCTTACTAAACATTTCATTAAATTTCTCGACATTTAAATCTGACTGTAACAGTTTCATAACACTTACATTCATAATTTGATAAATTACTTGTATCATTGTCACACACACATACATACATATACAATAGATATGGTCGTATATACTATTCTAAATACAAGGTTTTTGAATAAATAACATTACTTGAAATGTATGACGTAACACATGTGTATTTTGTGCGTTAAGGGTTTTGCCTAGTTTAATCTAGTTAGGCGTTATTTTATTCATCAATCATTACAGAAAGTAAGGTTATGTTAAGCTCTACATACGAAATACATTATTTATTGTAAAATGTGTGCTTTTTATGTAATAGTTTGTAAGAACTCTTAATACCCTATATATTATAAATAATTTCTAATAATAATATTAATTTTTATCTCTATATTTTAAGTTAGATAACAAACGAATGCTACTCGCACAGTCTGACTATATTATGCGAGTTACTGTCATATGCGATTGGGTCAGTAGCTCGCATACAAGTTACTACAACATTTCTATTTTCACTGTCACTGACCTTCCTCCCTTCCACATTAGCACATAACACAATTCGCAGCAGCAACTCGCCTTTGACATGACTGCTACTTATAATCATGTGAGCATTCGAAGCTGGTCGAGCTGCTGACCTGAGAGTCCGGTCGGCCGGATTACCAATTGTTTCGGCATTGCCAACGAGAACAATTCTAGCAAGGCACATCAATTCCACAATAGACTCGCTTCCCTTCCTTCTACATTTGATACCATAGAAGTATAAGAATTGAGTGCGCAAGAAGCTGAATACTGCGATAACGGCAAAGAGAGGAACAGCTGTCGAGTGTCCTCTGTGTCTCTTTCTAGCCGAGCACTGCGTCTACTTGCTTGCTTACCCCTACCTCACCCCCAATCAGCCAAGCCAGTAGCAGCAGTTCGCCTAGAAAGAGGCAGATAGGACACTCGGCAGCTATATCTCTCTTTGCCTTTATCGCTTCCTCTTACACGCTATGTTTGATGCGATATATCCAATATTAATGCTTTACAAATATGAATTCCGACGAAGAACAACGTCGAAACGACGATTTGTCTTGCTTTTCGGTGATATCTTTCTTAATCCTCTCGTATTTTTGGTTCACTATATCAACGGCTCAACGATCTTGGCTACATGACCATTGTAAACCCATACTGATACCGTCTTTAAATTAATAATATTCTTGAATAACTTTATAATAAAGTAAATAAAACAGTATATTTCGCACTAATCCCTTATATGGTTTATTTTAATGCAGGCTAAGTTTCTGTGCGACCCTAAACTGTCTTTATATATGCTTGTACATAACGGTATTACTTGTCTCTAAATTCACGGTCTTAAACTAAAAACTGTTTATGTTTTATGTAAAGTAAAGTAAAGTTTATATTCACAAAGCATACTGCATATAATAATAATAAAATTCTTTTTACGACTTTCTCAAGAGAAAATCTTCTTCTTTATTTTTAGAGATGATTATTTAAGATTACTTGATAAAGTATGTTTAAATCTCATTAAAATTCCTTTTTGTAACACTTCCTTCTTTCCACATTAAATGTATAAAATGTGGAGAAAACCGGGAAATTCAGAATTTGCACCTCTGCTGAGCGTGGAAAGATTTAGGTCTTTAAAACTGAATGTAGTGCGTTGTAATTAAGGTAGTTGTCGTATTATACAGAAAATTTGAAGTCGATTGGTCCTATTGGTTTCGAGAAAAATTTAATTAAAGTTCCAATCATTTGTATATAGACCAATGAGAGTGAACGAGAGGCAAATACATTTACTTGTAGTTACACATAGTTCTTCTATGTAATAGAGAAACAAATTGGTAGATTTTCTAATAAGATACAAAACTATTTCTTTCAGATGCTTTAAAAAACAAAAATGATTGATCATTTCATTATTTAAATGAGACAATGTTAAGTTGAATATTTTATTAAACGTTACATGTGGTTTGTAAGTATTATAACTCTGCCGGTACAGACTTCGACAAAAGTTATTACTTAATTAATTCGAGTCGTACTACGAAAACGATTACGCAACTACAACAAACTTTTCAATCATATCCCAATGACATCCACTATTTTAATATCGCTGTAAGTGAACCGAATGTAATAGCATCTGTTGCGTAACGCGTTATTATTAGTTTCCTCACCAATTAAGGTGTCAAATCGAGTGAAATTTTGCAGTGACTCCAAGCACAGTTCGGTGATGCTACTCTGAATAAAACTCAAGTGTTTGACTGGGTCTAAAAGTTTCTAAATTAGTTTTTATGATTATGTAAACACAATATAGTATCCATACTTTGCTCTTTCTATATTATGACATATTAATTAAACGATAATACTCATAATCTTTATCATCTCTTATTCCTCAGGTCTAAAATCATTAATCCAGGGTACCTACCCGTACAACTCCGATATTTTAGTGGTATTGTAAAACTCAATTTAGCGACAAATAAAATAAGCGAAGTTTGATCAGTTTTTAGCAGAAGTGAAGTAGTTTTGTTATTTTCTTTATGTGTTGGGTAAGAGAGAGGGATGGTTAGATTGGTACCCCCTTAGAAAAGTTTCCTGCAAATGTCAAGGGATGGCTAAGCAGGGCTACGAACGGTTTCTAGATGGTAACAAGGGGTAATGGACCATACTCTATGCCTCTAGGAGAAATACTAAGAAATGAAATAAAGTATACTCCAGCTGTCTAAATATCAAATGAACTAGAGTTTACCCCCGTCGATTATCTTTTGTGTGTGGCTTTAATTTCATATCAAATTTATATTCCATTTTTAGATTGAAATTTTTTATCTAAATTTATTTTAATTTTCATTCTGGTGCTTTTAAGTTGAGGACATGACCGGGGCAAGGGATATAAAGATAAGCGTTCAGCAAACTGTGGGTGGAAGGTGAGATATAAGTTTGGAATAAAGAGAGAAATGAATTGAAAGTAGTGGAAAGAGGAAGAACAAAGCAAAAGCAAGTGAGGAGAACGTAACCACGAACTGAAACAAGGAAATAAAAGCAGGACTTCTAGAAAAGAAGGTATAGCTATAGACTCTAGGGACGGATATCAATGCCAGAAGTGGAGAAAAAGGAATGTAAAAATGAAAAGAGAACGTGACAAAGAGAAAGCTTGTCCAGTATAGGTACAGAAAAAGATTTTATTAGAGAGATTAGTTTATGTTTAAAGAGGATGACAAATTCGGTTGAAATTAAATGGCAGAACTGTAAATATAAATGAAAGAAATTGTAACAATAACTAAATACAGTACGATATTAAAACAGAGTTGATCTGATTTGAATGGTTTAATTTCTATTTAAAAAGAACATAAACTGTAAAAATTATATAGATATTCTTACTTATTCGATTTGCGTACAAACTGGTTGACTTTTTGAAGACATTTTATCTCCAGTATTAAAATGGATCCACCCCATAAATAAAAGCAGCCTTCTAACTTGTTTGAGTACATTACTACAACAGTATTTTTAAGGGTTGTTGGTTTTGAGGTTCACATTTAACTGGCGAAGAGTGGGAGAACATGAGAGGGTGAGGGAGAATACAGAGAAATGTTGAAAATATTTTGGCGCCAGAACAAACATATAAAATCACAGAGGATGAGTGATTTTTGAAATGTTTTTTTATTGCCGTGAAAGTGTTCGCATATTCTTGTTTTATATGTTACTGTTATTTCCTGTTATACTAAAGTTTAGATTTCAAACATTTATAGTTGAACGAGTGGGAAGGGGTTCGAAGAAGAGTGGTAGCTATCGTGTCAAAGTTCAAATAAACATAAAAAATAAAGTTTTAGGATATAAATATATTTTATAACTTCATAAATACAAGAGCTTGTAAGATTTTGTGCGTAGATGGTTTTTGTTTTTTGAAAGGAAAACAAATTATAGCTAATTTAAAAGATATTAATGTATCCTTTAGAGAAAACGTTAGAAAAATGCACGGATATTCAGAGACGGATCATCTAATGGGCCTGTAAAGTCATTTGGGGTTTTTGACCGTGCACCGACCCTGAGTATAGATGTTTTATTTATAAATAAACTATTGTTACTAACAAATTCGATTACTTGAAGTGCCCCTGTTGATAGTTTAATTAATCCAACAAACCAATAGAACGAAACAATGGAAATAAACACTGCCAGCGAAACAATGGCCACTATTTGAACATGGAACAGATGCTAGAATAATTGAATAACAAATTATCCGTATTGTACTACTAATTGTTGAATAAGATAATGTTACTTATACAGGTTAATGATCTAATAATAAATACCAGTTGATTATTAAAATCATTTGTTATGCAGCAAGTGCAAGCACACCAAACGTAAATTGATGCAATATTAAACGAAATATTTTTTGCTTAACTACTACCTAAGTTTTACATATTTCTATTACAATATCAATGAATAAATAGAAAAAACATTTAAAATCTTTTAATAATATATTAATTTAATATATAACATTATATAATCTTGCATAAAAAGCCTTATTACCGCCAGGAAACATTAGTTTATCTCGTAAAATGAGTTTTGTTATGTAATCTTACACTATATTAACCTAAAAAAAGTGCATGTAAAAGGTAAAGTTTATTATATTAAATACGTAACTGTGTTTTGCGAAAATACGTTAGTTATGTTCTCTTTAATAGTTTGAATAGCTTTCTATAACATAGCCCCTTTGTGCGATATACTTGTATATTGTAAGTTATCAATCAATCTCTCGGAATCGAACCCAGTATAATTTATAATGGGATTGTGTCCTCATTTTTTAGTGGTCGATTTTTCAATTGTTGATTAAAATTGATGTTAATAAATGTGTATTGGCGTGTATATTTTATTAAATATCTAAATGTTGACGGAGATATAGCAATTAAAAGTTTGAATTGTAGTTTTAACGCTAGAAATGGTCGGCCATATTTGTATGACGTGAAATGCATTTTAACATCAGTTATTTGTTTGAGTAGGTCAGTGCTGTGGTAATGTTCTGTAGCTGTTGGTAGTCAAATAATCAAGTCAAATCAAAGAATAATAAGTTTTTATTTTATTTAACCCTGCTAAGGCAGACATTATATTGAAATTTGATTGTTCCTTGAAATAGCTGTAAATAATATTTGATATTTTGATATATAAATACGTATAGCAAAGATTTATGAGCTGTAAGGTTGGTAACCTTACACAAGGATTGTGATGTCACATGCACTTGGAATGTGTACAACGTTGAGTCCCTTTTATAATTAAAGAGACAAAATTACTTTTTTAATTGTTAATATCTCTTAACATATAAGGAGTTATTAAAAAATAATTGAGCATTTGAGGTTCTAGTAACCCACTTTATCAATATATAGTACACTTTTAGAGAAATTAAGACATAGGACATAAGCCCATTAAAAGTATAATTTAATCATTATTATTAATAATATATTAACCGAAACCTTAACTCTAACAGTGTTATAAAAAAAGGAAACACTTTTAATTAAATAAAGAAGTATATAACTGAGTATTGAGGTCTGTTGTGCTATAAATATTTTTACAGAAGTAAACGTAAAACCATGTTGTACCAAATTTAAATGAATGAGTCCAATTCTTGTAGTATTTGAATTGACTTAATATTAATAAATTATTCAAAGATATTAGAATATACATATAAAATTTGCATAACAGACTTCCTCAATATAATGAAATGTACATTTAAAAATTTAGTAGTTCTCGAATCGTGCCGCTCTATTATACGTGGTGATAATGCAAGATATATAAATAATGCAATGTAGCAGTAAAAGATAGTACTGGAATACCTAACAGTGATAACAATGGCTGACAAAACGTGTCATCGTAATCAATATTTAGTTGCTATTGCAAGTAAGATAATTATAAATAATTTAATAAATATTATTTGTCATACTATGTATTTATTAATTTAATATATATGTATGCAATACTTTGTATTCCTTCAATGTTAAATAACTTAATTAACATCTCATTACTACACTTCTCTTTAAACTATTCTAACATTCTAATATTCCAATAAGTATTTTTTCTATCTTATATTGTCCCTATGTCTGATTTTTTCTCTTTCGTGTTTGTCTTCCTTTCTTCATCCTCCTCTCTGTCTCCTCTCAACAAATCCTCTATCTTCTTTTCACTAACAATCCTTAAATCACATTCCACATCATATGCTCCATTTTCTCATTTCTGTAGACTCTCCTTTCCATGTCCTCCCAATATTTATTTCTCGCTAATCTTCTTGTATGTCTTTGTCTTTTATATATTCCGTTAATTATTTCTTCCTTATTCTTTTGTACCCCTCATTGTATTTCGTTTGATCAATTTCACCTGGAGTGCTCTTATTATTTTATTGTTCTATCTCTCCTTTTTTCCTCTTTTTCTCTTCACTGTGTTCCGCCGGTATTTGCCATCCCTCATTCTACTTCTACTAAATATCAATTATTATTTTAGCGAACCTGGGCGTAGTAGGTCTTGGAAATGCAGTTGGCTGGATATCACCATCCCTTTTCATTTTAATGTCATCTGATTCTCCAATTGGACATGCACTTTCTTTAGAGGAAGTATCATGGACCGCAAGCATACACGTTCTCGTAGCTATATTAGGCGCAGTTTTATTTGGATACATTACTAACCATTTTGGAAGAAAACCAGCACTGTGTCTAATCCCGTTATCTTTGATGGTAAGTTTAATTTAATTTATTAAAAAACTAAAGTAACTTCAATATATTTCATTTCTTCTTTGAAATTTCAGATCAATTGGATATTAATATTATTAGCCACATCTACAATTTATCTGTATGCAGCTAGAGTCTTCGTGGGAATAGCTGCTGGAGGAGTTTATTCTGTTGTCCCAGTCTATATAGTTGAAATTGCAGAAGTGGAAATTCGAGGAAGATTGGGATCGGTCCAAACTATCGCATTCTACGTTGGTTTGGCTATGTCTTACATAGTTGGCCCTTACCTTTCTTACAGTGCATTTTCTTATTTTCTACTGGCTATAGCAATACTCGCTTTTATAATACTGATGGCATACATACCGGAAACGCCATTATATTTAGTTCGATCGGACAACGAAGAGGTATAGTATAGCGAATTGAATATAATACTCGTATATTCTTCATTATGTATTAAACGATCATCTGGTTTCCTTTTTGTTTAGGAAGCGCACAAAACTCTTCTATGGTTGCGCGGGATGCAGAGCAACAGTGATAGGAAAATAGAAACCGTTGAAAACGACCTGAAACAACTTAAGTCATTCTCTTTATCTGAAATTCCAAAGGTTTCCTTCAAAGATTTTTGTAAGATTTAAAGAACAGTTTCAATAATAATGTTGTGAAATATATTTGACGATATTATTCCTTTCAGTGACACCTACTGCTCTTCGTGGGCTTGCTATAAGTATTCCTTTATTACTCTTTCAACAATTGGGAGCTAGTTTTGTGATTCTTACTTATGCGCATCTTATATTCGAACAAGCAGGAAGTTCTCTCTCTCCTGATAATGCAACTATACTTGTCGGTGTATTATTATCTTTTGGTTCCGTTATCGCCACTACTTTCGTCGAACGAACTGGCCGAAAGGTTTGCAAATATGGTCATAATATTTAGTCTATATAACTATTATATTGGAAATACTAACTTTATCAGCTTTCTTAGGTATTACTACTTGCTTCTACTTTTGGATTAGCTGTTTCACATATTACTTTAGCCATCTTTATGCAGTTGATGGCGAATGAAGTTGAAGTTGATTCATGCACATGGATTCCCGTTTTAGCTCTTTCCATTTTTGCTATCAGCTACACCAGTGGTTTAGGACCGATTTCGTTTCTCGTAACATCGGAAATATTTTCTCCAGAAGTATAATGCTCAAGTATTTATGTTGAAAATATATTTATGTTACTTTTATCTTAACTTCTGTGTTTTTTTCAGTTGCGAGGAACCGCTCTCTCATTCTGCACATTTATGTACTTTATTTTTGGTTTTCTAATTACTAAGGTAATTTAACTTGAAGTGTCATTAACTAAATGATATTTTATCTGAGATCTTAACAAATGTGTTCTTTATTTTAGTCTTTCACCAATATTGTAAGCGTCGCTGGAATTCACGTATGTTTCTGGATTTTTGGTACAAGCATGGTTGCAGGAATTATTTTTACAATTGTTTTTGTACCAGAAACCAAAGGAAGAACGAGTGAAGAGATATTAAACAAATTAAGTGGAAATAAATTTGGAACACGTAAAGCAGATACTGAAACAATAAGCAATACTGAACTCTCATAGTATGATTTACATAAAGTAAAATAATGCAGAAGTTAATTAAGTTAATTAAAGTTAAAGTTAACTAATTATATGAATTTACTTATTTATTGTTTATTTATTACCTGAACTTTAATATTTGAATAACAAGAGCGCTGAGGATAGACTTCGACAAAGATTAACATCCTTACATTATTTTAACATAAACGCTGTGATATTTCTGTCCGTCGTAATAGATTCAATAATGTCGTAATGAAATTATAAAATTGAAAGACGTACTGTGCTTATACTTCTAAGTATAATTTATAAATTAATATTTATAATACATTAACTGAAACCTTGTCTTTAAAATTTTTACAAAACAAAAATGAAGCACTTAATTAAATAGAGTATGGTTATGTGTATTGATATCTGTTCTACTATAAATTAGTATCTCAAGGAAACATAAGAAAACAAAAATATTGGTTAGTATCTGAAGTAACTTTGTTTTTCCTTATCTTAAGTTGGCCATATGATAATATTTTCGTAATAAATTTGGATGTATGAGTCTTATTTACGTAGTATTTCAAAAGACTTACCAAAATTAGTTATTCAAATATATTAGAATATACATACGAAATTTACATAACAGACTTCTTCATAACAATGAAATGTACCTTTAAAAAATTAGTAGTTCTCGAATCTTGCCGCTTTGGTGCGGTGATAATGCAAGATATCTAAATAATGCTATCTTGCAGTTAAAGATTGAACTGAAATATCTCACAGTGATAACAATGGCTGACCACACGTGTCACCGTAATCAATATTTAGTTGCTATTGCAGGTAAGTTAATTTGCCCAATTTGCATGTTATACAATGTATTTAATAATTTGATGTATGCCAGGTTTTACATTCTTTTAATATTATGTCACCTAATTATATCTCATTACCAAATTGAATTCAGAACTATTTTAACATTCTAATATCCCAATGAGTATTTTCATATTCTTATATTCTTGTCACTATCCTTGTTTTTGTCTCTTTCTTCCTCTTAACAAATCCTCTATCTTCTTTTCCCTATCAATCCTCCTATTAATTTTCCTCTTCTCTTTGTTCAGCTTAAATTTTCCATCCCTCATCAACATCTTCTACAAAACATTACTTGTTCTTCTAGCGAACCTGGGCGTCGTATGTCTTGGAAATGCAGTTGGCTGGATATCACCATCCCTTTTCATTTTAATGTCATCTGATTCTCAGCTTGGACATGAACTTTCTATAGAAGAGGTATCATGGACCGGAAGCATACACGTTTTCATAGCTATATTAGGCGCCATTCTATTTGGATACATTATCAATCATTTTGGAAGAAAACCAGCACTGTGTTTAATCCCATTGTCTTTAATGGTAGTATACCACATTAAATTTTATTTAATTTATTAAAATCCAAAGTAACTTAAATATATTTCATTTCTTCTTTGAAATTTCAGATCAATTGGATATTAATATTATTAGCCACATCTACAATTTATCTGTATGTTGCTAGAGTCTTCGTGGGAATAGCTGCAGGTGGTGTTTTTACTGTTGTCCCAGTTTATATAGTTGAAATTGCAGAGGTGGAAATTCGAGGAAGATTAGGATCGTTCTTAACTATCGCGTTCAACGTTGGCTTGGCTATGTCTTACATAGTTGGCCCTTACCTTTCTTACAGTGCATTTCCTTATTTTCTACTGACTATAGTAATAATCTCTTTTATTATATTGGTGGCATACATACCGGAAACGCCATTATATTTAGTTCGATCGGACAACGAAGAGGTATAGTATAGCGAATTGAATACAACGTATTCTTCATTATGTATTAAACGATCATCTGGTTTCCTTTTTATTTAGAAAGCGTATAAAACTCTTCTATGGTTGCGCGGGGTGAAGAGCAACAGTGATAGGAAAATAGAAACCGTTGAAAACGACCTGAAACAACTTAAGTCATTCTCTTTATCTGAAATTCCAAAGGTTTCCTTCAAAGATTTTTGTAAGATTTAAAGAAAATTTCGATAATAATGTTATGAAATATATTTGACGACATCATTCTTTTCAGTGACACCTACCGCTCTTCGTGGGCTAGCTATAAGTGTTCCTTTAATACTCTTTCAACAATTGGGAGCTAGTTTTGCGATTCTTACTTATGCACATATTATATTCGAACAAGCAGGAAGTTCTCTCTCTCCTGATAGTTCAACTATAATTGTAGGTGTATTATTAACTTTCGGTTCCGTTATCGCCACTACTTTCGTCGAACGAGCTGGCCGAAAGGTTTGCAAATATGGTCATAATATTTAGGCTGCATAGCTATTATATAGGAAATACTAATTTCGTCAACTTTTTCAGGTATTACTCGTTGCTTCTTCTTTTGGAGTGGGTGTTTCACATATTACTTTAGCCATCTTCACGCAGTTGATGGCAAATGAAGTTAATATTGATTCATGCAGATGGATTCCCGTTTTAGCTCTTTCTATTTTTGCTATCAGCTACTCCAGTGGTTTAGGACCGATTTCTTTTCTCGTATCAGCAGAAATATTTTCTCCAGAAGTATTAAGCTCAAGTATTTATGTTTATTTATAAATTTATGTTACTTTTATCTTATTTTCTGTGTTTTTCTTTCAGTTGCGAGGAACCGCTATTTCATTCTGCACATTTATGTACTTTATTTTTGGTTTTCTAATCACTAAGGTATATAAATTTCTATAATAATTCAACAACTAATGATACAAAATCCAATCTTTTTTTAAATAATCTCATTGTTTGGTATAAGTAAAATATTTACTTGAAATTAAACAACAAATAAATTAGAAACTTAATACTCCATTTATATTATCTCATGCGTCATGTTAATAAAATAAAATTTGTATAATCTTTAAGAATTTTCGTAGTCTGACTTTTCATTTCCAATACTTTCCACAGTGAAACAAATATTATTATAAAATACTCTCTACTGTCAGATACAGATATTATGTTGAGATAGCTTACTTAATTGTTGAAGTGTTATTAGCTATAAGATATTTTATTTGACATCTTAACAAATGTGTTTTTTATTTTCAGTTTTTCACCAATATTGTAAGCGTCGCTGGAATTCACGTATGTTTCTGGATTTTTGGTTCAAGCATGATTGCTGGAATAATTTTTACGGCTATTTTTGTACCAGAAACCAAAGGAAGAACGAGTCAAGAGATATTAAACAAATTAAGTGGAAATAAAATTAGAACACCTAAAGCAGATACTCAACAAACAATAAGCAATACGTAGTTCTCATAAGATAAATCTGTAAAAGTAAAATAATGCAGTAATTGCGAAAATGTTAATGTTTAATTATAGAATTAGCTAATTTTATGAATTTACTTATTTATTGTTTATTTATTACCTTAATTTTAATATTTGAATTGGATTGTGCACCTCATAAGCACGCCTAAATATAATGGGTGGCTTGTAAATTTACCAGCATTTATTAGCAAAAGTATACTGGTAACTCGCTTTACAACGCCTGTTAAATCTCAGAGTGTGCAGAGCGACAACTATAGTTTTTGATATTATCTGTACAGGTTAGTCGTAAAAATGTGCTATCGTCACATTGTCCAACTAGGTTGATTTGGAAAGCAACTATTGCAATGCTCATTATTCTCAATTGTTGTCAGTGCATACATCTTCCGCTTCCCTTCTTTTTCAACCACTTTAAAATCACACCGCTTTCATGAAAGCGGAATGGAATTAAAATACTGTTGGTCGTAAGAAGGTAATTTTGTTTGAATACAAAGTAAGAGCAAGTGCTTCATTTTATTTCAATCTTTCATCGAATTTCAATTATTATAGTTTCAAAGGAATGCAAGTGATTCACTGTGATGTAAACACACATTATGTATGTATATGTATAAAATAAACACTTGAACAGCTGTTAATTTTACAAAATATGATAATTTCAAAACAATAATAAATAATATAGAAGTCGTGAAAATAAAATTGTCGTGAAATCATTAAAAAATTTATGTTTAATGGAAAATGGAATTGCAAGAACTAAGGAAAGAAGCACGTTCATCCAATATTCAAAAAAATTTAGGAAAATATTCGCACAAAGTCGTAAAATGTGTTATATATACAAGTAAGTATAAATAGGTGTTAATATGTGTAACGGAATATGTGAGTTTCCGGATAACGAGAGTCCGATTAAGTGGTTTTTTATAATGCCCCAGTCAGGCCGTCTGCACATGAGGCGACTGATTGCAAACCTTAGCCCCGAATCTGCCCGAACCGAATGAGAATGGAACTGTGTTGTTAGTGAGAGAACACATGTGTATACTAGTAAGAGAAAGCACACGACACGAACGAAACTAAACTGGTTTTGAGCACGTTTTCAGCGACTGTGTTTCTCGGTCACAGGGCATACTTGGTTGCATGATTTTGATGGTGACATCATGAGCAGAGATGTGCACAAATACTATTCAAAAGTATTTAATACATACATATATACAAATACGACACAATAAAATCCCCTATTATACTATTGTTAAAAATTATATAGAGTCACGAAACACGGCTCGACTAGTTTGCAATCAGTCGACTCGTGACCCGTGACCCGTGACCCGTGACTCGTGAAATATTAAGACCCTTATTTATGGTTTATTAGCACATGTATTGGATAGAATCATACTACTTTCAAACTCAGAATTATTCTATTTTTAAACTGGGAATCATTTCAAGAACGAATTTTTAATTTCAATATTATATTTTTTTATTGTAAATTTGTAATTCTAAGTTCTATTCTAAATTCATATTCGAAGTTTATATTTTAAATTAAATGTAATGGAGTTTCAAAGTTATGGTACTCTACATATACATATGTACCCTACTCGATATATAAAGACTTGATAAACAATTGGATCTGTTGAGACGTAAATCATTATATATGAATATCAAACAATTAAGCCAGATAAAGTAAACAGTACGATCATATTATATTTATACCTGCTTTTACATATTGTTTTAGTAGTTTACATACAACAGGAATGAATGTCTATTTATTCTTTGAGACGGTTTTACATTATTTTATAAAAAGTATTAATAATACACGGTACAAAGTTTTCAAGATTATTTTTAAAAGCTAGATATCGGATGATATTGATATTTATACTACAATGGACCCACCCAATGAAAATAGTTCTCTAACCCAGTATTTCGTAACTTTCACAAGTAAGTTATTATTATAAATAGTTTTATTGGTAAACGTAACATTTACGTAATTCTACGACTTCAATTTATTAAATAACTTTTATTATAAGTATACATTTTTATATAAAGATTTATATATTGTAATGTAGTAAACAACATAGACTAAAATATAACCCTAAAATCGGGTTTAAGATTTTATAATCCTAAAAATGACTATTTTTTGACTCTATTAATCCGTAAAAGGGTAGCTTTCCTTTTTAATACACGTAACGGTGTTTAACGTGTAATGTAACATCCATGTTTTGTGTTTAGCGGGAATCAATTAATTAAACTTCATTCGTTAGCAAATTTAAGACTTAGACCAGTTGTAAATTAAAGTTTTGCTAATATAATAAGTATTTATCTGTAGTCAACCTCGTAGCACTAGGAGTTGGAAGTGCTCTAGGTTGGATTTCACCCAACATTGATCTACTTTCATCATCGGACTCGCCATTTGATCCACCTTTAACTAAAGAAGAGTTGTCTTGGTCAGCAAGCATTGTATTTTTAGTAGCTACCTTCAGCTCGTACCTTTTTACATACACCTCAAATTATGTAAGGAGAAAATCTGCTATGTGTCTGATATCTATTTCACTGATGGTACGTTTACAAAGACTTTATAATATCGCCATTTAATACTCTTAAAACTGCATAAAATTAATTGTCTAATTTCACGGTAATAACCAATTAAGTTCAGAGAAGAACTCGCTTAAAAGCTTGTTGTTTTGTACCCTTATTAATGCATTAATAACATTTTCAGATATCTTGGAGTTTTACATTGTACGGCCAATCAGCAATATATCTTCTGATTGGAAGAATATTATTAGGAATTTCTACCGGTGGAGTATTCTGTATTATTCCTATTTACATCGTAGAAATCTCTGAAGAGAGGCTTCGAGAAAGATTAATATCCTTAATTTATTTCAACATAAACGCTGGGATATTTCTGTCCTTTGTAATAGGTTCGATAATGTCGTACCGTCATGTTATATATCTGCTGACAGTGATACCAATTTTGTATTGTATTGCGGTTTTGTTTTTTGTTCCTGAAAGTCCTGTGTTTCTAATTAGAACTGAAAAGGAAGAGGTAAGATATTACTGTCATCATCATCATCATTGCGCTACAGCGTTTGTAGAGCTCCTTAAACATTTCTCCTTGTTCTTTATTATTCGCAGCGTTTTTCTTCCAACTAGTAATACCCGGTTTCCTTAGGTCTTCCTCTTCTTGTTCTTTTCATTTCGCTCTTTCATCACCTAGGTTCTCTACTACCAATTTCTTCATCATTCTGTATCTATCCATTCGTTGCAGCATGATAATATTGCAAGTGCAATCCAATCACTATATTTTCATTCAATAGAAAGCTTACAAATCCTTAAGACGCTTGCGTGGTTTGAAGAAAGATGATATTAGAAACGAAAAAGTTGAAGAAGAATTTATCGCACTAAAGCTGCTTTCTCGCAGTGAAGAACCTCGAATTGGAGTCATCGATTTTAGTAAGAATTAGGTTATTTCAACTAATGAAAATGAATCTTTAAATAAGCTTCTAGCAAACTAACCTGTGATAAATTTCAGAGACTCCTACGGTGCAACGAGGAATATATCTCAGTATGATGATATTGATTATTCAACAATTATCTGGCTTCATTCCTATAATGAGTTATGCGTCAGTGATATTAAAAACATCTGGAATAGGAGCTTCTTATAATACATCTACAATAGTTGTCGCTTTGTTGTTCTTAATAGGTAGTGGCACAGCAAATTACGTTTTTGAACAATTCGGGCGAAAAGTTAGTACTCTTACCTAAACAAATAATGATAATAGATAGTTTTCAATATTGAATATAACCATAATTTTTAAGGTTCTTTTAGCAGGTTCCAGTCTTGGCATTTTAACCGGCTACATTATTTTCGCTATTTTCGCTCAAGGTATAAAAGCTGACTTTTTTATTGGTTCCTATGAGTGGGTTCTCGTAGCAGCTCTATCGCTGTCTATGTTTTCTTATACCAGCGCATTGGGTCCTATAGGATTAACAGTGGTGGCTGAAATTTTTTCCGCTCATGTAATTATTTTATTATATAAAAAAATGCAATCTGTGAAATGAAGTAACTTAATAAATCTTTTTTCGTGCAGATTCGTCCAGTTGTTCTATCCTTCTACTCTTGCATGTCTTGGTTTGTTTGTTTCTTATTTTCTAAAGTAAGTAACAGCCCGGTAAACACAGCTACATATATTTAAGGATTATATAACACAAAAAAGTTTATCTGTTACATAACATTTTACAAGCTTTTATATTTTTGAATTTATATTTAATATTTTAATTTCTGTTTTGCCCCTTAAATTTTATTACTAATATTGATATTATTATTTCAGTTCTTCTTAAGTTTCATCGACGTTGCCGGCATTCCTGTTACTTTCTGGGCTCTTGCCCTATTTCAAGTATACGCGTTTTTTTTTTTTACATACTCTTTACCAGAAACTAAAGGCAAAACTACAGAAGTAATATTAAAGAAATTACGAAGATACAGTAGCGATAAAAATATTAATACGCTGCCCTAAAATATTAATGTTATATTAATGGGCTTGTGTCCTCATTTTTTAGTGTTCGATTTTTCAATTGTTGATTAAAATTGATGTTAATAAATGTGTATTGGCGTGTCTATTTTATTAAATATCTAAATGTTGACGGAGATATAGTAATTAGAAATTTGAATTGTAGTTTTAGCGCTAGAGATGTCGGCCATATTTGTATGACGTGAAATGCATTTTAACGTCAGTTATTTGTTGAGTAGGTCAATGCTGTGGTAATGTTTTGTAGCTATTGGTAGTCAAATAATCAAGTCAAGTCAAAGAATAATAAGTTTTTATTTTATTCAACCCTGTTAATGCAGACATAGTATTGCAATTTTATTGTTCTTGAAATAGCTATAAATAATATTTGATATTTTGATATATAAATACATATAGCAGAGTTTTATGAGCTGTAAGGATGGCAGCAGTTGTGATGTCACATGTTTTTGGAATGTGTACAACGTTGAATCCCTTTAATAATTAAAGAGACAAAATGACTTTTTTAATTGTTAATATCTCTTAATATATAAGGAGTTATTAAAAAATAATTGAACATTTGAGGTTCTAGTAACCCACTTTATCAATATATAGTACACTTTTATAGAAATTAAGACATAGGACACAAGCCCATTTAGTAATCAACTTTCAATTAAAAAAGTATTATCTTCATTCAACGTTTAATATTAAAATATTAATAAATAGAATCAAATATTGAAGATTCCAAACAAAACATTAATCAAAATAAGATGTACATACATATTTATGCAGATACTTGTTCAAACTTGCAAAAACATGTTACATAATAAAAATAAATAAATGTCACTGACCTGGTTAATGCAGGTGTTGATTTACGGAACGTACGCAGGATTCAGTACACATGCACTTATTACTTTCATCTTCAAATTATCCGTCTCTTTCTAACACATATAATATAATTTATTTATTTTATCTCACTAAATTAATACAGGGTGAAAAGCTCGGAAAGTTTCGTTAAACTTCGCGCATCGTTTAAATCAGTTGATCTTATTGGCCAATAGCGTACAAGTTATTAAAATAAAATGTCATCCGTAGACTATGACGAAAATTAAATATTTTCAATATATATTAAAAAATATTAATTTATTAAGTAATTAGGCCGCGAAAATTATGTTAAGTAATTAAATTTGCACACACACAGTCACTATAAAAATATGGGTTATATAGTCTTAGAAATAGTTTTGTAAATTTAGTACAATCATTCTAAAAAAAATCACACGAGCAACTTGCTCTTAAAGCCGATGAAACGAAACTGATTTTTATTTCAGGGGGAAGGGGAAATCTAATGCATTAGACAATGGCGGATTTTTATAAAAATGACTGTTATATTTAAAATTTAATTTTTTTTAAATATAATATTTATATTCAATGTTTTTAATTTTTGTATTTTGTATATTTTTGTTTTTATCAATGGTTTAAATAAATATAATTAAAATTAATATATCTAATATTTTTATTGCAGTATTAAGCAAAGTTTCAAACCATAGCTCTATCGAAAAGTACTATTTGTCTTTGCCCTAAACCTCATACTTTCTGAAAAACATGGCTTGTATATATTTATGATTTTGCATATAAGTTTCTTTAGAACTTCTGACAAAAATATGTCGTCATACTACAAGTGTAGGTACAGACAGTGGCAGATTTAGCACTGGAGAGGCCCGAAGCACAATACAAATTTGATCACTTTAATTATTATTTCGCTTCACAGGTGATGAAAACATTGGACATTTTGTAATTAAATTAAGGACACTTATATTAACGTCATATTTAAATTTCCTGAGAAAGGCAAAGTGAACATAAATTTCGAATTTAATTAATTTTGATTTTGAATTTGGCGCCTATATGTCTATAGAAGAGTCTGGCACAAGACCTACAATATTGAAACTGCATCTGTTTTCCATGCCTCTTACACCTAACCCCCTCCTTTCACACTATCAACAAACACCCAACACGCAAACATGAAGCACGTTACAGAAATTATTTTGTAAAATTGTTCTGGAAACTATATTCATCTCTTTACATCAACTGACAATCATTACGCAGTCAAATGAAATACACCGACATAATACTAATATTAAAAATTGAATTATTTACGTCGTAAATATTTTTAGAATAATATTGCTGTCTCTTTTTTTCACATTTAAAAATATTAAATAAAATTATGCACTGCTCTAACACATTACAATATTTTTTTTCTAAAATAAAACATTGCAAAATAATTGACATTGGTTGTTTATCTCGCAGGTGTTCTATTATAAACAAAAACCGATGCGCTGTTGCCATATTTACATAATTAAAATTAAAGTAATGTTTTAATAAATTTACAATGATCGAAATATTTAAATATTTATATTTAAATTGCAAATAATTGCAATAAATTGAATTAACTATAATTTTGATTCTAATTAATATTGAATTATTATTTTTATACTCTGTTATATAAAAAAGTGACAATGCATAGAAGGGAAAAGGAAATACTCATAGTATTATTTAATTTCCGCCTCTAAAATTCGCCACTGGATAGAGAACTAAATTTCCAAGGAGCAGAATAAGAAGAAGAACTACGTGTATTACCAATCCGATCTGTAATCAAAAACTTCCAAAGAAAACAATATATTTTTTTATAAAAATATTGTATACTTTATAAATAACTTCTATATAAATCCAAACAGTCAATAACAAACAAGAAAATATCTCATTTCTATGCTTATATATGAATCGCATTGGCGGCGGTATAAAGGGTCACATGGCTTGTATCAAACGCATTGGATTTATCTTATGAAACATGGAAGAGAAGGAAGCGGAGAAAGGAGTACCCTTTACATACATTTTGATGGCTCACTGTGGTTTTAAATGTGAATTTAATAGGTCTGTTTTACGCTCTAGCTACATAGAGTTTACAGCTGTGAAGTAATTAGTATTGCAATAGCATTTAGTCCATTTTTACTTAATCAATTGATACCAAAATGTTCGTAATTTATTTTAAATGTAAGTCTAATGTCATCACGATAACTTAGTAGTTCACACTTATTTAAAGAATAGTCAAAAACAAGATCAATTTTCTTGGAATTAACAATTATGGTGCGCCATACCTCATATACATCAATTTATGAAATCTCTTAAATAAAACTAAAAATTAAATAATTACCCCAATTAGCTGAAGTTGGCTGCGATTTTTGGTAAACACATTCTCAGATAGTTATACTATTCTAGACTGAAAAAAAATACAAGTTGATTCCAGTTTATCCCACTTTATTGAGTCTGCAAAACTTAAAACAATATTATAAATTTTAAGTAAATGTAGACTCTCACAATTGCACTATTTAAAACTACATTGAAAGTATGGATTGGAATATTTTATTTAATGTAAAATTTTGCACAAACCTGTAGGAAATGGATCCATATATAATAAAGTATAATCAGTTAAAAAGAAAATTATTTACAGATATAAGTATTAGAAAAAACAAATCGCCTACCTTTAATAGTACAGACATGTTACGTCATAAATATGGCCGATATCTACATCGCTAAACCTACAATTCGAATTTTTAATTGCTATATCTCATTTAACATTTGAATATTTATTATAATAAAAACGCCATTATACATTTATTAACATCAATATCAATCAAAAATTAAAAAATCGGCCACTAAAAAGTGAGTACACAAACCCATTCTCGATCCCATATTTTCAGGTCACTTATTTCACGTTACATTACCGCCGCTACTGTGTTTTCATCTTGTATTTATTGCAATATGTCCCCATGTATTCAATATAATATCAGCATCGGTGATATCACCCCGCTCCACTTCTCCAGCACTTCACCAAGACCACAACCTCATCGGCTACTGGGAAGTTCATGGTTACATCTTCACCGTATTGTATTGTTTCGATTTTGGTTTATTAACTTTACTCCCGAGCTCAACTCATATTTTGCTTATCTATTACGCTCGCAATGTTCTTGTATTTATGTACATACTTAAATATATATTTCTTTTAATATAACAACGTTTTTGTTCAATTTCTGATTCATAATAAATTATATTTCTGATGGATGAAGTTATAAAGCTATAAAGTAATTATAATACAAGGATAGTAAGAAAATAATTCTAATATAAATACACCTCTATTTATGAAAATAAAGGTGTAATCAATTTTATTTGATTATCTTGGAAACTACAACTTCCACAAACATTTTGTAGAGAGCTTCTTTTTAGATAAAGATATTACCTGTAACTTTTATTAATAACTTTTTGTTGTAACTTTTGTAATAAAAAAGTTATAAAAAAAAAAAAATCGTAAATTAAGGGGTATAATAAACAGACTGTACTACTGTATCCAAAATACAAGGTTGGCCCTTTTTTAACAACATATTTCGACTATTTATCTATTATAGATTTTCCGTTTTATTCGATGAGCTTTTGCCATCGTTTTGGCAACTTTCTGATTCCGCGCTCATAGAACTTAAGGTTTGTATCAGTAAAAAACGAAACCAAGTGCTATTTCAGGTGATTATTGTTAACGAAATTTTTAGCAATAGTTTTTAAATGATAAAAAATGAAGGTCATATGACAAATTTATACTGTATAGAATAAAATCTTAAATGTTTCCCTTCTCTGTCTGCAGATGCGGTTCTAAGATCTACAAAGCATCTCTAAATGAGTATAACATAATTTCTTATTCTCCTTGTACTTGCTTTATTTTTTTTTTTTTTTTGCTTTGTTTTATAAAATCCAGCAACGATTTAAAATTATTTTATGGATGATTACACTCAATTTGCTTTAGAACAATATCTTTAAAAATTTCAATAATGCTGTTGACTTTTATTTGTAAGAGCCCTTGAAGTATCATAAAACCAATAAATGTAAAACACAACCCTAAAAGTAATAGCTGAAAACTTTTCAAATTTATTAGTTTTTTTTTTAAGGGTACATTTTGTATGTTTAAATTTCTTTCTGTGGTTTCTATGTAATAAACTGTTTCATATTGTTTCCCGACTGATCGAATTGGATATAATGTTTTAGTGGTTATAGGAAGAACAGAGATGTGGAGATAGGGAGGTAGGGAGAGAGATCTTGAAGCCTAGAGGGAGTGATGGAGGCTGCTATCAACTAGATACCATTTATTTTGAACCAAGATCTTTTCCGCTATATGGGAGTTATTCTCATTATTTTGTATTCTTTTTTTTAATGGTTTTTCTATTTCATATATTATTTTATTTCTTTGTTTAGTTATAAGTAGGGTTATGTTACGTTTTGTTTTTTTTTTCTTTCTTTTTTTGTAACCACTAAAGTCAAGTTAGAAACTATATTCTTTTGAGAAAGGATACAATTATTTATAATACATTTGACCATTATTTCGTGTTTTGAGGTATAATCTATCTTATGGTTTTTAAGAGTCTTATATTTTCTTTTTTGATGTATGAAGCTAACATAAATATTGCAGGTTATCTTATGTGAGTTCTTCTTCTTCATTCGAGACAAAACAAAACATAAATAACTATTAATTAATAGAGATAGAATTATTAAATTTCGTATCCGTAAATGGCCTGGTAATCCGTAATATCCCATTTAATTTACTATTTTTATTTAATATTGTAATCTAGATTTCAGGTTTTCATCTAAGCATACCTTTTCACATTTGTGTTTTAATTTAAGTTTAGTTAATTTAGTTAGTGCGTATGCATCGTTAGTAATATAAATTTTGACAGCTATTGTCTATTTTTAATAACAATTAGTAATAGAAATTGTTTTCACTTCTATATTTTTCAAAAACTGATATTAAACTTCTTTTAAAAGTAAATCCTACTGCATTTTGACAGATTGTCACATTTTGGAGGTTATAATATAATATAGTTTTTCTTAATTTAATATTTTTAATTTAAAACATTGGACCTTGTAAGGTTCTAAAAAAAACTAAGATAAATTAAATTAAAAATGGTACTATGAATGACTACGCGTATTGCCATATGCTAAACAATTTAAATTAAATACAAAATACAAAATTAAATTAAAGCAGTGAGTGGGAATGATACTTTAAGCTTTTATTTTTAGTTTTTAAGCAAATAACAACTCTTCTAATCCTACATTTACTTAGCTCTGCTTATTCGACAATATTTCTACTATTTTTTATTCTTTATTTTCCAAAGATTCTGAAGTTCAGCTGTTATACAAAACCCGTCCATTAAAATATAAATAAATCTTTCAAAATATCAAGTGATATCGTGTGCTCTGAATCCGTATCCGGTAGTGACAGCCTGATCCTAACACCCTTCTCCTACTGGTGGCAATAAAATGAATATCCGTTTCCGCTGTCGACCTGTACGACCTTTTAGACGTATACATTATGAATTACAAAGAAAACCGTTGCCCTAAATTGAGGTTAGGTTTTTGAAATTCAAATATAACCTAAAATATCATCATACTCGCATATAAATTTCTATCAATTGAATGCAAACGTTTTTTTAAACGGGAATATAAAACACTATTCCCAGCTACTGTCGTTTAGTTTTTATTTTATATTATGTTAGCTTGTGTAATATAAGGAAATAAAATTAATTATCTTAAATCTAATAATTTATATTTACAACTTACATTTAAGGTTAAAAACTAAAATCACTGAGTGGGAATGATACTTTCTTATAAAACAGTACATTAACAATTTTATTTCATTTGAATTTTCATTATAGAGAGTGTATAATTCCTGAAACAATTCACCTACTCGTTTACTTTTAGAAGTTCCGACAATAATGAGAAGCTAATTTGCATACAATAGAAGTCTGTCTGAATCTGTGACTGGAACTGGAAGTGTAAATAGGATTGAGAAGACAATAAAAGATTTTATTTTAATTAAAACAATTTCATTTACCCTATTTAAAGAGACACGTCATAACCAGAATTTAGTTTGGAGACTGTTAAAACAAAATATCATTTCTCGTGAATATGTGTCACTATTCTTTTGCATAACATCTTTGTTACTTTTGATATTGTTCTTTAATCCTGAACCTGCCTTGTTAGCGGAGGAGGGGGGTTAAGGTTTCAACTTTTTTTTCATTTTTATTTATTTATATTAATGTATAACATATTAAGTTTATTGTGTAAAAATTTGAAGTCGATTGGAGTACAACTGTCGGAGATATAGAGTTTTATGTCTTCACATCTTTCGACCACCTTTTAAACGCGTTTTTCTCACAAATAGCTTTTTCAAAATTGATGCCCTCTCTAACTCAAAATCTAATGGACTGATCCTTTTAAAATTTTGCACACACTTTCTTTATATAAATGTCGAGGTAACGCGGTCGAGCTTTTTTATAATTTTAACGTATTTTAATATAACAAACTCTCTCATTTTTTTCATGAAAAATCGGTATTTTAACTTCTAAGTGCTGTAAAAACTCGACAGGGTTACCTGCAGAAACTTATCAACTAATGAAATCATTATGGTTTTTTAATTTCAGAAAATCCAGTGATGAGTTATGAGTGGCAACGCAATGTTACTTTTTTTTGTGACGTTTGAGGAGATTCGCTGTCAATGCCTCATTTCTTGATATCTATTTATGAAAATTTTACGAAGTATTCTTCCAATGTTATTTTATCATGTAGTAATTATAGAAATAATTAAATATTAAGTGTGTCTTCAAAAAACTTTATCGAAAATATGCCTTACTTATCCTTCTTAAGATTAATTCTGTTTTAATCTGTAACCTTAATAATACGTAACTGCGTTTATTAGTTTTTACGTAAAATTTGACAATTATTTTATATAATATTTTCATGTAGTGATAAACAAGTTTGGATTTGAATGGCCATTGAAATAATACTTTTAAAATATGATCACTAATTAAAAAATAGAAAGTTTTGCAGCATTACCACCATAGGCTAGGCTCTGCGAATAGATCTCACCATTTCCGACTACGTTCCTCTAATGTGTGCCATTTACCGTTAAAAGTGGAGGATGTAATTGGACTTCCCACAAAGCCTTCCAAAGCAGAATCTAGACAAACTGGGACTCGCAGAACGTTAGGACATTACGATGTTCAGCAACCACCCTATAAATGAGAAAACTTTGACAGTTTGAAGGGAAAACGAGGAACAGGAGTGGGAGGGATGGGTAGTCACAAGACCACAAAACCAAACTGTAAAATCATTCTTTGTCTTTAAATTCTTTGCTTTTTGGATCCACATGTACAAATAGGCAACTTGAATTAAGATTTTATTATATTTTTAGTATTCAAAAGATGTTCGAGGACAAGGGCAAGTTCATTTTAATATAAAGGGACCACCTTTAACTCTTAATTTTGTCTTTATCGTAGAAAAATATAAAGAAAAGATAAGACTATATGAGAACCCACATACTTGCAGCAAATTCAAATTCGACTTATTTACAAAATGTTTACAATTTTGTTAAACCTATTTCTTCCTATTTTGTGGTGCCCAACTTTCGCCTTTATCCAAATTGTTGATGTTATTGATTGATGTCTTGTATTATATATTGTTTTGTGTGTTTATGTATGAAAAATTTGTTAAAAAACATTACTTTACTGTGATGATATTTTAAATGAAAAGAAATGTGTATAGTCCAAATCACGAGAGTTTGGCGGTGACTTATACTTAAAAGAGGTTATAAGCGCGGTATAAATCTATAATAAGATAATGAATTTTATTTTATTCGACCTATACACATTATAGAAAAATAAGTGAGTCAGTGCTTTTAGTTATATCGGCAGTTTATACCCCACAACTTGTTTTAAATATGAGTCGCCGCCAAACTCTCGTAATTTGAACTATATCTGCCTGGTTCGTAAAGCACGCACTAAGAAAATTATGTCTTTCGGTAGTCTGTGTTTGATTTTAAAAGGTAGGCTGTCATGTGTACTATCCAAGCGTTGTGTTAAGCCGGCGCCAAACGATGGTACGAACACGCTTGATGCTGGCACTAAGTATGTCCAATGTAATGTATCAAACGTTCACGTTGAAAGAAATTCGAGCTGTTGTCGATCTTTTAACCCACGTCAAAAGTCATTTTTCTATCCCCACCACACACTTGATCCACATGTTATGCACTACTGCATGAATCGTCCAACAAAAGAAAGTTTTATACTTGAAAGTTTCTTTATTTAAGTTTTTATTAAACAGTGTCAATAATATCAACAAATTAATAAAATAAATCAATCATTCGGATCAAACATTCGTTCGATCGTGTAGCAGAAAACTTGCCGTGTCCATCTTTCAATACTTTGGAGTTGGAGGAAAGGCAAGCATCAATAGATTATCATTTTAACGTATAATGAGTCAGTTTCTTCATGTAATCGTGTGTTAGCTTCAAACTTTAATTTCTTCTTGTTGGCGTTGCATCTGTTTCTACAGATTTGCGCCCCTTATAGTAATGTCGGTTTTATAATTGAGTGATATGTTATAGAGTAAGATCCCACAGCTTCTAACATCCGCAAGACGCTTTAAAGACACTTCTATCGTAAAACATTGATCAGTAGTTGATTTAGTAAACTTAGGGTGCGATTTAGGTTCGGGGGTCAAACAGTTGAGAAATTGGTAAAGTGGCGACGGCAACAAAGACGCCAGTTCCAGTAGATACTTATTAGATAAGTCACATGTGCTTCAGTTCGTAGAAAAATGTTTGTAACTCAATAATTACAAGTTAAAAAGAAAAGTCTGTAAAACAAAGTAAACAGAACATTTGTTAGCAAATTGATTTACGTAGAGTCGATGTAACTTTTACATTTATGTACACTTCAGCTGTAATTATGTTGTTCCGATTTAATGCTGTACGTAGTGTATCGTGTATAGCATTGATGGACAATTAGAGGACTTCGTTCTGTTAAAAGTTTCAATATTATCATGTTGGAATTTAATGCATTATCTAGGTCTTTTTAAATACTGATATCTCGTATTTACAAACATTTATTGGAAATTGATATTTAGTATTCAAAAATAGAACTAAATTCTTAGACGACATAAAAGCCGAGAGCGTTGTTGCTTCATGAAAGGCTGCAATGTCTTAGCGCTATATTTATTATGTGCTTACAAAATCGTAAATGTGTAGCCCACATGAATGAGTATTACTCTTATTAATTTCCTTATGATTACTGTTTTCATTACTAATTACCATTACCCTTAAAATTTACCAAACAACACTCTCCCTTTTAATTTAATACATAACAAAAGTTTTCCAGCGTAATTTTTTAGGTTGATATCAAAATTAAAAAGCTGTTGCAGATTTCAAGTAATCGGCGTTTAAAGCATTATATTACCCATAATGCATCACGACCAAGATCATAATAGGCTGTTGAAGTTTTCAAGTAATCGGCGTTTAAAGCATTATATTGCCCATAATGCATCACGTCCATTTCTGACCTCTTCTTTTCTATAAATTGTCATCTCTTCTATACAGCAAAGGGTATAAGAGATGCAGAAAAGTGCTAGGCAAACTTTTATTATAAAGTTTTGATATAATGAATGTGGTGAACAAAAATAAATAAATTCTATCTGGTGACGTCAAAAGATGGTTAAAAATTATGCGGCAAAATAGAAATTGAGATCTTAAATAGTTTTATCTCTATCAACTTTTGGGTATTACCATATATTTCAATTAAAATATAAAAAAGACGATTTAAAAAAATGAGTTCACAAGAACATTGTACTTGTTAACGATATATGAAGGTTTCTTTTATACAGAAAGTTGTCTATCAATGATACCAAATAGAGAATAAGGGATGTAACGAAAACAAGGCACAGAAAGTTTTATAGTTGCACGTGACTAATTACAGGAAGTAAAGTTACAACTTCAATCAGTGTATCGACGATAAAAAGTAACTTAGACGTTACGAAAAGAATTTAATGAAGATCAAAATCCGAAACTGTACATCGTACGAATAGGGCAGGGCTCTGGCGCTAGTGGTAACTAACGAGCTAATTATCCATTTTCGTAGCAATGCGTACATTCATATAATGTTATCTCTCTTTTTTATTTTCAGAATTTCTTACATTATTTAACATTTAAGGTCTTATTCTCAGTGGCGGCAGAATTTTGCGAGGTCCCGGGGCGGCAGATCTTTAGAAAAAAAATAGTATTTTCGCCGCGAAAAAAAATAATATTTCCGTCGCGACAAAAACTAATATTTTCTAATAAATAATAATTCTATCGCTAATTAATATATGTATATTTTTTGCGCCCCTAATGACCCTTGAACAAAAATCAATCATTGGATTATATAGAGGGCATATTCTATTACCTGCAATATACATTGTAAGCAGTGCGATCTTAGCCATTTAACTAATGTAAATTGTAAGTATGTATTTTTGATGATAATTGATGAGAAATTAAATTTTATATTGGAAGTTTTATAAAAGTTAACAAGCACAAAGACGACAAATATTAATGGTAATAATCTAGTGGGATTTTTCTACTTGGGTTGTTGCACGAGAATGCGAGACCCCGGGCGGTTGCCGTGCTTGCCACCCCCTAAGACCTCGTCTGTTTATTCTGTAATGCTATTTCCAAAAGAAAGTCATACATTTGTCATTTATATAATAAGGTTTATTTATTTAAAATATTTGAAATAATTAATAACTAAAAAGAGGAAAATAATTTATCATATATTATTTTAATTTATCATATTATTATTCGTAAGAATAATAAAAGCGTGGGGCGCATAATATAATGCCGTTTTCTTTTCAAGAAATGGTACTTATGAACTTAACTTTAAATTAGTAAATATATTTTTGTTTTCAATTGCAAAATGATTGTTGTCTCCTGAGTGTTATCGTGTTTGATTGATACAAATAACGTGTTGCGTATTGGTACATAAAAAAAGGTGCAAAACGAAGGCAACATTTTTATGAAAAAAAGACGCCATTAGAATTTGAAATAGGCCGACGTTAAATAAATTAAGTACAAAATATGAAATATTCGTATGTTCATTTCATACACTCAGTAAAACTCACGCAAATCGGAGATGGATAAGTCGTATATGTCGTAAGCTCTGCCTAAACCCCCCCCCCCTCCTCCCATATGCACAAAACATTGTCTTCCCTGAAACTAGATCATAAACATGAACTAACATTGTATACACTTGGTGAGTATGGTATTATGATTCCATGCAAGCATAATGGTGTCGAACCAGAAACCATTGATGCTGCTGATGACGTAATTATCCAGGATAAATGGATCTTTGGTGATGGTGACGATTGTAACATAATTAGTTTATGTACGTTAATTAGTTTACTGTTTGTATTATGTAATTTGCACCAATCTCTGTTTGATTGTACGACATATTTCTCTATATAAAGGATTCCCAATTACATGATACAATTTCTTTCAGAAATGTTTCAAGGAAATGTCAGTGATATGAACTACAAATGGTAAAATTACTTCACCTGGTCTTACTACCGTACCAGTATTGAATGAAGTTGCAAATAAACCATTAAAGGGTAACAGAGACAGATATATCTTGTTTCTTTTTCTACAAAATGTGAAATGAATGTAGAACTTTATCTCTATTAAAATAAATATTTTCAAATGTAAAAGAGACAACAACTATATCTCCATTTAAATGTATGATGTTGGAAAGAGAAGGTATATTCTTATGGAAAGATTCTGACAATTTCTTTTGCATATGTAATGATATGCATCTATTTGAAATGTGAGTGAAAAATAATTGATTTCTTGACCGGAACTTCTTGCTTTTTTGCTTTTGTTAGATTGTGATAATGTTAAAATTCTTATGTAAAATTTTCCTGACTCATTCGTTGGCAATTCTTACAGTTTCAACAATCGTACGAATAGATCTGATCAGATTGCCGATTTTTGGTGTGCAAGAGCATCCCTATCTTCTCGGCAATCTTGGAAACCACACAAAAACTTACGCATGTAAGAAACATTCATTGCCCTATGCTTCTTTTAATAAAAATAATAAGTTTCAGTAACGGTTTTCTAAGTTTCATATGAAATTCGTTCGTCAATTTTATCAACACGCCAAAATTCAGATTTTTGTTTTGAAGACTGCAAAAGTAGCGTCACTAAAACCACTGTAACTTGGAAACAAATGATCAGAATATCATGAAATTTTGACACATAACGTTTGAAAGTTGGTTCTATCTAAAAATCATATGGATTTGTCAATAGTGGTGCCATCTATATGTCATCCTACTAACTTATTCCGTAATTAGTTAGCTTCAAATTTGTTGGTACTTATAGAAAGACTCACACTTTTTGTGGATGACAATACAATGAGGTTCAATAGTTAAAAAATAATTGAATATTGACCGCTTGGTATAAACGAAATGAAAGAATACTAAAGGTTTCTAGTTTCACAGCGGATCGGAACTGCACAGACGGGTCGGATCATGTTTTATTGGATATAAACGAAATTCCAAATAAGCTGTATCACCTGATCGTCGACATTTGATCTCATACATTTCAAATGACAAGATAAAAATTAATTTATTTTCTATACGTATATGTATATGTAATATATACATAAAAATAAAATCAATGACATTTTCTCGAACAGCAGGACGTTATTAGCTTCCCTGGTTCTCAAAGGCAACTGCCTCCCTCAATATCTTCTCTCTTCCTCACCATTCTCTCTCTCTCTCTCTCTCTTTCTCGTTTTTCCTCTGTATAAATACTTTTAAAGTTCAAAAGTCTCAAAATACATTTCGTGCAAACGAGAAAAAACTTTTTATTTGTTTTACGTTAACTCTTTTTCGTGAGTAATTGCAGAAATACTTGTAAAAAGTTTTACTTTGTTCTTTTCTGTTGACCAGAACATGCCAACAAAAAAATGTGACAAAAAATCATTTTGTTAGGGATGTTATACACTGCGTATTAGATGACGCTGCTGTAGCAAACTACATGAAATGTGGATTATACGAGAATTTATTGACGTTAACCTACCCTTCCTTTCCTCTCCCATCACCCTTTTCTCTCCATACGCGTAACAATGTCTCATATCCCGTTTATAAATATAATATTATTAATTAAAAATAAGTTTGACTATTATTTAGTAATTTTTAAGGGCGCCCGTAAACTTTAGTAGACTTTTAGATGAATAGGTTAAAGAAATTACCTAAAATTACAAGGCAGCCTTAAAAAGTACAAGTACAATAGAAGTCTGTATCATATAGTGCTTAAATTTAATCAAATTAAATGTATTTTAATTTAAATGTTCGCGCCTTAAATAATCTCACTCCATATTTATCACTGACTGTGGCAACACTACATAGCCTGATGCTTAGACATAAATGGCTTGTAGAGCGTAAACTATGGCAGAAGCAAGTCGTTGATATTTAAAGTGACAAGTTAACAAGTTACAGCAAATATTGTTAATGTACAACATATGTTGTAAACTAAATTAGATGTTAAACATAAAATACATTTTATTAATTATAAAGATATAAGCGGGGCTACTGCCCCGGCACCAGGGCAGTAGCCCCGCCTGCCCTCCCTCAAATTCGGACCTGTGTAGTATGCTTACAGCAATTAAAACAAAAATTTTAATCAACAGAAATCGCAATATTTTGATGAAAATTGATGATATTTTTATTTTGATCTGAAGTACAAACTTTGAGATTAATAAAGAAAGACAGTATCTGCCAAATGTCACAGCAATGGCGGTTTAAAATTAATCTTAAAATTACAGTTGTTGTTGAAATACCTTATATATAATTTTGAGGTTATATATTCGTATGAATATAATGGACTTTGCAAGTTATTTCGAGCGAAAATGCTTCAAAGAAATTTAATAGGTAGCTTCTACATTGTTTATCTATTATATATAGTATTTATTGTAGTCATTATAATTCATCCATAATTATCTACAGATTTCATCAATCAGTCTAGCCATATTGAGGCATTATTAATCACCGGAGGTAGAACTTACATTTTTCGTGATTTCATCAAATATATTTGATCTCAAACGGCTATAAATTTTGCATTTGTATTTATTCAAGCGATAGAATTATATAGGGTTGCTAATTATAGTCCCGCGTTCCACGTTCCTTTACTAAATCACCCCTAGTCCCCATTCCTACCCGTCACACCCTCTCTTCCAAACGCAGTCCATTCATCGTCATCGCATCAGGGTTAGCAGACATTTTCATTTATACTACAAACCTATATAGATATATATATATCAGGGATAGTCGCTCCTCGTTAGTGTATGCCTTGTTAAAAATCCTCTTCCTCTCATTGTATACTACCACTCCTGTCCTCATTTTGGAATCACGTTTGTTTCAATTACACTGTTGGACGCGGCTCAGATGACATATTTATTTACTTCATAACTACTTATTTATTAACGAACAATTTTACTCAACGTTTTTCGGTAATTACAAAAAATCGCACAGGAATAATCGCACCTAATAATAAATACAACTGAAATATTCTAATTATTTTTATCCTCCTATATTATAATGTTCCAAGTGAAAGTTTATATGTTTATATATTTGCGCGATTCCTATGGTAGCTCGAAAACGGTCCCACGCATTTTCCTGAAAATTGTCTATTTCGAACAGAATTTTTTTTTAAGACATTTGGCGTCCCCGGATTTTCCCTTGAATTTCCTGAAAACCTGTTATTTTGGAAAAACTAAAAAAAATTTAACTAACTTTTAATTCGTAAAAGATAGAAAGTTCAAATTTGGCATGTGTATTACGGTGTTCAATGTGTCTTTTGAAAATTAGAAATTGAAGAATTGGAAAAGAGGGCTTTGAGAAAATTAGCGGACCCGGTATAAAAACTAAGAGCTCATACATCGCAAAATAGTAAGGAAATCACAGAAGAATATATATTAAATAAAATATTTGAAGAATTTGTTAACATAATAAAGGATGGTGTTTGTAAGATTATTCCGGGACAGCGCGAACGCAGTCCCGACTACCAAAAATTACGCGCCCGAGTTATTCACATTAGGAATAATCGCAAGGGTCAGCCCAACCGAAGTGCAATGGAAGAGCCTCGCCCTGGGGGAACCGCCTTAGTGATCACGGTAACCCCTACGCCAGGTAAGTATGCTTTTCTCAAAAAACCAACCCCACCATCATAAGTCACCGCTGTACATCACTAGCGAGACTCATCTCGATGGCTTGTAAGAATTAACCATGATCATGCATCCAACTTGTAGCGCCATCTCAAAGGAAAATAATGAACTTTCAATTTTAATTTTAATATATATAAAATATTTTTATTAAATATATCAATTAATATTATAAGCAATAATTAAAAATTAAATAATTTGCTTATATTATATTATAAAAATAGTTATTCTTACACAGTATGTAATATTTGTACGTGAAGAGAATAAGAGATGGCGCTGAAATTCAATGCACAGTACTCTAGAAAAGCAGCATATTTGAATTGATCTTTTAACTTCACCAATTTTTGACGACCTCCTTCTAATGTTGATAATTTAAAGCATGATGATTTAAGGGGTTATATACAGTTAATAATTAAAAAAAAAAAATATTTCATTTTCGTAATTTACATATATTTAAGTAAACACACAGAAAATTTCAAATAAATTCGGCGATTATTTTTGAAGTTATGTAAGTTGAAAACAAAAATTTTATACTCAATGTTTCGAAACTTTAAAAGTTTTTTTCTCAAAATGGTGTTTTCAAGAACGGTGGCCAAGATTACTCGGAAACGGCTGAACCGATCAGTCTCCAATTTTAACACAAGTTTCTTCAGCATATTTTTCAGAAATTAATCGAAAATTTTATCTCGCCGATAATAATTTTTTTTTTATAAACAATTTAATGCCAAAAATTTGGTCAAAATTCGATTATTTTTTTTTGAGAAGCCGCCATTTTATCAAAAAAAATTATTTTGCCTAATCCTTTGATTAGTTTCCTTAGATTATACATTACTTTAACGAAATCCGTTTAGTTTTTTAATTTCAGATGATCCAATCCAGAGATATAGTGGTCAGCGCAAGATGCTTTTTTTGAGAGATGCTACTCAAGATCAGCTATAGAAGCTTTCAAATTAATATTTTTGCAAATACAAAAATATTTATATACAGTTAAAAGTTACCAAACATGTGTACATAATACTGATACTCATATGTACAATGGGCTTGTGTCCTATGTCTTAATTTCTATAAAAGTATATATATTGATAAAGTGGGTTACTAGAACCTCAAATGTTCAATTATTTTTTAATAACTCCTTATATGTTAAGAGATATTAACAATTAAAAAAGTCATTTTGTCTCTTTAATTATTAAAGGGATTCAACGTTGTACACATTCCAAGTGCATGTGACATCACAATCCTTGTGTAAGGTTATCAACCTTACAGCTCATAAATCTTTGCTATATGTATTTATATATCAAAATATCAAATATTATTTACAGCTATTTCAAGGAACAATAAAATTCCAATATTATGTCTGCCTTAGCAGGGTTAAATATAATAAAAACTTATTATTCTTTGATTTGACTTGATTATTTGACTACCAACAGCTACAAAACATTACCACAGCACTGACCTACTCAACAAATAACTGACGTTAAAATGCATTTCACGTCATACAAATATGGACGACTATTTCTAGCGCTAAAACTACAATTCAAATTTTTAATTGCTATATCTCCGTCAATATTTAGATATTTGATAAAATAGACACGGCAATACACATTTATTAACATCAATTTCAATCAACAATTGAAAAATCGATCACTAAAAAATGAGGACACAAGCCCATTAAAAATAGCACGTAGAGTGCGCGTGAACTTGTGGGCCCTTTTCTTTGTGTGCTTCTTCTTTCTGGTCACTGTGGATAGCACTTCAAGGTGGTGAATAACTGAACAACTGAAAATAATCCGCCTTCTGAATGTTAATTGAGACATTAACCAAGAAACAGATTAATAGTATTTTTTTGTATTTGATACGCATAATAAACTAGATGCCCTGGTACACTGTATAACATACAAGTAGAAATAAACCGGAAGTAGGTCCAAAAGACCAGAATAATGTTGTTATCGTAATGGTGTAATGTCCGGTATTAAAGCCAGCGTCGTTAGTAACAGGTCAGACATATTCTTGAAACACTGTCAGCAATTATGGTTGAAACATGTTACAACACGTCCGGGCCAACGCGTCTGAACTCTAGGGAGAGTTCTAGTACAATAGAGTGAGTATTTAAGATGTAATAGTGACAGAGAGGAATTAGTTTTAATCATTACAGGTTAATTTTTGTTCTTAAGGTGGTTTCAATTTTCAATTCAGGTTTTTTTTATTTTCATTTTTTTTTTATTTATATTATTGTACAACTTATTAAGTTTATTGTGTAAAAATTTGAAGTCGATTAGAGTAAAACTGTCGAAGATATAAAGTTTTAAGTCTTCGCCTCTCAGGTCTGCTTTCGTGTTACTTTGAAACTTTTAAATGCGGTTTCTCATACATAGCTTTTTCAGAGTCGGTGCCCTCTCTAGGTCAAAATCTACTGGACCGATTCTTTTGAAATTTTGCACACTCTTTCTTTACATAAATGCCGAGGTAACGCTATTGAGTTTTTTTTAATTTTAAAATAACAAAAGTTTCTTTTTAACAAGATTTTTTTCATGAAAAATCGGTATTTTGACTTTTAAGTGCTGTAAAAAATTGAAAAATCAATAAAAAAAAGAAGACAGCGTTACCTGCAGAAACTTACCAACTAATGAAATCATTTTGGTTTTTCGATTTCAGAAAATTCAGTAATGAGTTATAAGTGTCGTCTGCGAAAATTCGCTGTCAATGCCTCATTTCTAGATATTTACTTATGAAAATTTCATAATGTATTCTTCAAATGTCATTTTATCATGTAGTAATTATAGAAATAATTATATATTAACTGTGTCGTCAAAAAACATTATCGAAAATATGCTTCTGTACAAGCTATGAAATTTACAAGAAATAAAACTAGGATGTATTATTCTCAGTTCGGCCCATGTTCCAGTAGTGTTTCATGGAACAATAACATCACCAGAAGGTTTACGGCCTACGGATATCCCAAATTCCCTAAAAACTTGACTATATGACCGTAACGACCGTGTTGACCGTAACATAATGACTTCTGTCAGGGCTGTCCTTCCATCCTTATTTGTAATAAGAACAACATATGAAACTCGGAAACTCAATGTACTTTTCAGGATATTTTCATTATAAAGTTTAATACAACTATGTAAGATTAAAATTATATCTATTGAATAAGAAACTGGAAATTGTTTTTTATAATTCCATAATAAATTAAATTTTTTTTCTCAAATCAAACTTAGCGCTTATATATTCCAAATAGAATTCACATACGCCATCTCTAATTTCAAAGTCATGACTAGAAAATTGAAGCTGTCAACATCAAAGGCAGGTCGTCAACAAATTTACTCTTCAAAGTTTAAAAAATGATTAAAATAAGTATAATAAATTATTTATTTTTGATTGTTTAAAATTATTGATAATAAAATGTCGTATCCAAAAATGGAGGGTTACGATATATTAGGAAAACTAGGATCTGGTAGTTATTCAACAGTCTTTAAAGCTATAAAAAAGGTAAACTAGTTTTAACCTCATAATGGGATTCAAGTTTTCAACTACTTTATTAATTACAGGATAATAAAAAATCAGTTGCTATTAAATGTATTAAAAAATCAGAAATGTCCCCAAAAGCTATAGATAATATAATAACAGAGATAAGACTATTAAAAAAAATGAAGCATGATCATATTGTTGAAATGAAAGACTTTACTTGGGATTCCAGGTATGTCAAGTACATTACGCAATATTTAATAAAAATGATATATAGGAAGTATTACTAACTTACAATTTTATATATATTTAGCTATATTTACATTATATTGGAGTATTGTGCAGGCGGTAATTTATCTACATTTATAAGAAACCGCCAAGTTCTTCCTGAAAGTACTTGCAAAAAATTTCTACAACAGCTTGCCTTAGGTCTTCAATATTTGCGTGCACAAAATATCGTGCATATGGATTTAAAACCTGAAAATTTACTACTGACGATACCTCCAAAATCCATACTGAAAATTGGTGATTTTGGGTATTAGTACTTATATATGTATACTTTAAAAAAAGGGTTATATTTAAAAATGCTTAAAAAAGATGTTCTGCATTTCTAGATTCGCCACCGTGATGCCTAGCGATACGGAACAGACATCAATTCGAGGTTCCCCTTTATATATGGCACCTGAGATTTTGCTTAAAGGTCGATATGATGCCCGTGCAGATTTATGGGCTGTAGGTGTGATTCTTTATGAATGTTTATTCGGTAGGGCGCCGTTTTCCTCAAAAAATTTGGAGAATATGTTTGAAAAAATCAAATCGGATACACCAATTGAAGTAAGTTTAATGTGAAAGTAAAAACATATCATCCAATTATAGAATAACTGATATATCGTTGTAAAGCTGCCTCCAAACAGCAAAATTTCAGATGATTGTAGAAATTTATTATTGGGATTGCTAAAAAGAAACCCTGAAGAGCGCATCACTTATGAAGCGTTTTTTGCTCATTCATTTCTGGATTTAGAACATGCTCCTACGCCAGAAAATCATGCAAAAGCTATTAAAATTGTAGAACAAGCTATAAGGGAAGATACTAAAGGGTCATTAGAAAACGCCTTCAAGTTATACTGTGAAGCTTTGAGACTCTTTCTGCCTCTTGTTTCTGGTAAATAAAAGTATGTAAATGCAAGACTTATTTCTCCTTTTAGTTACTAACTACAACACAGCGGAGGGACACTATTTTAACACTTTGTCTTCTTCAATCTTCCAGATATTTATACTTACGTTTTTTTTAAATTTATACAAATATTATGCTTAATTGTAACATATATATATATTCATAACATATTCGTTATATCTAGATGAAGACAATGCTGCTGTTAAACAAGAAATGCGCACCAGAGTTAAGGAGTATATAAACCGGGCCGAGCAGTTAAAGATCATTATAACAAAGAATGCAGAAACAAGTACTGTGCCTTCGAGTACAAATCTTCCAGTACCCTCTTCATCTCTTTGCACACGTTATCATGCAACCACTTTAACTCAAACCTTTCAACGGCTTCGTAAGTAAACTTGAACAAACTTTAAAAATTAATTTAAAGAATATATTTCAATTATTATTTATATTACAGTTGATTTGAGTAGTAATAGTCCATCGTTGCTTGCTGCATTAGAACGAGGGCGAACTGGTATTCTTTATGAACGTGAAGGCTCTCACAAAAATGCTCTCGAAACATTGAAAGGAGCACTAGAAGACCTGGTTCCTCTTTTAAGTAAAGAACCGCCTGGAGAGCGAAAGGAACTCCTATATTCAAAAGTAATACTTCTATATTCAAATTTTCTATGTGATAATTCTAAGTAATCTGCAATCAAATAATTATTTATCAGGTGCAAGACTGGTTGAAGGAAGCTGAAACTATAAAATTGTTATTATCGGTTGATAAATTAAAAGAGAGTACTGAAAGTCCTAAAGAACAATGTATTCTTCAATAAATACAAAAGAGCAAAAATTAATTGCTTATGTGATGCACTATGCCTAAGTCGATACACGTATTTATTATTATTTGTGGTAAAGTTCACTAAAGGTAAATATTTTTTTAGAAATTGTTTTTGTTAATTTTAAAGATTCTCATTTGTATAAATAAATGACACAAAAATAAACATTAAATAAATGTTTTATTACAAAATTACCTCTTTATTTGCTAATATATATAAAGTATACTTATGTCGATGGCATATTAAAGAAACACAATTTACACAGGTTTGTGTTGTTTTAGTTTCACAATAAATTAAATCACATTCAGTCGATCTGTAATCCAGTTGCGAAAAATTTCGGGAACCTGGTACAACAGCTCTTTCCGTCCCAACGCTGAAATACCCTGATCTATTTCATATATCCTTTTTCTTAAATCCATGGGTCAAATTGAGGTAACGAAAGTATTACGTGTGACGAATTGCAAAAAAATGTAATGTAATGCAACTGCAAAATTAGTTTAATTACGCTATGAGTTATTTCTTTGTCTACCGCATCCTTCGAACAGAACGAAGAATGTTATTAATTTAACATATTTATTTAGTCATTGCAGAAACCAACGACTTGAGGACTTTGACAATCATCCTTTTTAAGTTTATATAAACACAATGAAATAAATGTACAGAACTAAAAAGAAAGTATGTTGAAAATGAAAAGTAAATTGAATTAAACCGTTGTATTTCGCTATATGAATTATAATAACTTACTGAAGTCGTAACTTTTGAACCCATCATCTCTATACCTATTTCTTTGAATATAATTTTCTGTTGAAAAGACAATACTTACACAGGTTTTAAATATAAAGTTTTTCAGTAGTGTAGTTGATTTGTGGATGCATTTACTTTCTGTTTTACATATTGTATTCTTCATTTTGTAATTCTTGACGAAAGGTTCTCCGAGCCGTACTTTGGGAACTGCTGATCTATTTTGGAACAGACTCCAAAATAAACTCTCATGAATACAGATTGTGAGGTGTAGGATACTAATCAAAATACAAATTTACTTAATTATATTTATTGTGAACATTTTGAAAGTTTCAATAGGTTTTGTACATTTTGTGCAATATGTAATATTTAATCTAAAAACTGTTTTAAAATAATGCTACAAAATATACTATACATATTATACTAACTTGAGTAGAGTTACCTGTTGAATTTCATATATTTAAATCACCAAGTTTTATATAAAAATATTCAATTTGAAACAGCGTGCAATTTTGAAATCTAATAAACTAAGGTGCAAATTTTCTTCAAATTGTGCAATAACATCTACTGACATAAAACTTATAAATTGCAGATATGGCATAACTTTTTAGAATTAAACATTTATGGCACACAATTGTTTTAAAGTTCAATTTGAGTTCAAATTAAATGCAAATATATGAAATTCCTATTTTTAACAACACCACAATGGCACTAGCAAAGACACTTAGATGGATTTATGGGAGAATAAGCCACTTTGGAAATATACATACTAAGTTTAATGTAACAGTAATTAAAATTAATTGAAAATATCAAATCTATTCATTAAAAAATGACCAATTGCATAATTATTATATTCTAATTATATTAGTCTAGTATTTCATTTTTGTGAAGAATCCATACAAATTCTTATATTTGATCACATAATTTTAGAATAAGTAGCACCAATTTATTAAAAGTACAAAAAGGCATTATATCTATGTACGAGTTACCGGCGACAATATATAGTTTCTCTGGTACCTATTACTGTAGTTGATATTAGTCATTTGTAATGAATAGATTAATATTCTGTTACAATCATAACATACATTTATAGTTTCATAATGCGCAAACATTTTTAATGACATATACATTCAGTTTAAAAGACAAATTCATAATGTTCAATACATTTGAATCTAAAATGTTATTTAAATTTATTTTTGAATGAATTTATAAATAAATCTTGAGGCACAATAGTAAGCAGGCATTATAAGGTGTATCTATATACTAATAACACTTATTATATTTAATAATTATAAATATGAACATTAAAAAAAATATTTATATTTTATTCTTGTACTAATACAAATTATTGATAAAACACTCATTAACACTGTTATCGCGTTAACTATTTAAATAATTAATAAAACATTCAACTTTATAAAATATATATCCTTTGTAATTCATCTTTCAGTATAAGAATTTATAATTAAAAAGTGTAATTGTAATTAAAATACCATTTACACTAATATTAACGCCGCCCATCCAAAATATTTTACTTAAAAAAAAAAAAAATACTTCCCTTTTATACTTCTTAAAAAGTAAAAATAAAAACCATTGATTGCAAAAATTGGAAGAGAATTTGATATTTAATGAAAAAGATAGATATAACATTGAATTAAAATTCGTTGGATAAAACGATTAGTGCAAACAAATGCAAAAAATATTCTATTTATGTAACTACAACTTTAATGGCCGGTTACTGAACTCATTGTTATAGTAAAAACTAGTTGAAAACCTACCGGAAAGTCTTAATGCCTTTTGAAAGTCTTTATTATTATCATGAGTTATAATTATAAAAACGTCTTTTCTTTAAATATGAAATCGTAAATTAAAGTAAAATTAATACCTAATAATAATGAACTATATTTTTTTAATAAAATTTTATTGGACCTTTAAAACTAACTTTAAGAAATCAAAAATATATAATACATCAATAGAATAAATTTAATGAATAGAAATTTGTAAAGTAATTGAAAAATCTCATTCTATGAACTAATAAATAAAGAAAAAAAGTCATCCGAAACAAGCAGTATAATTCTGAATAGTAAAATAATTTTTTTTTTTTCGAAGACTGATAGACAAACATTTCAGCCTAAGGTGCTTGCAAGGTTTAATTCGGCTCTAGAAATGCATTTTAAGTAAATTAAAATGTTACAACATAACCAGTTACAGAAATATAACGCTACAAAAACGACAGGACGATTTCCTGGCCATGTTAACTAACATTTGTGATAACTAAGGGTTCAGCAACTGTCATGTTGTTTAGACTAAATAGGAATATAATAGCAGATTTTTAATAATCCATTTATTATAACAATTAATTCCCTAATTTAAATCTACTCTGTAAATAGAGTACTTTTTGATTTTGATATATTATGCTAGTATGAAATTTGAGAAATATATAAATATTTATATTTCCGTATTTGTGGTTATTTAGAACCATAGTTAATCACTTAAGTTTTTGAATTCGTTGCACAATATTAATAAATCCTTTTCAATATTTTACCATTATTTTTATATTTCACAGCCAGAAATATATTTATGCAATATTTGATATATATTTTATTGACAATTAAAATAAAAGCTATTTAATAATAATTATATACTATAATGTAAGACTTATTTCATATTATTCAGAAAGAATGATTTCCATGAAATCGAAAAATAAGAAAATATAAAATAAACGAAGAAATATATATAGTTCAAATTACGAGAGCTCGGCGGCGACTCATACTTAAAAGTATATATACTTTTAAGTATAAGTCATCCCTGAACTATCGTGATTTGGACTTTAGTGATCAATTCTTGGAATAATTGGGAACAAAGATTAATATGAAACAAGTGTGTATAAATTGTGAAAATCTTTCAAATGTGTGTTAACGTGTTGCATAATTAATTAACAAAATAACAAAAATAAATTACTCAAATTTTCACATTTACATTAATGGGTAATTAAGCTACAAAATTATTTATTATAGAAAACATAAATTCGCAGTAAACATGCAACATATCTACTTCGCAAACTTAAATTGTGTAGTTACTGAACCAAACATAAATCTAAACAGCAAATCTAATAAGTATATTCCCGGTAAACACATAATGTAAAGTTTACATAAAATACTGATAACATATAACTTTAAAAAACTTAAATGGAAATTATTTTATTTCGGAATTTCTTTTCTTGTGTTATATAATTTATACATAAATTTCAATGTACAAATTAAACACAAATAAAATGAAAATTGAATGTAATTATAATTTTATGTAAAGTATAACTGTGTTTAGCGGGTTATTTCTTAAAGTACAAACCTGATTACGATTTGTTATTATAGTTGGTCATTAGTTCACTGAACATTCCCAAATTCTGCAAATCTAATTGGACATCGAAGCCTTCAAAAGGTTGTGATAGTTCCGAGTAGTCCATCTCGTTCCCTGAAGCACCCACGATCCCAGAAGGGCCACCGTAGCTACAGACACAAACAGACCGACATTTTAGACTTTTATTTTTATTTTTTCATTAAATTTAGAAATTTTATAAATTAATACCAAATGAATTAATTAAATAAAGAAAATAATATGAAATTTAACCTCCACCAATAAATGTTAATAAAAATATAAAAACCGTAAAATTGTTACATAAATATCTTAATATGTTGGAGGTAAATAAAAAGTAAAAAAAAATAGGCAGCACAGACGGAAAAAATAAAAATAAAAACAACAATTAAATTAAAACACATCTATCATTATTATGTATGTCGATAGATTTGTTTGGAATTGAAATGTCGAAGTCTGCTTGTGTCTGTGCCGCCATTTTACATAAAGAGCAGCAACACACATAAATACTAATCACAAAAGCATATTTTTATTGTGTTAATGACACAACTTAATATTTAATTGTATTTAATTCTACTGCTTCAACCTATTTAGTCAATTTAAAAAAAAACCTTGTACAATTTACGATAAAATATGTATAATTAATGTTTACAAAATATAACACTACATTTAAATATTTTATAAGTACCATTCATACGTATCCAGAACTATTCTTTCATTCTCAACTTTTAACAGAGCCTATAATTGTTTATAGCATAAATAAATAGTTATTTGCTTTTAAAAAAACGATATTTAATTATATCACAAATATTTTTATTAAATTCAAGAATAACACACATATAATAAATGTATATTTTATAATTATTGTCGATAGTAAATAAGATAAAATTAAATATTTGTTTATTATTTTTGTTTTAAATTTAGCATTATAATTTTGTAATTATAAATTTAAATATTTATATATTTTATCTGAGTAATACTTTTAAATCATTTAAGGAATGGTTTTAACATAAATCATTTTATTTTAGTACAACATATTAATAATTGCTGTATTTTATAAACCTTATTAACCCTAATAAGAAATCGTTTTAAAAAACTTCAAAATTATTATTAAATATCATCCCATTTATGATATATTTATGAATATTTCAAATGTGCAAAATATTTTTAAAAAATATAACAATGGTTAAATACAATTGAAACTTGTAGATGGTATTTAAAAACTTGATGTTTTTCAATTTGCTGTTACAAATAAATATTAAAATTCTTAAATTATTATATAGTAGTTGAATAACAACATTTTATAACGAGATTTTAAAATTTTTCATTTTATATAAAAGAAAATGTAATATATAAATTTAGAGATTTTAGTACCCTGAAAAGTCTTCGTAAACTATTTTATAAACTATAATCACAATTTTAACAATTCGATGTTTAAAATATTTAAAATTCTCACTACAATCTAGAATCTTCTTTTAAAGTTAATAAAAATTACCATGGCGGCAGCTGAAATTTTATATTTCGTCATCAAATTCCAATACATATCGCTAGTTTTATTAAAGTAAGTTTATTGTTCCCCAAATAAATCTCGGCAGTAATACTGTCAGTAATTATGAATCCATTCTGAACAGATTCACTAATTTCACGTATGTATTATTAAATTGAATAAATTTATAAAACCTAATTTATTAAATAACATTTTAATAACATATTATTATCAATTTTAGAAATACACAAATTCGTTAGTGGCATATAATTGGCTGAATTCGTTGTAATTCTCTTAAAAATGAGGAATTCTTTCTTCGGTTATTGAAGAATGAATATTGAATAATATTTGCAAATAAGACCCCTCTATTTTGTACCGTTTTTCCGACGTCGTTCAATATTAGATAGTTTCATTACTATCTTTTAACTGTGTTGAAATAGTACCGTCTAATTGTAAAAGACACAAATATTGAACAGATAATATAAAAGTGTTAAACTGAATAGATAGTTCTGATACCGACTTTAAGCTCTATTATTTTTACATTAACAGAAACAAAGATATCGTACAAATATCACTGTAATGATGTGTTTAAAATTGAATAAACGATATTTTAGACCTTTGATTTTTGAGAAATTTCTAACTAATTCTAGATTTTTTAATATATAATGATACGCACACCAAATATCGCAGATGGCGAATACTTTCCTACCAGTATTTAAAATGTGTAGACCCCTTGATTACGTTATTATCTACTGTAACCCACTATTTGGTAAATTTATAAACAGTTTTATAAGTAAAATTGTTATATGTATAAAACCGTATTTTATTTAAGCTCAATTTATATCAATAAAATATATCAGTCGTTACTTTTTAATACGTATTTGTCTTTAAAATGCTGTATTTTAAAATATTTATTTCTTAAATGCTGAATTTAAAATAAAAAAATCAAAACATTTTAAATTACAATCACAATCAATATACTTTAAATTAAAAAAATATTTAAAAAAATGTAAAGCTATTATATCATACCTTTTGGCAAATTAGTGATAAGAAAACTATTAACAAACGAAATTCTGAGATAAAATATTAACTTAGCAGTAAACGTGCAATTATTCACTAAGTTACTAAATATTTTCAAATGCACATTACATTAACACTACACTAAATTAGTAAATGTCTTCTGATTTTTTAAAATAGATCAAAATCTTTTCGAAATATTTAGTTAACTTTAAATATATGATTTATTGTAGATGTTAATCTTTTTACATTCAAAATAAGTAAGGTACTCATAAAATTGTCTTTTGGTTAGCAAAGAGCAAAACCTTTCTAGTGAAGAGTCTCTGGTGCTCAAAAAACTCAATTGTATCTAGTCACTATTTATTGAGTGTTAAGCGTCTAATTGCCTCTCTCACTCTCTCTTCCAGATCTGCCAAGATATACAACTAATTGCAAAAATAGGAAGACATTTACATAAAATGAAATATCGATCTAACTGAATCCATTAAATCAGTATATTACTAAACCAAACAACAAATGCTTAATCTAGTAAATAACTTAAGTAAGACTACTGTAATATGTTTTCATTGACAACAATATTAATTAGTAATGAATTAGACCGATTTTCACGGTTTGAGAATTTCGTATAAATAAGTTAATTTTAATATCTAACATGTTTAAATGACACTGAGAACAAATATTTGAGCCAACACAAAGGAGTTCCTTTAAATTTTTATATTAGATAATCTTTTAAATATTAAGATATAACAATTTCTTATATTAAGGATACACAAATTTAAATATTTAAACTCTAATAATAATAGGCAAATAAATGGAAGCATTTGCTATAAACTAAACGTATTATTAGTTTTACAAACATAAGCAGCATAAAATAAAAACAAATAAAAATAGCTGCAGCATAAAACACGACTAACAACACCTGTAAGTATTATTTTTGTGTTCTTACTTATAGCAAACCATTTGGATTTCATATAAGTTCATATTGAATTTAAATCATTGAAGGTCAGTAATAAAATATTTGCTCAGACTTCACCCAAAATGTTCCGGTAACATTAATACGAGTATTCGGTAATAATAATAGAGTCGAATGCAAAAAATAATATTATTTCTTTGTGAGAACAACAAAAATTATCTGTTACGTAAATGATTTTACCTAATATGCAACATTTTGTGACCAATTTTACTCCTTTTATAAAAATAAATCTATTCTGTTGCGCAAAGTCCTGTTTAACGATTAAAGACTTTTAGAATAGCAATAAAATAATCAAATAATAATCTTTTAGATTAAATTACATGTTTTTGAGTTTTGCGCGCATCTTTAATGACGCGTTAATTTTATAATGTCGAAAAAAAGGAATAAATTCTGACAACCCCGATAGATTATGTGACATTTGAAATAGTGTGAGTGAAGAAATATCGAAATCTAACATTGTAAGCAAACTCATATCACTTCTCTAAACAAAGTGATTTCCCCAAACGGTTTTCTAAGATCTAATAAGTAAAAGATGTTTCTATGTAAATTAAGTTCGAAAATGGTTGTGTGTATCCCTATTTTAACTAGTAATAAACAATGTATAATTTAAAAAAACTTAGAAAACTTTATTAAAATATTAAATAAAAGTAACAAAATTGTATTAAAACGAATTTGGCTCTTTTAGTAAGAAGAATTCCTTGATATTTGACGAAACAAGGATATATTATATTAATATTTTCTTAGTCACGTAACATGTTTTACATGTGCAACGGTTATTATTATCACTAATACTGGATATACGACATATGTTTTTATATTAAATAAATTTCACATAAAATTCTTAAATAAGTTTTTCTATTTCTCTAATATTTGATATTATATTTGGAACATTCATTATAAATCTACATTCACACGGAGATTTTAATTTATAGGTGCATCACAGTCTGAAAACTGAAAAAAAATTATAAAATTCAAAATTATTGGGTATTCTTTACCGACTGATATAATAACAGTTACACAATTTTTATAGTAATAATACTTTCTCATGGATTTGTAATGATCTTCAATCATCCCTAATTCCTATAATTTACTATAGAATATTAACAGGCTAGAAGCTTGCTTGTATATCTACAAACTAAGCAAAATATTTTGCAAAATCTAATTATTTACAGCCAATCTTCTACTGTTTATGCATAAAGTATCATTATATTCTTACCTGCTAGCAACAGATGGAGTATCGCGACTTGGATCTGGACTCTGGACGAAATGGCTTTGTGGAGTATTAGGATAACTTCCTTGAATGACACCTGGACCTCCCCATCCAGGAACATGCGTAACAAGTAACGGTTTCACGTAACCATTGTTTGTGGTTTGTTGATTATCTGCATGGAAAATTGCAATAAACGTATATATAAAATAATTTTTTTTTAAAACACTATCTAAGTATTTTTACCATTAAATGGAGTGTAATATTTTCCAAAAGCCATGTCTTTAGTAACATCTGGGTATAGATAAACAAGATGTTGCAAATCAGCTATGCGATCAGCTAAGGAGCGGATGGCGAAGTCCTTGGAAGTAAACGGTTGCAACATAAAAACATCATTTTCTCCAACCCAAGCAATAGTAACCCCTCCAAGTTCACTATCAGAGAATCGTAGAAGGAAGGTACCGTTACCACATTCACTTAGCATTTCCTCAGCTTGCTTCTTGCGAACAAATCCAAGAACAAAACTGTAGAAAAGAGCGTGTTCAATTTGTATTTCCTTTAAATCATATTTGTGATGTTTATCGTCAAGAAACCTTACCCGTCAACCCAAGGCCCTCTTAAATGTTCCCTAGTCAATTTCATAACGGCATAAAACCATTCCCAGAAAGTAAAGTTTCTATCAGGTAATGGTTCCTTACAAAATTGAGCCCAGCTCAAATGTGCACCAGTGAGATCAGGATGTGCACTAGTCTGTGGCGCTCTGAATGCTTTTTCACCAAGGAATCTTAAATTGTCCTCAGTAAGAGATCGTCCAGTAGCATTACGGAATTTAACATTTAGAGCTTCAGCTACTGATCCCCAATTTACCTACAATATTATTTAACACTTACAAATTTTCATTTACTAAATAAAGTATATATTAAAATGTTTATTACTTTGTCAGGTACAGCGAAAGGTACTCTTCCCGGTTCTGCAAATGCATTATCCCAAGTTACAGTAGCCCAAGCATGTGGTTCTTGATTTCCATGTACAATAACGACTACGGGTAGAGAAAGGGTCCACACCTACAATATTTTAATTAAGAATAAGTAGTTTACAAAATTATACAAGACAAACGAGGAGAATGTTCAAAATTCATAATATTTATTCATTCATAACATGTCATGACTATATAAATATCATTTTACTTGTGTAATGGTATAACATATTTTTAAAACAAAAAAGTATTTATTAGAAATATAATAACCATACCAGTGTAAAAGCATTTCTATATATCACTGAACGCTCATGTTCTAATCAACATTCAACACATAAGATCATCAAGATAATTATCAAATGATTAAGTATAACAAATAGTAATTATTGTTACAAATTTTATGATAAATCAACGAAATTAGTAAGAAAATGTAATTATTCCTTGAAATGAATATAATCGGCGTTTATTAATAACAAAATTTTTTCAATTAATTAGTAGGTTTTTAATTCATAGAATATTACGGAAATGATAAACAGTACAATAGAAACCGATATGATAAGAAGAATAACATTATTACCTGGAAAACAAGTTCCCCACCGCCTACAGAAAATTGTGACTGAAATAATAACGAAAACTTTTCGTCCATTACACTTTCTGTGCCCTTCTTTTCAGCACGTTTTATCTTTTTGAGTTGCATATTACTAAAGAAAATAAATACAAAATTAATACAAGGGTTACGTTAAATGTTCAGAATAGTTTTACTTTTAACTTACCGAAAACTAACAGATAACTGTCTGTTCGTTTGTTGATACTCCATTGTTCCTGTATTGTTAAGTATTTCGCCAGAAACTTCTCCAGATTTACCACCCAATTTATCGTTCTTTAGCAAAGCATTAGCCTGATTTTCAGATATTATTGTAACCTTAACTTGTGGAGGTGTCATATGAACATTTAATTTGCCTCCAACTAATAGACGAACGGTTGATGTAAACCTGTGAAGTATATAAAGTAAATAAAACAATTCTGGAAATAAACGATACTGCCAGCACTGTTATTATTACAAACCTTGTATTTGTTTTCATAACTTGAGGAGGTTGTTTCTCAATTATAAATGTACTTGTAACTAAAGAACTAAGCATTTGCGTTATTTTAGAATTTAAACTCGGCAAGATATCGGTAATACCTTGATCTAAAGCCAGTTTTTGCTTTAATCGTTCGGTTTCTTTTATTTGAGTTCTGTTAAACCATATTAACTCTGCAAGACTCTCACACCTTAAAACAGATTTATAAAATTAGAAAATCTTTGTATTTATTCAGTATATATTTTTTTAGCCAATTTTATTTACCATTCTTGAATGCTATCTAAATTACTATTAAAAGGTGCTCCATTTCCAGCAAGTTGTTGTTCTCTTTTCCAGTGAATTAATTCATTGTCAAGTACTCTACTTTGAAGGTTACCTATCAGTGTTATATTCTCGTTCAATTTATCCACAAGAAATAGACGAAGCTGTAATAGGCTAGCCACCTTTGTTCATAAAATAATATTTTATATTAATAAAGTGCAATACAACAAACACAATTCAATAGTACTAAAGCGGAGCGGAAGGTAGCCATGAATTTGGTTACCTTTACCTTTTGATTTAAAAGCAATTCCAGCCTTTCTTTTTGTAATCTGATTTTAGTTTCCATCTCTGTATTTGCTGGAGAAGTTGGTTGTGTAGCCAAATGTTGAAGGTGTGCTGTTTAAAAGAATATAAAAAAAAAAAATTAAAGATTTTTATTTTTAAATTTTTATATTATAAAATAAAAAATTACCATTTAATTTTGTACACTCATGATATTGTAAAGCGAACGCCTCTTGTTCTTGGTCCATTTTACGCAAATCTTCGCTGGTTTCTTGAGTACGTTTGCGCAATACATCTATTTGTTGCATGATCTAAAACAATATTCAATATTTTATAAACTTTTAAATAACAAAATGTTGTTGTGTATTTTAAATAGTTTACTTCAGCGGCTGCGGTATTTCCAGCCATTCCAGCAATTCCTACTCCAGGTAATACATCTCCAGGCAGCTCCCCTGAAGTACCGTGAACGAGACGCAATTCAGTTGTCAAACATTGCCGAATGTAATTAAACAACTCATGAGGATTGGAACTATATGTAAATAATAATTATATTTAGTATATATATTAAGTATTATAAAGACCCTACAGAGCCGAATCATGTCTTTTTATAGTTTATTTCTTTTACATAACATATAATTAATAAAAAATCACTTTTCTGAGATTGATTAGAATTGAAGTTGAGATGAAAAATTTGTTGCTGGAAAGTATTGACTTAAAAAAATACTTCCGAGACTAAATTCAATTGGAAAACGCTGTTTTACAAACGTTGTTATTGTAAAGATAAAAACCATATTCCACAGAACAATTGAAAGAAATGTTGGTTATATTTAAATAATACTTCTTTACTGCGTATAACATATAAACAACATACAAAATCTATCAAAGAACCTATTTAATAATATCTGTAGGTTTTTATTGATTTTTGAAATCAACGCGATACGTTATCTGTTTATGGGATTGTGGTATACCTTTGTCAGTTCTTACTAATTTCCCCGTAAATCCGTACACTGTGTGAGAATTGATGTTATATTTTATATATATATATTATGTGGAATAGGGAATTTCGGAAGAGTCCATGGATGCAGAGGTTGATATTGTTCAGTAGTAGTTACAGTATAAGAGAGAATATGTATTCTTATGTTACACAATTAGAATAGGTTAACCCCATCTTAACTGCATGAAACAGACCTGTCTAATACTATAACATATCGATTATTATATAAAAATAAGTATTTATTAAATTACCTGTAACGCTGTTTAAACATTTTAGCAGCTTCCATAAGTTTAAGCTTGGAAAGGAACAAATCATCTGTGTCTAAGGTATTAGCCTTTATTTCGAGCTCTTGTATTAATGAAGTAATAAGATTGGCGACGTAGTGTTCATGCTGGGGGTTGTCTACTTCTATTTCGGACCTAAAATAATTACGATATATAACATTATAGAATATATACTTATTATACTACAAACTATTGCTATAGTCCAATGAAATATGATTGAAAAATACTCTTCTGTGCCTTGCATAAGTTCTAAACATATACATTCTGTTTATTTCTAATATTTTCATTTATTGTTAGCCTGTTTCCTGAGAGATTGCTATCACTAATATCTCCTACTATGTTAAACTTTTTATATAATACAATATATAGTATATAATTTATTAAATACTATTCCCACGTATGACCTTTACATATAAATAAGAGTGACAGCTATATAAGAGTCGTTGGCCAAGGAATCGAACAAGAAACCATTGTATTTATGCAGATTAGTACTTGCTAATATACTAGTTAAACAATAATACAAAAAAAGAAATGTTCAAGATTAAAATAAATACACGTGACCGGAATATTGTTAATATTAACCAATCTGTTAAAATATAGATTATCAATTAATTTTGATGAGTTATGAAAAATTGTATAAACTATAATATAGAATAACCTAATGCGACTATAGAATCTGTAGTGATCTGTAGGTCAGGTTCTCTAAAAAAAGTAAAGTCAAGGGTATCATAATCATGAACTTGTTTCAGTCACGAGAAGAAAAAACATAACATTAATACGTAATAAAGTGTAATAAAAATGGGAAAATCTTTAAGTAAATTTTTAAATTATTAGACTTTAGAAATATATACGAAGTACATATCAAAAAAATCTTATACACTTTAATTCAGTATAAATTGTATAAATTTAGTATATATATTGGATCAGCCCATTATATATATTTATTCAGTATGTTTGTAAATATGCTAATGCCAATAATATATCGAAGGGTCTAATTGTATAGTCTGAGTCTATGCGACCTAGTAACTAAAACATAAATTATCACCAAAAAATGTAATGAATTTACTTAGAAGTTACTTTGTTTTAACAATAACCTTTGGAATTTACAATAAATTTTATTTTTCAGACATTTACTTAGTCAAGATTTGTTATAAATACTTTGTATAAGTATCATTTTGTCTGTCTTATTACTTATTTTATTTAACTTATCTTGATTCTTTCCGAAAATTAATAATACAGCTGATTCATAGATAACATGTATCTTAAATAAATTAGTAGAAGTCTATCTACGTCTTCCAAATAAATAATAATATTGACAAACAAGTTCAAAGTAAAAGGAGGTTAAAAAAAACTGATATATATATTTATCTAATGGATCATCTAATTCTTGGTAAAACTTGAATTGCAGTAGCTCAAGGTATATCTATATGATCTTTTCCAATATATTGGAATATTGTAAAAAAAAATCAAAATATATATAATATTTTATTTAACAAAATTTAAGTTTAAAAGGCTTATGAATCTAAACATACCAAAAAAGGTAATGTAAAGTACTATCGACTCTACTATTTAAAAACAAAAACGTCTTTGATTAAGATGAAGCATTAACTCATTATCTTGAATTAAATAGGGAAAGTACAAACCCTTTTTTCACAACCCCTGTATTCTAGCCAATATACATTTATATAATCTTCAAGTGTTGCCAGCTAATTACAAGGTCTCCCTAGTAACCCTGTGTATACCCTCTAATATTTATTATGTAGAATATACGTATAAAATACTACTTAAATGTTACAGTTGTGTTTATATGGTGAAATGTACGTATACTGCGTTAGAGAAATAGAAAAATATTTCAATTTACCTACGAACATTATCAGAAATTCTATTTTTATACCTTGTTATCTTCATACATTTATCAACCCACCCTAGAGATCAAATAACAAACATAACAAGCAACACATAAAGTCAATATTACCCTTAATAACATTCTATACCATATCATATATATATATATATATATATATATATATATATATATATATATATATATATATATATATATATATATATATATATATAATAGCTTTGTTTTGTATGTATATAACATAAATACTTCGTACACTCAAATACAAAATTTCTAAATAAAATAGAATATCATTTTGCGTAAGAGAACTTTTTAAATCCTATCATAACTTGTTGGAATGTTTTGCTGAATTATGCGTTGGCGCTAATATCATATGCAGTAAAATTCTGTACGCAATAATAACGGTAATAAAGGAAAAAAATTGCTTTTCATATTTAAATGATATTAAAATTACAACATACCATATTTTATCTTCTATCCAGGGTGCTAAGAAGTGTCTTACTTCAATTGGGAAATGATCCCCATAGATTGCCCGAATTTTCCGAACTGATTCTGGAGGTAATTGCTGAGCCTTAGCCCACAGCGCCATTGTATCACCTAGGAAAACAGAAACAATGTAAAAAGCAACAATTAACACAACTGTTTTGCAAGAATGATTAACTTAAGAAAAAATGAGTAATATAAAGTAAACAGCTTTTAAACATTACTCGTGAATGAATCATAATATCTTCTAAATTTAAAAAAAACATTGGTATATGTAATTAAATAAAATACTAAATATTTAAGATGGAAAAATATTTTTAAAATTACAAGAAACTTACTTGGACCAAAATTATCAGTATATGGTTGGAAATTATTATTGTTATACATTTTAATATATGTAAGAAAATTAAAACGTTTTTTAATTATTATAAATAATCTAGACAAAATTGCGCCAGGTAGATAAGTTAAGCAGTTCACTTCCAAGAGTAATTCGCAAATCTAGTAGATGGTAATAATTGTTTACAAAATGATAAAACCAGATTAACCACCAAACCTTAAACTGTTATCAAACTTAAATAAATAACGAGCAACTCGATGTAAAATGACAGTATTTAAAACCATAATTAATAAAGTATCAATCAAGTACAAAGTACAATTAACACAATCAGTGGTTAATTTATAACAGCTTATTGTAATATAAAACTAAATGTATACAAATGTAAAATCTCAAGCTATTTATTTCAACTAAAACTTTGGTATGCTATTCTTCAGTTAGTTATTTATCAACTGAAACGTGAGTTGCTTTGAATGATCAAGAATTATCGCCTCTGGCATTTCCATACATATAACAAGCTACATATCATTAATTATGCATACAATTGTCGCCATTCTCCAAGTAAAACGCGGTTATGAAATAAATATAAGAACTACACGTGGAATTTCATAAATTTGTACTTACAGTTATGTTTAATCTGTTAAAAATGTGATCCTATACACAAATATAAGCACTTTATATATCTAAAACTCATTTAATAATGTTTAAAAAAATATTTTTTGATTATTATTCACTACACACTTTCTTAGAAGTCAGCCATTTATAGATTACCTTATCACGTGACTGTACTTCAAACTCGACCTACGCCTTCCATTTCACAGGTGAATTTTGTGTACAAGTGAATCATTATAATATGTACGCTTGTCTCTTATAACTTCACACAACGTATAATGAACATACAGCACAGCAGACGAAGGCGGGGATTTTAAAATAATTTTAAAACGTCATTGAGATGTTAACACATAATTTCAAAATAAATAAACTATAATTTAACATTAAACATTCGCACATGTTATTTTAAGTTAAATCCGTATTACGTTATGCAAAATTTAATTATGATATTTAAAGGAAATGTTATTAATATAAAAGAGATTTGAAACTTGGCAGACTGCTAATAATTATTTTTATTATAATAATTACAGTAACAAATCTATTTATAATATATCTTTTTTTAATCATTTCAATTTTTAATTATCTTAATGCAATTATAAATTATTAAGCAATTTACCTGAACGTATGCAACACATTTTACATTTTCTATGACCAGGGTTGACCAAGAACTTTTCATGACTGTCAATTAAGGTAGTTGTATCGTGGAATGACTTTTCAAAGGATTTTAATAAAACTTCATTTAATTGCTCTTTAATTAATTATAAGACATATTGACCTCAGGTCGATTAAAATTTACCACTCCATTATTGAGAAAAACGATATTAAAGTTTTGTTATTTTAACACAGGCTCTTATGGGAAATAGTAATTTCAATGTTATTTTTATCGAATAAAATAAAAACGATTCAAAGGAATTCAATAAAAATTTAATATATTATAGAAACAGTAGTTATTAATCACATAAAAAAAATGGAAATTATTGTCCACGCCATTACAGAAATAAAATTTTGTATACATTGAAAATTTTTATAAAATCAAGAAATGACTGTGTATGTGTATGTACGTGTAGATACTATTTACATGTAGTGAGAACAGTGAGACTGTACTTTCACAAAAGTTTTTAACGAGACTATTTGACACTAACGTTTCAGCTACATTATAATTTTAGGTTGCTGAGTTATACTTTTGAGCATGACTTTCACGATACAACTACCTTAAGCAGTTTACTTGTATTCGGCGTGCAAAAGGCTACCCTACATATTTATTTCTACCCTTCAGAAAACTAGCAATAAATTTTATACTTTTTCTAACACTTGAGATCTTTACTTCGATAACATAGTATTTTAAGTACGCCCGTTAACATTGGACGTTTTTTCAAAACAATATTTCTGAAAAAATGGGGCAACTCAATTATTTATTTAACTAATGGTTTTTCTTAAAAACTCCATTTGGGCAGGAATAGTAAGTAATAATAGCAAAATATTAGCATAGATTTAAACAAAAAAATGTAATCTAGTATAATATAAAAATAATTTATTTAAAAATATCTTTATAAAATATATTATTTAATAAAATATAAATTTCAACAAAAAATAAAAATACAAACATTTAGTTTAGTAAAATTACAGCAATAATTAGACTACATAACTATATCATAACGAGCCGTTTTGACGAATAAAGAACTCCTGGAGTATTTATTTAACTATTATTTTTCAATCTCAGCAACTTTCTTCTTTTTCTATGGCGACTATTTTTCTTAATGTATCTCTTATTTTATCATAGGTTGCAAAACTTATACCTACTGCAACTGGACCTTTTACCCAGTTCATGCTTAAGCCTTTATAAAAACCATTTTTAAGGCCCTCTTCCCTGTAAATAAAAACAAAATATTAATTTCTAAAATAATAAGTTTTTATTTTACTTAACCCTGCTAAGGCAGACATAATATTGAAATTTGATTATTCCTTGAAGTAGCTGTAAATAATATTTGATATTTTGATACATAAATACATATATAGCGGAGATTTATGAGCTGTAATGTTGACAGCGGTTGTGATGTCACATGCATTTGGAATGTTTACAACGTTGAATCCCTTTAATAATTAAAGAGACAAAATGACTTTTTTAATTGTTAATATCTCTGAACATTTGAGGTTCTAGTAACCCACTTTATGAATATATAGTACACTATTCGTACAAGCCCATTCCAAGAATAAAATATATGTACTAATAATTTTAATGAATATATATTGTTACCTATATATTTTCTGAAGAGTTCCAAGAATTGTGTTATACTCGTTTCTTTCATTGGTATTTATTCTAGCTGTTTGCATTCTTCTTCTTACAATATCTAAAGGATAACTAGAGGATTGTCCAAGGACACCAGCGGTTGCACCGAATAGTAGACTATAGATACCAGAAGGTTCTTTATTTGTATATTCTAAAAAAATATATGTATTTCAGAAAAGAAATGACAAATAATTTGTTGTTGCTGTACTGTTAATATACTCGTACATACCTCTGTAATGGTGCTTGAGGGTGTCATATGTAAAGAATGATACCCCAGCGTAAGGAATGACCCCTAATATTGTTGCCCAATAGCCGCGATAAAGAATATGAATTCCCTCGTCTCGACATATTTTGCTAAATACTTGTCTCAATGTTCTGTAATAATATAAACATTTGTACATAGGCATTGATTGGTGCATTTCAGGCATTATTTAATCCACTATCTTATCTTGTCATCTTTTCCTTTGTAAAAAGCAGCCCTTGGCGATATATATGCTCTCATATATGCTACTCTAATTTATTATGTTGATAAGAAAAATTTGATATTTCTCTTCTAGTTGGTTCATAGAAAGGCATTGGTGTGTTTCTTAGATAAATAATTTATTAATGTATTTATTTTTAGAGGTAAGAATACCATTATATAATAAATGATACCTCGCCGCTTTAATATTGAAACATAGAAGGAGGTCGTCAGTGATAGGATTAGTATTGTAAATAACTAGACTTTAAATAAAATTAATATTAAATAAATGTTAATTTACCCGTAATCATCTTTGTGCGTAACAGCCATTCGTGCTCTTGCAAGATCCAGGGGATAGGTTAAAGATTGAGATGTAATTCCAGCTAAAGAACCAGCAAGAAATCTTCGTATGCTTACAGAACTGTTGGAACAAATTATTTTAGTTACTATTTTGCTCTTAAAGAAATAAATTTATTAAATTTAATAAATACTAACTCGTCTTTTGTTTGGTCCACTTTTAAAACAATCTTCCACTGTTCATGTGCTGTGAATTGGATAGCGGCGTAGGGGATAATACGAGCCAGTGTCGCAGAGTTGCCCCTCCAAAGGGCCCGCAGCCCTTCGTTGTTGTATGTCCTGCATAAGAAACCCCATGCGGCTCGAATCGAGTAAGGAGTTTGACTGTAAGTAAAAATTTCTTTGAAAAAGGAAAATATTGCGAAATCTTAATGTAGGAATAGGAATGTTGCATAATTTTGCTTGTTTGTAAATCAGGCATTTGTAAATCTTTACATTTTGTGGTATTAAAAGGTCAATTAAATTTAAATAAATGAAATTCTACTTGTGTTAGGTCTACTGAACAATAAGTATGGCTTTTAAAAAAAAAAGTAAGCAAGTGGCATAATTTACCTAATTTGGAAATTAATCTTCGTCCTATCTAGAGGCGCTATCGTCGTTTTAGCGATGGCACCAGCGATTGCGCCGGCCAAAAGACTTGTTATAACTACTTGTGTATTAGATAATCCATCTGAAAATTTACTTAAAAATTTAGTGTAACATTCATTGGCAATGTTGTTAGAATTGAGTCTTAAGTATTTTTCTTTATAGTTCATTTGTTTCCTAATATTATTATCAATGACTTTTTCCATTGTAATTATTGCTACATAAAATTTTTATTTCTATTTTTTTCATAGTTTAGTTTATTTACAAAAGACTTGGATTGAAATTTTTAACAGTTTTAGAAAATGCATTTTCTTCACCGGTAATTTTTGAAATATATTTTGAGACTGCATGTGGTGTGTTACAGTTACCATATGAAAATGATTTCATTTATTTCATAGTAAAAATGATATTTCAAGAAACAAACACATCAAAATGTTTCATTTAAGCAAAATTTTATGTAAACACCTGATTCTTCATCATCATTTTCATTTTCTTTCTCTCTTTGTTCCACGGCGATTGCGTCCGGTAGTACTTGGAACAAGAAGCTCAAAGAATGTGTGAAAATGAAAGACAATATATTTTCTAAAATCCATGTTTGTAAAATCATTGAAATAATGCATCATTCATATTCGTTAAACAAAAGAATTACTTTTTTTTTTGAACGTTACAAATTTTCAAAAATGTTTAAAAATTAAACATTTTGGGCAAAGGAATTTGCTGGAGTATTTGATTTAAATGGAAACTGTCAAACATTTCTAAAATCGTATTTTTGTATATATTTTGAATTTTATCACGAACAATTTTGAAGCATATAAATTTTGTAGATGTTAATTTTTATATACCGTACAAATACCGACCATTTTTGTTTTGAGAGTTTACGGGACATGAGGTAAATTTTTTTTTTCAGTTTATATATTTACTTTGCCAAGAAGCATTGTGGCGTTTGAGTTTAGGATCAGCGCTATATTTTTTTAGATTGAGTGTTATTTTGTTATTAATACCTTAAATACACTATGTAAACAATTTTATGGAAATGGAAAGTGACGTACGATGCATAGGAATTTCCTATAACGCTGGATCCCTTTAATATTTAAATGGGTAAAAAGACTTTTTTTAATTGTTAATATCTCCTAAAATGTATTTGGACATTTGAGGTTCTGGTAGCCAATTTTATCAATATATACTCATGTTTTATAGAAACTAAGCCATGGTTGGGAATGGGATTTCATACCATCAGCACTTCTTCAACTGATAGTATTTCGTTCTGACCATATATAATCTTACCATTTTTCGTGATCATGCGTTCATTAAGTCGTTTCTCATGAGTTTCCGGTAACACTTGCAAAGATGCGGCAACAGATGGGGACACTGTCTTCACAGTCATCGTCAGTGTATTTTTATCAACAATATGCGCCGATTGATGATTCATCGTTGCACTTTAATTTATATAATAAATATATAATTGACGGTACACAAACTGTTTTTAAGTCACACGATAGAACTGAATTTTATTTACATTTTTCTATATAATGAACTGTCAGTTATATATATAATGTTTATTTTATAGAACCTCGATGTTCTTGAATTAGATGCATTTCTTCATGATGCACGATACAAGTATTTTGCAACCTGCAATAAAATAAAACAATGGATTAATAATAAATTATTTATTATTGTTGCTATTGTAATTATCATATGGTAATAATAACATATGTTTAATTATATTCAACAATATTTTTATCTCGGTAAAATATGTTTAGCGTTGTAGTTTCTAGTAATATTTTGATGCCACAAAATTCTGTAGAAGAATAAGCAATCGATTGTACTTATTCTTGTTTATCACTTTTATAATATCAACTCTAATTAATGATAGAGCTTAGAGCATATATATATATGGAGAGAGAACCCAGTAAACAATTTGGTGAAGTTCGAGTCACTCGTACAATTCTATTCTAACGCTTTACAAGTTCTCTACCTGTCACAGATTTTGTGTTAGTTTTTCATAATAATATTCTTTCTTTTTCCAACATCATTCATTAAGTATTTCTGTTTCTTTCCCACATGGATATATTTTTTTTAAGTTCACTTTCATCTCATTTATTCCAAAGTGAGAGAGAAACGAGATGCGGTTAGACAAGTAAAATATATTTTTCACCGTTACACTTGTATACTTGTATAATATTTTGTTCAGTACAGTATGTTTAAAGTATATGCTATCCTTTTTCAACAAATATTTCTTTAATGGTAATAGACAGACGCTATCTCCCTCAATCCCCGAATATAATGTATTTAAACGAAGATAGTATCCAGCGATGGTAAGACAGAGGTTTTAAACCTAACGCAGACCTGCCGATCGTGGATTTTTGAATCACCAAAACAATGTAAAAAACTAATATAACGAGTATTGTTGAAGATGAATAATATTCATTAAAAAAATAACGATCCGTACTAAAGATTACATCTATTTATTTCTTAATTTAAATATTTATATTTTGCAGACTCTAAAAAGTCGAATTCCATTAAGTTTTATACCCCTGCTAGTGTCAAGTTTATAACTCCGGTCATAAATCATAAACCGACTCCGCTTTTAATTCAGCAGTGAACCGTCGTTGCGATCTCTGTATAGGTCATAAAAAGGGCCTTTCCTATGAACGACTGAATAGAAAACGCACGCGTTCCAGACAAAAAACTCATGATATGTAATAGAAATTAAGTAGAATTTAATCCAAAATGTTTACTGGGACTGCTATAAATGATAGAGCCAGACGTAAGTTGCATTTTCAGCTTGACTTTTATTCACATAACGGAGGTGATAATGCATAAAAGTGAAGAGAATAGAAAATTAGATGGTATAAATATATTTAAACCAGAAAGAGGAGGGGATCCCTAGAGCCCAATTTCTAGCTAATCACTGAATTGAAATGAAGTTAGGCAGATTATTACGTATTAAATAGCTACTTAACATGAATCATATGAAGGTTACAAACATATTTAGCGTCAATCATATTTGTAAATTATTTGTGACCTATTTGCACGGAGTGTTGATGCAATAACAGGTCAAAGTACGCAGTAGTTATTTCATTTATTCAGTTGTTTATAATCATCTAATAAATGTTGGAATAAACAAATACCTATTAGGTTTAAACAAGAGTGAACAGCGTTTTATATCTATATCTATTACACATCAGAAAGCACTGTAAGAGGGCGACATAAAGAGCGAAATACAATTTGAATTATTCAATAATTAAAAATCATTATACAACTTTTTCAATTATGTTCTGGGCATACAGTAATTCTCTGAGTAAACACGCAATTCCAAAAACCAATAGTAAAAATTTAAGTTTTTATATGACATTTTGAAGTTGAAAGAGTTCAATTACAGTTCAGTTTCTCACAGTCATTCATATGAAATGTCTATTTTATCGGCTACAAATGACGAAACCACTCCATCTTACGGAATACAAATGAAGATAAAGTTTATACAAACTATAATTAAAGTGAAATAATGATAGAAACGTCATAAAAAGGGACGCTGCCAAATAGATTACTGGGTTATAAGAAATTAATTGTACCAGTCTCAATTTAGCTTGGTAAAAACCAAACCCATTAATTATAACACTAGTTCGGGGATTAAACTCGAGATTTTCTTTTGAAATTACAAACAAAAGTTATTTTAAAGAAAAACATTTAAAGGGCAGCATTTTGAAGAGTTGTATCACACTAATATTGCACCATGTGCAACGAAATTTGTAACTAACTATTTTAGTATGTTGGCTAGCGTCCATTATTTAGCTAAAGTTATACATTGTTGGACTTAATTCTAAAATCATACATAACCTATTATTATAAACTCTAGTTAACCTAGTAGCTTATTTTCATTCAGGGTTACTGTTGTTGAAGTGACTCCAAAATGTTACTGGGTAGGAATTAAAATTAAAATTAAAAATTTTCTTTATACAAATTTTGTCAAAATTTCAAGTTAAAAAGTTAAATTTTTTTATGCTACTCGCTATGTTATCCTAAATAATATTATAAAGAAGCTGTGGTGTAATTTTTATTAAAATCGGATGAAGCGTTCATGAGATATAGTGGCGACAAGTTAACAAAAAATCGAGATAAACGCAAAATAAAAAAGGATTGTACAAGTATAAATACTACCGCGCTTAAAAATGCTCTAAGTCAAGTAATATTTGAAATATTAGCATGAGTAAATTGTTAAAATATTCTTAAAAGTATAGATAATAAATCTAAGCTACCCCTTAAAAATATATATAATTTCACTTACTTTATTCACAATTCTTACTTTCTTCTTATTTTATATATGCACTTTTTAAATAAAATATAATATACACCAGAGCAATAATTTGAAATAATTTTTGATGTGAGCTGCAACTCTGTCCGACCAATAATGGCAGAATAATAATGAATGTCAATATTTATTAGGTCTGAGTAATGGCAAATGGCAAACAACAATTAGTACCTGCTTCTCCTACTCTACATTTTCAGAAAGTACAGGTAATGTGAAACCCTGAAATGTAGTATATCCTAACATTGGTATGTACAATGTACACAGGATGTTTTATATAGTCATAATTTTGTTTGTGATATGAGTTTCTGCCACAAAAAATTATATAGATTTACTCTACAACAATATTTGTATATAAAAAAATATTTTTGAAAACATTAAGGTTATTTTAAATAGTCCCGACAAATTTGAACTAATTTACGATAAGGGGCTTGTGAACTAATTATTTAGCGGTGATTTTTTTATATTTTTGGTTGTAATATAGTTAGGGTTACGATAATTTTCAAGCATTGATAAGAGACATTTAAGTGCTAAATAAATAAAATATGAAAAAAGTAGGTAATTAATAGCTTGTTTTACTCTTATCAACAATCAAATTAACAAAATTTCGACAATAATTAATGAATTTGCATTATAATTTATAACTGCAAAAGTTGAGAAATTCCTTGCGAATTTTTTTTTAGCAGATCCTCTGCCTAATTGGCTTGTGTCCTCATTTTTTAGTGGTCGATTTTTCAATTGTTAATTGAAATTGATGTTAATAAATGTGTATTGGCATGTCTATTTTATTAAATATCCAAATGTTGACGGAGATATAGCAATTAAAAATTTGAATTGTAGTTTTAGCGCTAGAACGTCAGTTATTTGTTAAGTAGGTCAGTGCTGTGGTAATGTTTTGTAGCTGTTGGTAGTCGAAATAATCAAAACAAGTCAAAGAATAATAAGTTTTTAATTCATTTAAGCCTGCTAAGGCAAACATAATATTGGAATTTCATTGTTCCTTGAAATAGCTGTAAATAATATTTGATATTTTGATATATAAATACATATAGCAGAGATTTATGAGCTGTAAGGTTGGCAGGGGTTTTGATGCCACATGCATTTGGAATGTGTACAACGTTGAAGTCTTTTAATAATTAAATAGACAAAATGACTTTTTTAATTGTTAATATCTCTTAACATATAAGGAGTTATTAAAAAATAATTGAACATTTGAGGTTCTAGTAACCTACTTTATCAATATATAGTACACTTTTATAGAAATTAAGACATAGGACACAAGCCCATTACGTTAGGTGATTTACAAATATACGAAATATTTTTAGATTTAAAATGTCTAGACTTATCTGTGCTCTGCAAATTGTTAATTTGTCTAGACCAAAACCCATTAACAGAAAAATAAGACAAAATTTACCATTTACTGATTGGGTTGGTTTAAGAAAAGACAACGGACTTAGAAGGTTACTCCCCTCTGTATTCAAAAAGTCAGGTTTCAACAGGGTCAAGGACTGTTCAATAAGATTATTAACTAATGAATTGAATGAATAGTCCATAATGTTTAATCGGGCAAGGTCTAACATGTAACTTAAAGATAAGAGCAAATGAAATCAGTGATTATTGAAATATGTTTTTAATAATTTTAAATAATGTTGAGCATTCAGATAAAATCGTAATTAAAAGCCGATCAATAGAAGCAGCAAAACAAAATTATTAAAATGGTAAACATTCATAATTTTAATAATAAATTATTATCTCTACTGTTGTCATGGTGAATAGACTCTAATTATTAATATATACTGTACCATAGAAATTATTCTTAACTTCATTATATTTTACTGATAAGGATATAACTGTAAAACTAATAAATATTCTGAAAATATGTTTTTATCTAATAGGTATAAATTCCTACTAAGAGTTAAGCGATTAAAGGTACAACCTTATAAAAACTTAGATGACTGCTTTTATTTGTTTCCCACTACTACTAAAGCCTTCATCACAATTTGAAATGAAATGTTTTATCACATTTTATATTACAATTCTAAATAAAAGTATAAATTGGGACAATATAATAATAGGATAGTTTTATCAGTCTTAAATATAATCATTTTAGTTGAGAATACCGCTAGAATGCATACAACTCGTATATTTTTCTCGTTGTTTCCTCAAAACACAATATTTGTAGTTGTCTCACTAATGAATAGAATGATCGATATCAGTATAATAAGTACTTAATAAATATTTAACTAACTACATTATAAAAGAAGAAGAATTGGGAAATAAGCAGTGAACTAATTAAATGAAGTTCAGTGTCTTATATAATTATGTGAATTTTAAAAACAACAAAAGTTATATAATCAAAATATTCTGATTGTTATGTCTTCAAGATGATTATTAAATAATAATGTACTTTTTATTCATATTTATAAACATATACACGTACAATCAAGATTGAAATTATAAGACACGCTCCGAGCAAAAAAAGAAACGGTTCAGTGAAGTTTAATTCAGCTTCTGCAATACATATATGCGCATAATAATAAAATATTTAGTTGTTTAAATTATTTATAACAAAATAAGTGAAATGAAATCATTGACGGAGATGTAATGCCAATGAAATAACATATTTCTAGTTTTAAATTTTACTGTTTGAACATATTGATCGTTCGCAAACTCAAGCGTTAGAAAAAAAGAGAAGTAGATAAAATCTAAGTAAAGGCAATACGCATTATTCTTTTTGTTGGATGTAATACACATTTGTATGACGTTTTCCTAGTTTTTCATACAAAACACTTGTTTCGAATTTATAATGCTTTGTAGATTCGTATACAAATTTGCAAGTAACGCTATAATCACAATTTTATTAGAGTACACGTGGGTCAGGGTTATACGTATGTATAAAATAAACACAGAGTAACATGAAAAAATACACTTATTGCTAGTATATTTAACCTGTATTATGTATTACTATAGAAACTTCGATATCATAACCTAACTTTGAAGTAATTGCGTTGTATAAATCAAATAAAAATCTCTTATTAAATAGTTTTGATAGACTTTGATCAAATTCTATAATGCGAAATGTATTTAATTTTCATGGTCAATAATCACGTAATAACTTGAAATATAATATGTTGACAAAATAGATATCCTTGACAGAAAATATTACTTAAAATAGATCATGGTTCTTAAAATATGTACTTACTTGTAAGTTAATAAATAATATACATAAATCACAGTAAAAATAAACACCACATAATTATTTGTGCTACATTATTAATATAATATGTAAATAATAATTTTTTTTTTATTAATTCATCACTTAAAGATTATTTAATATACTGTATTATTTGTTTTAGAAAAATATTTTTACGTAGTGAAATTCATTAAACTGTAAATAATTACAGAAATATTACTAATCAATTTGCGATAGTACAGTGTAAAAATACTTTAATAGTTAAGACTGATCATTAGTAATCAGAAACACCAAAACATGTTGCCAACAATAAACGAGTCTGAACCGATTTAAGACGAAGTTACACGAAAATATTTATATTATTTAATTGTATTTAATTAACGTGCTGATTATGTAGATAAGCAGATAATAGTTTGAAACAATCAGTAATTCTACAACTTTATAATGCACCAGAAATTAATGCAGTAAATGTAATAAACAGAACATATATTTAAATAAAACTTATAATATACTATGAAATAAATACTTTTATTATTTAATACATTCTTTTTACTAAGTTTTATGTAATAATTAATACCACATCATGTATTTAATTATACATATTAATTCTAAGAATTAAAATCATTTTTCGTTCGTTTCATAATTAGAATAAGTAGTGAAGATTAAGATTCAATAAATTAAAAAAAATATTGAGCTATATTTGTAGACTAAACCTGTAAGTTGTCTTCAGCATGATGAATGAATTACAAAGCTGCAAAGACCGCAGAAAGAATAATAGATGAAATTAACGCAAGGTACCCAGTGCTGTAGACTTCCTTCAACTTCAAGAACTTTCCATTGTCCCAAGCCAAATGACGAACTCCATTAACAATATGATAAGCTAAGGGATACGCCAAAATAAACTTAGCTGTTAGAAGAGTTGGGGTACTAAGATGTAGATCTTGAATTAAGTTGATGTAGTGATGAAAATCTGCAGGAAGAACTAATCCTCCAACTCCTAGTGCTACAGTATAACCTGTCAAAGCTATTCCAGTAATACGATGGCTGATCGACAGGAAAGTTGTTAACTGATATTGGTAGATAGACAAATGAGGAGATTGTGGTCTATTTAATTTCATATTGCGGACATCGTGAGATTCTTCAACAGGAGTCTGAGCAGGAATAGCACGAATTGTAACACAACGAGCTGCACTTAAGGTTTGTTGTGGAATACCTTTTAAAGCAGCCAACTTTAGTGATTTACCACACAAAGCTTTCGATATATTTAAAGCCATGATTTATTATAATTGATTAAACACTAATTTAAAGAAAATATGTTTTAATTATAAGAAAGTTACATAAACACAATCACGTCAGAAGCAATTCTACCAGTGTTACCCGATGCGACTTTTAAAATATTTGACATTAGCTCTAATTTTAAATAGTTTTAAAATGCTAAGTAGATTGCATTAAAATATGAATAAATTAATTTAAATAGTTAAAAATGTCAATAACTTTATGATTATATTGTTTATATTTTAATTTACAAGTAAATAAATAATGTAAACTTGTATTACATTGCCCTCTTCACGATAATAGTATAACTTTGAAACAATTAACACTGTAATAATTTAAATTCAGCAAAAATGATTCCAAACTTAACGCCGTTGTATTAAATGTTATATACAGTTGTCTTAAATTAATTATATATAGGTAGAATTCATATTAATCGTAAATAATATAATGAAAGTAATTATTTTCGTTATATTTCTTAGTAATACCTTAAAATAATAATATACATTTTTCTGTTGCACTGCCATCTTTGTACCAATATCACTACTTTGAAAAAACTGATTTAAATATTCTCGCAAACTTCAAAAGCTGGAAATATTCTTTCAAATATATTTCTTAATATAATCATTTGAGTATATTATGTACAAATATTTTTTATCGAAACTTTTTTCTCTCCTGGTTGCATAATTTGTTCAGCTGTATCTCGTAGTTCACGTCCTTTTGTTTCCGGTAAAAGTAAAATCAAGAAGCATGCTACCAACGCCATTATACCACAAATAGTTGTTGGAATAAACCAAGCTACAGCTCCCTGCAATAACATTAGGAATTGTGTAATAATACTAGTGAATTACAAGTTTTATTAATTGTGTTGCTACTAACCAATAGATCAACTATATAAGGCGCTGATATTGAACCAACATGGGCCATCGTTGAGCTTGTACCAATGGCGGAATTTCGACAAGTGGTTGGAAATAGTTCACTGGTTTGTAAGATTACAACTGAGAAAACTGCGCTGACGCAAAGTCGTCCACCAAGACCTACAGCTATTAAAGCCATTGTACTTTCTGTAAAATAAATTTATAAATTATAAACAATTTTATATTCATGTCCTCCTAAATTTCTAAGCAACTTACCTTGTGGTATAGCCAATATCGACATTAAACTGATGCCAGCTATTAAGAATAATATAAAAGAAACTTTCCGCCTGCCTAGCCACCTGTTGTTGAAAACAAATTTTGTTTTAGTAAGAAGCAACATTTCCTTTATTATAAAATACTATGTTATTATCCAATAATCAAACCTCATTTTAGAATGTTTTTTTAATTGGCTTATAACTATAACAATAAAATTCCAATGTTATATCTTCCGTGACAGGGTTAAATAAAATAAAAACTTATTATTCTTTGACTTGACTTGATTATTTCTACTACCAACGGCTACAAAACATTACCACAGCACTGACCTACTCAACAAATAACTGACGTTAAAATGCATTTCACGTCATACAAATATGGCCGACCATTTCTAGCGCTAAAACTTCAATTCAAATTTTTAATTCCTATATCTCCGTCAACATTTAGATATTTAATAATATAGACACACCAATACACATTTATTAACATCAATTTCAATCAACAATTGTAAAATCGACCACTAAAAAATGAGGACACAAGCCCATTATATAAATACACAAAAATAGAATTCAATTCTTTTGCGTTATGACGTCACAGAAGAATTTAAAAAGAAAACTTGACGTAACAACGAATTCGTAGTTGATTCATCATACTACTTCGATTTAATTTTATGGTTTACTGTATTATTCTTACCGTAGCATCGGCAAGGGGATTATGTAACTCGGGGCTTCTATTGCTCCAGTAAGTGCCACGTAGATATAGCGATTCGCTGAGAAATTATCTCCGTTTAGAGCTGTAAAATAAAAAAATTAATATAGTTAGAAGGTGATTCGTAATAATGTCACTTATTTTTCCAACGTATTCTGATGCGAGACCTTAAATTTCTCCAGCTAGAGCATTTACATATATTATTTACGTCAGACAAGAAATAATATCATTTGTTCATCAAGTATACAAACCTAATGCATAGTAGCTTAGCGAAGTTGCACACCAGCAGTAATGCACGATGAATAGTCTATTTCTCAACTCCGAGTAACTGTACAAGTCCGTTAATTCTCTCATGGACTCCTTCAATTTGACGGCTAAACTTTTGGGAACTTCTTTAACTTCTAGTTTTTGTACAGTATCATTTTGTTTTAAACCTTCTTTATGAGCGATATCGTTATAAATATCACCGAGATGTTGAATAGAAGAAACTTTCTCACGACCGAACACTATTCTATACGCCTCAGCGCGGCGGCCTTTGCTGATCAGCCAACGTGGAGATTCGGGAAGAAACCTGTCGAAAATATGTTAGGTAATGCTGTTATTACAAATATGGAATAATATGACGGATATTGAGAAAGCGGTGAAGGTAATCCAGAAGGAAATCCAAAAATAATTTTTCAAAACATAAGCAAAAATATTTTATACATTTTTTGGTATTGTATGTGTATGTTGTATAAAAGTGCACTATATATTGATAAAGTGGGTTACTAGAACCTCAAATGTTCAATTATTTTTAAATAACTCCTTTAATATGTTAAGAGATATTAACAATTAGTCATTTCGTCATTTTGTCTCTTTAATTATTAAAGGCATTCAACGTTGTACACATTCCAAATGCATGTGACATCACAACCGCTGCGAACTTTACAGCTCATAAATCTCTGCTATATGTATTTATATATCAAAATATCAAATATTATTTACAGCTATTTCAAGGAATAATAAAATTTCAATATTATGTCTGCCTTAGCCGGGTTAAATAAAATAAAAACTTATTATTCTTTGATTTGACTTGATTATTTGACTACCAACAGCTACAGAACATTACCACAACACTGACCTACTCAACAAATAACTGACGTTAAAATTCATTTCACGTCATAAAAATATGGCCGACCATTTCTAGCGCTAAAACTACAATTCAAACTTTTAATTGCTATATCTCCGTCAATATTCAGATATTTAATAAAATAGACACGCCAATACACATTGATTAACATCAATTTCAATCAACAATTGGAAAATCGACCACTAAAAAATGAGGACACAAGCCCATTGAGTAGAATATATGATTAAAGACTAAGCTCATAAATGTCTAAGATTAAAATTACCAGCAATGTAATAGTAAGATAACTGTCGGTACAGATATTGCCAGCTGCAGGTCTCGCCATTTTGGAACGTAGAAAGCGGTGAGTGCTAAAAACATCATCCCCAAGGGGTATGTCATGTTATAAGTGATACTCATCCATGCTCTATGCTTAGGACCTGCTATTTCTGTCACTGAAATCAAAATATTACGTTTGTACATAGATGCATTGTTTTAGTTATTTGCAGTGGATCCGATAGCATCCTACTCTTGTACTTACATATGGTATAAGCAGAATGGTACGCCCCTGCACCACTTGCTCCAATAAGAACCCTCATTATAATAAACATCACATAGCCTTGAGCAGAAGCGGATAAAGGGGCTGAAATAATGTAGAGAACGGCTCCGCATAAGAAACTTTTCTTACGTCCATATCTGTGTATTGAGAATTGGTTAGTTAAATTGAAAACGGCTTTAACAAAAACATCGATTTCTAGTTAACCGAACAATGATTTTACTGCCTCCATCAAACTAATTTACATGACTGATAAGGCTTCAAATAGAATTATGCTAAAGGTGTTAATTAGGTTGCATAATATCTTGGCGCTGTGAAATTGTAATGTGTAAATCTGTTGAAGCTACTCTTAAACAGATGTCACCAGTAGTCTAAAGTATTTTACTAGAAACTTTTGTTTTATTTTATATCTAAGAGAAGGTATATCTATGCTATGATTTATACGTGCGGCACTGGATTTTCGATACTTACTTGTCTGACAATATTCCAAATACGAAAGCTCCAATAAATTTACCGATAGACAGAGCCACTTGGACGGTAGATCTTAAAACAAGATTATCACATACTAAGTCCCACTGAAAGAAGAGATGTAAATTAATATTTTAGTTCACAGTGCCACCTTTCAGAAATAAATATACAGGCTTGATAAATATCTGAGTGAAAAAATGACAGAAAGTTATTTAAATTCATCCTTTAAATTAGCTTAGTTAAGAGCAAGAGTACTTTCTAGTAAATCTTTCTAGTAAAGTGTTTTATCACCGGCTGCTAATAAAGAATATAATTTTTCGTTAATATATTTAATGTAATTACAGCACACCTCCGGAACAATGGATACACCTTCTTTTTGCTGATACGCCATGTGATAACCTCGTTCTTCACACGAGACGATTGCCGGCTTATCTTGTGTTCTAGTGTAGTTTAAAGCATTTTGGTAGCCCATTTCGTAAAGCTCCGCGTAATTCCAGTCATAAACTCCGCAACTTAACAGCGTGTCCAGTCCTCTAAAGAAGAAAACAATTGAAATTATTCACAGCACTTGATGATTTCAAACACAATTAAAATCCCGCCATAACTGCTGTCGCCATCTTGTATGTTATGTATAGTACATTCAACTAGATATACAGTCCTTGGCCTTCTTAAGGTGAAACGATACTTGGCCATTTTTGCTAGCGAAATATAGATGGCGGTACTATACAGCAAGTTAAATATTACCAAAAAAACATGCTTTTTTATGTTTAAATCGTTTTATGTAAGTAACTATAAACGCGAATCAAAATCTAAAGCTGCAATTAGTTAGATGAATAACGTATCTACATTTTAAGCTTTCTTCCACTGACTTTTAAAGAGTTGGAATCGCAAAAATTACTTTTGAAAATTAGCATTGTTATATTTTCTAATTAAATTCCAATTTTTATCTATCAATCTATATTTCGCTAGAAGAAATGGCCAAGTATCGTTTCACCTTAAACATATAAACTGTTTCAGTAAATAGAAATTTCTATACTATAGAAGCTGTACTGAATAAGACTGTACTAGTGCTATAATTAGTATAAATATGTAATATTTCTATATTTGTTAGTCGCAAACAATGAGGTTATTCTTTATTATTTGTCATTCTCTCATAAGACACAATCTTAAACAATGATTTCCTTTCACATTCTGTTAAATATTTCATTCTAATACTTTTTAATTTATGTAATCAAGATAAATACAGCAACTTTACCCTGGAACGCTGACGTTTCTCATTTGAGTCTCAGTCCACGTGGATAGCTCAGTCACATGGCACCAATGTGCTTCCGGGAGTTCTCCTAAGAACACATAGGATGACACGTGGGCTCCATTGAATAGGCCAGGAGTAGCGGCCATTATAAAAATCATCCTAAACAAAAAAGTACGACAACAATTAGATGTACATATTCTATAAAATTAATCTAAAGCAACACAAAAATGGCAAAATTGATTCCTTTTTTATCTCTAAGAACAGTGGTAATCTAATGGTTTTAACGTTTATTGAATAGAGTGGTGTGTCCGCAAATAATATTCTAGCTTTTTTTATTTAGAAATGATTTGAAAAGTCAAAGAATATACTTTTACTTTTTAATAAAGTTACTTTATATCTAAATAAATATAAAAAGCTACCCAACTGCAATGTTAAGCTTAGTTTTAGCTAACTAGTTTTTAAAGAAACAAGAATATGACACACCTTCGTTGCCGCTAAGCCCGGGGAGAAATTTCAGATAAACGAAATACCGGTTGTTCAACGTATAAGATAATAAACAGTGTGATGTTGTGCGGGAGGCCGTAAAAATAAGCGTCCACTTATCGGCATGGAAGTCATTGCACGTCATCGTATTATGTATTCTCTGCATGGTACTCATGCAAGTGCGTTCACTGTTCAGTATCGAATGCCTCGAAACGGTGCATGGATAATCGTATGACTTTAGAACCAAGCAGACGAGAAATGGAAAGACGCGGACGTTATTCTGCTTACTTTTGTGTTGGCAAAAAAGGAAAGTCATAGAGGAAAAATGGATACACCTCTAAAAGTTACTCATGGAAGGAACCCTATATCCACTACTGATGACTCGACGCACACCCTTGCTCCGGTGGGAATAAGTGAAATATAAAACCTACACGTGAACACGTGTTATTTTTATTCCACGCTGACAACTGGACGCATGCCTTAAATCTCAGGCTCGTAAAATATTACACGATAACTTTAAGCATATCATTAATTATTTCACATATTTATAAAACAATTATTGACATACCATAACCAAATTCCCCCTTCTCCTAGTTTTGCTAATTTCTGCAAGATTACTCCATCTTCCGGATTTGCGTAAGAAGTTTCGGCATCCAGATCTCCCATTTTGAATAGGTTAATTCATAAATCACTTAAAAACACACAAAATTTAACATACTCTTTAAAACTATCTAATATATATTATTTATTAGAAAAACTTTCACTTAAATAAAACAGTTTTATTTTTAATTGTCAAATATCTTTGTCAACTTAGCACAGATTCATTCATATTTAATTGAAATAATACTATAAACAAGTGAATATCGAACGATTTACTTTCAAAGTAAAGTAAACAATGTAACACGAGTGTTTGCTTCTTATTACTTTAATGTGTGATACGAATAATCATTTCCTAATCTTTACAAAATCACTTAAAGACCTTTGCACGTATTTTATTACCGTATTATCTGAAACACACGTCTGTTATTAATTCATACTATTGGTTTAAAATCACTTTAAATATTTTATTGTTATTTTTTTAATAAGCGCACGATGATGTGTAGGATTTAACGCGTTACCCCGACCACGAGTTCGAGCACGTTTATCACAAAACGCTCGGTGGCGGTGTAAATCTATTTGAACAACTGCCAAACATGCAGCTGCCAAAAATAGATATCCATAGCATATTATAGATTGCAGAAGACACACGGTTTTATAATTGTCTGGGATTTACAGATGTAGAGTTTACTGCAGACGCAGACTTATTTTCTAACCTATAAATCTGAAAACCTGTAGACTTCAATATAATTTTATTATATTTGTGGACAGTTTTGGGTTTGGATACTTGTGGCGGACTCGTTTATCGTCTTACTAGTGGTCGTATAGTTCGAATACCGATTTCAATTCTCTACAAAATCTAACAGGAAATGGAACACGTTTTCAATTTTAAGCCGCTATCTCTCATGAATAGTGCTGTTCGCTTTTATAGGACATACTTCTTTGGATAATGGATTAAAAATAAAAACTTACATAACCTCAAAAGCAATAGATGGAGTTCAATTGGTAGGCTCAATCAAAAACATGTCGCGAATATTTTTCTATTTTATTAAACTGCATTTTGGGATAATTTTTAAATATCAATTTCTTAACAATGTAAATAAACGTTTACGAGAAATGATTTTTCGCCCCTTTGAAAAATAACGGTTGTGAATTATGTTTTCTAAGTCACAGTTTGTTATGCTGATAACTCGTAAACCGAAACGCTTTTCTAAAAATTAATTACAAATTTGAAATCAGCAGTTAAAATTAATTTTTATGAATTTGTATATTAGGTAATATTGTTTACGTAATCGGTAACTTTGTTACGTTCGATAAACCTGAAATACATATAACTGTGTTTAGCGAGTATCGATTATTACGCAAGTTAACCCGTTTTAAATTTTGTGTATATTTATTTCTTGGAGATTACCTTCACATACGAAATTGGACAACTAATTCAGAACAATAGGAGAAATAATAAACTTAGGACATTTTTGCAAATAATACATACACCTTTTTGTAATAGGACATTCTATTTACTTTCTAATTATTTAGATAAATTTAATAACATAATTTTTCACCTTCATTTAAAATACAGATCGAACAGATCTGAAAACAAATGTTTTACAAATTTACTTTTAAATTATTATTAGCACTTGTTAACATTTAATAACACCGAACATAAACCACTGGCTGCACTGGCTGCGTGCATCTATCAACATCAACCTGTTAGTTAATGGATTAATTAAAAATCCGGTTACGCTTTTTGTTTATTTCGTTATGGATTTCTCCAACCTGCTTGAGGTAGTGAAAGCGACTACCGTGTGCAACGTACCTGCCGCATTGACTATCATTATGTCTACCTTAGGTTTGTTTGTAACTATCCATTAGATAATTATAAAGCTAACCTCACTTTTCAGGACGCCACGTTCTGGTGTTCAAGGTCGACTACATTAGCTAATATTGATTAAAGTTGTAATCTGTAAATGTTAGGTTATGTAAATAATTAATTATTGTCGTAAAATAAATATAACAAATCGCAGGTTTGTCTTATTTAGCAAACAATCATTTTGTCTTATTTAGGGTATGGTATGGTTTGGGAAGAAACCATTGCCCTCCACGTGAGGGCAACCTCGTTAAGTGTATATTCACCAAACACACTTAACGTTAGCAAATTCGATGTATTTTTTGTCAGGGTTTTAAAAATTTAGAGACTTCTGATATATTTGATAACGTAATGCAAAATTGTATGTAAAAATTTTGCACGTGGATATTAGAACCCACGACAACTGTGTACCCATAGATAAATGCACACACGACCAACATCTCTGATAGACAATTCCACACGCAGATAACAGCATCAGTAGACAACTGAGCATAAGGGCGTCCGCACACGAGGCGACTGGTTGCAAACCTTAGCCCCGAATCTGCCCGAACCGAATGTGATTACAACTGTGGTGTTAGCAAAAGAACGAACGTGTTTACGAGTGAGATAAAACACACAGCACGAACGTAACTAAACTGATTTTAACGACGAAGCGACTATATTTCTCGGTCGCAGTGCATTGTTTGATTCATGCTTTTGATGATGATATCATCAATAGAGATGTTTACGAAAAGTATTTAAATACATACATACAATCAAATATAACACAATAGAATCCCCTGTTTTGCTATTGTTAAAAATTCTATAGAGTCACAATACACGGCTCGACATGGCTCGTGATCGTTTTCGTTGAAAACTTCGTTTCGCGTTTAGTTTGCAATCAGTCGACTAGTATGCCTTTCCTCTTGTTTTATCTCACTCGCATACACGTTAGATCTCTCACCAACAACATAGTTGTAATCACATTCGCTTCAGGCAGATTCGAGCTAAGATTTGCAAAGGTTTAAAGGTTACATATGACATTTTTGCAATAGTTTTGCATTTCTAAGGAGAGAAAAATAACAGCTTACGAGTGTCACTTACAGAGATGCCATAAACCATTTATTTATAACACTTTCAAAAGAAATTCCTAAATTTTGAAATGATGTACATAAAGACCTTACATACCTTTGCTTCAGACGCCCTCAATTTAGTTCTCAGCAGCAAAAATGACGCAAGTTAAGCAGCGTTGTTTTTCAATGAAATTATTATTATTGTCTTATCAACAAAATAACTTAAATGACATGCATTCTTGTTTTAAACTTGTTAGAGATACACTTAACCTAATCAAAACGCAAGACCAAAGTGCAATATTAATTGCTATAATTATTTTCACATTACGTTATTTGTGCATTTGTCATATTCCTTCATTTGCCTTATCTCGAAAGTTGTGTTCATTTCTTTTTTTTTAAGTATTAAGCTATTTACGATTTTAATTATGTTTAAGCTACTAAACACGTGGGTATTCATTTGTTCACCCTAAAAATAAGCGTCGGTTAGTCGTCAGTAATCGTTTGCGTTTATCGGATAAACATGGAAGAAATTTCTTTTGAAATATACATCGCAGAACACATTTATACGAGTAAACATACCAATATCGCTAGTATTTACTGCGTACGTCTTATGATTCCCTTCTCTGTCACGTTTTCTTCGAAAATTCAATGCTTAACCTATTTCTAATTCAAGACTCAATGTATTCAAATCATTAAAATTAATTATTTATTATAAATTATTACTATATTTATAAGAATAACCTATTAACATATTTGTATTAACCCCGCCGCTAGGTGTAATAATAATTTTGATAACAAAAACAGCATCAAATATTTCAACAATGACTTGACAATCGATGAAAATCTTTCTTTGAAAATAACTTGTGTCACTTTGGACTATGACATGTTTCCTATAGACGTATCGCAGACGCAAACACGTGTTGTGTAAATAATTACGAACACACCTACATAAAACACACACACAATACGCATACATTGTATGTAATAATATCTTATCTATGTGATATAGCACCTTGGAAATTCCTACTGCCCATTAGCTACTTATCAACCTACTTAAAGGGACTGCTCATTTTTAGGTTAGAATATCATTCGGTAATTTCCTTAGTTTTGAATTCTATGAAGGTGTTTTTTATGAAGCTATACCTTTTTATTAAACGGCTTGTATGTAATTCTGCTAGCTTATATTTGACAGATATATTATGCAGACATGTACAATTTGTTATGCAACGTGTAAAATGAAAACGATAATGTTATATAGAAGAAAACATCCGTTTTCAAATGACCAAAACCGAATAAAATAACTAACTTAAATGTATTTGTATTAGGATCGTTTCCAAGTGATGTTGCCCCCAAAGTAAACAATATTTTTGATGATATCAGTGATATAAAATAATTACTAGATGAGGATCTAGTTTTTCGCGTGACCGCACCTTCACAGTGTGCGTAAACATGTCATGGTCCAACGATCAAGTGTGGTGTGGCTCTAAAAACAGAACACAACAGAGTGACATCAATTCCACGAATATTTGATCAGTTCAATATTATCTACTAAAGATAGAAGCCATTGAGTATAAATAAATATCTTACGATCGTACGATATATAGCGCAGCATACACAAAGCATAAACTCATGTATTATTATTTTAATTAAGGTAACGTTTTATTATTCCGAAAATTAACATATTTATACATAACTATTTTTAAATATCTGTAATAATAATATTGTTAGAATACTATTGCTTAAATAATGTCGTAATTCTTTTCATTGAAATAAGGAAGTAAAGAAATCGGTGTATATTAAATTAATGAATAAATTATTATTTTCAATTAATAAAATGCAAAATTATTTATCAAAGATCTGAACTTCCATGCGACATCTATTGAAGAGTAGTTTAACTCGATCCCGACTTCACAACCCATGCGCCTACAATTTATGCAACCTAAATAACACTGCTAAAAGACTAAGTTTATGAAATATATAATTTACTAGCGCTTAATAAGGAAAATTTAGGAAAAAATCAGAGGAAACTGACTCACTATATGAGAATATAAATGAGTATTACATAATCATGAAAATTAAGTTCATGGCAATATATTACCTATATTATATCATTACCTATATTGCCTATATATTACCATAAATTATCAAAATTATTTACTCATCGATATTTAACAACAGTTACTTCGTCCTGTTACTATGTACATGCATTGTAGCAATAGCAAATATGAATAAAGTACTCAAAGTAAAGGTAAATAAAGGTATAAAGGTTAATTACAGGTTGTAAATCCAATCAAATATTAACGCCTCCGTCCACCCCATCATGGCGGGTGTGAAACTTGCATCATTTATGACTCAAAGGTAGTTTGTGGATAGCTATGACCTTGAATTAATACTTTACAAGCAACAGTGGCGTTTGTAAATGAAAAAAGCAAACGGTTAGAAAATTTTAAAAATCAGGGAGGTTATGATCGGTGTCTTAATTTCTATAAAACTTTACTTTATATAGATAAAACTTGCTAAAAACACCTCAAATGTTCTACTATGTTAGAAAGAATAGAAAGTTATAAGAAATACGTATTCGATTCCTACCCTCTTCTCTTCTATGAATGCCCATCTGCTTTATACGACAAAGTGTAAAGAGTATAAACAATATTAGTCAAACAGCAGTTGCTATTTACAGCTAGTTTATGCAATCTATAAAGTTTTGATATTATGATAATTGTGAACAAAGAAAATTAAATCGATTATTTATTAATTCTATTACGTCAAACGCATGATAAACATTATGCGGCAATACAGAAATTTAAATTTTAAATAGCTACGAGTATAATATCTCCGTTAACTTTTGGATATTTAAATAATAAAAATAACATTGTATATATTAAGGACCATACATTAATTACTCCGTTTTACATGTGACAAGACATGATAAATAAGGGGGAGGACTTATCAGATTCGTGATGGCACATCTAATCTTAAATTCGACTTCCAAAAAGAAAACTAGACCAAGAAAACAAATAAGACTTTTTTAGACGTCTGACATCGCATTAAGAGCAGTTCAGAATGTGTGACAAGACGTGACAATGCGCACGGATGAATTAAAAAACCTTAAAATTATGTGATGCAATTTATGGATGACCTATATTTCAATCAAAAATTAAAAGAAGTACACAAGCCCATTGTTTGAACTTTAAAAGATGCCGGTGTGAATGAAGTAAGAACCTTTAATTTCTACGTCACTGTAAAGTTAAATATTTACATATTAATTTCCAATAAACCTTGTCTACCACCTTGTAAAATAAAACAAGAAGAATACCTTTCAGTTCGCCTTACGACACCTACTAAAATGGTTCGAATAGACGACCAAACTCTGGAGGAAGCTTTGAGCCACTCTTTACTGCGTGGAGATTTGAGGGCTCTGTGGACAGTTCGAGGTAGTGTCGATCAAACTGGAAGATTAAACAAAGACAAATATGACCGAAGAAAAGCTAGGCTTCAACGAGCGCAGCTCTCATCAGCTAATGGCGACACAGTTGAAACCCACGACCAGTTTTACAGAGATCACAAACTCCTGCTAGTTTTGTTTAGAGCTCTTGCTGTTATGCCGATTCTGAGATCTTCTCCAGGTGAATTAATATACAATGATCAAAATATCACATCATAATTTTCTAATAATAAATGTTACATATTTAAATTTATTAGTAGTGTTATTAAGGTTGCGTTTACAAACTCGCTGGCGTTTGTTTGTATATATATTTTTTAATGTTGGTTTATTTTCTTCAGGTAAAGTAACCTTCAGTTGGAAATCTTGGGCTACAATCTATGCCATCATCTTCTACGTATTTGCAACAGTAGTGGTTCTAATCGTTGGCCACGAACGAATTAAAATCCTGCAAACGACAAAACGTTTTGATGATTATATTTACGCAATTATATTCATTATATTTTTGGTGCCCCATTTTTGGATTCCATTTGTTGGGTGGGGTGTAGCAGGACATGTTGCAGAATATAAAACAATGTGGGGGACTTTCCAGGTAATATAAAACGTACTAAACAAGAGAAGCGCAAATTATATTACAGTTTACGAATAATAAAAGCGTGGGGTGCCTTTATAATACATAATTATTACGAATAATTGACAGCTCCGCTACTACCGGGTTACTGGACACTCGCTGCAGTTCCCACATCTAAAGGTGATGATTGCAATCATTTCGGCGGGGTGCTTGATCTGTGCGGTGATGTTTCTTCTGGCCCTTAATATGCTCCTCGATGGGTTTCTTCTCTGGCACACCATAGCTTATTACCACATCATCACCATGATTAATATGAATTGTGCTTTGTGGTATATTAATTGCCGCGCCATCGGTGTTGCCTCCAAAAGTTTGAGTGACAGATTTAAAGAGGTATATTAAAACAGTAATATATAAATTTCTATCAAAGTTCAGAACCTTTATGGTTATGTTAAATATTAACAGGATATGAAGGAAGAATGCACGGCGGAAGTTATATCTCATTATCGTTTCCTTTGGTTGAATCTAAGCGAACTGCTACAGTCCTTGGGGAGTGCGTACGCCAGGACCTACTCGACTTATTGTTTGTTTATGTAAGTAAAAAAATAAACAAGCAAATTTCAAACAAACACTCGTAAATATCTAAGCTCCACACCTTTTCAGAGTTTAAACATTTTGAGTACCAATTAACTATACTATTACCATAACTCTTTGCAATTCTTTAGTTACATATTTACAACTATTTAATAAAGCATAAAATAAACCATAATAATTTCCAAAAACAGGTTTGTCAACATAACGATTGCCATCTATGGAGCGTTATCGGAAATAATTGATCATGGTTTTGGTCTCAGCTACAAGGAAATTGGATTATTTGTCGATACAATGTATTGTTTTTCTCTTCTCTATATATTTTGTGATTGTTCTCACAACGCTACTCTAAAGGTAATTATTTGGATTTACATATTTTTGTTGAAATCACTGTTTTGATACTATCACCCAACAATTTTTAATCCGCCTCTGGAAGCAACTTCTTCATTCATGCTACATATTTATCTTTAGAAGATTCTCCAGATTTAGGTGTTTGACAATATGTATCTTCACAGGTTGCTCAAGGCGTTCAAGATACACTGCTCTCTTTGAACCTGATGATTGTTGATCAACCAACGCAAAAAGAAGTATGTGCAATTTATTTACTACTACTATTTATTAAAATGCATATTCGTTAAAATGCATTTCACGTCATACAAATATGGCCGACCATTTCTAGCGCTAAAACTACAATTCAAACTTTTAATTGCTATATCTCCGTCAACATTTAGATATTTAATAAAATAGACACGCCAATACACATTTACTAACATCAATTTCAATCAGCAATTGAAAAATCGACAACTAAAGAATGAGGACACAAGCCCATTTAGAACTAATGTGAGGTTATTTCAGATAGATATCTTCATCCAAGCCATCGAGATGAATCCTGCAATAGTAAGTTTAAAGGGCTACGCGGATGTGAACAGAGAACTTCTAACTTCAGTAAGAAAATATGACAAACTTCAATTTTTACTAAATAGTTTTGTTGTTTCAATTTTATATTTTTTTTTAGTCTATCACAACCATGGCGATCTATCTCATAGTTCTGCTGCAGTTCAAATTATCACTTCCCAAAGAAACCCCTTTCAATGGACCAGCCACCACCAATTTAACGTCTGCATAGAAAACTAGCATTCTATTAATTCTTTGGATACATAGTTATATTTTGCGTTATACACATAAGTAATATTGGTAACTTAAAACATAGGCCTCCTTTATCCGTAATACTTTTTAATCAAGCAATTTTATACGTTTATAAAAAAATGGCTACTTTTTAATTGCTTTTAAGGGGTTATATACAGTTAATATTTTCAAAAAAAAAAAGAAAATTATTTTATTTTCGTAATGTACGTATATTTAGGTACACACACAGAAAATTTCAAGTAAATCTGGCGATTATTTTTAAAATTATGTATGTTGAAAAAAAAATGGTTTTTTCAAAAACGGTTATCAAGGTTACTCGGAAACGGCTGAACCGGTCAGTCTCAAATTTTAACACAAGCTTCTTAAGTATATTTTTTAGAAATTAATCGAAGGTTTTATCTCTCCGATAATTATTTTTTTATATAAACAATTAAAAGCCAAAAATTTGGTCAAAAATCGATTTCTTTTTTTTTGAGAAGCCGGCATTTTATCAAAAAAAATTATTTTGCCTAATCTTTTGATTAATTTTTAGATTATATATTACTATTCACTTTTATTTTAAATGCTCCAGTCCAGAGATATAGTGGTTATATACCGAAAGATGCCTTTTTTGAGAGGAGCTCCTGGAGATCAGCTATAGCAGCTTCCCAATCAATATTTTTGCAAATATAAAAATATTTAAATACAGTTAAAAGTTACCATAACATGTGTACAAATTTTTACATTAATACAATTAATAGTCTTCTCAGGAATTTTTTGGGAGAAATTTTGAGTAACTGTATATAACCCTTAAATGACAAGGCTACCTTGTTTTTATTACTTTGTTTACTTTGCATTCCTTATAATAGAGAGGGGAGCGCCAAATTGTCGTCTCGGATATTCAGTATATATCCCCCGGACGTTACCTGAGTAATCTCTGCAATAAACTGCACTTTTGATTTAGTTTAGAATACCCGGCCTTCAGTTATTATTCGTCTGTGGTATCATTTGGTGATTTGTGCTATCAGTCAGTTACAAACCAGCCGTCAACATGTACGCCTTTAGAAACGTGTTATCCAGTGGACTCCAGTTATTAAAAAATACAAAATGTCAAAGGTTTTGTGTAAATAATAAAACGAATTTCAAGACAAAATTTCAAGGATTTTATTTACAAAACTACCAAATAAATTGTGATTTTCATTCTTCGCACGTGCTACGAAAAAAGTGTCATTACGAAATTTTGGACGTACCAAAAAGTGCATCACAAAGTGAAATTAAAAAAGCATATTTAGATCTGGCTAAAAAATATCACCCAGATAAACATAATTCTGATTCTAATAGCAGTGAAAAATTTCTCGAAATATCTGAAGCTTATGAAGTTTTAAGTGATGAAATTAAACGATTAGATTATGATATCTCCGATTGGGAAAAATCAGAAAAAGGTGTAGTCTACCGGGATGAATTTAATAGCGATTTTAAAGAATATAAAGATATAGAGATATTTATGATGATGATGAGTAATAAAACGTCTTCAACTTGAGCAGACAGATAAATGTGAATCCGCCAGGAAAAGGGAAGAAAATATTTGGGTTATTATATTTTTGATACGTTAAATATGCGTAATGTTTTAATTGCTTATTAAAAAAAATTGTTAAAAAAATAATGTGTATTTATGTAAATGAAATAAATATTTTATAACCTAAAAATGTATATGTATAAACTGAATATGTATTTATATATCAAATATTATTTACAGCTATTTCAAGGAACAATAAAATTCCAATATTATGTCTGCCGTAACAGGGTTAAATAAAATAAAAACTTATTATTCTTTGACTTCACTTGATTATTTGACTACCAACAGCTACAGAACATTACCACAGCACTGACCTACTCAACAAATAACTGACGTTAAAATGCATGCACGTCATACAAATATGGCCGACCATTTCTAGCGCTAAAACTACAATTTAAATTTTTAATTGCTATATCTCCGTCAACATTTAGATATTTAATAAGATAGACACACCAATACACATTTATTAACATCAATTTCAATCAGCAATTAAAAATCGACCACTAAAAAATGAGGACACAAACCCATTAGATATATGTTGTAGCCGACTTCCTGCATATTTTATGCACAATCGTCTGTTAAATATTCTACAATTAATTTTAAAAGGTGTTAGTAGTAAATAATATAAATTGAACCAGGACAGGGCTCCATTATACTCGAAATTTTGTTTCACGTTCTTCAGGAAAAGTGTAAGGCCCTTAAATAACGAAATTTCATTATACCGACCCCACACTTTTATTATTTGTGAACTATAGTCGCATAATATATTATTTTCCATTTTTAATTCATTTATTTCAATAACATATATTTTAGTAAATATAATATCAGCCCCAGATTTTGGATTTTAACGTTGTCGCACTTGAAACTTGAATTTTCCAATCCAAAATTTTGTAGTTACTTTAGTGTTACAAGTTACCAATCCAAAATTTTGTAGTTACTTTAGTATTACTGTACTTTTTTGTATTTACCAATCCAAAATTTTGAATCCGAGCGTCCTAACTTCAAACAGAATTAAAAATTATTAGAATCTCTGCATTTAACTGCCTTTTTAATTTCGTTTTACCTGGCGTACAGTTAATATACATCTTAATTTCACAGCAGGTAGGAGTTGTTGAATTGTGCTATCAGTCAGTTCTAAACCGTCGTCAAAATGTCCTCTTTGAAAAATTTGGTCTTCTGTGGAGTCCAGTCAATGAAAAATAAAATAAGTGCAATTTACAAAAAACAAACAGTAGTTAATTCTGAAAATTTGCATTTCACGCGTATCTTTCATTCATCGCCTGTGCTACGAAAGACAAGTCGTTATGGTAACTTTGAAAAGAGTGTTTTGAAACTAATATTAAATGTATCCCAAGCATCTTCTAAAGCAAATTTGGGGAATTCCTTCATTCAACTAGCCAAAGTTTATCACCCGGAAAAATATAATGCTGATCCTTCTGTAAGAAATAAAGTGTGTACCAAATTCAATAAAACTGTTAAGCTGCTAGAGATATCGCAAGCATATCAAAGTTTAAGTGAAGAAATTAAAGAAATGGATTTTGATATTATTGAATTTTCAACAACAAATTATAGAATTTTTAAAGATGGGTTTGTTATAGATTCGGAAACATTATTTCAAGAATTTACAGATGGTACCGACAAAACTTTCTTCGATTGTCGTACTAGAGAAGAAGGAACGATGAAACTTACATTTGAAGAATCAGTGCGTGGAGCGTCTAAACTGGGGAGTATATTTATCACGGATATTTGTCATTATTGTAACGGGCAGAAAACCTATTCCCATGCGAATCGAGCCATCTGTCAGATATGTAGCAACCCGTTACGATGTGCTTGTAGATATGTCAATGAACTGAGTCTTCTAGAAAATGTGTGCACTAATTGTGGAGGTCTTGGAAAATCAGTCTATAAGAAGAAAATAACTGTAGTAATACCTGCTGGTGTTGAAGATGGGCAAATTCTTCAATTTACAACTGGTGATAGTGAAGTGTCTATTAGAATAGAAGTCGAAAATTTTATTAATTTTAAGCGATATGGAACTGATGTGATTTCCGATGTAGATTTTGATGATGATGAATATGACAAGGAATTGAAGTCAGTAAACTTTATGAACAGTGTCGTAATTATACATGATGATTAATATATTGTTTGTTTTGTTAATCAAAATTGAAACAATTATTGTAAAAAATTTATAAAGAAATACATATTATTTATTTTATTACATGTATTATTTTTATTATTTATATTATTATTATTTATAATATAATAATTATATTATTATTATATTATATTATATGTATAATATGTATATGTATAATATATACATATTATTATATGTTGCATCCAAATTTAAGTAAGAAGAGATGGTTTAGAAATGAGTCCCGCAAAATTATAACAACTATAATCAGAATCAAAAGTAATCATTGCAAAACTCCAGCTCACATGTACAAAATTAATATTAAATCTGACGACAGATGTCAATGTGGTGAAGAAGGAACTTTGGATCATATTATATTTGAATGCATAAATTATAGTTTAGAAAGATCAAAATTGAATAGTGGTATATTAGATGTGATTAAAACTTTTCCTGTTAATACTAAATTTTTGTTAAGTGATTCAAAATTAATTAGTGAATTATTGAAATATTTAGAATTGTGTAAAATTGAATTATAAATTATAAAAGATGTTAAAAAATTATTTGATGGTGGCTATGACGAAAGAAAGTCAAGGCAAAGAAGAAAATAAATATAAAAAAAAAATACATATATAACTTATGAATTATTTTTAATTATTATATATTTTAATTATTAATTTGTTAAGCATGATTAATGTTAAATAAACACTAGCACTCAAGGGCAATGATTAAAGAAAAATTTAATAAAATTTCAAACATTTTGCTATTTGTGAGTTATATTCAGGTATCTTACGATTCCAAAAGGTTCAACATATTTACTTTGTTGACTTAATTTTATAACGTCCTTTATATAATCCTTTTAAAAATTTTTGAGGGTATACCATTTTCGAATTCCAAAATATTTTTAATTTAAATACTATTTTTTTCCTATTTAAATATTAGTTTTATCAATAATATACTTATTAGAAGTGATTAGAAATAGACAATTTTCATATACATCATAAGTTTTAACTCAATTTCACCAAATAACTTTTAACTATGAAAAAAGAGTGACACAGTTTTCAAAAACTACGTATATATAAATAAATCTTTTTTTAAACTATTGCAAAAAGAAAATTATCAAAAGGATACGAAAATAATAAATAAAGGATAAACGAAAATAAAGGATTTACGAAAATAATTAAGTAAAAGCGCAGGAAGAAACTGCCAGTAAAATATGTGGCTATTAGAATGTTATTTAAAATATAACAACTTAGCTGTCAAAGCACCAAATTACGCATGCGTAAACGCATTTAAATTTACAGCGTTGTCAAATTTATTATTACGTTTTCAAAATATTTACATTGAATGTGAATTGAATTAATATAAATTTGATATTAATAAAACGTAATTTTTTAACTATTAAACTATTACGAGTATATGCATTAAAATATAATTTTAACAGGCCAGAAGCCATTTAATTGGAAATTGAAAAATTCATTTTCAAAGGTACAGGCCTAATATTTGCTCGTTCCTCATATATTTCGTATTTCGTAATTCCTGTACTGCCGCCAAGGTCTGCACGAATTCATAGTTTACTAGTAATATTGAAAATATGGGTCAATAAAACATTCCATATTAGTAGAATTCTATATTATGTACAATCAGGTACAAATTTTACAAATATTTTTAAGTTTTAAGCGTAAATTTACGAACCATAATAAAGGTTTTGAATGTATGACAAACCCTTAGAAATGTTATCAGGCATATAAAAATTGAAATTGAACTAGAAAATACAGCAATATTCATTTTCAAAGCGTATTTTTGCGCTTCCAAAGTCATTAAAAGTCAGTGGAAGAAAGCTTAAAATGTAGATGCGTTATTCATCTAACGGTTTTGCAGCTTTAAATTTTGATTCGCGTTTATAGTTACTTAGATAAAATGATTTAAACATAAAAAAATATGTTTTTTTTTATAATATTTAACCTGCTGTATAGTATCTATATTTCGAGAATCAAAAATGGCAAATATCGTTTCACCTTATATAATAAAACATTTCCAGTTTCCAACTGCTTTCTTGTTGAAATAAAATTTAATTGCTCTAGATGTAGGAAACTATAAAAAGTGGTGTATGTCCGTGCTAAAATTTACGAGAATTAATAATTATATGATTTGTGTAATTTTAATATTAGTTACTTTAATCAAATCAAGTTCAATATATTTCTTATATTATGGAGTCTACCAAAGCGAAAAATAATGTTTATCCTGATACTGATCCTGAAAATTGTTCTTCAATTGTTGTATTTTTAAATGACGATACTTTTGCTAGTAGATATTATATAGAAGAACTCCAACAAAAATTACATAACGATCAAACGTCATCGTTATTAATTATTAAGCATAAATACGTCGTTCAGAGCCCGCGAAATTTAAATTGTTCTTCTGGATTCGTGCTTTTCTAATCGCACTGATAGAAGTTATACAATAATTGTAACATCAGAAGCGGAGAAAGATATTAATAAGGATATCTTTAAATATAGTTTGCAGGAGTTTGATATGAAGTTGATAATACTGTATAGAAATAACAACGATTGAAGAATTATGCTTGATAAAGTTGATAAAGTTTTAGTTGGATCTGTTGCGGATAAAAATCATTTGCAAAAAATTTTATTTCGGAAGAATCGAAAGAATACGATTTCAATTTTATGCCGCTGGATGAAGAAAATGAACAGCTGACCATCGCGCATTTGCAGGGTGCTTTTTTATTATTATTTCTTAGCTTATTTGTAAGCAATAATTTTCAAAACTTTTATAGAAATTGTTTAAAAGAAAAAAGTTAAATAACGAATCTAGTGCCATCTACCTATCGAAGTTGCTAAGAATATAAAATTCATTGACAACGATTGCAGCAATGTTCGCATCAGTTCGCATCGCTATCAAGTTTTGTTTACCTCGTGAGACGGTGTTTGTGACCAAATTTGTAAATCAAATTAAAATATTATTAAGTTAAAATAGTCTTTATTTTATAAACAATAATAAAACATACACGTGCTTTCGTTATATTAAGGAAAAAACAAACTTATATAAGGTAAGTACTTATATTTTTATATAAATTGTCGCGTGTGAAATTTAAGGTTAGAAAATGAAGTATATATTTTTAAATGTGTTTCCAGGTTTTTCAAGATCATTAGTTATTAAACTATACTGCTGTACTTCTTTACATAAAAAATGACTTCAATAGTTGTTCAGAATGTAATTGAAAAACCCATAAAAAAGGATAAAAAGAAATTGAAGAAAAATTCTGCTGTCCAAAATGTATCTGATTCTAAAGCGGAGGTCACTAAAAGTCCAAAGAAACAGCTAAAAAGAAAATTGGAAGATAACAAGTTAATGCCAGAGAAGGGAAGCCCTAAAAAGAAATTGAAGAAAAATTCTGCTGTCCAAAATGAATCTGATTCTAAAGCAGAGGTCCCTAAGAGTCCAAAGAAACCGCAAGAAAAAAAATTGGAAGGTAACAAGTTAGTGACAAAAAAGGCAAGCTTAAAAAAGAAATTGAAGAAAAATTCTGCTGTCCAAAATGAATCTGATTCTAAAGCAGAGGTCACTAAGAGTCCAAAGAAACCGCAAGAAAAAAAATTGGAAGGTAACAAGTTAGTGTCAAAAAAGGCAAACCCTAAAAAGAAATTGAAGAAAGATTCGACTGTCCAAAACAAATCTGATTCTAAAGTAGAGGTCACTGAAAGTCCAAAAAAACAGCTAAAAAGAAAATTGGTAGATAACAAGGTAGTGACAGAAAAGGAAAGCCCTAAATCAAAGATATTGAAACAATTAAAGAAGTCAAATAAGAAGAAGACGAACAAAAAGAAACCAAAAGAAGACTCAACAGACGAATCTAAAATTGTTGAAAAATCTCAAGTATTAAAGAAATGGCAAAAAAGAAAATTGGAAGAAGAGCAGTCAAATACAGAAAATGGAAGCTCTGAACCAAAAAAATCGAAGCAATCTAGAAGAGAACAAGTACGTGAATACAACGAGCAGCAGGCTGCAAAAGAAAAAGAAGAATCACAGAAGGAATTAATTAAAAAGGCTTTAACTTATTTATCATTGTGGAAACACAATAACTCAGAGTGGAAATTTCAAAAATTGCAACAAGTCTGGATAGAAAATAATATGTTTGACGAAAATAAAATACCAGATGCCAATTGGGAAACTGTTATTGAATACTTTTCAGAATCTATGGGAAAAGTTAGAGACAGTATAACTGGGGCAGCTTTCAAAATTTTAGAGAATAAGGAAGAATGGACTAGAAAATCCGAAGAAGCTGAACTGAATAATGAAGAATTTCAAGACCCAGAACCTTCTGCTACTCGTATTCAAAGAGCCAGAGATATGTTGAAAACTTTAGTTCAATAAATGGTATATGTTCATTACAATAATATGTAATTTATGTAATAAAATTTCTATATTAATTTTAAAATAAAAATATATAATAATTAAAACGCAATTTCTAATTTAATATATTTTTTATTGTTTATATATATTTAACAACACAATTCAAGTGTTCTTTTAACGTTAAATACTTTTAGTAGAGGTGATCGGTGAGAATAGCATCGGAAATTAGTCTGGTAATAAATAAAATAAAAAACTCTTTTAGATTAATTTGATTATTTTCTAGTATTATTTAGTTAATAAATTGAATAATACTATTTTATGCTTTACGTAGTCGTTAGTAATTTTTCATCAGACTGTACTGCAATTCCAAATGACGAAATTGAACTCACGAATTACAGATGTATGCGTAATTATGTTCATTGAATCTGTTAAATAACCTTTCTACTTTTTAATTGAAAGTATAGACGTGTAATTATCGTGAATCTTTGTACTGCTACATACTGTACAATATTGTAATAGCTTACTTAAAAAATCATTTAATAATTAAAATTTATTAAATCGTACAAATAGATAGGATAAGTAGGTTTAATCAGTTTAAAAGTAATTTGTAAGTTTTATGTTCTTCTAAAATTAATGAAATGACTGCCGATCTGATTGAATCATTTAAGGAGCTCGGTCTCAGCGAGCAAAAGGCCAAAGAAACATTAAAAAATGTTGTCGTAACCAAAAACTTAACACAAGCTGTTCATGAGGTAAATTTTTGAGGTTATACAGTAATTTCATTTCTAGGAAATGTTTTTATCAAATGATCATTTTGAATATCATTTAATGTAATGTAATTTGGGCTTTCCCTTTTTAGGTGAGAGGTATTGTCCTTCCTGAAGGTGCTGGAATTTTAATCTATCACTTAGCTACAAAGATTAAACCTCAAATTATTGGTCAACTTCCCTTAATTGTTCAATATATTGCCAGTGGGAAGTTAGATTCTACAACCCGTGTTGATGGTAAAGAGTGTAGTAAACATAATAAATTTTCTTTTTTTTTGTACTTTTGTTATATATTTCACGTAAAATTCCAGCTGCTCTTAAATACATTTTATCACACATTGGATGTGTAGTACCTTCCGAATTAGAAAAGGAATGTGGTGTTGGAATTGTAGTTACACCCGAGGAAGTAGAAAAAGTTGTCTCCAATGTATTGGCTCCTCATCGTGCTGAACTCGTTGAAAAACGTTACAGGTGTATATCAAAATTACTATATTTATAATTGTTTAAGTTTCCATATTTTTTACAATTTACATTTATTATATAGGTTTAACACTGGCCCTCTTATGCAAGAAGTAAGAGCACAACTATTGTGGGCTGATGGAAAAGCAATAAAGAACGAAGTTGATGTGCAGGTAACAATCTCTATCTTATGTATACGACGTAAAGAAACTAAAATAATATTATTACTTAAAATTTAATTTCCAGGTTTTTGATTTGTTAGGTCCTAAAACAGAACAAGATCTAGCTCCTCCACCAAAAGTTGAAAAAAAACCCAAACCCGCAAAAGGAAAATCTCTTGGCAATGATAGTGATAAAATATCTACAGAAGTAAGAAACAAAACTAATAGATCTTTATTAAAAAAAAATTGTTTTGAAGTAACTTTGTGTTGATTTATAGGCACAGACTGAAATTTCTACCAGTGGAGCTAGTACTATAGCTGAGTTAATGAAAACAAAGGTTCATTTTCATGCACCAGGTGAAAATTATAAAACTGATGGTTACGTCGTAACACCAAAGACCCACGCTTTATTAGCGGAGCACTTAAAAATAACTGGGGGCAAGGTAACCTATCAATATTTTCTAAATTTATGAGTTAATGAGAAATTTAATAAGACATTTGTTAGGTTCGTACGAGATTTCCACCTGAACCTAATGGCATTCTTCATATTGGTCATGCTAAAGCTATTAACATCAACTTCGGTTACGCTTCAGCCTATGATGGTACCTGTAACTTACGTTATGATGATACAAATCCAGAAAAAGAAGAGGAAAAATTCTTTACGGGAATTAAAGATATGGTTCACTGGTTAGGTAAGTATTTCCTTTCTAAATTAATTATAAATCCACAGCAAAGTAATATTATTAAATTTCTTTCCAAATTATAGGATACAAGCCAGATCAGATTACTTATTCTTCTGATAACTTTCAACAATTGTATGACTGGGCTGTTACTTTAATTAAAAAAGGTTTAGCTTATGTATGCCACCAGACAGCAGAAGAAATGAAGGGTTTCAACCCACCACCATCTGCCTGGAGAGATCGACCTATTGAGGAATCTCTTTTATTATTCGAGGTAATTCAGTTGTTGATTAGAAAAAGAGTTATAAAAATTACAAGTGTGTTCTATATATTACAAATTACTATTTACAGGATATGAAAAATGGAAAAATTGATGAAGGTTTAGCTACATTACGTATGAAAATTACTTTAGAAGAAGGCAAGCAAGATCCGGTTGCTTACAGAATTAAATTTCTTCCTCATCATCGCACAGGAACTCAGTGGTGTATTTATCCAACATATGATTACACCCATTGTTTGTGCGATAGCATTGAACACATATCTCATTCTTTGTGTACGAAGGAGTTCCAATCCAGAAGGTTAATTGAACGTTTTTTAAAAGAGCCCGGATTTATATGCATTATACATATTTGGCAATCATACGTTCTGTTCATATAGGGGCTTATTTATTTACTACTTTTTATTTTATTAAAATATATTTTGGTGCAAAATGAATTGATTAGATACATATTATAATTTAATTGTTGTTTTAGGTGTTAACAACTCGATTTTACTTGCATATTTCCTAATTATAAGTGCACATATTGAATGATTTTTATTGCATATAAATTCATACTGTGTTTATTAATATAGCATACAATACCATGGCTTTATCAAACGATTGTTTTAGGTCTTCTTATTACTGGTTATGCAATGCCTTGGACATATATTGCCCTGTACAATGGGAATATGGTCGATTAAATGTGGATTACACAGTTGTTTCGAAAAGAAAAATTGCTAAACTTATTGAGGAAGAGATTGTGAATGGTACGTTAATATTTTAACACTTGTAGAGCCAAAGGAATGTATATTCAATGCTATATATTTTAGATTGGGATGATCCTAGATTATTTACTTTAACTGCCTTACGCCGTAGAGGATTTCCTCCAGAAGCAATTAATAATTTTTGTGCCCAAATGGGAGTTACTGGAGCTCAAGGATCTATTCATCCTGCCATGTTGGAAGCTAGTGTTCGAGATGTATTGAATATTACTGCACCTAGGTATGATTTATCTTAGATTTAAATAAGATTTGATTAAACAAATACATTATATACATATATATTTTATTAAATATTACAGAACTATGGTTGTTTTGGAACCTGTAAAAATTACTTTAATAAATTTGGACCCAGCTTTAACTTCTAATCTATCTGTACCAGATTTCCCCAATGCTCCAGAAAAAGGAAATCATAATATAACTTTGTCAAAAGAAGTTTTTATTGAGAGAAGTGATTTCAATGAAAATCCTGAAAAGGGTTACAGACGTCTTGCTCCTAATCAAAGTGTTGGATTGAGATACACGGGTTTTGTAATAAATGTTGTTGATGTAAGTTAAATATCTAAAGATAATAAATATATGTACTTCACTATTATCTTAAAAATTAATTATAAATTTAATATTTCAGATTAAGAAAGATTCTTCAGGAAATATAACCGAAATTTGTTGCAACTGTGAAAGTTCTGAAACTGCTTCGAAACCTAAAGCATTTATCCACTGGGTTTCGGATCCAATTTCAGTGGCAGTTCGCCTTTATGAGCCTCTGTAAGTAGATTCCTTTTAACCTTTTTTTTAATATCTCTTCTTTTGCATTCCATAATCAGTTCTTTATTTCATCAGATTTATGCATCCTAATCCTGAAGATTCTACTAAAGTTCCTGGAGGATTTCTAACTGATTGCAGGAAAGATACTTTGCGAGTTGTAAAAGCTTTGGCAGATAAGTATCTAAGAAAAGTGAATCATTATGAAAAATTCCAATTTGAAAGAGTTGGTTTCTTTTCTGTGGATCCAGATAGCAATAAGGACCAAGTAATTTCATTTACTTTTATATAAATCTATGTATAGATTGGACAATCATAATACATATGTTTGCTTTTCAGATTGTCTTCAATCGAACCGTTACTCTAAAAGAAGACTCTGGGAAAATATGATAATACTAATAATCATAACATAAGAAATAATTACTATTTATTTTAAATATAATTAATTTATATTTTTCATAGTAATAAATTTTATTTAATATTCCATATTGATATATTTTTTTATACATACATAGATGGCACCACATAGCATTACTTACTCAATTCTTTGATGTTTAGAATTTAGTTCAATTTAGTTTGACAGTTAAAAATATTCACGAAAGTACTTTTATAAAAGTAGTTAATTTCTTTGGAGTTAATTAAAAATACAGTCTTAATATAATATTTCGATAAAAAGTTGCAATATATTTATTAAATAGTAAAGCAATATACTATAATACTAAAAGTATTTGAGAAATATAAAACAAAACTTTAATATTAAACATAACCTAATTACAGATAGATACATTCTAATGTGATAACTATTTGGTTTTTATTAATAATTACTATAATGGAAGAGCAATTTGATTTGGAAACCTCACATATCATTGACGTTGTAGATGTACCCGATATTTCTATGGAAGTAACTACCGAAAATGAAGATATTTTCATTGAGAACGAATCTGAAGAAGAACCACCAGCAGATATTGAAGGTGGTGAAATTTTAACCGAAGCAATTGTTGAAAATACTGTAGCACGTAAGTTATTAAATTACCTTTTAAAGCATGGAGTTTTTTTATTTCATAAACTTTATGTGTATTCTCACCACAGCAAAACCAAACGAACAACGTCTTACACATCTTCCAATGTCTAGGATAAAGAGTATTATGAAAATAGATCCTGACGTTTCTGTAATGAGCCACGAATGCGTTTTTCTTGTTACTAAAGCTACAGTATGGAACATACTTTATAAAAAAGAGATATTCTCCTTAATCCATTTTTAATATAATTGATATTTGCTTTAGGAATTATTTATTGACTCACTCGCAAAAGAAGCGTTTAATAATACAGTTAATGGCAAAAGGAAGACAGTACAGAAGAAAGATTTAGATCAAGCAATTGAAAATATTGATACTCTTGCATTCCTGGAAGGATCTTTAAACTTTTAAGTTGAAGAAGTATTTGTTGTAATTGTTGTTGTACGCTTAGAATATCGTAATAAATTCTTATATAATATTTAAGATGTAGTTTCTTTTTATAAATTAAAATTATTCTTGAAAGTAAGAATGGAGTCAAACATTTATTATTGTTTAAACATTATATATAAATAAAACAAATATCTGGCATATAAATTTATAACGCATTAACTATTTAAATATATGGTTCGCCACTTGAGTAAATCTCAGTTGGCAATGACGAAAGTGATTGTTGCTGCATACTGTATACTTAGTATAGTCTGTGCTGTATACTGACAAGATATTTTTATTTACGTTTGTTCCATGTGGATATATCTAGCGTCATTTACAATTCGTCCTTAATAAATTAATCATTAATATATATCAAGCCAGATACTGATTAACATACAATAATTAAACATATGCACAGTTAAGATTCGTTAATCCTATTAAAGAAACCGATTTAAACGTGTTATTTTAACTGTCATATTATTTTAAACATTTGAAGGCGAGAATTTTGTAATAGTTTGGCGCAATTTAAGAAGGTATATAAAACGAAATCATATATTTATATCATTTTAATTGACGACATTAATCTTTTAATATATTTATATCTTATTTATTATGCTTGTATGTGGATGCTTAATAAATTTTCGCTGCATACGTTTTTACTTTTAGTTACTTTCATTATAACCTATAGGTATAATATATTATAATTTCAGAATTAGAATTTTTCTTAATTATGAATTTTCTCAATCTGCGATCTGCGGTTATGATTTCTGGTGATTTCTGGGTAATCTAGCAAGTTTAATTTTAAAATTTTATCTTTTAGTGCACGGTTGCGAAAAATTCTGTCTTCAACCTTCCTGGAGTAAACATTCAATTCTTTTCAGTGTGTTATATTAACTACATTTCACAATGTCATTTGAGAGTCGATATGAGTTCTTGAAATTAATATTGCATTCTTTTAATCAAGAATGTGATCTAGCAATTACAAACATCAACCAGTTGCGCCGTCAGGTAAATATAGTATTATTTTTTCCTCTTTTTTATGTTTACTAAAAGTACCGCCATTTTTGTAGTTACAAATTACAAAAAGCTTTGTTAGGAAAAGATCTATAGTTATTGTTAAAAATAGATTTCTTATCAAAGTTATTTTATTTTTATACACCCCATTTTGCTATTATGTTTCTGGAGCTATTCGCACGCCTACTATATATAACTTTGTATTTTCATAATACTATTATTATATTTCATTATAATTTGTTGTATAAATATATACTTTTTTGATATCACTAAGAAAATGAACTTAATATTTATAACCGTGTATTTTCTGTAATCAGATAATAGCAATTGCAGCATTATGATTCAAATAATGTTTTATTTAACAGGCTAATGAATCAGTCGAAGGAATGAAGGTGGATGGGAAAACTACCGACTTCGCCAAATATTGGCAATCATTTGATGATATTTGTGATATCATTCAAAAGAAAACTTCATTGGTGCGAAAGTTCAATATAGCTCAGACAGGTAGCTTCTTTAATACTAAATTATATAATCTTTTTTATTTTAGTTAACCAAGTAATGATTATAATTTTGTTGTAGAATCATTGAACTTCTCATTAATGCCCCTTTCTAGTACAGCAGGTACGCCAACCAAATCATTTGATGATTTGGTCTCTTGTTTTAGTGAAGGGCGTTCTGCTGATGCTGAACATGAAAAGAACAAACTAAGTCAGAATGACGAAGAGTCTAAGGTACAGAATGTACCACATCCAAGCGAAAATAAAAATATGCTTGATAAAACCGCCCCCAAACCAGATGTCATAAAAAATATTAATAGCATTATTAAAGGTGATAAATCAACTGTACACACAAACGCACTCTCAAAGAAAACTTTAAATGAGGAGCAGCCACTTCAGGTTCTTTATAATAATAGAGTTCCAAAAGAAGAAATTAAAAGTAGTATTCCTCAGACTTCAAAATCTAATGAGGCTAGTGAATTCGTAAACACTAGCAGTGACTCGTTTGACACCCAAAGAAGTAGAAATTCAGTCAAGTCTACTTCTACAGACTCCAATACATATAAACCACGGTCCAGTACGTCTTATTAAAAACATATTATAATGATGTCAATTGGAATTAATGTTTAATAATTTTTATATTTATCAGAAATCCCAGATTCTCCACTTGCAAAACTTGAAATTGGAAATGAAATAATCGTAAAAGTACTTGATGTGCTTTCACCAGAAGAATTTCACGTGTCTGTTGGTTTGCCAAAGGAAATAGAAGCTGCTGAAGCGTAAATTGCTTTTCTTTAATTGTTCTTAAAATATAAAAGTGTTTGTTGTGTTTTAATAATCAAATTTGGTTTTCATTGCAGTTTTTTGAAGAAGATGAACGAGTTTTATTTAGGATTCACTGGAAATCCATTTATGGATAAAGAAACTGCACAAAGGAAATTACTTAATAAAATTTGTGTTGTACAGCATAATGACGAATGGAAAAGAGTTCGAGTTATCGATTGGAAAATGGTAAGTACTTTTCTATTGTGTCCAAACAGGACATTTATGCTCACATATTTTTATAAATAAACTTTAATTTTTAATTAGTGTAATTCTATTATTTCTGTCTTTATAATATTTTATATATAATACGATTACTTGAACAAAAGAGAACAAAATATAAAAATTTCTGAATACAATTATAATCTGTTTTATGATTATTTTAGGAACCACGTATGAATGATATTGTTGGTGTACAATTTTGTGATTTCGGCGGAACTGATTATATACGCTACATTTGGCTCCGTGAGCTGAATCCCGATTATAGAAGCCTTCCACAACAAGCTACTCAATGCTATTTATATAATGTATAATATTTTAAAATTTATTTTAAATTCTTACTTAGATGTTGCACTTACATAACTATATTTTTGTAGCTTAAACCATTACAAAAGAATTGGCCTTTGACTGCAATTCATATGCTGAAGAATATAACATGTTGCACTGCAGTTGTTAGAGAAGTTAGAAGGTAAATAATATAACTTTTATCATTCTTTCCAAAATTAAAATTAAATTATTCAGAATTCTTACAAAAAAAGATTTGAGGACTAACAAGTGTTTAATTGTCATAGAGGTGCATTTGGTGTGGAATTAATCTCTGAATCGAAAAACTTCAATCATTCTTTGGTATCAAAGAATTTCGCAGGGTTTAAAATTGTAGAAAATGATAACAGTAGAGGTATGCTTTAAGTAAAAATAATGACCTAACAGAGTATGGTGGCAATATACTTTGGAATGTTTTGAATTGTTTTTTAAATACATTATACTAAATATTATTTTTGTACATTTTAATACAGATTCTTCTTTTGACTCATACGCAGTCGCTTCTGAAAAAAGAACTTTACAAGTTGCTCCTAAGCAAAACAATACTCCATCGAATGAACACAAAAAGGAAAAATTGGGTATAACATATAAAATATTTAAGAAAATTATTTGTTTATATTTTCGTAGTATATACTTCCGAATGACTTACATTAGTATACAATTTATATAGATAACTTGATAATAACTTTTTGTGCTTATAAATATTTATACATTATAACGTTTTCTAAATTTGTATTGACAATATTCCATTAATATACAATAACTAATTAAAATTGAACTCATCTTCTGCTGTTAATAATTGTTTTCTGTTTTTCTTATAGGTTCTCAGTGTCGTCTTTCCGAAGAAGAAATCAAAGCTTTGGATGACTGTATCATGACTCCAGAAAAAACCATAACAGATCCCAATATAGCAGTAATGGGCCATGCTCCACAAGATGAAAAAACGGCTTGCAAGTTTTATAACACACCTGCAGGTTGCTTCAAAAAGAATTGTGTAAAGGAGCATATTTTCTTGAATCCAGGTAATAATAAACCTTATCATTCTCGTTAGCATATTGTAAACGGAATAGTGAAATTACTTTTCTTCAACAGACGGATGGACCCGAGACCAAACTCCTATCAATAATTTTGCACTTCCTAGAATTGTTCTACCAAACCCGGGTACGAAGTTGGATGTCAGAGTAACTCATGTATCTGATGTTGATAAATTTTATGGAACAATTTTGAGACCATTCATTAGTCGAGGAATGTGTGGAAAATATCGTAAGCTGCCTTTGCAATCACAGATTTACATAGTTTATCCAAATATTTTTATTTGAAATTTTTTTCAGCTTTGCTTTATAAATCAGCTTCAGAACTTTGTCAGTTTTTGAATAGTCTAGAGGTTAGCAATAATCTTAAACCTTTGAAATATATTCCAGGTAAGTTAATAATTTCAATGAAACCTATTTTTTTTGTAAATATTAATACATAATTACTTAAATTAATATTTGTTTATTAATCAGCGCCTACCGAACTTGTTATTGCGCTGTACAGCGTGGACGATTGGTGGTACAGAGCTCGAATCATTGATATTTTGGAAAATGGATACGTTGCGGTAAGAAATAATTTGTATTTAATTTTTATCATATTTTATCTACTAACTACTAATGCTTCTTGTTCTCTAGGTTGAATACGTTGATTACGGAAATACAGCTAAAGTTAAGGATACCGACTTGCGTGAATTTACGGAAGAATTCACACATTTGCCATTCCAGGTAAATAGTCATTTAATTAGTAGATTACCAAGAGATGCTATCTTGTGTTAAATACTAGAATTATAATAATTAATTTTTTTAATGTAGGCAATTAAATTTGTTATTGGAAATGTAAATGTGATCTCAGACGCTAGGAAGAGTCCTGATGCTATGGACAAAATTAGCAAAGTTTTATTATATAAAAACGTTCAATGCGAAATTTTGTGAGTAATATTTAATTTTTTAATTTTCGTATCACAAGTAATCATTCATTAAAAAAATGTTTTTTTTTTATAGAAAAGTGGAAGATACAGCTGTTAGCGTTAGTGTCCAAGACTCTAATGGTTTTGATATCTCTGCCTTTCTGGAGGCTTTGAATGTTGCACGTGTTATTCCGGATAATGATGCGGCAAAGAATTTTAAATAACTTTATAGCTTATATAAAGTTTTATATTTAAAATTCTTTTAAAAAGTTTATTTGTTTTTTATTTTCATACGGAAATAGTTCCTGTTAAGTTTTCAGAATTTATTTATATACTATAGATATTAATTTTAAAATGATGGAATCTCAATTAAATTTGTTATGAAATTTATAGTATTATATTAAGTACAGTATAGTATTAAAATAATCGATAGTACCATAATTGCAATTTAAAAAGTATATATTAACATAATATGTAATATCTTAATATTTTTATAAATAAATGTCATTATATATGCTAACTTTAACTTTTATTGTTATTTTTCGTAGATGACAATGAGCCTTCTTTACAATCTTTTTTTGCTTTATTACGTACAATTAAGATTTGTATATGCTATACATTACGTTAGTATTCTTTATAATATTGTGACATCATCCAATGCGCATACTATTGTACCATCGTTCCATTTATGCTAATTGATGACATCATCATGATCTTATCTCGTAAAAAGCAACACTAGAAAAGGCGGATGGAACTGTGATTGTGTTATCATTATTAAAATATTTAGATTGAATTACATGTCCCAAGAAATTGAATATTATTTTTTAGCTTATTTCAAGTCATTTAAAAATACAAATATGGGTCAGGAGGGACCGAGGGAGTGCGGTCTGTCACAGCCACCCGCCCAACATTGGATCCTAAAATCTCAATTATGTCTAAAATATTTAATTATTCAAAGTTATGACTAGATTTTTTTTATATTTATTTGCCTTGACTTTTAATTGTCATAGCCACCATCAAACATTTTTTGCATATATTTAACATTTTAATATTTAATGTAAATAATTCACTAATTAATTTTGAATCACTTAACACAAATTTAGTATTAACAGGAAAAGTTTTAATCACATCTAATATTTCACTATTGAATTTTAATCTTTCTAAACTATAATTTATTACTAGATACAATTCACAATTTGTGTGACCACTGAAAAAAAGTTATTTTAAGATAGACTGGAATGCAACGGTGACTAGATACAATTGATTTCGTGCGAGAGCTAAGAATAGAACCTTGGTTTGCGTACCCTACGTCGTCATTAATCTCTGTATGGCACTGATAAGGGTTTTATTTTGCAATGTGTTTCTTAGGATTATATAAGTGTTATGATGGTGTTATGTTTACGCAAAATCATTAAAATAAAGAAATAATTTATTTATATATATGTATATATTAAATATTATACAGAAATGTTTGTAGTATAAATTTCGTTGCACTTAATGAGTCATACTCGGGAAAACCCAGTGAAAATGCGCAATCGTGTTAGAAATCGATTACTTAATATGCTCTCATACAAAATTTGAACAGAACTATTCATGAATTATATTTTTGAATAAGATTTTGGTAATGTTACTAATTGTTACTTAGTAATAAGTAAATATATAAAATCTAAAAATGTAATCTTTATTTACTAAGTGTATTGGAGGTTGAATATTTTCTCAAAGTGTTGTCAATAATATTTAGATAAGGATATGAATCAATCTATAGAAATTAAACTTAAATGTCTACTTTTTCTAAAAACCAAATGTAAATATTACATAAAAAAAATTTACGTAAAGGAAACTAACAATATTTTTGTTAAATTACATATAAATTAATATAAAAATTAAGTGAAAGTAATTAATATTTGTTATGTCGGGGTCTCGGGCGTAATATGAGGGTCGGTCATAATATATTATCCACAATCTCACTTAAACACTTAGGCCGTACTTAGCTTAGTTCCTAGGAGTATTAATTGTAAGTAATAACGTATAATCAATCTATAATTATTTTAATTTAATGCTAGCGGTTTTGTTCCTTTTGTAAAAAATCTTTACCGATCATTTGGGCCCCCCAACAAATTTTGATACAGGGCCCGTCTAAGGCACGCTACGTTACTGATGAGGGTATACTCCCAATTAAACGAAACACTATTCCAAGCACAGAAAAATATATCTGTCCTGGAAATGGAAAGTGAAACTATTCTATAAAATATTCATAGAACTTTTGGTCAAAATACACTCTTCTAGGTCTCATGGCAAATTCAATTGTATCCAGTCTCAATTGACATTATTCAGAAGTATCACTATCATAGAATAAAGATAATATAAAACCGGTTGTTCGCGGATTTGACTATGTATGTATCATACTATATGTATAATTTTGGTTTACTGAAACTTTTATTATATTATTTTGTTGTACACCACGAAATGTAGGTGTGTAGCAGTTGAATACATCTCTCTTCTTCTCTCTCTCTCTCGCTCCATGTGTAAAGAAGATACCGACTTAATTCATAACGCTGGTCGTAGATAAGTGCAGTAGGATTAAGAGAACGTAGGAAATATACTGGAGCGTGAGTTCACTATCAACGTTTTGGGCAGTATTAAAGCAGCTGTCATCGAAAGCACCGAGCGTTGTTTGTAAAAGTTAAAAAAGTTAATTGTGTTCAGCAGTGTTATACATAAATAATAAAATGGGTATTAGTAAATTAGCCATTGTCAAATTCGCAGAACTTGTAAGTAAATATATATATTTTAATGTTATTTAATAATTTATTCAGAAGTGTAAACATTTACTTGCTTGTTTTATATACAACAACGCATTCAGGTGTGGTGTTATGGTGGAAGAGTAAATGCAGGGGCAAACTAATTTTATTATCATTTATTAATTTTCTTGCACATTATAATATATCTACCATGTATTTTTATACAAGTTTATACGATTAATAACATTTTTAATATACCTTGATATACATTCTTTAGATAAAAAGTATATATAATTAGATGAAACATTTTTACACATTTTCTTTACAATGCTTTTCCTCTTTTTATTTATCTAAAAAGTGATACATAATATAGTTACTACTTACAGCTGACTCGTGTAATACGTTTTTGTACTGTATTTAATACAAGTTTTGATAAAATGAAGGTTGTGAACAGAGAAAAATAAAATGGATTAGTTATTAGTTAAAAGGTAGTTAAAAACTAAGTTGCACTAAAGAAATTTAAATTTAGAATAAGTGTAACTTCGTTAACTTTTGGTTATTTATAAAAATGAAAACGACAATAGTAAAAATAAATACAAACCTGTTCCGGTTACAATTTATAGCAGTTTTACTTCGTCACTGCTTTTTTATACAATTTCATACTTTTGGATATAAAAACCTAACTTTTTATCATTTGTGGTTAATCGCTTGAATGTAAAATATTGAAATAACCTTCTAAGTATACCATTAGCATGATGTCATAAGATTACACATTCTATGAATTAAACATTATGACTACAATATTATGCCAAGGAATTATATTAAGTAATTTAAATTCCAATTGAATTAATTATGTTAGACACTGAGACGCGATAAATTTTCAATTTAAATGTTTTTAAATAATACCAGAGCAAAACATGGATTCATGATTATTTTACTTAAGCAAAACCTAGTAATATTTAATTTAAAAGGATCTTATTTTATTATGTAACAGCTTTAAAAATATTTAATCCTAAGAAAGTCTTGCTAAAATTTTATAATTTTTAAAAAGTTGTTGTTAAGAAGTTTTATGAGTACTAATGCGCAAAAGGGTAGATTTATTTTTCAAAATACAGTAAAATAGGTCTTAAAATGTTTAATATTAGGTAAAGGTATACGTAACAGGTAATTTTTGCAAATAAACCTTAAAAATAATTGAACATTTGAGGTTCTAGTAACCCACTTTATCAATACATAGTACACTTTTATAAAAATGAAGACATAGGACACAAGCCCATTGTATTCCGGTAACTAATCCGTAAACAAAAAAAAGAAAAGATTATATTTTGATAGCCAGGTACAACGGGTACATCTAACGCATTTATTAAAACCTAATCTAAATGTCACTTAATGATTAATTCATTACTAAGACAGAATTTTATCACAAATAAACAATAAGAAGAAATAATTAGAATGAATTTATTTTCCACTAAAATTCATTACACATTTTTTAGATAAGAATTTGGACTAATGGCCTCTAGAGTTCAACAAGAAATACTTTAAAGGTTGTATGACTAATAGCAGCGTTAAAAAAAATATAAAAACCAATTCGCTAATTCAACTTCGAGTATTTGTACTGGATAAAACAAAATGTAAAATTAGTTTACTGCTTATTTGCACATTGTTCAATATCTGCAAAGTTTTAAGGTTAAGTTATCATTTAAAATCTTAAGAGGTCCTTTTTGAGGATTTTATAGTAATTAAATCACTTTATTTAGACCTTTTTAAATGAAATATTATAAAGTTTCATATAAGTAACATATTACATGATTGTTAGGTAACTGTTAATTGAAAAAAATCTAAATTTAATTAAAAAAATCTGTTATTATTTTTTGTTTTATGTTCTTACAATTAGGTTATGTCTACGTGAGATATTGCATACAGTTAAATTATGTACTAAATTCTAAATTCTGAACACGTTTTTGTCATAACTAGTTATGGGCTGATGCCTGCACGTTGCAGGGGCAGAACGACGAGTACGGTCTGTAAAGTGAGGTCATCGGTCATCCGACAGCCGGTTTTAACTTGACACCATTGTGTTTAACACGCTTTGATTAATCAAAACAACTCTGATAATACTCCTTAATTAAATAATGATTTAATATTGTTAAATAAAAGAACAGAATGTGTACTTTGTTATAATTTAAAACGCAAGACCAACTATCTGAGAGAGAGAGAGAGAGCTCTAAAAAGTTATAAAATAGGGCCCTAAAGTTACAGTAATTTTTAAATAAACTGGTACATAACATTAAGGTTTATGCAACATAAAAACGAGATACTTTTTACGTAAAAAACGTTATCTAAATATCACTGTCAGCACTGTATATCTGTATCGTTTTCCCCTCTCACCGTTTCGCGCACAATGAAATAATAAACACATTGTAAAATAAAATGCGAACATTGCAGTCCGATTTGTTAAGTTATAATCTTTGTATTATTTTCTTGCAGGCTCTGACATGCATTTGTATTGGACTGCATTACAACAGTTTTGAAATTACCGACATTGAAAAAGTTTTGGTAATCACCGGTACATTTTGTGGTTATCTCATTATCCTAGTCGGAGGTTTCGCAGGTAATTATCGTAAAATTATAAACTAATTTTTTAAGAAATTTACATGGATATATATATATATGCTTGTATATTTATTATAAGTTAAATAAAACTAAATAATTTAGCTTATCTAAATTTTAATACTTTGACATTGATGACTTTTTTATTCTTAAATTAGCAGCTGACGTCCATTATTATTAATGCAATAAAATGACGCATCGTTAATAATAATACATTTGATAATAGACACTTATACGCCTGATAAATATGGAACTACATTAACATTTTTATTTATACATACGTTTATCTATTACATACATATTTTTTTATATATGTTTTGTACTTTATATTCTTGTCCATATGCAAGCACAATCGCAAAACCGCGCGGAATTATTCCGCAATGGGATCTATGCCTTATGTATAGTGAAATAAATACTGTTGTATAACGCATCTTATCATATGGTCATGGAATATAAATGGCAAACACTGCATGTAGTATTATATTCACAATTGTTTCTATTCCAGGTCACCTTATGAACACTCCGATTCACAAACGAATCGATATCTTCTTCAGTTTGCTAGGATGTGCTCTCTTTGTTGCCAGCGGTGCCCTTATTATTGAAATGTGGGAGAATGCTTTATTTAAAACCGAAACCAGAAGAATTGCTTTAGCAAAGGGATCATTGGCTATCATCAATGGCGCTGTTTTCTTACTGGACACTATCTTTACATTTAGAGGATAATTTCATTAAAGTTAAATGTCTTTAAAATGACATTCATTCCTCTCATAAAATATATTATAAAACTTATTAGATTTTCATGTGAAAATTATATATTTATAGCTTTTCGCTAAGTGATTTCTGGTATTATAAATTGTAATGCACAAATTCGTAGTAGCAGTTTTCAAAATTTGTTTCTCAAAAGTTTTAGTATACTATTATTCAAAGTGGTTGTAATATAGGATATAGTGGTTCGAATCTTAAATATGAATTTAATAAGCTTTACGCACACTGAAAACAAGACTCTTTAAGCCATATATATACTTGTCACAAGACTGTCTTTAGACAAAACTAATACTTCCTCTCTGCTTTTACAAATGGTGTATTAATCTTTCTACGAAAAGACAATCCTATCTAAAGCGATCGTGTGTTCAGTGTGCGTCTCCGCTAATAAGTGTCGCTGTATTAATTAAGACAAATCAACTCTAACCCTTTCTTTTGTGCTTCCTTAAACTGAGGTTTAAATTTAAAGTAGTAGAAACTGTAACGCCCTCTTTGCAGTGTCTTTGCCGTTACAAAGCCCAATGTTGTATTTTCGTAAATATAGTTCTGCATTATTTTTGTTACCTTTTCTATTAATTCCGTGTAGGCTGTCATCATTCATAGAACTGCATGTACTCTCTTCCAATGACCTTCTGCTATAAGAGCACGGTTTTGTATATGTATAAGTAAGACTGTCCCATTTTTACAACGATTCCTTGTCTGATTATTAACCATAGAGTTTGTACTTTGGATTAAAATAAAAATATCATCACTTTTCACTTTAAAAAAACACCTCTTGTTGAAAGAACCCAGATAATTACCAAGCTGCATCACTAATAAAAATTGGGAGGACTATCCAGACCGTGCTCAACATGAATAGTTATTAACACTTATAAAATAGTAATTATATTGTTAAAAATCTATATTTAAATATTTTAAAATTTTATATGCCTTATAAACAGAGATAAAAATATTTTATATTAGTATGTACAACCGAATAAAAATCATAGAAATATGAAATAATTTAATTTATAGATGTTACGACCAATATATATTTTTCCTGTACAATTAATTTTAAAAAATCCATAAAATAAAACAAATTAATACATTTTTTATACTAATATACAGAAATATTAATGTTAATATATTTTTAATAACTTATTTTTAAGACAACAATGCTTTAAATGTATATCTTTAATAAAAATATTTTTTAAGAAGATGGTTTGTTTCAATGTTTTTAAAAATATGCCTGGTTATTGACAATGCTCGGCCTCGTACTGGATGAAGACAGCGTGGAGCCTGCAACAAATATTAAGTAGTAGCCAGCGCGGGGTTTCTAGCAAAAAGATGATTGTAATGTCATTATATTTGCAGCTCTCTTGTTACAGCCAGTGCTTGTATATTACTGTTGCAATTTATAGAATTGCAGTTTATACTCATAGCATTTGTCAGGGTACCTCCTGGTATTTACAAAACAGTTTTTACTGTGGTTTAAAGTTTTGTAATTAACTCGAATATCAAAGCGCCTGATCCTCACGCTAATACTATAACACATAGATTTATTTAATGTGTACTTCAAAATAATAAATTGCTTCATTCCAATTTTGTTTCTTTCGTTTTTCTGGCTTTTGACTATAAGGACATTTTTGGAGGTGGAAAACTGAGGTACAGAGCTTGTTTAGCTCTGTTGTTTAGCTTAGTTGATAATCATTTGAAGTAGTTTACAGTTATTATTTGTAATATAACTTAAACTGTATGAATTGTAGAAGGAGATTATAAAGCCGAGATGCAAATCGTTTAATAAATAAATACAAAATAATATAACGTTGATTCTATGTGGAAGAATTCTTAAGTTAATTAAGAGATATAAATTTCTACATGAAAAACCATCAACCTAAAAATCAATTGTTTTAACGATTATATTTTTTTGTTTCAATACCAAATTCAATACATTTTTGAGATGACTTCAAATTTACTATAGTTTTTTTTTAAATTTATTCATAACTGAATAATATGGAATTTGATAAAATAAAGTTTCGAGTAAGTGCTTATTTGTTTTATATTATGTTACAAAGTCAAGTTGTTTAATAGATCTTAGGCTCTCAGAAATGTCAAATGCAACGTCAATTGGTTGCATATCAATGGGCCCGTGAACTCTTTTATAATAAATAAAAATAAATAGAAATAAATTGTAATATATGCAGTATTGGCATTTTTATTTGTTAAATATCCAAAACTTGACGGAGTTTGTGTAAAAGAGATGGAAAGTCGTCGGATGTGACGCAATTTTTAGATGACAACGGATTTATTCTATCAGATTAAATCCAAATCTTAATATTAATATTTGCAGGTCAATTTATGAGGGTACTCATGCATAAATCTACAGATGTTTTCTTCAGCTTGTTTAGCTGCATCCTGTTCATCGCTGCTGGGCCTGATATCACTCAATTTTGGAACATTTCTATAAAATAGCAGAAAATTTCTCAAAAAGTAAACTAAAAAAAACAATTCAAGAATCTCTTTAGCAAATTTCCATATTTATACTGAAAGAAAAATTAAAGTACATATTCAGCAAGCTCCAGCCAAATGAAGCAAAGGAACTCTACAACAAGCACACCCCAAACCAAGAAGAAGCCGCCAAAAACTTCTGGAACAAGCACATCCCCTGCACTGCTAAGGGCTCCTGTAAGAACTTCAACAACCATTACAAATGCGATTCCACAAAGGCATCCATTAAATACTGGAACAACCACCGCACATTTAAATCCAAAGAAGCTTTCAAGGACCTCTGGAACGAACACAACAAGTAAGCTAGGACAGAATTCCAGAAATTTCTCAACAAACACCTTACCTAAGAAACCTTAAACAAGCTGCGCTCCTTCAAACTAAATGTAGAATTCTAGTGCTTCTTGAAATACCTAACGATGTCCTAAAAGGAGATTTTCAGGACCCTGTTTAATAAGTTAAGTATTCATCCTTCTCCCATCAAGCTTACAATTCGATACGACTCCAACTTTAAGAAGAATTGAAGTATCTGTTCAACTTAAAATTCGAAGAAATCAATAACTTTTTCTAGACGTCTCATGAATATCACAAGATCCATTGCAACAAGTTGCATTCTTTCAAACCAAATGAAGAATTTTAGGAGCTCTCCATGTCCTTCTGGAACAACTACGACTTCTTCTTCCATAGGAATCTCAAATACTGCAACTCTGTCGAATTTATGGAAAATTAAAAGTATTATAATTGGATAAAACATATTGACAATCATAAACGGCGTTATCTTTCTTCTGGATGATTTCGTTATCTGCGTAATCTAAAGAATAGTTTTTTATATTCCATTACTGATACTAAAAAGTACTGGTTTATTATAATACTGGTACTAAAACAGAATTATGTTCCATAGGAGTTTGCTGTAATTTATTCTATTAGCGAAAATATGTATATGTGTGACAGTTATCAATGTTTCTTTTGCGTTTAGTTCATATTTTTCAGCTCTTTTTCCACATAAATCACGTATATCTTGGACGTATTACTGGTATAAAATATATTTTTTAGGTTATGTTTTGTTTTGATAGTAGTTTCGAAAATAACCTTGAATATGGCTTAATTTCAATTGGAGAAATTAAAATTAAAAATTAGAGAAGTCAGTTTTTATTGATTTGAGTTCGACGTAGAATGGAAAATAAGAAAGCAGTTTTTAAATTGTTTATTAAGTCATAAATTTATTATATTTCTTTCTATAAGGATAATCCAAAATTATATTACAGTTTTAGTAATTTCTTTGTTATTAAATTTTTCGTACTGACATATTTATTTAAGAATGCTGTTTGCATTTACAACGGATCGAATAGGTTAGCGTTGTGGTGGTGGTAACGCTTGGATAAAATTCGCTGTTCGCTTCTAATGTGAGAGGTCTCATTCGGATATGTAAAGCGTAGTGCCGCGTATACGGGCGGCCGAAATTCGTCGAATTACGGTGCCATGCTGAGACAGGTCTAACTCTAAGTACTGTCGTATCGATAAGGGGTATGTATGTATTATGACACACACAGTAGGTTTGTTTGATAATAGAAGCCGCTCATCCAACCCGCCGATTTACGTTCGAATTCGCCGTCGCTTAAATACGGTGCCATACTGCGACAGGCCTGTTTAATGGTTTAATTGGATTTAATATTCTTTGATAGATTTTTAAGCTACTTAAACAATATTAGACTCTACTTTAAAAACCATCTACCTACGAAATCAATTGTTTTATCTACGGGTAAATATTTTGTTTCAATATCAAATACAACATAAATTTTACGTGATGACCTCCAATTAACCATAGTTTTTAAATTTATTCATAGGTACATAAAATGGGAGATAACAAAAAATTGTTTCGCGTTGTGGAGCTGGTGAGTGAATATTTAGGTTATATTTAAATTATAAAAAAGGGCGGTAAATTTAAATAAGAAGGTTGCTCAGATGGCCGTAGTATGTCATGCAATTGATACTCTAGTTAATCTTAGTATTAATTTAGTTTTATGAAATTTAAGTGAGGTACAAAGTAGTGCGACTTCAACATGCGAGATCCATATAAACTCGAGATCGTTTTTATTATTTTCTTATATTCTTTTTCGGCCTATCTGTATGCAAAAATACACACTGATTGTCTGGTTGCTTACCTTCAGGCGGAGCCAAAGCGAGGATAGTTTTAAAATAAAATAGTACTATAAATGGAATCTAAATTATTTTGTACAAATGATCAACAAAGAGTCAGGCTTTTAAAATCTGCACATACAAAATATTCAGTTACCTTTCCAGCACCAAATGGAAATTTAAATTTTCTCCTCTAGTGTCATTTGTGCTTGAAGAAAACTGTTTTTATAAATAATATATCAAATATAAAAAATATCGTAGTGCAAATAACACTTGTTAAACCACTGCTTTGCTTGGATGATATTTTTTCCCATTAAAAAACATAGTTTTCTCAACACGAAATTTAGATTTCTTCATTGTTTTGATAATTACAACAGTAGCATCACTAAAACCACTGTAACTCGTAATTGGAGTATGATCGGAGTTATCATATCTGACTATCTTAAGTCATGTGAATTTGCCAATACTAGCGCCATCTACCATATATGCCATCCTATGAACTTATTGTGTGGTATTTATATATGATCATAATATAAATCTTCTTTGCAGGTGCTAGTCATCGTACTGACTGCCTTACACACACAGTGTGATGGAGCAGTCATGTCCGACCGAAGACTAGTTATATCTGGAACCATAGTTGGCTATTTAATAATTGTTGTTGGAATGTCTTTAGGTAATATGCATCGGTGTACTTATATCATATAGTAAGGTATTATTATGTTCTCCGTTGTATCAGAACAAACTCGATCATTTAATGCTTTTTTGTGTAGTAATGGGCTTGTGTCCTATGTCTTAATTTCTATAAAAGTGTACTATATATTGATAAAGTGGGTTATTAGAACCTCAAATGTTTAATTATTTTTTAATAACTCCTTATATGTTAAAAGATATTAACAATTAAAAACATTTCAAATGCATGTGACATCACAACCGCGGCCAACCTTACAGCTCATAAATCTCTGCTATATGTATTTATATATCAAAATATCAAATATTATTTACAGTTATTTCAAGGAACAATAAAATTTCAATATTATGTCTGCCTTAGTAGGGTTAAATAAAATAAAAACTAATTATTCTTTGACTTGAATTAATTATTTCGACTACCAACAGCTACAAAACATTACCACAGCACTGACCTACACAACAAATAACTAACGTTATAATGCATTACACGTCATACAAATATGGCCGACCATTTCTAGCGCTAAAACTACAATTCAAATTTTTAATTACTATATCTCCGTCAACATTTAGATATTTAATAAAATAGACACGCCAATACACATTTATTAACATTAATTTCAATCAACAATTGAAAAATCGACCACTAAAAAATGAGAACACAAGCCTATTTAACATTTGAGGTTATGATAGCCATCTGTATCATGTATACGGGTTGTGATCTTAATTTTTCTAATTTCTAGGCACTTTTCTTGGAGAGGATCTCGATGGAGGTATAGTAGATTATTTTCTGGTAGTAGGATGTGTTCTTATGGTCATCACAGGAATTGTCGTAATTCATCCATGGCACGGTACTTCAGTGTCTGTCGGAGATACTAAAAATATATGTTTGGCAATGGGTTCCCTGGCCGTAATTACAGGAATCATTTTTGCTGTAGAAGCGTTACTCGGAGCAGACGGTGGTGAATAAATCTGCTAATATGACATTCATTATCTATGAATAATTTTGCAATCAATAAATTAATCTTTAGATTCAACATATCCTGTTGTTTTCATTTTGAATTAGACATATAAAAAATAGTCCGTTTTATTTAAGTAAATATATAGTAAGAGTAAGAGTATAAGAGTAAAACTGTCGGAGATATAGAGTTTTAAGTCTTCACCTCTCTGGTCTGCTTTCGTGTTACTTTGAAACTTTTAAACGCGGATTCTCACACATAGCTTTTTAAGAGTCGGTGCCCTCTCTAGCTCAAAATCTACTGGACCGATTCTTTTTAAATTTTGCACACTCTTTTTTTACATAAATGCCGAGGTAACGCTGTTGAGTTTTTTTAATTTTTTTTATTTTAACGTATTTTAAAATAACAAAGTTTCTGATTTTTTTCATGAGAAATCCATATTTTGACTTTTAAGTGCTGTAAAAAATTGAGAAATCAATAAAAAAAGAAAAACTCAAAACCGTTACCTGCAGAAACTTATCAACTAATAAAATCATTTTGGTTTTTCGATTTCAGAAAATCCAGTGATGAGTTATGAGTGGCACCGTAATGTTACTTTTTTTTGTGACGTTTGCGGAGATTCGCTATCAATGCCTCATTTCTTGATATTTATTTATGAAAATTTTACAAAGTATTCTTCAAATATCATTTTATCATGCAGTAATTATAGAAATAATTATATATTAACTGTGTCGTCCAAAAACATTATCGAAAATATGCTTCATTTTTATCGTTTTGACCTTACCCCCCCCTTAAAACAAGTTGTGCAAGGTACAGTGAAAAGCACAAATAATTGTGTCAACTTCCAAAAATCTTTTGGATATACACACTATATTCAAGGTATATCCTATGTATATGCCGTTGTGATATAAAACCTACACTGTATGTCATATGTATGTGCAAATTCAAAGGTATGTGCATTTTTAAATATTGCTGCATGTACATAGTATGTATTGTCATAATTATTCATTTCATGTATATGCAACATATATATACGGCATATTATTTTCACATTATGGAGCAGAGGTAGTAACTATTAATTAATATTTTTAGATTTTTGCGAGCTAGACTCTAAGAAGGCATTGACATAAAATCAAAATTCAAGTCACACTTAATGTGACTTTCTTTTGTTTTGTAACTAAATTATTTTTTATATTTCATACCATAGTTTTAAGACAAATTTCTCATTTAATAAAAATTAAAAAATGGCGCTCGGTCAAAAATTCATAAACATGACAAAAGTCGTAAGTTTCAAATTAATTCAAATTCTAATATGCCTTGAATCTCGAAAGCAATATTCGAGGTATCCCGAACATTGTCGAATGTAGTCGAAGCAATTCATGTATAAGAGAGATAGCAATATATATATACATACTTTCTTCTAAATCTCGTCGAAAGTAAGCAGACAAATATCTTGTTTCTTTATCACGCGGTGAAATCTGAGTTGTAGAGAAATCGTAATAACGCCATGTCCGCTAAATGGAAGATGTAGAAAAGGAAAGACTATTGGTATCAATAAATTTATGTGACATATTGAACACTGAATAAGCAAGAGAAGTGTACAAGAGATGCGAAATGAAACGTCACTGTGCTATCAACTGTTGCGGCAACCCATAAAGTGATATACCAGATAAACTAAAATTACTTATATGCCGTAAAACGAAATTTAAACTTTATATAGATACATCTCTGCTAATTTTTGTATTTGAATGTTCTTTCGACACAGTTATATTTTCTTGGTTTAATTGTTATCAAATTAACTTGATTATGTATATACATAATCGTAAACTTATTAGGCAGTGGTGTAGCACACATATATGATGTTACGGCAGCATAAATACAGCCAACATAGTAGGAGGTCGTCGGTGATAGAACTCAGCATGGGAAATAGTCCGACTTGAAATAAATTAAATTAGAAAAAAAACAATGTTTGTTAGTAGTTCTCAATAAAAATAATATTTTTATTTTAGATTCTCATAGTATTCATCTTCTTACTTCATTACCTGTATTGCATAAAGGACACTATGATAGTATCTGGAACAATCGTGGCTTACACTATCTACATCCCAGCCACAGTATTCGGTAACTATACATTTTTAAGAAAAATAACAATTTTTTTTTTATAAAATACATTTTTGTGAATCGCAAATCTTCTGTTATCCACAAATTATGCTAAGTTTTATGTAAACGAAACTTAGTAATATTTTATTTCTTATTTAATGTAATTTCTTTTACCTAACGTTACGTTTTATTATTTACGGATATTTTACATTGTCTACTGGATAAATTTAAAAAACAGCAAACACATTTTCAATAATGTTTTTTGATGACACAGTTAATTTATAATTATTTCTATAAGTACTAGATGATAAAATAACATTTAAAGAATACTTTGTGAAATTTTCATAATTAAATATCAAGAAATGAGGCATTGACAGCGAATCTACGCAGACGTCACAAAAAAAAAGTAAAATTGCGGTGTCACTCATAACTCATCACTGGCTTTTACGAAATCGAACTCAACAGCGTTACCTCGGTATTTATGTAAAGAAAGAGTGTGCAAAATTTTAAAAGGATCGGTCCAGTAGATTTTGAGCTAGAGAGGCATCGACTCTGAAAAAGCTAAGTGTGAGAAAAACGCGTTTAAAAGTTTCAAAGATATTCGAAACCAGATCAGAGAGGTGAAGACTTAAAACTCTATATCTCCGAAAGTTTTACTCCAATCAACTTCAAATTTTCACACGGTAAACTTTATATATTGTACATTAATATAAATAAATAAAAATATAATAAAATAGGCATAACACTTTAGCGGCATCGATTTTCACTTAATTTTTGCAAAGTATTTATGTTATATTAAACAAATAAATATAATAACCTAACTTTTATTTTATTTAAATGAATGTGTCAAAAGGTTAGACGAATGTTCAATATTAGCGATATTTTAAAAGCAAGGTGGTTTGCCGAATGATCGTGTGAATGATTGCCCATTCAACCTCGAATAATCAGAACTACAAGAATAATCGGCCACGCATATGTGGTTACAGTATAACACGTTTTGTTAAGTATACCTTTGAACATAAAACTATGTTTGTAATAAATTGACAAACTAAACTATATCTTAAAAATAGTAATATGAAATATTTTTAACAGATTTACAAACTTTTGAAAAATCACAGTTGGTAAGCTGCACAATATATATGTATTTTATTTTCTTAGGCTGATTCACATTAGAACAGACGGCCAACTATGACGACTTTTTTCAGTAGGGTGTATCGCATTAGTATATTCTGCCGTGAGAGTAAAATTATATTTTAATGTTTATCAATACACTGACAACATTGGCTGCAACATGCCCTGTTGGCATGCCTGATGTTAGGTGGCACGGTTATGAAAAAAAATATTGATAAAGTGGGTTACTAGATCCTCAAATGTCCAATTATTTTTGAATAAGTCCTTATATGTTAGGAGATATTAACAATTGAAAGAGTCATTGTGTCCCTTTACTTATTAAAAGGATTCAACGTTATAGAGCATTCCAAGACATGTGAAGTCACGTCCGCTAAGTTGCTATCTCTTTTATACAACAGAGTGTAAAAGAGATAGAATATTCAACACAGAACTCTTATCCATAGAAAAATTAATTGAAATGTTACGTCATAAATATGGCCGACCATTTTAGCGCTAAAACTACAATTCGAATTTTTAATTGCTATATCTCCGTCAACATTTAGATGTTGCAACAAGTTCAAAACAAGCAGTGAAAATATATTTCTGCTTTATAAAAACATTAAACCTTTTTTGAATTTTATATTTAGGAAAAGAACCACCAAAAAAGACCAACATGTATTTTCTGATCATCGGTTGCATCTGCTTCATCATTGTCGCCATTAAGAAGTTGGAACGGGGAGATTGTGAATGGTGTTATTCTTTAGCATTCCTCTGTATTTCGCTTGCATTAATTAAATTAGTCGAAATATTACGAAATCTTAAAAAATAAATTTTATTAGTTAATTTAATCCACCAATATTGTAATCATCAAACTTTAACTTTTATTTGCTACCGTATTTATGTTACTGTTAATAACATATTTTGTATTTTTATAAGAAACCAATAAAGACATTAAAAATGTATTATGCATGTTTTACATAAACTTAATATATTATGTTTTAAAGAAAATATATTATTATTTTCTTTGATTTTAAAGAACGTAATTTATGTTGCTTGCTCTTCAGGCTTAAAAATTTAGCATATATTTATTTAAACCGATTGCGCCATCTATTAAGCAGTAGATCAAAATACAATAGTTTATGATTGAAAATTCAAGTACACATTTCACTTGATTTCTTTCTTCAAACACCTGCTACGTTCTACGTCTACAGCCGTAACTATCTAATGACTTCGATTATTACAGAAGCTATAATCTTTAATCCCATGTATTTATAACTGTGTTTGTTGTTGAGTAAGTGTGCAGAGGTAATCCTTAGCAAACCGTATCTTTGACATGATATTGATCTAAGCAGCTCACATATTTCCAAGAATTCATAAAAATGGAACATCTTTTGTTTCAATCCTAAATAAAAATTTACAAGTAATTTCATAAATTTTATCCTTAATACAAAAATGGTACATGTAAAGAATATTAAATTTCTGGAGTTGGTAAGTTCGTATTTTCTTACATTTAGGCAGAAATATTATCTCCAGAAGATGACAAAATGTATATAAATCCTACATGATCTAATAGTTGAAAATATTTTTCATTTTAACATCATAAATTTTGTCTAAATTTGAAATTTTCAATTACTTCTTAATAACAGACAAGTAATATTGTTAACAGCTGTCTCGAGCAACACAAAGTATTCAAATTCAGCTGCCAACAACTATAAACGTGACAACTCATGAAAAAACAAGATATATTATATAAAGAAATCAAAGATGTATCGCATATAAAGAAAAAGTTATTTTGATATTAAAGAATAATAATAGTGGTCTTTAACGTTATAAAATCTAAAAAGACAATGGGCTTGTGTCCAATGTCTTAATTTCTAAAAAATTGTTTGAAAAAAGCATTTGGTTCGATTGAAACAGTCATTTTTGTGTAATAATTAAAGCGGTACAAATTTATAAGAAGACAACATAATTAAGATATATTAATAGGAATATATTTAATGTGATGTAATGCTTCACAGATACTGATGTTGGCCGTTTTCACGCTTCACTACAAAAGCGACAGTACCCTCTTCGAGAACGACACGATGTTGGTGTCAGGTACAGTTGTGGGTTACCTGATTATAATAATCGGGATGAACCTAGGTAATACATATGAAATAAATTCTAATGTAGACAGTTCTAAGCAGTGACGTAGCTAGAAATTTCGGGCATGGTTAGACCTCTCCCCATTTTAAATGAGCTTGTGTCCTATGTCTTAATTTCTATAAAAGTGTACTATATATTGATAAAGTGGGTTACTAGAACCTCAAATGTCCAATTATTTTTTAATAACTCCTTATAATTCAGGAGATATTAACACTTAAAAAAGTCATTTTGTCTCTTTAATTATTAAAGGGATTCAACGTTGGACAATATTCCAACTTCATGTGACATCACAACCGCTAGTGGCTATCTCTTTTATACAACAGAGCGTAAAAGAGATAGCATATTCTTGACAGAACTTTGACAAGTTTACAGGTTACCAACCTTACAGCTCATAAATCTCTGCTATATGTATTTATATATCAAATATTATTTACAGCTATTTCAAGGGCCGTAACAGGGTTAAATGAAATAAAAAATGCATTTCACGTCATACAAATATGGCCGACTATTCTAGCGCTAAAACTACAATTCAAATTTTTCATTGCTATATCTCCGTCAACATTTAGATATTTAATAAAATAGACACGCCAATACATATTTATTAACATCAATTTCAATCAACAATTGAAAAATCGACCACTAAAAAATGAGGAAACAGGCCCATTACGTACATCCTCAGACGCCCCTACGGTAGCTACATCGCTCGCTCTAAGACTGTCTTATCTTAAGATAATTCACTAATAATAGCAATCTTCTACAGGATTTAATTAAATTTAAATTTAATGTTAATATAAGCGTCTTTAATTTAAATCCAAAATTTCAAATAATTTAAGTAGCTCTGAAGCGAGATATTATTAATTTAAAATATACTATTACAACTTGGCAACGTAGCATATTGTCATGCTTTGCGCGCGAAGTACATACGTTACTATACTCTTTATTTATTATTAAGCCTCATTTCACAATTGTGTGATTGTATTTAGTCTGTATATGTATCAAAAGGCTTACATATATTGAGTACAGTTTCCGAAAAAAATAAAATATCTTATATTGAGTTTACGTAATGTTTGTACTTAATACCCGACTATACTTTTACCTAAGAGTGAACTACCTTAAGTGTGTGCTTCCAAAATAAATATATGCCTTTCTAAAATTCATAATAAACAAACATAAATGATTCGACGTATTTCAGGAGGAGGTGGTGAAGGAGGTGGAAGCGTGTCGCAGAAAGTGAACTTATTTTACATGATATTAGGCTGCATCTTAATGCTTGTCATTGGATTATACAGTGTTAAAAACACACACGATGATGATTCAATCGGCGGTATCATTGGCTCATTAACAGAAAACGATTGGGGCAATGCCATGGGTTTCATGGCAGTCTTCCTCGGAATTACAATGGGAATAGATGCTGCTGTATCTTTAAAATAATAGATTCACATAAAAATTATATACCAACAATTTATAAAAAAATGAAAATTGTAAAAGCTATTAAAAATGTAACTCAAATACACAGGAATCAAGTATAATTAGTTTTATATTCTTTAATTTTAATTTTATGGGTTTCTAAGAGTTATTAAGGTACCATTGTTAAAGAAATCTGCATTTTAAGGTAATCTATAACAGATATAGCTTTAAGAAGTCTCGTAAATTATTTACCAATTATTAATTCATTAATTTACTTAAATTTTATTACATTTATAAGAAAGCCAAATAAATTATGTTTCGATGACTTCGAATAAACGTACAGCGGTAAGGTTCATGTAATTTTTTTATTAATTATGCAATTAAACACTTGTGAATTATTAATGTACTTATCAATTATGCACTAAACGGAAGCCATCCTAAAAGAAACCATCTAGATCCACTATCAATGAATAGACGATGTTTAAGATATGAAGAAATAAATAATAAATATATTTTTGTTTATATATTATATTATGTATTATGTTACATATGTATATATATTTTACAATAAGCGACAATATGTTATGTGAATAAATACATATTTATATGGTATAAATATATTAAGATTAGTCTTCAACCTCATTTTTTACAACACTAGCCTGCTTTAATAATTTAACAATAGTAAAATACATTTTCTCTTCAGCTTCCTTAAGAGCAGTCTTGCCCTCCATGTTTCTGATTTTCAAACTTGGTTCTTGACTTAAAACAGTTTCCACTAACTTTATATTTCCAGTTCGGACCGCCAGGTGCAAAGCTGTATTTCCTTTTCTATCAACAGCATCTACATCAACAGTACCACAAGATAATAATTGCTTAACAATGTTTAGACGTTGATTTTGACAAGCTAAATGTAAAGGAGTCAGACCTTTTTTGGAAGTTATATTAGGTAAAGCTCCATATTCCAATATAAGAGCACTTAAATCTGCTCGCCCATTCAAAGCGGCTACATGCAAAGCAGTCATTCCCTCTGCATTACAAACATTAATATTCATTTTTTCATATTTCTTTGGTGAGGTGGAATACAATTTTGAGTTAGAACTTATTTCAACACACTTATCACATGCACAAAGAGGATGGCATGTAGTAATATTTTCTGGTTGTACATATTTTCGTGTTTCAATTCCACTGGGACATTCAATTCCCAGAAAGTAACAAGCTAATTTTGAATCTCCAACTGCAATAGCACGTAGGAGTCTTTCTATTCGCTTTATTTGATCAGTAGATTCTGGTTTTATTCCAGAAGTGTTAACATCGTTCTCTTGTATTTCATTTTGTTCATTTTCTTCGGCAGTGTTACATAAATATTCTTTTGGATTTCTTTGTTCATTTTCTTTAGTTTGTATATTACTTGCAATAAGTAGCCTTGATATATTTAAATTCTGAGCAAAATCAATAGGCGTAAATTTTCTTTTATTTTCTGACGTAGCATTTGCTCCATATTCAATCAATATTTTAACAATTCCTTCATAGCCCCACCTAGAGGCTAAATGCAAAGCCGTATCTCCGTTATTATTTTTAGCGTTAACATTTATATCTAATCTACAATGTTCTGCAAAATATAATAAAGCTTTCACGCATCCCTCGTGTCCGTTATTTGCAGCTAAATGTAAAGCACAATCACCATCTATGTTTGAAGCTGCAATATTTGCACCAGCGTGTAATAATAAAAGCACCACATTCTGATGCCCTCTTTGAGCACCGTAATGTAATCCAGTACATCCCTTACAATCTGCAATTTGAACATCAGCTCCATAATTTAATAAAACATCTACTATTTGAGGTTTGCCATGTAGTGCTGCTATGTGCAAAGGAGTCAGCCCCCTATCGTCGCAAGAGCTGGCTGTAGGAGCAGCTAATAATATTCGAGCCGACAATAACTTCTGACAATTCGAGCAAGTACACAATGGATGGCATAAACTCTTGGGTTTATCATCATTTAAAATTTCTTCTATTGATAATGATTTTGATATTTTATTTGATGGATTTTTAATAGATTTGCCCCTAATATTATTTAATGCAACATCATACGTAGCAACAGATTTAACACTATTATGTTTTAAAATATCTTGTACTTTACTTTCATGCCCTAAACGTATTTCAGAGAACAGATCCGCCAAACTGGTATCATCACCATCAGTAAATTTATTTTGTTCTTCTTCTGAGTCAGTCTTTTCGTAGCTTAATTGAGATTCCGGTAGAGTTGGCCCTAATAATGCTTCAGATCTAATATGTTCAATTGCGGCTTCTAAACTTGTAATTAGAAATGATGATTCATCGGCTTCGATTTCAGAGCTGTTGCTAAATCTGAATTGTTTTAAGAAAGTAAGTTGAGCAATCCAGTTAGCTAAACCTGTCTTTAAAACAAGAAATACTAAGACAGGTAAAAAATCGTCAACTGTTAAATATAATTCTTTTTTGGATTGAGATTTTTTTGATATAATATTTATTGTTCGTCTAATGCAGGCTACTTTTCCAAGCACTGTTGTATAGATCTCTATTCTTGCTAAAGCTTGTTTCGCATAGGGCACGGTTTCATATAAATCCTTTCGTACTGCTAAATCAATAAGTTGTATATCAGATAAATTTCTAATTATTTTATTGAGACGTGCATCTTCAAATGCCGTACAAACATTTATAGCATTAAATAAATGTTTGTAAACACCATGCAACATATATGTTTCAACAGCTAATTTTATATTTTCGTGGAAATGTCTATTCGTACTAGCTTTGTCTCGGACTCTACTGTTCCCAAAAACATTTTGTAAGCACTGTGTGTACAGAAACCCCACGTTATCTTTCTGCCTCTGCAGCTTATAGTTCTCAATATCATTATTACTTTTTATAAATGCAGAAACAGCTGAATCAATATTCTCCAAGGTATTTTTACCCATACTTTCCGTCCAAATAAAGTCGATGCATTCTCGTAACGTACTTATATTGTTGAAATTAGAATCTAAATTACCAGCTGGTACATCTGTAGCAGAGTTTGGATCTAGAGGAAAATCAACACACCAGACACGGTATTTCAGCAACTGTTTTGTGTAAAATAATTCTTCAAACAGTATATGAACCTCATGGGGCACTGGAGATCCTGGCTGCTCCACAGATACGACTCCATTGCAAACACGTACATTTTTCTCAGACAATGACTGGAACTGTGTTTCTGGCAACTCATCACTTGGAACTAAGATATGCGCTAGGAAATCTTGTTCTGTAAGACAATGTCGTCTCGCTGTACCAGCACGTGGTATACACACAACCCATCCTAAAATTGTACAATATTTATAATATAAATTATTTCTTCTATTTTTCACAAGTGAAAGTTTGAACATATTAAACATATTTAATAATCAGGATTACCTGCTAGTGGAACTTGGGAAAGAATTGTTGCATGATCGGTCTGGAGTTCTCGAAAGAAATGATTCTCTGATAAATCTTCATCGTACCTTGTTGCCATTATTATATTGTTGCAAATAACCTCAAAGTAAAAATTAAACGGAGATAGTCACAGTAACTAGATATTTTAAAATGCGTAACAAACGTACATTATTGAATAACATTATTATGGAAATGCATGAACAGTCACATTTTTACTAACTACAGAGTTTTGCCTTTCAACGTTTGACACTTGCAAGATAACCTGTTTACCACGATGTCTCTGTTTGCTTACTGTTTTTTTTATAAATAAACTTGTTATTGGTAGATACTGGCACAAATTACATGATGTATAATTAATGAATATTGGTTAATTGCACAGATTACGGATAAGGGGAGTTATTTCTAGGGATTACAAAATTATTTTGTTATTTAAATAAATCAGAAGGCACTAAATTATAGTTAACACAATATATAGAGAAAATTTTAATTAGAAAATGACTTTATTAATATTTTTCCATTCAACAAAACTTCTTTTAATAGTTCTCTTTAAACATAACTGCATATCATAAATAATTATAATTTTAAGTAAGAAGACTTTATTTACCGAAACAAGTTTTTATTAATAAAAGGGCTTTACAGAAATAAATAACTCAAAAATAACTTCATAAGTAGAAAACAATTTTGGTTTAGAATATAAATAATCCTAATACTATTAAGTAGATTTGTAGGTTACATTAAAGAAATATTTTTACATATATATACAATACTTATTTAAGATTTCTTCAGCTCTTGGTTAATTTCTGGCATAACTTCACAAAGAGTATTCCATTGAGCAGCTGACAGGCTTATTCCCTTTTTACCAGGGAGAATTATTCCATCTTTTTCATAGTATTCACGAATATCAATCAATACCTTGCCACGGAAGTCTCGCACTTTAACCTGTCGCAATCTCTCAAGAATCCATGTTGGTTCACCACCCTCGTCCGACCTCTTGGATGAACTACCAGCATCCGATTTATTAGGTTTAGACTTCTTGAGTGGAGTTTTCTAAAATCAAAATGTTTATCATTGACATAAGGTTGTCAATAGAAATTACACGTACTTTGCAATATGAAAATATATATTTCTACACTTGATTTAAGAGCATTATTTTGTTATTATTAAGTAACATAGAATATTTCTGATTTGGGAAAATAATACATACATCATCTGGACCTGAATCGCTGTCTGAGGACGAATCCCTTGGTTTCTTATTTTTTGGCATTCTAAACAATAAATGAAATAATAAAAATCTATAGTTATATTAAGATGTAGAGACACGATAACATTTAATGTAATTAAACATAAACAATTTGTTTCATTTTACCTTATAGAATAGGAACTGATAGGAACAATAAAGAAAATTAATGCTGCGATTATTAATTGCAGTAACAAGAACAACTGTCTTACTATTTTTCCCGGCAATAAACTGAAGTGAACTTAGTAGGAATGAAAATCAGGTTCAATGGAAAGTATAACACTGCCACCTATATTCCATAAACTAAAATAAGTAATTTAGCATGGCGAGAAATGAGTTCATTTATTTACAGATTTAAAATAAATCTAATATCATAATATATTTTTTAAATACTTTTTATATGAATCTGCATATTTAAAACTATAAGTTGGTACTGCATTAGCAGCAGAAGAAGATGTAGTAATATATTATTATAAAAGTTGGACCTGTAGTGTTGTAGGTGGGACAGTGTCGTTGTAGCGCACAATTGTAACGATTATAACATTTAAAATATTTTATATTAAACGGCAAAAGGTTTCAAAGAATATGAATTTCAAAAGTTATTATCTACATTGTGTTATGTATGTTAAAATGAAAAAAAATGTTCATTTATTAACGTCATGTTTTTTTCCTACCCTCTTTCCTTCTATGTCATCTCTGTTATACAATAGTGTGTAAGAGATATGCATAATCAAATGTAATATGTGTTCCGCTTTGAACAGTCTATCAAAGATTAAAAATAAGATGGATATATGTTTCTGTAGAAATTTTCTCTTAGCATATTCCGATAATACAATTCTAAAAATAACGACCCTTCTTTTAAAATGCGGTTCTAAATTATCATTTTAAATAGAGGGTACAGAAGCATTTGGTAGGGTGTTTTGAAATTCGTCTAGACTCTTAGTGTCGCGCCTTTGTTACAGCGTTCTGCAGAGTCTGTCAAATTCACTAATTCGTCGTTGAAATCTCAAAAGGAGCGGATCGTTTAATTAGTTAACTAATTTCATCTCCAAAAATTGAAAAAATCTTGTTTTCAGCGCCTGATCAACGTGCAACTATATATACACAATTAAAAGTATAAGTTGTTGCATACTGATCAGGCGTTGTAATTATTTACTTTTATTGCCATCAATAAACCAAATTATTCATCTTATCTGTTATATCTACTGTTTAATCAATCAATTTTAACAAGATTATTTTAACAAGACCTTCTGTCATCTCAAAAAAATGAAAAAAATCTTACTTTTCCTGAAATTAAAAATACAGCATATTTTTCAATTTTAACAAGAGTATAACCTTCTTTCATCTCAAGAAATGCAGAAAATTTTACTTTTGCTAAAATTAAAATTACAACATATTTATCAATTTTAACAAGAGTACAATCCTCTTTCATCTCAAGAAATGAAGAAAATCTTACTTTTCCTGAAATTAAAAATACAGTCTAAAGACAGTTGTGTCTCCAATATGCGCTAAATTTTAAACAGTCTATAAAAGATTTAAAATAAAAAAAAAATATAAATCTGTGGAAATTTTTTCTTCGGATATTCCGATAATAAAATTCTAAAAATACCGACCCTTCTTTTTAAATACGGTTGTAATTTATCATTTTAAACAGAGTGTACGAAAGCATCTGTTAGGGTGTTTTGAAATTCATCCAGACTTTGAGCGTCGCGGCGCTGTTACAGCGTCTGTCAGATTCCCTAATCCTGAACTAAGATCATTCGTCGTCGAAAACTCAGAAGGAGCGGATCGTTTAATTAGTGAATTCATTTTAATTTTATTTTAATTTCATCTTAATATAATGGCTGTAAGTAAAACTTTTTAAAATTATTTTATAATTAATAATTACTAAATTACTTTTATTTCATTACTACGTTAAATACAATTGATTTGAAATAAAAAAAAAAATAATTAAATAACTTTTTTATCTGAACATTTAAAAAAAGTTTTTGAAAACTGAAAAAAACATTTTTGTACGTTTCCTTAAAGTAAATTTTTTTTATGTCCATTTTTATAGCTAGCTAGTTAACTGAGATTTATAATAAACCTTGATTGATACTATTTTTTCCAAGCTTTCATTTTTGTTCGAGTCGAACATACCTCGGTTACATTTTCCGTTAGTTAACTATCGGTCTTTGTCAAGGTTAAAATTGTAAAAAACTTTTTTTAGATTAAACTATAGTTATACGATAACTGCAGCTTATCAGAGAATTAGAAACGGGCTATAGTGTTTAACGACATACACATTTGTGCTTTTCTGGTAATTTAATATGCGATTCATCAATCTTAATAAATACATTATTTTAGATTTAGATTCTAATTCGGTTTTCTTTCAATTTTTATTACTGTTTAGAATTCAGAGCGCAGTGCATTATTGCCTATACAATATATAATATGACAGTTAACTAAATAAATCAATATATTAATAAATGTATTTACAGACCCTTCAGACTCTAGGTATAATGAATAATGAATAATTTAGATTAAATGAAATTAATAAAATTAAACATAATGACAATTCATGAATGAACATTTTTTGCCAACTTAAATTTCTCTAACATTAAAAATGTCGAACCTTCTTCATTTCACTGACACCTGTTGGTCCTAAATATTGAATTCATGTCAAGATAAATTGTAGTTTCTATAAAATTGAAACGTTGGCGTTTTTCCAATTAATAGTTTTTAAAAGAAATTTAAATATTTCATTCTATAATATTAAAATTAACTCTAATATTAGTAGAGAAAAAAATTGAAAGACTTTTGGCATCCTCGGATTTCCCCCTGAATTTCCTGGAAACCCGTAATTTTGGAAAAATTAAAAAAAAACTTGTTACTTTTTGCTGTATAACTATTAATTAATTTTAACAAAAACGGTTAAATTTAATTGCTAATTGGTGAATAAAAAACGTATAAGAATGTAATATTTCTTCCGCCTTCAATTAATTGTTACATTTAGTCTGTAAACATTGTCAGAAAATAATAGCAAAATACATGATTTTCTTGTACTGTAAATTTTGCTCGTAAGTAATGTTGCCGCTCTGTCAGGCGCAATGATGTCTAAGTTTTATTAAATTCGTGGACATTTTTTTCTAATTTTTCAAATTTTGTTTTTTTTTGATTTCTTGAAATTTTTTGAAGCAGTTATGTTCATTATGCTTTAAATTAATGAACTGCTTCATTACATTTTAAATATCTACGCGATTTTAGCTTTTATGCGACCTTTTTTAAATTCATGGACTTTTTTTTCTAAAATTTTTTTTTAGGTTTCTTGAAATTTTTTGATGCAGTTATGTTCGCTAGGCTTTAAAGTAAATAACTGCTTCATTACATTTTAAATATCTACGCGATTCTAGCTTTTATGAGATCTTTTTTAAATTCATGGACTTTTTTTTCTAAAATTTTTTTTTTGATTTCTTGAAATTTTTTGATGCAGTTATGTTCGCTAGGCTTTAAAGTAAATAACTGCTTCATTACATTTTAAATATCTACGCGATTCTAGCTTTTATGCGACCTTTTTTAAATTCATGGACTTTTTTTCTAAAATTTTTTTTTTTGGATTTCTTGAAATTTTTTGATGCAGTTATGTTCGCTAAGCTTTAAAGTAAATAACTGCTTCATTAGATTTTAAATATCTACGCGATTCTAGCTTTTATGAGATCTTTTCTAAATTCATGGACTTTTTTTTCTAAAATTTTTTTTTTGGATTTCTTGAAATTTTTTGATGCAGTTATGTTCGTTAGGCTTTAAAGTAAATAACTGCTTCATTACATTTTAAATATCTACGCGATTCTAGCTTTTATGCGACCTTTTTTAAATTCATGGACTTTTTTTCTAAAATTTTTTTTTTTGGATTTCTTGAAATTTTTTGATGCAGTTATGTTCGCTAAGCTTTAAAGTAAATAACTGCTTCATTAGATTTTAAATATCTACGCGATTCTAGCTTTTATGAGATCTTTTCTAAATTCATGGACTTTTTTTTCTAAAATTTTTTTTTTGGATTTCTTGAAATTTTTTGATGCAGTTATGTTCGTTAGGCTTTAAATTAAAGAACTGCTTCATTACATTTTAATTATCTCCGCGATTCTGACTTTTATGCGACCTTTTCTAAATTCATGGACATTTTTTTTCTAAAATTTTTTTTTTGATTTCTTGAAATTTTTTGATGCAGTTATGTTCGTTAGGCTTTAAAGTAAATAACTGCTTCATTACATTTTAAATATCTACGCGATTCTAGCTTTTATGCGACCTTTTTTAAATTCATGGACTATTTTTTCTAAAATTTTTTTTTTGGATTTCTTGAAATTTTTTGATGCAGTTATGTTCGCTAAGCTTTAAAGTAAATAACTGCTTCATTAGATTTTAAATATCTACGCGATTCTAGCTTTTATGAGATCTTTTTTAAATTCATGGACTTTTTTTTCTAAAATTTTTTTTTTGGATTTCTTGAAATTTTTTGATGCAGTTATGTTCGTTAGGCTTTAAATTAAAGAACTGCTTCATTACATTTTAATTATCTCCGCGATTCTGGCTTTTATGCGACCTTTTCTAAATTCATGGACATTTTTTTTCTAAAATTTTTTTTTTGATTTTTTGAAATTTTTTGATGCAGTTATCTTCGTTAGGCTTTAAATTAAAGAACTGCATCATTAGATTTTAAATATCTACGCAGGAACTCAAAAAAAATGCATTGCTCTTCAAATCATAAAAGTGAACCTTTTCATCATTTTTAACAAGATTATAGTCTTCTTTCTATATGGAGATATAATATAATTTTTTTTTTGGATTTCTTGAAATTTTTTGATGCAGTTATGTTCGCTAGGCTTTAAATTAAAGAACTGCATCATTAGATTTTAAATATCTACGCAGAAACTCAAAAAAATGCATTGCTCTTCAAATCAAAAAAGTGAACCTTTTCATCATTTTTAACAAGATTATAGCCTTCTTTCATTGCATACTCCGACAAAGAGATTTAATATATTGATATATCATAATCTAAAATACTTATTTAAAACTGAATTATAACTATGAAATCAGCAATCAAAATTAAGTTCAAATCCGTTATAAAATGACATACATTTTTCTTAAATTTTTATGTAAAGTAAGAAGGTTATACTCTTCTTCATCAATATATTAAATATCTTTATCGGAGTATGCAATGAAAGAAGACTATAATCTTGTTAAAAATGATGAAAAGGTTCACTTTTATGATTTGAAGAGCAATGCATTTTTTTGAGTTACTGCGTAGATATTTAAAATCTAATGATGCAGTTCTTTAATTTAAAGCCTAACGAAGATAACTGCATCAAAAAATTTCAAGAAATCCAAAAAAAAATTTTAGAAAAAAAAGTCCATGAATTTAAAAAAGATCTCATAAAAGCTAGAATCGCGTAGATATTTAAAATGTAATGAAGCAGTTATTTACTTTAAAGCCTAGCGAACATAACTGCATCAAAAAATTTCAAGAAATCCAAAAAAAAAATTTTAGAAAAAAAAGTCCATGAATTTAAAAAAGGTCGCATAAAAGCTAGAATCGCGTAGATATTTAAAATGTAATGAAGCAGTTATTTACTTTAAAGCCTAGCGAACATAACTGCATCAAAAAATTTCAAGAAATCAAAAAAAAAAAATTAGAAAAAAAAGTCCATGAATTTAAAAAAGGTCGCATAAAAGCCAGAATCGCGAAGATATTTAAAATGTAATGAAGCAGTTCTTTAATTTAAAGCCTAATGAACATAACTGCATTAAAAAATTTCAAGAAATCCAAAAAAAAAATTAGAAAAAAGAGTCCATGAATTTAAAAAAGATCTCATAAAAGCTAGAATCGCGTAGATATTTAAAATGTAATGAAGCAGTTATTTAATTTAAAGCCTAGCGAACATAACTGCATCAAAAAATTTCAAGAAATCCAAAAAGAAAATTTAGAAAAAAAAGTCCATGAATTTAAAAAAGATCTCATAAAAGCTAGAATCGCGTAGATATTTAAAATGTAATGAAGCAGTTATTTACTTTAAAGCCTAGTAAACATAACTGCATCAAAAAATTTCAAGAAATCTAAAAAAAAATTTTTAGAAAAAAATGTCCATGAATTTAAAAAAGGTCGCGTAAAAGCTAGAATCGCGTACATATTTAAAATGTAATGAAGCAGTTATTTACTTTAAAGCCTAGTGAACATAACTGCATCAAAAAATTTCAAGAAATCAAAAAAATTTTTTTAGAAAAAAATGTCCATGAATTTAAAAAAGGTCGAATAAAAGCTAGAATCGCAAAACTATTTAAAATGTAATGAAGCAGCTCTTCAATTTAAAGCCTAACGAACATAACTGCATTAAAAAATTTCAAGAAATCCAATAAAAAATTTAAGAAAAAAAAGTCCATGAATTTAAAAAAAGTCGCGTAAAAGCCTGAATCGCGTAAATATTAAAAATGTAATGAAACAGTTCTTTAGTTTAAAGCCTAACAAACATAACTGCATCAAAAAAATTCCGGATATCCAAAAAATAATTTTAGAAAAAAAAGTCCATGAATTTAAAATAGGTCACATAAAGGACAGAATCGCGTAGATATTTAAAATGTAATGAAGCAGATATTTACTTTAAAGCCTAACGAACATAACTGCATCAATAACTTTCAAGAAATCAAAAAAGAAATTTTAGAAAAAAAAGTCCATGAATTTAAAAAAGGTCGCATAAAAGCTAGAATCGCAAAACTATTTAAAATGTAATGAAGCAGCTCTTCAATTTAAAGCCTAACGAACATAACTGCATCAATAACTTTCAAGAAATCAAAAAAGAAATTTTAGAAAAAAAAGTCCATGAATTTAAAAAAGGTCGCGTAAAAGCTAGAATCGCGTAGATATTGTAAATTTAACTAAACAGTTTATCAACTTAAAGTGTAGCGGATATAGATCAATTAAAAAATTAAACACATTTGAAATATTAATTATTTAAAAGAAATTACATAACTCACACTCGTTGTCTTGCGACGGGCCGAACAGCTAGTAAATAGTATAGTTTTATAGACATTAAGTCATGGTTTGCAAGCCCATTGCTTTTATTTGGTATTATTTGACGTTATTATAAAAACAAATTATTTTGAATTTATAGTAGGTAGTAGGTGAATCTGCTCTAACAGCATTAATTGTTGTTCAGCAGATGTTCTACCATATTTTGTTTATAAATGTTAGAAAACAAAACCTATAATAAATTTATCTAGAATAGCTTAGGCAAATAAACAGAGAACAGCAGTTTTGCAAATTTGTAACACTTTTCGCAAATCGGTGTTTGTAGGTCTTGAGATTATAACATAGATCAAAAATAACTTAGGACATTCATAAACATAGAAGCACAGCCAAAATGCTATTAAATCATTCCAGCATCTTGCCAAGGCGTAGGCAAACGACGACGCCAACGTCACGTCAAATGCCGGCCGGCAACCGGTACTGACAAACGGGTCCTGTTGCATTAAAGAAAATGTATAAAAAGTGAAAACGAACGCAATCATTTATATTATGGTCCTTTTTTATTATGTTTTTGCCAGAATAAACTTAACGAATAATAAATACATGCGTTTTTGTTTATTAGATTTTAATATTTAGGCGTCCCACGCTTTTATTATTAAACAATATATAACATTAGTTTACTCCTATAAGTCCACTAATTATTTTATGCAATCTAAATAAGTATATATTGAATATTGTTTCACCGTCATCCAAAATGTGTGTGTGTGAAATAAGAGCTCAAATTTTATTTATTGCAAAGTTTTGAACCTAACGACCAACAGCAAGTGATATAAAAGCTGTGGAAAACCACCAATTTTTTATTAAGATGGTACACTAAAAATTTACATAAAATTTACGTTTGAGTATATATGTGACTTAAATATTACGATATTATTACTTTTGTATTTACGAGGAGCTATTTTATTATTTATTTTAATTGCCCATTCCATCAATCTAGCAATTTATAATATGTATAACTGACCACATTCTGTGGCAATGTAATAAATATAGCAATGGCAAGAAATGGACTCCAAAAGGCGGTGCTACAGTCTTCGCAGACGCTTCCTGTTAACACCGCCTTTTTGATTGAGAAACCGAAATTTATAACAGCAGTAGCCATGAATAGATCATTCTTGTTGTCTGGATATAATGTATAAGAAGAAGCAGAACAATATTAGGGGCGATAAAAGGCTACGTGCCTAGGAAGCCCGAGAAATTATATATATAAAAAAAAAATATGTATAAAAACAAAAATGGTAAAATTTTATATAACGAAACAAGTAACCAGGTTGAAAATTATATTACAGTGCATTTTACACTAGCTAGCTTGCCCCACAAATTAATTCTAATATTCATTTTATACCTCTCATACAGAAATTGTCTTGAAGCGCAGTTTCAATCTTGCTAGCTTACTATACAAGCTAATTAAAGAGTTACATTGCGTCATTGCGTTGTACGTGGGTTATAGTTTACGTATTATAACTGCAATATTTGTACACGAATGTTCTAGATATAGTTCTATCAGTTTTGTAATGCATATACAGTTCAAATTACAAGAGCTCGGTGGTAATTCATGCTTAAAAGAGGTTATAATATCCGTATTCGTTCCAATATACATTATAAGACAAATTAGTGGACAGTACTTTTTCATATTTATAGGGTACAACTTGTTTTAAGCATGAGGCACCGTCGAATTCTCGTAATTTGAACTATACAGCTTACGCATACGTTAAGTATTTAGATACTTTTAACATGTCTAAAAACGTATCTATACCTATAACTGTATCTAAACGCAACACTGATTTCTACTATAAATTTATATGTATCAGTTATTTTAATCAAAGAGAACAAGGAAAAAATGAACTTGTTAAAGCACTTAAAAATGTTTTTTCCAATAACATTGTGAAATGCATTCAGAATTCAGCTAATTTCAAGTTTACAAGCATCAAACGATACATGTTTTAGTATTTTTGACATCAGAAGTGGGATGGATTTGGAACCAACCATATATTCTTTAGAGTAATAAAATAAAGATGTATCAAACTGTTCTAAAAATAAATACCGAGTATATTTTGTGGAGACGCGTGCCGGATAATCTATTTCGTATTTTTTCGTTTATTTTCGGGTAAACAGGGAGTCGGAGTTGGAGTAAAGATGTTGGTGCTGGGTGCTGGTGATTATGTTTATACACCTACGCTTCCTGATTATTTATAGACTTGGAAAGAAACTATTTTATTGACTCGATTGTAGAATGAAATTCGACGGAGCGGAGTGGCGATATTTTACTGTTTATTACTGGCGAATGTTTATTTTAATGAAGTTATGACGTCAGAGATCGACATACCGGATAATGCTTTTAATCGAACGGTATTGACTATTTATAAGTATTAATCCTTACTTGAAAACTTTCATATTGTACAATAAAATTAAAATATGTGTGTCATAGAATACGTAACGTTCTAGGAGTATTGCATGTCACCTCAAATTCTGAAATTTGCCTAAGAACTGGAAAATATTTGTAAATAAAGAATAAAATTATAGAAAATAGATATGCATAGTATCTATATAGATATATATATATATATATATATATATATATATATCTATATATATATATATATATATATATATATATATATATATATATATATATATATATATATATATATATATATATATATAGATATGCATATGTTTACTGTCAGTACTGTCACCAACATCAACGTTCTAGGAACCAGGATGCTGCGTGCCACGGCCACGCTATGGACTATAGTCAGTTTTTTCAAGTTTCTAATGACGTATATATTTCTGTTGCTCTTGGCTACTGACGCCGGTTTAAGTATTTTTAACTATGCGGTAATATCACTGCAGAACAAAGTTCCGGTCCTAATAGAAATATTTTCTTTTACTGCAACATTTCAATATAAACACATTCAATAATTCCTCTTTCGAGCTAATTAGTTAAATATAAGTGCGATTTCAAATTTATCGATAGTAGAAAGGGTTCTACTATACCATTGGGCAATTATAAAAAGTTTCGAAACGAATAACTATTACAGATTGAAATATTAAAGCTTGGTATACGTAAAAACATATTTATTAATCTCTATAATTCATAGAGTCTGTGTGGGTAAAGTCGTCGTTAAATCGGTTAGAATTCGTGATTTCAATTTTTTGACAGTCAAAATGTTGTTTAAGGGACTACCTTTCCTAGAGATTTACACTAAAACCGATTCTTTTCTGCTTAGATTTATTAACTAGACTTTTAGAATATTTAAAAAGTTTACCATTGCCAATATATTTTGAGAACGACTCATCCGATTTTAATACAAACTATACTATATCTTTTTCATAATAATATTTTTAATAATATTATATAGTGGTATAATATTTTAGCGATTGTTAATTTAATTGTTTCATTTAATGTTTTACCTTAATATTTATTTCCTATACTACTCGATAGGTTGACATATCTGTTTAAAAGAAAATATAATTTTTTTAAGTTTCTGATTGGCGATCATTGGCAAGCCTCCCGGCAAACATGTTTCAGGGAACAGGTTATATCGTCAATTTTTAATATTATTATATAATTTTTTATAATGATAATTTTTTGATAATGATGAATTATATAATGAGCGTCAGAATGGCCTAAAACTTCTTAAAATATGTTTTCCTTTTCCTACCTCTACACCGAACAGCGCCGAGTATCTATCTACAAGCTAATTAAACAAATAATCACAACATTTCTATCATTTTCTATTAAACAGAATATTTATTACAAATAAATCATATTGTAACTTTTATTTGCAGAAATATTTTCATTTTCTAATTTACACAGACAAACATAATAAATATGAATATTAATTTGATTAGACATGCACAGTGTTCAATACAACTCAACAAGTGCATAATATTTTGCATGTGGTTGCATTGCATTGCATGCTTAACACCCCACCCGCCCACCGGGAAGCCATCAACCATTTCAAAATGCAATCACTTGTTTTATAGACCAACTCTCTAACTCAAGTAATTACATCAGAATCAGAAACCACATTAGAACTTCGTTAGGAAATATTTGCACCGATTAGTATGAAAGTGGGGCAAGTTAGTTTTGTAACATTAGAAAAACAACTTTTCCCGCCGAACACAATACTTTAAATCCATGTAACATTTTACTTCAGCGAAACCTAGTAATATTTAATCTAATATCATATGTATCGAAACGTTATATATTAGGTAACAGTTTTTACATAGCAGATAACTTATTTTATGTTAAGTTAACCTTAAGTACATGTAATTATGTTTAAAGGACATTTATAAATAATTGTTTTAATATTTGTGACTTCTTAATTAGATAAGACGATAATTCATTTGATTTTTCAACAGCCCCGTAATAAGGAACAAGAAGGTGAGGTCCTTCAATGGATCTTTGATGTCCTTGGAGAACCAGTACCATCAGGACAATACGAAGACATCCTTAAGGACGGAATTGTTCTCTGCAAACTCGCCAACAAGTTGACTCCAGGTGCCATTAAGAAGATCCAGGAAAGAGGAACAAACTTCCAGTTGATGGAAAATGTACAGAGGTAAATATATTGATATAACTCTAAAGTAAGATCGGTCAAGGATTTCGTTAGAAGCATTAGTTCCTTTCAGCGCTCTTAAATATTTATCATTAGCATTCTTGTATTTATTTATTTTCCTTAATATCGTTTACATTATCTTTGTTTATCTTTATTTTCTTTCATGCTTATTCATTCCTTGTTTTCCTGTTTCTATCTTTACCTTTAATTGCACTACTCCCATCTTCCTGTATACTTTTCCTTTTAAATATCTATTCCTTCCTTCCTACTTTCTCTAAGTCCTACTTTATCCTTTACTTGTCTTACCTACCTTCTTCTACTTACCGTCTTTTTCTCTGTTACCTCTCGCTTCCTCCCTTGTTTTATTTCCTCTCGTTCCAAATTCTGCCAGGGCGACCTGCTTCCTATTTTGGATGCTCTATCTCTAATTTCGAAAACCCTATCCCAAATACGATTCTACTTATGCCCTGATTAGATATTGAAGTATTTGTGATTAGATTCCAGGCTGCCATAAAGAAATACGGTGTACCAGAAGAAGAAATTTTCCAAACAGCTGATCTTTTCGAACGCAGGAACATTCCCCAAGTTACATTGTGCCTGTACTCCTTGGGAAGAATTGTAAGCAAACATAAATATGTGTTAAATATTTTACTAATCTCTGGTTTAGTCTAAATCAATTTTTTTTAATTTGTTAGACTCAAAAACATCCTGAATTTACCGGACCTGCTCTTGGCCCAAAAATGGCAGATAAAAACGAACGTTCATTCACTGAAGAACAGCTGAGGGCATCTGAAGGTCAAGTTAACCTCCAAATGGGATACAATAAAGGAGCTACCCAATCTGGCCACGGAGGTTTTGGAAACTCTCGTCATATGTAAACATCAAATAAGAAATCATCAAATTATTTATTTAAATTTATGCTAAATCTTAAATATTATGTTCTGCTAATTTTAAATATTTAAAATATATAGTTTTTTGCATAAATTTAGCACTCAAAAATATTTTAATAGCTCATTATACTTACTTCGTTTTAACGGTGCTGTACTTTTTGATATCATCAAGTTTTAAATGTTAAGTGTTTTTTGTTACTTGTAAAAATATGCTTTTTCTGTATTTTATAAAATAATATATTATTTATAAAAATTGTTTTTTTTTTCAATTTATTCGAAAAGAAGAAAAAAGTAAATCATTTAGACTCTATTTTAGTTCATATTCTGCAGCAGAAAACCAAACCCGATGTAATCCGACTAGAGCCGAGTCAACACATGTATACAGTAAATGAGAGAGATAGCGATAGATTCCATATACCATTGTTAATGTTTATTACCATTTTAAAGTGTATAAACAAAAATCTTGTTTCTTTGTCTAGTGATAAAATCTAAGTTGTAGACAACTTGTGGTGAAGTCTAAAAGGATTGAAAGCGGCAGTATCTATATGTCACCTTAAATGTATGATATTGAAAAAGAAAGAATTTTGGTATGCATAAATATAACAGCGCAGAACAGTAAAAAGTCGGTCCGAGTGTGGAAGAGCCCTAACAGAAATCAATATTACAAATAATATCTCATAAATGAACGATGCCCGTTTCATAACGTTTAAGTAACAAATACATTTTGAGGTTATAATTACGTAATTACTACATAAATGTGTTTTATAGGTTATCTTAATGAAATCTGTCTCTGACTTCCACTGCACTTCAGGGTCAGACGGTCTAGTCATAAATAATCGTATCTTATTTTCTATCTAGATTAATTACTTTACAAAAATCAATTTGGCTGCTAAACGGTTAACACTTACAAATGAATGAATTTAATTGTTCGTGCTGTGCTCTTGGCAAATGATTTTGTTAGTAATTAATGTTACAAAATATTTAAATTGTTTAAGACATCAAAGTTCACGCAGTGACAGGTCAATTCAAGGTTAAATTGTTAAGACGAGAGATCATGATAAATATCTTAGCTATGATAGGTTAGAAATGGCACACTTCTCTATACTGCAAATGCTACAGGTGTTGACATGAAAGAAATATTTTTAGGTTAGAAATATTAAACTTATTTCTTTTGATTAATTTGAAAGTAATTGGACACCTACGGCTCTGATAGACAAATTCATTTATATATTGTATAATTTTACAAAATTGTGTAAGCCCAAAATTTGTTCTTTAGAATTTCATTTAATTTGAAACTGCTCAATTTCAATGGACCTTTATTCTAATCCGAGCAAACTAATTTTTTGTATAATCTAAGAATAATTCTAAATAGCATAATAATTTGATGTTGTTTATAAAAAACAGTTGAGACAAATTAATGTGACAATAAATAAATAGGTCAGACTGTTGGCAAGAGAACAATACTGGTGCACTGGCTGGTTGTTTATCAAAAAGCAGATATCAAAATAATGTGTTATGGAAAATCTATGAAAAACTAAACAAAGATATTTAGCAGATGCACGAATATTTAATAGTAATTAATCAAATGCTCTTAACTGTAGCTATCTGGTTTAAGACCCATTTATTTTTAAAGTAGGGTTGGTCATTACCGCCTAAAACGTTAGCAAAACGTAAAAGCGAGAGATTGCAATCTCAGAAAATTAATACGTTCAAAAACACTGAAAATGGCGCCTCATGTCAGAGCTCAGAATAATTTTGTTAGAATGGTACTACCTTGTGTACTCATTTTTTAAGGGTCGATTTGTTGATTGAAATTGGTGTTAATAAATGTATATTGGCGTTTTTATTTTAATAAATATCTAAATGCTGACGGAGATATAGCAATTAAAAATCGAATTGTAGTTTTAGCGCTACAGATGTCGGCCATATTTATGACGTAATATGTCTGTACTATTAAGGGTAGGTCAGTTATTTTTTCTATGGATAAGAGTTCTGTGTTGAATAAACTATTTCTTTTACGCTCTGTTCTATAAAACAGAGACTTAGCGGACATGATGTAACATATCTTGGAATATTCTATAACGTTGAATTCCTTTAATAAGTAGAGGGACACAATGAGTTTTTTAATTGTTAATACCTTCTAACATATATGGAGTTATTAAAAAATAATTTGACATTTGCGGTTCTAGTAGCCAGCTTTATCAATATATAGTACAGTTTTATAGAAATTAAGACATAGGACACAAGCCCATTGTAGTAAAATTCCAAGTTTTTCTTGAAAAAATGGCCGCCAAATGCAATCTATTTTTCTAATAATTTCAAATATCATTTAGAGCAAAGGAAACAAGACGTCTACAAAAAACCGGTTTTTACGACCTTTGAAAATTAAATCGCGTACATGGGATTCTATGAGATTTTTGAGCGAACTTATAAAATGTCAAAACAAAGATGTATACAAGTGTATAGCTTATTAAATTTCATTCCGAGATATACCCATTTTTTCATCTTATGACAGGGCTATATTGATTTGTAATGCTTTCTTGAACATCAGAAATTAAGCTTTAAGGGAATACACATAAATTTTACGTAAATATTACATAATATACACATAAGTTTAATAAAAAGTAACCGAATGTTATCGATTCAAATAATAACAGCACTGACTGAATTTGCTACACATTTGAAAGCCTAAACTCTAGACGTAGCCAGATCGACTAATGCCTAATCTATATAAATAAAAATAATTGGAACGTATAAATAACTAATACGCTAGTATCAGGATACATTGATAAATATTATTTTCCAAGCAAACAGCAGCCAGCCGTGACGTCAGAATGTAAACACAAAAAGAGCATCACAGTCACAGTCACTGATCATATTTATTTTGGTGCTTCTAATTCTTAACATCATACTTTTTAAAACACTCGAACAGCTGGGCTGGTCGCAGTTTACACCCACGCACGGGATACGCCCGGTCTTTTGACGGAAAGGATGTGCCCATGTGGCAACTCGTAAAATCACAGATAGTTAAATAGTTTGAATAACTAACAAGTAGTTAACTATTTATTAAAACTTACAATTTACCAACTTAACCACTAAACATATTATCTTACACGCATGTGACATTTTACTTAAATGACATCTGGTAATACTTATTTAAAACTGTTTCAATTTATATAAAATTGTTTTATTTCATAATTCTAAAGAAACAGATACTTTCCATTTCAATTTGTTTCAGACCAATATTCAGTACTATTTTAATAATACTATTAGAACATAGAAATCCTTGTTTAAAAAAGATGAAATTTCATTCTTTCTGAATACAATTGTTCAAAAAACGACTCATTATAATACATGATTTAAATGAATACTTGAAATAGATTGATTAAAACAATTCGACAGAGATATAAATACATCTTTTACCTATATATTTTACCCAACATAGTATTTAAATATTCATTTATTTAAAAAAATATACATTAATGAAATATCTATGTTTTTTAAATATGTAAATTTGAAACAGAAGGTGCTGCCACATGAAGGTAAACGGCACTTTTTAAAATTAATTTTTAATTTTATTTAAAAGTTTTTATGATTACTATAACAAAGGTAATATATACTAAGTAAGTATAGTAAATATACTAAGAAATTATCATTAATTAAAACTGTAATTAAACAAAATAATTAACACAATTTATAGGTTATATTTTTCTTCACATTTCTCGAAACTTCTTTTGAGAAACTCTAATAAAATATGAACAAGTGTGGATGGAAATACTTTGATATATGCATATGTATCACCAACATTAATTTTAAATTAATGGATTTTTTATATGTATATTTCATAAGTTATTATTTAATTAAACAAATAAATAGTCGTTATGTTTATGAGTTACTAAAATTTGTTAACTCACTGACATATCTACGAGATTAAAGTATTTAATTTCATTTAGAGTTAGAACTCATATCCAGCTGGAAATGTAACATAGCTCGTTTAATCTTGCACACTTTACAATTTCTATATGAGAATTTGCTTATAGTAAGCTAGCAACACAATATAGTGTATAAAAATATGCATTTCATAATACTTTGTGACGCTAGGCATAAGAAGAATTCGACATCTATTAATAAATATTTAACCCCATGTATGATTAGACCTGTTATTATAGAAGTTGTTATATAACTGTCAGGGGTTTCCTAGATTCTTGACAAGTAATAGTCAATTTCGTGTAGAAAGTTGTGCAAGATGTATTACTAATTAAACATATCTTACAAACTATGTGTTAGGAGCAAAATGCAAATAATAAAACCTAATAATAAGAATATAAAATGCACCCGAAATTTAAATATAATGGTTTGAGTCCTTGATAACTTATATAATAATTATTCTCTTTAATTATAACAACTATTGAAATATCGTATATTATCTAACAACATTAAGAAAACAAGTCATTACTCTTGGAGACTTTGCAATGCGGAAATTCGTTGCTGTACGAGGGTTATTAAATGTAGTTATTAAGAAACAAGTAATTTAGTATATTATAAAGCAAGAAACCGGGTATCTTGTTCCCCACATATAATTACATTACAAGTAAATATTTAGAATGTTCTAATGCCATTTCTGCATTGGTACTAACACATGTAAAAGATATTTTCGTGTATGCATTTCAAGTTTTCACTGTGTGTGCAGTATCTTTTAAAAAGAATGCACCTCGGACTGTCCTGCTTAGTCCACTGGGTCCACTGGCTTGAGTGCGGTGTTATGTAAGTCAATTTGTTGTTGTTTTTGCAGAAGAAGTAGAATGCTCATATTTGTAATAGAACCCGCAAAAGTTGTGGCAAGAATTCACTGAAACTCTAACCTAAAACACTGCAGAAACCACCAGACATCTTATGTATGATTATATTTGAATAACATACGTATACTATATATATATACTCTTATGAATTTTACGGGAGATATATTTATGTTTTATTTTATATAATATTCGTTTCACCACAGTTTAGGATAAAACTGTAAGGTTCTATCTTCCCGGTAAACGAATTGCGTTCACTTTGAGGTTATGTTAAATTAAATCAGACGAAGTACAGGAACGAAAGTGTTTCGTTTATCGAAACAAAATGTCATCACATTGTGAGCGTGGATTAGGCAGCAGGCATTGCAAGGATTTAGCGTATAAACAGTGTAAAGAAGGGAAGATAATTTAGAAGGGAGAAACATACTCATAATCGTGTCATATATTGTGAGACAGCAGGGAGATAGACTCTGATTGGATTTTTGAACAAGTATCCCAGTAAACATTTTGGAGTAAATTCTATTTCATTTCTATTACTTTTCATGAGTTTTTTGTTATGAACGCGTTTGTTTTATATTCAGTCGTTCATAAGGACTGTCTCTTTTATGAGCTACTGCTCACTGTTGAATAAAAGCGACTCCTGAAAGAGATAGGGAATCAATTTGAACTAAAATTGATTTTCTGTGTGTTGCTCCAACTTGTATAACGTTAGATTTGAAATGTACGAGGGACTAGAACTTCACCTAGCAATTCTATTTCACCAAATGTTTACTGGGATCGTTCAAAAATCTCGTCTGATATTGCCAGAAACACAATTTTTCGAGTAAACATACAGATACCGCTAGTCTTTGAAATCATTTGCTTTCACTTCTGCTTCATTCTGTTTCACGTTTTATTTAAAAATCCAATCGGTGCTTACTAGTGAACGCACACCTCTGTCAAAGGTCACCTGTCATTTAATTCTACAGCAGTAGTAGTTCTAAGGTAGAAAGAATGCCCATTTTCGCAAGGGTTCATTTAATAGAAGGTATATTCCAAGAAAGGAATATACCCAGTAAACATTTTAGAGTCATGAAAGAGTTCATTTACAGTTCAGTTTCTCACAGTAGTTCATATGAAATGTCTATTTTATCGGCTACAAATGGCGAAATCGCTACACCTATCGGAATACAAATGAAGATAAAGTTGATGCGAGCTATAATTGAAGTGCAAAAGTCATAGAAACGTTTACTGGGTAAGTAGGCGTAATGTAGTATAGGCTAGGTATAAGTCCACATGTATGCAAAATTGGTCATGGAATGTTATATAGCACAAGAGGACCATGGATCAGAGTTATATTTTCTCGGTTTCGTTGTTATAAAGTTAAAGTGTAATCATAGAATTTTTATACAGCGGTGGCGTCCACATGGCCCACGCAGGCCACGACATCGCAAAACTGCAAACATAATAGGTGATAGAACTCAGCATCGTAAATAGGCCGATGTTAAATAAATTAAAAACAACATCAGAAAATAGTTAAAATTATTGCGTCCTGAAATGTAAATGATCCGGTAGATAAATGTCAAATTCGTTTATATAGAGTCGTAATTTTCTCCGCGAAATGAGGCATTGAGTAAATGCTCCAGCCGTACTATGAATGATCCGGCACTGCACATGCCATATACCTATTTTCCATACTACTCGTACAATCAAAGGTAGCGTGATTCGATTTGCAATCCCTCAATTATCCCATAGCACACAATTAATATCTCGTTACACTCGCAGCATTTCTTAGAATATTGAGTGCATTACCTGTGTCTGCTGCATGCTGCATGGTGCATGGTGCATTGTGCATTGTGCATTCACTAGGCGCATTGAAACGCAGAGATATAGAGACCATCACGAATCAACTTATAAACAAGAAAGTTGCATTTATTAATAAGTCTGTTTAATTACATTTTGATTCATTTCGATTTTAATTACGGACAGTGATTGTGCTTTTATGTTTATTTGTATTCATTTGTTTTAATTTTAAATTTATTGTTATAACAATTTATAAACAGCATGATTAAAACTGTAGCTGCAACCTTAATAACATTAGTGTGTTTTACATGCGTTGTTAACGGATATTTCAAAGAAAAACGTAAGTAACCAAAAATTTATTCGTTTATTAATAAAATTTAATGTTGTTGCCTTCGTACCAGAGATATTTAAGAAGGAATTTAGCTGATCTGAAGACTATAATCTTAGCATAGAATTTTTAAGTTGTAACCTCTTTATTCGTTGTTTTTAACATCGTTGCTTAAATCGTTATATGTGTTGCATCATTTCAGGCGCAGTGTTCACTTAGTAAAATAATTACCTTTGATAATAATTTCATTTTTAGCTGAATTTTTGAAAACATGCTACCTAAAAGATCCAGATTTTAGAATTTGTTCGACCGCAGCAGTTCAAGCAATCTTTAGTAAAGTTGCAGGAGGTGAGTCTTTGAGTGATTATTTAGGAAAATTTGCTTTAATTTTTCTCCGGTGCAAAGCAACGGGTGTATATTATGTGTTAAATAAATTTTGAACTGGGTTGTGTCTGCTACACGTTAAGTTGATAAAATGTGTAATTAAATTTAGAATATCTACGACTTTCTAGTTTTTAAGTAACCTTTCATTCTTTCTTTCATTCATTTTTTCTAAAATTTTAATTTTTATATTTTTTAATAATGATTTATATTTTTTAACGTAGCTTTTTATGCTGATTTCAAAATTAAAAACCATTTTGAATTATCTGTTACGGATCGACTTTGATATGCTGATATCTCGCACACCAAAACACTTGCCTAAAAATTAATTGCAAATTTGAAAACAGCATTCAAAATTATGTTAAAATCCATTATAAAAACGAGAAAAAATTTGCTCCACTTTTTATGAAATTAACAAGAGTATAACCTTTACAAAATTTTGACAAAAAAAAAACTTATTTTTTATTTTGACTTATGATATATGTTATTCAACGCATTTTTTCTGCTGATTCCAAATTTGGACACCATTTTTAATTATCTGTTACGCTTTTAGAATAATCACAGCTTAAAGTCAACATTTCGATTGCACTATTATTAAAAATAATTTCAGAACCGTAACAGATAATTAAAAATGGTTCTAAAATTTGAAATCAGCATAAAAAACTACATTAGAAAATATGTATTATATGTCAAAATTTAAAAAAAATTATTACTAAAAAAATTCAAAGGTTATATTGTTAATTTCGTAAAAATTGAATTAAAAAAAGTCTCACTTTTTTAACTGTTTTGAAGATAATTTTAAATACTTATTGCAAAATTGCAATTAGTTTTTAGATAAGTGTTTTGGTTTACGAGATATCAACATATTAATATTCTTAAAAATTACATTAAAAAACATAAATCATTTTCATAAAATATAATGAATTCAAAAATAGTTGCATAAATCACAGAAAAGTGTAAATATTTTAAATTTAATTAATCAGTTTTTAAATTTAACATGTATAGGATATAAACCTATAAAAAATTGAACAAATTCCAAATATTAATTGTTGAAATATTTGTCGTCTAACTTCTTTTTCTATAAGGAAAAATATATTCACAAAGGTGAAAAGCTAATATTACTACATTTTAATAACATTTGATTATTGATTTTTATTAATTTCAAATAGGCGTCAAGGAAATTGGTCTAAAACCCATTGATCCACTATTCCTGGACAATATCAACATCCTCCAAGGCGGTGGACCAGTTAGTGTCAATGCTTCATTGGACAATGTGACTGTCACAGGTTTCGGAAGCACTAAGGTTATTGAAAGCAGGTAAAATGAAGACAGATTTATCGCTTTAAAAGTTTTAAAGAATTTGTTTTAAACTAATATTTTCAGAGTTAATCCGGAGAATTATGAATTTTATTCACTTATAAAAATACCTAAATTAAAAGTAGAAGGAATTTACAATCTGCGAGGAAGAATACTTCTTGTGCCTCTAGTAGGACATGGCAACTGTTGGTTTGAACCAAGTAAGTAACAATGAAAAACTAATGTGTTGATTTTCAAATCTGTTTTACTAATTTAATCTAAAATTTCAAGCGCCTGCTTATATCAATGCGGCAACTATAATAACTAAGGTATTGTGTTATGTTTTCCTACGTAATGGTTTTGACTTAATAAATTTACAGGTGATTTGGAAATAGAAATGCGGAGTGACGTGACACTAATTATGAAAGATGACCACAGATTCTTCAACGTAACTAAGTCACATGTTCGCTTTAATATTGGCGGACTGCGTTTAAGGATGGATAATTTGTTTGACGGCATAAAAAGTTTAGGTACAATTTAAACAGGGTTATTATTTTAAAAATAAACGTATTTATAATACCACCTCTCATTTACAGAGGACAGCACCAATGCTTATTTAAATGCAAATTGGAGACCTGTTTCGGAATCTCTTCGCCCAATTCTTTCAAGAACTATTGAAGATATACTAGTTGTTATTCTAAGAAAATTATTTTCTAATTTACCAGCTGAATATTACATTGGAGATGTTAAAGAATTATAACCGTAAAACAGAAAAATATTAAACTAGCAAAAGTGTTTTTTGCAAAGATTATATTTTAGCAATAATTTTTTTTTTCTTAGCGTATGTTTTATTCTAATGTATGGATCCTGAATGAAGGGCTATCGTGTGTGTATTGCCCAAGTTTAGTAATTAATATAATGTTATGTGTTTCTAATTTATCGTTGATTCTTTATCTGCTCTTTATCTAATGCAGTATCGCATTAGCCATACGGGCCCCGCGCCTGAAAAAGTGAATGTTCAGCCTGTAAAATTTTGGTTTAAATATTTTTCTCTAGATCTAGCATTGAAGCAGCTCAGACGCGTAAGATACTGGGTAATACCATCCTTAATCATTCTGGTTTTCACTATCACATCCGGGTTTGTACTTACTTTTAAAAAGTATTATTACTCTTTCACCTTTATATTTCGTTAATAATCTTAGAGTACTGCAATGGCTTTACAACCCTAACAAATAGTGTACTTGTAAAAGTACACTATTATTATTACCTGTAAATGTAATAAATAGTTTTTAATAATTAGTGATCCTGTTAATTTAAATATACATCTTATTTAGAAATAGACCGCTTCTTCCATCTCTGATTACAAATCATAACTAATAAACCAATGGCTGTCAACCGCCTTGGCAACACCATTATATACTCTATTTAGCTTTTGTTTAGTTAACTGTTCTTATTTTCTATGAATTCCAATTATATTCTACTTATTTTTTAAAATATTTACATATACCGTAATGTTACATCACGATAAAAGACGGTATAATACAATAAAATAATGTGGAAGTGCCACAAGTGTGGAAAACCTGTTTACTTTGGTAACTTAAAAACAATTTTGACAGCACATATATGTCAAATATTTACCTTGTACTTTACGCTTATTTTTGCTATAAATTTTAGCGGAACGTAAACAATCTTTGGGTTATGATTGGCATCCAGAATGTCTACGGTGTGAAGAATGTGGAAAGAGGCTAAATCCAGGTCAACACGCTGAGGTATTGTTAATAACATAACCTACATATGAAAGAAAATATGATTATAAGTATTGAACCTATCCTAAATAATATTCCTAATCATTAATAAAATGAATATATAGCTGATCCCAAAATGTTCTAAACGCGGTCTGTTTGTATTTTTGTTAAATAAAGTTTTTGTATATTTGACATTAGCACAAGGGAGTGCCATACTGTCATGTTCCTTGTTACGGAGCTTTATTTGGACCGCAATTATTCGGTCATGGCACCAGAGTGGAGTCCCATAAAAGTTTCGGACAAAAGGGACCCATTAGATCTAACAGTGGAACTGTTTTACCTCGCTCTCATCTTGAGTCGAAGCTGAAGGTAATTCGTAAATAACATTTAATGTTGAATAAATAGAATTCGGGGTATAACGTTCTTAATATAAATTATAGGTTTTCAATCAGTTCTATGATAGTATGGGTAAAAGTGGCGAAGTAAGGAGCAGAGAAGTAAATGGCCGCCTTGTTCTTGAAGGTGCTTTACGCGTACATTGGGGAGTTAGAGCTATCATACATTTAAAAGAGGATGTTGATCAAAGGACCTTGGTGACGAGAGGTCGCCCAAAGTCTCAACAACAAAATGGAGATAACTCAGAGGTAGTAGAGGTTTAATCAAGAGCAGCAACAATACATTAACGGATACAATAATATTTTTTGTCTAATTGATCACACTTGTAGGATGACGACGACCTTGACACAACTTCCAACAGTACTGACACGGCCATAGAAGTCAATTCCAGTGGTATTTCAGAAGCTGCAAATACAAAGATTAAGCCCGATGTTAAGGCCAATGATCCAAATAGCAATCACACTAGTCCAATATCTCCAGTACACAAGTGCCTTACATTACCCCCGAAATTGGATGCAAAACAATTAAATTGGACCGAACTGGACGATCTTTTACAAGTTGAACGAAAAGTTGAAGATTCTGATAAGCTTTACCAAACAATGCCTACTTCTTTGCCTTCGCAGTCAAGTTTAGATGATTCAGAAAGTAACAGAGAAATCAGTCAACAGTCATCCAGTGATAGCATTGAGGAGCCAGAGCCGGAGCCAGTCTGTGATTCAAATAGTAGCACATTAAAGCCAGATCATTTTCCGGAGTTTGATGAAGAAACATTGAAGCCAGGAATGTTTGATTATCCAACACATAGCATAGATGCAACACGTATCAACGATTCGTTGAAATTATATTCAGATAGCTTTCTTCGAAATGGTGATAACATGGAGATCATTGGTTTAAGACGATTCGATATAAATGATTACACTGGACAACTTGATGCCACAAGAATTAATGATACTTTAAATTTAAAGTGCGATGAAATGAATGGTACTTTAAAAAGAGTTAAAAAGTATGAGGAATATATTTCTAAACCAGTGCCTCTTCAAAAATCACAGAGTGGTCACTGTAGTAGATCCATTTCACAAGATGATAGTTGGATTGAACATACGGACAAACGCAAAACCATTCCTGATGAAAGTGGAGAATCTGAAGATGATCTTAGTACTTTAATGAATGATAGCGGCCAAGGTGCTAGTGCAGATAGTTCTTTTGATGAAGCTGTTGTGTTGAGACGACCAATTAAAACTGGCTCAACTGCTATCAAGAGACGCCCTGGCAAAAGGAGGTCAGTAATAAAATCACAATTTTACACATCAAATATCATTTGTAAAACATGCTTCTCTATATCAGGTCCCGTACTAAACTTCAAAGACGGTGTTCCATCAACGGGCATTTCTACAATCGCGAAACCAGTTTCTTTACGCCACCACACGGATCTCAAATGAGTGTTTGGGTCAGTTCTCTTCTCGATACCCGTGCTGTAATCTCACTATTGTTAGACAAGTATAAAGTTGATGCAAGTCCCGACAATTTTGCATTATTTGTTGTTAGAGATAATGGAGGTACTAAACTTAATACAAACTTCATATATAATAAAACTAAGTTGTATGTTTACTTTTAAAATGTTTATGCACTTTTAGAGCAAAGGCGTTTGACGAATGTTGAATCTCCTCTAGTTCGTAGAGTACTTCTTGGTCCTCACGAAGATGTTGCACGTATCTTCTTGATGGATTGTAGTGCAAAAGATGTCAGTTCATCTGTAGCCCAGTTTTTAAATTTAAGTATAGCTGAGTGTAAAGCAATTTTGCAGCAATACCATAGCGAAGAACATAGGGAGGTAGCGCGTGTACAAGAAAAGTAAGTGAACAAAAATAACACAAATTATTTAAATTTTGTCAAACTGACTTTTAAAATATTTTTTACAGGTATAAGGAAATGCGAAAAAGAATAATCCAGCGGATGGAGAGCCTTAAAGTTCGGCTTTAAAATTTACATTGCAATAATATGAAAATACATATAAGCTAGCTTAAGAATAAACATAAAATATTAAATTCTCATAAAGAATAAGATCTAATTACTATAATCGTGGCACAAATTATAATATAAATATGCATTTCGATAAGAAAAATATAGAGATCATGACTAATATAATTATAGGAATAAAATATATTAACAATATTTTGTATAAGTATTTTTATAGACAGGTCCTCTTTGTTTTTTGCTATTTTTCTAATTGGAATATAAACCGAATGTATCAATTAGATAATTATTACTGTATTATTTTTAAACAAAATAAATATTTTAATTTTACACCCTAAGAATTTGTTTCCTTCAAATTGTGTATATTTCTCCAAGTCTTTTGGTTGTTTTCACTGCTTCATATCAATGTATTAATATTGCCCATTAATAAATAATTTGCTTGAAGGTAGTAAAATATAACCTTTTCTAGTGAAGTCATTTAAAAATATTTGCAGTACCTGTAAAATTGTAATAAGCGTAAAGTAATAAGCGTAAACTTTTAAAAAAATAATACTAATAAATTGGTAATTAAATTGAATTGCAAACTCCATTATTACGTTTTAATCAATTTCATGTAAATTATGTATAATTTTCATACAATTCTTTTTAAATAAATTACATATTACAAAAATTTTACAAAGACATTAGATTATTTCAAATTGTTTATTTCTAAAAACAAATAAAAATACTAAAATAACACATAAAATGAAATAAAAATACACAAAGTTTCAGTTAAGAAAAAAATGTATAATTGTCAAGATATGGTTTTACAGATGTACCATGAGAAACATACACAAAACCAAAATGACTCATTCGCACAACAATCATCCCCACAAAAACAAGCAGTTAAATATATACTATTTTTTAAATATTTTTATTTTTCAGTTTTAAATACATTAAACTGAAATAGTTAAACAAACTCATATGGTTTGTACATATAATATTCCTAAAGAGTTTTTATTTTCATTCATCAATGAATGTTTTAAATACTTAAAAAGGTGTGCAATAATTCAATGAATTCATCACAACATCTTCACCGTAACTCGATTGGCTCTTTCAAAGTAACGGGTCGAATACGATGTTTGGAATATATTGCAAGCCTCTTATATCTCGATGAAATTTATAAACAGAACTTTGATGGCCAGGCCACTACTACGAACTTATACGTAGTATCGGAGGGTCAATCACTTCGTTCAATTTTATTAACTTACAGCACAGACTCCCTATGCAAAATTATTTATAAAATCACATAAACAATGCTGTTTTAGATTACTAATATTTGCAATGTGAAGGGGAAATTTAATCTTGACACTATTCTAAATTTATGTTTATATATTATATTATACATATAACAATATTTATATTATGAATTGTGAAAATTGAGTCACATGCAAAAAAGAACTTTCAGTCAATTCTTGCACATAATTAAATAAAATACACTTTGGTTTGAATTTAAAAGAATTTGCGAATATATTACGCTTCAGTTGGACTTATAAATGTACCATTTTATCACGGACCCAAAGGTTCAAATGGGTACCTAACCGAATTAATTTACGTCATCTAAGTCACAAAATACGTAAAATACCATGACATTCAAATAAAACTAAAGTGATTATGATTGTGAATAGGGCATTGTTAATATGTTATTGCACGGACGTACAGTTTATAGTTTATACACAAGAACTTCGACGATTACTTCGGCCAAACTTAATAAGCATCGAAGTAAGCAAATTTAATGTTATATATATTTATTTATATAAAGTTGATTACCATACCCAGTCTCGAGACAGCAATAACGCGTAGCCGCTTGTTTAATTCATTTATGATGTAATAAAAATGGATTTAAAAAGAAATGAAATTGATGTGATTAATTGTGAGATGAACATACTAAATACATATATCACAATTAAACACCTGCTTCGCCAATAAGTAAAATCCACATTTATTACATAATAACAGCGTAAAGCTAAAAATGGTGTACCAGGGGTTTGTGCCGGAGTCAAGAAGTCAATTAAATTGACAGATTAACGAGACCCCAAAAATACACACCAGACATATCTTAAAATGTTGTATGCCTATGGTAGATGTACATGAAGGTAAGAGCATCTTCTGAAGTGAAAAAGTTATACTAATTGATAAGAATGAAGAGTTGAAGTAATATTAGGTCCTTAGATTGCTATGGCTTTCCAGTGGAAGAAATCACAAACATTACTATTCATCAAATATCGAATGAAATACAAAATCAAATACTCAGTGTGTAAATTATCAGTAATTCTTAAATAGTTGACGAATAATAATTTAGTTTAAATGATAATAGTAAAATACAAAAATAACACTGGATTAATATTGTGCGGAAATCTGTTCATAGTTAAAGAACAATATGCAGTTAGCAGATCATGACATTAAATACTGTGTCACGCAAACGAGATAATCACAAATGTGTAGAACACACACAAAATGCATTATACCCGTTCGAATTTATTTGAATTGCCCCACTTTTCTTATCCATTAACAGATCATGTTTTCCGTTGAATGCATCCACACACCACTCAAAACAACCCACCCACCCCTCGATAACTTGTTAGCGGCTCAATAAATATACAAATATTCCTCAGTAGGCAAGCTCTTGGCATACTAAAAATAGACGGTTCTGACTTATTCAAACGGTAAACAAATGTTTCAGATGGATATTTTCTGTTCTGGAGCAATGATCCGACTGTTCTCTTGAAGCTTGTAGCTTACACCAGGTTATATTCTTTAAGATTAGATTGCAGGATTGTGTCCTTCACGGCAGCAAATACAAAACGAATGTTCTCAGTGTCTGAAAATTAAACCAGATACCACGTGATCATAAGATTGTATCATAAGAGCATAACATTAAATGTTGAAAAGGAATTTTATAAAAACTTAAAATAATTAGTGCAAAATTATATTTAAATATTTTATTATTTTATGATATTAATAAAATGAATATGATACATAGTAAAGTTTTTAAAAACATACAAAGCATAATAAGTAAATACCACTCTGCATGTATTTTAAATAAATATGCTTATTTAGTTATAATTAGTTTGTTATTTACTGACAACACTTCGTACTTTTAAACATGCATAAATAAACATATTTTTACAAATAAACTTATAAATCAAGTAGTCTTGAAGTGGTTATTAAAATCCAATAACTAAAAATACTAAAAGTTGATGACTTTTTTGATGAGCTACTATTTTTAATATCAAAAAGACTTGATTTTAAATATCATACCATAAACATATACACAATACAATTTAGTAACATAAAACATTTCTTGTACATGCAAAAAAATATATTTAAGCTAAATTAAACTCTTTTAAAGCAGTCTGCATAATTGTGTCCTTCACAGCACAAAATACAAGTTTAATATTTTCCGTATCTGTAATTTCGTGCAACATATTCATAAACAGTTGTCCATTCCCATGCCAGCATTAAAAAAATAAATGCATATCGTTAAAAAAAAGGAATTGTAAAATAAATTATTAATTGCGTTATCATAAATTCATTAATCACTATTAACAAATTAAATCGTTAAATATGAAGCGCTATTAACTACTCATATTTAATTTTACATTGCCAAAAAATATAAGTTGCATATGTGGTAAAAGCAAGCATCTACAAAACATGCATTAGTTAATAAACAGGCATAGAGAAGTTTAATTTAATAATAAAGTTTATATTCTTACCTGTGGCACAAGTAAAATGCGAATAAATAATTTTCTCACTGTCAGGATTAAGATCAACAAACATACGAAGAATGAATTCCCGAGCTGCTATAGCATCCCTCTGTGGACCTACAAAATAAATAAAGCGACTAGCTACATGTCCAACAAGCATCATTTAATTATTCTAGCCAGGTAAATTTATAGGAAATTATACAAATGTGACAGGACCCCGCTAAATATGGTTACATATATTTAAGGTGTATATAGCACAAAAAGTTTACCTGTTACATAACATTGTTAGGTTGATATAACGTAAGGTTATATAATGAAAGTTATCTCTCGGCATAAATTTAAGTTTTCTGACGTTAATAAATCTTTTTATGTAAGCTTATATAATACTACATATTAAATAAATGTATTAGCAAAAGATTTCTAATGCCTTGCATTTATTTAATCAAATTTCGGTAAATAATAAAACATAGTAAGTAAAAAATATTACATTATGTGTATATCAGTTTACGTTTTACGTTTAGCATGATAAGTGCGTTTTCTGTTCTTGATAAAAATATATACTGCTCTATAACTCATTAGCTTATTGGTAATTGCAACTAGCAGTAACAATTAATTGTTACTAAAACTACTGAGGAATTCTAGCCATCTGTTTAGCTTCAGATATAAAATAAATGTTGATCGACCTGTTGCTGCTGTAAAATGTGAATAACACATTCTGTCAGGATCGGGATTAGTGCTGAGGTAAACTTTTAGAATAAATTCTCTCGCTGGCACGTCATTTTGTTTCGGACCTATTATTTATAGTGTTTTAAAACAGATCAATAATTTAGACAAAATGTTCCAAAATCTAAGTATTTTGCAACATCATAATAAAAAATAGCATGTAATTTTATAGCTGAATACATCAATGTTTCATTATGATCTAATAAAGTCGTACAAAATAGAAGAGTAATAGTTTTATGTGGATTGTTAATTCGTATACTAGTCCTATCACCGACGAATTATATAAGAAGTACAACGATTTCCAATTATCACACGGCGAATGTGAACAAAAATATATAATGTAAATCTTATTTTAAAGAGTATTTATATAACTATTAAACAATATACAAAACACATACCATCATACTCTGGAAAATAATCCACAAGATGTGAATACATAATCTTTTCCTCCAGGAGATCTTTCTTGTTAAGGAACAAAATGACAGATGAATGTTGGAACCAAGGATACGTAATAATAGTCTTGAACAGGGCTTTTGATTCTTCCATGCGATTCTAAAATAAAAATAACAAAATATTATATTGTTCTAATGATATATATTTAAAATATTTTAAACATGAGAAAAAATACCTCATTTTCAGATTCAAATAAAATTTGATCGTACTCGCTGAGAGCCACCAAAAATATAATGGAAGTTACATTTTCAAAACAGTGAATCCATTTTCGTCTTTCAGATCTCTGTCCGCCCACGTCGACCATTCTATATGTATAAAATTTCATTAAAAACCACAAATTGTTATTCAATTGTAAGATACAAGTTGGTTTAAAATTTGATAAAACGAGTATGTTTTTGTCTTTTTTACTAACTCATATCCATCGTTATAAATATATTTTTAGATCCAACTTGTTTCTTTTCTTTTCATACAATATATAAATGTATATATCAATGAGAGTACCGCTTGTTTTGAAATCATTATGCAATAATTCTACCCAATTAATTTATTATAATTTTGATAATAAGTTTATATTAAGTATGTTTCACTCACATTCCATTCAATAAATTGAATTAGAATGAAACATAAAATAATTGTACGCATCTACAATACCATAGGCATCTACAAGGCCATAGGTAAACAGTTCTCTCATTGATAAACCGTCTACTAAAAGTTGTTATTTTCTCAAATGTTTTAGAGTACCTAGAGTACAGGAAACAGTTATAACACAACTAGGTACTCTCTATCACAATTAACAACTACCATGCAATTCCCTCAATTATTTAGATGTTAATTACTAAACTAAGTTTTCAAACAAATATTTCCAAATGCAAGTGCAAGCACACCATTTTGTGAGAAAAACAAACCATCACCCTTAATATTTACAACATTTATAAAAAGTTACGAGAAAACACAACATTAAAAAAAATGTAGTGATTTGGGAATAAAATACAGGTCATGCTGATAATTTTTTATATAGAATATAACTTGTATAATTAGAATAATATAAATTATTCTATAGTTTATATCGAGTCTATACCGTATTAACGATATATATTTAGTACATAACTCTATTTTCGATGTCCGTATTATCGACGACGACCTATTAATAATACTGGCAGATTTTGTGGTGTCGAAGCCTCTTATATACGGACACTACATTACTGCCTAAATATTACAAATAATCTATATATAATAAATATAAAATATGTATCTGAAAAAGCCCGGTACCAAAGCGTGAGCATTGCGGAACTGTGCTATCTAAGATACATTTTAAAAGTTTGTCCTTATTTTATTCAAGAATATTTTTTAGCCTTAAAAATGAAATTGACAAGGAAATATTTGAAGAATATAAAATACTACCATTAGTTATTTGACAAAATAAAGAAACATGCTTCTTACATTCCAATCTATTTTAGGATTATTTCATTATAAAAACAGAATATAGATAAATAGTATTTAACTTTGTATGGATTCTGTAAACATGCAAATACCTGAATATTATTACTGTAGGAGAGATCCATGTACCTATATAAGCTTTTTTTGTTACATGAGCATGTATTATATGTAAGGATTCCTAATAGATTAAGAGGAATTAATTTAAGTACAACTACTTATACTCGTTAGATACTATATATTTTCAGTTTGATAGTAAATTCCTGGAGTCGTGGAATCATTCAGTAGGAACATAATTGATAGTTTCTTAAAAACTAACATATAACATTCATATTATTATTATATTTATAATTTTCTTACTATTTTGGATGTTTTAATGCGTTTAAAGAATATATACACTAATTCGTAGTATATATATAACAGAATATACGAAAAGTCCTTGAGGGTATTATTAAATAATAACTTTGTATGTATTCTAGAGAGAACAACAATAAGAGGATTAACTAAGAAAAGTTTTTCAAATAATTTCGTTTTCTTTTTTTAATTCTTGTGTATTTTAGAAGGTAAAAATAATAGAATTAAATTAAGGCAATGTTTATATATACATATTGCACATTTTATAAAACAAGTTTTACAACTTTTGGACGCTATTTACAACACGTATTTCACACGAACCTAAAAAACATATAAAATTATTATCTGAAATTTTCCCTTGAACTGTTTCGATCCACTCTGTATTATTAAAACATTAAACATTTAATATATTGGCATATTTCATGCGACGTGAGACTTTATTAAACCTACCTGAAGATGATTGAGTCTAAGTCGAAGGGATATTCAATGATTCCCGTTGTAGGCGCTCGAGCTCGTAAGATGTCCTGCTCTGTAGGCAGGTAATCAGCTGCTTCGATTCGCTCAAGGTCGCTTAGATAACTGAGGGCATATGCATTTGTCTAGTATGCTATTTAACATGCTTTTACCTAACACATGCCTACTTATAACTTATCTAAAAACACGTGTTTTCTTAATTCTATATAAATTTTCGTGTAGTTTGTGTCTTAACGGCTTTTTGCTTGTGAATTCGCAGGACCTGATAATACGGGTTATTGTTCAGTGTTTTAGTACAACTAGAGTTAAAAGACGAATATATTATGCTTCATGGTATTTATATAAACTTGTTTTATATCAAATTAATATTATGTTATAATAATCTAAATATTCCGTATAATCATAAAAATATATATAAAAATACCATGAATCATAATAGTCAATCGAAAATGAAGTGTAGATTTATGTGATTAGAAGAAAACAACAATAAAGGCACAAACAGAAATCCCTGGTTAATGTTAAATATTTAAAACTATAAATAAAATAAACATGCAAGGGTTAACAAGATGCAGCACAGAGCTCTAGAATAAAATTAATTTTAGTCAATATTTTGCAACCACTCAACAAAAATCATGCGTTTAAACATTACTTGACGATCTAAGTCACCAATTATTCGATGTTTTTGGTTAATCTGTACCTAAACCTAATTTCTTCCAGATCAAAGGGGTATTCTATGATTCCTGTCGTTGGCACTCGAACACGTAGAATATCTTGTTCCGTTGGAAGATAACTTGGAGCAGCCACACGGTCTATCTCCATTAAATAGCTAAATCAAGTAGTGTGGTGTTTTGATTTTTATCAAATAATTAATTATTTTCAATATTTATAAGTGCTTTCATAAATAATATAGCTTTATTTATAAAAATTATGAAATAATATTATGTTCCTTTTAAAAAAATATGTTCATTTTTCCGTAAAATAGTATTTAGATTTTTGATACATTGCTTAATTTTTACTGCGTAAATTGTATAATAGTACTTTATGTCTACATTTGTGTTTTCTAAACAAAGGGTTTCCCAATATGAGGTGTATTCTTAAGCCATTATTTCATAGTTCACAAAGTTCTTAAAAAATTGCCTCTTATGGGAAAAACCTGTCAAATTGAAAAATTTGTTCTACTAACTATTAGTGAAATATTATAGCGCGAATTTACGAAAGCACCAACACCTACAAAAAGAGTCGAAACGCCATTATAAAATACTCGTACTTCTAATATATATATGGAATTATTACTTAGATATTTTAAATATCCTATTTCAATCCTAGTCAATCTATTAGCATGTACAATAATAATAATGGCGTTTGCAAATCTTTTATAATTTAGAAATTGTACATGATAAAAATTTTCAGGAAATTGTGTATATATATAGTATATTATTAAGATAGAAAGTAAAAGAGTAAATAGAAGAGAACAACATCAATTTCTCGTGCAAATAAATTAATATAGATTTACATTTCATGAAATATTTTTTGTAAAAATATAATAATACATTTCATTATTAACGTTGACCTATTTTCGGAATTATGATATGAAATAATTTTTTTCTAAAGATGACAAAACCAAATTTTTCTAAAAAAGTAAAATTATTTCCAATTTAAATGTACAATTATCAACTTCGAGAACCTAAAAACAGAGCCGGTTTAAGAGAAATTTATTACAGATGCAAAATGATAATTTAGCAACAACTCAGCCCCTTCTTTCTTTTTAAAACATTCGCTGTATTGTTTTCTCCCTATTAGAATAGCCTATTGTGAAATTAATTTACAAGTAGTTGTAGTAATTATATAACTAATATATTTAATGCAAAAAATATTTCACCAAGAAAAATTAAATCTTTCAAGTATTTATGATATATAAATTTATTTCTTAATTTACTTCAACATATATTAATTTTAAGAGTGACAAGACTCATGCTATTAAAATCTGAATGGTTCCAATACTACAATTATTGTTATTTCATACTACAAATAATTACTGGATTCGCAAATGCTTCTTTTAAATGTAAGAGTATCTTCTGTTAATTCTAAATAAAATATAAACAGTTCATCTTCATTTTCTACATAAATTATTATCATGTTTAGTACACTAGTAGGGCACTTAAAATTCATGTCTACCTAGTGGAGATAAAAAATTGTGTTTATTTACTTGAATAGTGGTTATCAACTTTTACATGAATACTTGCATGAATTAAACGTTAGGATCAATATGTTTTGTAAGATAATGTAAGAATACGTATGGTTAATGAATTTGAATCAACTAAAAATTGATTAGCTATGTACTATAAAAACTCGTTGCTTATATAGCCTACCCTCACTAGACCTTTTAACTTATACACTGTTTAATTTATCGAATTATACACATCATATATGTTAAAGCCAAAATCTGCTTAAGCCTAAGTAATGCAAACATTTCTGAAGCATATTTCTAAAAATTGCAACAACTGATATACTGAATAACAATAACTATGTTGTTAAATACCAAAAGGAAATTAAAAAATTGTAACAAATAAAAGAATTATTTATTTGTCATGGACTCGAGTAAATTTAATTTAAAAACTCCAAAATGCTTACAAGTCTAGAAAAATAGATTTAAAAAAAAAACAAATTATCTCACGATTTAAAAAGTTCTATTGTTCACATTACCTAGGAAAGTTTTAGACCCAAACAGATTTTGTTTCCTAACATAATTCGTAAAAGGGAAAAAATTAAATCTAAATATTGGCTAAACTCGTATTTTTAGATTTACGTATCTCTTTTAAATTATATTTCTGTAAATAATTACATAGGTTATCGTATCGAATGATTTTTTAGTCATGAAACATAAAAGCACTTAACAAATTTGGTACTTAATAGTTTTATGATTGCATTTTAACTTTATATCATATAATCGATATAAAACAAAGCGCTGATTCAGGACTCGAACCCGAAAGCCACTGTGTCATCAGAAATGTAACATGGAAGTAAAAATTTAATCAAATAATAAACATATTCACAGATGTCCTGAGTAATACATTATATTTATATTCCCTGGTGAAATTTGATACCAGCTTCCCGTACAAAAGGATTAAAAAATCATTCGATCTCCATTAATAAACAAAATAGTTTATGATTTGATTCTATAACACGATCAACTCAAAATATTATGTAATAATGGCTACTTACTATTTTGCAGAGTCAGTTAGTTGATACTCTCGACGACGATCATAACATTCTTGAATTCCTGCTTCATTCCATAGATCCTTAATGGCCTTCACGTAAGGTTGTTCGAATGTCGTTACCGTTTCAAAGTCAACTCCACGAATAAGTTCGGCATTTTCCTTTTGTAATAATTTAAAGATACATATTAGTCTTATAAGAAGCAATAAAAAAAAAATTGTGATCTATGTTGAAATTATTAATATTCCAAAAGCAATAAAACGGAAAAATATTTAAAATTTTATAGTTTCATTATCTAATATTCTTAACCTTGCTTATCGTAATTGCACTTAACAATTAATTTTATTTGGTTTAATGGGATTAATAAATATTATTAATTTATTTATGTTGCTAATTACTTAATTATGAGGAAAATATTGAAATAATTACTATATTTGCCCCATTTAATTTGCAGTATTTTAACTAGCATTTAATTCAGCAGAGGCGCTAGGTTTTAATATACGAGTACGAAAATTAATTTAATTAGTCAAAATAAATTACTTATATTAACGTTTTGATTACTAAATATGGAACACATATTTATACTTCATCATTTGCATGTTACGGTAAATTTTGTAATATTAATACATTTTGTCAAATAATAATAAATTTAGCTCCCAAGAGTAACGCATGAAATTACGTAAGTAAATAACAATAAAAATACATGATTAAATTATATAATACCATTACATACGAGTATATTAAAATAATTTAAACACAAGGAAAAAAATTTGATATTGATTTACAAAGGGATATCAAAAACCTGTTCCGAGATGTCGTTAAATGTGGAATTTTATAAATATCATAATTTAATTTTAATCTAATGATGAGTATTTAGATTTCAATACTCTTCTATTATATTGTTAGAAAAAATGTTAAAAAACGCATTATTTTTTTTAAATAAATCAAATTCATAAAATACTTATCATTTGAAGAAAAATGAACTTTAAAAATATAATCCCGTTTAACACATTTATGTAACATTTATCTATAAACGTATATGTTACACAAATAATACTAAGAGTTAGAGAATAACACTTCGAGTTACTAAGGGGATTTGAACACAAAAAGTAATGTTTTTAATGTTTCTAATTTGTTCATATGATATGCTTAAAATCTTTCTATTACAACCACAATTGGTATAAACCTGTCAAGAAGTGTGTATAAATCTTATCTCAGTTATGCCCAAAATTAAAATTAGATCACTTTTCACATGAGCTATTAGAAACATAAGAAATTAAGAAATAATACTTACAATATTTGATGGGACGGTATATTGAATTTTAAGCAGATCCATTGCTCGTATCATACTCTGCATAGCCATAAAGATGTTTTGATAGACGAGTTTAATAAATCCTCTTTTGTCTTCATCGGAATAACCAGAACCATGGATAATGCGCATCTGTTTAATAAATGTAGATTTACCTGACTCGCCAGTACCTTTAATCATAAAAAATATCTAATATTAGTAGTTGTCGTATTTAATATCTAGTTTATTATTCTGTGACAGTCAATGTTTTGTTTTAATTATCAGACAAAATAACTATTAAAATTACTATATATTATATAATGGTCGGAGTATTCATATGCCACACTCCCATTCCTGAATTTGAAATTTACTTTAGAAGATAGATTGTGTGGCTTAATATATTTTGAGACTATCTGCAATCACATAGTATGCTACAAAAAATATCATTAACATTAAATTTCATAAATGATCTTGTTTCTGGAATTCTTTACAAATACATCTCTTACAGTTAAGGTGTAGAAAACTGAATTAGAATTAAAACATGTGGCACTCTTAAATCATCCGTTTCTAGTCAAGTATTTGTCGATTAGGAATGCAAAATGTAAGACTTGTTGCCAACGGAGCTAAAAATTCATGCGGAAATATTATTTCATTCCGTTTATTGCATAACACAAACTGCGAAATCGCAAAAAAAAGGTTTCAAAACTCTGTTGTTTAGATCAGTATTACAATATGATAAATAATGATAATGACAAAATGAAATATCTATAAATAGCTATATTGTAATTTTAGGTGTTTAATATGATGTTCTGCGTGACGTAAAACAGCATATACAGTTGTGTAGATTGGAATTTACTTAACATTTTCTTACAACGACTAAAAATTTAGATTTGTCATGGTTGTACTTTGTCAATGTATAAATCAAAAGATAAGATAGAACAAAAAATGCTCTATATTTAAATGCAAAACTAATAATAGAACATTTGGACCGGAAAACTTCAAGAATCAACTAAAATTAAAATATAAATTGTAAAGCTAAATATATACATTAAAAAGTTAACGGACATGATTTTAATTATATAAATAATAATAATTGAATGATTGAAACTGAATAATTTGAAATGACAAATTATCAGAATAAGTTTGTTTATTAAAATAACTCAACATCATAGTTTGCGAACATGGTTGCGGCAATTTAAGATAATTATCACTAATTTTTCTAAATTTCAATTAACTACTCTTAATTTCTAGAGAACGGAAGTTCTTTTCTTTTAACTAAGTCAAGTAATGTTAACAAGATATTAATTTTAATTTTAAAAGACAGGATGACTTGAGAAAGATTTTATAACATGTTTAGCACTAACATGCCATATAAGTTAGTTAGCGATTTTTTTTAACTTGATGAAAATAGAATTTAATTGTGAAAAAATTTAAGTTATCCTGGGTATGTCACGCGATTCATAGGAGTTACCATCACTATAGATGGAAAAAAAGCTATCCCTGACATGTTTGCCAAATTATTTATGTTAATTAAACATATATTTTTGGAAGCATGTTGTTATTCATATTTTAATGTAAATATTACAATCAACAATAAAGTTATGTGGTTTGACAGTTCTCGGTTTATGTCACCACACCGAAGGGCTAAGGATACCTAACAGGAAGGGAAAATGATACCTAACATGAAAAGTGTAGTTATTTTTTCAAATAGTCATTATGATGTTCATTATTGCAATTTTGACTGTAAAAAATGACATTTCTAATAATGAAAATATTGACAGATGTAACAGCAAAATTAAGTAAATACATACGCTGAAAAAATGATTATTTTTTCGTATAGATTAAAATCAATGTTATTATATATAAATATTTGACTGTTTCTGAAAAATTATATTTTAATTTGTAAAAAATATCGGACCGAACACCTGTACTAAACAAACAATAGAATCTAGAAATCTATACGTAACGTGGTATATAGCGAACTTGACTAATATCCATAATAAATATTAACTAAAATGTTAGCGAATATATTTCTACTTATTTAATCAGGTGTACGCCATGCAATTTAGATATTAATAATTAAAATGCCAAACTAGCACAATGACTTTGAATAAACGCAAAAAGAGGAAAATATGAACTATGGAAGTAATTTTCGTAGAGCAAATATTGTATTTACATAACAATATTTAAAACAGATATTAATATCAAAGTTACGGTAATAGCATGCTAATTTATTTATGAGAACGCGAATTCAACATCTAATACATAGACAATACGAAAGCAAATAATATAATGTAATTATAAATTGCACACTTCGTATCTCATAAACAAAACTCAAGTAATGTTTAGGTTATTAGAAATTTTGACAGTTGTTTACAAACACATTAATAAACATTAGAAACAAAGGGACTTACCGAGCAAAAGTAACTTGAGTTCTCGTCGTGCATCTCTTTTGTCACGACGAAGTTGTCGTTCAATCTCCTGGTTAATCCTTTTTTGCTCTTTGGCTTCTTCAGATAGACAGCACTCCATGGTTTCGTTGACTGGGTATCCTGTATTTTCGTCACCTGCCTCGTCCGCACCTCAGGCAAGTACGGACCCTAACAAAATTATTCCAATTATGTGATATTTCAGAAAAATTGGTTGTCAAAAACGTGTTATCAACTCTCCCCACCGGCTCCAACAAATGATAAATAACAAATGTGGAATCACTGCACAAGTAGTGCACTTTCCCCGTGTCACGCTTTATGCACCGGCGCCTTCGCACCGCTACCCTTTGCACGTATCCAAAACCCCACGTTGACCAAACCACCACTCCCTTGACGGCGCTGGGGCGCACACACGACACTCGTAAAACGGCGCACTATCTCACTCTTTCACTATACAAATGTTTCCAACGCGCACGATTAACACTGCCTGACGCCACCCTCACTGGGTGTGGTAATTACAGAGACGCAGATCGTACACTGCTACCCTACAAGAATGACTTTAGACTTCAGGAAATCGGAACTTATAAACACCTATGCTAGAACGTCACACAACCTTAATCTTGTTATAATAACCAGATTTCAGAAGCCTGTCGTCCATACTGCACGTGTTTATTAATAAGATTAAAACTGAGAACAATTGTCCGAGCACTGGGGGAGAGAGCACAGAATGGAACAGCCAATGTTTAGGTTACAGTAGATAATTTGTATAAACTATGTTAAGCAGTCATACTTTGGTTATTTCACTACACCACACATACCTAAATAAATATCCATATGGCATATAATTCCTCCTCCCGTGGATATTTTGCACAACACTTTTAAAAATCACTTTTGATTACACGGCATCCGCCTAATCCTAATATGGCGGTGACTGATCGTATGGCTGTAATTCACTCAAAAAGATGCATTCAGCGCTGTCGCAGAAACTTCATTGTAGTCGCCATTGAATGTAGTAATCACGTGATCTGCTTCTTATAAACCGGGACGTTTAAACTTTGAACATTTAAACAAAAATTACATCAATAATATTTAAAAACAATGTATAATTCTAAATTGATGCTAAAAATATTTATACAATACCTTAAATAACAATTCACAAGCAAATTTTATACGCGTAGACAAACACTATTTATTTAAGTAAAAGCACTCGTACATCAGGAACTTTACGATTCACGATTCTTTTCTTGTTCGAATCCATTTCATTTTACATAATACCGCGCATTCAGAATAAATTGTATAACTATTACACAAAATAAACACGGAACATACTTTGTATGACAAGCTTTAGGCATTTATGCTATCAAAATATTTAATAAAAATTTATTGAAACTCTATTTATTATACCGAAACCCCGAAACCGAAAACTAGAGTCAATGCAAAGTGCCGTAGCTGGTATTGATATCTTCACGACGTCAGCATTTAAAATAATAATATATTTCATAACAAAATAATTGAAATTTAATTGTATTTGAAACATGTATATTTGAAATTCTGTATGGTTACCTAAATATAAACATATTTACAAAAATATAAATTTCAACAGAAATAATATCAAATTTCTAAAATTAAAACTATGTATTAAAAAAAGGGTCACCAAATAGTTCTTGACCTCATTTAAATAGGATTGAAAGTTTTACAATGGTCTCTGGGATTGACCTTGGAAGGCTTCATTTAAGAACGTGAATTTTTCATTGATTCTACAGACATCATGATGAAAATGTTTCGTCTGGTCGTCCTCTTGAATAAGGATGAAGACAAGTTTTACATTGCTTTATACGTACTTCATTTGGAGTAGGACATCGGGATCCTGAAAAATACTATTACTGTTTTTCAATATCCTATGTAATAGATATGTATTTTGAAAGTCTTTGTTCTTTTAATGGCTTCAACAAAATTGTTGATTTTATATACTTTTTGTGAGCACGTAATATATACAAGTATTTTCATTTCTTACAAAGCACGGAAATCGCTGTAATACTTACCAGAATTATATTTTTGGTAAAGATCCTCACTTAGTGAATGATAGAGGCTTGCCACTTTCCTAGACTGATCGACAAGATTCTCAATTTCACGAGATAGTTCAAGAGAACAATTGCTTATTATTTGTTTTTTTCTGTAAAATACATTTATTTGTAAAAAGATTATTACATAATACTCTCAATGGACCTGTACTAAATTCCCTTACTTGTCAATTATTCTCTTAAGCTCTTGATCCAATACTCTTCTGCTATGTTGATATCCTACTACTATGGTATCATATTGATTCTTTAATTTATTGAGCTGTTTAAAATCTAATTTCGAATTCATTAAAAGCTGTGTAAAATTTTTTGATGATACATAAAAATCTTTTTGTTTTTTAACATATTCTTCTTCAAGTTTTAACACGTCATTTGTTTTTACTATATTGAACCCAATTTTTTCTTTTATTATTAACAATTTTTGAGAGAACCCTATGTGATACACATCCTATAAAATTGGAGAAAAAGAAACTCTTGTAAAGATTTTCTTGTTATTTAAATATTCCAAGTAGTCAATTACCTTAATGTGCTCTTCAGAAATATCCGTCTGTGCCATAAGGTGGTCTTTTCTTAGAAAGTCGTTTAATGTATTTAATAGCCTTTCTGTGGCCCTATCGTATAATAATAGGCTTTCAGCATGGTGAGAAAGAGCGGTTAATAACGATTCTGTTATTCGTAAATTTTCCTTTAAAGAACTATTCCTATCCGAAGCTCTTGCTTCTTCAATCTATATGAAGATGAAATTATTAATATTTTTATCTTCTACTTTTATTACTGCAAATCGAAAACGAATAGATTTACACATAGTTTAAAATTAACTATAAACTACCTTTAGTTATGTATCATTTATATAGCATTCATTTATTCATTATATTACTAGGATAGTTACAGAAACCAGAAAAACAATCCTGGTGTTTCACTGAAGAAACCACACTCAGTAAAGAAGACTAGTTTTGAAATATGAACAAATAATTATTTTTATATCATAACTATAATAATTGTTTCATTCGATTCATTAAATTTGGCCTTATAGTCTATCATCTACTACTGTAGTCACTTTTCCTAACTGTATTAACAGTAAATATTATTGATAAGTTAACGATAGTATTGCCAAATGTAGGGTTTTTCAATAATTTGCAGAATAGAAATTATTATAATATGCACGCGCCTAGTGAATAGTCCACCATCTGCTCCTGTAGTCAATTTCCGTAACTGTATTAACAGTAAACATTATTGATAAGTTAACGATAGTATTGCCAAATGCAGGGTTTTTCAATAATGGGCTTGTGTCCTCATTTTTTAGTGGTCCATTTTTCAATTGTTGATTGAAATTGATGTTAATAAATGTGTATTAGCTTGTCTATTTTATTAAATATCTAAATATTGACGGAGATATAGCAATTAAAAATTTGAATTGTAGGTTTAGCGCTAGAAATGGTCGGCCATATTTGTATGACATGGAATGCATTTTAACGTCAGTTATTTGTTGAGTAGGTCAGTGTTGTGGTAATGTTTTGTAGCTGTTGGTACTCAAACAATCCAGTCAAGTCAAAGAATAATAAGTTTTTACTTTATTTAACCCTGATAAGGCAGACATAATATTGAAATTTTATTGTTCCTTGAAATAACTGTAAATAATATTTGATATTTTGATATATAAATACATATAGCAGAGATTTATGATCTGTAAGGTTGGTAACCTTACACAAGGATTGTAATGTAACATGCATTTGGAGTTTGTACAACGTTGAATCCCTTTAATAATTAAAGAGACAAAATGACTTTTTTAATTGTTAATATCTCTTAACATATAAGGAGTTATTAAAAAATAATTGAACATTTGAGGTTCTAGTAACCCACTTTATCAATATATAGTACACTTTTATAGAAATTAAGACATAGGACACAAGCCCATTTGCAGAATCGAAATTATTATTGTATGCACGCGCCTAGTGATTAGTCCACCATCTGCTCCTGTAGTCAATTTCGCTAACTGTACTGTATTAACAGTAAACATTATTGTCAAGTTAACGATAGTGTTGCAAGATGTAGGGTTTTTCAATAATTTGCAGAATGGAAATAGAAATATCATTACAGAATAGTTTAAAACACAAAAAGAGTTTACAACCATGCATATAAAAGCGTTATACATATAATTAACATGAAGTAGTCAATTTCTTTTATGAATTAAAACGATTAACTTTCTCTACTCCTAATTAAAATTAATAACCAAATGAACAAAGTTAAGACAGTACCCTATTTACAATACACATTAAAAGTCATTGCATGTTAGTCTGTAAAACCAATATAGCATTTACGTAACATGTACAAACAATGGAACGCTTAAGATGAAACTTATACGTACAGAACGCATATTTAGATTTAATAAATAGACAGAAGTAATATAATTAATTATTTGTTTTGCGTGCTATGTAAATGTTACGTAAATGATAAGTTTGTGTCTACAGATAATCAATAATTTGATTTATATGATATTTCCGAACCTGACATGACGCTACAATAAGTTCCAGTTGTTGTTGAAACCCTTTTAATGCATGATTTCTGTTTAAGCCAGATATTTTTTGATGACATTGCGAGCATGTTATATTATCCCTCAAATTGATAGCAACAGTAGATTTAGAAGTAACAGAATCGATTCTATTTTGTTGTGGGTCCGAAAATTCAATTGAATCTTTTCTTGGTACACACGGTGATACCCAATGACTCATTATAACATTAATATAAAATTATAAAATGAAAAATATGTAACATAAATTTTATTTGAAATAACTGTAAAAATTGTACACCAGTGGTCTACAAAATTATGAACAAATTATTCATAAGATAAAAATTTAAATTCATGGCACACTATTATTAGTTTTATTTCTTCGCCATGATTCAACATCGATACTTTTTACCAAATAAGGTTTTCAGAATTTTCAACTTAAAGTTTAACCATTTTTTTAATAAAATATATTAATTGGCACATATAACCATTTTAAAATTAAATTTATTTTCTGGTTAGTTTAAGTTGTTTCATTCTGCTTTTTGTATGGTACTAAATATATATTTTTATATATATAGAAAGGTATATTATATTATATTGTTAGGTATGTACATGTAAAAAAAATTACTGAACCATATATCTACCGAGCAACATAAAAATATAACATTCCAACAATGCTCAGATCTCTTTTTATATAAATAAATAATAAAGAGTAAAATTGGATATACTCAGAAAACACCTTTCCTATCGACAAAACCTATAAAATTTGGTGTTTTATAAAGTATAAGGTAGCTCTACGTATATATGTATGTTTAAAGACATTCAGAATAAGATATTTTCGTATAGATTTATTTCTTCTTGTTTTTTTTAAAATAAGTAATGTTCAGTCAAATAACAGGGAAGTAGATATTTAAATTATCTATTCTGAATCGTCCATTAATTATTATGTAATTGAGAAACATCGTAACCAGCCACTTTTAATTATTATATAATTATTAAAGGGTTATAATATATTAAAAAAAAATTTACAATTAAAATTTGAGCTCATAACATTTTATCGTATTCAAAAAAATGCCGTTATTTTATTTAGTCGAAATATGCTGTGTACGAAGTTACAATTACTATATTGTTATCTAAAAATATTTTTAATGCGCAATATTTATATAATTATATAGATAAATATATTGTTTTTAAATTTATAGTCGAAAACGACTTGAGAAAATGAATAAACTTTAAAATATAGATAATAGAATAAATTAGTAAAATTAGAATAGCAAATTCACATCGATTATTACAAGAAAACTAATAAAAATGCAAATGTGTTATGATCATGATGAAAAGTCATAATATAACTTCAAAAATTAAATAACAAAGTCCACACTAATACAATATCGCTTTTATACCCTTACTTAGAAATTCTGTCGGTATTTAATTCAGAAATGCACACATAAGTGTACAATTGCTGCTTTAATTTTTTTTTTGTCAAATATGGCCAAACAAAGGTATTGTAAATTATAACATGTATTTACAAATCGACAGTTTGAGCATTTATTTATATAATACAATAATTGTTACTTAATAATAAAAATTCAAAATACCTGTCACGTCTCTTGTATTAAATTTTTCATAAAAAAAATCATAACTTTTATACAATTACGCACATTTGGCACTTTATGTGCATTTACTTCAATCTCATCATGGCAGCTTCGTCGCTGGTTGCCAAGGCGCTTCAATAATTGCGATTTGCGGTATAATGTTTGGCCTCTGACTTAACAATTAACATTTAATAAAAACCATCTAAAAAAGCTTATATTTAAATTAAATCATATGTAGTATTATAGTATTCAAAACAAGTCTGTTAAGTTTAAATGTTATGTGATGGAAGTATATCTATGATAGCCCTTGTTTTAAATACTACAAGGATGAAAGCATATGTTTTATTATAAATATATATTATATATAATATCTATAGATTTTTCCTATTCTAAATTGATTTAATTTTAATTAAATGATGCATGATTTAATCGAGTATTGGGCTAAAAGATTTTCAGGGATTTTTAGGTATATAATAAAGGCACTTAAACTGCTGAATGGTCAAACGTGGTTTCCACAGCTGGTAAAACATATTAACTATTTCCTTTTTATTTATTTTTAAATTTTAAAATAATTCTTTTAATTTTTATCTTTCACAAAATATTATGATATTATTTGATCAAATGAAAATAATATTTGATCATAGTAATATGTTTTACTGTTCGCCGGAGAATACTAATCACCACGGAAATGAACTACTCAATTTGATTTTGTTATTAGTAAATTCTCAAAGTATATTATCTTACAAAAAATACTTGACTCTTAAAATTATTTATATATTATATATGATTGGCGTTCTTTTTAGGAAGATGATATATTGTATGTACTCTAATATATGTTTTTATTTATTTACATGAAATTACCTTTCGATATACTCTTGACTTAAAGCCTCTATATATATTTTAAATTTCTGTTCTAAGGTAAATAAATTATTCAATTAAGTGTTGAGTAAATCGAACTAATAAAGGAATTATAAGAAAGAAAATTGCGTTGTTAAACATAACACAAAAATAAATATATTGAATTTTTACAAATTCCAAATAAATAAGTTGGATATTTATATAAAAACGGTAATTTCATGTACTGCATTATAATCTTATACGTGTTAAATTGGTCGAGTAAAATTGGCAGGAAACATGCCTTTGTCTGATGATCCTTCCTTGATGCCCATAAGCCATCCTTCCTCCTGCAATATTGGTTAATTTATACATATAATTTATGATCTTTACTACGTCATATTATAAAATGTATTATATAAATATTTACTTGTTCTTCAGGATCTTCATATTCAATAACTCTGATGGTATCGCCCACTTCAAATGATAATTCATCTACGTCTTCTCTTGTATATTTATATGTTGCTTTCACACGATATAATACTCCAGGAGGCAAATCAGAAGTTGTCGCTCCTGATAGTAAACAAAATAACATTTAATATATCAAAATTGATGTGAATAATCCAATATTTGTGTTTTTCTGTTTTATACTAGCAATATTGAAATGTAGTAATACATTTTGGAAAATACATATTTGAGTATATGTATACAATAATATTTGTTACAGGTAATGCTTTCTTGTATTATTGTTAACTACAATTTAATAACTATAATGGTATATAACTATAAAGCAAAATACTCAAGACATTAGTGTGTTATAAATAAAATATAAGCATATATATAACATAAACTATATTACATAAATAAATAAAACTAAACTTACCAACTGGAATATCATATAGTTGTTCCATTTGTTTGTTATTATTAGGTGTATTTGGAGAGGGGGGAGGTAAGGTTGGTGAAGGTGTTGGATTATCTTTATGAGTATTGGAGTCACCGTGATTACCATTTATCTGAGCTGGAGGATTTACAGGAGATATTGGTGAAGATGGTGTTGTTGAGGTAACGGGTGATATAGTGGTAACAGGAGAAGTTGGGGGAGAGGGTGATCCAGGAGGAGCTGCAAAACAAACACACTCAAGTCAAATATAACACTCATTTTAGTAAAATAACAATTAATAGAGAAGTATAATAATTGTTTTTACTGTTAGTTAATGCTTTACAATGCTAAAAGGTTTATCGTCATAACTAAAACCATTTCTATATCGAAGTAAATTAAAAGAGCAATTTTTAATTAGTTCTAAATTAACATATTTTTAAGTCTTGAAAATAATGATATATAATGAATTTTATGACAAAAAAAGTATATTCTTTCTAACACGTTTTGAACTCTACTCTGTTTTTGCAATAAAATAGTTTTATAGTTAATATATAAATAGTTAAAATGAAACGATTATTTTTAATTTTAGAACAAACTAGCAACATACTGCGCTTTAAGCTAGACTCAGAGATAGAAAAAATATATGAACTAAATCACAAATAAGTCATGCTAATTAAAAGTTTTAAACTTACCATTATTAACAGGCGATGCAGGTTTGCTACCTAAACTGTTAAGTTTATTACTAGTTGGCGAATGAGAAGGACTGGAAGCTGCAGGTGCGCTATTAATTTTTTTGAGTGTATAAGATCCACGTTGGCTATCTGTTGCCAATTTATCAACAATAGCTTCAAGCTCCGCGAATACCTGTTAAATATAATAAATACAATTGATGTAAGAATACATGGCATACAGTACTAAAATAATTTAGCTTACCTTTGATGATTCAGCATGGAAGAGTTGTTCAGAAGCAAACAACGTTTGAAGGTTGGTGACTAGGAACAGAACTCTTGAATCATACAAGGCTGGTAATTCATCATGCAGTTCACTGTTTAGTAATTCATATGTACGTTTCGCTTCTTCTAATTGTTCACGACCTCGCGTTACCTATAATATATACAAATTTAAGAAACACTTTCATAACATATTTTGTTATCTTTTATAACAATCAATCTTACCTTAACATCATCCCGCTTTTTACTGGCGTTAGCCTGAAGTCCTTGGAAGCTGTGTCTTTGACTGTCATAGTCTACAAGCTTACGACCACGTTTATCAATCTTTTTCTAAAAACAAGTGTTGAAAAATAAGTTATTATTTTGATTTTGTATGCTGCGCCTGATTAACAGGCAAATACAAATACAATAACTGATATAATCAATATGATTTCAATTAAAGTACTTTTCAATTATAAAGATCGGAATGTTATAAATGTATAATGCAATAAGTATACAACTTTCTCTACAAGTGGTATTTATAATACAATACACAAACATACCCGCATTTCTGGAAATTGACTCTGATAAGTGTTCAGAGGTATTAGTACTTGATCACCAAGTTTATGTGAAAAGTCTTGCCATAGCATTTCCATTGAATTAGATTGATGTTGCACTAAATCACTGCCGGTCCATGATCCTTCATACACCTCTGTGATAGCTTCCATTAACGATTTGGAAGCAGTTTGAACAGCTAATTATAAAATAATAATTGTAAACCACTGTTTGACATTGACTGATATAATGTTTATATAAAAGTATCAATTCATCTGAAGGTATGTGAAATTGATATGTTTATTACCTCTAATGCAGCGTATGTAGTTGTTAAATTCCTTCTGCAGTCGATTAGCGCTATTTTGTTGACGTGTGAAGTTCTGAAGGTGTTCATCGAAAATGTCGTCTGCTGTACGATCAACTTTACCTAGGTTTTGAAGTATCTGAAATAAATAAAAAAATGTTATTATAAAACTCCTGATAATCAAGCAGTAAATGAGCTAAAAACCTACACATAAGTCTTGCTACTTATATTAATAAAAAGGTTTTAAACTCCTGCAAAGAATTATATTACAATCACGTAAAAAGTGTTTCAGTTTTTAATGAATCACTTTCTGCCCAGCATTTATAATAAAATGTAGTACGTTTTAACGAAAAAAAAGAGCTGTTTTAGGTCGCATCTGTAAGGCATATACATAAATGTTTTCTTTCACTATTTTAGCGTGGGTAATCACTAGCTACGTTGGTTAAATGTGTACGTAAACTATACAAGTTTCTCCAAGTCATTTCCTTATATGGTTGCCAATAAAGCTGCTTTATTATATTCTTCTGGAATCTATTAAATGACAATATAAGCACGAAGATCACATTATAGTATATAGTAGATATCCCTAAAAGTACAACACCCAAAAATTGACACCTGAATAAGGTTCGAAAAAATTTATTGAAACAAGTTCATAAATTAGTAGATACATAATGTAAGTACTGTTGCCTGCACATATTTAACGGGAGTTTTATAGTAAGATTTAATTATTTCTAGAAAAATATTTAGAACAAAAAACAACACTTTCTTTTTCTTTATGTTTCGTTTCTTGTAATACTCTTTTTATATGATATATTTTAATAACATATCGACGTAAATTATCTATTCTGGAATTTGTTTGATGGAATAATAGTAAGGACTCCCCTATTTTAACAGAATTGTAAAATGTATTCACGCCAAAAGATAAATATGCACATATTATCAAATAAAGCAAAACTTTGTAATTTAAGGTAGCAACAAATACAAATTACGTAAAGAGAAATATAAATTGTTAAGACAAAATACTCTATAGTTTAAGAACCATAATAGGTGTACATATTTCTCGCATACCGTTTTGAAAGCAAAGGTTGCCACAGGCGTAAGATACCACTCCTACCTTTTGGAACAACCTGCACCAGGTAAACAGCGCGTTCACTTCTCGTCTCAAATGATATTCAATTTATACTCGTATAAAAAGCAAACAAGGAACGATGATAGCGTTGTTTTGAAAAGATCCATGTCAACAAAACTTGCAAACACTTATAAAATGTACGTAGAAGTCATAATCTATAATAGTACATCAGTAGGACTACTACATAATTGTGATTTACCTATCCTATTACCAATACTAGTTCTAAAACGTAAACCTTTAAATTATGTAAGTTTCAATTACGTGCTATATAAACAGATTGTGTTGTGTACTTAATTTTTAATTTCATTTCAGAATATTATAATGCGTAACTGATACAAATATTGGTTAATTTTGTTATGCTTAATTTTACCTTCATGCTACATAATATTTACATTTTATACCCGATAGGATATAGATTTTTTTATACGTACAAATTAAATTTGTTTACATCAAATGACAAAATATGATTCTTACGATATAATACAATTATTTTCAAGGTTACTTTGTCAATTGACATAGTCAGCCAACATCCACTTTCCAGCGACGTTGGCCAATGCATCTACAAGTATCATACTCGTACCTACGATTATATTTCAGGTAATTTTAATGAGAAATGACGAATGTTTCTTTTATATGATTGCATTGTTAATTAATACATAATAGGATTGTCCGAGGTGGGGGGAAATGTAATGTAAAAAAAATATGAATAACTTATAGGATGAATATAAAGATTTTAAATATTAAAAATTATGCATTTTGATCTTAGATATTGAAGTAATATTCTATTTAATGTTTAATAGAATTTTATCCATTAAATATTACGTATAATTCTTCATAACGAAAAATTGCTAGGGGTTATTCATAAATAACATCAGAAACTTTTTTTACCTTGTTACTTCTTTTTACACACAAATTTGAAAAAAATTGATATTGTTTTTGTTATTTTAGGTGTGACGTGTCACGCTTTGTGGACCCCTCCTTTATATAATTTACATATCATCACTTCTATTTGAATAACGCTAATTTTAAACTTAAAAATTTAAAATTCTTCTTCTAATTTGTTTAATTTCTTTGTGGAAATGTTACATCATTTTTATGTAATGATTTTGTGTAAATTAGATTTAAATTTTACTTACACTTTTTACTGAATTTTGAATCCCCTTTTATGTAAAATTTACAAAACCTTTTTAGAGGGATATACCTATCTCGTATATGTTGAATATATGGATTTCCTTTTCTTATATTTCATTTAAAAACATTAAGTTGTACAATTACAAAATATCATGACGAACAACACGGTTAATATTGCAGTATTACGAGAGTTTTTTCTCTTCAAGTCCTACCTTATTAACAAGTTATAAAAGGACAACGATCGGCGAATATGACCTAGCAGTTGAAATCGCCGTAAAACAATAAAGAAAAAAGATTAAGTTGGAATGATACTAGCTTTACAGTATGTGGCCTTCAGAGATGTGCGTTTTTCAAATACATATACTCAAAATGCAAATAGTAAATACCTATTTTTTACCTACTACCCCCACATTTGAAATAAAAATGGTCTTTATCAAAGAGAATTTTCAGAATTATTAAAAAAAATAACATTTATATTAGTAATATAAAGAGTATTCTATTTTCTCAAAAGTATTTTTAAAATACGTATTTTGTATTTAAATACTAACATGAAATTTATTTTTTATTTTGTATTTGAAATAGGAAAATAACGAGGTATTTGTATTTTGTATTTAAATGCTTTTAAAAAGCATTTGTGCATATCTCTGGTGGACTTGAAGTGATCTATATTATAGCCACTTGAGCGGTCTGCCTGTTCTCTTTTTATAACTTTAAATGTTTTAATTTTTTTTTAGATCTTTCACATTCAGACACACTTGTTTGTAGAGATGGTCTCACATTTGAAATTTTACTGCCTGAACGATCTTAGCCAACGTGTCAACTATATTAAATTAGTGGAAAAAACATTTCTCTGCCTAGCATCATATCTAAAAGATGGATCCATTACATGAATTACATTATACAAGCAAGAAACGTGTTTTCCTAATAAATATAACATCTGCATAACCTTGAAATGCTATTATTGACAATGAATGTCTAAGATTTGTAATCACGTATTGTGATATGATGCTGTGGCGCTGTGGTCAAATTTACAGTTCATTATGTTATCACATAATTCTTTTATTAGTTGTTTGTTACTATTTTCGTTATTAAACGTCAAGGATTTTTAAAGCATATACTTGTTTGAGCATAAACTGGTCACATAAAGGTAGTTTATTTCGTCAGGCTCAGTATATGCAGATTTAAATAATTTCACGGTATATTAATAAACACTGATAAAAGGCTTTAGATTTTTGATAACACTATCAGTTAATAAAATATGCTTTAGTACCTCTAGTGAATAGATAATAGAACGGAAATAATTGTAACAAATATATAGTATCTTCTTTAGTGATTTTACATCATTTTTACGACTTCCGATTACGAACGATTTTACAAGGAAATATTCTTTAAATAAAAAACGCATCATAATACTTTCTTAAAGAATTTCATTTATGTATTTATAGCATAAAATTCATTTACATATTTTTAAAGAATAGTATTGAATTTTGACGTTAGCAAACCAACGAAAGTAGGCCGTTCAGTCTCTCGAACTGGAGGTAGGTTCGACAAATGTCTAGCTCTAGAGTTCGAGCTGCAGCTATAGCTAGGCTAGCCTCTCTCTAATTCTATAACTAACATATAGATTTGGTTGCTGAACATGTGCCAAATATTTACTCATATAGCATATATTCAATCCTCACTAAATTAACATAAAGTAGAGAAATATTAGAAGTAGATACACTAATTGATTTTCTATGCAAATATTTAGATTATTTTATTTTATTTGTATAACCGATTAAAAAAATCTATGTTTTTAAACAAGTTGTCATTAAATTAGATAATTACTAACATAAAACATTTATATCCAGTATATATTCTATAGGGGGTTATATTTGTTGCCATTAAATTAGGCGAAATGTATTTTCATCATAAAAGAGTTATACCCGGAATACATTCTATGGGTTTTTGCTTGTTGCTATTAAATCAGGCGTAATTTATCCCTCATTCTCACTCACTGCTTTAATTAAATTTGTATTTAATTTAAATTGTATACCATACGGCAATACGCGTAGTCATTCACAGTACCATTTTTAATTTAATTTATTTTTTAAGTTTTATAACCTTACAAGGTCCAATGTTTTATATTAAAAATATTAAATTAATAAAAACTATATTATACTAGCTGTCCCGGCCACGCGTTGCTGTGCCTAACGTTTTTGTCATATTACATTACATAGCGCCATCTATTGAATATTTACTCAATCTAGTCAACAGAATATTTACTCAATCTAGTCAACAGATGTCGCCATCATCGTCGCCAGATGTCATATGTCATATACAGATAATTAATAGACAATAAGATAATTTTGCAATCATAAATTGAGATGTAAGCTATCCTATCTTTCAAGTTGGATCAAACTGCACACGGTGGACAAATTTGATTAAAATCGGTTAAGTAGTTTAGGAGTCCATCGCGGACAAACTCGGACAAACATGTGACACGTAATTTATATATATTAAGATTATAACCTTCAAAATGTGACAATCTGTCAACATGTATCAGGATTTATTTTTAAAAGAAGTTTAATATCACTTTTTGAAAAATATAGAAGTCAAAACAATTTCTATTACTAATTGTTATTAAAAATAGCAATTTTAATTATTTCACATACAATTTTAGGTCGAACTGTTAAAATTTCTATTACTAACGATGCATACGCACCAACTAAATTAACTAAACTTAAATTAAAACACAAATGTGAAAAGAAATGATTAAACGAAAACCTGAAATCTAGATTACAATATTAAATAAAAACAGTAAATTAAATATTAAAACAGTTTATGCTGTTGAATAACGTAATTGGAATAGTGTCCAATTAATGAGGGTTTGGTTATTTTTCTCTACAAACAAAAGTATTCCGCAACTAGAAAAGGTTAAGTGTCAGTGCATTAAGGTGTTAAAATGATACTTCTTATTAAAAAACCGGATATTTGGTTACGGTATATTATTTTTATCTTACCAAACTTTTAAAAAAATAATTTTACATAAAAAATAATATAATTTTTAACACTTATTAGTAAGTTATTCATACACTTAATTATATTATATACTGAAGTATATTTGGTAATTAGAAATGTATACAAGATATATATGTACGTTTTTAAAATTGAGTACACTACGTAACTAATCACCGTGGACCATGGTTCGTGGCCATCTTGAACTGTAGGCGGTCAATGTCATGCAACGTGTTTTTTTCATTGACTTTTTATTTATTCACAAAAGTGTAGGACAGGTACACAGAGGTAGTTCCTACTTTCGACTCTCCCAAGTTTTTTATTTGATAGTCCAAGGGTAATTTTAGGTATACATAATATAATTCAAATTACGAGAGTTCGACATAATCTTCGATAAATCTCTGCTATATGTATTTATATATCAAAATATCAAATATTATTTACAGCTATTTCAAGGAACAATAAAATTTCAATATTATGTCTGCCGTAACAGGGTTCAATAAAATAAAAACTTATTATTCTTTGACTTGACTTGATTATTTCGACTAACAACAGCTACAAAATATTACCACAGCACTGATCTAATCAAGAAATACTTGACGTATAAAATGCATTTCACGTCATACAAATGGCCGACCATCTCTAGCGCTAAAACTACAATTCCAATTTTTGATTGCTATATCTCTGTCAACGTTTAGATATTTAATAAAATAGACACGCCAATACACATTTATTTCCATCAATTTTAATCAGCAAGTGAAAAATCGACCACTAAAAAATGAGGACCCAAGCCCATTTTGAAAAAAAATATCTTACATATATCATTTCACTCAATAAGTTTGTAGAATGACATATGAGTGGCGCCAAAATGGACAAAATATGATTTTTAGATCTTGAAACATATTAAAAAAAAACAATTCCAAAAAGTTTTATATTTTCGTATTCTGAAAGTTTCATTGAATTTGGGAATACCCTCGGACTACGTTTATGATTGACTGAACGTGATTTCATTCAAATTCTCCGTTGATTTTATGCTTAGTATTAAATGTAGGTTTCTGGGTTTGTTACAAACCTTTTGTGTTTTGAATCACAAATCATTCAATGATAATTATTGGTAAAACAACTTTCTTGAAAATAGATTTTTGGTTAATTACACGTTTCTTTAATGACACTAATAGAAATCTGTATTAAGCCTATACCCCTTTGTTTAGCAGAATACTATCAGAGTGTGTGGGTGGATGATATCCACTGGAAATCCTATCGTAACATAAATGGGATTTCCGTTGGCATGTGCTTTCCCAATACACTTCATGATAATACATTGTCAAAATCTTAAATAAAATTTATATTTAGACCAGTCTCTTCCCGTTGTGGTTTTGTAACAGCCTTTTTCTTAGTATATTGTTCGAACCCTTTTTAACATATTTCTTACGAAACAATAGACATAAAATTTATATTTAATTGATGCTGTCATAACTTGCATAAGTTACGATAGAATAAATTACAGTGTACTTAGTAAACTGTATTCAAATTTGCACTAAACTTTAGTTATTTCTAATAAGACGGTAGTATTCTCAAATGACGTTTAGCAGTTGGACAATACAATCATCAGGCAGGTTATCTATCATTACTAGGATATTTATACGTATATATGTATTTCAATTCTTTGCCACTTAACTATCATTTGATGAACACTTGTTGTATTATCATGATTATCAACTTCCTTGCAAAGTGCATAATAATAAAGTATTGCAGATCAGCGTTTTTTAAACTTTACGTTTCCGAGATTCTAAATATGATGTACATATTTTATAATAAAAGTTAGCACTTCGCCCCGTCGTAAAGCGACGTGTACATAATATATTTATTATTTAATTTTTAATGTTTTTGCCATTTGGCATTACATTCTTGTGCCTTAACTCATTTATTCATATATCATTGTGCTTTTTTCAATTTTAATTCTAATTATATTTAAACATTCTCACCCTTTCCAAAAGAAAAAAAAAGAATCAATCAATAAGTCAATCAAATTTTCTATTTGAAACAATTTTTAAATAAGTTGGCTGGGGCCCTATTCCTGAATCTTGCGAATAATATCCGTGATCGAACAGATATGATTTATATGAGTGAAATACTCTTTCGTAAAATGTTTCAGTCATATAAATCATATCTGTTCGATCACTGATATTATTCGCAAGATTCAGGAATACGGGCCCTGGAGCGAAATGATATACCGGTCGAATGGGCATTATAGCCAGGCATATTACTCAAACCTAATTAATAATTAATTTTTCCAAATTTGCAAAACCATTTTAACATGCGACCACATATATAATGTTTTGATTTAATAAAGTATAATATAATATCAAAAAATTATTTTAATTACTAATAATATAGGCATAATTTAAGTTAACACAACTTAAAAATCCAACAATATTCTAAACTATAAAAGACTCCCTTAAGAAAGTTTGAGAAATACTGATACATGTGGTAAATATAACTGTTTGGCACATGGGACCATAAACTATGAAAAAATGACTAACTGATAACGCTAGTCCAAAATAAATGGTACTCTTTAAGCTAACGAGACTTTGTTCGTTTATCGCTATAGCTATACCAATAGTCTGTATAGGTCAACAAACTTAAACTTCAGCTACATACAAAAGATAACTAAATTAGTGTATCGAAAACGGTAAATGCCTATTCACAGCTTACTAATTAATACAGTAATTAGCAGTTTCATTTGGTGATTAGCTTGTAAAATTAAGAGCACTTAAAACTGACAGACAGATAAAAAAAAAATGATGTTTTGTAATTGTTATCACTAAAATATTTATGAAATACAACTGCATTTATGTTTCTATATTTATTTTTGACACAATTTTTATAATTTGATTTGACTCTTATCAGACGTGAGTAATCCGACACTTCAACCCTCGCTCCTGGCTTGAACCCGGGTCCATCTCAATCTGTCAATAGATTTACATCTAATCTTGCATACGATTCTATATTTGTTAATGGGCTTGTGAACCATGACTTAATTTCTATAAAAGTGTACTATATATTGATAAAGTGGGTTACTAGAACCTCAAATTATTTTTTAATAACTCCTTATATTTCAGGAGATATTAACAATTAAAAAAGTCATTTTTTCCCTTTAATTATTAAAGGGATTCAACAACGTTGTACTCATTCCAAATGCATGTGACATCACAACCGCTGCCAACCTTACAGCTCATAAATCTCTGCTATATGTATTTATATATCAAAATATCAAATATTATTTACAGCTATTTCAAGGAACAATATAATTTCAATATTATGTCTGCCGTAACAGGGTTAAATAAAATAAAAACTAATTAATCATTGACTTGACTTGATTATTTGACTACCAACAGCTACAGAACATTACCACAGCACTGACCTACCTACTCAACAAATAACTGACGTTAAAATGCATTTCCCGTCTTACAAATATGGCCTACTATTTCTAGCGCTAAAACTACAATTCAAATTTTTAATTGCTATATCCCTGTCAACATTTAGATATTTAATCAACCAGATATTTAATTCTTTTATCAATTTCAATCAACAATTGAAAAATCGACCACAAGATCATTTATAAAACAGTTTTGTATAAAATTTAACCTCATATTAACAAATCTTTGAACAAATAATTTGAAGTTTGAAATTTGTGGTATTAAAAACATGTCAGTTTTCATACGGTGCATATGAAACATACTTATTTTACAAAAGCGAAGAATTTCATTTCAACACACAATATAAAAATGTTATTTGTCGACTGTTTATTTTTAAATGCATAGAATACGTGTCTGTCATACGTAACAAACATACATGTATATCATACATTTGCTAAACAGATTACTGATGATCGATTGGAACACACTATTTCTGCATTGAATGAATGTATGTATGTATATTATATTTGTACTAGAGTTTACCCCCGTTGCAAGCGACTACTTTCCTTTGTATGTGAATTGAATTTAATTTCAAAATTTTGTTCCATTTTTAAATTGAAATATTTAATTCGTTCTATATTTATTTTACATATAACAACAAATGATTTTTCATATAAACTGACTAATCAATTTGTTTATTATTTGACCAACTTTTTTTCTAATTAGTAAGATAGATGGCGCCACTATTGACAAATTCATAGTACCAACTTCAAACGATATGTGTCAAAATTTCATAACATCCCGACCATTAGTTTACAAAATACAGTGGTTTTAGTAATGCTGCTTTTCTAATTTTCAAAACAATAGAAAAAACTGAATTTTGTGTGTTGATAGTAAAGTGAATAACACTTTTGAAGCCATTGTTTTGATTGAACATCGAAGTTGAACAAATTAACGATTCTGACAAGTGTGTAGAAAATTTTATTAAATAGTTATTAGTAATTATAACTAATCAATTAGTAGGTATTTGCCGTGGAGAATGATTGCAGTGGCGATGATCTTTTCCACGATACTCCTGAGCTATTAGTAGACATTTTACATTTTGTATTCAACTATTTAGTATATTTTTGTATACGATTTTAACAACTTCGCCTGTTCAGTATTTATATCGTCTTTGTCGCGCTGGCTACTAGCCAGGGTCAGCTAAATTGTCCGGACCACGACTTCCTAGAGATGAGATCTACAGCGAAAGAACATATATACACCATCAACCGAATCACACGCAGAATAATATTTACTCTACTTTATTTTTTATTTCAATATTCATAATTTTGTATAAATATATTCATTGGATAAAAATATTTCAAATTGTATTTATAGATGAGATTTTTTGCTATATTTTCGTTTGGAATGCAAGAAAACGCATGAGAGCTCTCTCACTCTGCAACCGGTTTTTTGCGACGTACGGATTTTCGTTAGAGTGTCGTCACATTAAAACACTTTATCATGAGAGAAAAAATGCAAGTAATACGTCCGTATTCAAAATATGCATGTCATACATGCATATTCGTCCATAACGTGAGCTGTACTAAAAGACACAGCTCACGTTTGGAAGCGAAACGGTGAGCAAAAAAACGATACAAATATGTATTAACATAAAGTAAAATTTGTATAACATTAAAGTAAAATGTTTCTCTCATGACAAAGTATGGCGTTTCTATTTTTTAAATAAATATTTTTATAAAAATTTAATTTAAATTTCAGTTTTCTCGCACGTGTTAGTTCTGCTTATGACGTCACAGAAGGAGACGTTTTCACAATAACTATAATATAATATCTCGCATCTCTTTTACGCTTTGTAGTATAAAGAAGATGACAAATTTTATAGTTTTGAATCCCTTTAATGGTTAATGGGTCAAAAGTGACAATTTTAATGGGCTTGTGTCCTCATTTTTTAGTGGTCGATTTTTCAATTGTTGATTGAAATTGATGTTAATAAATGTGTATTGGCGTGTCTATTTTATTAAATATCTAAATATTGACGGAGATATAGCAATTAAAAGTTTGAATTGTAGTTTTAGCGCTAGAAATGGTCGGCCATATTTGTATGACATGAAATGCATTTTAACGTCAGTTATTTGTTGAGTAGGTCAGTGTTGTGGTAATGTTTTGTAGCTGTTGGTACTCAAACAATCCAGTCAAGTCAAAGAATAATAAGTTTTTACTTTATTTAACCCTGTTAAGGCAGACATAATATTGAAATTTTATTGTTCCTTGAAATAACTGTAAATAATATTTGATATTTTGATATATAAATACATATAGCAGAGATTTATGATCTGTAAGGTTGGTAACCTTACACAAGGATTGTGATGTCACATGCATTTGGAGTTTGTACAACGTTGAATCCCTTTAATAATTAAAGAGACAAAATGACTTTTTTAATTGTTAATATCTCCTAACATATAAGGAGTTATTAAAAAGTAATTGAACATTTGAGGTTCTAGTAACCCACTTTATCAATATATAGTACACTTTTATAGACATTAAGACATAGGACACAAGCCCATTGTTAATATCTCCTAAAATAATTGAACATTCGTGGTTTTGATATAGCCATGGTTCACAACCTTATTATAATTTTATGTTTGTAATTTTAATATTTTATAGCTCTAAAAGAGGATTTTCTAAATCAAAGAAAATCAATCATCACTAAAGTAGAAAAAACATACATATATTTTGTTCTATAAATAATTTATGATTGAAATAATTTCTGTGATGGTGTCATACTCGTATGGTACGTATTATTATAAGATCATGTAAATGAATAAGTACAAATACATATACACAACACGCAAGAAATGTCCTGTCTACTGTACTGAATATTATTTTATTTCGATTACAAGTAACATATACTCATAGCACAAGACTAGCACACACATAGTGTGAAACGGATTCGAGAGTTGCTAATCAGAGGCGTAATCTGTAGGTGTTAATTGATTTCACATTTGAGTACATAACATATATACGTTTAGATATGTTTTGAAGATCTAATGTTAATATCTAAATAGATAGATATAATATTATTACATTTAAAATTCATTGACGCCTCGTTGTTATGTGAGCTGCTTATAATGAATTCATATTTATTGCAAAATAGAAATTTTTTTGATAAATCATCTCTGAATATTTAGTCTTGAGATAACGACATTTGATAAATGTATCTGCATAATAATTTTGTTTAGTTGCATTTGCGAGTTGTCCTTTTTGATAACTAACCTATACCATTAACAATCAAAAATATTTTCAATGTTCAAATATTTTTTAATAAGCTGCAATATTATAGAAGATAATAGTCAATTAAGTTTGAAAGGAATGGAATGGCGATCGAGGAGGCAGAGAGAAGAAGAGAAGGAAGCGCAAGTGTGGAAGGGAGCTAAGGAGAGCGGACAAAGAGATACAGCAACAGAAAAGAATGGAAAAAATCGAGAAAAGCAATTACAACACAAGATATAAAAGGATTTGGGAGAGAGATATACCAAAGTACTTAATAGAAGAAAACATAAAAAACATGAGAAGGATTGCAAGATTTAGATTGAGGAATGAGGAGAAAAGAAACAGATACTGGGCAAAATAGAGTGCGGAACGGAGATTGAAACACTGGAGCACATTCAGTTTGATTGTCAGGAAAAAGTAGTGAGCGAGAAGAATATTGGACAGCTATTAAAGGGAGGCAGTGAAGGAAAGAGGTGGATGGCGGAAATCGAAAAAAGGAACGAAAAACAGGACAATAAATAATCTCGTTATCTGGTTTGCATGGGGAACATGAAGAGAGAGGAAGTACTAAAAGTATAGAATAATTTTTTTAGTTTTAATAAATAAATAAAGTTTAGTTTTTTAGGTAAATAATTAGTTTTAAATAAAATTATAAATTATAATAAGCCTAGCTAGTGTAATTGTAATATTTTGTATCTAGATACGTTTTTATATAAAAGTATCTAGATTCATTAAACATGCATGTTTAATATGATGTGAATAATTTAATTTAACTTGCTATAAATGTTTAACAAAGAGGTAATAATGATATGGTTTAAAAAGACAGTAAAACTAATTGAATTACAAAGGAACTTGTCTAGATCAGTCCTTCTAAAACTGTGTCCAAGAGTAAGAATCCTACAAGGTCTTAGTATAATAAGTAAAAGAGAATCCACAACATATAATAGAAACATTATTAAAAAAGCAGCAATTTAAGTCCTTTTTTCTAATGGATAGAAATATATATTTAAAAAGTGAAAAAGTAAAGTCGCACGAGAAGAGAGTCAGTTCTGCTCATCCCTGGTATGTAATCTATAGTCCAAATTACGAGAGTTCGGCGGCGACTTATACTTAAAAGAGGTTATAAGAGAGGTATAAATCTGTAATACGATAATCTTGTTCGTTTCTATATACATGACATTATAGAAAAATAAGTGAGTCAGTGCTTTTTATTCATATCGACAGTTTATAACCCACCACTTGTTTTAAGTATGAGTCGCCGCCGAACTCTCGTAATTTGAACTATATATGTGATATACAGTAATATAAAATAAACAGTCTCTTAATATATTATTCATTTTATTTACTTTTTAAGGTTATATTGCTCGTAAAAGAAAAACTTTATAAATTTAAGATATGAACTATTAAACAATATTAAAATAAGGAAGTTTTAATTACTTTACGAATGGTATTATTGCATAACCATGGTGTTTTATCCGTAATGGTAATTATGGAATAATAATCTCTATGAAAAAGTCTGACCTTGTAAATTACATAAAATATACGATTTTGCTTGCAAGGAAGTTGTTGGAATCACGTTAGGATGCCATGTGTTATTGGGAGACAGTTTTATATACATATATATATATATATATATATATATATATATATATATATATATATATATATATATATATATATATATATATGTCATAGTATATATGTATAATTATAAACACTAAATTTGCGAGACTGTTGGAACTTAACTGTAGATTGGACAGTACTTTTGAGACGATTTTATTTGAAGATTTTGGCAATTTACCAATAAAGTTGGAAGTACGTACGCACAAACATTCGTAATAAAAGTTTAAGTTATATAATTAATTCAGTTCAACAATGGTTTAGAAGATAATATATAACACATTATAAATATCTATTGTATTTAGATAGTACGAGTATAAACACAGTTCCGTATACTTTACAGTTGGGATAAATTCTCTTAGTCTATTGAAAGAAAGAAAGCAGAAGAAATAGATTTTGGAGACGTAGTTTGAAAATTTGCTTTTTTAAAACATGAAAAATCAATGATTTTTAATAGTAATATCATCATTTGTTTTAAGCCACTATTACAAATATAACTTTTGTCTACCTTTTTACATAAAACATACATTTTATGATTATTGCGATTATTATTTACGGAAAAAATCGACATCATCGTGTTGTTCTCCCACAGGCACCAACTATATAAAGAAAAGAGGTACGAAAAGAATGGAATGGCGACAGAGGAGGCAGAGAGAAGACGAGAAGAAGGCACAAGTGTGGAAGAGGAGCTAAGGAGCAAAGACAGAGAGATACAGCCACAGGAAAAAATGAAGAAAAAACACAATAGCAAATACAAGAGGATTTGAGAGAGAGAGAGAGAGAGAGAGAGAGAGAGAGAGAGAGAGAGAGAGAGAGAGATATTAGAATGCTTACGAGAAAAAAACACAGGAAATATAAGAAGAATTGCAAGATTTAGATTGGGAAACGAAGAAAAAAGCAACAGATACCGGGAAAAGAGAGAAAAGGATAGGTATAGGAGATAAGGCAGGGAGCAAGAAAATATAGAAACAATAATATGAAAATCAAACATTGCTGTTGGAATTATTAAATATATTAGAATAGTTTTAAGTTTAGGTTAGCAATGAGATGTAATTACGTGATTTTATACTGAAAGAATGTAAAATCTAACGACACACACATTAAATTAATAAATAATATATAAAGAAAAGAGTGGTATTTGTCTACTGTTACTAAATTGACTCCACAATATTACCCTGGTATCAATATAATTAAAACCTCTTTTTTAAACCAATAATTATTGCTTATATACATATTATGTAATATGTATTCACCGCTAAACTTCCAAGGTAAAATTTAATGTTAAAAGTTCTACTTATATATTAAATATTATAAAAAAAGTACGTATATATATTGAACAGTTTACTTACATAAAAATCAATTTCTAAAATATTTACGTAAATGAAACAGGTAACTTTATATAAAATTATGTACGTAAACTTTATGTTATGTATTTTAATACATAAAACGATAAGTAAGCTTATAATTCAGTGGATTTTACTTGTATTAACTAATAAATGCGTAAAGTTTATTTTTCTAAACAGTTTCCGCACTTAAGCAACATTTTAGCGAATGTATATGACTTTCAGTTTCTTCCGGTTTTCGTGAATCAGATTTTCTCTTTAAAATTAGACATTTTGATGATATAAATATAATGTAAACATTTATTAACCTATTTTATGTTTAAATATAACAAGAACCATGTGCATCACACACGCAGTGGTTACAGTGGCGTCATTTCTCTATTTATCTTCATTTCGCGTTTTGATAATATTAGCAGTAATAATAGAGCTACAACAATTATATTGGTAGTTATATATTACAGAAAACAACAATTAAAAACAAGTAGATAAGTGCATGGATGTTAAACTGTAAACAGATAAAGGAATAACTTTTTTATAGATAAAATAATAATCAATTATTGTTATCTTATTAATAATGCACATACTTCATAAAAAATGAATCCATCGTTCTGCGTTAAACACATGTCGTGAACAACTCCACAAACATAATAAAATTTTCAACGATTCTTTTTTAATTTTATAGCGAGTTTATTTATTAATTTTATTTACTATTTGATTAATAAAATTTTTGTTTTAGTTGTTTATTTTTCATTTAAATATTTTGTGTTTATTTCTAAACCGTATTTTATACATATTTTTCATATTTATGATTGTATTCTGTATTCCACAAAAAGATATGAATGTCCTGCACAGAGTATAGATAATAAATTGTACATAAATGTTATGTAAACTAATTTTCGAAATTTTATGCGAAAAAAAATAATATTTTCAGAGTGAAAAAAAAAATAATATTTCCGCCACGCAAAATATTTTATTTTATAAGTAATTAAGTAAATTGTAAGTAAATATTTTTGATGATAATTGACGAGAAATAAAATTTTATATAAAAGTTAACAAGCACAAAGATGACAAATATTAATGATGATAAACTAAGCTACATGAATACCTTAAAAGAAGACGCAGTGATTCAAGTGGAATTTCTAAAGAGCGAGGCGCTAGATTCAAATAGATATATAGTAATGAATTTTTCTACTTGGGTTGTTGCGCGAGAATGCTACCCCCTAAGACCGCCTCTGCCTAAAAATACCCCGATCTTACTTTAAAAAATGTTTTTCTGTATACGAGCCAGTAAATAATTTCATGACTGGACTATCACTACATTTTAACGATGCTTTTAACTTTAAGATACATGTATTACATCTTTGAGTATACATATGTAAATAGCACGTTCTCTAAGTGTTTCAAAAATATATATTTTTATTTTATAATTTAGTACAAGGTTTTGTTTCTTCGTAACTTTTTATATTTACATAAATGAATTTTTTAGTTTTAATAATATTTTTTTTTTTTATTAATATTATCTATAACTATACTATTTATTAGTTTCATTTGATTATTTTATATTTTGTTTTTAAAATTATCTCCAAATGATTCTACTTATATAGATATTACCAAGAAAAAAATATTCTTCAATTTCAGTAAGTATAAAATAAGAAAACAGTAAAGTGTCTTCACATACAATTTCTAGATTCATTTTTAATTCCACTTAATTTTTAATAAAATAAACAAGTTCTATCATTTAGTTGTTCAAAACCAGTTGACTATAATTTTCACTTTTCACTATTTTGATTAGAACTGGTTTTATATAAAAATAAACTTAATAAATTCTGTTATATTAAACATTTGTTATGTATTTAAATTGTTATTAATTGTTTATTAAATAAATATTTACAACGGAACAATTTTATCAAATATTTATATTATTGTTCTGGTTTTAAGTTATTTTTACGGGTATTAATAATATTCTGATTAATTAATCATCTTTTGACACCCACGTAGTGAAATATATGCCAATATCTATTGGTTATTTCTTGTTTTAAATATTGACGGAGATATAGCTATTTAAAATGTAAGTTTATTAATTTTTAGGCACACTTCTGACGTTACAGAATTAGTTTTGAAGTCAGTAGATTGTAGAATAATAGGTAATCGATTTTATTTATCTTAATATATATAAATTACGTGTCACGTTGTTTGTCCGTGTTTGTCAGCGATGGACTCCTAAACTACTTAACCGATTTTAATCAAATTTGTACACCGTGTGCAGTTTGATCCAACTTGAAAGATAGGATAGCTTACATCTCAATTTATTTATCTTATTGCAAATTATTTGTCTATTAATTATCTGTATATGACATATGACATCTGGCGACGATGATGGCGACATCTGTTGACTAGATTGAGTAAATATTCAATAGATGGCGCTATGTAATGTAATATGACAAAAACGTTAGTCACAGCAACGCGTGGCCGGGACAGCTAGTCACATATATAATATCAAAATTTACAATGTTTCGTGGACTTAATAGTTTTGTTTTATTGCAATAATTAAAAATATTGTGTATTATAGTTTTATAATCGTTGTTTGATTTATCTTCATTTTATTATATTGAATGAGTCATGACCTAAAGGGTGAATGAACAATCTTCGCCCACCACTTCAAAACTCTGATTCACATGTATCTATAAGCAGAAAGAATTTAAGCAGCTGTGGCAACTGACTTAAGGGGAATTGCACCTTATTAAATAATAATAATAATTTTTCAATTCCAGGTTTGTTAAAGATCGACCGAAATAACTTCAAATGTCTAATTATGTTTAATAACTCGCAATATTTGAGGAGATATTAACAATTAAAATAGTTGTTGTGTCTGTGTTGTGTTGTAGATAATAAACTGCATGGTACGTCACGTTCGATGATTTGCCATCAGAAGTATAGGAGTGTGTGTGTGTTGTGCAAAAAGAAAAATAATATCGAATACGTATTACTTTTGTGACGTCATACGCAGAAGTAATAAAAGCGCCAAACTGAAATTCAGATTTGATATAGCCATATTTCTGTCAACTTTAGAATTATTACTTTTAAATAATAGTACGCCAAAAGTACATATGTTAACCTGATATTTCACTCATTAAATTGAAAAAAAAAACATTAAAAATATTTATATATATAGTTCAAATTACGAGAGTTCGGCGGCGACTCATTCTTAAAACAATTTATGGGGTATAAACTGCCGATATAACTAAAAAGCACTGACTCACTTCTGTTTCTATAAAGTATATAGAAACGAATAAGTTCTTATAACCTCTTTTAAGCATAAATCGCAGCCGAACTCTTGTGATTTGGACAATATATAAAAACATAGTTTATATAATAAACCTCAGTCAACTGGCTATTGAAAAATTAGCTCTTAAACTGTTACATTGATAAATATTTGGAAAAACCTATATCCTTGTATAAATGAATGTAACATTTATGTAAATGGTTATATATGATCATCATATTAAGGAAAAAATATATAAAAATGATTACGAACACTCACCAATACAAACTTGATTAGTAAATAATATATATGTATTTTATTTATTACAAATACATTCAATACATATACATACATTGTGTATAATGCATATAATATGAAAATATAAATAAATTTTGATATTTGGTTGTGTTTCTACAAGTGAAGACCGGTTTCTTGAAAGCGGAGGAGCGACAACTTGACTTTAAAACCGCATCCTACACTTAAGAAACTGAACAATGTGGTTTCATGTTTGAAAACTAATTATATATGAATATTGTCAATAATTATTTCAAGATATTGATTTATTTTTTACTAAAACCTGTAACCGAATTAACAGACTTTTTACTTATCATTTCTAATTATTTCTTATGCTGTCATAATTTACCCAGTTAAAGGAATAATATAAGGCTGCATTCCTTGCAAACGAAAGAATTCATTGTGTTGATAGTTTTGATATTGTATTAACACATAGTATCATTATTAACTTTCTGAAATAAAAATCATAAATATTTGTAGCTGCAAATTACTTACGAATGTCAAAACAGTAACACGTATCAGACCAGCTGATATGAGTACTTCATTATGAAACATGAGAACGTAGATTTTATTACTTATTCTACAACACTGATTACGGACATATCACTAACAAATACTTTAGAGGATAATATAAGAAGTGTTTTGGCTAGAAGTGCAAATGGGCTTGTGTACTCATTTTTTTAGGGATCGATTTTTCAATTGTTTATTGAAATTGATGGTAATAAATGTATATTGGCGTTTTTATTTTAATAAATTTCTAAATGTTGACGGAGATATAGCAATTAAAAATTAGAATTCTAGTTTTAGCGCTACAGATGTCGGCCATATTTATGACGTAACATGTCACTACTATTAAGGGTAGGTCAGTTATTTTTTCTATGGATAAGAGTTCTGTGTTAAATATGCTATCTCTTTCACACTCTGTTGTACAAAAGAGATAGTGGACGTGATGTCATATGTCTTTGAATATTCTATAACTATTTTAATTGTTAATATTTCTTAACATATAAGGAATTATTTAAAAATAATTAGACATTTGAGGTTCTAGTAACCAACTTTATCAATATATAGTACATTTTTATATAAATAAAGACATAGGACACAAGTCCATTACACCGCAAAATGCAATGAAACTTATAATTTATAATTACTATTTTTAATTTTTATCACTTCATTTAAAAATGATCACAGTTACAAATCGGAAAGAAACTTTCTGGTCAACCTGTATAAAACATTCGTCTTCTCACTGCCTTGTGGGAGTAAATTGTACAGCTGATTTATTAGGATGGTTAATAAAAAATTTTTTTAAAAATATTAGGATTATCAAGTACATTTTTATTAATTTCACCTGAAATTTATTATCCAGTATTAATTCATAATATAAACTGGGATTTTCTTTGTTCACACACGAGGGTTTTTTAATGGTTTTTCCCTTTTAATTTTTCTATGAAAAACAGATTATAAAACTGGTAAAACCAAAATAGTTTTTAACAAAATTTTGTACGTTACAATCCTTTTTAAAATTTCGGTAAATATACTCGTACTTATTACCGATATCTTTTACTACATTATTATTTAAATGCAATACTTATTTTCAAATAACAAATTTAAATCAGAAACAAGAACCTTTATTACATAAAAATTAATTATTGCATACATGTCAATGTTAAGAAGACCTAGTAACGAGCTCGTTGTTGCAGTGAGCCGATTAAATAATAGCAGGACTATAAACAAAACACTGTAGTTACTTTTAACCACTTTTAACAGTATATTTCCTAAAGGTTAGAATGTTTAGAATTATTTATTGCGGTGTATTATGACTTACCATAATTAATAATGTTTCCCTTATGATGATTAATTTAGCACGTGACCTATCACAATTTGTGGGTAAATGACGTACTTTTAAATTGTTGTTTTATTTTTCTAAGTCAAATATTTTACCTTATTTACAGTTATTTCGAAATTAAAGGATAGTAGGAAATGTAAATATTATGTTTACTCTTCTGAATTACATAAAAAATATTACCATTTATATTAATTCGAAATAAAAGTTTTATAACAAGGAATGTTTACTGACTTTTTAATCATTTATTATTTAGACTTTAATAATTAATTTGGTAATTATAAATAATTTAAAAGTTAGTATTACCATGTTAGTTTTAAAGCCCAGAAATGCATAACTGCGTGTCACTGAAGAGGAAGCGGTTAGTGGTCTCCTCACGTCTTGTTTTCTCTATCTTAAAAGAAAACAAGGGACCCCAATGTACCGTTGTTCTCACATAGGAATGTGAAGTCAATTAACAATTTACATGTATTAAAAGGCACCAAGATTTCATTATAATCAATTTGTTTTAATTTAAATATAATATACTATGCATTACATGTTATAAGTAGATAGTAGTAGTAGGTGGTATGATCATCATGATTCAGTAAAATAAAATTTATTATTACCAGAAGAAGTTTGCAACTTTTTAGATGTAGTTAATCTTTAATTGAGACTAAAAATTAAGTTTTAGATACATTAAGTATTATATTACTAATAATGACATAAATTATCAAGCTTGAGCTGTCACGATAACTTGTCACGCTACATAGAAATACAATTCATAATATTGCATAAATATTCAGTTAAATAAATTCTAGTAATAGGTTATGCAGTTGTGTTTTAATTGCATTATTACAGATTCTTTACATAAACCAGTAAATAAAAACTTTTACAACTTTCAATTAAGTAAATGTTTCGCACATTTTAAAAATCACAGAAAAAATATTTTATTTATAAATGACAGATATTTAAAGTCCCGCTATCATATTACTCAGTGAAGCAACAGCCAAAATAAATCTAAACCCTAAAAGCGCGTAGCTCCGACCTGCAAATAGTACGCCCACTTTTTTAAACTTTCCTATGTTTAAAATGCAGTTTTCTTAATTTTAATAAAGACATATAATTTTAAAAATAATTGAAATAATGTAGAAAAATATTCTTTAATTTAATATATGATTGTCAATTATTTATTACCTTTTCTTTCGCCCGGCCTGCATGTTTTTGCACTGATTTAGCTAACAAAGCACCTTTACTTTCCGCCATCTTGCACTATTCCCAGCCGACTGTTCCACTTTCCAGAAACCAAGTATACAATTTGATTCTGAGCGTGAGTTGAACAGAGGAATGGAATTGAACCAAAAACTTATGGTAATTATGACCATAAAAAAGTGGTGGTTTATGGAGATGATTTGATTAATACTAATTAACAATTAAATTAAAATAAGTAAAAATTATACATCCTATAAATAATATGAAAATATATTTTCTACATATTTATCCCACAAATGTATTTATCATTCAGCTTAGTAGAGTCTTCTTGTGGCACCTTAATAAATATTTGTTTATTGTTTAAAGTAAATGAATGATTAATTAATTCTAATCTGAAAATAATATTTTTATTCCAATATTTAAATTTGTTATTATAAGTTGATCCTTGTCTACGCTTACTCACTACTAGTACTAGGTCCATCTATGTATTCTTAACTAAACTAACTTTATTGCGATACTTTTAAATAAATACCTCGATGATGATCTTCTTCATTAACTCTGTATTACACTTTTAAAATTCGTACCATATTCCGAAATGCGAAGTTACAGCCAGGCTACTCCAATTATGAGGTTGAATTCTATCCATTAACAGCTGTTTGTCAAATAAGTCAAGCAAATTATTACTTGGAAGAACTAAACATAGACGCACTTTATCCGACGCGTCCAGATTTTTTCTAATTAAATCAATTACATTGTTCACATAGCATATTTACAGTGCCGCAGAGAGATATTCAAAGCCACTGTAAAATGTTATTCACTCCATGTTTCAAATTACCTTTTTTTGCTCTCACTTCAAATACAATTATATCCAGTCAAATTTTTTTAATTTTTCTTGTACTAGTTTAGTAGTACTACTACAATAATTAAAATATAGTTTTTTGTCACTCCCTAAACAAGCACCGTTCCTGTAGTTCTTTTATATCTAATAATCAAAAGCATTTAAATTTTAAAATTCATGCAAACTGCATATTAAAAAAATATATATACTTATTCTTTTAGATCTCACCCCAACTTTAATTATATCCAATCAAAATTCTAGTTTTCTTAACAGCTCAATTTAGGTATCTTCCAAATCACATTCTATCCAGTCCCAATTCATGTCGCGAATGGGGTACTAAGTCTGAAGGGTAATTTAGCAATGGATCCCCCAAGAGCAACCACTACAGAGGACAGTTTAATGAGGCCTCTCCGCTTAAGGAACTGTGGCTGGTTATAAAATAATTTTTGGAGAGGATGGAAACCAAGTGTGACAGCTGAAAAATATTATTCACTTTCTAAACTACTGCTTTAACTTCCGATGAGTTGGAACAGTTTAATCAGAATAGCAATGAAAATTTAAGAAACAATTATAATCTTTTGAGCTCAGATTTTGTAGAATTGATGAAATTTTTCTCTCCTCTTTCCTTGAATTGTAGAAGATATTATTAAGAACGTATATACTTTGGAGTAATACCCCAAAAGCTAGCCGACTCCTGCTCTACAGCTGTGATTGAGTTTCTGTGTGCAGCGAATTGATGAAAAAAAAAAGATTTGTTAAAAAAAGACTAGGGTTCATAATAAACACATATCAAACTGTGCTCAAAAAATATTTTATCAACATGTTTATATTTAAATACATAAAGCCAAAAATCAAGTATATGCAATAAAAGTATGTATATCTAAATATAAATTAAGATATTTTTATAAATTTAGTTTTATTAAATTTGATTTTTATAAAATCGGATCTTAGCGAAAACTCTTTTATCATAATATACAAAATGTTGACAAACTGAATAGTAACATAACTTACAATTAAAATAACCAAAGCGAGAGTATTTTCTGAAGTACGTAAACAAAATAGGATTATATAACTCTTATCAAATATCTAAATAAAAAACAATTTGCCTTATGAGGCTCTATATAGAAAATAATGAAACATCCTATTTCGAATACACTTAAGAACATCTCGAATTTTAAGCCTTTACATTCATCATGAACCTCCTGGAATACGTAAACATAAATACGAATTGCTTCGTTTAACTTTCGAACAAGATTTTTTTTTTTGAATAAATGGTTAACATTAAAATTACCAATAAACATATACATTTAGGAGATCTTGTTAACTAATTACTGGATGATTGAAACCGTTAATTAATATTAAAATACTCCTACGTGTAATTATAAAAAAAATATTGAAAGAAACTACTAAAATGTCTTTAAAAGATAAATTCTATTAGCTGTTTACGCTACTGTCTTGCCAACTGCTTCAATGATGTAGAAGCCATTTATAACAACTAATATTGGTTATTGATGTCTTACTGTTGATATCCTGTACAAAAAATGCTGTGACTTATCTATAATGAAATTAAGGCTCATTCTGCATCAATGATAAAACTAAAAATGCATCCGACGATTACTATTTAATGTCAAATGTTCTTATGAATATGGAATGCAATGCATCCACATATTCATATATGGATTTCAGTGTTTCATTTCTTTATACACTGAACAATCACTTAGTCTGTGAAGCAGGTTTAGTTTTGTCAAACTGCAATTTGCACCAGTGTACTGGCTTCTACTTTATCATCTTAATTCAAAACTTAAGTCCATAAAAATATATATATTTCAAAACTTACGTTTTGTTTTAATTTTACATTATTTTATTTGAGAACCATCTTTAGTTAAGTTAAAGCAGGATCAATTGAACAAAAAATATTTATTAAGATTTTACTTTCTTCCAATAACACGTAATAAAACAATTAGTAAATAATAAAATAATTGATTAAAGAAACCATAAATTTTTATATAAATATAAACTTCAATATTTATTAAATTTACTATAAATTGATTTCTCAAATAAAATAGTATGTGATGATACAGACACACAGTAATCACTGAGCCCTATATTGGTCGGTTGTTTTATATATTTATTGTTCTTTTCATATAAACTACACAGTCACAGTGCACTATCGTTTTAGTTTGTTTCTCCTTCATCAAGCTTTCTCTTTTTCCCTCGTGCTGGAGACTCTGCTGTGAAATATAATTACTCATTACAACAAATTGAAATTTAAAATTACATTCTTATCACAATATTTGAATTATTCTAACCTTGTGGAAGAAGTTCCTCTTCTTCATCTTCAGCTTCTTCCTCTTCACCATCTAAGACTTCCTCATCATCCTCCTCTTCTCCTTCCTCCTCCTCATAATCATTTTCGTCACTCTCATCATCGAGATTATCTTTGTATACTGCACTCAAGCTTACATCACCTTCCTCCTCTTCATCCTCCTCGTCTTCAGAAACTATTTTAAACAAAAATTAAAAAATGAATATATTGCAATGAAAAATGATCAATTAACATGTATTCAAGTCAAGTGCTATAACGTGGACTTAATACTTTACAAACTAGTAATCTTACATTGTGTCTCCTTTTTCAATAATAGCAAATGCAATGTATTTTAAAAACATGTAAATTTATCGTGCAATATTAAAATTTTAGCTTAGCTAAATAAAAATGTCATTTCAGGAACATATAAAATTCAATTACATTCAAATCGAAATTTTTATAATTATCTTTCTATGTTTTAACAAACACAAACTTATTTTTAAGCTTAATTATTTTCTGTTTTTGCAAAACTATGGAAAATTCTGATTAGCATAGCAATATCTTTTAACCATGACAAAAAAATACATTGACCAAACGAATAAAAACAAATATGAAATATTATATGAAACGCAAAATTTTCAAAAAATATAAATATACATATAATACTATTACCCATTGAGCAGAGCTAATTATATAACAATAAAATGGTTAAAGTAAATAATAAGTGTTGGGACAATCACTCCACAAATATATAAATCTTACAACACAATCTGCCAAAATGGAACAATACCCCCATGACTGTGTAGAGAACTATCGGTAGAGGCGTCTCGCGAGGGGGCTCGGGTGAATCAGAGTCTAGATGAAGGTCACTCAGGTCAAGCTCCAAGCCTGCCAGCCCTGAAACCACCAGCAAATCAGCTACAAGGAGCACCACAAAGTAGTGATTTGATGGTGGCCCAGGGCTATGACACGTGAATGATTTTTAGTAATATCACAAAATAAATTCACATTTTAAAGTTAGTGACATGGATTATTTTACTTTTGTTTTAGAAATTTAATTGTGATATTACGTTATCTTACTTATTAAAGCAATAATGTAAAATGCAAGAAGATGTGTACAATTTAAAACTCTTTCAATAGATGAACAATATTAAGATTAAATCTTATGTAATGACTGATAATTGTAATGTAATTTTCTTGCATATTTAATAAAGCTGGATGACTTTATAGACCTTACAGTTTTTCTCTTCTCTTGCTCAAAGGATAGTGTATTTACTATTTTGTATTTTATTGCATAAACGTAATTTAAAACATTGTAATAACAACTCACCCCCCTCCTCTTGATAAATATCTTCTTCTTCTTCAGATTCATCATCATTTCCATTGACTTCATCTTCTTCATCACCTTCTCCATCGCTGTCCTGTTCTTTTTCTTCAATATCAAATCTGAAACGAAAGTTATTTATTATTTGAACAATGACCTGAATTAAATAATATTTTACTCTGAATAATAATATCCCTACCCATCTAAGTATTTTAAAGATGGTATGAGTTCAAAAATCTTGACTCTGTAATCGTCAGCAACAGTAGCTTCATTATTAAACAAATCCAAGTTCTTCAAATTTGTGAATTCTTTCAGTGGTTGTAATGTCTCAAGATCTTTGATTTTGTTTCCAGATAAATTTAAAGACTGTAATTTAGGGCTCGTGCTTAACAAATTTAAACCGTTTGAAATTCTGAAAAAAATAAGCAATTTGTTAGTATGCCATAAATGAAAAAAAATATTTTTCATTTAAAGTCATCTTACCGGTTGTCTGACAATTCTAACTTTTTGAGATTTGGTAATTTTGGGAATCCTTTCAGAGTTGTAAGTCCTACATTGATTAAGCTTAAACTTTCAAGGTTAGTGAAATCATCTGTAAGTCCAACAATGCTGGTACTCCGACAGTTATCCAAATTTAATTCTCGAATCTGAAATAAGAAAAGGTAGTCATTCAACAAGTTGGTACGCGTATATAAACAAAATTTATAAGAAATTTATGGCCTTGCAATTCTAGCAAAAATGATTTCATAAAAAAAAACTTCGAAAGTTTTTCAGGAACTACTTTGTTTATCGCATGGATAATCATGTTGCAGGAAAGTTGCGTCCATTATGATCAAACAAGTGACAGTCGTTGTTCACAAGCACTGTGTAGTGAAACAGGGAAGAGAGGCACGGAGTCCCACCCCCTATTTTATAAAATACAAGTGGTAAAACGACAGCTAAGCAATGTGTAATTATTACTATCGAATGAATTGGAGTATTTTACACATATTAAGGTACATTTTATGCCATAAATGCATTGATAAAGTGTTACAAATGATGTTTTTATTTCAATCAGTAATGGCGACGGTGTTATGAAACGAAGACGCAATTTAAACATGGCCGCGGTGACGACCGCTAAAAACAAGTGACGACATACGCAAATTTGTGCGTTACACCCCCTCGAATGATTTCTTTTTAATTTTAACTCATATTTAAAATATGAAAACAAAATAAAATATTTATAATTTCAGTGATCGAGGGTAAACACATAAAGCTAAATACAACGACGCAGTGCTTTACACAAGTTACATCCAGCGTATGTAATACGTGAATCAACGACTGTGGAATACACCGCAGTGAGCGGTGAATAGTAAGGGCGCGAAAGCGCGGGCTATTATAATTGGGGTGGCTTTCATAAATAATTTTGAAATGTTTATTGAAAAACAGCAACAGATTACTTATCAGTTGTAATATATAATTATAACCAGCATAAGAATTTCAATATGGCGTCAACTTTTGTTAAATTTTACTGAATCAAACAAATCGAGATACCTATTTAATAATTAATAATCGAAAAAAAGTCACGTGCAATTATTATTAAAAGTGTCATTAGACACCTGAATTAAACGCGTATTAACATCTGCGGCTTGTAAGGTATCGCTAACGCAAGACTAACAAAGATAGCAAGAAATAATTTTCAATTGTCAATTTAATCAGTTATTAGATTATTTGGATTTTACACTGAAATAAGAAATTAATAGTGCATTTATTTAAATCATTTACCAATTTAATAATTAAAATTTATTACCGCATGTTGTATATTTAACAATGGTGTGCATTTACCTAAAATATGTCGATTTTAATATTGTTAGGGAGTTTATATAGTATACAGGTAGATTATTGCAATTGATCAAACATCTTGCGTAGCTATGCTCATTAAAATTAAGACATCGAAACCGTTGTTGTTATGCTTAGTGCGACACGTTATATTCAATGTTTATCAATTAGCAACCAGAAGTATATTAGACTATGCATATCATAAGCATGCACAACAACAAAGAATTAATTACCAGCAAAAATATAATTATTATAAAAGCAAAATAATAACAAAACTCATGCCTTATTAGATAATAGTACATATTTACCACCATCTAGATGGTGCATTTATCTTCGTCTTAAAATTATATACTCCCAAATGAGTAGTAACAATTATACATAATGAAGTATTATAATCGACAAGTGACAAACCTGATTAGCATTGCGGCCTCTCTTTTCGAGTTCTATCCTTTTTTCCATACTGTAGAGATTATTTTACACACACTTCTCCACTCAAACACAAAACACTCTTTCTCAACCCACGTAGCTGCTTTCAGCTTGGCTTTCAAAACAGGAATGATGGACTGTCGTTGCTTTACTTCAATACAACGAATCGTCGGCAATGGCCGGCTAGAGGGGTCTACAAAATAACACAACTCAACGCGCGGGAAACCTTGGAATATTCTGGGACTACTTTCGATACAACCAATAGCGTTGCTTATAAATCATGAGCGATCATGCTGCCATCATTATGAGTGATTGGGAATTATTATTTTAAACCGCGAACTTTTAAAATATTTAAATAAAATGAAATATAATATTAAAGTTCTTTTCGTAAAATGTTGTTTATTAAGTAATAGTAATATTACCTTTATCTTTAATGTAAATTAATAATTACGTTATACGTTTTAATTAGAAAATGATTTTTCTTTTTAATTGGATTATATTTTCTTTTTTAATTAATAGAATGTTATTACTGACTATGTTTTTTTATATCTCTCATAAATATGAAATTACGTAGATACAAAATATCATCAATTATTATTTAATGAAGATATTCACAGCTATATTTTACTATTTACGTCATAATATTTCAACCATTTGATTGTTGTATTCTATATTTTTCTACATATTTGGGGCTATTCTGTAAAACAATGCGAATCAATAATTATGTATTGATTCTTTTGCTATTATTTAGCTTGTGAGTTAAGTTCGTCAGTAATTCTAACCTCTTAAGAAATACATGAGTTAAATATTTATTAATATTGTGTTAGTGCTTTAATATTTTTTCTCACATTATTTTAAATAAATAAAAATCGTATTTCCCTAATATCATCATCATATATTATAATATTCCAGGTGTACGTTTATTTTCTTATATGTTCGTCGAAACTCCAGGTCCAAGCACGTTTTTCAAAATGCCCTATTTCGTAGAGAAAACACACTTGGTCAAATAACGCATATATTTTGAAAATTGAACATATTTTTTATTTTGTCATTGAAATGCAAAAAAATCATAAGATTGAACGCAAGCTAATAATTGTTTTCTATCCAAATATTTTAATTTAAAAATGCAATTAAATTTGAAATTAAATTAATAATATTTATATTCAAACTAACGGGGTGAACACTAATCTCTATGTATTTTAACAACAGTATATCCTTTTATCACGAGTAGTACGGAAAAATCATATTTACAACTCCTGATCAGCATGCAACTAAACTAACATGAACATTGTATATGTGGTTGCACACTATTCAGGCGTTGTAGTGAATAAGCTAATACTGCCATCTTTGAAACAAATAATTCGCTGTATCTCTTATATCTATTGTTCAATAGATGGCGCAGTATATAAAAGGTCCATGAATATAAAGAAGTTCTTAAACTTTTTTCAAAGCGCCTGATCCTCACGCTAACACTATAACACATATTCTACATTAAAAAATTTCTAAATAAAAAATGTATATTTTTTGATATTTTTGATTAAATTATGTTCGTTATGCTATAAAATAATGAAGTGTGTCATTGCATTTTAAATATCTACGCGTTTCTGGCTTTTATGCGACCTTTTTTAAATTCATGGACTTTTTTTTCTAAAATTTTTTTTTGGATTTCTTGAAATTTTTTGATGCAGTTATGTTCACTAGGCTTTAAAGTAAATAACTGCTTCATTACATTTTAAATATCTAAGCGATTCTGGCTTTTATGCGACCTTTTTTAAATTCATGGACTTTTTTTTCCTAAAGTTTTTTTTGGATTTCTTGAAATTTCTTGATGCAGTTATGTTCGTTAGGCTTTAAATTAAAGAACTGCTTCATTACATTTTAAATATCTAAGCGATTCTGGCTTTTATGCGACCTTTTTTAAATTCATGGACTTTTTTTTTCTAAATTTTTTTTTGGATTTCTTGAAATTTTTTGATGCAGTTATGTTCGTTAGGCTTTAAATTAAAGAACTGCTTTATTACATTTTAAATATCTACGCGATTCTGGTTTTTATGCGACCTTTTTTAAATTCATGGACTTTTTTTTTGGATTTCTTGAAATTTTTTGATGCAGTTATCTTCGTTAGGCTTTAAATTAAAGAACTGCTTCATTACATTTTAAATATCTAAGCGATTCTGGCTTTTATGCGACCTTTTTTAAATTCATGGACTCTTTTTTCCTAAATTTTTTTTTGGATTTCTTGAAATTTCTTGATGCAGTTATGTTCGTTAGGCTTACAATTAAAGAACTGCTTCATTACGTTTTAAATATCTACGCGATTCTGGCTTTTATGCGACCTTTTTTAAATTCATGGACTTTTTTTTTCTAAATTTTTTTTTGGATTTCTTGAAATTTTTTGATGCAGTTATGTTCGTTAGGCTTTAAATTAAAGAACTGCTTCATTACATTTTAAATATCTACGCGCTTCTGGCTTTTATGCGACCTTTTTTAAATTCATGGACTTTTTTTTTCTAAATTTTTTTTTTGGATTTCTTGAAATTTTTAGATGCAGTTATCTTCGTTAGGCTTTAAATTAAAGAACTGCATCATTAGATTTTAAATATCTACGCAGGAACTCAAAAAAATGCATTGCTCTTCAAATCATAAAAGTGAACCTTTTCATCATTTTTAACAAGATTATAGTCTTCTTTCTATATGGAGATATAATATAATTTTTTTTTTGGATTTCTTGAAATTTTTTGATGCAGTTATGTTCGCTAGGCTTTAAATTAAAGAACTGCATCATTAGATTTTAAATATCTACGCAGAAACTCAAAAAAATGCATTGCTCTTCAAATCATAAAAGTGAACCTTTTCATCATTGTTAACAAGATTATAGCCTTCTTTCATTGCATACTCCGACAAAGAGATTTAATATATTGATATATCATAATCTAAAATACTTATTTAAAAATGAATTATAACTATGAAATCAGCAATCAAAATTAAGTTAAAATCCGTTATAAAATTCATACATTTTTCTTAAATTTTTATGTAAAGTAAGAAGGTTATACTCTTCTTCATCAATATATTAAATATCTTTATCGGAGTATGCAACGAAAGAAGACTATAATCTTGTTAAAAATGATGAAAAGGTTCACTTTTATGATTTGAAGAGCAATGCATTTTTTTGAGTTCCTGCGTAGATAATTAAAATCTAATGAAGCAGTTCTTTAATTTAAAGCCTAACGAAGATAACTGCATCAAAAAATTTCAAGAAATCAAAAAAAAAATTTTAGAAAAAAAATGTCCATGAATTTAGAAAAGGTCGCATAAAAGCCAGAATCGCGTAGATATTTAAAATGTAATGAAGCAGTTCTTTAATTTAAAGCCTAACGAACATAACTGCATCAAAAAATTTCAAGAAATCAAAAAAAAAAATTTAGAAAAAAAAAGTCCATGAATTTAAAAAAGGTCGCATAAAAGCCAGAATCGCGTAGGTATTTAAAATGTAATGAAGCAGTTCTTGAATTTAAAGCCTAACGAACATAACTGCATCAAAAAAATTCAAGAAATCCAAAAAAAAATTTAGGAAAAAAAAGTCCATGAATTTAAAAAAGGTCGCATAAAAGCCAGAATCGCGGAGATATTTAAAATGTAATGAAGCAGTTCTTTAATTTAAAGCCTAACGAACATAACTGCATCAAAAAATTTCAAGAAATCAAAAAAAAAAATTTAGAAAAAAAAAGTCCATGAATTTAAAAAAGGTCGAATAAAACCCAAAATTGCATAGTTATTTAAAATCTAATGATGCAGTTTTTTATTTTAGAGAATAATGAACATAACTGCATCAAATAATTGAAAAGAATCAAAAAAAAAAATTTTAAAAAAAAGATCCATGAATTTAGAAAAAGTTGCATAAAATCTAGAAATGCGGAAATATTTTAAATTTAATTAAACAGTTCATCAATTAAAAGTATAGCGCACATAACCCTATCAAAAAAATTCAAAAATATTAAAATTTTAATTTTAGAAAAAAAAGTCCATGAATTTAAAAAAGTTGCATAAAAGCTGGAATTTAATAAATATTTTAAAGTTAATTACAAAGTTCATCAATTAAACGTGTAGCGTACCAAAACCCATACAAACTATTAGAATAAAAGTCTATACATTTAGAAATGATTCCATAAAACCTGAAATGCATAGATATTTAAAAATGAATTAAACAGTTCATTCATTATCATATTTATAGTAATTTAACTTTTAGAAAAAAATATACATAACTTGCATAAGCTGCAAAAGTGATTTTAAATACGGTAATTTAGGTTGCCTTCTCTTCAGGCGTAAAAGTTAGCATTTATTTATTTAAGCAGTAGTAAATAGTGAATCAATTTATAATTTGTTTAGCGCAGTGCCCCATGAAGTCAGCGTGGGCCTGTAGGAAATATTAATCCAGCGGGGACCCAGAAACTTCTACTACATGGTTAATTTGGCACTGGATCCTGGTGAAGAAGATTGCATATTTAAATAAAGTACAACAACTATTTAGGGATTTACGAAAAGAAATATAATTTATTTAAAGCTTTATAAGAAATTGCTGATACAAATTTTCATGATTATACACCTTATTTTTTGTTTTGGACTTAAGAAATATTTTCCAGTCTGTTTTTGATTTTATTATTTTGATTGTCAAAGAACAACACTTCTACACATTTATAAATTTCTTTAATTTAGACTTTTTGAAATCGTTTTTTTAAAAGTACCCACTAAACGCAATTATATGTATTTGTTTTTCCTTTCCTTTAATTTTGTTTCTTATTTAAGGAAATATATACTATATTTTGTATTTAGTGGGTAATTTGTTATTTTTTTGGTAATTATTTCTTGGCAGAAGTTATTAAATATACTATAAAAATATATAAAGGTACAAATCCTGTGCATCTTTCGCAATTCTATATACTTTTTTAGAAGATTATAGTGAAATATGCTAACATTACATTTGAAAATCTTATACATTGTCATAAAATTAAACTTTATTCATTAAAATTTAATTAATTTATGAGTGGCCCTGAATGTAAGTAGAATAGTCTTGTGAACCATGTCTTAATTTCTATAAAACTGTAGTATATATTTACTATCAGGTCCAAAAATGTCCAACACAGTGTGAAAAAGATACACAAGAGTGCTCAACGCCTGACTAAACTGCTTCAGGCAACACATTTTACATACAGTTTTATTTATTGCTCATAATATGATTAAAAATTAAGTGGTAAAATCAAAATTTAAATGTAAAATTAAAAAAAACTTAGCCTATATTACCATAATGATATTTTAATAAAAGTTTAAGAAATCCTTTAAAAATTGAGTTCACAAGTCTATTGTCTGAATCACTCTGAATGTTTGTGAATTTACTTGACTTTTATTACCTGAATTTGTAGTTATTATTTAGATGTAATTAAACGATTAATTATTTAAATAATTTAACAAATATATATAGAATAGTTGTATAGAGATTAATACAAAAGTGAAAGCGATAAATAATAAAGCTGTTATTTAAAGAATATAATTATTAGCAAAGACTCAAACTAAATAGTATAACTACACAAACGAAGATGTCTCTGCATACTGTTTTGTATTTTGCCATATACTATAATAAAATTAATAATACATTATTATTACCAATAAATAATACTATCTAGAGCAATGGTAAGAGATATATAATTCTCCATTTTCTTCGAAAGATTTTAAAATCAAAATTTAATACAAATCATTATTATCTGTGTTAATCTATTCAGATCTTTGCAAGATATAAGTTGTCCTGAAATACTTTTTAAACAAATATTTGTGAACTACTTACAAGATGTGAGATATTTTAAGTTTTACTTGAGAATGTATATATAAAGTTTCAAGCTTTGCAACTTTTTAAATTTAAGAATGTCGATTAAGATTATAGTGCTAATCTTTACTTAGCAGAAACGCAAACCATTATATGTTTTATTAAAAATATTTAACGATTTCAAAAAGGATAATATAAATTTAAATGTTGCTAATATTTATCCATACACAAATATTAAACATCAGTTACACATGCTCCTAGGACCCTGTTCATATTATACAAATAATGGCTCATTTTTAACTACAATTCATTTTGAAATTTAGAATTATTACAACATTTTAATAACGACTGTTTAGATGATAAAATTTCATATTTATTGTTAACAATAAACACAGCGATGGTTTTTAGAGCTAACTCCATTTTGAGAAACCTGGTAATATAAAGTTACAATGCGTTATAAAATAATATCATCAGAACAGAATGTATGTTTATAATGTGAAAATTATTTTTACTTATTTTTAATACTGTTTACTTTTTAATACTTGTCAAATATAGATAGTAGCGCCACGGTGTTAGAAAACTAAATTAGGTAATTGTATGTAAGTATATAAAACTATATGTATTTAATCTCAATGTTTAATGAGCTAGGATATGTTTGAGGTATTAATTTCACATTACAAACGTACTTTATAATATTTAAAACATTTTGAAGGTATCACATCCATTTTACATTGGTTATATTACATCATTTTAGTACAACAATTTTTTAATAAATATTTACATCGAATTTAAAGGTTCAGTGACAATAACTAATTAATAAAAGCAATTAACACTTGTTACTTGATGGCATAATAGCCGAGACCTTTGAAGAGTTGTCGACAGTATTCTATAATTTCAGGTTTGTTTCTCCGGTAGAGGTTCTATAATTTGATCTAAAATGTTAATTGAATTTATTAATTAAATGATTCCTAATGAACTTTTAAGCTGTTGAATATAATTAACCCATCGATAACAATTACTTAAGTTTATTAGTTATTTTTACGGTCTTATATACAGGTCTGAAAACTCGTTCCTTTTATTTTCGTAATATGGGTACTGCGATTAATGTCGCAGTTGTGATGCTTTTCTTTATAGCCACCTACGTCGCTGCATGGCAAGAGATATTTTCAGCGCATGCGCATTGCACTACTAAAATATATTCGCTGTAAATGACAGATGGATATTAATAAAAATACAACTAGCATTAGAAATTTCATATTCATTGTAAAGTTTTCTATATTGAAGATAATAATTGTTATTTATGGTTTTACACGCTTATTGAATCCGATATATTAGGTTAGGTATAAAAGTTCTCAAAATAATATTCTCATCACTGGCAGCGCTCCTGGTGGTCGTTATATCAAATAAACAAAATATCATCACTAGATGTGTCAATCAATGAGTATATATAATGGAGGGGTTTCCAGACCTGTATAACACACCGTGATTATTTCATTGTTTGAATTTACATCGCAACGATGTAACATTTTACATTACGTTTCCGAGGTTTGTGAATGTCTAATCAGCTGCAATGCTAAGATCCTTTGGTATTAAGTATTATTCTCATCTGTTGTTTTAGTTTTAATTTTAATTTTATATGTATGCATACTTTAAACTTTCTATAATTCGTATAACAAAATTTGTTTTTATCAAAGATTGTAAGAAAGAAATATTAATTTTCGGTTTGTGAAAAATAAAGAAATACTATATAAATATTATTAATTAATATTAAATTACTGATGCAGGGCGCATACACAATTAAGTCTCATTCTCATTTACTGTTCTTTTTCTCAATTTTCAGGAAAATGCGCGGAGCCGTTTTCGAGCCACCATACGAATTGCGTAAACATATAAACAAATAAACTTTCAGTTGAAACATTATAATATAGGATGTACGATTAAGTTTATTCTTTGAGTCACCCAAAAAGAAAACAATTCTGGTACAACTTCTATTGTTATACCACGAGAGAGTCTTTTGCAAAGTTTGGGTCCTTGCAATAAAATAATTCTTTTCAAACAAAAGTTTCGTTTCTTTCCAATAACAAAACCAAATGATCAATATTTTGCAGCTGAGAGACTATGAGACTATGAGACCATGTATCATATTTAGTTCCAGTATGTACTTCCGGATTAGAATATCCGGTAGCGGTATTCATATTACATGACATATAACAATTATATCGTATTAATAATAATTTCTTTTAACATTTAACGATTAACATTGAGCCTTGGGTTTACGACTGTGTCCAGTGTCGCACTGCGGTGCACTGCGGGGTGCAGTGTTGCCCCATGTAGACGTACTATGACTAGAGTATTATTTCATATCCAACAATCAAAAGATATTGGCATTCTAATTTCATTTGGTTATCGCTGACGAATTTGACGTTTCCGCATCCAGCGTGCTGTGAGAGGTACTGTTGGGAGTGAATATGGCCGCCTGATTCTGCAACTCCTGGAGTCTTTCGTTTTCTTGCCGGACTGTAAAAGAAAATGTATTTTGAAATAAGAATTAAATGTACATGGGGGATTCTATCGAAGGTGAACCAAAATTTTGATATTTTCTAGCTTAAAATTCTTTTTAATTTACATAAAATTTAACTGTAAAGTTAAAGTTAAAGCTGCACAAATGTTTAGATTTAAAAATCGCTACACTTGTACGCACCCAGTAAACAATTTGGTGAAGTGTCCTGTTTTGTGACGTTTCTATCACTATTGCACTTCAATTATAGTTCGCATCAACTTTATCTTTATTTGTATTTCGACAAGTGGATTGGTTTCGCTATTTGTAGCCGATAAAATAGGCATTTCATATGAACGACTATGAGAAACTGAACTGTAAATGACTCCAAAATGTTTACTGGGCAGTTTTATAAATGTATTATTTAATCTAAAAGAGTATTTTTATAAATTTATAGCTATTTTATAAGCCTTAAGATAATTTGTTAGTATGCTAATACGCAAAAGTGTAGATTTCTTTTTCAAATGCAGTAAAATAGGTTACGAAGTATTATGTATTTGTTGACAGGTAACTTTTGTTATATTAGATAAACTTTAAATAGATATAACTATGTTCATCAACATGAGGTAAAATTCAATATTTTGAAACTAACGCAGAAATGAATCCGTAATTCTGTAATACATTGAATCATATAAATGAACAAGTCAGCTGATTTAAAAGTATAGTTCAAATTATGAGAGTTAAAACAAGTTGTGGGATATAACTAAAAAGCACTGACTCACTTATTTTTCTATAATGTATATAGAAACGAATAAGATAAAATTCATTATCGTATTATAGATTTATACCGCTCTCATAACCTCTTTTAAGTATAAGTCGCTGCCGAACTGTCGTGATTTGGATTATAGCATGGAAATTATTATTTATATTTTTGCTATTATTATTTTCGCGCTATTCTTTTTCGCAGTGCAGTCTTAACCTAAGAAAGAGGCATTTAAAGCATTTTTTCGACTAATTTGTTTCTTACTTTAAGTGCTTCATCCTATAGCCCCTAAATCACTTGCCTGAATACATCCCTGGGTATAACAAAACGTTAAAAAATGCCGAGTTCCGTGGTTGGGTTCCATTAGCTAGTATTTTGAATCATTAAAGCCTGCTACATTTATATTGAAAACCAGTAAATATTCATGAAGTACGCTGTACTTATACCGTTAATAATAGGCTACTCTATACGTTAAACCCATCGAAGCGTTGTGTGTATGTTCAATACAACAAAGAATGAATAAATAATATTCGAAATGGATAAACCCGAGTTTTAATCATTTCCTAATTGACGATTTTAATGAATTTTCAACATTGATATCTACTCACTCTGATATTGTTCTAAAATAACATGTTGCGAAGGTTGCGAGAATGTATACACCTGCCTGGTAGAGTTGTCCACATTTGCATACGAGCTATGCGTCAAAGTGACCACCACAATCAAAACACTAGCAACCAGAATCCAAAAAAACGTAATCATAATAATCATCACAATCCTTCTTCTTCTCTTTTCCTTCTCCTCTTCTTCTGGAGTCATCTTCTTTGCCTTTAACGGTTCAGTGGACATCCTCCTCGAAGATGGTATAGATCTTCTCATGCTGCATCTCACTTCAGAGTTGCTTCTCCTGATAGAGTTCCTTTTTGGATGGCATAAACGTTCGCTATGCCTTCTTACGTGGTATTCTCCAGTCGAGCTTAACCTGCGTCTGCTGCTGGCATTAGAATACATGCTGCAGCTGGAAACCTGGCTTTTACGACTGCCACTTTGTCGGCGATGTTTGGAGAGATCTTTAGCTAATAAAGAACTTGATCGGGTGAAATTTATGTCGTCGAAGGATCCGTCAGTCATGAATTCGCTCGAAATATGAACAATTGGTATTGGAATTGCTGAATTTCGGCGAAATTCGGAGATCCCACGAATTGGGGAGCTTCTACCGTCATCTATGTAGAAAGCTACCCTATCTGAGGGTATATCTATTGTTGTGTACAATGGATTGGGCATTCGCCGGGTTTCCGAAGAAGAAAAACCTCTAGAGTCATCCTGAGGTGATCCGTCAGGTGATATTTCAAACATGATTGAAAATCCAAAAGATTACTTCTCGGTCACGAAGTTTAACTTTTAATAAAACTGTGTTAAATTTTACGAAAGATAATTTACAGCTAATCGTATATATTACATAAATATTATGTAAATACTACGTTGTATACAAGGTATATATATTTCTTAAACTGCACAAATCGAATTATATAAATTTGTAACATGTTTATAAAATTAAAATCATAAAGTCACAAAATTCGTACTCATGCTTTCGTTATATTAACTTAGTATTCCACGAACTTGTCTAAAATTTCAGAAAAATACAATTTAGCCGTGAATTTATAGACTATAACTCACTCAACCTGTTTCACTCATTAAAAATAGTTTTATGATTTACTATTTTAAATATTTACATTTATTTTACATAAAATTTAATGTTTCTACTGACACTCATATAAAATGAACATTACTGCAAAATTTTAACACCATTTTGATTATATTTTATTCTATGTTCGATGATAGAATTACACTAGCTTTAAAATATATTTTATTTAGTTAAAAGTTTGCTTTAATTCTGACTTCTGTTTGGAGTGCTGCAGTGCTGGCTGTAGTGTTGTAATGATACTAGATCTTGGACGAGATGTTTTTCTCAGAGAGACTACATCCAGAATAATACATTTAGCGAAACTGTAAGCTAAATCATGAAGTGTTTACTTTAAGAGAAGTCCACAGGTTCTTAAACTGTCAGGAATGCGTAGCGAAATTTTTAAATATTTGTTCAAATTTTTTATTTGAATATCTTAAATATATTTTGTATTCAACATTAAAATCGTTTAAGAAATAAATTGTATAATTTCTAGTGCAGTTATTGACGCAAGCATACAGTAATGATAAGGGCGATCGCACACTGAAGACACGACTGTCTTAAGACATAAGAACATATGAGAACATGTATACTTGGAACAACGCTTTGTCTTACGACTTCTCACTTTAACTCTAGCTAGATCAGAAACTCTATCTGAGATAGAAGACAGTTGTTGTCTCAGTAATCTTTACCTCCCTTCTTTTCTTTTCAATGTTTTATACGGTAAATGATTCAGAAGGTTTATGACGTCACATGCAATCAAAAATATAAAAATCGAGCGGAAATGGATGACACTAAAAAATAAAATGAAATAAAACAAGTTTCCGAGACAGCTAAAAATCGAAAAATCGTGTAGACGTATTAATCGTGTGACTAATTTCTCACCAGAGAGACAGTTTAGAAAACAGTTTTGTTGTCAAAAAACAAAACAAAAACATATTTTGTTTTATTTTAAAACAGTTCTGTTTTTCGAAAACAGACTGTTTACACTGAACACAGACTGGTTTTGTTTTTAGTGTTTTTCTGTGTGTCCCGTAAAAATTATAAACATGATAAACAACAACTGACAAGCGCAAATGTTCACAAAAAACAAAACAGCGTGTTCAAACCAAGCAGACTAAAAAACAACAAACGTGTTTTTCTTTGATCTTATCGACTGCAGATATGAATGTGTTTTGTTTACTAAAACAGTTTTTAAAGATAAAAATGTTTTAAGAACTGTCTCTTTACTGTAAACATTTGTGTTTTTGTTCGTGTTTTATAGAACTGTCCTTCTGGAGAGAAACCGGCATAAAAGTGTATAAGGGGAGTGGGGGTAGAAGGGTTATAGCATGAAATTTATGTGATATAATTTGTGGACCCCTTACTCCTCTAATCCACTTTGCTGCGAAATCTAACTTTTCCAAAAGTGTCACAGGAAGTTTTGCCTAACCGTCTCGAGTTGCGTAAACATTTTTAATTATAGAATGGATTAACTATAGTGAATGCCGTCTTATTACGGTGCCATATGTCAAAAAAGCTAAATAATTCAAAGCTAAAATAAATTTAAAAAAGAAAATTAAATTAGCTCATTTTTTAATAAACAAAAAACTTCTTTGTTAAAATTATCAAACAATTTGTAACAAACCGTTGTTTGAGAAATAAGTAAATGTCAGAAAATTGCACAGCTTATTAAAATGCTGTGTTCTTCCCATTGTTTTGTTATATTGTATTTTCAGAATATAAGCATGAACTAATAATCAAGGAAACATATTTCAAAAATAAACAAAAGAGAACAGAAATATTCTCGATAGAACACATTCATGAAGAAGGGAGCCTAGAAAATCAATGTCTCATTTACGTTTTGTGGCGTGTGTTTTCGTGTATCTACCAACCTGCCTGCCTGCCTGCCTGGTATACCTGGTATACCTGAACTCACGGAGAAATATATTGACTAAAACAAAGTAAACAATGAAACTTTGTTTATGTTAAGTAATTATTAATTTCCAAGGTAATAACACCAAGAAGAGGTGAGTCAAATACACCCGATACATGATACTACTTCTAATATATTTTTAACTTTTTTATTTTGGCTATAGCTTTTTCAGCCTTCTTGCATAAATGTTTCAATTGCAACACATTACACATAGATATCTTTTTTATACTTTTAACTACGTTTAAGAGAAGAGGGGGGGGGGGGGGTAGACGTAAGGTATTAACTTTTTTTTTAAATTTATTTACATTATTGTACAACATATTAAGTTTATTGTGTAAAAATTTGAAGTCGATTGGAGTACAACTGTCGGAGATATAGAGATTTAAGTCTTCACCTCTCTGGTCAGCTTTCGTGTTACTTTGAAACTTTTAAATGCAGTTTCTTACATATAGCTTTTTCAGAGTCGGTGCCCTCTCTAGCTCAAAATCTACTGGACCAATTATTTTGAAATTTTGCACACTCATTCTTTACATAAATGCCGGGATAACGCTGTCGAGTTTCTTTAACGTATTTTAAAATAACAAAGTTTCTGATTTTTTTCATGAAAAATCGAAATTTTGACTTTTATGTGCTGTAAAAAATTGAAAAATCAATAAAAAAAAGAAAAACTCGACAGCGTTACCTGCAGAAACTTATCAACTAATAAAATCATTTTGGTTTTTCGATTTCAGAAAATTCAGTGATGAGTTATGAGTGGCACCACACTGTTACTCTTTTTTGTGACGTCTGCCTCAATGCCTCATTTCTTGACATTTATTTATGAAAATTTCACAAAGTATTCTTCAAATATCATTTTATCATGTAGCAATTATAGAGATAATTATATATTAACTGTGTCGTCAAAAAACATTATCGAAATTATGCTTCTTTTTATCGTTTTAACCTTACCTTAATGAACAGTATCTTTTCTTCTGGCGCGTTGACCTGCAGCAAAACTTTCATATGCATCAAATCCAGCCCGCGTGTTATAAGTTTATCATGCCTGCTCTATCGGGACCATGATCAACTATTTTCCATCCACAATCGTCTTACTGCGTATTAGAAAGTTCGAACGAACGGTATAGTCTTTTCAATCTTAAATAACTTTTCTTTTCACTTGTTGATAATAAAATCTCATAGAACGAGTGCTAAAGTTTTAGTACGAGTAAATAAAGTGATTTAGACTACAAGTGAAACCAAACTTTGAACTTCTGTGTCTAAAAAGTAAAAACAACCCTTACTTACAACATCCGAGAACTTTTAAAAGAGATTAAATGTAACCCCAAATCAAGCTTTACGCGTCCTACGCTCTAGGGTTCCACTAACTTAATCTTTTAATACTTAAAAATGGATTAAGTTTTAAAATTATTGTTTTAGAGTTAAAACAAGGGTTAAAATAATATATACATTGTAGAAATGTCTTTTTAACGTAAATTTGGTTTTGTTCGTTTATAATTACGTAGATTTTTAGGTTGTAATTATTATATTTATCAATCATTATCATAAACGGATAGGTAACACGTGTTACTACACTGTAATTACACGTGTTACCTATTATTTCTCTGGTAATTGGGTAGGTTACTTAAACCTTAGTATTAGCTAACATAAGCTAACAAAAGTTAACTTTCTACATTTATATAATTTATATAAATTTATGTTTCTAAAATTAATAAAGCTTTTTATGCCAAAAATTATATAATGTTGTATATTAAACAAGCAAATATTTTTAATGGCGTTTGAATATATTTAATATCTATGTAACAGACTTATGTTAAGCATCGGTAAATCACAAAACGTAACATTAAGTAAAAAATATTACAATAAACAATACATGAGTTTACGTTTTGTGTTTAAAGGGTACTAATTATTGGTGAAGTATTAGAATCACAGACGCTAGATAAATATGTGATGGGTTTGAGAGACACTTTTGTATATATAACGACTCTGCTGGCACAAACTTCTACAACAATTATTGCTGAGTTAGTTATATATTTCCACTTCTGTACTGCGAATAGGAAACACAAAATTCGAATCGTATTGAAGCACGCTTTTAATAAAATGGAGTATAATAAGAGTATGTGATTTTTTCAGTACGGTGTATTCGAGTTGATTCGCATTAGTACTCTTTATCATGAAACTAAATATCTACTTTAAACAATATACCACTTTCGTGAAATAATTCTCAGCCCATTTTTGTAACGGAAAGCGGCACTTTGATCTGCATGCGTATGAACCATATTATGAATTCGACGGTATAAAATACATACTTTTATGGTACAGTGTTAATAAATTTTAAATGGGCAACTTCTCCTCATAATAAAGTGTGCAATTATTCCTACTGGAAAAGTTAAAAGTCACAAGTTGTTGGTTCCAATGTGAGAGAGACCTCAGTTCCAAATAAGTATGTCAACTAAAATTTAATAAATGAAGTGAAGCATAATATTTTCATAAATCAACAATGTTGAAGGCTGTCAGATTCGAAGATTTACGGACAAGAATAGGATTCAATTTTTTCATAAAGTCTTATACAATATTTCAATTTGCAATAAAATGGAAAGGAGTTTCCAAGATTTAAAATTCAGAATATGTTACTCTACTCCTTCTTTTCAAATACAGGTAACACATACTTATAAAGATGTGACATACACACACACACATACATATATATGCCTACGCAATTCTCCAGTTAATATTTTGTATGCGAGGAAGTGGAGCCGCCGGATACAACAATTTTTCTACAGCAAATTCTATTATATGGTTCGTTTCACATATGAATAAAGCCAAATTTAATAAAGGTATGTATACTCGCATATCTATCTATCTATATATATATATATATCTACGGCTTGGTGCTAAAAGAACCAAGTAATTTTTTCTTTTCGAAATATAACGTTTTCCAAAAAATTGAAATACATTATGTATATGTTTTAGTCAAAATTCTAATAAACATTCTACCCCAGTAAACATTTTGGAGTCACTTGAAGATGCGTATGTTTTTTTTCTCATGAAACAGTTCAATTTGATTTCACTCGTTCAAGGAAATGTCAGTGATATGAACTACAAATAGACAAATCACTTCACCTGGCTTCACTACCGTACCAGTATTGAATGAAGTTGCAAATAAACCATTCAAGTGTAACAGAGACAGATATATCTTGTTTCTTTTTCTATGATGAATGTGGAATTTTATCTCTACTAAAATAAATATTTACAAATGTAAAAGAGATAACAACTATATCTCTATTTAATTGTATGGTGTTGGAAAGAGAAAGAATATTCTAGTAAAAAATTCTCAATTCTCTTTTATAGGTCAGGCATCTATCTGAAATCTGAGTGAAAAAGAATTGATTTCTAGACAGGAACTTCACCTAGATATGACATTTCAAAATGTTTACTGGGATCTTAATGTCAATTGAAATTAAAATAATATTAGTTAAGATTTTTCAATGCCTTTTTTTACCAAAGTTTCTTGTCGGTCAAAAGTTTGGAGTTTGGATATTTGTACTTTTAATATCAAGCCACTGATATATGCATCTATTTATATAGATAGGCATCCTCCATTAATTTTACAATTAGAGATGATCTGTCAGATTTTGCATTTATTCATTGTTACATTTCGTATATTATAAATATGTAACTAACAGTTGTGAGGAGCTCACTGTCTTTGGAGAGTAATCTCAAGATGTTATGCCATTGTACAAAAAGATTTATGCTGCCATCCAACAAATGATAACATTTCGGTCCCTGATTTATAACCACTTCTCTACTTTATTGAGGCACTTTGTAATCCACCAAGCTCAAACTAAAATCAAATATTTCTACCTGGATTCTACCTCGATTCTACCTGGATTCTACCTGGATTCTAGCTGGATTCTAACACCTAGTTCGAGTTTCCTCATATTTTGAGAATATTTCACGTACTGGACTAGATATTCATTTATAGAGTATGCAATATGTATACGTTAAAAGAGTTCAGAAATAGCACAGCAGATGTAAGATACGGACTATAAGTACTATGGCCTCCACAGCGTGTAGCTGCAACGTGGTGGATCAACGGGACGGCCCCACGGCCCATCCAGCCTCTTTGAATGATGTGTCTTACGTACGAAAGGAAAACGTAAGCAAATGAAGGAATGAACATGGAGCGGGAAGGGGTGAGGTGGTAGTAGGGGATCAAGATAACTTGATGATTTGCTTGCCCAATATAGAATACGTTAGAGTCTTAGCGTTAGGTATCCCGTTCTACGTCATCAATAGAATTTTAATTTAGAAGATTAATTGACTTGTTTTGAAATTTGATTTTGATCATAAATTGTATGGGTATAATAAAGTTTGTGAAGTAAAAACCAAGGATGAAATTAACTTATTAATATTCCTGCGTATATTAGTTAGACGCTTGAGATATCAACTTAAATTACTTTAGAGAAAAACGCCAAATTAATTATTTATGGTAATAGTTTTCTAGAGTTTTTTCGACTGAATCATTCTTTTACTAAGGACGATGACCGAATCCTGGTAATTTTTTTTTTTCATTTTTTTAAATTAATGTACAACGTATTAAGTTTATTGTGTGAAAATTTGAAGTTGATTGGAGTAAAACTGTCGGAGATATAGAGTTTTTAGTCTTCACTTCTAGTCTGGTTTCGTTTTTCTTTGAAATTGTTAAACGCATTTTTTCACACTTAGCTTCTTTAGAGTTGGTGCCTTCTCTAGCTCAAAATCTACTGCACCGATCCCATTGAAACTTTGCACACTCTTTCTGTTTTTATTTAAATTTTAACGTATTTTAAATTAACAAAGTTTTTGATTTTTTCAATGAAAAATCAGTATTTTGACTTCTAAGAGCTGTAAAAAATTGAAAAACTATTTCACAGGGTTACCTGCAGAAACTTATCAACTAATGAAATCATTTTGGTTTTTTGGTTTCAGAAAATGTAGTGATGAGTTATGAGGGGCACCGAAATGAAATTTTTTTTTGTGACGTCTGCGGAGATTTGCTATCAATAACTCATTTCTTGATATTTAATTATGAATATTTCACAAAGTACTCTTTAAATGTTATTTTATCATGTAGTACTTATAGAAATAATTATATATTAACTGTGACGTCAAAAAACATTATCGAAAATATACTTTTTTTATCGATTTAACTTAACCTTATCTTTAAATTGGTCAGGGAGTTAGGCTACTGAAATGAATAGTACGAGTAGACTTTCTTATTGAGTCATTAATAAGTCAATCATCTCTGAACTGACTAACACAAAAACAACAACATTATTGTTAAGGTGTTTGATTGTGGAATGTGTAAGAAAGAATTAATAGAAATTGGCTAATAACTCCGTCAGCCCACAGACATGAGTAAACTTGTTTTGAAAATATTTCCTCGAATTGATTGAATGCTACTAACATCTAGAGACAGATTTACAGACCTTGTTTGTTCTCAGGTTTAACGAGACTGTTTTCCTCACATTTACAACTTCTTCTGCAAATAAAGAATTCCTTGAAGACCGCAATGAAAGTAAAATAAAGAGCTACGTCGATTGATATTAGCTGACGTCACTCTCTGTGTGGAGGATCATGAGGAAGAGCATCGTCATGATTACCGCACGATAAAAATAAAATCCCCAATTGGGAAAACAAAGTTCGATATTATTCGTAAAGTTAGAAAACTATAAAAGATAGCTGACAGTAATAGGATAAAAGAAACTATAAAAAACCTGAAAGTTTTTATGCGAGGTAATAAAAGTAGATAACTTTGATTTAAGAACTTCTTAATACACAGAAGTTTATTTATATAACGCTGGTTTGATTATTTCCAATGATAGTTAACACAGACAACTATATTCATACTTAGAATGTATCACTAGGAGGTGACTGTTTTAAATGTGTCACTATTATTCACAAGTACCATGTTTACACTTGAAATTTAGCATATACAGTCCTGAGACATGGAAAATTTGTTACAGAATGCTACACAGTACAATAACGCACAAATCATGAATATTTGTTATCATTTTCAGATTACTACGAGCAAATGTTTTATAAAATTTACTACTTACAATAACATATTGTACAAACATTTTAAAAGTATACAGTCGCTTGATCCTATAAAGCACTATAAAGAAATATTTAAAGGCCGTTGAATGTTGGCAAATGTTGGGAACAAATAGATTCTATACCAAAAGATAATGGAAATAACCACCATTAGAATTATTATATGTGCAGACCATGCCATCTAATGCAGAACGTGAAGCACATATTATGAACACTGAAATTCCAAACATTGGAGTTATTTTTCCAATTTTAATTAATGGTATTGCTATTCTCCCGAAGTGAAAAGAACATTGGAATTGATTCAAAGGTTTGAACTATTAACTTAACTTAGATTAACTTAATTTTAGTACTAATGGTAATATTTGCTACTGTTTTTCTAGGATATTTCTTGAAATATATCCAACAACGGGAAGTAAAAATAAAGTTAAAAGAAGTAAAACTACAATTGAACTCCGAGTAAAAGAGTTTATAGAAGAAGTCGACCGATTTAATGAAGCATTTAGTTTGTTGATTATGAAGAAAATTATTTATTGTATTATTATTAAAATAATTCACAGTATATTATTATACTCCACAGTACATTACTTATACAGTATGTATTATTAATGTAAAATAATTTTCAATAAATGAAATAAATATGTAATTTTTAAAAAAGGGTATTAAATTTCATACAAAATTAATACACATGTGTCTTAAATTTTAAAAATTCGATTATTAAATTTCAAACAAAATTAATGCAAATGTGTCTTAAATTTTAAAAATTCGATTATTAAATTTCATACAAAATTAATACACATGTGTCTTAAATTTTAAAAATTCGATTATTAAATTTCATACAAAATTAATACACATGTGTCTTAAATTTTAGAAATTCGATTATTAAATTTCATACAAAATTAATACACATGTGTCTTAAATTTTAAAAATATGATTATTAAATTTCAAACAAAATTAATGCACAAATGTGTCTTAAATAAGTTTAATGCACTGGTATGGTAAACGAAATTAAGGCACGGTATATTAATTTTTTTTAATACCGGTTTCTCAAATTTGCTTTAGAACTTTTGTCTTAAAAATGGTCCGAAAATTTTTAAGAGTGTAATTAAAAAGTGAATAACCTTGATAAAGTACTGCCAGGGCAACACATCGGTATACGATTATTCGTATTCTTTGCCGATTGTTCGTGTACACCAAGCTATCCATTCCTTTTTATATTTAGTTTGTTTTATTTATATATTTTGGTTATACAGGGTAATGTGGTGCGAACTTCTTTATTTTAAAAAAATCACAACACAAAAAGTATTGGAAATAGAAAGAATATAATACGATTCTTATACGATTCTAATACGAAATGTGTATACCTACAAACAATCTTGTCGTATCTTAGCAATCTCGTATCAGAGAGCAGTTAGACAGTGGTCACACAGCGTTCGGGAGAACATATGTCAGTACTGTGGTAGTACTGGGTAGTACCACGAATTGCACCTCGGCAAACCTCGTGTGGAAAGTATTAGGAAGGCAATCAGAGGGGGTACGGAGCGTTCCGGCCGGTACAGACATGTCTAATAGGATTCCAGTCACCATTCAGAGTGATACGATTCGCATCTAATTGGATTCCGATCAGAATTGTTTGTAGGGAAGTAGCCGATATTTATTTAAGTAGCCTAATTTAGAACTTATAGTCCTTCGAAAAATCGTCAAAAATGAACGGATGTACCTTGTAAATGTATCTAATTCTGAATCTAGATACAACACCGATCAATACATAAACAATTCATTCGTTTGAAGAACACACAATTTTCACAATTTGAGAATTCATTACGATTTAAATCTTACAACGTAATTCACAATAACTGAGTCATCATTAACACTATTCTTATATCGGTCAATAAAAAGTAAACTCAACGTTAATTAGAACTTTAACTTAACAATAGATTTTTATAACTTCCTGTTTTAATTTGTTTGCAAATTAATATAAAATTTCATAACAAAATTATAATTAATTATTATTTTACTAATTTGTTTAATTTTATTGAAGTTAATTTAATAATCAATATTTATTAACGACATAATTTAATATCCAGCATTCCCTGATATATTACCAACGATTTTTCGATTCAAAATACCTAGTATATAATATATAAAAAAATCTTCTAACGTTTCTATACAACCTGAGTATAAAGTAGTGTCTTCATTGGAGCCATATCTTATATTTTACTAGATTATTTATAAAAAGTTAACATTTTCTATAATTTGTTTTTTTATTACAAATTTGATGTCTCCATTGATGTAACTTTTTTATAACATTTTTAGGAATGTGTTCTTAAGAAGGTTTATGAGTATGATAATGCGCAAAAGGATAGATTTAATTTTCAAAAAACAGTAATGTAGGTCACCAAATATTGCATATTAGGTAAAATCGATTACGTAACAAGTAACTCTTGTTATGTTACACTGTGTTTAGCGGGCACATTAAAAATATGTGCTTATGCGAAATCCTCAAATGTTTATTTCATCTCTATCATGTTCCTTGTTGTAAATGATCAGTTGTCAAGTTAATTCATCTTGTGAAGTAGCCCTTTTTTTAAATATTTATTTGAGTACATCAACTTTCAACAGTTTTTAGCACTTAACACAAAATTAATAAACATTTGCAATACATAATTTACACCTTATAGGCACGAGTATGGGTACTTAAAATAAAGAGGTCAAATTAGTTTTATTAATAACGTCAATAAGGTTTTTCAGACTTGCTCTGCTTTCAGATATTTGCCTATATTCCTCAGGTATATTACAGCCTTGTCTGTGCGATAAGAACCTGTAGCATCAAAGAATAATATGCTTTACTGTTACTGGACTGTTGCATTGTACACATATCGGTTGTGGTTCTATACCCTTTTTGTTTATACCGTTCACTAATTTCAATAAGGTTCTGCTTTATACGAGTATGAATGTCGCAATAAAATTATAGATGTTACATAATATACACGCTCCTTTATACCAATGATAAATAACATTTAACTATTTGTTGAAATATAATAAGAAAATAAATGTAACAATTTCTTAAGATTATTTCTTTCCCATCAAATTGTACACCGTTAAAAAGAATTTTTCCTTTTCATAACTCGTCGTTATGTTGTAATAATAGAATAAAACTAAACAAAAACATATTTATAAGAAATTATTTAAACAAATGATTATAGGAACGAGTATATAGCGAACAGGAATAACAAAATACGTTGCAGTTTGGCCGAAGCCGAAGCAGCTGCAGCGTCTAGGCCTTGAAAGTGAATTTCATTTGATTGAATTTGAAAATTAATATGGGTACGTTTTTTTTTATTTAATTTATTTAAAGCCGCCCTCGGTCGTCACCGACGATCTTATACTATGTTGTAATTATGGTGTCGTGGCCTCATATATTATGTATGAACATAATCAATTTAATTTGATAACAAGCAAACCCAGAGTAGTGCAGTGATCGAACCGAGGATGCTCACGCCCACTTTTTATTTTTAATTAATTAGTTAATTTGTATAGTTTTAAAAATTATTTTTTAATTTTATGTTTTTGTTTCATAAATATGCATACTCCAACTTTCTAAAACGTGAAACATGACAACATAGTGTTCTTCTTTATCGAACTATTGAATCGATAAAAAAAACCTTTTTTCGATAATGTTTTTTGACGACACAATTAATATGTAATTATTTATATAATTACTACATGATAAAATAACGTTTAAAGAATACTTTGTGAAATTTTCATAAATAAATATCAAGAAATGAGGCATTGACAACAAATCTCCGCAGACGTCACAAGAAAAAGTAACATTACGGTGCAACTCATAACTCATCACTTGATTTTTTGAAATATGTTAAAATAAAAAAAAACAGCGTTACCTCGGCTTTTATGTGTAGAAAAGGTGTGCAAAATTTCAAATGAAACGGCCTATAGATTGTGAGTTACAGAGGGCACCGACTCTGAAATAGCTATGTGTGAGAAAAACACGTTTAAAACTTTTATAATACTCGTACATGCTATATTACATCGAATGACGTCATTCTAGGAAACCCTAAAAGAAATAAATATTTAACAGATATTTGTAAAGTCGTCCTTTTTAAAATCTACATGGCACATTCCCGCATTTATTATTTGTAGGTATTTCCTTTTACATCTTCTTCCTGGGATTGATGGCTGGTGGCGCCGTTACGTACAGGGACTACTGTTTGGTCCAGAAAACTTCCTGTGGTGGCAATCCACATATCGGATGCAACAACACTGTTAGTACTTGCTTTGTGCCACATTTTTTTATGTTCTTTATATGGAACATACAACTTTATTGCTTTATTTAAATGTTTTTTTTCTTTATAACATTTCAGGGTAAGAGTAGTTGCTATCCGTACCAGGCGCTTACTTTTACTAAAGCGGAACAAGAGATGATTCTTAATGCACATAACAGAATAAGACACAATGTATCTTCTGGCTTTACTGTGTTGCCACAAGCGATGGATATGTATCTATTGGTAGGTCGTAAACTTAAGAAAAGAATAATATAAGTATATATATGTTTTTATGGATTATGTATATAGGTTTCTTCATTTATATGTTTAACATGAAAGCAAATTTTAGAGAGTACGTACGAAGTATGAAGCTATCATTCTAAAATATTTTAGTGGTGGTGTAAATGCATACTAAAGGTAAGCGTACACAAGTCCGTACGGCTCGCATCTCACATATTGGATGTATCGCATGCTTTTCGTATGGTTAGAGATATAAATGTGTTACCACCAGAATTGTCAACGAAGGCTAGGTCGAAGATCAACTAAATCTCATATAGCCGATTCAGTTGTTATGTCTGTAGACCAGTTTTCGACCGCACGCTGTAAGAGGATGAGTAGGTAGGCCCGGTCACAGTTTGGATGGATGAGCTAGAGAACCCGTTCAGATTATAGTTGTGGTGGTATGCAAATGAGGGTAAATTCGTGAACATTGCACCACTCGTGCCAACGGTGAACAGTGTTCGCTTCACCATCATACTTCCTTCCCTTCCAAAGACGAACACACTTCAGTGATATCCAAATAGTTTGGGATGAATCTCTCCATGCTACATACCTAAGTTCAGCATTTATAACTTCGCGAGTTTATGGCCAATATAGACTGGCATCGCAAACCTTTAGGAGTAGATGGAAAATCAATTAAGATTTACTGCACACATGTTACTGTAAGGGCATGTGTTTCATCAAGACGGACAAAAGTTGACAAAGTATTTTCTAAACCGATTTTAAAGTTGTATTTATAGGTTGAACATGGCGATACGGATTTTCGTTATTAAATATAGCTTGTTCATAAATATATGTTTGTTATTTCAGCTATCACAAGTTTACCAGTGGTTCATATAACTTTGATATTAATTTTTATAGACCTGGAACGATGAATTGGCAAGCTTGGCAGCTTTGAACGTTCTTTCATGCAAAATGGTTCACGACAAGTGCAGGAATACTGGTTTGTCAATTCAATTAAATTAATTAATTAATTGATAGCTAATGAGAAATATGTAGAAACTTTAGAAACCTTACAAATAAACCTGTTATAAAATTTATACCAAGTATAAACTGATAATAAGCCTGTCCGGTCGTATGGTTTCATAGTAAACTTACAAAAGTTTAGTTTTTATGTTATCAATATTTTAACGGAACTCCAGTCTCTGACATATTACACTTAGATTTAATAGAATGGTATGAAAAGGGTATGAGGCAAATTCGAAACCAGTGCTGGACGCCAATAAGTAACAACAAATTGAGATTAATTAAGGAAAATACAAAAAAGTGGGAACCTTTTTATTACAGTAATATACAATTTGAAAAAACCATCTTCAGACTAAGAACAGAACATACGACATTGACACATCAACATCTAATCAGTAAAACAACAGCTCCGCAGTGCAACAACTGTCAGACGCAAATAACAGTCCATCATATACTAGTAACCTGCCCACAATATCAAATGCAAAAAACAAAACACAACATCAGTGTAGAATTAAAGGACATACTTTCAAATAATACAGACAAAATTCAAAAAGTGCTGGAATTCCTTAATGATATAAATATAATAAACCAAATTTAATTAAAATAAATTAACTTCAGGCGAAAAAAAATATATATATTAAAATGGCGCTTATTTTTTCAGATCAATTTTGTGGCCAAAACTTATTGTCCTATTCTTCAACTGGGCAATCAGCACGTGCACTAAATCGTACAAAAGTGATTATAAGCTCGGTTAACACGTGGCATAAGCAAATACGTAGTCTTAATCACACAGAAGTTGGCAACTACCAAGGAAAAGGGAGGTAAATATAAATCTTAGACTTCTATCATAAGTAACGTAAATTCTATTTGACAAGGGGATTTTGAAAGCTGCTAGAAATGTAGTTGGAGCAAAAATTTATTATCTCCTTTTTACTCCCCTTCATTGTCATGTATTGTCACACATATTGACGCCCCTTTCACTGCATCAAGAAATCTTTTTAGCCTTATTCTTTTTTATTAAAATGATTTTCACAAAACGTATCCCTTCATAACAGGGTGATTTATAGAAGTGGATGACCATTTAGCTTATGAATAATTATAATTTGATTATTTTTTTAGTGTCAAGGAGTTTACCCAATTGATTTGGTCCAGGACAAGGCAAGTAGGATGCGCTGGTGCTTTTATGAACAATACAAATCACGGAAGACCTACGGGTATTACTCTGATAGCTTGCAACTATAAACCAGGAGGCAATATACTAGGAGAACCAATCTACACAGCTGGTGGTCCCCCTGGTTCAGATTGCTCCTCTTGTAGTGCAAAATTTCCTACTCTATGTGTTTAAGTTCACCAGGTGGATTCATATGGACAAGGTCTAATATTATTTATTAAGAAAAATCAAAATAATAATTGCTCCAGCTAAAATAATAAATTTAGTTTCTTGTCAAGTTAATAGCTAGATTTAATATTGTAGAAATATGAAAAAATAAAGAAAATAATTTTTTTTAATTATGAGAAAAGGGTATTTGATAGATAAGAGAGGCGGAACATTTCCGCCGCGAAAAAAGTCATATTTTCGCCACCCCCTAAGGCCGCCTCTGAGGATAGGTGTAATGAATTGGAAGAGGAAGGCGGTCAATAGGAAAGAATGGAAAAAATCTTAAAGGTGGCTAAATTTCTACATGAGCTCTAACGCCAAGATGATGATAATTAATGAAAGAATTCGAGTATTTTAATGAAATACATCATAGTGTGTAATATGATATTGAACGCCATATTTCTCTTCATTCCAGTTATATAATATTCATCAAGTTCCACAAAGTTATTATCTTACATTATATATGTAACATGTCATATCAAGGAAATCAATCACAATGAGCACACGGAAATTAAACAATAAGTGTCGATTCCACAGCCGAGATCATAACGATACCAGCGCGCATGCGTATGATGTAACATACACCTATAGACAATATTTAAGGTCTTTACTTATATTAATAAAGTTTTATGAAATGCCTCTAAATTGCCGGCTTTGCCGGTTGCAGTGTGCGAGGTTCAACACATTTACAGGGTCTGGATAGATAAAGGGATAAACATACAACTATGTTCTAGAACTTTCAAATTTAAGATTGAATGGATTTTGATTCAGAAGAAGTCTTTCTTTGTAGTAGTTAAGTATTTCTAAATCAAACTTACCCATGTCATCAATAATTGGTGCCATCCTTAAGGTCACTCCGACTAATAGTAGACACATAACTAGAAGGAGAAACGCTGTGGCAATGATTGTCCATCTCGCTCTTTGTGACAGGTCGTCAGGGTCTATTACCTAATAAATTAATTAAATAATTACTTCATATCTTAATGACTTTATTCTAACTTGCAACTCTAGTACTGTTATGTTTGTTAAAACAAATATTAGTATAAAATGAATCTCATGAAAGATTCATTTTGTAACGTCGGTGAAGTACGCAGCCGATTCGATAGCAGTCGATTCGGACTAGTGGTGTAAATCAAAATTAATTCGGTGTTAAATCGAACTTTAAATTACATGGCTAATCGGAACATTCAAGCAATTATTTAAGTGATAATAGACTGTAGAAGTATTAAGTAACTTAAATATTATTATATAATATATAAATTCACCAATTAGTATTTTATATTGCTATTTTAATACAGGAAAATAAAACGCAAACGAACATCTAAAACCTCATTATTTAATGAAATTATTTTTTTATAAATAGGTTAACTAATATGTCTCTTAGGTAATTACAAAATTTCAGCCGTAACTTATTCCTATTTTCTTCAGATTTTGTGATAACTATACGTAAACAATAATCGAGTTGTATCTGCAATTAATTAATGAGTTATCTAAGTATTGAATCAGACAGAGAATAAAATGTTGTATGTCAAATTTTGAGTTTTTCGGAGTTGTTTCACTAATGAACTGGATCGATATATAAATATTTAGCAATACATGAATTTATCTGGAACGCCCTTACACCTACAAGCGTCCACATAATATAAATTTATATTAGATATGTTTATATAATTATTACTATCGTAATGTTTTTGCCATTAGGCATTACATTCTTCTGCTTTAAATCATTAAATTACATATCATTGTGCTTAATTACATTTTTTGATCCTTATTCTATCTACTGATTCTCAATCCTTCCAAAAGAAAAAATAGAACTAAATAGAATAAAAATAAATTTAAAAAATACAAGGTATGTGTATATATAATGTAGCCTGTAATAAATTTAATCCTCACCCTGTCAAATTTTCTGCGGACGCTCATGGGCAATGAAATAAGAATTCTTAAAAGGTAAACATTTATTTCACTTTATATTTAATTAAGGTTCACCTTGACTCTTTCAATTTCCAACGGTTTGACCACCAATCGTCGTTTCTTGTGTCGTTTTCTTCTTGCTCTTCTTTTTCTTTTCTCTCTTAATGGCGTGTCAATTGTCATAATAGCCTCACAATCCCCTCCCGCAAAGTCTTCTACATTCACAGATACGTAATCCTCATCATAATTAATTTTCCTATAAATATAATATTTAACTTTAAAAGTCTCTTAATGTACTGTTGTGCGCCTGAGGGTTCTTGGTTAGGCAATTTAACTTACATAGAACCAACAAAGCAAGAATCATGTTTAAGTTACTATGGTTGTATGTATAGTAGGGGTTAACTTTGTAAAAGCTTTTTGAAAATATATTACTGGCTTACTTACATATGTGGATTTAATGGCTGTGTGGTATATAGGGACCCCTGAGAATATGAAGTTGATAATTCTGCTACATACATATTTCCAGCGTGAACTAAACGGGGGTCGCTCAAACAATGTGACACATTATGACGCCTTCGATGTCTGCGGTCTGCAACATATATTACATTATTAAAATGATCATTTTTAAATAACTTGTAAAAATCATTATTTAAAATAAATATTATTATGATAAGTGGTTATATTTCCGATGCTGAATCCTATCACCGAAGACATCTTACTATGTTGGCAGTTTTAGTGGTGTTTACTACTAAGATGAAAAAAATTTGTGATAGTTAGAAAATATATTATTTGATATTTGAAAAATATATCTGAAGGGGGGGGGGGGTTAGGTTCCAATTTTTTATATTATTATACAACATATTAAGTATATTGTGTAAAAATTTGAAGTCAATTGGAGTAAAACTGTCGGAGATATAGACTTTTAAATCTTCACCTCTCAGGTCTGCTTTCGTGTTACTTTAAAACTTTTAAAAGCGGTTTCTCGCACTTAGATTTTTCAGAGTCGGTGCCCTCTCTAGCCCAAACTCTACTGGATCGATTCTTTTGAAATTTTGTTCACTCTTTCTTTACATAAATGCCGAGGTAACGCTGTCAAGTTTTCTTTTATTTTTTAATTTAAATGTATTTTAAAATAACAAAGTTTCTGATTTTATTCACGAAAAATCGGTATTTTGACTTTTAAGTGTAGTAAAAAATTGAAAAAGCAATAAAAAAATAAAAACTTGACAGCGTTACTTGCAAAAACTAATCAACTAATGAAATCATTTTGGTTTTTCGATTTCAGAAAATCCAGTGATGAGTTATGAGTGGCACCGCAATATTACTTTTTTTTTTGTGATGTCTGCGAAGATTCGCTGTCAATGCCTCATTTCCTGATAGTTATTTATGAAAATTTCACAATGTATTCTTCAAATGTCATTACAGAAAGAATTATATATTAATTGTATCGTCAAAAAATATTATCGAAAATATGCTTCCTTTTTATCGTTTTGACTTGTACGAGTTAATAAGAAAACTATAATATTTTTTGACTTATTTTTATCTCGCCCCTCTTAAACTTTGTGGGGACGCCTCTGGGGTACACTCCTATTGTATTTTAACTATTTATTTTAGTTCTGTGTCCCTCCATTAAAAATACATTGCAGTACGAATACTATTAGCACTGTCTTTACAGATAGTAAGCCATATAAATAATAATAAAAGTAGCTTGTACATAAGGTGTATGTTTGGCTTCATATATTTCAGGCGTATCACATAAATGCACTTAAAATTTAAATTAACATCTGTTTTATTTATTTATTCATTTACATTTTCAGCTGTAAAACTGCAAATGCATTTTAGAAACATAAAATATATACACAACGTGATTTACGACTTTGATAGAGGTATAAATGTTTACATAACATAAAATTTCAATATAAAAACATAGATCTCTATAGAAGCGAGATTGGCTGCTGGTGCAATAGTAAATACTGGTAGAAATGTATCTGCTTGTCGTTTTATTATTTATTTAAACTGGTAAAACATCCTCTCTGCACCGTTTTTAGTGTAAACAACGAACAAAGGAACAAATGTTCGTTTAGTATCATAGTTGCACTAGATTCAAACCTTGTGTTTACTGGCAGAGTTGAAACGGGTCGATTGATGAAGTGAACAATAATATTTGTATAACATTACAAAAGTGATTATATGCTATGAACTTTAAGATAAATTTAAACTAGATTGGATTGATTCTTAGTTAAGTTTAAGTTACTCTGGCTGCATATCTAGAAGGGGTACTTTTCTAAAACCGTGTATTATTTGTCAATTATTTGTAGTAAGAGGAAAGAATCGAGTGACCACTAAATTCAAAATAATAGCTGTAATACTAATTTCTATTTTATTTAAACTGCATAAGTATGGATGAAGGTACAGATTTAAAAACGAATGCATGTTAATTAAACTAAGTCACATTGTGTGCTGTAATTGGAAAACACCCAATATGAGTCGAAACAGGCAACTGTTATTGATGAAAAACTAACTCCCAATTTAGCACTGTTAGAAAACCCATCATCCGATCTGAAGTTACATGACTCATACTCGTACAATTCTACGGAAATATGTATAGAGATTTAAATTAAACTTTTTTAAACGCAATTTATATTCATGAAAACTTTCTGTGCATGTTGAAACAACGAATATTACTAGAAAACGTTGGAAATTTGATAAGCTGGGAATAGTAGAGTGAACATAGTTGTTAGAATATAAATACGTAATGAAACACTGGCCAGATGGAACTAGCTGACGAAATAGGCGTAGGTTTGAATAGACTGCCGAATCATACGTGGTTAACAAAAGTTAACAAGCCAATGTTGCGTGGTTCATACCATAGTTTTTAAATAAAAATAAAGCCGATTAAATATGACGTTAAAAACAGATAATTTGTGCACTTTTCAAGGGCAGAAATTTTTCTCGTTTAACCGCCATCTTGAAATCTTAATTCACTAAATTTAAGATTTATTTGTATTTATTTATTCAACGTTTTTATCGTTACACATTATATTCTTTCTACATTTAATTCTACCAATTACATTGCCTTTATTACTTAAATTTTACTAACATAAAACTAAGCTTAACTCCATTTCAACTTCTTTTATTTATTTATTTATTTTTTTTTTTTTTTATTTAACGTCGGCCTATTTCCGATGCTGAGTCCTATCACCGACGACCTCCTTCAATGTTGGCAGTATTTATGATGTCGTGGCCTCATATATGTGGACTACACCACTGCCTAATAACTGTACGATTATGTATGACCATAATCAATATAAGTTCATAATAACCAAACCCAGAAAATATATATCTGGTCCGGGGATCGAACCCGAAGACACAGCAGTCGGCGTCAAGCATCAATGCTCTCGCCCACTGTGTCGTCTTCTTTTATTTATGAATTACTTTTTCTTATAACTTTTTTATTCTTTAAGTTACAACAAAAAGTAATTAATAAAAGTTTTAGATAAAATCACTATAAACAAAAAAACCTCACACAATTTTTTTGTGAGAGTTATAGTTTCTAAAATAAACAACAGAAAGTGATTACAACCTTCTCAAGATGGTGATGGAATAAAGGCACCCACAATCTGAAAATTCAATTTTAAATCCAGGTCTAAATGCTATACTACATGGTGAAATAAGAGAATTGCATCTGTGGCAATGTAAAAATACAGCAATGGCAAGAAATGGACTCCAAAAGGCGGTGCTACAGACTTCGCAGACGCTTCCTGTTAACACCGTCTTTTTGATTGAGAAACCGAAATTTATAACGGGATACAAAGTTTAGTTAAAGTAAAGTTAAAGCAGAATTATTAGGGGCGATAAAAGGTTACGTGCCTAGGAAGCCCGAGAAATTATATATAAAAAAAAGAGAATTACGGCTGAGAATTATATTGATTTACGTCCGAATTCGTTGTCGCTTAAATACGCTTGCAGTGTGCGACAGGCCATTCCAACTTATTGCCCGATTTTCATGTGAAGTGGAATTCGAATTCCATCTCTCCTCCCTCCAACTTCCCTTCAGAAAATCCTGACTATTTATGAATTAAAATGAATATTAAATGAACGAATAAACAAACAAAAATTATTTAATTAATTTTAATAATTAATCAGAATAAATAAATATTTGGAACCGTTGAAAATACAAACCAAACATATAACACGAAATATGTATAAAGCCTGGAATAATTATTCCCTTTGTGCTGCTTTTGCTAGTCAAATCAGTGGCCAGAGACGTAGCTGCTACATGTTCTAAGAGTGCTAAGGATCGTCTCTACGTTACCAGTACCACGTACCAGCATGTTCACCAGCGGTACTGATGTTCCATGAAGATAATTACGAACTTTGAACTTTCAAACTTATTTACAACTTGTTCAAGACAACAATAAGCAGCCAGTAGCTCTATTTCAATTATTGCATTCAAAGTATTAACTATGTACTTGTAGAGGCTTCATTTGTTTCTTAAAAGTTATTTTATAAAACATTTAAACTTAATGTAAAATGTTTTATAAAAGTTTATTAGTTTATTTACATTTATGGTTTTTAATAACCCTTGTCGTCTTATTGTCCAGAGGTTTTATTTCAGTTTTTATTATTTGTTTTACTACTCAGTCTTGAAATTATTGGAAATTATTGGATGGCTGTCCTTGGAATTCAATAACTTAACGATCTCGTATGTTAAGAACACTTAAAGAAGCTTATTGTCATTTTAGTTAAGTTATCCAAAATATAATCCGATAGAGCAAGATCCCAGAGCCGCAGACATCACTTATTTTCTGATGAACAAAATGTGTAAGATTGAGTAGTGTTAGTATGTACAATGATCTTATGCCTTCCTGCTAACTTGACAAGGCGGCCATTTTACAGGTATCAGGTAATCAAGGTTTATGGAATTAAAATTGGGTCTAGGGTATGTTTGGCGTCTTGAATCGACCTGTCCTCTTGTAAAACGTTATAAAATCAATGTACATACTAACACTACTCAATCTTACACATTTTGTTCATCAAAAAATGAGTGATGTCTGGCGGCCCTGAGATCTTGGACTGTGATGAAAGCAGGTCTGAGCTCTATAAGAGCAGTACGTCTGCAAATTTCAGAAAATGTTCTATTTGATGTCATTAAATCTCCAGTGATATGAAGAAGCTTTTTATATTTGTTTGTATTAAAATTAGAGCATTCACGGCGTTTAAAAAATTGTTGTTTGATCAAACCCAGAAAAAACAACTCTGGCCCAAAACTGAAGCTTAAGCAGGCTGTAAAGTAAAAAGTAAACATAAACTTATGTAATATTTTTATCTGGCGTTACATTTTACTATTTACCAAAGTTTACCATAATTATGTTACATTATCATTAAATAAATGCAAATGATATTAAAAATCTTATACTAATTAATTAATTTAATATGTAACATTAAATAATCTTGCATATTTGCATACAAACTTTATAAACGTCTGAAAACAATATCATAAGATAACTTTTGTTATGTAATGTTACTTAAATAATCTTAAAAGTTTATGTAAAAGGTATTCTTTTTTATATTAAATGAACCCTAAACATACGTTACTGTGTTTAGCGGGTAATTATACATCTAAGAGTATGATCAGCGCCACTTTCACTCTCCTGCGTAAAACCAACTGTATTTAGTCACAATTACCTGCCAAAATCATTTTATATGTAGTCAGAACTGCCCGTCAAAATAGAATATATCTAGTTAGAATTGCGTGACAAAAACAATAATATCTAGTCACTATTTGTTAGCTCTCTTTTTGATTGCGACACCGAAATTTATAACGACATGAATAGATCATTCTTGTTGACGGGATATAAAGTTTAAAAAATAGCAGAACATTACTCGGGGCGAAAAAGGCTTCATGTCTAGGAAGCCCGAGAAATCATAAATAAAAACATTAAAATTTTTTTAGTTCTCTGTTAGTCGTGTGGGTTTGTGGTGGGATGGATGCATAGGCTACAGGCTATATAATTCATACTTATAAGCGGCACTGAATCTGATAGACTAATTTATAAATAGTAAAGTTTCATCGAATGTAATGCTATGGAGTCTATCTAATTGTCATTCTACCACACTGTTACATATACATACATACTGAAATACATAGATAATTGATGTACTGCCAACATAAACAATAAGATGAAGTACTAAACTACTTCATTTTGCATAGCACGTACACAAAAACTTTTATCTAAAACTAATTATCTTACCTCTTCTTTTACGCCTTTGTCTTGAAGGCGACAGTTCACCCTCCGAATCCAGTTCGCTGTCTGAACCCCTCGCTCTCTCTCTACCACCTCCATGTCTCCTCCTTCTCTCCCTACTGTTGGAACTGTCATACTTTCGTTTATAATTCTCTTTGCGACCCTTCTGCTCGACGTTATTACTTGATTTCTCTTTATGTGGCGATGACGTCACAGATTTCGTAATACGACGCAGCCTGTTGCTTATGAAGGCCTTTGGACTTGAATTATTTGAACACAGTTTTGACTTTTCGCTTTCTGATTTCATTGCAGTTACCTTACTATGTACTAGAGCTGCTAGAAAGACTTCTAATTTAACGCTGTCCGAATAGTCCAGCGCTATCGGGGTTCGGGTTATCACATCCGAGTCTTCGGTGGATACCGATTTATCGACCTTCACGCAATCCGACCTCATTTTATTAATATTAGATGAACACACGTAATCAACCATCTAACTTTGCTAAATGTTAGAAAGTTTGCGTTTTATGGGAGGGGTGGGAACGAGGGGAAGATTTGAACGATAATTTCCGAAGTTTATCGATCCGTGATTCTGGAAAGATAACAAAACTTTTAATATACAATATTAAATAACAATAACAGCGCCAGATGTAGTATCATCTCATATAAAACACCTTCATACTATTTATATGAATACACAGTGTGTTTGTTTAATATGAAATGATACTAAATCCGGAGGTCTTATTAAAACACCCTATACTAGATTAAGAAAAGTATAAAAAGAAAATTCTGACAGTATATTAATTACGAGTATAAATATAATTTTTTTATTTTAGAATTTGAGGCGATTCCAACAACATGGTCATATTCGCCTGAAGTTAATTTATTTTAATTTTAATGCATAAATTTTAATTTAGAAAGATCAAAATTCAATAGTGAAATATTAGATGTGGTTAAAACTTTTCTTGTTAATACTAAATTTTTGCTAGACTTTCCTAGGGTAGACTTTTATCTATTGAAAATCTTTATTTTACATTTTTTTCTTCTATTACGCACCCCTGGACATCATTGTGAAGAAAGCAGATTTATCTGTATTGTATATGGAATACAACATCATCTTAATGTACGCCACGGCTGTATTTGATAGTAGTCAATCGAGGCATTCAATTTTTGATGATATACTATAATAAGGCCCTACGCACAAGAGGCGACTGATTGCAAACCTTATCCCCGAATCTGCCCGAACCGAATGAGAAAGGTCGCAGGGCATGTTTGGTTGTATGCTTTTGATGGTGACATCATGAGCAGAGATGTACACAAATACTGGAGCGCGGGAAATTCAAAAAGTATCTGAATTATTAAACTACTCTCTTATAACTAAATAAAAAATTAGTTATTTGGAATGAAAGATAATTGCATACGTAGTTTATGTCCGACCAATTATGATTACCAATGATTATTAAAGAATTTATTGAACCAAAAATGAGAATATTATAAAAAGAACATCATTATTGTAGCGACCACTTGTGTTTTTAAAACAGAGGAGTACTTTCCAGACCCGTATGTTAGACCATGTGCCAGTGAGTGCTACAAGCTTTATTTAATTACATAGTGTAAGACAATCATCAGTAAGACAATGTCAGTTTGTAACATATGAGTTTATTTTATTTACTTTTCTTTTGGAGTTGAAACATACGAGTATCTGTCACGTCACAACTACTTCTGCACTAGCGGGTTATATATCCAATTAAGCTGTCATCAAAGTATTAAAAGACCAAAGACAAAGGGTAGAAACGAGCCAGCACAACAAAAGACTAGGAACCGGCAACCGTCAGACAAGGGCTGTCAAAACCAGCTGGGATCTAGGGTACATAAGCGGCGGAATATAACACAGAAAGATAATATGAATAACAGAGGGAGCATATGTGTTTAGTTGGGTCTGTGCCAAATTGAACAAGATTAGACCTCATTTTTTAAACCAAAGGGCTTGTGTACTCATTTTTTAGGGGTTGATTGAAATTGATGTTAATAAATGTGTATTGGCGTTTTTATTTTGTTAAACATCTAAACGTTGACGTAACATGTCGCACTGTTAAGGGATAGTTAAGTTATTTTGTATATGGCGAACATTTTTTCTTTTCCGCGGCGAAAATATCGTTTTATGAAATTATCGTTTGAACTGTAGTTCACAATCCAAAGCACTTCCTTTTTTAAATTCATTTTCTGTGTCTCATATTTATTAAAATTCAAAAGTAATTAAATAATGTAGATTTACATTTTGTTTAACAAATAAAGAAACAGATATTTGACTTAATGTAAATTTTTAAAATATGTACGTTTTTTACACTTAACGCTGAATAAAATTATAAACAAAAAATAATAATTTTTATAGCACATAAATAAGAGGACCCTTTTTAAAACCCTACTATTTTATTCTGGAAAATATAATGGAAACCTTTTGTAAAGTAAACCAGTATGGTGCTCGCTCGGATAGAGGTCCGACGCGCCGCGACGCAGTGGAAATAATGTTGTGAATTAAATAAAGGAACATGTGGAAACAAGACAGGACATCTCTGCTCTGCACTGGGTCTGAATAAATATTTAAAACGCTTTTATATATTATATAGGTTCGTTTGAAAATTTCCAGGCGTTAGTATATTAAATATAGGTCACTTTTCCCCTTCCCCTTAACACAAAAAGAAACTTAATAAATATATTTACTTGGAAAAATTATTTATAACTCGGTAGTATATAATTAATTTAAGTGGTGTAATAAAATAAGTCTATAAAACACAATGAAATGAAATATGGACTTCACGCCCCTTTTTTGTATTCTGAACAGCTCGAAATATTGGTGGTTTATGGCTCAATAATTGATTAAACAGAATATTTACAACTAAAAGGGTGAATTTACAAGAATATATAAAGAACCCTAAAATAGATTGTTGGAATTTTAATTTAATTGAAATTACACTCTTAACAACTTAATATGTATAAATTAAGTCGGCTCGGGCGAGTGTGGTAAGCAAAGAATAATTTTTTATATTATAAACTTTTATATATAAACTTTTATATAGCAAATGTTCGTATATAGTTTCCTTTTATATTTTTTATAAAATTGTCGCACACGAAACGAACAGCGACTGAATTTCCGAATAATGAGCAGTAATTTAAACAAATCTAAGGGCTACTGTCCACGTAGCGTCACTTCAAACGCACTGTTTCGTCATTTACCGCTTGTTTTACGCTTTCTTGTAGATTGCATTTAAACAAGGGAGGCTCTGTCCACGGAGCTGCAACATGACATAGTTTTAGCGTATGCCACGATGCATAGACGTAATATTCTTATAAAATAACGGGCTCGGCAGCTAATTTTGTTCATATTATTAAACAAAAATCATTCGGTATACTGATTGAAACACTGAATCATCCTCTGATAACTCTCTTGCAACAACAAACAATCTGCGGTTAATGTTCTTTTCGATGTATGGATGAAGCCAATACATTCTACGTCTGATTCGTCATCTTCTAATAAAAGCGTATGCTATAATTACATCTTCTTCATCACTTGACATTTTCACAATGAAAAACGTGCTTTCTCAATGCTAAACTTCAGGGAAATGACCCTATTTGCAGCTTGTATGACGTTACGAGGACAGAACTGAGATTCAGAATAAGTCTGGCTTCATTTGCAGCTTGTATGCAACCTACAAATGAAGCTGTCGTGGACACCCTACAAACAATTTCTCTAAATCTGGTTCGACTCTTATACGATTCTAATGCAATTCGGTCAATCCGTTCGTATAGAATGCGAATCTTGTCAACATTGTTTGTAGGGAGTAGCACTAAACTTTGTTATGGGGCTATAATGTGTATATAATGTTGATAAGGACTACAAAAATATGACCTTATGTCACTGTAATATGCATATCAAACTGTCAATTTATTATAAGTTAATCCAGTGCTTCGCAAAGCTTTAATTTTTCAAGAAGGTGATGTTTAACTTTTTTCTTTTATTATCATAAATCAACAACGCCTTGACCATTTTTCACAAAAGGGTCAAGGCATTCTAATTACACCACTGTTCAATATCAAAAGCACCCACAACAAAAAATAATGACCCTTTATTAAAATAAAGTAAATAAAAATAAAAAATATTTAGAGTAAAACTTACATTTACATTTTCTTTTTAAATATATACATAATTAAAAAATAATTGACTTAGTTTATTTGTGAACAATCGCCTCACTCCGGTATTCTATTCATCGCGTCCCAACGATATCGCGCGCCCCGGGATGCCGACACCACGAAACTGTAACTGTCCCCTAGCTGTAGTGACTTCAGGCGTAGCTTCATTCGACTGACGATGTTCGTCTTCGTAGAGGGCGTGTGAGAGGGAGAGAGATGACTGCGGAGCGAGAAGGAGGGTAGTAGTAGACGCGGTTAGTAACCATCCAGTGTACCTCCCATAAACATTGGAATGTTGTGTGAAGAAGTTGACTGGATGAAGTGAAGGGTGGTATTGGGAAAACAGGTGGAAAATAAAAGCTGTGGCACACGCAGAGATACAGAACAGGGGTAAGAGTGAGGGTTGGGGTGTTGCTCAGATTTATATCCAATAAAATCACCACCAATGGATATCAAACTGAAATAAAATTACAATCGTACAAATATTTTTAAGATTGGTTGATGGTTTTTTTCGGATATGTATAGCATTATAGGGGAAGAAATGTAATTTATTTATTCAGTTGTTGTTTAGGGTTGTAAATCACAAGAAAAAGGCTAGGGGTGATTTTGGAATATATATATTTGTTAATATTTAATATTTCAAATATGTATTTCATATATATGTAAGATATAAAATGAATTGCATTTATTCGTCATAACCACCATCATAATTAAAATTACAATTTGACATTTTTAAAATATATTTTAGTACAAGTATTATCCAAATATTGAAATTTTGAATCACTTTACAAAAATTTAGATTCAACAAGTTTAAATCACTTCTAATATTTGTTTGTTATATTTTGATCTTTGTAAACTATAGGTTATACGTTCAAATATAATATGTACTAAACTTCCTAATTGGGCATGTATCATCAGATTTAAGATTAATTTTATACAGATGAGTTGGAATTTTGATTCTGATTATAGTTGATATAATTTTGCGGAACTCGTTACTGAACCATCTTTTCTTACTTAAATTTGGATGTAACATATACTAATTGTTTTCTTTTAGCTGGTTTTTGTTATTGAAATCTTTATTTCTCACATTGAAGTTCCATTTTTTAATTATACTAAAAATTTCATATGGAGGTAATTTCAATTTCCAAATTTATAGCTTCCTTTGCCTGGTATCCCAGTAAACATTTTGGAGTCACTTTGCTATCATATTGAAGATGCGTATGATTTCTTTGTCATGAAAGAGCTCATTTATAGTTCAGTTTCTCACAGTCGTTCATATGAAATATCTACTTTATCGGCTACAGATGGCGAAATTACTCCATCTGTCGGAATACAAATGAAGATAAAGTTGATGCGAACTATAATTAAAGTGCAATGGCGATAGAAACAGGACATTTCACCAAATTGGTTATTGGACACATGAATTTCATGTTATTATTTTTGGTAATTAACTTTAAAATAAGCTCCTTAATTTTGCATATTAAATTTCATTATTTGATTTCTAATTATTGGAATATTCTTGCTTCAAAACACTTAAAGAATCCGTTAAGAATATATGTTTCAATCCATACCAAACAACATATTGGCTATAAACGACAAACTGGAGGAAGGATGAAATCCTTTTAGGACTCACTGTTACTATCTATGTACTTGGGTAATATTTCTGTTGGCTATTCGATTTCGCTAAAGAGATCTATAACGGAACTTGCTACAGAATTAATCCTATTATGTTAATTAAATATATTTAAAAAGAATGTCATTAATAATGGAACAAGCCCTATTAATTATGTACTCATATACTCAAAGCTCATTATTTTTCGTACAGTTGCTAATATTTAATCACCTTCGAAAATCAATATCGTCCTACTTTCACAACAAAAGTTTTTCCAGCTTTGATAATAATTGAGTGTCTGTTAACAGCCCCTGTACACTGCACCACACATTGTACACCCACGTGATTGTCACACTAACGTAGACACGTAGCCCTGTAAACTCGTAGAAGCGTAGACTCTACATATGAGAAGCTCTCACAGTGGCATGACATTATAGTTTCATTAAAAAATATGTTATAGTCCAAATTGCGAAAGTTCGGCGGCAACTTATACTTAAAAGAGGTTATAAGAGCGTTATAAATCTATAATACGATAATGAGTTTTATCTTATTCATTTCTATATACATTATAGAAAAATAAGTGAGTCAGTGCTTTTTAGTTATATAGGCAGTTTATACCCCATAACTTGTTTTAAGTATGAGTCGCCGCCGAACTCTCGTAATTTGAACTACACAACTACAAATTTTAACAAAATCAAAGTCTACAAATGTAGTACCGCAGGGAGTAAGTATTGAAACTTTTTCCACATATAAAGGACATTAATAAATATATTTAAAATTTCAAGATAATCGTATGAAAAGTGATTTTTTTTTTGAGAACGTCTTTCAATGCAAAATTAAATTACTAGCATGGGTCAATTTACAACCCTTTTAACAGCTTGTTGTTGGTTATATCATCTCTGAACACCCTGTACCGCTAGACCTATACATAATATTTATACATGGTCTTTAGTTGCTTGCTGTAATTTTCAATACGGCCTGTGGTCGTCAAAGCCGATGATGAGGCTGTCCGAATGTGAGTCGGACATTCGGACCACCAGATAATTGATACTAGCATGAGCAACCACCCACCACACGATCTACGATCTACGATGGGGAGGGGGGAGTGGGTGTTTTGTCGAAATGGGATGGAAATGAAAGGGTGGACAACGTCAAACACTGCTACTTGACAGGTAGTAGAATAGCTATGAAGTTATGGAGGAGGTGGGTGGGGTAGACGGAGTGGGGTGGTCAATGTATTAGATCCGAACAATTTAACTCTTCATCGATGACAGTTGATGTGTTTTTAACCGTCATTTAAGCGATATGCTTTTGTTTTATGTTTTATGGGAAATTTATATTCATTTTTATTGATTATTATATGATAATTTTGTTATTTACATACGTAACTATACGAGTATGTATATATATATATATATATATATATATATATATATATATATATATATATATATATATATATATATATATGTATATATCTTCAATATAGCTTCACTGTAACAATACTTACAATGTTTTAACATGGGGACCAATATTAATTAGAGAATAGTGTGCCAGTACAGACTGTAATTGTATAATTTTTTTTACCTGAAGATGACCTCGCATAGAGAGTTGAAAACTGCTAGTATTTTTTTATAAAAAATTAAGTTTTCTATGATAAAAGGGTTGTTTTATTGAACATGTACCTAGTAATTGGATGGCGATGCTAAATCCTTACCTAGAATTACTATATATATAAAATAAAATGTACCTTAAGTATTCTATGATAAGATTCATATACTATGTATTCACTAATATAATGATTTTTGTAAATTTTAACGGAAAAAATAATGTTCTTTTTAGTTATTAAAGAAATAACTCGTTCTTAAATTTATATTAAAAGAATTCCCTAAAACTATAGTGACTAAATCGATTACCTTTTTAACAACTCATATAATGACCCGTCCAAATTTAGACCCCCTATTTTCAAACCTTTTCTTGGCATTGTTCAATGTTAGACGACACTATTTTGAACAAAATTAAACCTACTAATAAAGCCGTCTAATGAAAGATAGAAGATTTATCCCCCCGAGGAGAGGAAGAGGTTTTCAAAGTATGACAAAAAGAGACAAGACGGAGAGTGAAGTCACAAGTTTTCTGACACCACATCTAATCTAAAATTCGGCTTCCAAAAAACAAAATAAGACTAAAAAAATATATCTTTTTTCAAATGTGTGATACCACAACAGCTCTCTATGGAGACGAGCAACAAAAATACCATGAAATTTGTACGACGTAATTTATGGATGACCTCTTGTTACAAAATGAATTTGAGTGAAACAGGAAACAGGAAGTGTGGGCGGACCATAAGATTCACTTTCAAAATTTACACGGGATACAATTTAATTAAAATTAAAAGAAGAAAAATGTCACCACATGAAGATTATAAAGATTTATTGTATGCATACTTGTATTTAATAGAACTGAATTTGGAACACCATTTTTTGTAAATTTATTGCACGTAACTAAACCCGACCAAGCTTTATTGAGGCTCAGTCTGATATGAAATGAATGAAAAAGTAAATAAAAAACACATACAAACACAGACGACGATTAACTGGAAAGAAATAAATTCAATTTCCGGAAAGACACACGTATTTGAAATCAAACGTTGTGTCAAAATTTCATGTAAAAAACATATACAGGCTGAATTTTTATACATAAAGAAGAATAAATTTAACAGCTTTAACGAGACCGTTGATAATACAGAAAATATAAATTCTAAAATATTTTTTAAAATAAAATTTGATTTTTTCTTATAGCTGGAATAAAATTTATAGAAGCTATTTGCTACTATCTGTTGCTTCCATACAAGTAAAATCGTATATAGCTAGCTATAGGGTGTAAAATTTATGCGGAATTAATTCCCCTATGATTATATACTACCAACCAAATCTCTTGCGGATTGCTAAGTGTTAATAAAATACCAAATACTACAAATGTAACAGGTATAGTAATTCTTACTTAAATGTATAAATTCATATTTATGTATATATATATAAAATATATATACATAATAATATAATATTATGTATATATATAAAATAATTTACCTGTATGTTTACTTAATAAAGGCCATTAAAATACATAAGGTAAAAATTAAACACTTAAAAAACAAAATGAATGATATTTAAGTTAAATACATAATAAATAATTAAAAATAAATATTTACACACTTAATAGAATGTAGCATTTTAATTATTTACACTATCACAGGGTAAACATAGCTCTATTTCATTTACACATATAATAAAACCTATATCTATCTCTCACGACGCGTAGATAAAGGTCTACGTTGTCTACGATAGCTACGATGTTATCTACGTTTACGTCAGAGCACAACACCGGGGTAACTGGCTCGTTTGAGCTGATCGCAGTTCTATAGACCTGTAGCCTAACGCATACATAGATATATGTATATGTTTTGTTAGAGAGTGTGTGTGCATGTGTGTGTGTGAATACTACGTTAATAGAATACAAGTTTGTGAATAGCTACGCATGCGCTACGGTAGAGACATGGGGTTCATGTCCTGGCGAACAATGATTCAATATTAAGACAGTGTTTTAGCTGTCAGAGCTTTGACTGTGCTTAATTTTAAACTTTAAGCATTGGAATATACAGTATAAAACATTATGTATAATTATTTTTATATTTTACACTATTATTTTTTAGGTTATATTTTCTACACTAAATTATTATTACACTTTATTTTATAGGTTATATTCATGGTTATTCACAATTTCTATTTATTCGTTGAGTGTTTAAACCAGTAAAGTAGCCTTAGATGGGCCCCGTATCAAAATTTGTTGGGGGGCCCAAATGATGGGTAAAGATTTTTCACAAAGGAACAAAATCATTTTTATATAAAATTTCAACTTTCTAGTCCAATTTTTACCCTCGACAAAAACCACCACCGTCCCCCAAATATAATTTTTGAATGTTGAATTTTTTTTTAATTTAATAATATATTTCATTATTAAACAATCCAAAATTTGAGTTTTCTCCAAAGTTTCTTACCGGGCCCTTTAATTTTCTTAACACCTCCTTTTCCACGGGTTTACGGGTTCTCAGGAAATTCAGGGGGAAATCCGGGAACGCCAATAATCTTAGAATTTCTTTCTCTACGAAATAGGTAACTTTCATTTCAGGTCTTGCAAATATGGCCGACCATTTCTAGCGCTAAAACTACAATTCAAACTTTTAATTGCTATATCTCCGTCAACATTTAGATATTTAATAAAATAGACACACCAATACACATTTATTAACATCAATTTCAATCAACAATTGAAAAATCGACCACTAAAAAATGAGGACACAAGCCCATTCAACAAGGTTTTCCCTATATTTTTTTCCATTTCCCAGACCAAATAATTTACCTTTAAATATAATATACACCGTAGATCATTCTATGTATATCACATGTTTAGAAGCAAGAAAACATAATTAGAACCCCAAGGAGTCCTTGAAGAAACAGACACGTTTTTGTAGAGGAATAATCCTCCCCTACAAAACTATAGCATGACACAGCAAGGGGCAGTAGAGTACCATGTACAGCGGGAGAGCGTACTCGAAGTAGGGACAGTGTTAAGAAGGGCAAGTGCCACCCAACTCTTGATAAACATTGCATATATTTATTATAGAGGAAAAATCCAGGTGTAAATAAATCCAACAGCTTTTTTATTATCTACTGCTATGGGGTAATATCAGACGCTGTATTTAGTGGTTCAAATCTTTGCTATTTCATAATTTGATAATTTTTATACATTCTCATAGATTAGACCATTATTATTACATCTTAACTTAGTAGCATCTTATAACTAGATATCTTATTAGTTTCTTGCATTTTTGGTAAATAATTTGATTAAATTGAAATCGAAATCAGTGTCAACTTTATATGGAATTCGACTACTTGCGATCTCTGACTTTCTCAATAGGATGTTTATCAATACACTGTATCGTAGAAGTATCAACAACTGTATCAGTTTTATAGAAATTATTCACAAGCCATTGAAATCGATATTTTTTTATTTCTTTTAAATAACATACAGTTTCGCTATTAAATCGCAGATGGCGTCGTTTATTTATTAAAACAATTGCTTTGGCAACAGTTGCTATGGTGATGCACTTTTGATGACAAAAAACAATAGAAAAATCTTTAGTATTAATATAAATATATTTAATGTGACCAAGTTATTTAAATATATCATCTATCACTTATATTATGAGCTGATATATCGATTGCAGGTGATTAAATATCATTCAAATTTTTGGTAGGTTTATTTTAGTTTATTATTACTTGATTCATTAATATTCAAGATGTTATTTATTGATACAATATTCTGACGTCGTTTAGCATTAAGCCCCATTCACACTCACTGAGTTTTAGTGATAATTTAAGGTTGTGAAATATAAAGAAATAAAATTAATTAAATACAATAATTTAGAGTAAATAATGATAGTAATTATTACAAATTAATGTATATTATTGATTCATGATTTCACAAATTCAAAATTACATTCAAGGTTGAAACTTTAAATTAAAACTAAAAACAATGATTGAGAATGGTGCTTTAGGCGTTATTATTTTAAACAAAATTAACCCTCAAAGTTAATAAAACTGTACAATATTAAACGATCTCAGAGAAAAGTCTAATGCTGTACTCTAAAAAAATGTTTAGATACCTCTTTCTTAGACTCTTTGGCTTCACTGCTAAATATATAAAAATATTTTATTAAATAAAAGTCTATATTTATTTGCTTGTGAACTCATTTAATTGTTAATTGAAACAGATGTTAATAAATGTATATTAGCGTTTTTATTTTATTAAATATCTAAATAATATTTAAGCTGCTGTATAGTATCGCCGTCTATATTTCGCGAGAAAAAATGGCCAAGTATCGTTTCACCATAATAGTGCGACATGTTACGTCATAAATATGGCCGACATCTGTAGCGCTAAAACTACAATTATCTCCGTCAATATTTAGATATTTAATAAAATGGACACGCCAATACACATATGTCTTAATTTCCACAAAAATGTACTATATATTGATAAAGTGGGTTACTAGAACCTCAAATGTCCAATTATTTTTTAATAACTCCTTATATGTTGAGAGATATTAACAATTCAAAAAAGTCATTTTGTCTCTTTAATTATTAAAGGGATTCAACGTTGTACATATTCCAAGTGCATGTGACATCACAATCATTGTGTAAGGTTACCAACCTTACAGCTCATAAATCTCTGCTATATGTATTTATATATCAAACTATCAAATATTCTTTACAGCTATTTCAAGGAACATTCAAATTTCAATATTATGTCTGCCTTACCAGGATTAAATAAAATAAAAACTTATTATTCTTTGATTTGACTTGATTATTTGACTACCAACAGCTACATAACATACCACAGCACTGACCTACTCAACAAATAACTGACGTTAAAATGCATTTCACGTCATACAAATATGGCCGACCATATCTAGCGCTAAAACTACAATTCAAACTTTTAATTGCTATATCTCCGTCAATATTTAGATATTTAATAAAATAGACACGGCAATACACATTTATTAACATCAATTTCAATCAACAATTGAAAAATCGACCACTAAAAAATGAGAACACAAGCCCATTATAACGCGCATACTTCCATATTTAGAAATAAGTTATGAATAAATTGCTTTTTGTTTTAGGATTGGGGGTTAATCACAAAGATAATTGATATATTTATATAAATTTAGATATTTTATATTATGTACAGCAAGAAATGGATAAAAGACGGGCAACATCAGCAAAACCAAAAACAAAGAGCATTAAAAGTGTATCAGAAAAATGCGAACCAAAATGTTATTGTAAAATATCAACATTTCTAGATTCATCAGACGAAGAGACCAATATTAAAAAGGAAATTAGCCATCCAAGTAAACAAAAAGCGAGATTGAATTTAAAAACGCGTCCAAAAACATCAATAAACGAATCGACTTATTTGTGTTATGAACCCAGTGTCCGACTAGGAAAAAAGAAGCCTAGTTCTGTTGACAACATGGCAATCTCTAATTATAACAACGTTCTTCAACCGAATAAATTTACAGACTTGTTACATTCAGAAAATAAATTTACAACGAAAAATAAATATTATATAAGTAAATTAAATCCAAATTATGATAGAAGAGAATATATCAATAAATTTAAAACACATAAAGACTCCTCCAGTGATGAAGAATATATCGAAGAAATAAAAGAATTCCGAAAACAAAATTACGAAGATTGCTATTCTGTTTCTACTTTAACGCAGTTCAAACCGCCAAACAGAGATGTCATTAACGTCATGAAACAAATGGACGTTAAAAACTGTAAAAAACAATCCAATCACAATTGTAAACACCATTTTGTTTTAAATGATAGATTATTTCCAATTCCCATCAACTCTAACGAACATGGAGTAAGTATTTGTTCTGAATGCCAGCGACCATTACGTAATACAAATAAAATACCTTTACAAACCTCAGAAACAAACCATTTAGAACAGAAATCTTTTCAAAATAGCGCGGAAGATTCAAAATCAATTACTAAGAAGTCAAAAGTAATTAATAAACCTGCTACTGCTACTTCATCAAAATCTACAAGTTTTCAAGTTCAGGTTGCGAAACCCAGTTCTGCAAGTTGTACTTCCGGTCGAGAATGTCGGTGTAATCTTGTCGGGCATAAGTACATTATTCCCAGGCACGATACGAAAATAGTGCAGCCAAATAGTTTAGCTTTAAGGTTCCAACAGTAATGTTTTGTACTTTGTTAAAATGTATTGTAAATTTTGTGAATAGGTCTTATTTCTTTAAATAAAGTATACTAAGCTATGCTAGTTTTGAGTTATGCTTATGGTTTCCAAAATATTGACATAATTGGAAAAACAAAATATATGACAAAGGGCTATTCGAAAAATTTGCAGTCCATAGGCCTTAACCACAAAAACTACCTGCACTATCTCCAAGGAAGACATAAACAGAAAGCAAAAATAATTTTGACTAGATACAATTCATTTTGGAAAACAATTGTGACTAGATACAATTGATTTTGAAAAGCAATTGTGACTAAGTAAACTTATAACCTTATTTCTAGTGTAATTTCTGACACATGCATACGCACTCAAATAATAATAATTAAATTAACGATAAATTGCGTAAGAGCTAAATTGAAAGATATGCAATTAATTCCACTCAATTTCTTAGAAAACTTATATTGTTCATGGCTGTCAACTTCCGTTTTAAGACTTTTTATGTTCTTATGTCAAGTTCATCAACATATTTATTTACCTGCATTTCAAGTATGTAAATGTTATATAATTATTATGCCATTAAATTATAAGAATAAATCATGAAATAAAACAAAGCTTTGACATTGATTTATAGAAAACATAATAAAACCTTTTAACAAAGTCTTAGTTAACTTTATTTATTAAAAGGATGAATTGTATGCATGTCTTAACATGTTATGACAACCAAACTACTGCAGATGTAGCTCGGTTAGGTGAACCAAAACCAAAAAGAACAATTTCCTTAAATAATAGTCGCAAAACTAGTGACGTAGATAATATTATTTTACGAATTATAAATAAAATATTATATGTATAATCCTACCTGTTCACTTGTGTACTTGTATAACGCCTGCAGATGACATTTCATACTCACTGTTCAACATTTTTTAGGTTATGTTGTTATTCACATATTAAACATATTTTAAAGAATGAATTATTTAAAATTAATTACTAATTTATAATTCACTACAACTATTATATGTTCTAAATAATAAATAACTACACTAAACAATACGCTATTATACACTTTTGACATTTGATATTTAACCAATATAATACACAAGTTTACTCGTATATAACTACAAACGAGAAAGATATAACACTTATAATTAATGTTTAGATAGTTCATTTTTATTATAACTAGTTTTTGCAATTTTCTAAGCAATTATGTTAACACAAAAATATATTTTAAAACTTCGGCAAACATTTTGAACTGAATATATGAGCCGCTAAAGAAGACTTCGGTGCTGCCACCTTAGAGACAATATTTTTTAGACGGCGCCAATTTAAAAAACATTATTTGTGATTATTTGTTTTGTATGTTTCTTAAACAGAAACAGCCGCACAGTTTTATTACTATTCATCTCATTAAATTATGTCAGTTATATACACTGACAAGAATATAATTTACGTTTAAAAAGCATTTAAGCAAAGGAATAATTAATAACAATGGATCTGTTGTACATAGTTTAGATTGAAAGAAATTGATAACCTAACAGTTGGGGTTGCCAGATTTCGTAACATTATCATTTTCTATAATGTTTTGCTTTTATTAAATAATTTTTTATTTACTTAGGTATGCACTCATTTTCTAAGAAAGATAATAAATAATTAGCAAACAAAATGTCCTTCATTTGACAGTAAAAATAAATAAAAACACTTAAGTATCATTCCCATGTACAGAGTTTTTAGTTTTGATTTTTTATTTGTAAAGACTTAAGTATTTAATAAGAATACAGAGCTAACCACCAAAATATTTGCAAAAGACAAATAATGCACAACAAATAGAAAGATTAGAATATTCTGTTTGTAGGTGACACATCATATTAAATGTTTTTCAATGTCATGTGTATTAAACAACAACATCGGTAGTCTCAGGTCATTATTTTGAAGTTAAATACACGGCTCATATAGGTCAAAAAGTTTTCAATGTCAATTTGAATGGAATCTTGTTAACTGCATGTGCAAATGCTCATATAGAGCGGCAACAGTTGGCTCGTAAATATAAATGTTTACAGAGGTGTCGACCTGGAGATTGACATGGGAAAATAACCCAAACTATATCCGAGTAAAAACAGAACACATATATGGTTGTGAATTGATTTTTTAATTCTTTATTTAAATATTGGTTGTATTAATAATATTTATTGGCGTTCATGTAAGAAAAAAGTAATAAGCGAGAAGAATATTGGGGAGTTATTAAAGGGTGGCAGTGAAGGGAAGAGGTGGATGGCGGAGATAGAGAAAAGGAACGAGGAAAGAGAAGGAATGGCAGAGTAGAAACAGGAGGGAGAGTAGCAGGAGGAGCGAAGGAGGAGCAGTAGCAGTTTTGTTTTTATTTTTATAAGGATATTTTTTTTTCTTTTTGGAAGGAGTGAGAATGTTTAGATATAATAAGGATCAAAATTGAATTAAGCACAATGTTATGTAAATAAATGAGTTAAGGCAAAAGAATGTAGTGTCAAGTGTCAACATTGTTTTTATTTTATTATATACTTAGTCTGTTCAAAAAATAAGGTGAATTTTTGAAAAATGTCAAATTTCGCGGGCTACGTACATTCGATTATCGATTTTTTTATTTTGTTATGTTGGTACACTCGTCTCGAACATATGTTCACAGTTTTAGCTATATAGCTAAAAGCTAAAAGTTAAATTGTGTGTGAAAAATGGAATCAAGTGCTCGAAAACACTTGAATCGTATATCCAATACTTGAATGAAGTTCATACTGTTAACTTTGTAAACTTACATAAAATGAATTACAAAGTTGAAAAAGTTCACTCAGACTTCGCTTTCTAAACAAATTGTCCCGTTAAATAAATAACAATTCGTTTGCATTTCGTTTTCGTATAATTTCAGTGACTTTGACTTCGGAAAGTTCTGTATGAAATAGATAGGCGAAATACACAACAGGCAGCGGAAAATTATTACTAAAGTGTATACAATTAGTTATGTAATAAATTAAATAATATTACACTGCAAGAAATATATAGTAAAAATTACTGTGACAAAAATTCCTGTAGAAGCAAATAATAATTACTAAAGTAGTGTTCATTTTAATATTTTATATACGAATTTTTGTCATAAAATCAATATATCACGCAGGTATACATTTCATAAAGGATCATTTTATGACTGTTTCAATAAGAGCGGTCATTTTAAATCAATAGAAAAACGCAATATTTCTGTAAAAAGTGATGATATTTTTATTTTAATCTAAACTACAAACTCTAAGGTTAATAATAAAACACAATATCTGCCAAATATCACCGAAATATTGCGTTTTTCTATTGATTTAAAATGACCGCTCTTGTTGAAACACTCTATACTATGTTCCTATAGTATATTTCTCACAGTGTAGGTGTATATAATAGTTTAGTTAACTTTTAATAACCATATAATGTTCACTAGGAGTCCAAGGTTAAGAAAATCTGCCTTTAAATCTGCATAATATGAAATATGTAAATATAATAATTTAAGGTAATTAGTTATGCCATTTAACAAGTGCATTTATGAATAATTATAAACAAATTAAATAAAAACAAAGACAAAGTGCAATTGTGGGTAACAAGATGAATCGTCATTCTGCTTCATTGGTACCGACGCTGGATAGACGCATTACAGCGTCATCCGGTAGACCATCGCGCTTATAGAGTAAGATCACAGAGCACCCAGACCTGCGTCGCTTTAACAAAGCTGTAATTTTGAGAATAAATAGTGCAATATGTAGTTAAGAACGTGTGCATACTTGAAACTTTTGAAACTTTTTACAGTGAAAGAGTTTAATAAGTAGACAATTTTTAGATGAGAAGCTCCTTAAACTTTCCCCTTTTCCCTACTTTATGAAGAATTCAAAATGGCGGCTACCACGCTCGCATAATGGGCTTGTGTCCTATATCTTAATTTCTATAAAACTACTATATATTGATGAAGTGTGTTACTAGAACCTCAAATGTCCAATTAGTTTTTAATAACTCCTTATATGTTAAGAGATATTAACAATTAAAAAAGTCATTTTATCTTTTTAATCATTGAAGGGATTCAACGTTGTACAACATTCGAAATGCATGTCCTCACAATCGGTAATTGCTATCTCTTTTATACAACAGAGCGTAAAAGAGATTGCATATTCTTGACAGAATTCTGACAAGTTTACAGGTTACCAACTTTACAGCTCATAGATCTCTGCTATTTATATTTATATATCAAAATATCAAATATTATTTACAGCTATTTCAAGGAACAATAAAATTTCAATAGCCGTAACAGGGTTAAATAAAATAAAAATTTATTATTCTTTACTAGATACACAGGACTACCAACAGCTACAAAACATTACCACAGCACTGTCCTAATCAACAAACAACTGACTTATCCTATACATTTTCACGTCATAAATATGGCTGACATCTCTAAAATTACAATTCAAATTTTTAATTGCTATATCTCCGTCAATATTTAGATATTTAATAAAATAGAAACGATAATACACATTTATTAACATCAATTTCAATTAACAATTGAAAAATTAACCTCTAAAAAATGAGTACACAAGCCCATTGTGATATCTAAGGAACCGCTTAACATATTTGAAATATTTTTACAGTGAATGAAAGCTGATTAAATTATAAAAAATTTCTAAAGAAAACATTTTTTCAAAAAACTAATATTTTATAAGTTAAAAACGGTTTTATAAAACAAAAAGAAATTTGTTCGTAATTTTCTTTCCCTGGCAATAGCGAATGTTGGTTTTTAACAATGTTCTGTAAAACAGGCCATCATACTTTCACGTAGATGAGCCCCGCTTTCAAGCTAGCAAGTACGCATACATTCACAACTGCATATTGCACTATTTCTTCTCACAATTTCAGTTTTCTAAAGCTACATAGGTCTAGAGGCTCTGGGATCTTGGACTATTACATACATCATCGTACATCGACCACGTGGTGCGCATGGTCCACCAGTTCTTTTATAAACAGAGATCATGATGACAGGCTGTTCAGTTAATCCGCGAGTTAGCCAACGGAGTGCAGTGATTAAGTTAAGAAAGTCATTAGTAATAAATTTAACAATGTTGGTCTCGCAAAGAATAAGCACCACGATGCAAATTAAATTTGCTCTGATTTTCTTATCGGCTGTTATACATCTTAGCACATGCAAAGATTTACGTAAGTAAATACATAGAAAAATGTAATCGGTAAATACGAAACGTAAATATTACATAAGGAGATTTACATCCAAGAACCTAAAAATATTTCTATGTAAAAATTATGTAAAATATTTTGTGTAGGTACTATTTTTGTAATAATGGGCTTGTGTCCTCATTTTTTAGTGGTCGATTTTTCAATTGTTGATTGAAATTGATGTTAATAAATGTGTATTGCCGTGTCTATTTTATTAAATATCTAAATGTTGACAAAGATATAGCAATTAAAAGTTTGAATTATTGTTTTAGCGCTAGAAATGGTCGTCCATATTCGTATGACGTGAAATGCTGGTTATTTGTTGATTATATCAGTGCTGTGGTAATGTTTTATAGCTGTTGGTAGTCGAAATAATCAAGTCAAGTCAAAGAATAATAAGTATTTATTTTATTTAACCGTGTTACGGCAGACATGATATTGGAATTTTATTGTTCCTCGAAATAGCTGTAAATAATATTTAATATTTTTATATATACATACATATAGCAGAGATTTATGAGCTGTAAGGTTGGCAGCGGTTGTGATGTCACATGCATTTGGAATGTGTACAACGTTGAATCCCTTTAATAATTAAAGAGACAAAATGACTTTTTTAATTGTTAATATCTCTTTTTTATATTAATTTGAGGGCGTCAACTTTTGGTAGTTATTAGTTCTTAAAACAAAATATACTCCAGTAAACATTTTAGAGTCACTTTGCCATCATATTGAAGATGCGTATGTCTATTTTATCGGCTACAAATTTCGAAACCACTTCACCTGTTGGAATACAAATGAAGATAAAGTTGATGCGAACTATAACTGAAGTGCAATAGTGATTGAAACGTTATTTAATTGTTTATTCACGTAACACGTTTTTCTATGTCAAATGCTATTTTGTCATAGTCTGTGATCGAATTGATAGAATCTGAGCTGAAATTATTTAGACCGATAAACCTGATCAACAAGATAGAAAAATACTCGAAAAAAATGACCCAAATTGTTAAAATCATTGAAAAGGTAGAGAAAAATAAAAGAAGAATTCAAGAGACAAAAATGACACAACGTAGTACACCTCAATGCATTTATAACCTTAAATAGTACTTTGTCCTTCTTAGACCGCGGTATTTTGCAACGCATTAATTAGAACACTGCTTAAATAGAAAAAAATCTGTTGAAATAATTGCTTTATGCAATGTACAACATTTTACATTCGTTATGTTTCATGTGTCATGTGTCGCACAATTTAGTTTAAATATTTTGTAAATTAAGTAAAAAATCAAGGAGTTATGTAGAGTGCAAAACTTTCTATGTGTAGTAGCCTACAATACTTTGTAGTTTTACGTATATTTTATATAATAAACACTAAAATTTACTTAAAGAAATTGCTCGATGGCATCAGTGCAAATAACCTAGTAATTTTCGCATATATTGGGCTTGTGAACCATGTCTTAATTTCTATAAAACGTAACTATACATATATAACTATAAATGAAAAATTGTTTGTACCATTTGTTTTAATTCATTTAACAATAAAAAACCTTTTTTGGGTATTGTAAAAGTGATAACTATCAACAACAACAATTTATGAAATTTGGTTCTTGTTTAGAAATAGTATGCATAATTTTTTTTATTGCTAGTTTTCCTGGAGGATTATACCAATTTGGAATCCTGAAGAGTTGAGCCAGTTTTTAGAAAAATTTGCCTTAGTAGTGTTCATGCTTTTTTTTTACACCACGATGAGTTAAAGTGGACTGAAAGTAAAAATCTTTAAAAAATTTAGGGAAAAAAATACTTTCGATTGATTTTTGTGTAAAAACTACTAGCATTCTGGGATTTTTAATGGTTGTGGTGGATAGCAGTATTATTTAGGTTGCCAATACAAAAAAAAAATCTGAAATATTTGAAAAATTGTGGTCATGGTAGTTAAAATCATCTTAAGGTGTTTCAATTTTCGAAATATTTTTATTTTTCCTTGTAATTTCAAAACAAAATGAGATAAATTTTTTTTTTCTTTTTTTCTCGTGTAGTCATGAGCAGGACCACCCTCTGGTGCCCGCTCATCGTTGAATTTTAGAACACCCTGAGACTCGCTCGTTTTGACAATTTTTTTGTTAACTGAAGTTTAACCAAGTGCATAGCTTAACCAAACGAACACCTCTGTTATATTTTTCGTTTGTTAATTGTGGTCTTTGACAAAACTAGAATTGAAAAACCCATTTTTTAGGTTAAATTTCAGAAATTCTATAACTGGAATAGAAAAATGGTTATAACTAAATTCATATGCTCATTTATATTCAATTGATAGAAAATTTATGCAGTATGAATTTATAAATTAGTACGCCTTGTCATTTGAAATAATGAAACGATTATTATATATCTGTTCTTGGATTTGTTTATGCCCTTTAAAATAATGTGTTGTATGTGTCTACACGCTGCGCTGGTTCAAGGACGCCAAGGTCACTAGAAATGTGTCATTACTCATTATACTATATTTGTTACTCAAAAAGTTTTCAAGATACTTTTCAAGCTAAGCAGAATGCAGAGATAAAAATACTTTATACTTCATACTTATACTTAGTTTAAAAAATCCGAGCATAAAAAAGTAGTTGACAACCCCATTAACGAACAAATCGATGCAATAAGTTTGTAACTAATATTCTTCTTCTTGTTTCCAGCTCAAAATTTCAATAAATGCAAATTAAAGGATCCTAACATCGGAGAATGTCTGAAGAACAACGTAAATGACGCACTTAAGAAATTGAAAGATGGTAAATATGAATTATTTTTAACTTTTCTAACATTTCTATTTCCTACTAACGGAACTACATATTGATAAAATTGGCTACCATAACCTCAAATATTCAATTATTAAAAAAGGCATTTTGTCTTTTTAATTATTAAGTGAATCCAACGTTATAAAAAATAACTTAAGTTATTAATAATTATTTCTTCTGTGACAACTTATACATATGTAATGCCGGTTTTACACCAAAGCAACAGTTTTATTTTCAAAAAACAAAACGAAAATATGATTTGTTTTATTTTAAAACAGTTCTGTTTTTCGAAAATAGACATTGAACAGACTGGTTTTGTTTTTGGTATTTTTCTGTGTATTCCTTATAAAAATTTAGTATCCCACAGATTATTGTGTTGGTGATACATTTCTATTAAGTTGCTTGTCTTATCTTTAATTGTCCACTGTATTCTGCACTTATTTATAACTGCTCTTGGAACTAGTTGCTAGCCAAATGATAAACAACAACTGACAAGCGCAAATGTTCACAAACAAAAACTGCGTGTTACAAACGAAACAGACTAAAATCAACAACAAACGTGTTTTCTTTTGATCTTACCAACTGCAGATGGGTAATGTGTTTGTTTACTAAAACAGTTTTTAAAGACAAAAATGTTTTAAGAACTGTCTCTTTGGTGTAAACATTGGTGTTTTTGTTCTGAAAAAAAAAAGTTTTTGTTCTTATTTTGTTGCCTTATCTCTCTGGTGTGAAACCTGGCATAAAACATACGACAAAACTAAAATTCAAATTCCATTTATGAGTACATTGAATACGCCTCATTGCTGTGCCTTCGGATTCGATCTCCGGACCAGAGTTATATTTTCTGAGCTTTATTAAATTAAATTGATTATGTACAAACATAATTACAAACTTCATACGTAGTGGTGTAGTCTACATAAGGCTACGACACCGCAAAAACTGCCAGCGTAGTAGGTGGTCGTCGTTCACTGTGGAATCTATTCAGGTACAACCTGCATTCGATTGCGCGCAGTTAAACTTCCTAGTTAATTGCACAAGAACTTGTCTAACAGGTAGTTATAATGTCCATTACTACGTTTTGACCAATCACATAGACTTAAAATCTTTAAGTCTATGTGATTAAGATATTACAATAAATTAATATTCATATAAAATTGCATACAACTAGTTCTCGTTTTACGAAACCATTATAAATGCTAGTTGCTACCGTCACTTGACAAGCAATTGGAATTACTTATGGATTAATTACATCGTCAAGGCAAACCTATTCTTGCACGTAATGAAGTAATTATAAAAACTTATTAATTACGTATTTCTATAGTACAAAGTATTACACAATATTATTTTCTTTAGAGTGATCATCTAAGATTGAATAAATTTATTCACATTACACTTATAACCAGAGACTGAAAACAGTTTCAAAATGGTTTCAAAATTAGGTTAGAACGTTTTTCCCTACGATACACGAAACCGAAAACATTTTTTAACCTTGAAAATTATTATATCTAAACACGTTATATCTAAACAATTTATTTTATCTATGTCTTTATTTTCTCACACGTTATACGTATTGACACATTTTTCTTTACCATTATAATAAACACCGTCGAATCATAAGCGATTATTTCAATGTCAGATGTGTTCTATTTACCTAATTCCATTAACACGTTTAACATCTATGTTAGAAAATAAATAAAGCAGAATATTTCCTGAAATTCTCCAACAATTTCACACTTAAGTGACGACAATTAGGTATAAAAAATAGCATCATACCTTGTATTACATAATTATTATTAGCTAGTTATGTAATTAAAATTGTAAAATATTTCAAACTTCTTTTAAAAGATAAGAGTCTTAACTAAAGGTTTAGAACTTGGGTAAATGTTTAATAGAATACTATATTTTCATAATTATTAATTTTAGTAACTATTTAATTTACAGGTTTACCTAAATTTGGTATTCTACCAATAGATCCAATGGCTGTAAATGCAATAACAATCTCACAAGGTGAAGGAGCTCCAATTAATTTAAAACAAAGCTACACTGATATTAAATTACATGGTTTATCAGAAACAGTTTTAACGGTATACAAGTAAGTAGTTATTTCTAAGTGTACATTATTATACTTTTTCTTTAAAATAAAATTCAAATAGTTTAAAAATATTTGTTGGAGTAACTACAGTTACATCTATTGTTCGAAAGCTGAACTATTCTAACAAAAATTCTAATTTAAATAACATGACGTATTATTATATTACTTGCGCTGTTGTACCTGTTCGATTTTAAAAAAAGATAAATTTTAGGCCAGAATTGGACAGATATTACATTTACTGTGAAGCAATTAATCCTGCGGTAGTTTTTGAAGGAACTTACAAAATGGAGGGTCGTGTGCTTTTACTTCCTGTAACTGGAACCGGAAAATCTAATATTACTATGTGTAAGAACATTTAATTAACACGGCCTCGCAGGCGACAGGATTTATTACAATTTCTAACATGTTATTTTTATTTTAGTTGACCTGAAAACTACAAATGAATTAATAGGAGAATCATTTGTTAAAAATAACAAAACATATATGAGGGTTCTAGAGTATAAAGTGAAATTCACTCCAAAGAAAGTGGAATATAAGTTTGAAAATCTCTTCAATGGTGACAAAGCACTTGGTGATAATATGAATAAATTTTTAAACGAAAACTGGGAAGTTGTATTCAACGAACTTAAATCTGGATATGAAGATACTTTCGGATATATATTTAAAGATATTGCCAACAAAATTTTTACAAAAGTACCTTTTAATAAAATATTTGAATAAATAATATTAGATTAGTTTTTAAGTGTAATTATATATTTTATATGGCTGTAAAGTATTAAATGGTGAATTGTTTTGCATATCTTGTGTTTTAATCATAATAATAAACAAAGGTTACATTATTTTTAAAATGATTGTTCTACAAATAGCGCCGTTCAGAAATATGCTAGGCAACTACTTATACAACGTGTACAGTAATTTCTAAACTTGTGAACTTAAAAATTAAATAATGCAAATCGTAATGAATCTTAAACTGTCTAAAGAGGCATACCTATCTACTGAGTTTTAGTTTTACGTTATAACATTAAATGTATGCATTTTACTACTCATGTAAACTCGCATGTAAACTAAATAAATTCAAAATAAAAACTATAACAGTACCTGGAAATGGGTATTTACGCTTCTACAAACCTAAACCTTTATTTTTCCGTTTATTTTCTGTTATTTTGGGATTTAAACCATTAGAGTTAATACTACTAAAGCAGGAGTCCTCAAACTACGAATCGCATAAGGAAAAATTGTTACTGGATATATAATTGAAGTGAAATACAAAAATTGGCGGATGCGTCGTCAAAACTAAGCCCTAAACTTTGATTTTTTCGAGAATAGGAAAAAAGTTAAACATAAAACAAATCATACGATGAATATCTTCGTAAAACAATACACAAGTATTATTTTTCTTAGCTAATCAATCGGTTGACTACAAATAACGCATAATTAGAAAATATTAATGAATAATGTTTCACTTTCCATGGTACCTTTATAAGATTAATAAATCACATTTTCTTATCATAAATTTGTGTTCTTTCAATCTCACCTTACCCTTTCTGCAAACTTTTACTTTTACTTTTTCATTTATAACTTTCTTTTTCATCATAAAAAATTCTTATTGGCGTGACATTAAAAACATATCTATTTTATTGGAACATATTTTATTCAATGCTACATAATATGTTACATATATTGTTATCTAAACAGAAAATAAGGCTTTCTCAGATGACTATCTATCACATTGCAAGTAAATTTTAAGAATTCATAATATTGTAAAACATCAAAAATGCAACATGCAAAGGAATTATTAATTTTTTGAAATTGTTTATTTTCTGCAATTAAAAAAAAAGTACTATTTTGTGAGTTAAACCCCCTCTTTCCAGCTCCTGAGTTTTAAATTGTTTTTTTTTTCAGCTTGTGAAATGTAAAGAATTAAAAATAATTATATTAAAGATTGTATTATTATTAAATACTGACGAACGACGCATGATTTCACAAGCTGAAATTTAGAACCTTATTTAGTAACTATTAACCTGACGTAATGCGTCATGAATTGGACTACTGTGACATTTATTTCTTTGTTAATATTGGCAAATAAAATTATGCTGAAAGGGCAAGTTAAGATTAACTTAAGCAAGCTTTTAAGTTAAACCTTTATTTGCCAATTTTAAATAAATAAATAATTATCTTTACCAAACAAATAAATATCACACTAATTCAATTCATGACGCATGATGTCATAGAAAAAGTTATAAAATAAGGCACTTACATTTAAGTTAAAACATGCAATTAGAACAATTGGTAGGAATAATACTTAAGAATCTAAATCATTTTGAATTTTGCTACAAAATAGCAATATGATTCCAACTTTTATAAAACTAATATTACTTTTAATTACACGTGCTACAAATATTAAATATGTGCCTCACATAATACTACAAAATTTTGTTTTTATCTAAAATTGTAATATGATTAACACATGATAGGAAATTCTTAATATGTAAATAATTACTAAAGTAAGTGAAAGTAAGGACACTTTTCATTTATAAACTAATTAAGCAACTATGTAGCAACAACTCAGCCTACTCCATCGCCATTTACAAAATAAATGCAGGTCAACAAATTTCATTTAATCTCGAGGTAGTAGAAAAATAAACAATCTGTAAGTAATAACTAAAACTAAACCGAATTTCAGACCTGTCAAAATAATGATCAATTTCTTTTAGGTAAAAATGTTTACGTAAATGTAATTGAAATTTTATATAATTTTTTTTATGTAAAATAAAGATGTACGATTTGGTTTGGCTAGTGTACAGAGCATTTGTCTCTCTGAGCACAAGAGCAAATCAATATAAATACAATCTTTGTAAGCACATAAATTTGAAATGGTTTAAGTAAATGAAATTTGTTGAATTGGAAATAACACTAAATTAAAATAAAAGATATAGTTTAATCAGCTATTAACACAAAAAGCATATGCTATTTATTATTAAGTAAAACAATTTAGGCTACTAATAACTATTAAACATTTACTAAACGTGTTCTGTTACCTGCTTGTAAGCGAGATCTATAAATCTGAACTTAATGCTGGATTTATATTGTTTAAGATTCTATGTTATTAAAAAATATAAAACTCTATCACATTTAAAAATAATTTTGGCTTGTTATATATTTTTTTCAATGAATATATAAAAAATCCATCATTTTGCGAGACTCTATTAATGATAACAGCATATCTTCTTATGCTTTATATAATTTTAAAATGTAAATTTCAAGCCCTGCTGCTGATAGCTTTAGTGTAAATGGATATGTCTCAATAAGTTAAGTAGTATTTAAATACTGTGAAAGAATTAAAATATAATATTATTTAATAATACATAATTCAATATATCCGTAAACTTTATAAAAACAAATAATATACTTTAAAATTTGAACTGTACAAAATGAACATAAAATACATTTTATTTTAATAACAAATATCACTAATATGTACGTTTCTTAACATCAAATAAAATAAAATTTTCGGATTTAAAAAAGTCAAAAAATAAAATTGTTTTATGAATAAGATGTTCTAGGATTGACGTTGATCATCTCCGAAGAACTGAAAATAAAGAAATAATAATGAGTAAAAGTAGTAATAATGGTTATATTTTACAAAATAAAAACCGTATGTAAAGAAATAAGATTTAAAGTGATAATAAATTTTTATTTACAGATGCAATACATAAATTAATATAAAAATTAATGACAAATTCTAATTTTGAAACAAAATGTATATTCTCAGTCTTATAAAATAAACGAATTGACTAAAAATGTTATACACTAAAGTTTATTTGAATATTGTTCCAAAATCTTTACCTCAAAATACAACATATAATGTAATAATTATTATTATATACAACAGACGATCTGTTTAAATGATATAGGCCTCTTTATATATAGGAATAGTAACTTAATAATGCCTTCAAAATTATCACAAATAGCATTTATCATCCCATGCATTATTTATTCAAATATATATTTTTAATTACTGTTATTCTCATAAATATACACCAATAAAGTCCACGATATTACTACGTAATTAGGAATTTGTTCAATAAGTGTAATAATCGAGGAAAAAAATAATGAAGCGTATAGAACATAAAATAAGATGCGACTAAATAGACATATAAATACATATTTATTTACAGTGTAATCTAAAAGTGAATATCTATAATTAATGCTTTGTACAAGTTTTGAAAAATAATTGACATCAACCGATGCGATTTTTTTTTTAAATAAACGTCAGACTATGTAATAAATAAAATTATTTGTTCATATAACTGCCGCAGTTAGTAAATAAAATACATGTATATAGTAATACCTCAGTTAACGAATCCTCTTACTACCTGATATATTTTTAAACAATGTGAAGCTTTTGAATATGTTAAGAAAATGTAAAGCTCGATTTTATTTAATTCTAAAGCATCATTAAAATTATTTAAGCATTTAAAAGCTGATCCTTACTTAGCCTGTCAGTCAATCTTAACAACTTTCTGCTGATATTTTAATAAATTGAAAAATTAAGTATCCTTTGCTAAGGGTATATTTAAAAAGATCTGAAAAATATTGAATATTTATCAAGTTAACTGATTTATTACTATACTCTTTAAATTTAAAGCTTTGTAGCATTAGTTTAGTTTGACTGATTATATAAAAACTCTGCAGGATGGATAAATATTAATATATATACAATGTAGGTGGTATATTTTTCATATAATTAAGTTCATGTACCTCTTACTGCATTTGACATGAATGAAGAGGAGACCAATTCCAAGAACTAGGCAAACACAACCAACAACAATGTATGCAATTCCTGAATAATATTAATAATATTATTAATGGTATAAATAGCAGATAAACAAGAAAATTAGATATTATTCTTTACCTAGGAATGGATTCTTCACGCCAAGTAATGAAGTTGTCGATAAAATCATTCTCTTTGTTCCTTCGAACCCAGTAACCGGATAGTCTATAAAAAAAAATAACGGCGTTAATATTAATAACAGAAATATGTGTTACTTATCAAGAACAACATACTGTATTCAATATTGAGAGTATAGTTTCCTTTGGGTAGCCCATGTTCTAAGTCAGGATCGGTATGATTAATCCGACGATATAACTTGCGGAATGTAGGTAAAGCTGCCGTTCGCATCCAAACAATAAGATCTTCATTCTATTGAATAAGAAATTTATTATTTAAAACTATATACGAATTATTTATAAAAACTTCTTAATCTTAATGAAAACTTACTTGAAATCCGTTATTTTCTTCAATTTCAAGATCTAGTTCATAAATATTTCGCTTCCATGCAATTGGTTTATCAAAATCCTTGAAAGCTGGAACAAAAATTTTCATTTTTCTTAGCAATTAAAAACAAATTATACAGAAATTTATTTTAATTGTGAAATTACCAATAGTAAGATTTCCAGGAGGGTTTCTAAATTTAATATTTCGATCCGACGGCCATGCAATTCCAGTTCTGAGGAGAGATATATTTTTCGACAACTCGTGTGAATATATGGACAGTTTATCTAAAACAACACAGAGATAGTACCAAGAAAGAATATTGTTATACAACGTTAAAAACTATTGTAAAATACCGCTAAATAGTGAATTCGCTATTGCTCCACAAGGTGCAATAGGCCGTTTCGTATTCTCAGCAAAAGCAAATGGAACACAGTCACTAGATGGCGAGAATTCCAGACGTCCCAATAGTTGGCTATCATCCCTATTTAAATAAACAAACACAGTGTTAGTTTATTCAATTGTATTTATACATGCGGTTTGTGTCATATTCTTACCGTGATTTAACATATCTTCGATGATTTTGATAATAGTTTGTAAGGCCATAATACATAAACACATTTCCCTAAAATAATATATTACGCAATTTAATATATTAATTACATTATTTTGCAATTACGTAATATTCTTATAACATACCGCAAACGTTTGGTTTATTTGAAATTTTATTTCACAAGAGCAAGAAGCATCTGGATTTTTGTCTATAACTTCAGCACATGTTAAATTAGTGTCTGGAGCAGCCATAGATATGCAGTCAGTATAATCAATGGATAACTCTTGTACCTATAAAATATATTTCCAAACTATAATATTCAAATTTTCAAAGTGTAATATTTTCATGTAATATGTACCTCGTCGCTTATATAAAGAAGTCCTATTCCAACTGGAATAAAAAATATTCCAATTACGAAAAAAGTTGGCAAGACAGTGCTTGCCGTTAATACTGGTTGCCATGCAGGTAATCTTTGTTGCTTAAATGCAGAATCTTAAAAAAACAACTTTGAAAGTAAATTAAAGAGTCCAATCGATACATTTTATTGCCTGCCTAACTTTATAAGGTCATCTAAATATTTTATGTAAGCATTGATTTTTAAGACTTTGGCTTGACATTTATATATCAACCTTTTACATAAATAAGTTGTACAATTCTACTCAATCATGATGCCTAATCATTTTATTTACTTAAGAAAATATTATCACCGTAATGATAAATTTTATAACACTCTTGAAATGACGTCCTTGATAAATAGAGAAAAAAGGTTGGTCACAACATTCAAAGAATTGGAAAATCAATGCTAAAAGTAATTTTTCTTAAATTAAGAATCTGAATACCTGTTGGTCTTTTAGATTTTGTAGAACTTGCAGCACTGCCAGGTACTTCAGCAGGAGCCCCAGACATTTTAATAAAGAAACACTATTATTTTTTAAAGTAATAAACACAATTTGACATATGACAAACGAGCACCACACAGTAATTTTATCTTTGTGACATATTGGATTTAAGAAATAGGTTAATTATTAGAAATTCTTAACAGCCATCTATTGACAAAAGCTTATACTTTGTAAGCAAAATCTTTTGGTTTGAAAATTAAATAAGGGAAAAATTATAATAATTAACAAATTACCTAGGTAATTAATTATATTTAATAAAAACAACTTTAATTAAACCAAAAACCAAATTGATTGATAAACCATTCGTCTTTGTTTTATTTATTAAATAATTTAGTGTGATATTTCTAATTTATTACAATTGCTTTTGTTATGAAACTTATGAACTTATGAAGGTTTTAATTTTCAACAATAATAAAATGACAAAATTTACACATAATATAAAAAACAGTCCTCTTCATCTCTTTTGTTTTATAAATACACTAAACAACTCTTCGCACTTCAAAGAATCGTTTTAGATAGTAAACTTGTCCTACAGTCATTACTACAAGAATCAATGCTTCAAAAGTTGACCACATAACAACCCTGGAGTTTGTATTTTCGTTGATTGATCGATGGATGCGGTCACGTACCTATAATTGATTAATGTTTATGTGATTATGGTTACAACATTACCTTTCACAATATCTTTTTTAAATCAAATTTACCTGCATATATTCCTGTTCATGTTTGACTCCTGTCAAAGTGCCTGACAATTCTCTAATCATATCTTCAAGCTTAGTATGACCGGCTTCAGCTTCATTTACAGCACCAGCTGGACCTTTTGGAGTCTCACCAATCTCCATATTGAACATAACTACCTACGTATGTTTAGAAACCATGAAAATAAGTTAGAAAACCAAATAAAATGCTAAAAGAAATATACTTTACCTTTGGTGTCATAGTTGACATTTGATTGCTAAAGCAGTACGTATATACACCTCCAGTATGTGCTGCAAATGTATATTTTCCGGAGGTTTCCCTTTCGCCTTGGTAAATTACTTTTCCATCGGGGCCAACAATACGAACATCAATATCAAGAAATCCTCCTTCAGCAATTTCAAACATTAATCCTAGAAACAATAAAGTTGATATAACATTTACGATTAATAGAAAATTATAAATGATATTAAAACAGCAAGCTTTATAAATAATCATATGTTAAAAAACTAACCCATTTTTGTTCCTGCTTCTACTTTATCGAAAAAACATTCTTCTGCATGTGCATCTACAGTTATAAAATAACATTCACTTAAACTACAACAAGCAAAAAGTGTTATTGCTAAAATTAAATAATTTGTTAATTTCATTTTTAATTTTATATTTGAAATAAATAAATGAAATATTGTTTTATCAGCCACGTAACCCCGACATTGACGTCTTGGTTTTATGCCAGTTTAAATTGGAGAATTTAAGTGCCAGCAACTTCACAGCATACAATGAACTTAAAGTCAACGCGCAATATTTAAAAAATATGATTATTTATTAATGCCTAAATACTCATTTAATATAGACCATTAAATTTAAAGAGCATAACTTTTAATTAACGTGTTTCAAATTGAATAGAAGTTGATAAGAATTCCTGCAAAATTTTGAATAGAAACGTATAACCGAAACGTTGTTAATATATTGCAATAGTTAATAGTTTGCAAATTGATTTCATTTCGTTTGAGCGTTTCTAAACTGTTCTAAACATTAATAATTACACAACTTTATACGGATGTTGATTTCGTTTATTTTTTATTTACTTATGCATTTATTACTTTATTACTCATTTACAAATGTAAATCACAAAGCACCCGTCCAAGGTTTTGCAATCTCAATCTGTAGCTAAAGAAATTATTAATTAAAAGAACTGGAGTTATTAATTGCCCATTTTATAGAACCGAGCTACGTTGCAACTTCGACAAAAACTTTTCTATCGCATATAAGATTTGTCACTATTTGGATAAGGATATAAAAAATAAATTATACAAATATTTTTTATCATTTTTGCGTTATGATTGTAAAAATATCAGGTAAATAAATATATATAGTATAAAAATTTATATTTTTAAGTTGTAATATATTCAACTAGTATAATTTTCATAATAATTTAAAGTAATTATAAATTTAGAGCATAAGGAACATAACTGCATCAAAGGTTTTCAAGAAAATTTAATTTCTTTTGTTTAAATGTCCATGAAATTAAAAAAGGTCAAATTTTATTATTTTATTCGCATTTTAACAAGGGTATATTCTTCTTTCACCTCAAATAATGCAGAAATATCTTATATCTTAGCATGCAACTATATATGCGATAATAAAAGTATATGTAGTTGCATATTGATCAGGCGTTTACAACAGCGTTAAAAATGGAATTAAAATTTAAGATGTAATTAGAAATTATTTTATTGAATCCAAATCATACATTCAAAACAGACGTTGCTTTGCGACGGGGTAAATACTAATGTTTATATATTTTAGTATGGCTTCTAATCCTCTTAGATGTTATTATCAAAATTTCCGGACGAAATTATTGTGACGTAGAAAAGGAATCCTGTCGTGGCAATCAACATATAGGATGTAAGAATAATGTAAGTCAAAAAACTTTAAAAGTACACAAAATGTGATATTTGCTTTCTTATATAAAGTGCACAAATTTAGAAAATTAAATACATTAAGGCCCCGTCATCCACTCTGCTTCAGACCAATATACAATGGTATTTTTGTCACGTTTAATCAGGTACTGAAAATTATAATGTAGAACTTTGTTTTGCATCTACACTTTAATTCTTTAATTAATCAATAGTGTTTACACACATTTAACTTTTTGAATTCATTATGAACTCGATACGAATTCGAGTTCGCTGAATCTATCTGTAGCATCTATGGTTAAAATTATGAATCATTATTTGTAGAACAAACCAATGTGCAATTCTTATACACCTATGACCTACTCTAAAATAGAACAGGACCTCTTCCTGGATGCTCATAACAAATTAAGGAATGATATTGCGGTCGGGAATACCGAATATCCAAATGCTACTGACATGCAAATGCTGGTATTTTGTATTTTTGTTTAAATTTGTATGTTGTATGTTTCAATTAATATCAGGTACTAATACTATAATATCTTTTTTATATATCAACCTAATTTGAGACATGGGATTCGGAATTGGCTTCTTTGGCGGCTTTAAATGTCCTTCAATGCCAAATGCGTCACGATAAATGCCGCAACACTGGTAAGCTGTTTATTTCAAAGAAGTATAAGTGGCATAAGTCAACGGATAAATTTAATAATGTAAACTTTATAACTTTTTATTTAGATATTTACATTGGGCAAAATTTGTACTCAGAAATGAGGTTAGGAGGAGATGCTGCCAACATACCAAATGCTGTTATAATTCAAAACGCAGTCAACGGTTGGTACAACGAGCCTTTGAATGTTGACGAGTTGGAGCATTATGAAGGGACACATGGGTAAATTCTATCACCAGTATAAAATATATAACGATAATATCAAAATGTGTAATTAATGTTAATTTTATTCCAGAAACGGACATTTAACTCAAGTAATTTGGGCTAAAACTACTAAAGTGGGTTGTGCTGGCTGTAAATTTCCTGGAAGTGATAAATGGTGGACTTACCTTGTTGCTTGTAACTATGGAGAAGGAGGCAATTATTTAGGAGAAAAAATTTATTCGTCTGGAGATGAAGCATGTTCAGCTTGTAGAACATCTTGCTCCAATAAATTTCCAGGTCTTTGTGAGCCTGCAAACGAAAAGAAAAAAGGAAGAAGGAAATATGCTGCAACGAGAAGATTTCTAACTGGTATGCCAGTAAAAAAGAAATTCCATAGTGTGTTTTAAAATATTTATAATACACAGTTCTAATAATATATATCTATATCATATAAAATAAAATAATATCTTTGAAAAATATTTTTTTATTTCATTTACTAACTCTTGTGCTATATGATTTTAGTAATTTATTTTTCTATCATTGTAATTTAACTGTTGCGTTTTGCAATAAAACTTTTCAAAAACTTTTGAGTGTTCAAATTCTCCTTCTCACAGACTATAAATCCAGTATTGAAAACTATTCGTAGATGACGCTGCAGTTAGTAATTTAAATCCCGGCATACCCGGCGTCATTTTCTGCAGTTTGTTTTTTGACAAGCCCTGTAGAGTTTGCTTTTTAGTTTTTTTTTATGTTTTTCACATTTATACTCCTTAGATTTGTTTAAGTATCTTTATTAATGCATTTTAAAACCTTTTCTGTTACTTTAAAAGAATAATCACAATGAGTGAGGTTGAGAAAATTATTTGTGATTTTTGCAAAACATCTATCATTGATGAGTTAAATCTTGGTAAAATTTATGAGCATAAGAACATAAAAGCCCATTACCACTGCTTGGTAATTCTTTTGACAATTTTCTTTTAGCATTTTCCTAATTCATTAGGTTTAATATAAGTATTGTTTCAGCTCTTATCTTCAAATTCTATTGTAACTGGTAATGACGAAGATGGTATAATGGGATTTATGCCAAAAATTATTAAAGGAGAGTTAAAAAGGGGTATTAGATTAGTAAGTAATGAAATTGAATATACTAACCTCTTAAAAGCAAATTGATGAGAGGGAAGCAAGCTATATCTACAGTATAATAATAAGATAATGTTTTAGAAATGCTGTTACTGCAAAAAAAACACAGCAACAATAGGATGTGCTATCGAAAAATGTCAAAAAGTCTTCCATCTACCTTGTGGTATAGAAGCTGGCATAATATCACAATTTTATGATGAATTTCCGTCAGTATGTGATAATATTTCCCTCTGATTAAATGAAACATAATTAAATTAAATAATTTTTTTTACAGTTCATTCTGTCCAAATCATGCACCAAACCAAGATAATATTTTAGATAAATTATCTGAAGAACAAATAAAAAAACACAAGAAGTGTGATATATGTTTAGATCCAATTAAAATGTCTACCATTAATACTCCATTGTGGGCCACTTGTTGCCAGAATGGTTGGTTCCACAGGGCTTGTATGCAGGTATGTATCCCTAATGTGATTAGATATGTCGTATATATTGGCTTCTTAATATGTTTATATTTGTTGCAGAAATTTGCAAAGAGTGCTGGTGAATTTTTTTTCAAATGCCCTTTGTGCAACAACACTAAAGAATTTACAAATGAAATGAAAAGAATGGGTATCTACATTCCGGAGCAGTAAGTTCTATAATTTTAAATTATGTTAATTTATTAAAAGTAGTTATTGAATGGAAAGTTATGGATAAACATTTGTAAAACATATAAAAACGTTATAAAATTTAATATAAACTATAGAATAAATTAATTCTTTCAGAGATGCTTCATGGGAGCAAGAACCTTATGCTTTTGAGGATCTTCTTTTTCGGTATGATAAATGTGATGCTGAGAAATGTTTATGTACAAATGGACGTAAATATAATAAGCCAGAGACGTAAGTTTGTTTTAAGTAGTGAAAACCATAAGAAAGTACATAAAATTAGCAAGTTATTTAATTTTTAGAATTTGGAAAATTTTGTTATGCAAATTATGTGGTTCCTCTGGAATGCATATTGGATGCAAACGTTTGCCAAGACATGCTGTATCAGTTCAATGTCCAACATGTACTTCTGGAATCAAAAACCGCGCTAGACTTTCCAAGGGGAAACGAAAACAGATATTACCAGAAACGGAATTGCCAGAGCAGTTTAAGAAAGGTACGTACTAGAAGTACTAATATCAGAGAAACTGTTTTTATTTAATAAAATATTTATATGTACACACAGCAAGGCGTGGAGAAAATTCACCTTCGAAAAATCAAGGAAGGAGAACTGTAATGCTTAAAAAGAAACATCTAACTACAAACAAAGCAGGAGCCAAAGATTCGGGATATAATTTGAAAAAGTATTTGTTGCGCTCGAGAAATTAATTTTTACAAATGTTACAACGATTATAATTTATGATTTTTAACAATGGTGTTAAAAATACCACAACCTATATAAAGTAAAATTATAGATTATTACAATATACTACTCTTTACAAGTTTTATAATACAAATCGGGATAATTTAAAAGAGTTATTTGGTACTATAATGGTCATCAAACATTTTCACAGATATATCTTTTTTGTTCAAAGAATCAAGGAATCGAGAAGTATTTATAACGAATTTAGTTTTATACAAATATCGGACCGTATTCTTTAATAGGCAGCAAATTTTTATTTTTTTTATGAGTAATTTTCCTTTTATTTTTTGTACAATAAAAATATAATTAATGAGAGATGACTACTCTAGTATCAAACGCCTCAAATTTATGTAAGCATAATATTTTTAATATAATAAACTAATTTTAAGTTATGTATCACTGTGTTACAGGAACACATATTTGAATTATATTCCATTTACGTTAACAATATTTCAATAAAATAATGTTTCTATTTAAATTATACTTCTTTAATATAAAAATATATAAATCACTGTATATAAATATATAATTATGTAGAATTTTGTGACAGTGCTGTTTTAATTTATAACAATTAAAATTTTAAGTACGCTCTATGCTTTTAAAGGATATACTAAACACAGTATATATTTACGTATATTTACATAACAAAAATTACCTGTTAAGTAAACGATTTTACTTAATATACAAAGCTTTGTGACCTACATTACTAATTCTTTCAAAAACAATCTAGCCTTTAGTTTTCTCTTTTGTCGAATCATAAGCAGTGCTTTCTTTTTAAGGATTCAAGGCTTTTAGAATAGCTATAAAATAATAAAAAGCATCCTTTTAGATTAAACAAATTAATTAGACAAAATAAGTAAAATTTTACATTAATGTAAGGTAAAATACGTATGTATTGTGTTTTGCGGAGATTATGTTATGTAACATGTATATTAAATTGTTGCATTCACATTTATTAAGTAACTGCTTAACAAATGCATTACCGCTTAAGTTAGGTATCGACTGTACGTTCTGTAATCAAAGTAAGCGATATCTATTTCAAAATTTATAGTTCATATATTTGCTTTTAGTTATATAACTAAATAAACTGAAATTGGTTTACTAAATCAAAATGATTGAATCTTATACAGTTTGTATAGAAGAAGCCGAAGAGGATAATTCTTATGCGGTGTTCAGATATTGTCTTACTGAGTCCTTACTTCGCCATAGTGTTATACCAGATGCAATTAACAAAGCCCCAGAACAACTGATGGAGGTTTAAACATTATATATTGTGTGTTTTTACTGTAAATCTGGTTCATAATTCGAATCCTTTTGTTAATTAAATAGGTAATATATTTGGATTGTCTTCAAGTATACGTGGGAAATTTATTGGCATGTAGGGAGGTGGAATCAGCTCCTGATCTTTTTTGGAAGACTAACCCAGAGAATCTTCACACATTGGTTATGATTGGTGATAAGAATTTAAAAGTCTCAAATATATTTTGTTTGTAGATACTTATTTTAGATTTCATTTTATTTGTGATAGATCTTGATTCTTCATCTCGCAGTGACCATAAGTTTAGAGAATTTCATCATTGGCTCGTTATCAATATTCCTGGATGTAAAATTGAGGAAGGGGAAGTAATAAGTCAATATGTCGGTATAGCACCTCCGAGAAATAGCGGTAATCAACTTATTTGTGCAGAGTTAATGTCAGTATAAATAGCGTATTATATTCAAGAAAGTTCTCTTTTAGGTCCACATAGATTCGTATTTTTAGCATTTCGACAAAATTCAACACTAGAGCTATCAGAAGAACTTCGAAAATATATAAATGGGTAATTACTAATGCTATATACTTTTTATATATTCTTTATATAGTAACTGAAGATTTACAAATAATGATTCCCAGGCCGCGAAATTACAGAGGAAAATTTTCTATACAAAATTTTGTAAGAGATTTAGGACTTTGGCATATTCCCGTAGCGTGTAACTTTTTTATTGCGGAATGGGATGACGATGTTCCAGATTACATAGAGAGATTACGATATGAAGTTACACATGTCGAACCTGTTTTTGATCCATACAAAAAATCAAAGAAAATAGAGGACTGATTTTATTAAACAAAATAGATTTTCTTTATTCATAAAAAGTAATATAAATTAATAACTGCAGTATATACAAGATTGTCATAAATACAAATTGTATGACTAAGTAAAAAACACACATTATAAAAATTGAATCATTTATGAGTTCTACGAACAGCACGTCGTATTCTGCGTCCGCTGACCGTTTCACCGCGAATTTGACTGAAAATTAAGTACAATGGGTTTGGTTAAAACAAAGTTGGTAAAACATCATACTTAGATTGTGATTTGTAAAACGTACTTAACATCTGAAGTCAGAGCTGGTGCTTGACCATTAATAGTAGCTGCTATTCTGTTAACAGCATCTATACCATTACTAGCAAATGCAGATGAACCAAATGCAACCGGTGCAGATGATAACTAAAGAAATATAAAAAAAATTATGTAAAAAAATAGAAAATTTAAAGATAATAAAACCAAATTGTTTAAAATTACTAACCGTGCTTCCACTGAAGTTAAAAGTAGGAGATTTTGCTACGTTGCCAAAATTGTATGGAGATATCGGTGAAGCTGAATTTGACAAATTAAGTGGTGAATGTCTTCGCTTATCCGAAATTTCCGTTTGAGTTTCTTCAAGTTGTCGTTTCGTTGATGTTTTCAGAGTTGCTGTATTTTCGAAGTTTGGTGTTTGTTTGATCGTGTTCGCAGTTGCCGCAAAAGAATATGGTGTAGTTGCAATTGGTTTATTGGTCCCAAACAAGGAAGATTTGGTAGTCACAGTAGATGTGTTACTTGAAAAAGAGAATCCTCCGTTGGATATCTGATTGGTACTGGTTAAACTATTGATAGATTGACCAAAAATTATTGGAGACTCTTTATAAGTTGATGTTACAGTAGATGAATTGACTAAACGCGTTGGCTGGGATAAATTACTTGATATCGAAGTCAAAGCATTCGCAACTACGCTAGAGTTGGATGCAGTTAAATTTTTAATTTGGGAAACTGAATTTAACTGTTCTGAATTAGTTTTTACCGATGACTGTCCTTCACAAGCTACTGTATTCGGAATTGACGAAATTAGGGTTGAAGATATAGGCAATATATTCGTAAAAGGATTTTCGACACTTGATAAAGTAAATGAATTTGGTAATGTATTCGTGTTAGGGGTAAAAATTGGAGACGTATCTTTAAAATTACTATTGGTATTAAACAGAGCTGTCTTTTCGGTGACAATGTTTGGTAATATAGGAGTACTATTATCCGTGATAATTTTATTTATATTATCATTATCTTGCTCTGACTGATTGCTTTCTTGCTTGTTAAAATTTATATTATAGTCCGCATAACGATTTAAATTTGGATTCATTCCTTCACAAGCAAAACACGTTGACGCTTTTTCTTTATTTTTAATCATGCATATATCGCATGTCCAAAAAATTTCAACTACTTTAGGTTTTATTGGTGAAATGTTCTTATTCTTATTTTTTACCGTGAGTGCTTTTTTCTTTAAACCATCTTTAGACGAGTTGCAGGTTACACATACTTTAAAGTTCTTGTCATTCTGCGATGAACAAATTACACAAGACCAAAAATCAACAGAGGAATATGATTTAAAATAATTACCCTCAAAAACATTTAAATTCTCTCTGTAATTGTTTTCTACAGGCGTATTTTTGGGTAATTGAACAGTCCTTTGACTTTTAAATTTTGAATGAGATTTAATAATTTTTGGTTCTATTAATTTCTGCTCTATAATTTTTTCAGTAATTACTTTCAACGGTAAACTAAACTTGAAATTATTTATATGATTTTCTGATTTGAAGCTGTCATTATTTATTTTAATTGGCGATGAAAATTTATAGGAGTCATTTTTGGATTTCTGACTCAATTCTTGATTACACATTTTTGGTATTTTTGAACGAGAGCAGTTTCGAACTTCTATGGCTTCAGTAACGTGTTCATCTTTTCTGTAAAATGAATTATATGAGTTATTCTATTTATTACCAATCCAACCAATATTGCATTCAACTACAAATATAAATAGGTAATTTACTTGGAAGTAATTGATTCTTCCTTTTTTCTTGATTTGAAAATATCAAGGACAGTAGTTCTGTAGTCATTTCTATTTCTTCTTTTAATAGGTCGTACAGGAATTTTTTTAGCATCTGTTAATGGAGAATCAAAGTTTTCAAGAGTTTTTAGTATACGTTGGGCTGTCAAACTGATTCCATTTACAGTTTTTTCTTCATTTTTATTCTTCAGATCTGAGGATACTTCTTCTGTCTAAAAGTATTCGTAAAAGTGTTCGTAATAATGTATTGAGTTAATATTATTAACTATAATTCAGCATAAGAGATTAATATAATTACTTCTACATCACCAGGAGAAAACCTTTTTCTAGCTCGTAAATAAGATGCTACACCTCCATACATAGTACTTCCTGGATAAAACGGTGATTTAAAATTTGATGTCTTAGTAGTTGTTAAACCCTGAGAGTAATTTTTGTTAATATTAATTGCAGTATTATTATATTGAGATATTTTCTTATTTGTGGTGTTTTTCTCAGCCTTAGGATTAATATTTGATTTTGGTTGCGAACTATTCGAAGTGTTGAAAATTGTTTCATTTTGCATAAGTTCTTGATTATTAGATTCATATTCAGAGTTTATGTTTACATTATATGAATCAGATGTTGAACCATTATTGAGATTTTGTGACACACTGTTTGCTTTAGTTATATTTGTATGAATTTCGACATTGCTGTCACGTCGTGGTCTCTTTGTAGGTGGTTGTTGCACATCATCAAAATCACTTAAGTCATCTCTAGGGCGGACTTTACTTTCTGTATTTTCAGGGAACCAGGATTGAAATCTTGTAGATACAAAGCCGACAAATTTATTTCGAACTTTATGCAGGAATGACTGAAACCCATAATAATTTTTAATAGGTATTACAATTAATGCAGATATTATAAAAATGTGATTTAGTCTAACCTAAAAAAAACAAAGTGAAGCTAAGAGTCTTAAACTAAGGAGCAGCGTGAAAGACTAATTAATGAAGTATTGAAGTAACTATATCTATGTACTATACATATATGCAAAATAACTATATTTATAAGAAAAGAAAATATTACCTGCCCTTGTTGGTTCATTTTCTTGTAGCTGACAAGTTACATTAGTTTAAAATATGTCTAATAAACAATAAAACACTGATAAAACATACACTTTGATTTCTTTCAGTAATATTTATTACAAATGATTGTATTTACAAATTTAAAAAGTATTTATTTTCTTACACAAAAAATTTAGCTTGATAACACTTAGAATTTTGACTGGCTATAAACAATTGATTTTGAAACTTAAATGAGTTGCTTGAAGATGTCTCCACGGTCTCTACTTGGATTTTGTTGGATGCGTGGTTGCTTTCCCACCAACATTTAAATAATTTCGATAATCCTGAATTGTAATTTCATTACAGACTGAGGCAATGAGCAACTATTTGAGGAATTAAAATTTTCGGTTTGAAATCAGTAATCAGAATATATCTATTTATGATTCTAATTTTTAACGTAAACTTTTAAAATTATATTTATTTAACTTCCACATATTTCTGATATGTGATGACGACCTGCTACTGATATGTGAATTACACCAATGCCTAATTAATATTTAATCTAATCATTAATCATAAATGCAAAATATTCGACGACGAATATAAAATGACCAAACGCTGTTGATGAAAAAAGTGACGCCTATAATGGGATAATCCGCGTGAGTGAACTTTATCAAAAGAATGTATAATTTTATTAAAAAGAAGACGACTAAGTGCACAACCACATTACATTACCTCTGACTTCTCTGACCGATTTTAAACTTACCTCGGTAAAGTATGGTTATGGTTATGAATTAGGTTCTAATTAAGTGCTACGTAACTGTAATAATATTCGTTTATGTAAAATATATGAGCACTTGTCTGGTAATTTTCCTTAATGGGCTTGTGTCGATTTTTTAGTGGTCAATTTTTCAATTGTTAATTGAAATTGATGTTAATAAATGTGTATTGGCGTGTCTATTTTATTAAATATCTAAATGTTGACGGAGATAGAGCAATTAAAAGTTTGATTTGTAGTTTTAGCGCTAGAATTGGTCGGCCATATTTGTATGACGTGAAATGCATTTTAACGTCAGTTATTTGTTGGTTAGGTCAGTGCTGTGGTAATGTTCTGTAGCTGTTGGTAGTCAAATAATCAAATCAAGTCAAAGAATAATAAGTTCTTATTTTATTTAACCCATTATGGCAGACATAATATTGGAACTTTATTGTTCCTTGAAATAGCTGTAAATAATATTTGATATTTTGATATATAAATACATATAGCAGAGATTTATGAGCTGTAAGGTTGGTAACCTGTAAACTTGCCAGAGTTCTATGTTAAATATGCTATCTCTTTTACGCTCTGTTGTATAAAACTGTGATGTCACATGCATTTGGAATGTTGTACAACGTTGGTAAATGACTTTTTTAATTGTTAATACCTCCTGAAATATAAGGAGTTATTAAAAAATAATTGGACATTTATAGAAATTAAGACAAAGGATACAAGCTCATTTTTCTCGTATTAAAATAAAATAAAAATGATTGCAATGAATTTGAACTTCAATAAAAAGGGCAAACGCATAAACTTTAAAGACATTTTGTGCATTTATAGTAAAATGCAAATCTATTGTCATTTAAGTGAACTTTTGAGCGAGAATAGTCGTAGAGAGCGGTAGCGTTAGAGGGGGGAGTGGTAGGGATGACACCTACAAGTTCTACGAGCTATGCCACTAAAGCTAGTTATGTCGCGTGCCACTATACTGTTTCTACTCTACGTTCCCCCACCACTCGCTATACCATTCAATAGCTAAAGTGCATCGCTTCAAACGTAGAACACGGGACTTGATTCTACCGAGAAGCGAAATCAGTTGTTCGTTTGACGCGCGTAGGGGATGTTGTAGCAGAACTCTATAGGGTTTGCCTTCAAATTACGACGCGTGTGTTTAACCCATAACAATATAACAATAATATTATTAACGTATGGACGTAGCACACGATTTTATTCAAGTGTTTTGTAAATTACATTTTTTGTGATTGTGAGAGGTGATTTTTTTTTTTATTTTTGTAATAAAATAAACTTTTTATAATGTTTATGTCACGCGCATTTTTAGTTTTTATTTTTGTGATCTGTAGTGGGATAGATGGAGCTATCGTCTCGAGAGGTAAGTTTTTTAACTTTGTTTTAATTATAAATTAATTAAAAATTAATAAACATTTTAATCAAGAGGTATTGTCTTATATACATAATTAAGTATTAATAATTAAAACTTTGTTTGAACACATTCTTAATAGATTATTTCTGAGGTTGCTCAGTAAATAAAAAATATAAATATTACATAATATAATCGTACAATTTTACGTAAAGAAACTAATAAATTTATTTATTTTTATTACTCAAGAACATAACATAATATTTTATTTAAATAATTTAAAAAAAAAAAAATTTGTAAATTTGCTCTAAATTTTACACGCTTATTATTTGGAAGTCATAAACAGTTATATTTATATGTATTTCCAGTATGTATATTTTATATATATCTTACATAAAAAGTATAATTTATTTAAAAAATAAATGTATAACTTCAGTTTTATTTACTTGAAATTTCTTATGTTAAATTTCCGTTTTATTAAATACATAAAATATTTTACATAAATAAAGTCATTGTTTGTTTATTGTTTGATTATTATTAATAGGCCCAGATAAATGAAAACTCTCGGAAAAATGAATTAATAGCGTCTTAATAGGCAGTTCCGTTTAGTGTCAATTTTCCAATTAACAATTTGGTTTGGTTTATATATACTCTTATATTAGGCTCTTAATTTTACTAAGACTTAATTTCACTCTTGCTAGCTTGCCACTAGCTAATTCTGAGGTTACTTTTTACATCACATATAGAAATTTTGTTATAATTCAGTTTGACACTTCTTAGCTTACAACAAGCTAATTAAAGTAATTACATTGAAAAGATTAACTGGATATCAAGTAATTTGTTCACATTGTAAATGATTGCGACAATATATTAAATCTCATGGTTGAATATAGCATATGAATATTGTCCTTTAAGTTATTGACATTTTGTGGCATATTTTTGCACACCATTTCGTTCTAATAACTCCATAAAAAAAGTCTGGAGCCGTTATAAAATTTTTAAACATTTCACTCGTAACACAACACGATACTACGATATTATAGCAAGGATATACTAGACAATGTCTTTTAATGATGTATAAATCAAATTAACAAAATTATCTTTAATTAATTAAGACGCCATCATAAATTTCAAATCAACAAACAAGTGCTCATAAAAGTAAACAAACACTGAACTCAAAATGAAATCATTTTTACAACAATTACATTAAAAACATTTTAGCAGACAAATAAAATATACAAGTGTTTTTTAACGGCCTGTCGTTATGAACTACTGTAAACGATATATTTTTAATTGTTATACTTAAATTTAATTGAAGAAAACCATTAACAACATCAGTAGATTTATGAAAAAGTATTACAGGACATTCTAGAAAATATCCTGTAATCAAAATCCTAATTAGTTGTCCATCAGGTGTTCCATTTCCTTTTATTATTTGTTTGAAATAAATGCTCTATGCTATTAATTATTACAGCGGCTACACACTGGAAATAAGACTGTCTTAAGACTATCTGGTCCATGGGAACATCCCAGTAAACAATTTGGTGAAGTGTTAATTTTTGTGACGTTTCTATCACGATTGCACTTCAATTATAGTTCGCATCAACTTTATCTTCATTTCTATTCCGACTTCACTTCTATTCCGTGGAGTGTTTTCGCCATTTGTATCCCATAAAATAGACATTTCAATCAATAATTTCGTTAGTTGATAAGTTTCTGCAGGTAACGCTGTCGAATTTTTCTTTATTTATTAATTTTTCAATTTTTTACAGCACTTAAAAGTCAAAATACCGATTTTTAATGAAAAAAATTAGAAACTTTGTTATTTTAAAATACGTTAAAATTAAAAAATTAAAAAAAACTCGACAATGTTACCTCGGCATTTATGTAAAGAAAGAGTGTGCAAAATTTCAAAAGAATCAGTCCAGTAGATTTTGAGCTAGAGAGGGCACCGACTCTGAAAAAGCAATGTGTGAGAAACCACATTTAAAAGTTTCAAAGTAACACGAAAGCAGACCAGAGAGATGGATACTTAAAACTCTATATCTCCGACAGTTTTACTCTAATCGACTTCAAATTTTTACACAATAAACTTAATATGTTGTATAATAATATAAATAAATAAAAAAAAATGAAAAAAAAAAGTTGAAAACTTACCCTCCTTTTAAATAACATTACAACACCTACTGATAACATGCAAAAGATACGAAGCTATCCGAGAAAACATAACATGAATGTGCAAACTACAAGATGCCATGACGACATTGAAACATACCTCATGAACAAGTTATAAAAGGATAAAGATGGTCGAATATTAGCAGTTGAAATTGGCGAAATACTGTAAAGAAAAAAAAGGTCATAAAAATTTATAGCGAAAGAGATAGCGATAGATACATTTCCAATTTCACAAACGGGATGGGATGTAATATAGAGTATGCACGATCTTTGTTTTTTGTGTTGCTTCAGTACAAACAAAAACTGTGAGTTAAATCGAAACGTGGTCGGTGTGTTTCAGCTTTTAGTTAACCCACGTAAAAACATTGAGTCATGTACTAGGTAGTGCTGCCACCTGCTGTGAGCTTACTACGATATTCCAAGCTTGCCGGATTAATCAGAATCTCTTGTATATGTTTTTGTTTCTTTAATAAAATCTTGTAAAATTGAACATCTTTTTAATAGAAAATGTAAATTATTTCATGAACTTTTTTTTAAGGAAAATTATCAAATACATAGATTTTGTTGGCAGAGATAAATGGACTGTTATTAAAAATTTTTGGAAATGCCTGGTTCTTAGGTTTTTATGATCAATGATCAACTTTCCAGACACATTACTCGAGGCTGAAATATGGTCCATTATATAGGCATGAAATGGTGTTTTAAAAGCGTGTAAAATAGTCGACTTACATACATATATATTTCAAAGTATATAATATTTTTATTGTAACATAATAATAAAAATAATATATTGCCCTAACCTGCCAAAATGTCTCCGACGTGAAGTTAGAAATTCTCTATTAAGTGAGGTTAGGATTTCATATTCTTTAATAACACTATTAATAATGTTTTAACAACTTAAACATTATTACTAAATACTGTAAATAATCAAAAGTAAATGTCTATAATGATTCTGTAAGAAAAATGAAAAAGGTTATAATATAAATTCATAAAAACAGAAACCAATGTTAAACCAAGAGTCGTGCGTTATTGTGGTAGCATCAGTACTAGGCGTTAATGTTTCTCATATTAAAAGCTATTAAAGAAAAAACGAGCGACCCTACGAGCTACCACTGACAGTTCTGGTGCTTTTGTTACCACCATAGTATTGTTGATAACTATAAATGAATAATTAAACGCAAACAGAGTGGCTTGGCGCCAATATTACCCTATTATAGGTATAAGAACCCCCTTGAGGAAAAATTATTATACTATTCACGATTAGAAGATATTAAAAATTTAAAAACGAAACCTATTAGCAGAAATATAAGGAGAAGAAAGTCAAGTAAGGAAATAATGTTGTAAATTAACGATTGGTGGAATGGGGGTGAGTTTTAAAGTTAAAGTAATTATCATTTATAAACAAAATATTGTAATGAAACTTTGTTATTTATAAAAAAAAGTTTTTTAAGGTTATAATTATTTGGGTAATTGCCTATAATTTATACTTGATATTAAATTACAGTTTATTATTATAGCTGCTGGGGTCTTGCTGATGGATACCCTGGTAAATAATATGGGGTTCCATCAGAAATACTAATTGGGAAACCATTTGAAGATTCTTCGGGTAACATTATTTTAATATTGTGATTTTTGCGTTATTTCGTTCTATGGATTTGAGTAAAACTATCTAGTGCTAAAAACACTAGACTAGAACACTAAACAAAATTAAAATGGTAATTACAAATTATATTTCAAATAAGTTTAGCAAATATAAGCTAAAAGAAAAATGATTATATATTTGCGCCTACAAAAGTTTTGTCTACAACACTTATAACTTAGTTGCTGAATACATAGAAAACTTTCTACGCAATTTATATTTATTTTCCCATTTAGATATATTTTGATCTGGAATTCATTATGTTGAATTGAAATTGATTACAGAATGCAACACATAAACTAATATTTATGTAACATTATGTTGCGTGCAATAAAATCATATAAAAACGGTCATAATATTATGCACAGAGTTGAACAACCTTGTAACTATCAAAAATGGCTTCAGAACTGTAGACTAACTGTGCTTTTTGGGTATACAACAATTTTTTTGTTTCAAAATATCTAAGCGATAAATCTGAATTTAAATTTAAATTTCCGCCGTATTAAAAATAAAGGTGTAATCAATTTCTTTTGGTTATCTTCAAAACAATAGCTTCCACAAAAATTTTGTAAAGAGTTGTTTGTAAAAGAAATTATTACCCAAAATTTTAACTAAGAACTTTTTATAGTAACTTTTATAATAATGTTATGGTTGAAGTTACGAGAGGTCGGCGACGATTCATACTTAAAACAAGTTGTGGGGTATAAATTGCTGATATAACTTAAAAGCACTGACTCATTTATTTTTCTATAATGTATATAGAAGCGAATAAGACAAAATTCATTATCGTATTATAGATTTATACCGCTCTTATAACCTCTTTTAAGTATACGTCGCCGCCGAACTATCGTGAGTTTGACTATATAGCAAATATAAATGTGTTATGAACGGACTGTATTTACATTACTTCAATCTGTTTGGTTAATATTTGTTATTGCTTATAACTTGTTTATTATAAAAGTTACAACAAAAAGTTATTAAGAAAAGTTATAGATAATTTTCTTATCTACAAAAAAGCTGTTAACAAAATCTTTGTGCGAGTTATAGTTTTCAAGACAAACACAGAAAACTGATTACACTTTAATTACTTGTGAACCTTTAACTGGAAAATTGAAATTTATATCCAGGGCCCGTATTCCTGAGTCTTACGAGCAAAGATCGTGGTTGAAAAGATCTGATTTATATGAGTGAAAAATTCTACGAATCTCTTTTAAAAGAGTTTTCCTGTACTATTCCTGAAATTTATTATTAATTATTAGTTCAGAAATACTCTTTTAAAAGTGATTCGTAAAAAGTTTCGCTCATATAATTCATATAGTTCGATCACGACAATAGTTCGCAAGGCTCAGGAATAGGGCCCCAGGTTTGAAGTTTTTACGTGATAAGAAAGAAAATTAAATACTGCTTTCCAAAAATGAACGGTTTGTTTCAAAGACGCTTATTATAAATCTGAGTGTTTTCCATCCCTGTATTATATTCTCCGTTAAGCCTGAAACTATCAAATATTACACCCTAATACCACAGCACTATAACACCCTCCACACTAAAGGTTAATATCAAAATAAAATCACCTAATGTGACCAAGGGAATGTAACACGTGGTGAAAACAACATAAAAATATAAACCCCTGGTGTCATTCATAATCGTTACGAATTGAGTTGCATTAGAGTCGAGGGGCTCCTGAAGAAAACGAGGAGGTGAGGCCATCATGGATATCATAATCCGATGCATTATGACCCCCGAATTGTGCCCCAAACTACCACCCAAAATGGTTGCAAACAACATTATCTAAATTGAGAAAAATGATGGGTACTTTTTTTTATTGTGTAAATAGTTTGAGGTTTGTTATACATTTTTTTGTAAATGGTATATGAGAATATATTCCTTCAATTTTGCTTGTTTTATGTTTTTTAGTAGAAAAATAAGGTATTGGTATTAGTAATGATCAAAGTGGGGAGAAATTTATTGCAATTCTCAAGGGAATATCCGGGAAACAATGGAATAATCGTATATCGAGTATTCTCTGCTCACTATTATATTCTTCTATCATGTTTAACGAGAAACTTTCAACTAATTTTTAATAAAATACCTCAAAAGGAGTATAACCTGAAAATGAAGTTCGTGCAACAGCCGTCAGATGCTAGCGCCACCACTGTACACGAAGATCTTCCCCATAAAATTTTCATTTTAATAAAGGACTACAACAAAGTAACAAAGTGGGAAATGAAAGAATAGAAGAGAAAATAAGTTAACAGCTCCAGTAACTCGTAGAGTCGTAGGTAAAGAATTTCCATGCATTTGAAGCACGAATGTGTTTGCTCGTAATGAGGTGGTAAGTCCTGCAGAAAGGAACCGGGGGTAAAGGGCAGGGGTCACACATTCTTGCAGAATGCACGAAACAAGAAAACTTCTTATAGAGATTCTTTCTTGTAAAGATAACATTATTATTATTATTTCTTTATTTAATGTGAGAAAAAATGAAAAAGTATAATCAAGAAATGTGAATTATGACATAGAAACATAATAGCAGTGTTTCGCAACATGTGAAATTTAAAATATAAGTATTCATAGTAAACAATTTGGTGAAGTGTCACATTTTGAGAAGTTCTTGTCTTGTAGTTATGTGTATATACATAGTCAAGTTCACAACACAGTTATGTAAATGAGCTTGTGTCCTATGTCTTAATTTCTATAAAACTGTACTATATATTGATAAAGTGGGTTACTAGAACCTCAAATGTTCAATTATTTCTTAATAACTCCTTATATGTTAGGAGATATTACCGATTAAAAAAGTCATTTTGTCTCTTTAATTATTAAAGGGGCTCAACGTTGTGCAACATTCCAAATGCATGTGATATCACAACCGCTAGTTGCTATCTCTTTTATACAACAACGTGTAAAAGAGATATATTCTTGACAGAACCCTGACAAGTTTACAGGTTACCAACCTTATAGCTCTTAAATCTCTGCTATATGTATTTATATATCAAAATATCAAATATTATTTACTAATATTATGTTTGCCATAATAGGGTTAAATAAAATAAAAACTTATTATTCTTTGACTTGACTTGATTATTTCGATCACCACAGCACTGACCTACTCAACAAATAACTGACGTATAAAATGCATTTCACGCCATACAAATATGGCAGACTATTTCTAGCGCTAAAACTACAATTCAAATTTTAAATTGCTATATCTCCGTCAACATTTAGATATTTAATAAAATAGACACGCTAATACATATTTACTAACATCAATTTTAATCAACAATTGAAAAATCGACGAAATGAGGACACAAGCCCATTCTCAACCGGTTTCAGACTCACGTTGCAAACTAGTAGACCCATGTGCGGACGGGCTATATCTCCGTTCTAATTCCCATACTGTATCTACACTATGTATTTTCTTAAGGGTTCTTCGTTTCACGCAATTGCTGCGCCACTGTCAATAGAGAAGCAAGAGAAGCAGTAACAGCAATTCCTTCCGAATGACATCTCTGTTTGGGAGGCTGTAATGCGGGTAATACCCTATCAATCAATTTAGCAGAGTTGTAATTGTCACAACGACAACGACGATGGCACCCCTAACGGACTTACACACAACGAACGTAAGACATTTTAGGTCTAGGGCTAAGGGATACGAGTATAATACCTTCGTCAAAATATCAGAATGAAATGGATTAAGATACTTTAATATATTTCACGTCATTAGGAATTTATTGTACGATATTAATATCATACGAGTATGAGATAGTATATGTGTAATTAGTTACAGGTTTTCGGTAACATGTTCCTTTATTTAGAACAGTGGTAGACAAGATGAGGCTCCATGTCAAAGTTTGTTTTTTTCAATACAATGACAGTTTTGACATTTAGTTTTTTGATATATCAGTAGTAGATGCTTTGGCAATTGTTACAATGAATTGAATTTCGTTCGAAAATCGCATTAAAAATAAATATTAAAAAAAACAACTCAATATTGACCTATTATTAGTGATATAGATATCACAGACCTGTTGTTTCAGCAGGACGGTGCCACAAGTCACACAGCCATCCATGACGCGATTTATGAAATAGACCCGCCATTTTGCCAAAAAGTGAGTGAAAATTTTGATAAAAGAATCGACATCTATTAATATGGTCGTGGTGGATATCTGTCCGATAATTACCAAACCCTACTCTTTCTAATACAATAAAAGTTGTAATCATTTTCATCTAAATTCCTTGTTTTATTTTGTTCCAAAAAACAAAGTTTTAATAGTAACAAAATTTCTTTCTCGACTTACACATTATTTTTTATTAATGAATTACATTTTCTTAATAAATAAATTGTCCACACATGTGTTCGGACATAAAGTTCGAGCTTACAGTGCAAACATTCGGCGTTAGTACATCAACATGAACATATTCGATTGAGTGTTGGAAAATAGCACACTTTGTAACGTCAAAATATTTGCTTTAGCCCAAGCCTTCCCCCCCGTTTCCCTTTTCTTTCACGTTTCATAGCATAAATCCAATATTTTTAAGCCATGCATAGCTGTAGTTGCATTTCTGGAAACAACATTTAATTGAAAAAAAGGGATTGGACATTTTTAGAGGAGAATACAACAAAATTTAGATACGTAAAAAAATTCTCGTTTAGAAAACTAGCTAAATCGGACACGCTTCGCTGTAGCTCAGTCTGGTTTGAAATGGATGGGAAAGTAAATTAAAGACACACACACAAACACATTTAAATTTTTCAAAACACGCGCATAATCGAATGCAACATTGTGTCCAAATTTCAAGGCAATCGACCGACTAGTTTTCGAGTTTTGCAAACACTGACATACGCAGGCTCTATTTTTATACGAGTATATAAAGATGGTAGGCTAAAATAAGGCTAGGTTACATATTAAATAAATATGTGTGGTACAAATGTAGATTTTCGTGATTGACATAAAGGTCATGCAGGGGCCCCACCTTATAAAACCTCGTTAATCACTGATAAGTGTCAAGTTCCATGTACCGCCCTTTTACATGTACGCCTAGTTGTCACCCACGCCCTTTAGGCGACGAAATGTAATATATTTAGAAGCCTAACCTAACAAAATTTACTAATTACAGAGCTAGATCATTAATAATGTCTTACAAATTAAAATAGTGCTTGCGAATATGTTTGATTTAAATTTTAATAATCTATAATGAGCATATTAAATAACAGGTTTATTGCTTCCCTGTGGCTTATACGGTAATTTCTTGGGCCTAAAAGAAAATTTGTAGTGCTTAAAAGGCCCGTACTAAGTTGGTGGCACTGGATTCAATTACTTAACAATAGGTTTACAATAAGTTCAACCTGCACTAATTATTATTTGATTCTATTAAGTCCTAAGCGTGTCTATTTTATTAAATATCTAAATGTTGACGGAGATATAGCAATTAAAAGTTTGAATTGTAGTTTTAGCGCTAGAAATGGTCGGCCATATTTTTATGACGTGAAATGCATTTTAACGTCTGTTATTTGATGAGTAGGTCAGTGCTGTGTTAATGTTCTGTAGCTGTTGGTAGTCAAATAATATTGAAATTTATTGTTCCTTGAAATAGCTGTAAATTATATTTGATATTTTGATAAATACATATAGCAGAGATTTATGAGCTGTAAGATTGGTAACCTTACACAAGGATTGTGATGTCACATGCCCTTGGAATGTGTACAACGTTGAATCGCTTTAATAATTAAAGAGACAAAATGACTTTTTTAATTGTTAATATCTCCTAACATATAAGGAGTTATTAAAAAATAATTGAACATTTGAGGTTCTAGTAACCAACTTTATCAATATATAGTACACTTTTATAGAAATTAAGACATAGGACACAAGCCCATTGTTCGTAGGGTAGAGGAAAAAAGATTTCGATAAATAATACATGATCCAACTTCGTCAATACGCAGTACGTTTTTATAGAAATTAGAATATAATTATCAACTTCATTGTATCCAGTGGTGATTTACAAAGTTTATGTTTCAGACCATTACTCTTTCGCTTATACACGTAATATATCAGTCTCTAAAGATACTGTTAACTTAAAATATTTATTTTAAATTAGAAAAAATGATCTTATGAGAATACATATAATAAAAATACATATATTAAATATGTATGAAAGGAATACCAAGGGAATGTAATTAACTCCAAAAGTAAATAAAGCGCAGACTATTTTATTTCGTTTTGTAAAAAATATACGTGACGCGTGTTTATATGCGAATTCACAAACATATTACGATTTCACATCAAAGTACGTTTTTTTAATGACTGTAGCCATTTCAAATACAGTTTTATAGTATATTACTATTTGCAAATGTCATCCGCCTGATAAACAGGCAACTCTTTTAACGTTGTTTAACACGATGACATACGATTCAGATATATAGTTTGCTTAGATACACATAATTTTAATTAGCTTTACTTACAGTCGTACATTTTATGATCTAACACGTTCATGCTGATTTGTGGACACAACATTTAGCCTGAATGTAACATTTGATACTTTGACGAGATGACTGAATAAGCCAAGGCCTAAATAAAAATAAAAATCAAATTTACAATAGGTCCAGGTGACAAACAAGTAAGTAACACTAAATAGAATAGACTTAGGGGTCAAATGTCTTGGTTTATTAACCCCCTCTCGTCCTCATTACCACGTTTCATCACACCATGACAAAACCCTCCTCCCTGTTGCGACTTCAGATTTTTAAAAAGAAATTTTTGTCTTATTTTTTTTAAGTTGACTTTTAGAATAGATTTGACGTCACGGACAACAATGCCGCCCTCTCCCATGTCACGTCCTGTCACACTATGTCGAACACTTGCGCATGGCGTAATTGTTTTCGTAATGACTCGTGAATCATTTCTTAATTTTTAAAAAACTGTGCAATATTTTAAAAAGTTGGCTACCAGAACCTCAAATGTCCATTTATATTTTAATAACCCCTATATTTTAGAAGATATTAACAAATAAAAAAAATATTTTTTTCTTTTAATTATTAAAGGGTCTAACGTTATTGAACATTAGAAGACATGTGACATCACATGCAGCATATATGCCATCTCTTTTATACAACAGAGACGCATACGAGTGTGTGTGTGTATGTATGATACGTCGGTTAGCTGCCTTATGTATTCTATGAAGTATTATATAACGAAAGTTGTCAAACAAAGAAAAATAATCTCAATTACTTATTTCTATTTATTTCTTGTAAAACAAGCGGCAAAACTGAAATTCAAATTTCAGTCATATGGCTATAACTTTGTAAACATTTGGATATTTAAAAAAATAAAAATGCCAATATTCATAACACGACCGCTAAGAAATGAGCTCACATCAGCTGCGAATATACTAATGAATTTTGTCTAAGGTAAGCTTAAATTTTTAATGTTTTTATCAAGTTGATATCAAATAAATGTAACATTGTTTATTATACAACTAAGTAAAACTTACAGCTGGTTTAATTCGGTTGGTAAATCACATTGCACACATAAAAACAGATTTATGAGTACGAATACGAGCTGTGCTTATATTTGCGTTGTGTTTGCCTGAAAATAAATGAACTCGTACAGTTAATAACACACCACAATTAAATTTTTGTGAAATATTATTTATGATGCGTTGTATTTTTTGTTTCATTGCATTGTATAAATGAGACATGGTAGGTTTGCCGTTTGGTGTTCCATGTTCGTTGTTTACCGCTTGCGTGATGAAATGCAACAATGTTACATATGTAGAATGAATTGTTGCCACAATTTATGGCGAAAAATTGTGCTCTCGCAGGTTTTAATAAAGATTTATTCTTTAATGAGAAAATACCCGTATTTATTAAAATGTCATGAATTCAGTAAATACATTGTACTCTCGGGTTGTTTAATGCCGTGTTCATGTTAGAATAGCTAAAGCGAATAACCTGCCGCTACTAGAGCGAAAACATTCATGTTCGTGTACGATTACAGAATATTCGCACAGTGAACGTTAATGAACTTGTGTCCTATGTCTTAATTTCTATAAAAGTGTACTATATATTGGTAAAGTGGGTTACTAGAACCTCAATTGTACAACTACTTTTCAATAACTCCTTATATGTTAGGAGATATTAACAATTAAAAAGGTCATTTTGTCCTTTTAATTATTAAAGGGATTCCACGTTGTACACATTCCAAGTGCATGTGACATCACAACCGCTGCCAACCTTACAGCTCATCAAAATATCAAATATTTACAGCTATTTTAAGGAACAATAAAATTTCAATATTATGTCTGCCGTAACAGGGTTAAATAAAATAAAAACATATTATTCTTTGACTTGAATTGAATATTTTGACTACCAACAGCTACAAAACATTACCACAACTGACCTACTCAACAAATAACTGACGTTAAAATGCATTTCACGTCATACAAATATGGCCGACCATTTCTAACGCTAAAACTACAATTCAAGTGTTTAATTGCTATATCTCCGTCAACATTTAGATATTTAATAAAATAGACACGCCAATACACATTTATTAACATCAATTGAACAATTGACCACTAAAAATGAGGACACTAGCCCATTTCTTTCTTTTGCAACAAGAACAATCATTTTAAATCAATAGAAAAACGCAATATTTCGTTGACATTTGGCAAATATTGACTTTCATTATTCACCTTAGAGTTTGTACTTTAGAATAAAATAAAAGTATGACAAATTTTCACAGAAATATTGCGGTTCTTTTTTTTATTGATTTAAAAAAGAAAAAAAGTTAATTGCGAATAAGAGGGGTTTACTGTAATGCGCTTGTATGCGTGTCTCTACGTTCGTGTGAACGTTACCGCGTGTTCTACATGTAAAATGCACTAACGGGACTAATAAGTCTAAAGTATTTTATTGTATTAATTATTAATATTAGCATTCATAATTATAGCTATTACTTCCCTATTACGCTAAAGTGTTCTTTGTTGACTCTAGAGCAAAAGTGGGTTTGTGACATTTTTTTCTATTAAACTTTTGCTTAATATGACAATTTATATTAAGTTAATGAATTATTCACTTTTAGTTTTGTAAAAGTTTTTGTATTTTTTATATAAATTTTGTTTTACTTGTTTTAAATTGTTTACTTATACAATAGGTGTAAATTATGTGTTTAGCTATAGTAAGAGAATAGCTTCAATAATTAATACTTATGTCCGCTAGGTGTTTAATTGATAATCTGGTTAATTAAATTGAAAATATGAAAAATTACTTTTAGAAAAATTTGTCCATGATTTTAAAGAAGTTTTGAAACAAGACAACATAAATAATTTACCATTAACATCGTTTAACATATATATATATATTAATATATATATCATAGTAATTTGTTTTCAAGTTTAGAATTCAATATTGAATGGATAATATATAGAATGCAGGCTGTCATCATAGGGATACACTCTGTAGTTACAATTGAACGTGTCTAGGAGTTTGTGATCTTCCTCGGAGAGTTTGAAGTCAAATATATTAATGTTACTTGCAATACGAGATTTCGACACTGACTTGGGAATCAGAACCACATCGTTTTCATACTGAAAATAATTAATTCATATGAAAGTAATCTATGGTTTTTATCAATTACGATAAAGACTTCTTCTTGATTAGAATCACTAATGTTAACTTACTAAATATCTCAGAATAACTTGTGAAGGTTCTTTATTATATTTCTCAGCAATTTTAATAACACCTTCATTTTCCATCGCATTTTTTGGTTTTCCTTCTTGCTGCCAATCAGGACGACTGAAAGGCGTGTGACCGACAATGACGATGTCCCTTTCTTCACAAAATTTTATCAACTTCTTTTGATTTATAATAGGGCTACATTCTACCTAAAAAGAAATATGATTTTGAAAAAGTTTCGTAAAGAAAGTTACCAGTTGCCAATTTACCTGATTGCAAACTGGTTTAATTTTTGCTGAGCTTAACAATCGGTCAATTTGTTCGCTATTAAAGTTGGAGACTCCAATACTCTTGGTTAATCCTAGCTCCACACATTTTTCCATTCCTTTCCATGTATCCAAGTAATCAGTATCTGTACATTCTATTTGACCATCTGCATCCAACGGGTCCAGCTCATCTCCTTCCTAAAATGAATGATAAACAACTAAAAATAATGTTCACCAGAATTGTATAAGATTCGAACGAATGGAAACGAATCGTATGAGAATCGTACAAGATTCGTACGAGATTTAGTAACATTATTTGTGGAAAGTTGGTAGAATAGGGAATGAAGAAAAAGGAAGAAAGTATTGAAGCGAGGATCAGGAAACGTGATATATATTATGGGTGGATCTAAGAGAAATGTGGAAAATTGAAGAAACATAAAGGAACTTCTGCTAGAAGAGAATGAGAGAGGAGATAGAAAGTGAGTGAGAGAGAAAGAGAGAGAGAGAAGAAGATGCATGGCGGAAATAAGAAGAAGGCAGAAAAAGGAGCGCTGTAGCGAAGCAAATAAAACGAAAACGAATACAGAAGAAGGACAAGAAAGAGTGACAGTAATAGAGAGAAATATTGTGGTTTTTGTTTTCTTTAGCTAAGTATAGTAGTTAAAAAGTAAGTAGTAAAAAATAAAGTGAAATGTAATCACAACAATGAAAGGTTTAATGGCAATAAATATTAAGAACAAATACTTTTAATATTTTATCAAATTAATAAATATATTTACCTTTACTGCTATTGGCGAATGAACCAGAAAGAGATCAATATATCCAAGACCAAGATTATCATTTGATTTCCTGCACATCTTCACAGCGGACTCTGGTAAGTGCGCATTATTCCAGAGCTGTATTCAAAATGTATCATTTATTATATAAAATATTTTTTGAAAATTTGATAATTTATATATGGTTTCTAAAACTCACCTTAGTTGTAATAAATAAGTCTTCTCTTTTTATGACTCCTTCTTTAATCTTTTGATTTAAAGCGTTTCCTAATTCGGCCTCATTTTCATAACAAAATGCAGTGTCGAAATGTCTGTATCCCGCGTCAACTGCATCCCAAACTGCTTGGTGAAAGTTTTCGCCTGCAAGCTGATAAAAAAATAATAATTAAAAGTTATGAAACTTCTGTTGACAATGAGTAATTGAGCAGTTTTAATATTAACATGTAATACGAGTATAATCACATGTATTTAACAAAGCTGTTAAAGAGGAGGTATTTTATAATTTTCAGGCGCTAAATTTTCTAATCATTCCAAACATTATTATTTTGTAATCTATATGTAAAACTTTTCGCCTATAATCTATTAAAAAATAATTATAGAACTTTTACAGATAAGGAAGAACAACAGTTATAAAATTATAAATAATAAATCTGATAACGAGGAAGTATTTTGATTCTGCAGGCGCCAATTTTAATATTCTCAAATGTATATACAGTTTGTATATGTATATTCGTAATTTCCTTATTAATTAGTAATGTTTAATGAAATATTTTATAATAGTTTCTCTTACATAAGTGCCCAATCCGACAACTGGAAGATGAGTTCCATTATTAAGCGTTACACATGGTGCTGCCATTGTTCTAATTTAAAAATACAATAATTACTATATAATCATATTAACTTTTTATGTAAGATATATTCTTATGCGGATGGAAAGAGGGACACAGATATTAAATGAAGAGGGAAAGCAGATAAAAATGGAGAAAGAGGTATAAATGAGGGGAGTAAAAATAGAAAAAGCTTAAATAGAAAAACTAAAGCATCGGAACTGTTTAGGTTAGTAACAGAAGAAGAAGAGGAAGAAAGGAAGGAGGGAGATACAAAAGGAAATAGAAAGAGACAGAGAAGAAGTAAAGTATGTGTAGAGGATAGAAAGAGGCGATACGAGAAGAGACTGTAGAATGTGTAAAAGAGTAGAAGACACGCGGAAACACATGAGGAGTGAATGTGAATTTAAGTGTAGATAGAGAAAAGAGGATGAGGAATTATTGAAAGGTGCAGGGAGGAGGAGGATGTGCGGGGTACGGAGACAACGAAATGAATGGGAACAGAATATAAGAAGTAAAGAATAGAAAAAGGAGAAGAAGTAAGAGGAGTCATTAGTTTTAAGTTTAAATAAAAAAGGAATGCAAATACAGATTATAATATCTTTAAGTTTAGTTAATATAAGAGTAAAGGAAGACAGACATTAAAAGAATAAATACATACACGCAAGTGACAAGATATATGCAATAATATAAATAAAATTAATTAATTGTTGCTTATAATTTATAGAAATACACGCACTGTAATATAAAAAGTATTTAAACAACAAGAAATAACAACTCAAAGTTTATCAACTGATATTACTTTAAATATAAAAGCAACATAGTAATGTTTTATCTTGCTTAGAAGAATTAACATATTTGCTGATAAATAAATTGTTATCTTGAAAGAGCGACCTTCGAACGAACAGCCGGTTATGTAGGTTTTAGAAAGTAAACACATTTTATTTATTGAGTATTTTATTCGAATTACATGTTATTACATTTGCAATAAAATTATTTTTATTGAAAATCATTAGTGCAATTATAAATGTTTAAGAAATGTATACAACAAGGCACAGTCCAGAAAGAAAACAACAGCAGTATTGTAAATATATATGATATCATAGGCTATAATTCAGAACTCGATATTAAACGGATAGTATTTATCATCCCTAGCATCGGAATATGGATATACTCTGAAGTTGCAGTTGAAACTATCCATAATCTTTTGATCTTCTTCTGAAAGCTTGAAATCAAAGATATTTATATTGCTTTCTATTCTGGATTTTGTTACAGACTTTGGAATTACCACGGCTCCATTTTGGTTCTAAAAAGAATGGTGTTTAATTAGTAGTATCCAAATTTAATGTAAGATATATAATTCTCGCTCATATCGTTCATATAAAATGGTATGGATTAAAAATGGCGAAATCACTTCACCCGTTAGAATCCAAACGACGATAAAAATTGATGCGAATTTACATAGTGTGGTATTTTACCAAATTTTTTACTGGGTTAGAATCTCCCTAATTTTCTTAGGAGGTTAAATAGGAGGGCAAATATCTCGCTTGGTAAAGTTTCGCTCAGATTCTGAAAGGTGAAGTGGTTTCCCCATTGAATTGAACGATTGAACGATTCACAGATGTTAAATAAATATGATTTAGAACAAAGACCAAATTATTTGCTGGGTTTTGAACTTATTTATTAACTCACCAAATATCGCAGCACAACCTGAGAAGGATCTTTATTATATTTCTTAGCAATTGCTATAACTTGTGGATTTTCCATAACATTTTCCGGTTTTCCCTCCTTTTTCATATCTGGACGGCTTAATGGAGTGTGTCCAACAATTACAATATCTCTTTCTTTGCAGAATCTAATCAATTTCTTTTGATTTAGAAAGGCACTGCATTCAACCTAAAGCAGAAAATATTTCTAGTGATGACCAATTATTCCAATGATGACCAAACCAGTAATTCTAGTTACAGTGATTATACAATGTATTCACCTGGTTACAAACCGGCTTAATCGTTGCTGCAGTTAGTAATCGATCGATTTGCTGGCTGTTGAAGTTAGATACTCCAATACTCCTTGTTAAACCTAATTTAACACATTGTTCCATTCCTTTCCACGTGTCCAAGTAGTCAATATCAGCCATTTCCGGTTTGCCATCTTTATCAACGGGAGATAAGTCATCTCCTTCCTTTTTGAATAGTAACATTTTTGATGATTCTTAATTAATTTTTTAATGGGCTTGTGTCCTATGTCTTAATTTCTATAAAAGTGTGCTATATATTGATAAAGTGGGTTCAATTATTTTTTAATAACACCTTATATGTTAAGAGATATTAACAATTAAAAAAGTAATTTTGTCTCTTTATTTATTAAAGGGATTCAACGTTGTACAACATTCCAAATGCATGTTACATCACAACCGCTAGTTACTATCTCTTTTATACAACAGCGCGTAAAAGAGATATATTCTTGATAGAACTCTGACACGTTTACAGGTTACAAAAATTACAGCTCATAAATCTCTGCTGTATCTATTTATATATCAAAATATCAAATATTATTTACAGCTATTTCAAGGAACAATAAAATTTCAAAAAACTTATTATTCTTTGACTTGACTTGATTATTTCGACTACCAACAGCTACAAAACATTATCACAGTACTGACCTAATCACTTAAAAGGTGGAAATACAAGACAGAGGACATTGAGGAAGTTGAAGAATTTAAATATCTGGGCTACACTTTTAAAAAGAATAATGGAGAAGAGGCGCATATAAGGGAGGTGGCAAAGAAGGCAGAGCAAGCAATGCGACGGGTATGGGGACTAGGGGAAAAGGTATTTGGGGGGGACATACAAAAGAGAATATGGATATACGAGAGACTGATAGCCAGTATGATGTCGTATGGAGCAGAGGTTTGGGGGTGGAAGGAACAAGAAAAGTTGGAAAGAATACAGGTAAGATATATGAAATGGGTTCTAGGGCTGGACAGGTGCACGCCAGGATACATGGTGATGGAGGAGCTAAAGAGGGACAAGATACGAATTAAAACAGGGGAAAGAGCGGTAAAATACGAGGAGAAATTGAACAGAGCGGAAAGCAAAATCTTAAAGAAAATAAGAGAGGATTACATAAAGAATGGGGGGAAAGGAGGTCCAAAAAAGAGAAAAGAATACTTTGAAAGGAATGGAATGGCGATCGAGGAGGCAGAGAGGAGAAGAGAAGGTGGCGCAAGTGTGGCAGAGGAGCTAAGGAGAAGGGATAAGGAGACACAACAGCAGGAGAGAATGGGAAAAATAGAAAAAAGTAACTACAATAAAAGATATAAGAGGTTATGGGAAAATAATGTGCCTCAGTACCTTATAGAAAAGGACATAAAACACATAAGAAGAACAGCAAGGTTTAGATTGGGAAATGAGGAAAAAGGAAACAGATACTGGGAAAAGAGTGAGGAAAGAAAGTGTAGAATGTGTGGAGCGGAGGACGAAACACTGGAGCACATTAAGTTTGAGTGTAAGGAAAAAGTAGCAAGCGAAAGGAATATTGGACAGCTATTAAAGGGAGGCAGTGAAGGAAAGAGGTGGATGGCGGAAATAGTAAGAAGAAAAGGAAAAACAGGAGAATAAATAATCTGGTGGAGAATAATAGAGAGGGTCAAAAGAAGAAGAAGCAGAAAGCACTTTTGGAAGTAGTAAAAGTCGAGAAGATTTTAAGTTTATTTTAAGTTTAGTTTTTAAGTTTGGAATGTATATAGGAATGAAATGTATTAGAAATATAATACTGTAGATTGTAAAGCCGAAAGGCATACACAATTAATATATAAATAAAAAATAAATAGTAAAATAGTACTGACCTAATCAACAAATGGCCGACCATTTCTAGCGCTAAAACTACAATTCAAGTGTTTAATTATTATATCTCCATCAACATTTAGATATTTAATAAAATAGACACTTATATGTACTTATATGTTACTAAATTATGAGGACACAAGCCCACTTACGGAAACATCAATATATTTACCTTAAATGCGAATGGCCAGTGAACTAAAAATAGATCAATGTAGTCAAGGCCAAGATTTTTAATGGATTCCTTACACATTTTAACTACTCCTTCTGGAGAATGATGATTGGACCAAAGCTAAAATTTTCTTAAATAAATATTCTATATAAACTAATATTAAATTAGTCATATTATTTGCTAACTTTAGAAGTGACGAATAATTCCTCGCGTTTGACAGCTCCTTCATTAATTTTTAGGTTAAGTGCTTTTCCTAGTTCAACTTCGTTTTCGTAATAATAGGCGGTGTCGAAATGCCGATATCCTGCATCGATTGCATCGCATATTGCTTGGTGAAATTTGTCATCTGCAAGCTGAGAAGATGCGATTAAGGTTTGTTAATTTACTTTGCTTAAACATGCAGCGGATATTAATTGATTTATGTATTTAATTTGTCGTTCTGGTCCAAATCGTTCGCTGCGTGATTAATATTTTTAACTCGCATCTGAAATTTTTATAAAAATAACGTCTCATTGATATTGTACTATTTTCAGTTATTTTGCTAATTTATTCATATTATGTATTTAATATTTATTCGTATTTAATATTTATTATGTGGTAACTTAAATATATTATTTCAATTATTCAACTCAGTGGCAACTCTAATTCCCATAAACCATTGCGCCAGTCTTGTGGAGTGGGAAGATTAAATTGACAACAGCGAGTGTATAGCTTAAATAAAAAAATGTAATTTTATATAAAAAAGTATTTTTCAAATCTTTAAAAGTGGTTGTGATTATAAATAAATATCTAAAGCTTGATTTGAACTATTTGTTTTAACTCTAAATAAATTTTTATTAACGTAAACAAGTGTTGTAAAAATGTGTAACATAACCCCAAACATTTAAATTCTATTTGACATTAACACTAGCTAATTGCTGCTAAATAACTATTTATCAAATAGAAAATTGTAATTGTGTTTGTTTAAAAGTATTTCACGGTTAATTAAAAACAATTAGTGCTTCCATAAAAGTGGTTTAGTGTTTTTAGAACGATTCAGGATCAGAAAGAAATGAAGAAGTTCTGCAATATTAAAGTTTGATGTACATTCAGGTTAGAAAGTTATTATGTATATTTTTATTATTGTTTATTACTATTTAAAAAAAGTTTATTGTTTTATAATGTTATTTATTTTATTATGTTATTGTTTATATTATTGTTTAAACGGTAAATTAAACGTGATGTAATATATATATTAGATTTTTTCAAGCAAGGACTCAAACCCGATTTTTTTCTATTCGTTTTGGTTCAGATCAATAATATTTATTTTACTTTGCTAAAAATATCAAAATTTCTGTAAATCGTTTGTACTAAGCCAGTTACTTGTATTTAAGTTTTATGTTACATAAGAAAAGTTAAAAGGTGTTATTTAAATTTAATTATTTAACGTTGGCCATTTATTTAGTGTGTTCTACACTATAACCAACCAAACCCAGAAAATTTATTGCGGGTTTTGTAATAAATTATAACGTAGATTCAGATTTGTTTCCAGAATGACATATTAGGAGTATTTGCAAATTTTCATAATTATATGTACTATATATTCATTTCCGATATTCCGTTCCTTATTTTCGTTATATTATAAATAAAAAAAATATTAAATACATTAAAGTACTTACATAGGTACCCAATCCAATAGTTGGCAATTGAATTCCGTTGTTAAGAGTTACGCAAGGAGCCGTCATGGTGGACCTGCTGTGTTGTAACGGGGACGTGTTATGCAAAACTGGCCGCAAAAACAAGTGGACTGATTACTGCCTGTGACTATCACTTTATATAATCGCGATATTTTATACATATACATATTTCTGTATCTATTACTAATACATGCCATCGCATTCACATCTGATAGTTTATAAAAATATATAACGCCTGATAAATATGCAATAAGAGTTGCTCAATATTATTTCATAAAATAATACTATTTTTACTTGGAAGTTTTAATTATATTATATTATATATATATTATATATATAATTTAATATAGATTTTATGATACTATTAATTTTACAAATTAGTTTATTAAACTAAAAAAATATAATTTTATAAGGAACAAAAGTGATTCGTAAAATGTTTCACGCATTTAAATCATATCTGTTCGATCACGACCGTTGCTCGCAAGACTCAGGAATAGGGCCCCTGATTATTGATTTAGTCGAATTATCGAACGGCAATGTACAAAAATTTTACGAAAACAACAAAGATTATTCATTCTAGATAAAAATGCTTATCATTAAAACATGTACTTTATAGTTTACGCATATTCTGAACAAATGCAGACAACAAAAATATCCGGAAAAGTATTTCGTCATTCCAACAAGAACAAAATAGAGTACAAAATTTAATTCAAGCATATCAACATTTATTACATTGCTTGAACCATAGAATCTTAAATTATTAATTTCAAACGAAAAGTTTAAGTTCATCTATACTATATAAATGAACTAAACATGCCACACAATTTGCTTCATGAATCTATCATAAATGAAGTAACTAAAAAACATATGATCTGCCAAAATAGCGCTTTATTTTAATATTCAGTTCAATCTTTACATTTCATAATATTTAAAAATTAGTTTTATTCAATTGTATGGAATATTGATGAAAAAGCAGTAGATTTGAAACCGTTTCAATATTCCAATTTAAAAGGAAAGTACTTGTGATCTGCGTGGTCATGAAGAGGACAGGTTCTAAAGTTGTTATTTAATTCGTCAATAACTTTACGATCTTCCTCCGTCATTTTGAAATCGAAAATATCAATATTGCTTGCAATACGAGATTTGGTGATGGATTTTGGAATAGGTATGACCCCATTTTCATGCTGAAACAGAAAGGAAATAGTTAGATAATCATAAGCATGCTACAAAACAATGAAAGGACAATGTTAGTGAAGATGTTCAGCAAATGAAATCAACCTAAAACCACGAGAAAAGCAATGAAGGACATAAAAAACGAGTGGACCAATAGATAATTAAGTAACCATTATAGAAGCCAATCATGGAACGGGTAATATTTGTGGGCTTTCAGTTCTTCGTTGTGCCAATAGAATCGATGAGGATTGTTGCTGAAAGTGTCCAGTACATCGATTTCCTCAGTGGTCAATTCAAAATCAAAGATATCAATATTTTGAACAATACGAGATTTTGTTATGGATTTTGGAATTGGGATTGTTCCTAGTTGACTCTGGAAATTGCAGTAGAAATATTTTTTTAGTTGGTTAATGGTTAGTAGAGGAATAGAATTAGAAAATGTTAAAAGATACGATTAGAAGGTTAAATACTAAAGCTAGAATCTTACCAAATATCTAAGAACAACTTGAGAAGGAGCTTTATTGTATTTCTTGGCAATGGCAATAACTCTTGGATCTTCAAATGCTGGTTTCGGTTTGCCTGGTTCGTCCACATCGGGTCGACTTAGTGGGGCGAATCCAATAATGAGAATTTCCCGTTCTTTACAAAATTGAATGAACTTCTTTTGATTCAGATAAGGACTGCATTCCACCTAAATAACAACATGTAAATATGATATCAACTGATAAAAAATTGAACTTGTAGGTCTTCAACAAAGACTTACCTGGTTGCAAACTGGTTTGATAGTAGCAACGCTTAAAACGCGGTCAACTTGCTCAGTGTTGAAATTAGACAACCCAATACTCTTCGTCAGACCAAGTTTGACACATTCCTCCATTCCTTTCCACGCGTCTAGGTAATCAACATCGGAAAACTGCAATTTTCCATCTGGACCCTTAGGTAGAAGCTCATCAGTTTCCTATTTTGTTAAAAACAAATTAGCTTAGGCATCTACATTTCCTGCGACTGTTTATATCTATCTTCCTTCTAATAATACCTTGTATGCAAATGGCCAATGCACCAGATACAAGTCTAGGTAGTCGATTCCTAAATTGGCCAACGATTTCTTGATGGTAGGCACAACAAGATGGGTGGAGTGGGTGTTGTTCCATAGTTTTGAGACTATGTACAAGTCTTCCCGTTTGACAACACCTTCATCAATTTTCTTCTTGATCGCTTGGCCAACTTCAGATTCATTGCCGTAGAAGAAGGCGCAGTCGAAATGACGATATCCTGCATCAATGGCATCTTCAACAGCTTGGCGAACTCTACCGATTTCTGAGTCCAGCTAAACATACATGCATAGTATTTCATTTAAATATATCAATTACTATTCAAATAGAGATAATAGTGAGTATACGACCACATTGTGATGGCGCTAATATATTATACAAATTTATGCATGTAGAGATTTCATTCTTCACTCACACAGGAACACTTTTTTTTGTAACTTGCGATTTTTTTCAGTAGGGTGTAGTCACATTAGCACACTTTATGAGAGGAAGTCGTATGTCACAAGTAGTCGGTTCAGTGTAAGAGAGGTCTTAATCATTATACCAGTAGTGTTTCAAAAATGAGCTCACAATTTTAATTTTTTGTTTTATTTTTATCGTGGATTATTAGTTTCATATACAGTAACAAACTAATTTAATCCAGCAATTTCATAATATTCATTCATTGAAAATATTTAAACATTTGTTTTAAATTCCTTTCTATTGTTATTGTTATGGTTCATTGTTAACAAATTCCATTGTAATTCCATAAACCATTGTAATATTTTATAGCAAACAAATTATAATTCAATTGAAAAGTAATCAGTTTATAATTACACATTCAATTTTAGTTGTAAAGTAGAAATGTATACACGGTAACTAATTCATCATCTGTTAAAATGAAAATTGAGGATTTAAGAGAGTTTAAGAGAGTGACGAAGTTACAAGTACCTAGTAAACATTTTGGAGTAAATTCTACTTAATTTCTATTACATATCATGAGTTTTTTGTCTGGAACGTGTTCGTTTTATATTCAGTCGTTCATAGGAAAGGCCCTTTTTATGAGCTACAGAGATCGCAACGACGGTTCACAGGTGAATTAAAAGCGGAGTTGGTTTATGATTTATTACCGGAGTTATAAACTTGATACTAGCAGGGGTATAAAACTTAATGGAATTTTAATTTTTAGAGTCTGTAAAATATAAATATTTAAATGAAGAAATAAATAGATGTAATCTTTAGTACGGATCGTGATTTTTTTAATGAATATTATTCATCTTCTACAATACTCGTTATATTAGTTTTTTACATTGTTTTGGTGATTCAAAAATCCACGATCGGCAGGTCTGCGTTAGGTTTAAAACCTCTGTCTTACCATCGCTAAATGCTATCTTCGTTTATATACATTCTATTCGGGGATTGAGGGAGATAGCGTCTGTCTATTACCATTAAAGAAATATTTGTTGAAAAAGGATAGCATATACTTTAAACTACTGTACTGAACGAAATATTATACAAGTATACAAGTGTAACGTTGAAAAATATATTTTACTTGTCTAACCGCATCTCGTTTCTCTCTCACTTTGGAATAAATGAGATGAAAGTGAACTTAAAAAAAATATATCCATATGGGAAAGAAACAGAAATACTTAATGAATTATGTTGGAAAAAGAAAGAATACTAGAAAGAATAACTAACACAAAATTTGTGACAGGTAGAGAACTTGTAAAGCGTTAGAATAGAATTGTACGAGTGACTCGAACTTCACCAAATAGGGCACTTCACCAAATTGTTTACTGGGTAGTAAGGTCCGAATAACGCTTGTCAAATCATTACTTTGCTTGAACGGTATTTTTTCTTATTAAAAAACAATTCTTTATTAAGACACAAAATTCAGATCTTAGAGCGTTATAAAAACCACTTTAATTCGTAAACTAATGGTCAGAATGACAAGAAATTTTTTCATATATCGTTTTAAGGTTGATACTATGTAAAACCATATGGATTTGACAATAGCGCGTACTTTGTGGGCGCTATTCCATATACACCCATTGCCAACATTGAAATTAAGATTTTTATTTACAATAAAATTCTTGTTTATATCTTTTTAATGGCGCTCTCTAACTTTAGACGATTTCTGATAAAATTAAATATGATGCCACAAATAAATCACAATAATTGATAATCGAGTCATATAAATACTACAAATTTTATCGAATTAATATAATAATATTATTTTGATATAAACTTAGTAGTATGTATGTTAGCATTCTCCTCCACGTAGTCTTCTTGTTGCTAATGCTATATAATCCTTGTTGCCTACTGCATCTAAATACTTTTTCTTGGAACGAAACATTAAAATGAAAGGGTCAGTCCACTGTAGATCATTACTTGCAAAAATATAATACCGGTAAAGAGATTGTTGTACAAATCTAATACAATACTATCAATAAAGATAAAAATGATCTTGTAAAATGATATTTAGCCTATCACCTTCTATTATACCTATATCACCTATAGTTATACTATTGATTAGAAAATGTGTATGTAGTTTTCTTTAACATAAATGGCGTTTTTCAGAAATCGATAACCATTGGGCCCCCTGAAATTTGTTAGCTTGGGGTCTTCTAACCTTAATGTTCCTCTACATATTATTTGCTTTTCTATAAAGCCTCTAAAATTTGTTTGAAATTAAAAAGAATTTCTAACAATTTTGTCACAATTTTTAATCCTGCTGTCAGCTTTAGTCTGATTATTTTTAAGTTTGCTTAAATTTATTTTCAAACCTTATTTTCTATAAAAATGGATTATAAAAAAACATTATTGAGATATTAAAAGTCAGAAAATTTGCACTGAAAATTTATTTAGGGTTTTCTTCAATTCAACTTACAAGTATTCTTTCTTACAAGTATTCTTATTCTTATTACAATTAAGCTTTCTAATTTTCTCAATCGATTGGTTGTAGTAACATAGGTTCCTCGTGTTTCTTCCCCTTGCTAAGTTGTTTACAATACCAGTTTGATCACCATCAAATAATGGAAGTTTTACCATCTCGGAAAAAATCCACGTGAAATTAACATCTATGACTTGATAATATCTCCCTTCATTTCCATGAAGAAGGACTACTCCTCCATCTTCTTCCTCTCGCTGTTCTGATGCGTTTGGTCCTGCAGGTTTTGTAACTGAGCAGCAGTTGAAGCAGTTACAATGTCGGGGCAGAAAATTATACTTACAAGGAAGAACTAAAAATCTCTCTGGATGATAGTAAAAGATGATATTCATAATATATTGATCAGACAATTTGATCCGTTGTCTCGTCATGAATTTTTTAGTAGAAATAACACGATCAGTCCAGTTAGATGATCTCATTCTAGTTAAATTCATTAACATTACTCCATCATTTAGCACGGTGTTAATCTTACTTCCATTAACTTTGTAGGATCCATTTTCTGGTTTCTCCACGACCATGCCAGCTAAATGGTGACTGTTAAAGTTTGATAATTTAGACCACAACAATTTAGGAGGTGCCAGGAATATCGTATCACTGTCCACATATAATACGGTATCGATATTTGGTAATAAATCAGGCAAAAATAACCTCAATGATGAACAGCGTTTGAAAAGGTTTCTCCAGTAACTTGAAGGAAATATTGGTTCGAGTATTGTGAAATAAAATGTCTGATTTCCTTTCGTTTGCCAAGAAGCCAATGTCTGAGAAAACGTTGGAACGTTAAACTTTTCTGTAAACACTATAAAGTGCAGCACAGAATTTGGCGAATACAAAATGGCGGACTTGATTGATGTTAGTGATTCTCTTGTTCTTTGATAACATCCGATGGACACGATGTAAATGACGTCACGTTGACTGGACACGAGGTATTCTTTAGATAGAGACTTTTTGATATCCATTAAAGTTTTTCTGTGATTCTTGATGCGGGGTATCAAATTTTTTACTTTTACATTTGGTAATAATTGTCCGTGTCGTTCCTGGTCAAGTTTTACCCAAATGAATAAAGCACATAATATAATTATAATAAAAGCTATTATCGAATATTTTATAGAAGTGACTGCTAATTTTTTAGACATATTGACAATTTAGACTACTCGCGCTACTGCGATTGTTTACTGGATTCAAATGTTTTACCGCGCAGGCCTCCTAAAATAATGAGATTTCTATTGAAACAATTATTGCCTGATTTTTAAGAATTAATTTTTAATTAGGTGCGGTCTGAAGACAATTCAGTCTACCATCTACAAGTCGCATTAATTTTGATAAATGAGTTATTGATATTTAATGATAATTGATTAATAATCAATAAGTGTGATCGCATTGTAATTAAATTAATTAACATTACTCCAGAATTTAGCCTAACGTTCCTGGATAAAGTTTTTCATAAATGTTGTACATTCCCTTTGTTGCATTCGCTAAAAATATGCCAGCTAAATGGTGACTGTTAAAGTTTGATAATTTAGACCACAACTATTTAGGAGGTGCCAGGAACATCGCATCACTGTCCACATATAATACGGTATCGATATTTGGTAATAAATCAGGCAAAAATAACCTCAATGATGCACAGCGTTTGAAAAGGTTTCTCCAGTAATTTGAAGGAAAGTTTGGTTCGAGTATCGTGAAATAAAATGTCTGATTTCCTTTTGTTTGCCAAGAAAACAATGTGTGAGAAAACGTTGGAAAATTATACTTATCCGTAAACACTATAAAGTGCAGCACAGAATTTGGTGAATACAAAATGGCGGACTTGATTGATGTTAATGACTCTTTCGTTCTTTGATAACATCCGACGGACAGGATATAAATGACGTCACGTTGACTGGCTACGAGGTATTTTTTAGGTAGTGACTTTCTCAACGAATTCATTGATTCCTGGCTGCGCATTATCAATGTGTGGTCACTTAAATTTACTTGTGATTGTCGCAGAGGAATCGCAAATTTTTTTGACAATATGTTTTATTACTATTTCGGTATAACAAAAGCATCAGATACGTGGAGAATAATCGCATTGGCGTTTGAAAGTTTCAATTTAATTTATTTTTAAAACAACTGATTTTTAAAAATTAATTTTCATTTAGGGACGTTCTTGAAGACAATTTTATCTATCTTTCAAAAAAAATCATAGAAATTTTGATAATCGAGTTACGTAATTATTTCACTTTTTATCGAACTTATGCAATAATATTGTTTTTATTTTTAATTAATAAATCGTGTCAATATTGATTATAAACTAATATTGAATTTGATAAGATTAGCTATTAGAAGTTCGATCATACGATCACCTTCTAACGTTTTATTTTATTTGTTATTATTAAGGCCGTGCCAGCCACTCTTTTTCCAGAGTAATATCATACTCCTTACATCTGTCTGCGACCGGTTTGGGACTCGAGTTGCAAACTAGTCGACCCGTGTGCGGACGGGCTAAGTGTTATAAAGGTAGTAAACAAAGAAGTAAAGTCGATTACTTTTATTCCACATTAAAATTTAGCGGTCAAGATTTGCACATTAAAAAAAGCCCATATATTTATTATTTTTGAGTTTGCTTAAATTTATTTTCAAATCTTATTTTCTATAAAAATGGATTATAAAAAACATTATTGAGATATTAAAAGTCAGCAAACTTGCACTGGAAATTTATTTAGGGTTTTCTTCAATTCAACTTACAAGTATTCTAATTAAGCTTTTTAATTTTCTCAATCGATTGGTTGTAGTAACATAGGGTCCTCGTGTTCCTTCCCCTTGCAAGGTTGTTTAAAATACCAGTTTGATCACCATCAAATAATGGAAGTTTTACCATCTCGGAAAAAATCCACGTGAAATTAACATCTATGACTTGATAATATCTCCCTTCATTTCCATGAAGAAGGACTACTCCTCCATCTTCTTCCTCTCGCTGTTCTGATGTTCTGACGTTAGCTCCTGCAGGTTTTGCAACTGAGCAGCAGTTGAAGCAGTTACAATGTCGGGGCAGAAAATTATACTTACAAGGAAGAACTAAAAGTCTCTCTGGATGATAGTAAAAGATGATATTGATAATATCTTGATCACTGTTGATCCGTTTTTTCGTCATGAGTTTTTTAGTGGAAATAACACGATCAATCCAGTTAAATAATCGCATTCTAGTTAAATTCATTAACATTACTCCAGCATTTAGCACGGTGTTAATCTTATTTCCATTAACTTTGTAGAATCCATTTTCTGGAATCTCCACGACCATGCTAGCTAAATGGTGACTGTTAAAGTTTGATAATTTAGACCACAACAAGTTAGGAGATGCCAGGAATATCGCATCACTGTCTGCGTATAATACGGTATCGATATTTGGTAATAAATCAGGCAAAAATAGTCTCAATGATGAACAGCGTTGGTAAAGATTTCTCCAGTAACTTGAAGGGAATTTTGGTTCGAGTATCGTGAAATAAAATGTCTGATTTCCTTTCGTTTGCCAAGAAGAGATTGTGTGAGAAAACGTTGGAAAGTTAGACTTTTCCGTAAACACTATAAAGTGTAGCACAGAATTTGGCGAATATAAAATGGCGGACTTGATTGATGTTAGTGATTCTCTTGTTCTTTCATAACATCCGACGGACACGATGTAAATGACGTCACGTTGACTGGCTACGAGGTATTCTTCAGGTAGAGACTTTTTGATATCCATTAAAGTTTTTACTTTTACATTTTGTAATGATTGTCCGTGTCGTCTCTGGTGAAGTTTTACCCAAATGAATGAAGCACATAATATAATTATAATAAATGCGATTATCCAAAATTTCATAGAAGTGACTGCTAATTTTTTAGACATATTGACAATTTGGACTACTCGCGCTACTGCGATTGTTTACTGGATTCAAATGTTTTACCGCGCAGGCCTCCTAAAGTAATGAGATTTCTTTTGAAACAATTATTGCCTGATTTTTAAGAATTAATTTTTAATTAGGTGCGGTCTGAAGACAATTCAGTCTACCATCTATAAGTCGCATTAATTTTGATAAATGAGTTATTGATATTTAATGATAATTGTTTAATAATAAATTAGTGTGATCGCATTGTAATTAAATTAATTAACATTACTCCAGAATTTAGCCTGACGTTCCTTGATCACGTTTTTCATTAATGTTGTACATTCCCTTTGTTGCATTCGCTAAAAATATGCCAGCTAAATGGTGACTGTTAAAGTTTGATAGTTTAGAGCACAACAATTTAGGAGGTGCCAGGAATATCGTATCACTGTCCACATATAATACGGTATCGATATTTGGTAATAAATCAGGCAAAAATTATTGAATTTTGTCATATTCAGTTGGCTTTGCTTATTAATTAGCTTTTGTTTTTGTGTTATTACATAAATAAAATTAAATTGCCTTCAGCACATGTATTTTTGCTATTCTTTTTATTTTATACATAAATAAAAAGATATAAAATACAATAGTTAGTTTTGTTGTCAGTTTTTGAAATTACAAAAGGTTTATAAAACAACAGAAAACGAACAAAACGAACGTTGACAAATAACCAATGTCTATTAGCAGAGATCTCAACCAAACCTAACCTAACCTAAAATAATATAAATTAAAAAATACTTACATAAGTTCCTAAGCCTAAAGCTGGTATTTCAAGACCGTTATTAAGTTTAATTTTAGGAGCTGCCATTTTACTTTTGCTGAGGAACACTTACTGAATACTGTGTACAATATTTTTGTATTTTTATACCCGAAACGCACTTGTTATCACAGATAACGCTTTGCTACTCAATGCATGACTCGGCCGACTGATCGTTTTCATACCCCTCTGCACACCGCTCAAAGCGTATCATAATAGTGATCAAACAGGATCCGTCATACTATTGAAATGACGACACAGATCGTTACTTACGCACTGTCAAGGTTATTACGAGTTAAATTTATCTGTGCGTCGTGATACATAGCGTGATAAACCCGGCAAGTTTGAACTTGTTTAAATTTGTTGTAATATAGTAGATTATCTTGTATAAGTGTATTATACACTCGTATTGATAAAATAGATTTGGTAGAAGTTATATTCATATTACTCCGGATGATAATAGATCATATGAAGGTAGTTTTAGAAGTTTCCAGACTTAGGCCGTCTGCACACGGGTCGACTGATTGCAAAGTCCCGCAACGAAGTTTCCAACGAAAACGAAAAACGAGCCATGTCGAGCCGTGTTTCGTGACTTTATAGAATTTTTAACAATGGTATAATAGGGGATTTTTCTGTGTCGTATTCTGAGGTATTTGTATGTATGTATGTATTTCAATACTCTTAAATAGTATTTGTGTACAAATCTGCTCATGATGTCACCATCAATAGCATGCAATGGAATTGCCCTACGACCGAGAAAAACAGTCGCTCAAAACCAGTTTATTTTTGTTCGTGCCATGTGTGTTCTCTCACTCGTATACATGTGCGTTCTCTCACTAACAACACAGTTGTATTCTCATTCGGTTCGGGCAGATTCGGGGCTCGCGTTTGCAATCAGTCGACCCATGTGCGGAGAGGCCTTAGTATCACTTAGCATGAAGAAGGCACTCTTTAAAAATATTCTGGAAATATAATTACGCATTCGTTGGAAGATACCCTTCATAATATCAGTCATATTAGATGCTCAACTGATGTTTAAAAGTTATTTGTGTCAGTCGATGTTAGAGTTTCTGTAAAGAGCCATTATCGCCTAAATCATCATGAATTGCCGCCGTGAAATTTTGGGCAACTGCTTTTGAAAGTGGTCGTACCAACTTGGTTGAAGATGAATGTTCCACACGGCAAAAACTACAGTACTGACAACATTAAAAAAATTGACCAAATGGTGCTATCTAGATGATCGTCAAATTAAGAGCCTGAGCTTCTTAAGAGAAGTTTAGTTCAGCTTCCATCATTACTTGCAAAAAGGTAATCTTCTTTGAAACAAATCTAATCATTGAATATCTGTTTTACTATTGCACAACTCACATATAGAATTGCTTTATCCAGATAACGGCAAAGTGATTGGTCGTACAAACACAATACAATACTATCGATGAAGATAAAAATGATCGTGTAAAATGATATTAAGCGTATCACGTTCATGTCACTGACATGCTCCAGACAAATGGCTCCTCCAGAATAGACCCTAGTTATCCTACTGATTAGAATATGTTATTATAAGAGTTACAATTACATTTAATTTAAATTGTTTCTGTAGAAAATCGATAATAATTGGGTCACATGATATTGGTTAGCTTAGGTCTGCAACCTTATTGTTTCTCAGGATATTAGTAGCTTTTCTATAATGTCTCTAAAGTTTATTTGGAAATACTTTTCTTTACAGAATCTTAAAAAGAATTTCCTGTGAACCTTGTCACATATTTAAATCCTGTTGTCACATTTTTTTTTCTTCAGTGACATAGCTAGAGCTTCAAATTGGTGATTTTTGAGTTTGCTTAAATTTATTTTCAAACCTTAATTTTTATAAAAATGGATTATGAAAAAATATTATTGAGAAATTAAAAGTCAGCAAACTTGCAACGAAAATTTATTTAGGGTTTTCTTTAATTCGACTTACATATATTCTAATTGAAGCTTATTAGATTTTTCAATTGATTTGTTGTAGTAACACAGGGTCCCTATGTTCCTTCCCCTTGCAAGGTTTTCTAAAATACCAGTTTGATCACCATCAAATAATGAAAGGTTTACCATATCAGAAAAAATCCACGTGAAATTAACATCTAAGATTCGATGAAATCTCCTTTCATTTCCATGAAGAATAATTACTCCATCTTCTTCCTCTCGCTGTTCTGATGCGTTAGGTCTTGCAGGTTTTGCAACTGAGCAGCAGTTGAAGCAGTTACAATGTCGATACAGAAAATTAAATTTACAAGGAAGAACTAACACTCTCTCTGGATGATAGTAAAAGATGATATTGATAATATCTTGATCACTGTTGATCCGTTTTTTCGGGTTGAGTTTATTAGTGGAAATAACACGATCAGTCCAGTTAAATGATCGCATTCTAGTTAAATTCATTAACATTACTCCAGCATTTAGCACGGTGTTAATCTTATTTCCATTAACTTTGTAGTATCTCTTTTCTGTGTATGCCACGACCATGCCAGCTAAATGGTGACTGTTAAAGCTTGACAATTTAGACCACAACAATTTAGGAGGTGCCAAAAACATCGCATCACTGTCTACATATAATACGGTATCGATATTTGGTAATAAATCAGGCAAAAATAGTCTCAATGATGAACAGCGTTGGTAAAGATTTCTCCAGTAATTAGAAGAGAATTTTGGTTCGAGTATCGTGAAATAAAATGTCTGATTTCCTTTTGTTTGCCAAGAAGACAATGTGTGAGAAAACGTTGGAAAATTAGACTTTTCTGTAAACACTATAAAGTGCAGCACAGAATTTGATGAATACAAAATGGCGGACTTGATTGATGTAAGTGACTCTTCCGTTCTTTTATAACATCCGACGGACACGATGTAAATGACGTCACGTTGACTGGCTACGAGGTATTCTTTAAGTAGTGATTTTTCAAATTCCACTGATTTATTTTTAACATTCTGGATGCGGAGTATCAAATTCTTTATATTATCATTTTGTAGTGATTGTTGGTGTCGTGCCTGATAAAGTTCTACCCAAATGAGTACAATACTTAATATAATAAAAGCGATTATCGTAAATACTATAAAAGTGACAGCTAATTTTATAGACATATTGACAATTTGGACTACGCGCGCTACTGCGATTGTTTACTGGATTCAAATGTTTTACCGCGCAGGCCTACTAAAGTAATGAGATTTCTTTAAAAACAATTATTTCCTGATTGTAAAAAAGTTTAGAAAATGAGATGTGGTCTGAATACAATTCTGTCCGGCATTAGGAAATCGCATCAATTTTGATAAATGAGTTAATGTTAATTAATAATAAGTAATTAATAATCAATTAGTTTATCAATTATCTAATATATAACCTAGCTGATGACGTCACAGTAATAAAATATAAAATGTATACCACATTATAAAAAAAGATTATATCTAAACGTATCAGCTACATAAATGCTACATTTTATACTTTGGCCTATGAAACGGTCAGTACAAAATTAATTCTTAGTACTCTGATTTTGTAATTTTTCAAGTGCGCCCGTTAACGTTAGCCGAGTGAAAGTATCGTATTTTCTAAATCAAGAATTAGAAGAAAAAGGGATTAGTTCATCTTCCATCCTTACTTGCAAAAAGGTAATCTCCTTTTAAACAAATGTAATCATTGAATATCTGTTTTACTATTGCACAACTCGCATAACTAACATGCTCCAGACAAATGGCTCCTCCAGAATATTCCCTAGTTATCCTACTGATTAGAATATGTTTTAGAAAATTGTAAGAGTTATAATTACATTTAGTTTAAATTGTTTTCGTAGCAAATCAATAATTATTGGGTCACATGATATTGGTTAGCTTAGGTCTTCAACCTTATTGTTTCTCAGGATAGCTTTTCTATAATATCTCTAAAGTTTATTTGGAAACACTTTTCTTTACAGAATCTTAAAAAGAATTTCTAGAGAACCTTGTCACGATTTTAAATTCCGCTGTCACATTGTAGCCTTAGCCTTAGCCTGGTGATTTTTGAGTTTGCCTAAATTTATTTTCAAACCTTAATTATTATAAAAATGGATTATGAAAAAATATTATTGAGAAATGAAAAATCAGCAAACTTGCATTGAAAATTTATTTAGAGTTTTGTTCTATTCGACTTACAAGTATTCTAATTAAAGCTTTTCTAATTAAAGCTTTTTTTAATTAAATTTCTCAACCCATTTGTTGTAGTAACACAGGGTCCCCATGTTCCTTCCCCTTGCAAGGTTTTTTAAAATACCAGTTTGATCACCATCAAATAATGAAAGTTTCACCATTTCGGCAAAAATCCACGTGAAATTAACATCTAAGAAGATTTGATGAAAACTCCTTCCAGTTCCATGAATAACAATTACTCCATCTTCTTCCTCTCGCTGTTCTGATGCGTTTGCTTCTGCAGGTTTTGCAACTGAGCAGCAGTTGAAACAGTTACAATGTCGGGGCAGAAAATTAAACTTACAAGGAAGAACTAAAACTCTCTCTGCATGATAGTAAAAGATAATATTGATAATTTCTTGATCAGTTGGTGCCTTTTTCATTTTAAGCGGTTTAGTGGAAATGGCATGATCAGTCCAGTTAAATGATCGCATTCTAGTTAAATTCATTAACATTACTCCAGAATTTAGGCCGCGGTTGTTTGGTTTATTGCCTTCACTGAAGTTATAGAATCCCTTAATAGCATTCTCCAAGACCATGCCAGCTAAATGGTGACTGTTAAAGCTTGATAATTTAGACCACAACAATTTAGGAGGTGCCAGGAATATCGTATCACTGTCCACATATAATACGGTATCAATATTTGGTAATAAATCAGGCAAAAATAGTCTCAATGATGCACAACGTTTGTAAAGATTTCTCCAGTAATTAGAAGGGAATTTTGGTTCGAGTATCGTGAAATAAAATGTCTGATTTCCTTTCGTTTGCCAAGAAGAGAATGTGTGAGAAAACGTTGGAAAATTAGACTTTTCCGTAAACACTATAAAGTGCAACACAGAATTTGATGAATACAAAATGGCGGACTTGATTGACGTTAGTGACTCTTCCGTTCTTTGATAACATCCGACGGACACGATGTAAATGACGTCACGTTGACTGGCTACGAGGTATTCTTTAAGTAGTGATTTTTCAAATTCCACTGACTTTTGTTTGACATTCTGGATGCGGAGTATGAAATTCTTTACATTTTCATTTTGTAGTGATTGTTCGTGTCGTCCCTGGTAAAGTTCTATCCAAATGAGTACAATAGATAATATAATAAAAGCGATTATCGTATATTTTATAAAAGCAACAGCTAATTTTTTAGACATATTGACAATTTGTACTACGCGCTACAGCGATTGTTTACTGGATTCAAATGTTTAACCGCTCAGGCCTCCTAAGGTAATAAGATTTCTTTTAAAACAATTATTGCCTGATTGTAAAGAAGTTTAGAAAATAAGATGTGGTCTGCGTTAGAAAATCGCATCAATTTTGATAAATGAGTTAATGCTAATTAATAATAAGTAATTAATAATCAATTAGTTTATCAATTATCTAATATATATCCTAGCTGATTACGTTACCGTAATAAAATATAAAATGTATACCACATTATAAAAAAAGATTATGTCTAAACGTATCAGCTACATAAATGCTACATTTTATACTTTGGCCTATGAAACGGTCCGTACAAAATTAATTCTTAGTACTCTGATTTTGTAATTTTTCAAGTGCGCCCGTTAACGTGAACCGAGTGAAAGTATCGTATTTTCTAAATCAAGAATTAGAAGAAAAAAGGATTAGTTCATCTTCCATCCTTACTTGCAAAAAGGTAATCTCCTTTTAAACAAATGTAATCATTGAATATCTGTTTTACTATTGCACAACTAACATAACTAACATGCTCCAGACAAATGGCTCCTCCAGAATATTCCCTAGTTATCCAATTGATTAGAATATGTTTTAGAAAATTGTAAAAGTTAAAAACATTTAGTTTAAATTGTTTATGTATATTGGTTAGCTTAGGTCTGCAACCTTATTGTTTCTCAGGATATTTGTAGCTTTTCTATAATGTCTCTAAAGTTTATTTGGAAATACTTTTCTTTACAGAATCTTAAAAAGAATTTCCTGTGAACCTTGTCACAATTTTAAATCCTGTTGTCACATTTTACTTTCTTCAGTGACATAGCTGGAGCCTTAGCCTGGTGATTTTTGAGTTTGCTTAAATTTATTTTCCAACATTAATTTTTATAAAAATGGATTATGAAAAAATATTATTGAGAAATTAAAAGTCAGCAAACTTGCAACGAAAATTTATTTATTTCTTTAATTCGACTTACATATATTCTAATTGAAGCTTATTAGATTTTTCAATTGATTTGTTGTAGTAACACAGGGTCCCTATGTTCCTTCCCCTTGCAAGGTTTTCTAAAATACCAGTTTGATCACCATCAAATAATGAAAGTTTTACCATCTCAGAAAAAATCCACGTGAAATTAACATTTTTTAAGATTCGATGAAAACTACTTGCATATCCATGAATAACAATTACTCCATCTTCTTCCTCTCGCTGTTCTGATGCGTTAGCTCCTGCAGGTTTTGCAACTGAGCAGCAGTTGAAGCAGTTACAATGTCGGGGTAGAAAATTAAACTTACAAGGAAGAACTAAAACTCTCTCTGGATGATAGTAAAAGATGATATTGATAATTTCTTGATCACTATTGATCTGTATTTTCGTTTTGAGTTTTTTAGTGGAAATAACACGATTAGTCCAGTTAAATGATCGCATTCTAGTTAAATTCATTAACATTACTCCAGAATTTAGCCCGCGGTTGTTTCGTGTATTGGCTTCACTGAAATTGTAGAATCCCTTAGCAGCATTCTCCAAGACCAAGCCAGCTAAATGGTGACTGTTAAAGCTTGATAATTTAGACCACAACAATTTAGGAGGTGCCAGGAATAAAGTATCACTGTCTACATATAATACGGTATCGATATTTGGTAATAAATCAGGCAAAAATAGTCTCAATGATGCACAGCGTTTGTAAAGGTTTCTCCAGTAACTTGAAGGGAATTTTGGTTCGAGTATCGTGAAATAAAATGTCTGATTTCCTTTCGTTTGCCAAGAAGAGATTGTGTTAGAAAACGTTTGAAAATTAGATTTTTCCGTAAACACTATAAAGTGCAGCACAGAATTTGATGAATACAAAATGGCGGACTTGATTGATGTTAGTGACTCTTCCGTTCTTTGATAACATCCGACGGCTACGATATAAATGACGTCACGTTGACTGGCTACGAGGTATTCTTCAAGTAGTGATTTTTCGAAATTCACTGATTTCTTTTTAACATTCTGGATGCGGAGTATGAAATTCTTTACATTTTCATTTTGTAGTGATTGTTGGTGTCGTGCCTGATAAAGTTCTACCCAAATGAGTACAATACTTAATATAATAAAAGAGATTATCGTAAATACTATAAAAGTGACAGCTAATTTTATAGACATATTGACAATTTGGACTACGCGCGCTACTGCGATTGTTTACTGGATTCAAATGTTTTACCGCGCAGGCCTACTAAAGTAAGGAGATTTCTTTTAAAACAATTATTTCCTGATTTTAAAGAAGTTTAGAAAATGAGATGTGGTCTGAATGCAATTCTGTCCGGCATTAGGAACTCGGATCAATTTTGATAAATGAGTTATTACTAATTAATGATAAGTAATTAATAATCAGTTAGTTTATTAATTATTAATGTTAATGTTAATTAGAGGCTATCTGTCTGTCCTTTATTTTAATTTACAACATTCGATTTATACACGACCAGTGGGCTGTGTTTGAGATAAATACTTTTTATGGATACAATTTAATCTTATTTTAATCTACCTAAATAGTTAATTTTTTTGGAATTTATGTAATAATATTATTTTGTTATGAACTTATCGGTGTTATAAACTTATGTTTGTTTTTAATTAATAAATAACGTGCATATTGATTAAAATCGTATTTTTTGATTTGATAAGATTAATGAGCTACTGAGAGTACTATAATCTGGCAGTATCTTCTAGTTTTATTAAGTATGGTTCTCCCGTTAACAGAGATAGTTGGGTCGTAGACTCTAAGATTAGTTTATACTTAGGTTCAGGTTTAAAGAAATAATTTTATTCTATGACTGACAAAAGAAATATCTAACCAAAAAATAATCAAATATACCAACTATATAACTAACAACTAAACAAACCGTACAATTAACAAATTTCAATTTTTACGAGTTATAACCTAGCTGATGACCTCGCAGTAATATAATATAAAATGTATACCAATTTATAAAAAAAATTTGTTAATGTCTAAACGTATCAGCTACATAAATGCTACATTTTATACTCTGGCCTATGAAACGGTCCGTACAAAATTAATTCTTAGTACTCTGATTTTGTAATTTTTCAAGTGTGCCCGTTAACGTGAACCGAGTAAAAGGACCGTATTTTCTAAATCAAGAATTAGAAGAAAAAGGGATTAGTTCATCTTCCATCCTTACTTGCAAAAAGGTAATCCTTTTAAACAAATCTAATCATTGAATATCTGTTTTACTATTGCACAACTCGCATAACTAACATGCTCCAGACAAATGGCTCCTCCAGAATATTCCCTAGTTATCCTACTGATTAGAATATGTTCTAAAAAATTGTAAGAGTTAAAAAAAATTACATTTAGTTTAAATTGTTTATGTATATTGGTTAGCTTAGGTCTTCAACCTTATTGTTTCTCAGGATATTAGTAGCTTTTCTATAATGTCTCTAAAGTTTATTTGGAAATATTTTTCTTTACAGAATCTTAAAAAGAATTTCTAGTGAACCTTGTCACAATTTTAAATCCTGTTGTCACGTTGTACATTCTTCAGTGACATAGCTGGAGCCTTAGCCTGGTGATTTTTGAGTTTGCTTAAATTTATTTTCAAACCTAAATTTTTATAAAAATGGATTATGAAAAAATATTATTGAGAAATTAAAAGTCAGCAAACTTGCAACGAAAATTTATTTAGGTTATTTTTTATTTCGACTTACAAGCATTCTAATTAAGCTTTATAAATTAATCAATCGATTTGTTGTAGTAACATAGGGTCCCCATGTCCCGCGCCCTTGCAAGGTTTTTTAAAATACCAGTTTGATCACCATCAAATAATGAAAGTTTCACCATTTCGGCAAAAATCCACGTGAAATTAACATCTAAGTTGATTCGATGAAAACTACTTGCATATCCATGAATAACAATTACTCCATCTTCTTCCTCTCGCTGTTCTGATGCGTTAGCTCCTGCAGGTTTTGCAACTGAGCAGCAGTTGAAGCAGTTACAATGTCGGGGCTGAAAATGAAACTTACAAGGAAGAACTAAAACTCTCTCTGGATGATAGTAAAAGATGATATTGATAATTTCTTGATCACTATTGATCCGTATTTTCGTTTTGAGTTTTTTAGTGGAAATAACACGATCAGTCCAGTTAAATGATCGCATTCTAGTTAAATTCATTAACATTACTCCAGAATTTAACCCGCGGTTGTTTCGTGTATTGGCTTCACTGAAATTGTAGAATCCCTTAGTAGCATTCTCCAAGACCAAGCCAGCTAAATGGTGACTGTTGAAGCTTGATAATTTAGACCACAACAATTTAGGAGGTGCCAGGAATATCGTATCACTGTCCACATATAATACGGTATCAATATTTGGTAATAAATCAGGCAAAAATAACCTCAATGATGCACAGCGTTTGAAAAGGTTTCTCCAGTAATTAGAAGGGAATTTTGGTTCGAGTATCGTGAAATAAAATGTCTGATTTCCTTTCGTTTGCCAAGAAGAGATTGTGTTAGAAAACGTTTGAAAATTAGACTTTTCTGTAAACACTATAAAGTGCAGCACAGAATTTGGAGAATACAAAATGGCGGACTTGATTGATGTTAGTGACTCTTCCGTACTTTTATAACATCCGACGGACACGATGTAAATGACGTCACGTTGACTGGCTATGAGGTATTCTTTAGGTAGAGACTTTTTGATATCCATTAAAGTTTTTCTGTCATTCTTGATGCGGAGTGTCAAATTCTTGACTTTTACATTTTGTAATGATTGCCCGTGTCGTCCCTGGTGAAGTATTACCCAAATGGATAAAGCACATAATATAATTATAATAAAAGCTATTATCGAAAATTTTATAGAAGTGACTGCTAATTTTTTAGACATATTGACAATTTGGACTACGCGCGCTACTGCGATTGTTCACTGGATTCAAATGTTTTACCGCGCAGGCCTCCTAAAATAATGAGATTTCTTTTAAAACAATTATTGCCTGATTTTTAAGAAACTTTTAATAATTAGATTCGGTCTGAAGACAATTATGTTTCTGTTGTAAATGAATGACAATAATTTTGAAAAATGTGGTACATAAATTTTCAGATTTTCTGAGTGTATTGTTATTTTAGAATAAATTCTGTTACCTGTAAATCTATTATTATTATAATTAGCATAAGATTTTCAGGTAGTAATAATTGATCATCGGCCGTTATTTTCATTTGGAATAACGATTAGAAATGTTTGTTAATGTTGAATAGCTATCTGGAAACAAGCGACTGCAACAGTAATGAGTTGCTCTCTTCGTATAGTAAAATAGCGATAGTTCTGATTTTAATAATTAAATTTAGAGTGCGTGTTATACGTAATTTGTTTCATTTCCTAGTAACACCAGCATTATGGTTGTTTATTTTAATATATACTACATTCGATTTATATTCGCAAGTGACGACTGTTTTTGGTGTGTGAATTGATATTCATTTCAAATTTTAATTCCATTTTTAAATTGAAATATTTAACTCGTTCTATATTAATTTTACATATAACAACAAATAATTTTTTATACAGACTGACTAAAAGAAATTATTTTTTTCAACAAAATATAAAAAATTTTCAATTTATTCGTAAGTTGACCAACTTTTTTTTCAAAATTTGGGAATTTTTTTTCGATTTGTAAATTAGGTACTAAAGTTAGCCCATGTACAAAATTTCAACTTTCCAGCACAATTTTTACTCTCGCTAATAAACCCGCCCCCAAATACAATTTTTTAATTTTGAATTTTTTTTTCTTAATATGACATTTAATTATTTCACAATCAAAAATTTGAGCTTTCTCAAAGTTTCCTGCCGGACCCCCCAAATTTCCCCGCGCCCCTTTTATAAATTTATAAATTTTGAAATATGTTCGCATTAAATAGCATAGTACACATGCAAAATTTCAATTTTCTATCTGTTACGAATTAAAAGATATACAGGAAAAAGTGATTATTTTTTTTCCTGTTTTTCCAAAATTACGGGTTTCCAGGAAATTCAAGGAAAAATCCAAAGGACGACAAAAGTCTTAGAATTTTTATCTCTACGAAATAGGAAATTTTCAAAAACATCGCCGGAGCCGTTTCCGTTTTAGAACCTCAAACTGGTGATTTTTGAGTATGCTTAAATTTATTTTCAAACCTTAATTTTTATAAAAATAGATTAGAAAAAATATTATTGAGAAATTAAAAGTCAGCAAACTTGCAACGAAAATTTATTTAGGTTATTTTTTATTTCGAGTTACATGCATTCTAATTAAGCTTTTTAAATTTTTAAATCGATTTGTTGTAGTAACATAGGGTCCCCATGTCCCTTCCCCTCGCAAGTTTTTTTAAAATACCACTTTGATCACCATCAAATAATGTAAGTTTTACCATCTCGGAAAAAATCCACTTGAAATTAACATTTAAGATTCGATGAAACCTCCTTCCACAACCATGAAGAACAATTACTCCATCTTCTTCCTCTCGCTGTTCTGATGCATTAGCTCCTGCAGGTTTTGCAACTGAGCAGCAGTTGAAGCAGTTACAATGTCGGTGCACAAAATTAAACTTACAAGGAAGAACTAAAACTCTCTCTGGATGATAGTAAAAGATAATATTGATAATTTCTTGATCACTGTGGATCCGTTTTTTCATTTTATGCGGTTTAGTGGAAATGGCATGATCAGTCCAGTTAAATGATCTCATCCTAGTTAAATTCATTAACATTACTCCAGAATTTAGCCCGCGGTTGTTTGGTTCATTGCCTACACTGAAGTTATAGAATCCCTCTGTAGCATTCTCCAAGACCATGGTGACTAAATGGTAACTGTTAAAGTTTGATAATTTAGACCACAACAATTTAGGAGGTGCCAGGAATATCGTATCACTGTCTACATACAAAACGGTATCGATATTTGGTAATAAATCAGGCAAAAATAGTCTCAATGATGCACAGCGTTTGAAAAGGTTGCTCCAGTAACTTGAAGGGAATTTTGGTTCAAGTAGCGTGAAATAAAATGTCTGATTTCCTTTCGTTTGCCAAGAAGACAATATTTGAAAAAACGTTGGAAAATTAGACTTTTCCGTAAACACTATAAAGTGCAGCACAGAATTTGGAGAATACAAAATGGCGGATTTGATTGATGTTAGTGACTCTTCCGTACTTTTATAACATCCGACGGACACGATGTAAATGACGTCACGTTGACTGGCTATGAGGTATTCTTTAGGTAGAGACTTTTTGATATCCATTAAAGTTTTTCTGTCATTCTTGATGCGGAGTGTCAAATTCTTGACTTTTACATTTTGTAATGATTGCCCGTGTCGTCCCTGGTGAAGTATTACCCAAATGGATAAAGCACATAATATAATTATAATAAAAGCTATTATCGAAAATTTTATAGAAGTGACTGCTAATTTTTTAGACATATTGACAATTTGGACTACGCGCGCTACTGCGATTGTTCACTGGATTCAAATGTTTTACCGCGCAGGCCTCCTAAAATAATGAGATTTCTTTTAAAACAATTATTGCCTGATTTTTAAGAAATTTTTAATAATTAGATGCGGTCGGGAGACGATACTGTCTGCCTTTAGGAACTCGCATCAATTTTGATAAATGAGTTATTACTAATTATTGATAAGTGATTAATAATCAATTAGTTTATCAATTATTAATGTTAATGTTAATTAGAGGCTATCTGTATGTCGTTTATTTTAATCTACCTAAATAGTTAATTTTTTTGCAATTTATGTAATAACATTATTTTGTTATGAACTTATCGGTTATGTTTGTTTTTAATTAATAAATAACGTGCATATTGATTAAAATCGTATTTTTTGATTTGATAAGATTAAATGAGATACTGCGAGTACTATAATCTTGCAGTATCTTCTAGTTTTATTAAGTATGGTTCTGCCGTTAACAGAGATAGTTGGGTCGTAGACTCTAACATTAGTTTATACTTAGGTTCAGGTTTAAAGAAATACATTTATTCTATGACTGACGAAAGAAATATCTAACCAAAAAATAAACAATTATACCAACTCTATAACAAACAACTCAACAAAGCGCACCATTATTATATTTATCCGTACATTGGGAGCAGCTAGCAGCAAAGCCGCGATTGCGGTTGTGCGTTTAGTCACCCGTCCAGCATATTCTCCAGATTTAACTCCCCTGCGACTATTTCCACTTTCCAAAATTAAAAAAGTAAAAAATTTGGTCTAACATAGAGGTCATCACTGAAACAAACCATATTTTGAGAGTCTTGATTTGCTATTATTTGGAAGGAATTAAAAAATTTGAGAAAACGCTTCTCAACTACCCTCATATATATAAGAGTATGCAAAAAAGTAGCACATCTCTGGTCTGTACTAATAACAGTATATATTTGCAATCAATCAATATTATTAATTCACTTGAGGTGTTATTTCCACATCAATGGCGATGCATATAGAATTAATTGATATGAACACAGTGTATTAGCATCATAAAAGCATGGCACTATTATCTAAGTTAATTAAATTAAAACAATAACCTGTCGGTAATGGACGTCAGTGTCAATTAAGACATCTGTTGACCCCGACGTCGGCGTCGTCATGTCATTATGATGCCATCCATTACAGACGTATGTCTCTTAAAGATATTGATGAATGTCTACCCGTATTATATATATAATCTCTGTATATTAAACTCTTCTGCAACGCGGTTAATATATTACAAGCCGATTCTCCAATAGTCAGTTAAACTACAGTTGTGAACCAAGGTTTGTAATATGTAGTGTTTGTGATTAATGACATACTTTGATATGTCATATATCATATATATTTTATATGTATACTTTGATAAATTTCTAAAAACAATTGAGAACAATTGAGAACAATATAGACGTTGTAAGATATAATGCATTAATAGAAAATGGTGTATTTATTTCATTATTAAAATTATAATACAATAAAGTAATATTCAAATGTGCTACATAATAAAACACAGCTATTGAAAAAACGTAACGTTAATAAGTGTAAAATGAGAAAAGGAAGGAGCGGGGGGGGGGGGGTAATGTTTTCTTATACAATCGACCAACTATTGAAAGATTGCACATAATTAAAAATTGCTTCTAAAAATTCTGGAAATAATTGTTTTAAAAACAAAATCACAATTCTTTCGGAAGCCTGTGCGATAAAACATTTGAATCAGTAACGCGCGTAGTCCAAATTTTCAATATGTCTAGAAAAATAGCATTTATAAAATTTACGGTAATCGCTTTTATTTTATTATGTGCTTTATTTATTTGGGTACAACTTCACCAGGTACGACACCGACAATCATTACAAAATGTAAAAGTAAAGAATTTGACACTCCGCATCGAGAATGAAAAAAAAACTTTAATGGATATCAAAAAGTCTCTACCTAAAGAATACCTCATAGCCAGTCAACGTGACGTCATTTACATCGTGTCCGTCGGATGTTATAAAAGTACGGAAGAGTCACTAACATCAATCAAGTCCGCCATTTTGTATTCTCCAAATTCTGTGCTGCACTTTATAGTGTTTACAGAAAAGTCTAATTTTCCAACGTTTTCTCACACATTGTTTTCTTGGCAAACAAAAGGAAATCAGACATTTTATTTCACGATACTCGAACCAAACTTTCCTTCAAATTACTGGAGAGACCTTTTCAAACGCTGTTCATCATTGAGACTATTTTTGCCTGATTTATTACCAAATATCGATACCGTTTTGTATGTAGACAGTGATACGATATTCCTGGCACCTCCTAAATTGTTGTGGTCTAAATTATCAAACTTTAACAGTTACCATTTAGCTGGCATGGTCGTGGCATACACAGAAAAGAGATACTACAAAGTTAATGGAAATAAGATTAACACCGTGCTAAATGCTGGAGTAATGTTAATGAATTTAACTAGAATGCGATCATTTAACTGGACTGATCGTGTTATTTTCACTAATAAATTCATGCCGAAAAAACGGATCAACAGTGATCAAGACATTATCAATATCATCTTTTACTATCACCCAGAGAAAGTTATAGTTCTTCCTTGTAAGTTTAATTTTCTGCCCCGACATTGTAACTGCTTGAACTGCAGCTCAGTTGCCAAACCTGCAGGAGCTAACGCATCAGAACAGCGAGAGGAAGAAGATGGAGGAGTAGTCCTTCTTCATGGAAATGAAGGGAGATTTCATCGAATCTTAAATGTTAATTTTACGTGGATTTTTTCCGAGATGGTAAACCTTACATTATTTGATGGTAATCAAACTGGTATTTTAAACAACCTTGCGAGGGGGCGGGACATGGGAACCCTATGTTACTACAACAAATGGATTGAATGATTTAAAAAACATAATTAGAATACTTGTAAGTCGAAATGAACATTAACTTAAATAAAATTTCCGGTGCAAGTTTGTTGACTTTTAATTTCTCTCTTTAATATTTTTTCATAATCCATTTTTATAAAAAATAAGTTTTGAAAATAAATTTAAACAAACTCAAAAATCACCAGGCTAAGGCTCCAGCTATGTCACTGAAGAAAGTAAAATGTGACAACAGGATTTAAATATGTGACAAGGTTCACTAGTAAAAACGGTTTTATAAGCCAACGTATAAAATGTAGCATTTATGTAGCTGATACGTTTAGACATAAATAATCATTTTTTATAAATTGGTATATATTTTAATAACTGGCAAAAAGTGAAATATGTTAATGGTACGCTTTGTTGAGTTGTTTGTTGTACAGTTGGTATATTTGATATTTTTTGGTTAGATATTTCTTTTGTCAGTCATAGAATAAATTTATTTCTTTAAACCTGAACCTATGTATAAACTAATCTTAGAGTCTACGACCCAACTATCCTTGTTAACGGGAGCACCATACTTAATAAAACTAGAAGGTACTGCAAGATTATAGTACTCGCAGTAGCTCATTAATTTTATCAAATCAAAAAATACGATTTTAATTAATATGCACGTTAGTTATTAATTAAAAACAAACATAAGTTTATAACAAAATAATGTTATTACATAAATTCCATAAAAATTAACTATTTATGTAGATTAAAATAAACGACAGACAGATAGCCTCTAATTAACATTAACAATAATAATTGATAAACTAATTGATTATTAATTAGCAATAACTCATTTATCAAAATTGATGCGATTTCTTAATGGCAAACAGAATTGTCTTCAGATCGCACCTAATTATTAAAAATCAGAAAATAATTGTTTTAAAAGAAATCTCATCACTTTAGGAGGCCTGCGCGGTAAAACATTTGAATCCAGTAAACAATCGCAGTAGCACGCGTATTCCAAATTGTTAATATGTCTAAAAAAATAGCATTTATAAAATTTACGGTAATCGCTTTTATTTTATTATGTGCTTTATTCATTTGGGTAAAATTTCACCACGGACGACACCAACAATCACTACAAAATGTAAAAGTAAAGAATTTGACAATCCGCATCGAGAATGAAAGAAAAACTTTAATGGATATCAAAACGTCTCTACCTAAAGAATACCTCGTGTCCAGTCAACGTGACGTCATTTACATCGTGTCTGTCGGATGTTATCAAAGAACGGAAGAGTCACTAACATCAATCAAGTCCGCCATTTTGTATTCTCCAAATTCTGTGCTGCACTTTATAGTGTTTACGGAAAAATCTAATTTTCCAACGTTTTCTCACACATTGTTTTCTTGGCAAACAAAAGGAAATCAGACATTTCATTTCACGATACTTGAACCAAACTTTCCTTCAAATTATTGGAGAAACCTTTTCAAACGCTGTGCATCATTGAGGTTATTTTTACCTGATTTATTACCAAATATCGATACCGTATTATATGTAGACAGTGATACGTTATTCCTGGCACCTCCTAAATTGTTGTGGTCTAAATTATCAAGCTTCAACAGTCACCATTTAGCTAGCATGGTCTTGGAGAATGCTACAGAGGGATTGTACAACTTTAGTGTAAAATATTCCGATCACAACTGCGGCCTAAATTCTGGAGTAATGTTAATGAATTTAACTAGAATGCGATCATTTAACTGGACTAATCGTGTTCTTTCCATTAAAAATCTCAGAAAGGAAAAGGTGATCAAAATGTTATCAATATCATCTTTTACTATCATCCAGAGAGAGTGTTAGTTCTTCCTTGTAAGTTCAATTTTTTGCACCGACATTGTAACTGCTTGAACTGCTGCTCAGTTGCAAAACCTGCTAGGAGCTAACGCATCAGAACAGCGAGAGGAAGAAGATGGAGTAATTGTTCTTCATGGAAATGAAGGGAGATTTCATCGAATCTTAAATGTTAATTTCACGTGGATTTTTTTTGAGATGGTAAACCTTACATTATTTGATGGTAATCAAACTGGTATTTTAAACAACCTTGCGAGGGGAAGGGACATGGGGACCCTATGTTACTACAACAAATCGATTGATTAATTTAAAAAACCTAATTAGAATTCATGTAAGTCAAAATGAATATTAACCTAAATAATTTTTCGTTGCAAGTTTGTTGACTTTTAATTTCTCTCTTTAATATTTTTTCATAATCCATTTTTATAAGAATTAAGATTTGAAAATAAATTTAAACAAACTCAAAAATCACCAGGCTAAGGCTCCAGCTATGTCACTGAAGAAAGTGCAATGTGATGAGCAGGATTTAAATATGTGACAAGGTTCACTAGTAAAAACGGTTTTATAAGCCAACGTATAAAATGTAGCATTTATGTAGCTGATACGTTTAGACATAAATAATCATTTTTTATAAATTGGTATATATTTTAATAACTGGCAAAAAGTGAAATATGTTAATGGTGCGCTTTGTTGAGTTGTTTGTTGTACAGTTGGTATATTTGATTATTTTTTGGTTAGATATTTCTTTTGTCAGTCATAGAATAATATTATTTCTTTAAATCTGAACCTAAGTATAAACTAATCTTAGAGTCTACGACCCAACTATCTCTGTTAACGGGAGAACCATACTTAATAAAACTAGAAGATACTGCAAGATTATAGTACTCGCAGTAGCTCATCTTATCAAATCAAAAAATACGATTTTAATCAATATGCACGTTATTTATTAATTAAAAACAAACATAACCGATAAGTTTATAACAAAATAATGTTATTACATAAATTCCAAAAAAATTAACTATTTAGGTAGATTAAAATAAGATTAAATTGTATCCATAAAAAGTATTTATCTCAAACAGAGCCCACTGGCCGTGTATAAATCAAATGTTGTTTATTAAAATAAAGGACAGACAGATAGCCTCTAATTAACATTAACATTTATAATTGATAAACTAATTGATTATTAATTAGCAATAACTCATTTATCAAAATTGATGCGATTTCCTAATGGCAAACAGAATTGTCTTCAGACCGCACCTAATTATTAAAAATTTCTTAAAAATCAGAAAATAATTGTTTTAAAAGAAATCTCATCACTTTAGGAGGCCTGCGCGGTAAAACATTTGAATCCAGTAAACAATCGCAGTAGCGCGCGTAGTCCAAATGGGATTGTGTCCTATGTCTTAATTTCTATAACAGTGTACTATATATTGATAATGTGGGTTACTAGAACCTCAAATGTTCAATTATTTTTTAATAACTCCTTATATGTTAAGAGATATTAACAATTAAAAAAGCCATTTTGTCTCTTTAGTTATTAAAGGGATTCAACGTTGTACACATTCCAAGTGCATGTGACATCACAATTCTTGTGTAAGGTTACCAACCTTACAGCTCATAAATCTCTGCTATATGTATTTATATATCAAAATATCAAATATTATTTACAGCTATTTCGGGGAACAATCAAATTTCAATATTATGTCTACCTTAGCAGGGTTAAATAAAATAAAAACTTATTATTCCTTGATTTGACTTGATTATTTGACTACCAACAGCTACAAAACATTACCACAGCACTGCCCTACTCAACAAATAACTGACGTTAAAATGCATTTCACGTCATACAAATATGGCCGACTATTTCTAGCGCTAAAACTACATTTATAACTTTTAATTGCTATATCTTCGTCAATATTTAGATATTTAATAAAATAGACACACCAATACACATTTATTAACATCAATTTCAATAAACAATTGAAAAATCGACCACTAAAAAATGAGGACACAAGCCCATTGTCAATATGTCTAAAAAATTAGCAGTCATATAGATATATAACATTTGTAATAATATATTTTGGAGTACATAGGCCGAACTTTGGCCTGTTCTAATAGCAATATGTATTTATCATAAATAATATTTTAATTAATGACAGTAATAATAATAATATTAATGTAAATGGTAAAAATATGATTAAAAAAGAATATGTTTTCTGTTACCCGCACTCACGAGTTGTAATATTAACATGGCCAACAGAAAATAAGAGTGGAAGGGTAGTTACCCTTTCCAGTGAATATGCTGAATGCTCTCTCTAGAAACTCTCAACACCACTGGACTCTCATACATCACTTGAACGATAAAAAGAGAAATGTGAAACAAATTAGCGAAACTCAGTTCAAGAGGATATGTACAAACGAACGCTAAGCCACCCCACACAGCCCTGTACCCACTCCCTTGTTCATTCGAGAGATTTAAAAACAAAAAGAAATTTATATACATGTAAAATGTACTAACATGTATATTTATATGCGTTTGTGTGAAATGAATCTAATGAGAAGTATTATACGATTCCTTTATTACAAGTGCGTCATATACAAAAGTTGCATACGTATCAAGCATTAATAAAACGTGAATATTTGATTTAGTGCCACTTATCAATTCTCAGTGAAACTCCAATTAATCTCTATTCCCACTCACTGTTTTTAGTTTTAATTTAAAATTCTAACCTTAAATGTATTTTTGTTAATAGAAATTTTAACATTCTGTTTTATACAAATTTCATTGCAAGGCAGAGCATTGCCTTACTGAGTTATATTGTTACATTGTCTAGTTACAGGCATCTGCTGCTGTCTATAGTATAGTAATATATTAAGGTAGGTTAACCAAATAACGCCCTCCTAAGGGTTTTTTATTTATTATTTCAAAAAAGATTACCAGTGGAATGAAAACTACGAATATTTTTAATAAAGCATACATATTTCTATTAGAGAATCGAGATTGGCTTAACAAAATTGCTAAATTTATGTTAAAAATAAAAAAAACTATGTCAATGTGTGTTATTAGGCAGCATTGATTCAAATAACGCCCGGACTAAAATAATCAAAGAAATATCATTAAATGAAAGCCATTTCCAAAAGAAATCGAAGGAATAAATATTTTCATTAAATATAATCAGTTGCAGCCTCTAGGACAATTGAAATATATATTTATCCTTTTTGCCATACACACACATAATTCCTGATACTTAGACATGGTACACAGCCATGGTGCACGGCTCTTGTCGGACTCAGCATTTGAGCCTGGATATTTCGGGATGCCTTTTCAAAAATTATTTTAACTACTTTCGGCAAGCCATTTCGTTTTCACTATTAAACTGCCCACTATTGGCTCTATATGTTCCTATATTTATGCTAAATAATTACAGGTGGGCGTTATTAGGGCCCGGGCGTTATTTGGGTGACCAACCTTATAATAAAAATGTATTTTTTGAAAAAAAGACTTTTATATTCTGTTATATAGAAATTTTCTTCTGTTTGAAAGCTGTGGCTTATTGTCATAGATATAATAACCTCCTAAAAGGAATGGACTATAAATAAAGTTTACTATAATGTAGATTCTAGATACATTTGAAATAGAAGTTCATCAGACAGATATCTGTTATAAATATCTGATTGATCACGTGGAATTAGAACAACCAGAACCTGATTATGTAATTATTCAATAAACGCTAGTTTCTGTCCATAAGTAGACATTTTAGATACGTTTGATAATGCAGAGTTGTTCTAAAAGCAATTATGAAAGCACGAATTCATAATCAGCAAAATTATAGCAAATCTGACAACTTTACAAATTTGATAAATCTAAAATAAATCTGTCCGGCTTGTGGTTGGTGGTTTATCAATCATTTTGACAACATGTTTTTGATACAAGAGAAGTTCATTTTGCTTGTTGGGAATTTTCACCAATAGATATTGACATTTGTGAAATTTTAAATCTAATTTAATTGCTATTAGTTAAATTAGTTATATTTTATTTAGGTATATACGACTATCCGCAGTCAGTAAACATAATTAAGATGACACAGTGGCCAAGAGTGGTGGTCTTTAACGCCAGATTCTGTGTCTTTAGGAGTTGGACCAGCACTATGTTTTCTCGCTGTAATAAATGTCTTTGTCAGTGTTGTAGCCAACATTGCTTACCACCGCCTTATCAGGACGTGTGTCATGCCTGACAATAACTTACTACCGTCTCACAATACCTAGCGAAAAATTATACCCAAAGTAGGTTATCAGTGATTGGACTCAGGTCCATATTGTGTAACTTTTTTCCGACGTTCCATTCAATATTATACAGTAGTATTTCAAACAAAGTTAAGGTACTAATAATACCGCCTAATGTTTCTCACGTTGTTAAAAAAGTTATAAATTAAGGCTCAGTAAACAATTGGGTGAACTATCTTGTTTTATAACGTTTCAACTTATAACTTCAACTTTATCTTCATTTGTATTCCGACAGGTGGAGGTGTTTCCCAATTATTGCCTTCATATAAAACTTCAGAAAGAAACTTAACTGTAAACGAACTCTTTCATGACAAAAATATCATACGCATCTTCAATATGATGGTAAATTTGCATCTATCTATCTCTCTCTAACTCATTATTTCATATTCAATCCTTAACGTACATATAGCAGGTATTAAGACATTCCTTTTGACCATCTTAGATTTAAAAATGGTTTACAGAGTTTGAATTACATATAAGACGAGGATCGTGATTTCGTTTAGGACCAAAGGAGGGTCATATAATAATGTTTAGGATGAGACGAGGTTTACTTTACCCTATTTAGTATGAAAAGAGGAGTAAAAATCCTTTTTAGGATCAGGATAGGTCTAAAATTTCGACTCGAGAAGTGACTCCAAAATGTTTATATCATAAAGGAACAAATATCAATGAATGTAAAATAAATGAAATTATTTTCGGCAATTATTATAAAAGGCAGTAATGTGAGATTTTTGCCATACCTCGAAAAAATCCTAAATGCAGCGCTGACTGAAGGCTTATTTTATCAGAACTTCATATGAGGCTAGCTGCTATCTACAATCAGATAGTACGCCCTTGGCTAGAGGGGTTAAAATAAATTCCGTGCCCACTAATTACTGACAAATTACACTATAATGAATGAAAAATGGCAAATTAATACTAGATACAATCCTGTTGACAAATTCCGACGCTCATCATCGCATATAGTATTTACACATAAAAATATTATACGTAAGCTTAGTAAAATAAAACTTCTTATGTAATTAAAAATGTAACAAACTTCAACTTTTTTAATGTTCGTTTGTTTAAGTTAAAAAATCAAGAAGTTGGCCGCCGTACCAAACAGCGCCATAACGTTTCGTTAATATCCAATGAAAAAGTTTAAAGAAAAAATATATTGTAATTTATTTGTAATCAAATTTATTTGTTTGTTTAATTTAATTGTTGATATTAACGATGGTTCGGCTAACGATAAATGGAAAGTAGAAATTGAGAAGGAAAACTGGAATAATGGGGCGTGTTTGAAACTTTTATGCTTACTTGTTCATTGTTGATTACTTTAGATTTACATATAAACTAAATATTTGTTTTTATTTTTTATAAGAAAGTTAATATCAGCTTTTTGAATGTGCTCAATTATTAAATGTTGAAAGGGTGGAGACCTAGATGTACTCTACGACCCTAAAACTATAGATGATAATCTTAAGATGTCGTACTTCCATCAGTTATAAGCATGCATTATGTCCATACGCAGTCTACGCATAGGTATATTAGTTATAGCTACTTTCATTGTAGTGTATGTAGTGCAACGACTCCAACAAAGTAAGGCCCTCCGCACACGAGTCAACTGAATGCAAACCTTAGCCTCGAATCTGCCCGAACCGAATGAGAATGCAACTGTGTTGTTAGTGAGAGAACGCGCACGGCACGAATGAAAGAAAACTGATTTCAAACTGGTTTTGAGCACGTTTTGGGCGACTGTGTTTCTATGTCGTAGGGCAATTACGTTGCATGCTTTTGATGGTGCCATCATGAGCAGAGATGTGCACAAATACTATTCAAAAGTATTTAAATACATACATGCAAATACGACACAATAAAATCCCCAGTTATACTATTGTTAAAAATTCTATAGAGTCACGAAACACGGCTCGAAACATTTGATATTTGGAGCTCACAGAGCTCACTATGAAAAATGTTAATTTAAATAATAAACTTTAACACATGTGACATGTTACGTAAAATATCGCACTATTAAGGTACAGGTCAGTATTTTGTTATGCTATCCTCTTACACAACAGAGCGTAAAAGATATAACATACTCAACACAGAACTCTTATCCATATAACAAATAACTAACCTATTCTTTAATAGCGTGACATGTTACGTCATAAATATGGCCGACATCTTTAGCGCTAGAACTACAATTCAAATTTTGAATAGCTATATCTCCGTTAATATTTAGATACTTAATAAAATAAAAACGCCAATATATATTTAAGTGTATTACCATCAATTTCAATCAACAATTATAAATCGACCCCTAAAAAATGAGTACGCAAGGACATTATATAATACGTAGTACAGCGTCTTATTTTGTACACATGTTATAGGTTCGTCATCCCTGTTCTAGACTATACAACTACATTTTCTGAATGTGGTTCATTCAATTAATATTCATTCTACTAATAATAATCCAACGATGAGAGACGGGGAGTTATGATTATTTGCTGAGTTCCTTGAAGATGATGTTAATGAATAACTTACTTGTGTATCAACAACATACATAAACCTAGAAAATAGCTTATTATGTATAAGATTCTAGTAACTTGTATAAGATTTCCCATTCAAAAAACAACCCCATTCTCAACCCCTACTCCGATCTGTGATGTATACTCCCTCCACCACCTAGCCTGAGTTTAATTCTGTTTACTGAACTGTTTTCCGCGGAAATATAATATTTATTATATATTGAGTATTAAGATCAATGTATTTATTATGTCAAAGGGAAAGTATCACCCCTGTTTTCCTTGAATCCTGTATTTCTATTCAAGCCAAATACGTCACAAGGCTAGGAGTTTGAATTTATTGCTGTTATATTAAATACGAAGAAATTTATTAAACTTTTCAGAAACTAATTTAAGACAGAGTATAAAACATAGGCGCCGAATATTTAACAGGTTTAATTATGTATGTTTTAAGATAATTATAATTATTCTTTAGTTTAGTAAAGCTTTTTACAATTCGATGTAAGTTAAGGATTTATTATTAGGTAATATTTCCAGGTAGTATTTCAAGGATTTAAGTAAACATTAAACTGTACTTAGAAATACCAAGGTTTAATGTGGGTCAGACTAAAATTGACTACGTATAGATATAACTATTGGATTTATTTGGTTAATGAGACCTGTTTAGGGTAATCTGCATTTGTCATTATACTTGCATTAGGGTAATAATTATGAATATAGGCGTATACAGCGCAATTGCAATTATACAATGAGGTCGGTTCGAAGAGCATGTACAACAAAGCTAATGCGCTAGTTGTGAGACGTTTACCTTAAAATAAAGTCTTAAAATGTTTAACTGTTGAATAGGTCTTACTAAAAAGTTTCCTAAAGATTTTATTAATCAACATAAACGTAAAATACTTTTTCAAGGAGTAGTAAAATAGGTCAAAATAGGAACGTTGTATATTTTAGATAAACCTTAAATAGACGTAACTGTGGTTAACAAGATGCTTTTAATTTTTTGTTTTATTTAAAAAACTGTTGAAAATTTATATTTTATGTAACATTTACGTGTTTGATAAAATTTATTTTGAATACAAACTAAAGTCTAAAGAATTAAAAAAACCATTTATAATCAGCTGTTGTTTCTTTCTTCACTGTTACAATTTTCATTTTATTCACCTTATAATCCAATTCTCTTCATATAACTAAAAGCCCCTGTAAAATTACACAAAACGACGTCTATGCGTGAAAATATTCTACGAAATTCATATATTTATATTTTTTCATCTAATTTTTATATTTTTCTTACTTTTTGACATTTATTTAATGTTTCATATTCCATCTTATCTGTCGCATCTTTTCTGATGTTCTTTTTACACATTTCGTTAATCACTGAGTCATTCTCCATCTGTGATAGATCTTGATCTAGCTGTGGGAGATTGCCCTAGCTGACTTTTTCAATGTCAGCCTGTGTATACTAAAAAACTATGTATTATTCATATATAAATATTTCTATCTAAAATGAGAACTATAAATAAATATTATCGAAATAAAAGTGTATTGAATATTGGTAACCACTTCGCCATGTAACATTTACTAGACTTGTTCAAATTTGAACAGGTTTAGACAAGTCTTTAGCGAGCAAAAAAATATATTCTTTTTTTTATAATTAACTATGAGAATTTCACGCTATCAACCTAATGATATTAAATAAATTTTGACTTGTGAATAGTACATCCAGTGATCTACAAAAAATATCTAAATGCGATTGGACTATGCGATGCGTTTAATGAGTACAATGAAGTCTTTTGCGATGAACTCACAAAACGTTCCAACTAACAATTCAGTTTCTATTTTTAATATGGCCATGGACGGTGGCCATGGAAGTCGGAATCCGCTAAGGAGTGTGTAACAACTCACCTGCCGAAGCAAATAGCCCTGAAAATGGATGGCGTTGAAGCGTTATGCCTATACTCAGCCGTTGGGGCAAGTGAAGTATTTATAACTTTGTTATAATTATTATAAAGCCTCAATGCGTAGAAGGGTCGCGGTGGTGTGCGCAGAAGGGTTTGGTCGTGAGACTGCCTGGAGCCGCCATCGGTACAGATCTTGGTGGTAGTAGCAAAATTTATACTGTGACTCACAGTTACCACACACTACCGAATAGTAATGACTCCGAAAGTAGTCTTGTTAAGACAATGTGAATTTTTATTCATATATGTGTTGCCTCGTTGCGTACACTGATGTAAGTAGCAATATAGAAGTCAACAAAACCCTCACCAAACCCTCTTCCCCCATACCAACCACCCTGACCCATCCCTTGACTTAGAAATGAATCCAACTTTTGTTCCAGCACGGCGAGACAGTTGACTTATGATAATTTAAAAGAGAATGTATAAGACAAAAGAAATGAGATGTATAATTTTGTTGAATATAATAAAAAAAAGAAAAAAGTCTGCGTTATGTTTCACTCTGTGAAGATCTCGAAACATTTGCAACAATATTAATTAGAACACAACGTATATCTTAGTTATGTACTCGTAAGTACGTCTTACACATTTCTTACTGTTTTACTTTCTTTTCGCATTATGTACAAGTATTTAGAATGTTTTAGATCAAGATAAATTTATACTGAATAAAATAGAACTTCAACTTTTTTTTTTATTTCTTTATATTATTATACAATATATTAAGTTTATTGTGTAAAAATTTGAAATCGATTGGAGTAAAACTGTCGGAGATATAGAGTTTTATTAGCGTGTAACTTTTAAATGCGGTTTCTCACACATAGCTTTTTCAGAGTCGGTGCTCTCTCTAGCTCAAAATCTACTGGACCGATTCTTTTGAAATTTTGCACACATTTTCTTTACATAAATGCCGAGGTAACTCTGTTGAGTTTTTTTTAATTTTTTAATTTTAACATATTTTAAAATAACAAAGTTTCTGATTTTTTTCATGAAAAATCGGTATTTTGACTTTTTTGTGCCGTAAAAAATTGAAAAATCAATAAAAAAAGAAAAACTCGACAGCGTTACGTGCAGAAACTTATCAGCTAATGAAATCACTTTGGTTTTTCGATTTCAGAAAATCTGCGCATAGAGAACAACAAAGTAGACATCTGCGGATATTCGCTGTCAATGTCTCATTTCTTGATATTTATTTATGAAAATTTCAGAAAGTATTTTTCAAATATCATTTTATCATGTAGTAATTACAGAAATAATTATATATTAATTGTGTCGTCAAAAAGCAGTATCGAAAATATGCTCCTTTTTCATCGTTTTGACCTTACCTACCCTTAATTACTATCATTTACTTTTGTTGTCAACTCAGTAAAACAACAAGTGGAGTCACTGTGAGCAATATCACTGCCTCAACGATCTCATCGATTATATCGATTCCAGTTTTGTATTTTGTTTGACTATACAAATCCCAGAATACATTTTAAAGTTATATTCATTTAATGCTACACACATTTCACCGTGATGACCTATTCCACACGACACAAGAGATCCACCATCCCAGCCGAGTCGTAGCGCCTCCCTGTTTCCTCTACTCTATTCCTTGCATTAAGTTTTATGCTCAGGATTTCGGATCATCTGGCGAACTATACGTTCTTTTTTATAACTCAGATAGTGGCCGTCATTTCCCTGCATTTACAGTCGTGAAATTTACCGGCTGCCAATATCGGACATGTCATGTCAAAGCCGGGTGTCGTTCTTGAACTTTTGCTACTTTTCCTCCCAGAGCCGAACTTAGATAACATATCAAAATAAGCTCCCTTTTTAAAAGCTGCTTGCTGCAATATAAAAGAGGTTGAAGAATAATGAGGTAACAATTACCGCCTCAACAATTAATTACTTTTGCAATGAATTGTAATAAGATAGCAGCTTGCACTAACACAAATAATTGTTCTAAGAAATGTGCTCCCTGTATCTGATAAAATATTAGTTTAATGAAATTAGTTTCGTTATGGTTTGACGCACTCGCAAAAGAAAATAAATCTATTTTGAGATTTAATAAGTTTTGAGAATTATGAAACTGATTCCAAGTTTTTAACCCGACTCTGTTATCATCCCACCACCCAATTTCTTCCATTATACCTCATTCCACACATCCTATACAATATAACTTTCATCGTCTTTCGTCCTTCGTCCTTTCCTAGTGACGTGATATTATTCCGGTCCAGAATCTCTATGATCCTTTGTGCTGTATATCTTACTTGCTAAGATTGAAGGATTTTGCAATATCTTTGTTTATCTTATATTGACATGATGTCATACCATCGCGTAGCTCTATGCTACGCTTCTACGCTTCGCTTCGTGACGTAGACATGTATTCTGGGTATTTTGTTACATGAGTTTTTTTGCAAATAAAGTTTAAACTGTAATGTGCATGCTTAGAGGCGATATTCGAAGGTTTACAGCCCGGACGGAAGGGAACGAAGCGGTCATTACAGACTGGTCGTTTGTGATATAATAGTTACCCATAATTTTGTATAGAGAGTATATATTATTCTTACGCACTGTATACATATATGACCAGTTCATTTTGAAAGCGGGCAATATCAACTAAATGATAATTTTTATATATGAGAATGTTCATAGATTTAAAAAAAATTTAATACGTATTGATGAAGTTCATATGCAAATATATGTGGTGTGTTCGGAGTACTGAACACTTTGTAAACACAGTTACACACATCGATTTTAATTGATTGATAAAGATATGTAAGAGCCCAAGAAATTCGAATAATAACTTAGCAGAATTGGTGTACCGCATAAAAAAGTAAACGAATGCTTATTAATTAACTTTAGGCAACACAACTTATAGATTAATGCGCACAAAGAGAATAGCCTATGTTTCGTATAGATTAAAAGTGTGTCCAAAATGTGTGCGAGAGAGAAAGGTATATGTTCTTATTTGTTCTCTCTGCGCATGCGTCGAAATTGACAGCTGTCTAGATATAATAAATATTAAATATGTAAAGAAATTACATTTTTTTGGTTGGTACAAAGCTCGTCTGTCGGTAAAACAGTGACCGTTCAGTGAAAACATATACTCATGAACGCTGTAGGGATAACGGCCAATACAGTTGATATTTGGAGTGGACAGAACTCACGTTTTTAGTTATAATTATATATAGTTTATTCATATTTATACATATCTACATTATTCTACATCAATATAATGTCATATTTAATAACTGTCACGTATTATATCTAGACAGCTCTGACTTGACAACTGTCACTTTCGACGCATGTCGAACAAATAGGAACATATACCTTTCTCTCTCGTACACATTTTTACACATTTTCAGGTAAAAATATCACCACTTTTCACAAAAATATTTCGTGTTTTTGTTGATATAAAATAAGATCTCTCATTGAAAGACTATTAAAATGACAGTTCTTGATCTACAATATAACAGTATGAAGATATATTTTACTTTAATCACACCTGAAATTTTCCATAGGAAATGGACTTAGTTCACTTTCAAAATAAACTGTTCATGTATAATAATATATTAAAAGAATTTTTACATTTTTAATCTACATCTTGATAATGAATTGTTCGCATGTAAGCACCAGGAATTCGTGTTCCTCAGCCCGGTCCGTCTATTTGCAACATTTCCTTTACTTAACAAGAGGAAGCTGGAACTTAAGGCATTTACTGCTCGTAAATGTCCTGCCGCAACAATGCTTTGATAAACCTGTTTTATTAAATAAATGAAATAATTTACATAGTTGCTTTTTAGAGTACTAACGAAAGTGACCGGGTTTTCCCGGGATTCGTATTCAAAATTATACTGGGAAGTAATTATTATATATTGAAAATATTTTCCTGAATTAGTTGTAGGTCGTAAGTCGAAGACTATCTGTACTTTACTTTATTAATTATGAAATATTAAGTCATCTGTTAAACGTTATAAATATGATATGTATCCCAACATTGTTGACCAATTATTTGAAATACACCCATTAAGTATTATTCAAAAAGTAGTTGACCCGACAGACGTTGTCCTGTTCAAATTTCAATAAATAAATAATACATAGGATATGTATATTCTGTTGTGATGTAAAATCTACACTGTATGTCATATGTATGTACATATGTAAACATTAGTTCATGTACATAGTATATACTGTCATGTTTATTCATTTCATGTATATGTATATTATTTTCATATTATGGAACATATACGAATATACAGGGAATATATGTGGATATATTCGTGTGGTTAAGCTAATATTTGACGCTTGATAATTGGACGCATCGTATGGTCGATGTTAGGACTGAATGTGTCCAACGTTCATGTTGGAAGAAGTTCGGACTATTATCGTTCAACAAAGGAAGGTTTTATACTTAAAAGTTTCTTTATTTACTTGAAAGTTTTTGTTAAACAGTGTCAGTGTCAATAATATCAACAAATTAATAAAATAAATAAATCATTCGGATCAAACATTCGTTCCACCGTGTAGCAGGAAACTTACCATGTCAATCTTCCAATATTTGATCTGGATCATTATCTGGAGTCCGCTTAATATCTCTGCAATATTTGTGGTTATTTTGCAACAGTTTTACAGTTATTATGCAAATTACAGATAATTAAACTTTTTGTCATAATTTGACTTTTAATGGAAATCTAATTCACATTTGAAAATAACAAACCCTCATTAAAAATTAATTATAATGATGAATATAGTTGAAATTACGAGAGTTCGGCGGCGTCTCATACTTAAAACAAGTTGTGGGGTATAAACTGCTGGTATAATTAAAAAGCACTGACTCACTTATTTTTCTATAATGTATATAGAAACGAATAAGATAAAATTCGTTATCGTATTATAGATTTATACCGCTCTTATAACCTCTTTTAAGCATAAGTCACCGCCGAACTATCGTGATTTGGACTATAATAACTTTATTTCACATAGAAAGTGAAAATATATTATTGTCTGTAAGTTTTGACGCCATGGACAAGAGTGATAAAATATTTTCACTCTGCATTTGTTAATTTTAAAACTAAATCTAAATGACTCTCTCCATATATTGAACAATTAGATGTATTATCTGTATTTATTTAGAAATAATCTTGCAACGCTGTGCCACCCTCTATTGGGAACTCTAGTTGTAAAAAGCATCATCCAATTTTTTTAGTCTACGAGACTCTACCAATCTAAATGCAGTCCTGTCTACAGTAGTGTACAAATAAAAGTAATAACATTTCTAATGATTTTTTTATATGACATGAAGCTTTACTTTACTATATTTATATTTGCGAAGTAATCCCACAGTAGGATGAACATTTTAATTGAAAACTGCAAATAATATTAGTAAATATGTTGGTTGGTGGCACTATCATAAACTTAAATGCACTTTATATTACCCCTTAAACAGATCCGTGTAGCGGCATATACAGCAGTTTATCTCTACCATATATATCTCATAGCGTGGAACTTGATCCTCCAGGTTCCAGGCTTGTGGCTGTCCAGGACAGTGGACAGGAGCTGGAATATACCAAACAACCCGTGCATGGTAGGACGCGTACCCTACAGGAACGGGACGTTAACCCATAGAACAAGAAATGTGAAAGAAATATACTACGCAATATTATGTAAAACAAATACTGAAAATAAACCAGAAGGAACCCACACGTTTCTGTATTGTAGATATTTGAAAATGTAATGTAATTCGTACTGAAACTTTGTAGATATATGGACAGCTGTGTAACAGGGGTTAACAACCGTTTGTTGGTGGTTCTCTTGCAATGTTGATGTTATGCCGGTTTCACATCAGAGACAGTTCAATAAAACACGAACAAAAACTTGTTTTTCTGATCAAAAACACCAATGTTTATACCAAAGAGACAGTTCTTAAAACATTTTTGTCTTTAAAAACTGTTTTAGTAAACAAAACACATTCCCATGAACACCTTTGTTGTTGTTTCTTAGTCTGCTTGGTTTGAACACGTAGTTTTTGCAATATCCAGATCTTAATCGACAAATAGTGGGTATAAATCTTCTGGACATATCTTTTTTAAACCATGTCTAGAGTTGCAATAAACTTATTGTATTGATAAAATAATTTTCCAGTGACTTTACTTGCTTCCATATAATTTTCTTAACATTCATGGTAAATTTCAAGTCAATATGCTGGCAATCAATACAATATTTTGTACAATCAATTCTAATATACACGAACTGCATCGCTATCTAATAAATGTATGCTTATATTTAGTAAATTGTTCACTAAATAAACCAACAACCAAACCCAGAAAATGTAGTGATGATCCGGTAAGGGGAGCTAATCTATTTAAAGGTTCGAAAAGGTTTATTACTTCTGTCCTACAAACGCACATTTTTACTACATTCGAACACGCATATATATATATATATATATATATATATATATATATATATATATATATATATATATATATATATATATACAACGATTTATAAAACGTCTTGGTGAAAAAATACATTTGAGGAAAGAAAAAAATGGGGTGGCCTGTTTATGATTGTCTGCAATGAATGTCATGAGGCAGCACTGGGAAAACGTTCAATCAAAATAAATAAAGTCATTTGTCCACGACCCCGTTACGACAAAATGGCTACACCAATAATAAAAAATGTGAAAAACAAAAAATAATAAATAAATATTGTATAACAAACATGTCCTATAATATTTCCATTGCACGTTTTTTTTATCCAAATACAAATTTTATTTATTATTGATTAACAGTCGTTTATTAGGGCCTTTATTGTCAGTTATAGTAACTGTTAAATACACGCTAAACACAAATCGTGAGAGAAGAGAGGTTAAATAAGGAATTTGGGCAACGTTTAGAGGAAAAGGAAGAAAATGTAGGAAGGAATTGCTTTTTACAGCGAAAGAGGCAACCTGAAAGAAAGGTATCAATTTAACCCAACATCAGTCAGGTTGGGTCATAATGACCCGTGATATTTTCAAACGCGCGTATTAGATTTTATAGTCTTTTCATAAATACATAACAAGTTCCTAATAAGACTCGCTTTTTTATTGTTTCTCACCAAAATATAACAATTTAGAAATTACACAGATGAATCCTTAAATTTCCTTGAAACGGTAGAGATGAGATACTGTTCAATAGCCGGGTCATCTTGACCATACCATACTGACGGCGGGCTAATGATTATTTAAGGAACTGCTTTATAAAGATCAGCATCTTTACATATATAATCCTTAGAAGGATTAAGAAAGAGCTTTTCTACAAGCGCATATTTTGTGACTGTTATTAAATCTTACGTTAAGAAACTACCATCTTGCTAAAATTAAGATCATCGATTGCCATTCCAGTCACACTAGATGATTTTTGATTTGGTTATTTTCTAACTTGTCCAAGCTATCTATTATATATAACAGAAATAATATAGTCTATTTCATTATAATTCTTCAAGGTAAAACGATGAGAAACATAAAATTTAAATGTTATTATTATTACAGAAAGAAACTACACAAAGAAAATTATTTTATAAAAAAAAAATCCATGCGCTTAAATAATAGTTCAATCTCAGAGCTTATAACGTAGAGCGAGGCTACGTCGCTACGACCGAACCGTAGCATAGTATGGTGGAGCATAAACTGCAGCAAATTACCAGCAGCGATTATACGTCAGGTGTAATGCTCATGGTACGTATCTTCGTAACACATTGAAGATCACCATACCGTAGCCTCGTAGCTGTAGCCGTAGCCGTAGCAGTAGCTGTAGATGTAGCATATGCTACAATGTATCTACGATGTTGTAGTTTATTTTACATGCTAATGTTCTCTAAATCCAAGTAGCCAAGGGTTACAACAACTAAAGAACTTTTTTAAGAGCACATATACATTTAAATATTTTTCTAAAGAGACTTTTAATATCATTTGGAATATTATTAAGTCATCGTGTTTCTTTTAGAGCTTTTTATATTATGTTAAACTAGCCATTATGTGACGTCATTAGAAAATGTCAATGCAAGATATATTTATTTTTCTAAATTTATTTTTATATGGAAAATATTTTCAGATGCATTAACAGTTCATTGAAAATTAAACATTATATATTCACACACAAAAAAACCCGTTATTTTGGAAAAACCAAAAGAAAAGTACTTTTTGCTGAATAATTGTTAATCTGTAATAGAGAAAACATTTGACATGTGTATTACGCTATGTAATGCGAACATATTCCGAAAATTAAAAATGCAAAAAATGATTAAAGGGGCGTTGAGAAAATTAGGTGGCCCGGAAGAGAACTTTGAAGAAGGAAATGAAAGAAATGATCTAATAGAAAAATGTATCTAAGTTATAAAAAAAATCCAAATTCAAAAACTTAATTTGGGGGCACGGGGTACCTTTGGCACCTAAGTTATAAATCAATAGAAAAAACACATACTTTTAAAAAAAGGTGGTCAAATAACGCACGACTTTAGATAATAATTATTTTTTTATTCAGCATGAACAATTATTTTTATATTGAACACCTGTTCATAAATATATTCGAGTTAATTATTTCAATGGAAGTAAAATTTGAAATAACATTACGAATTATTTTATTGAATTCAAATCATACCTACAAAAGAGACGTCGCTTTACGATGGGGTAAACTTTAGTACATGCCCAATTTGCCGGTTCTACGACTGGCAAGAGCTTTTGTAGCTTCGTAGACCCCTGCTTACTGGACCTGTCCAAAAAGAATCTTAACTTATCAACAAAAGTGTACGTAACCCATTTCATATTTCGTGTTCATAAATTTCATATATTGTATTAGCAATCTATGCATAATTCAGCCACACTTCAACCACTGTGTGTCGTCGGTCGACTAGCGACTGCCGGTCCTGTAAATATATAGAACAGGAAGGCAAACTGGTTGTGTTGATATAAAAAACTGGGTCTCATTAGGCTAGGTCGTTTTACTGGAGCTTGGCGCATGCAGAGGCTTAGTGTATTTCCGGGTGAGTAGGGAGGGTGGAGTGTCGGAGCGGAACGTTACAGGAATGGTGGGGGGGGGGGCACGGAATGGGGTTGTGTAACGGGTAGCGACACATCTGCCTTCGCCTTCTAAAAGGGTAGGGATTTAATATTAAAGTAAATCCATCCCTAAATACAGTGTTATAATTTATAATAAATGTTTGCATCTTTTAATGATGAAATTTATAATAATTTTATTTAAGAAATGGACGGACAATTTTAAAAGTTATCGCACATGAATGACTTTTTGTAATTATAAAGTTATTTTATTTTATTATGTTGATGGACTTTTTTTTTATATTATGAAGTACTGACATCTTCTTTTTCTTTTTTTATTCTGTTTAATTATTTATGTTTTAAATTACGAATTTTTGTATTTAACTTTTTATTAATTTACAGAAAGGTATACAAAAAAATATCAACCTTTAGAAAAAAGAGGAGGGAGAGGCAGAAGACTTTGCTGTATTAAACATTTTTTAGGATAAAGTCTGTTCTGTTCCATTATATATGTAAAAATAAAACAGAACCTTTAAGAAAAATTTTTTTGTTGATATTTTTAAAAGTTAGTAAATCGGAAGATGTGTACTCTATATAGTTAATAAGAATTAATATTTAATTAAGCACATAAAGGACAACTTTCAATCTGTACAACAAGTAAAGCCCGTCACAATCTGCAACAGTATTAAAGCGGACGCTACGACGCTAAACCTATCTGAACCTTGTAATCAGCCGTCTCAGACTGGAAGGAATGCAATAGTCTCTTTCATAACAGTGGTGTATCGATAAAAGTTAAAGTAAAAGGTTGCTCTTATGATAAATTAGGTTAGTGCAAAACAACTCCAATACACCCTACAGTACATTAGTTTAACTTGGCGTACTGTCGTATTTGTACATGGTATGCATGTATTGTGACACAACATGCAAAGAACACAGGGGTCGGCTTGCTCCGAGAGTTCTAGCCGTCCAACTAATCCACCTATTTATGTCCGAATTTGCCGTCGCTTAATGGGGAGGTGCGGGGGTTAGGGTTTCAATTTTTTTGCCATTTTCTTTTAATTTATTTATGTTATTGTACAACGTATTAAGTTTATTGTGTGAAAATTTGAAGTCGATTGTAGTAAAACTATCGGAGATATAGAGTTTTAAGTCTTCACCTCTCCGGTCTGGTTTCGTTCTTCTTTGACACTTTTAAATGCGGTTTCTCTCACTTAGCTTTTTTTAGAGTCGGTACCCACTTTAGCTCAAAATCTACTGCGCCGATGCTTTTGAAATTTTGTAAAGTCTTTCTTTACATAAATGCTACAAAACTGAAATTCAAATTTGATAAGGCTATAACTCCGTAAACATTTGGATATTTAAAAAAATGAAAACTCCAGTATACTTATATTAATATTTATTTCAATTAAAAATTAAAGAAACCACCCCTTACATATAAGTTTACAATCCCATTCTATCTATGTATATATCAAAATGAACATAATTTCTTATAATAGATAAACCGATAAAAAGGATATTTAAATTTTAAAGAATAATAATTGAAATGAACGGGATTGAATTTTCTTAATCTTTTATCCCCATTAAGGAAGTATATGTAATGGTCTCATTCAACGTGTATGTGTTTCACATTATTAAATGAAATAATTATTTTACTCGGTGTAACAAACTTTGGTATTCAAACTTTGTATTATTTTAGCGTAGGGAGTGTGGGGGGGGGGGAGGTGTAAAGAAAGTGGGAGTATGTTCATGTAGAGTAAGAACCTTTAAACTTAACTGAGTTTTGTTCAAGTGTCAAGCAAAGGTGGCGTCATCTGCACAGACAGACGAGACTCCGTTACTCGTTTCTTGTAGAATGACGCCATATAACAGATATACCCATGTTAAAATAAATTTATTTATTATTCTATGTTGCTTATACCTAAATCTGGTTGTAGTTGAAGGGAATGAGCTTGTGAACCATGTCTTAATTTCTATAAAACTGTACTATATATTGATAAAGTTGACTACCAGGACCTTAACTAATAACTCGCATTATTAACAATTAAAATAGTTATTTTTTCACTTTGATTATTAAAGAGATCCAACGATATATAAATACATGTAGCATCACGTCCGCTAAGTTGACATCTCTGTTGTACAACAAAGCGTAAAATAGATAGCATACTAAACACAGAGCTCTTATACATACGACATGTTACGTCATAAATATGGCCGACATATGTAGCGCTAAAACTACAATTGAAATTTTTAATTACTATATCTCCGTCAACATTTAGATATTTAATAAAATAAAAATGTCAATATACATGTATTAACATCTGTTTCAATCAACAATTGAAAAATAGACCAGAGTTATATTTTCTAGGTTTTGTTCATAATCATTAACTTGTGATAGGACTCATTATTGATATGTTAGATACATCTTTAATATACGTATAAGTTACGTTTGTTATTTTTATATTTCGTTGATTCTTTTGCTGGTGTTTGTACTTATCCCAAACAAGGAAACAACAAAGTTTTTATCGCTTCTTTAAATATTAAATTGTAAACAATTTAGTTTTAAATATTAGAAACATTATAAGTTCAATGTTAATTGGAAGAGCAATATTATTTCTTAAAATAATAATATTTACTTAAGGTATGAAAAATAGACGTATTTTCAATTAAGTAAATATATAATATATTTTATCATTGGTATATAGTACGTGTATTTGCATTATCTTGGCACAAAAGCTCAAAAGCTCAAAAGTATGGAGCTTTCAAACTTTTAACGATATATCAACATTATTAATATTCATTTTTTGACGTTCACTGAATTGAAATAAATGATGAAGTTAAATATATTAACTAGTGCCGACTCATAAGAAAACTTTCATGTACTTTTTTAAGATATACATTCATACACACACACATACACACACACATACACACACACACACACACACACATATATATATATATATATATATATATATATATATATATATATATATATAAGTCTATGTGTATTATGTTAAATATAAAAATATATGATAGCCTAATTAGTAAAGTATTTATCGCGTTCGACTTCCGTTCAGATTGCGGCTGTGGTGTTATACAAATGAGGACATTGCACTTTTCGTGCCAACGGTGAACAGTACACGTTTCACAACCATACTCCTTTCCTTCCTAGGACGAACACGCTTCAGTGATCCATGGGGTTAGTGGTTAATCTCACCTTGTTTCATACATTTGCAGATGCAATTTCTGCATAAAACTTCGCGAGTTTGACGAGGCGAGGCTGGCATCGTAAACCTCTAGGAGTAGGAGAAAAATCAACTAAGATTTATTGCACTCAGTGTAATGTATAATTCGTAACTCGTTAATAATTTTAGATAAAAACTTTCAATGCAATTCTTTCAAACTGTAATATTGATCTCAAATTTCGAATTTTCGAAATACTGACCAATTGGTCCAACTCATGAGCAATTAAAATACATTTAAATTAAAAGCTGATTATTCGTTACGAGAGATAAGGGCGTACAGTAATGAAGAATACTGGAAAAATGATATCACAAATAATTAATATTCAACGAGCATCATTATGGTTTAAATCCCAGCTTAAATATTTAATTTGACAATTTTACATGGAAAGCTTTTACAAAATTGTTCACCCTTTACTTTTTATATACAATACATTTTTGTCGGGAAATAGAATAACTCATTCTAAAGGAGTGGAATTTATATCCGGTTCTAATTAGGGACCACCATCAAATGTTACCATCATTTCAGAAGGGGTTCGAGTACCTGCTAAAACTTGCTAGTCCGAATATTTTGCGTTTTTTGAGTAGAAAAATTATAAAACGGACAGAACTGTTGTCAAGTGATCTGTGTGAACCTTTATATTCCCCCCTCCACAAAGATTAACTTAAATAATTTAATATAATTTTAAAAATATATGAGAAATTTTAAATTTTATATACTGTGAAATAAAAAATCTTTTTGGTTGATGACAGGTAGAATTTTAATGTCTGATTTTAATGTTCAGCCCTGACAGGTGGAAAAATAATGTTATATGTTTTATAAAACATTAATTTTTACATATTTTTGCTTTTACTTTGATCTTTTATTTTAATTGTATATTTAATAATAAAATATAATATAATTAATTTTTTAAAAACACATAATTTAGTTGTGTTTCTCTGTTAAAATATTTCTATCAAAGAACAGATAATTCTTAGAATTTTTAGAAGTATATAACCTCTAAGCTCTCGAGGAATTATAATCTTTTATTTACAGTGACTAATATGATTAGAAACTTCAGAAGTTAACAGACGTCAGGTAAGCAGTTACAAAATAGGCCCATTAGTTTATGTGCGCAAGTAGCTATCGTCGTGATGAATGCAGCGATTGCGATTGAGTGTGTAGTCACCATGGCAAAAATCCGTAAACTTTCTGTTTCCAACCTGAAGCGCTGGATTAAATGTATCGAGCTTAAAGGAAAAAAATATTTTTTATTGAGAAATAAATCGGTTCTCAAAAAAAGAAAGTCCCTGACAGCAATCTATGAAAATGTAAAAATAACGCTCTCAAAACAGCGTCAAAAATTACAAAATAGAGAATCCAAATAGAAATATATCTCAGTTGTACTTAAGTGTAAATAAAACCAAGCTATTTAAATCTACACTTGTTCACTCTAACACTCATAGGTGCACGTTCTATTCCGGGAGATGAAATAAATGTATTCTATGACAGATAAAGAATTATCCCACCAAATGATAAACAAATATACTAACCATATAAACAAACAAATCTACTTGAATTAGCTTGTAGCACGCTAGCAAGTTGTTGCTAGAGGTATAAAATGAATCTTAAAATTAACTTGTTTTAAGCTACCAAACTTGAATCCGCACAGCAAGAAAATTTTAGAGTGTATAAGTAAGAAACACTTCAGTAAATAAGAAAATAATTAGTAGTACGTATTAATTGGGTAGCAGAATCTATAAACAATTACATGGGAGAGTATATGAATAATTATACATAAATAATTATAAAGGGATCAAAGGGTTGTATAGACAGTATGAAGTACAAAGAAGATATCAAAAGACGGATCAGTTACAGAGTGATATTTTGTAGAGGAGTGTACACGCTATTTAATAAATCAAGCGAATTATTGACATTTTCCAATTAAGATTCTCGAGATGGCTGAGTTATTGGAGATGGGTCATTTGATTATTTGAGTTACTGACATCAATAACATGTTTATACTTTTTTATGCTTTGAAATATTATTCTCAGTAATATCTATAATATTTCAATAGCTAAAGCATTCTCTCAATAGCCCTATTGTCGTACTACTGAATAGTACTAGTAGAATCGCAGCACAGTTCAAAAGCAGTTTCTAAGTTCTTGTTGCGCTTGGAATGCCCTGCGGGACCTTAAGAACATGACTTCCTTATATAGTACGGTATTCTCGTAGTCTAGATTTTAGATTCACAAGCTGAAACACACAGCAAATGTCATTTGAAGTTGGTCTTTAACTTACAGCGTTTCTGATTCTCCTTGTCTTTGGCAGTAGACATTTTCTTGCAGCTAAAATATTCGAAATGTATTTAATTCATTTTCATTCATTCATTCATTAGTCGGTTTCGTGATTGTGGACCACGTAAGAAGGAATCATCCTTCTTTGAGATTCTTTTCGATTCCTTCGTATTGGCAGTATTCCTCTTTCAATTCATCACAACTATGCATCTTTGGGTCTTCGTCGCACTAGATTCTCTTCCATAAACTTCTTATTACCGGTTCTGTTTGCGTTAATTCTTTGTACATATCCGTCATTATACCACTTTCTTAACATCTGTTATATATTTACATATTTATTCTTATTCTCCACTGCAACTAACCACTGAAAATGAATGGCGCTAAAGCTTATGCTATGCGCTTATGCTTATAATTAGCCGCTGGGGCAAGTGAAGTATTTATAACTTGCATTATAATTATTAAAAAGCCTTAATGAGTAGGAGGTAGTCGTGAGACACTCCACTTTTTTCATACTGCTTTATAAATTTTCGGCAATATTTTCCTTTTCCAAATTCGCAAGAGATTACAATCGCTGTGCCACTGGTTTTCCATATATCAGGCAATTTACATAGGCAGGTCTAAGTAAGTTTAGTATAGTCCAAATCACGAGAGTTCGGCTTATACTTAAAAGAGGTTATAAGAGCGGTATAAATCTATAATACGATAATGAATTTTATCTTATTCGTTTCTATATACATTATAGAAAAATAAGAGAGTCAGTGCTTTTTAGTTATATCGCCAGTTTATACCCTACAACTTGTTTTAAGTATGAGTCGCTGCCAAACTCTCGTAATTTGAACTATAATGCATAATAATCATTATTTCGGGCTGTAATTCTTGCTTTTATTTCGTACGTTAGAGAGAATGATGAGGTAAAGTTTCGCGGAGTAAAAATCACAGAAACTAGAACATTATCATACAATATGTTTTATAATTTATTTAACGGGGCCTATTTCCGATGCTGAGTATATCATCGACGATCTGCTACTGTGTTTGGAGTTTTTGTTCTGTCATGGCCTTATATATGTGCACCACACCGTTTTCTAATAAGTTTATGATTATACCAAACACAGAAAATATAACTCTGGTCCGGAGATTAAACCTGAAGACACAGCAGTCAGTCGTCAATAATTCTGCTATAAATACCTCTATTATTTACATTAAAATATTAAATATGTATTGTTGTACTAATATTCTTTTTTTTTCTTTCTAGGTAAGTCGATAATTCTTCACTTGTCATGACTTCTCACTAGCTGTAAGTTTTTAAACCTTCTCTAAATTCATTTTGTTTTCGGTTTAATTACAATACATTTATTACAGGTGCAAGCAATATGTCTAAAGTATTTAAGCCACAAAAAAACAAGATTGTCTAGATTCTTGGCATACGCTATTTTCAATTAACAATTTTTATAATCCGATTTTATTTACGACATCTTCTCAAGACTGTTCCTATATAATTATTATTTTTTAATTATCCTCCTTTAGAAGGTATTCTTATTATAATAGGTCAATAGATATTAATAAGTGCGTGGAAAATCCTTTTAGAAGGTCTTTAAAATATTCATAAACATTTTGTAAATCATTTTCGAAAGCTAAAAATACTTTTTGATTTACTTGAATGCCATTGATTGAATATTGATAAAATATTAATATTGACCTTAATATATTGATCTCTCGTTTGACCTTATGACTGTTTAAAATACTACAATTTATATTCATGAATATAGAAGTTGAACTTTAGTCTTGTGACAACCTGTGTTTAATTTATGAATAGTTAATGATCTCACTGGTACATCACAAGTACCGCGGATGTAATCTGAAATATAAATTAAGGAAATTATCACATTTAGGTGTTATATATCGATGGTGATAGGATTCAGTGTCGGAAATAGGCCGACGTTAAATAAATTAAATAAAAAAATGTTTTATATCGGGTTGAAAAGTGGCTGGGACGGTGGCTAATGATTTATGAGGCAATGTAGGTTCTTGCTAAACAAATAATTTCTAAATTAATATTCTTGTTAATTTGCGTATTTGAAATAAGCGTTCACAGGTCTGCAGAAACTTATTCGCTTTATTATATGAAACGTGGCAGTGAACAAAGTGACAAAATTGACTCGAATTAGCCTTGTTCAGCAATGCCAACGACAGCACATTTGCGATTAATCTATACAAAAAATATAAAAAATCATTCTTTCATTTATTAAAGTTATTCCTTTTTATAATCCTAGATTTATTTCTTACAAAGTAATAAAATAGGTCATAAAACTTAACAGATATTTTATTTTATGTAAAATTAACCTTAATTACATCTTAAACTTATCTATTTCAGATAGAATGAAATTTAGGACGAGAGTAAAAGTAAAAAAAAGAAACCTGTATCCAAATTTACATTCTGTTAATAATAATATTCGTTTCACTCTACATAACAATCCTGAATAGTTCAAGTCTTAATAAGATCTAAAGATCAAAAGGTTAGAATGTAAAAAGCATAAAAAGTGGGTAACAAATGTTCTAGTAGTGTTTTCCAATTTCTATTTAACTAACACTATTTAACACAGTTGACACGAATACACTGATATTTTAAATCATTGCTGAGCAATTATAACATCAAATAGAACACGTGACACATTAATACGTATACTAATTTTATAATACCAATTCCAATAAAAGCTATATTTATTAAAGCAACATTTCCTATATTGGAAGGTAATAAAAATAGTGAAATTAAACTTTTGAAGTCAACAACTATAAATATTTTTACATTTACATACATTAACTTGATGGTTTGTTTATTTTTGGAATTTTAACTACGACACAATTCACTAATCTATTTCTATTACATTAATACTAGGTCTCTCTAATTATTTATGTATAGGGAACACTTTAAAATAGTTTCCTTTAAAGTCTTTATCATTTAAATAATAATTAGAACTATTTTTTTAATAGTTTATAAATATATATAATTCCCTTTGAAATATATGAGCATACTTGACGTAAGTATCTAAAAAAATGCTAGAGTCCTTAGGTCTATCTCATACTGCAAGCGTATTTAAGCGAAATGCTTTACCTATCCGAACCCTGTAAATGCAATGAGATCTCGCACATCTGTCGGATCAGACTCTAAGGGAACAGTGGTGTATCGATAAAAATTAAAGTAAAAGTTTACTCTCATGTTAAATTATATTAGTACAAAATAACTCCAATACACCCTACAGTACACAAGTTTGACTTGGCGTACTGTTGTATCGGTACGTGGTATGTATGTATTGTGACACAATACATGCAAAGAACACAGGATTCGCCGCTGATTTACGTCCGAATTCGTCGGTTAAATACGCTTGCTGTGTGCGACAGGCCTTGTTTATGCGCCGTGCGCTTGATATACGAGTGTGCACTGGTCGATATAACGTTTAACTTAAACTTAATTATTGAACACTAATTGTTAATGACTGTCTGGTTGTCTTACTTCAAATTCCCGACAACGATGGCGTATACATGCATTTCATTTTCAAAACTTTGTCTGTAAAATATTTGATAAAAAATCAGTTATTAGTGTGAAAATTCTAAAGAAAAACTTTCATCAGATAAAAAGAAACTAACAAAAGAAAAGTAATAAATACTAAGAATGTACCTTCCTGTACCGGGTGTTCCAGTAGCCGTCAGTATTGATTACAAACCTGAGCGTATTGAAGTCGGATTAATAAAGAAAATGTCAGTAACAAGTATTTTTTTAATTAGGATATTTTTAGGAAAAAGGGGTTCATTATTGGTTACAATGTTTGCATGTTTAACTAGGGGTTATCGATTTAAATAGACCAGGAACACTCAAACTTTTAGAGTCCACGGACTCCACATTGAGTAATACGCAGACCGGATTAAAAAACTAAATGTGTGTGGTTCTCTTTTGGACTCTTTAGAACCTCTTCCTCTCTTCATGTAGTCTAATGTAGCTTTTATCATGACCCCTCTACCCTTCCCTTGTATGGAAAGTAATTTCTTTCGTATTAAGTCCAGAAGACATTTTTTGTTAACAAAACTGTTGGCTATAAAATAAACAAGAGCAGTATTTGGTTTATATATTTTCTTATAGTTATAAACATTCCGATTCAAATAATGGCACTACTCAGTAAACAATTTGGTGAAGTGTCCCTTTTTGTGACGTTTCTATCACTATTGCACTTCAATTATAGTTCGCATCAACTTCATATTCATTTGAATTCCAACAGGTGGAGTGGTTTCTCCATTTGTAGCCGATAAAATAGATATTTCATATGAACAAGTGTGTTTAAATGAATTTTTTTATGACAAAAAAATCATACGCATCTTGCCATCATCGCATGATGTCAAAGTGACTCCAAAATGTTTACTGGGTTGAGTGCATGCCTTTTCTTTACTGCAAATTGAATGCTTTATTGATGTTCATTACAAAAGAACCTGTGAGCTGGATGCAATAGTTTGGGAACCTCTGAACTAGACGACGAAAAGTAGAGAGATAGACGCACGGATCTCTCCGCAACGTATCTCACGGCACGGCTGGTTCAATTGTTTTTGAACACAATGTATCTCGAGTTTGATTCCAACTCGATAGAGACTAATTAGCCACAAAAATACATGAACCGCTAATTAGAAGACCTAAGAGCTGCGTAGATGTTTATTAAGTGGGTTCTACTCGTAAATCCAATACACTTAACTTAACTGCGTACTTGATGCACTTAAAACAAATACTGTATTAATTTTAATTGGATTTGTCTGTTCTTGTATGTCGTCTAACCAAGATTAAGCTATTTAGTAACAATTTATTTGTAAACTATAATATTTAGTCTAACCAACAAGAGAGGAAATGGTGAAGGGCTAGTGACACGTACCATTTCATCATTTAAACTTCAGTTATGACATACCTAAAGTTTACCCTAAAACTTATTACAGACCGACCACAATTAACTAGCGAAAAATGTATCTAACATATACTTACCTTGAACAGAAATAACAGCTGGGATACAATGTTATTAACCAAAGTTTATAATAAACCATAGTTAACTTACTAAAAACACTTTCTATCACAGTGTTATTACTTCCTTCTTTGTACATCTGATACAAAGGGCATGAATATTTCTAAAGAAAATAACATTCCAATATCTTCTCATTAATAAATCACTTGTGCTAATTAAATAATTACCATATTAATTAGACGTAGCTTATAAAAGCTAATTATTTTAATTAAAGGTTTAAATATTATAACGTTTGTTGACGTTGAGTTCAAAGTGGCCTTTGAATTTGAACCGTTCTCGCTTTGGTGTTTCTATATTCGAAGCGAAAGGCTTAAAGTATTATATTCAGAACATCACCTCCGTGAACATCGACGTCATGAATATACATGCATATTATTGGGCACTAAAAGCATCCTCCATCGACTTATGAAGCAGGGTTGACCACACTGCTGAAATTAATTTGAGGTGGCAACAGTCGATTACTGGTTATAGTAATAATAATGATGAATACACAGAAATATGCTTGTAAACTAAATACAAATACAAGTATATATATATATATATGTGTGTGTGTTAGGAAAGATAAAAATGAATCAACTATGTAACAAAGTAAACGTTATTATAACACTCGAGGCAGTAAACAAAACAGGTCACAAGTCAAACACTAAACGGTTACGTAAAAGAACGAACGTGTTTACGATTGAAATAAAACACGGCACGAACATAACTAAACTGATTTGAAACTGGTTTTGAGCATATATTCAGCGACTAGATTTCTCGGTCGCAAGGCTTTGCTGGTTTCATCAACAGAGATGTTTACGAATACTATTGAAAAGTATTTAAATACATACATATAATCAAATATAACACAACGAGCTGTCCCGGCCACGCGTTGCTGTGAGTAACGTTTTTGTCATATTACATTACATAGCGCCATCTATTGAATATTTACTCAATCTAGTCAACAGATGTCGCCATCTTTTACAATCGTTTGGAGCTAACAGATAATTAATAGACAAAGAATTTGCAATAAGATAATATTGCAATCATAAATTGAGATGTAAGCTATCCTATCTTTCAAGTTGGATCAAACTGCACACGGTGTACAAATTTGATTAAAATCGGTTAAGTAGTTTAGGAGTCCATCGCGGACAAACACGGACAAACAACGTGACACGTAATTTATATATATTAAGATTAAGATAGAATCCCCTGTTTTGCTATTGTTAAAAATTCTATAGAGGTACGATACACGGTTTGACATATGCTTTTAATTACCACAGCATCGCCAACCAACCCCTAAAAGATTCATAAAGCTGTGCTTGAAATTTTGCAGATTATAATAATCCAAAATAGATGATAATAATAACAATATCATAGGCTTGCAACGTGCTCCTCAATTTGAGAGATTTTTCGCCGCTCTAATAACAATAATAGTCAATAAAAACTGTCTTTATGTTCTACCATAATGCATTGCGAATTCGTGCCCTGCATTGTGTCGTCACTCTTTGCTGATTGTTCAGTCTTTACCACATAAAAATAATTTAACACATTTTATTTTCTATCTTTAACACATATTCGTATGAACATAGCTGTGGAGATAATTCCGCCATATTGTTATTATGATCGCCATTTTATGGAAGAGTATGAAGGACGGGACAACAGATTGAAGTTAGACAGCTATGGTCGTTCAGACAGTGGAGTCAGCATTCAATGGAGACAATGTACCAGCCGTTGGACATAACACATTCAATTTTATTGTTAAACTAGGTCCAGTCCAGTTAGTCGGTCGGTCGGTCCACTGTTCAGTTGTCTACAACCACGGATGCTGTACGGATCCTTCGATCAGTAAATAAAAGATAATGTTTGTTACTCTTACATTTATTTCAATGAAATCAATAATAAAATTTGATTTTAAAACTGTCAATGTTCATGGGAAAACTAGATTAATTCACGAATCTGGAAAACGTTTCTCGTAAATAACGTAAGTCATTGCGGTAAATTAAGAGTATAACCTTTTTTCTTCTTATAACATTATTTTTCTCCACGTTTATAATTTCCCTTTCTCATAGATCTTTTATAGTTCTCATAGTTGCTTCTCCCACATACTCAGCAAAATTTTACGACCTTCCACACATACATATAAGCGATGCAAATAAATAAACACATAAAAGAGTTTGCATAAAAGATCTCCCCACTCGTTCCCATTCCCTTTCTTATTCCCATACGAGTATATCTTAAAGCTTCTTAGATGGTAATCGAACAAAATTTTAACGTTAAAAGTATTATAACTATAAAAATGAAATGTCGTTTTGAATTAGCATAGGAATCCATTTTCGGGCGGCCAAAGCCATACTTATAACTATACCCAATGCGAATATATTCCAGAAGAAATTTATTTACTTTTGTAAATATATTGGAAGTGAGTGTAGAAGTAAAAGTTCGTTGGAAAAGGATGTTTAAACACATTCATATATCACTTTTAGTCCTTTAGTTCTGACTTCTGACACAAAACATTTCTTAAGATAAGAAGCATTAATACTTCTTCAGACTTACTGAAGTAGCCAAGAAGGAATCATAAAACAAGGAGAGATTCAGACACGGAGACACGGACACGCTGCTGATGCTGCTGCTGTATGTGTTCACGGTACGGAGATGGTGCTAGAGATGATAGTTTTTGGTGTTTGGATAAAACAGAGTCGGCTTAAATATTTAGGAGAGATGTTTAGCAAATATCTCTTTTACATGGTCATCAATTTATTAGGCAGCCCTGTCATTACCCCAAAATATTCCTGAGTATCCGACTTACTTTTCTTTATTATAATTTTTTTGTTTGCATATCCGATTATGACATATCCGAGTAATGAATCAGATAAAGAGTACATTCTTACATGTAACTGCATTTTAAAATCGAATTTATTTTTAGATGTCTCAGTAATGACCTGGACAGTCGATGTACGTCGCTTAGACTCTATAGAAACTATATGAATTTTATTTTTTATCTTAAAATGATATAAAATATATAATAATTTTAAGTATTATTAATTAATTATATTAATTGTGTGCCTTACGGCTTTAAATCTACAGTATACTTCAAATTACGAAATTTGGGCGGTGAGTTATGCTCAAAAGAGGTTATAAAAACCGTATAAATTAGAATACGATATTGAATTTTATCTTATTTGCTCCTATATTCAATATAAAGCAACGTGTAACACAGTGATTTTTTATTGTATCGTACATTTATACAACACAGCCTATTTTAAGCATGTGTTACCGGCGAACTCTCGTAATTTGAACTATATTATATTTCCTAATACATTTCATTCTTATATAAATTCAAACTTAAAACTAAATTTAAACTATTCTAGACTTTTACTACTTCCAAAATTACTTTCTACTTCTTCTTCTTCTTCTTCTTCTCTTGATCTTCTAATTCATGTTCCCTACTCCTCCCTCATTCTCACCGTTTCCTGCTACTCCTTCCTTCTTGCCTGCACCTCCCTCACACCTCTTGCATTCCTTGTCTGCTCTCGACAAACCCTCTATTATCGTTTCGCTGTCCCTCTTCCCTTCTATCCCTCTATCACTCTATTACAGACATAAACCCTCTATCCAGCAAAATTTAAATCTTTTAGAAACTACAGAAATATACATAACAGTGCTTAGCGTGAAATTCAAAATATCATTAAAAAAATTCTTAAGTATAGTCATTTAATTATCCAATTCGTTACTGTATTTACAGAACACAAAAACAAACTTTCGTGACTTAGTAACCACCCTGTATTTGTTACGGACGTAGAATAAACATTTACTTTTATGGCTACATCACCTACAGTGATGTAAAGTGTGGTAACAATGCACACAATACAATAACTCACTTGTATTTTGTTTTATGAAAACAGAAACTTTTATTCGTTTAAAAATCAGAACTTTTAAGTATTTATTTCCGTTACTGGAAACTTTAAATAGTTTGAAATAGTTTCGGAGTTTCATATATGTTTGAAAATATATGATCTATAATGTTAATGTTATAATCTTGTCTCTTTGCTTCTTGCGTCTTTTCAGACGCTTTCTACCCCTCTCTAACCCTCTAAATGCTACATAGAAGCTATGCACAGCGTCTTCATCGGTATCTGACTTAAATTCACAATATATTGAACAACAGCCGTACCTTTTTCTAATTATCTTTAAGAACGTTTACGCGACATAGGTCTGGGGGCTCTGGGATATTGGATTATTAGACACAGAGAACTTTACGATAGTAGTAGCAGTCATAACCGTTAGAAAGAATGACGAAGGACGAATTAAAAAGAAGTTTCACTTCAGGCGTTACATTTTACTCAATTACACAGCATATTTTTTCATGTAATAAATAATTTCCTTTACCAACTGTTGCAGCAAAAGCATTATCCGCATTTTTCCAGAAAAAAACATGAAATATTTTAATCTTCTTACATTTGAATTTTTCTTGAAGAAAATTCAAATATAAACAAGTCCTTTTTATGTACATTATTAACAAAAGACTGCTGAAGTCTAAAGGATCATAAAACGAAAAATACTTTTCAAGCTAAAATCTTTTCAGCTATATAAAATTTTTGCTGCATTTCTTGACGAAAGCTTTCTGCAATTTTAATATTATGCAGCTGTAACATTTTATGTAAAATATTTTATGGGGACCATAACTACATAGATTATGTCTGGAGTTTGTAGCCGATTTTTATGGGTTTTGTTAAATGGTTGTTCATTTAATGTGTAAACATTTTGTAGCTTTAAATAATTCAGTTGACACATTGCGACATATTGGAAACCTTGTTGTCAGCGCAATGCGTTTGTGTCCTATGTCTTAATTTCTATAATACTGAACAATGCAGTGTGTTTAGTAGCAAGGTGCAAAGCCTTAAGGGGATGATAGTTGACACCATTCAGAACATTTTGAGCCATACATGTCTTAGCCAAAGTCTGCTTATTTATTTTTTACTGCTGTTTTTATATTATTTTTATAAAAACATAATTTCTGGCATTTATATGCCAACATTGGCCCAATTTAAGTTGGTATGTTAATTTTTTTATTTTTTGGCGTTTGTCAGATGTGTACCTAATCTAATAATACGTTATTTTAAAAAATATAAGTCTAAATGATACCTTTAAAGAAAGGCCAATAACCGAGCATGTTTGTACGATCGAGGCTATTTTATTTATTTTTCTAAATGCCATAAACTGCAGCACCTTTTTTTAATTTTAAAAGTTTTTACAACTTCAAAAGTGTCTAGTATTTTTTTTAAATAACGCAGATTCTTGAAACTTGTTTTATTAGATTAGGCACACATCTGACAAACGCCAAAAAATAAAACATTTAACATATAAACTTAAATTGGGCCAATGTTGGCATTTAACTGTCAGAAATTATGTTTTTAAAAAAATAACATAAAAATAGCAGTAAAAAATAAATAAGCAGACTTCGGCTAAGACATGTATGGCTCAAAATGTTCTAAATGGTGTCAACTATCATCCCCTTAAGGCTTTGCACCTTGCTACCAAACACCCTATTGATAAAGTTGGTTACTAGAACCTCAAATGTACAATTATTTTTTAACAACTCCTTATACGTTAGGAGATATTAACAATTAAAAAAGTCATTTTGTCGCTGGTCAATTATTAAACGGATTCAATGTTATAGAACATTCAACACAGAATTCTTATCCATAGAAAAAATAACTGAACTACCGTTAATAATACAGACATGTTACGTCATAAATATGGCCGACATCTCTAGCGCTAAAACTATAATTCGAAATTTTAATTGCTATATCTCCGTGAATATTTAGATATTTATTAAAATAAAAACGCCAATATACATTTGTTAACATCAATCGTAGTGGTCAATATCTGGTGGTATTTTAAAAAAAAAATCCTAGATAAAAACTTTTACTTTCTTTTCATCAGCTTCATCCTCATCTTCATCCTCCGTTTCTACCACAAAATCCTTTTTCCATTCAACAGCCGATTTACGATAAGAGTCCTTTTACTTATGGATGATATTTGTTACTATAATACTTAGTAGTGGTCTAATAACTTCCCCTACTTTTCTTCTTCCCTATCTTCTTCCTTTAATGTTTTCGACTATCTTTCTCTTTTCGCCATTTATTTTACTCGTAATGTTTGGGTGGATGGTCAACAAACTTGTATTTATCACCAGAGGCGGGTTGTGGGGATCTGCGGGGGATGAATGCTATACATTCTGGTTGCCAGATAGAAGTAAACTAACCGGTGTAAATTACTCTGTGAGAATTACTGATACAGTCGAAATGGCCCATAACTTGATGTAGTACTGTGTTTCTCGATATTCTTTAATTTATATATTTAGTTATAACTTAAGGGATGCTAGCTATTTTATAAAATAGTTTATTTGGGGTGAATATAAACGTGTTTGTAGTCTTTGAGAATTTTAGTAGGACTGTGTACGTATATACTATAAATAACATCTCTTTTAGCCTTTATTACACATTTTATAGATGTATGTAATACAGCGGTTCAAATGACAAATGATGAGGAAATGACAAGGCCCCTGTCGGGTACGTTTCGATCAGGATAATCTCATGACAACCCGATATGTTCTTATAATTTCTCGAACGAGATAACCTTACAGGACAATACTTTTTCTGACAAGGAAGTCGTTGTCAGGCAAACGCTAATAATGCTCTCAGGGTCGAATCAGGTCCTCAAGTATCTCGGGTGACATTTCATTTAACACCCAGGTAGTAGTCAATGAACTAATATTGTTTTGACGCTAAATATTAAGCCGTTTTCTATATTCGTTGTTGCACATTTTGAATCTTCCTTAAAAGTTGTATGAAACACTTTTCCGCTTCTAGGGTACACTCTCAAAAAGAGCATATTTTAGAACTAGGTATTAAAAAAATTCAGATCCAGGTATATTATTTTTCATTTTCAATGAATTCTTTTACAACTTTAGACCAAAAAAAAGAGAAAGAGAGGGAGAAGGAAGGGTGAAAGGAGTACACTTCAAAATGTTTACACTTCACTCCCTTCACCTTTCCTTCTCTTCAGATGTTGAGTCGCCGAAAATATTAGTTCATATAGATATAATATTCCAACAGGGGTCGCCTAAAGCGGTTTATTCCATGTCCAATAATTTTACTCTATGTGATAGTACCCTGGTTGGAAGTAAGTAATTCTATCAAAACAACAATGAAACGGCGTGTTACGATAACGCTACTAGCGACAAAGAACGTGGTGTATAAAATTATAAGTTTGTAACAATAAATGAATATTGAAATAATTGTAATGTCTTAGAAAAGTAAATGAACAGTTAGGACATAGGTGATTAAACATTCTACTGGTGTTAATTATAACTTACTTTATATAAAACGATTTGAAGTAATAATTTACGTACGTATATACGGTTTTGTATGTATAACGACTCTTCTTGTCCAGACTGTAAAAACCTTTAAATAGTCCGCCTACCTTCTGTTATATTTAAGTTCTTACCACGTATTATTAGAGCACCCGCAGATAATTGTATTTACCATAATTAAAGCACAATTAATAACCCTGTCATTATTTTTTCATTAATTCGTTTTTCGACTCCGTCAATACTTGACGTCTATAATTCAAAGTACAAACGATGTGAACAGACAGATGTACTTCATTAATCGATTATTCATTGCAGCCATCATTACTAGCTAAACCACCCCCTAGAACGTCTTCCCGTGGCACTGCAACCCCCCTGGAACTAGTGAACAAATTCCTTGTTGAAGTTTTATATTTACTTTACTTCAAGTTTTATATTTTCAATTAGATGTTGACACTTTACGGTTATGATTTATAATTACTTGAGCACCTGTTTATTTTTATGTCACAGTAGAACTTGAAACAAAATTATTTAGTTTTGTAATTTGTTCGTGTTTTTTTTTTGTAAGGGTGTATCAATAAGAAGTGACTGTTTTGAATTTACCGCCATTCTACGTAGGTGTCACGTTGATGTTTGAAATTTGAACTTTGTAAGCTAGAGACATGGGAAATTATTTGTGGATACTATACAATGCAATAACGTAGTAAATCATAAAAATATATTATCCCTCTTACTCGTTTTCTACTCGTTTAACGATTTTATCTAATATATAACGTTTTTAGATTTATTTTACTGTTTTTGGAAAATTAAATATACCCTCTTGTGCATTGGTATACTCATTAAATTTTTTAAGAAAATATTTTTAAGGATTATTACATTTTTAAGAGTTCCTTTATCATCCATAAATTAGGTCACACAAATTGCCTGGTATTTTTAACCATTCCCCTCTCTGTTCTTCGCTCTTGTTATATATTTCAAATAATAATTTTTTTTTTAATATTTTGTACTGTTTAGGAAATGACTTTTTTTTAAACCTTCTCTTCATTTTGTATTACATGTGACGTCATAACACAGCGTCATTGGTGAACCAAAGACAAGCTTGGAGTCAATCAAGAAAAATTTCAAAAAGTGCTCCAGTTTTTAACTAACATAAACTTGAATCAAATTTAACCAAAATAAAATAACTTTAGGTGAACATGACCTTGGAGTTGAAACCGTCTCAGACTCTACATAAAATTGGTAGTCTGTAACATCTTTGAGTTTTCTGAGACTACTTAAATTAAAAAGAAATATTGTACCATATTCCATTGCAACTACCGGAAATAGAATTTTTCGTACTACATACATCTCTTTAATAGAGTAGATACATGCACTGCGCTACTGGTAGAACGAGTACATTTAGAATGTTCCATTTTTCTTGTATTTATATAAACCACATTTTCTATTCCACATTCTTGAACGATTCAATCAAACAGAATTGCAGAAGAGCTGCATTAAAGTTTCTCTCCTTCTATAGAGAACTAGAAGAATAGTTTTAATCAAAGAAGAAACAGAATCTTGCATTTACAAGCTCTTCTAATTAAATTGGTTACATTCACTAAAAAATAAAGAAATTCTATAGTAATGACACACTTTACAATTCAAGAAAATAAATTTCTAGTGAAACAAATAAGATGCAATGGAAAATAAAAAATAATTAGTCTAGGTTTAGTGACTCATTAGATTGTGTTTGTTTTTTGTATTTGAACTCTGGCATACTCGTGTATAGGTAATCCCTTAATAGTTACTAAGAACTCCGTTAATCCAGCAATATCCTATCAAAATAACCCTTATGTGGTAGTAGTGGGGGTATTAAGGGTAGTAAACAAACGCATAGTTAGTTCTGATTTTACGTTTGGATTTACTTCTACTTCCGGAAAGCTTTTATAACTGGTAAACGTACTATAACATAAGGCTTCCTCCCTCCGACCTCTTTTTAGGGTAGCATTGGCGTATTAGTGTAACTACTACCCCTCTATAATAGTGTGTTTAGATACTCAGAGATGTTTTAGATGTTTAACAAGGATACAGCAGTCCTGGATTTGAGGCTGTTAAAAATGTAACTGTATTATAAATAATTGGGTCAGTAAAATACAAAATAAACTACATGGGCCATTAAAAACTACATGTAGTTTTCTTTTTGGTTACACGCATTTTGGTGATTTTATCTTCGAATTGTAAGTGGTTCAGTGGAACCATATTAGATACATCAACTAGCTTGCAATGACGGAATGGATAGCAGATTTTGACACAAAGCGTTGTTTATTATAACAAGCAATTGTTAAAAAGTAAAGCTATGTACTTTTAACTATTATTCAGTTACATTTAATAAACATCTGCATAGACATAGATACATATTTTTTCATTTTCTATTTGCTAAAATGTATATAAGGCCAAAATTCCATTAAGGAATAATACTAAAACTTACCTAGCACACAACTGCGGATAAATTCATCTGAGTTTATATGCAGTACTTAGCTTAGTTTTATACTGTTGTATTTATTTACCATGTAATATTAGTGGATGTTCAAGGAGATGCAGCAACAGATGCAAACTTCTTCCAAAGAGATACGGTGATAACAGTATATGGTTTCCGTAGTGCGTGTGTCCACATTCAACTATATGTTTTACAAAGAAAGATAAGGAAAAAACCTGTCTGCACCGCTGTGATTTTTATAGATATCTACAGATGTTTTTTCTACCTATAATTAAAACCGATGGTGTGTGCATGTTTATATGTTTCCATGTGTTCGCGTTTTTTCCTTGTGGAATTATTCCTCAATGGGGTGTAGGTCTTAGATACATTTTAGCAAATAAACAATAAAGAAATATGTATCTATATTCAAGCAGAAACTCCAATATAACTTCTGCACAAACACCAAGCGCCATCTTCACCTGCATAACAGGTATTATTATCAGGAAGCAATGTTTTCTAAAATGAAACTACAATGTTGAAAGTAGAACAAAATAATAATAAATTCATAACAATCATTACACGTAGGGAGGGAGTAGACTAGAGTACTTCCGGTAACTAGTTTCCTTCTATAATAATTAGCACCGAAGTACACAGCACCGCCCCAGCGTGGAGTCGACAGAGTCAGATTATACAGTTTTAATTATTTTCAACTTTTAATATGAGTTATATCATGCTCTGAATTATTAATTAGTTGTAATTAATAATTCAAAACTTTGTACAATTATTAAACGGCTAAAAACTATTAATTTGGAATAGGAATTTACGATAAATATTATATTCGGATATTCCTGCCGTATAGTTCAAATTACGAGAGTTCAGCTGTGACTCATGTTTAAAAGAGGTTCTGTCATGTCTGTTTCATTGCAATGTCAAAACGATAAAAAAAAACATATTTTTGATAATGTTTTCTAACGACACAATTAATATATAATTATTTCTATAATTACTACATGATAAAATGACATTTGAAGAATAATTTGTGAAATTTTCATAAATAAATATCAAGAAATGAGGCATTGACAGCGAATCTCCGCACACGTCACAAAAAAAGTAACATTGCGGTGCCACTCATAACTCATCACTGGATTTTCTGAATTCAAAAAATCAAAATGATTTCATTAGTTGATAAGTTTGTGCAGGTAACCCTGTCGAGTTTTTCTATTGATTTTTTATTTTTACAGTTTAGAAATTTTGTTATTTTAAAATACGTTAAAATAAAAAACTCGACAGGGTTATTTCGGCATTTATGTAAAGAAAGAGTGCGCAATTTAAAAAGAATCGGTCCAGTAGATTTTGAGCTAGAGAGGGCACTGACTCTGAAAAAGCTAAGTATGAGAAACCGCATTTAAAAGTTTCAAAGTAACACGAAAGCAGACCAGAGAGGTGAAGACTTAAAACTCTCTATCTTCGACAGTTTTACTTCAATCGACTTCAACTTTTCACACAATAAACTTAATATGTTGTACAATAATATAAATATAAAAAAAATGAAAAAGAAGTCCCCCCCCATACCCCTACTAAATATTAAATTTGTCTTTCCTGTTAAGGATCAATTCAATAATAATATATCCGAGAGAAGGTAACCTTTCTTTTTTCTCTTCACGGGGCTATTATAGTATTGTTAACAAAAATCTATGCATGAGTTTTCCACGAATCCAACTTCTTTAATATCAGAATTATCATAAACACCATGAGCGTCCATGGCATAGAGAACAAAAACTATTCTACTGATAATATATTACAATATGAAATTAAAACTTGAATACTAAATCTGCGGACACCACTGCATATATATTAATTCCACAAAATAGTAATTTATAATCAGCTTCTTAAAATATACACAAAATCTTAAGAGATAAAACAAAAGAAAAGCAAACAACCGCAATAATGGTTTTCTTCTTGTTCTTAGTCTTGGTCTATGTGATCTTGCGAGCATTCTTACTGCAGACAGCGGAACTTCTATTACGCTTTGCATTTCCCAACCACCAACCCTCTAAAAACCTCAGAAAAGCTTTGGTTTGGAAAGAGTTGAACTAAAAAATATACAATATAAATATTGGCTAGTTTTTCAAGCAGAAACTTTAGAAGATTTATAGTAACAGAAATGAAATACATTCTTTATGTAACGTTATAAGTAACATCGTTTACGTATACGTTATATAGTGTGGCATGTAGGAGTAGCGTGCTGTGTGCTATGTATTACAATAAGTAAGTCAACCGAGATGCTTTAAGCTTACGATTCAAAACGTGTTTCCATTGTTGAGATTCGTAATCCATTTTCCATTTCCATTTTCCTAGAATTATAATGTTCACATATAGATGAAACGTTTTAATATTTAAATAGCAAACGCTGTAGTGTAGCAATTGGCATACGAGATGTGGCTATTTCTCAACGAGACTGATGCTACTACGCATGCGCCAAACTCATTCGACTGACAGATGTCTAGCGTAAACCCTTCTCTTTCGATTGCCGCCGTATCTGTAGACATATTAATCTGACAGTGATCTTCGTTTGTAAAAAAACCTATTTCTTTTTTTAATTTTTAATTTTTAGTGAACCAACTTTAAATAGTTATTGACACTTTAAACCAATGGATGTTTAGAGATAAGCGAGGGATGTATATTGAAGAGAAAGTAATTAAACATTTATAATGAAAAGTTTTACTGCATCACTCTCGTTATTTTATATCTATACTTAATATTTAACATACTTATTTTCTTAAGTTGTGTCGCATGCAATTTGCCGACACATGAACGCGTGTGCGATATCGGACTTGTGGCGTAAATAACCAGTTGACATATAAACCAATAAATTTTTTATTTCTATCAACTTTTAAAACAAATTTAATTAAGTATTTGATTTAAAAGTTTGTACTATACAAACTGAAAACATCATATCTCGTTTGTAACTAAATACATCATTTGTTACACCGGTTATAGATAGGAGCCAGGTTTAGAACAATCAGCTACTGCAGACTGATTGCACTCCTTTGCTTTTATAGTGTTCTCTATGCTGTATGCATTCATTTAGTTCCAAGCTGTTTTCCAAATAAAAACAAAACAAATTTTCATTAAAGTATAAACTACAATAAAAATAGTAAAACTTTCTATACAATCTACACTCTCTCCGCGCACTCTTACCTCTTTCTCTTCGTTCCTCTTTCCCTCTTTGTTGTAGGTTTGAATTACAGTTTGTTTCCAATATCTGACACCAGTTTCCGCGTGTCTAAACTTGTTGGAGTAATTTCAATTAAAAGATTTAACTGGTTTGCATATTTATAGGTGGCCGTGGCTGGTTGCATTATTAAATCTATTTCAGTTAGAACTGAGTACATTGTTTTAAAATAAAGTAAGACATTCTCATTTAATATGCTAAAACATTGCATTCTCGTCATTTTACTTTTGTGTGGCGTTGAATTAAGGGCTCCATATACTAATCTAGATTTATTTTACTACTATAGTAAGTTTATATAGGATTAGATTGGGGCGTTCTACTTTTTATGGGATCCCAAGCAATATTGTCGATTCCATTGAATACACTATAATTTGACTGGTTTGCAAAATTTCTGATTCTACTCTGTCTTGTACAAAATTTGTTAAAAAAATGTTTTGAACTTTCCTATTTATGTTGGCAATATGGGCCCCATTTTTCCAACATAATAGTCCATAAGTAGTTCAATTTTGACTTTTTTCAAAGACCTACATTTTTAAATTAGAGTACTTATACCCGCTCTAAAATATAAGATTATAGATCAATACCTTTAAGTAATATTAAGTGGCCTAATTCTTTCATAAATCATTCTACAACTCAATGGACTTGCCAAGTCTATTTGAGGTCAATTTTTTAATTGTTGGTTGAAATTGATGTTAATAAAGGAATATTGGCGTTGCTATTTTATTAAATATCTAAATATTGACGGAGATATAGCAATTAAAAATTTAAAATTGTAGTTTTAGCGCTAAAATGTCGGCCATATTTATGACGTAACATGTCTGTACTATTAAGTGATGTGTCAGTTATTGTTATATGTAAAATAGTTCTCTGTTAAGTATGCTATCTCTTTTACGCTCTGTTACATAAAAGACGCCTTAGCTGACGTGAATTAAAAGGAAACAACTTTTCAATATACATATATAGTACAGTTTTATAGAAATTAAGACATGGTTCATAAGCTCATTGTACAACGCAAGTGTACAACTCAATTTGTTAGCTTAAATCAAGTTCCCTTTACTAGCCATGATGATAAAACACTACACACGTTTCACCTATTACAACGTTTACCATTTGTACCTATCCTCACCTCACTCCCACTCCCACTTCCACTCCGAACCTCATATATGCAGACGTGTTAATTGAATAATGCATTTTAATTGACAACTTGATTGGAACGCATTCAAATGTACACGACCATTACTATTACGAATATACTCCAAATGATCTAACTATAGTTAATTTTAACTGCAGTAATTTATAAAATTTTACTTTATGCTTGTTTATATCCAACATTAGTTTAACAAAGTTTTGATTACAGATTTTATTATTTAAATTTTTAGTAATTAGCGGTCGGTCTGCTGGTAAATGCAATGAAGCGCAGCGGAGAGAATATTGATGAATCAGTAATTATATCTCTGTCTGGCTTAATAACTCTATGATAATTAACTAGGAATGAGGAAAACCTTTCAAATACCATTAACTTTGAACACGATAAACAAAATTAGTATTGATCAAATTTTGTTGACGGTTGCATTATTAAAAATTATTCTGTATGTTATTTTCAACGATCTTATTATAATTTCATCACTGAATAATGACGCTAGATGACTGTTATGCATAGGAGATGTCATCCTTTTCAGACAGAGCAGTGTTAAAACCCAAACAGTCTTAAAACAGTTGCATCTTCAATGTGAGGCTACTCTGAGCTAGAATAAAGTTGAACGTTGAAAAGAGAATGTTATAAGCAAAATATCATCGGTTTCAATATGCACTAGAATAATTCTATTTTTATAGTTTTATAAAAATGTAATGTAGAACTATATTTTACCTGTAACAATAGCAAATAGGAAGTAGATCTTGGAGGGGTGGATCTAGGGGTAGAAATATATTATTTCCAGACGTTATGGTTGCGTTGGAAATTTCCGCAAGGAGATAACTATACTCCTAGAATGCTCGTATATTAAAACATCTTATTACAACATAGACAAAAAAAGAACGAAACGATAAAAAAGAAAATTTTCAAATAAACCAAGAAAAATGAATATATACACATAAGAAAATATATTAAACGCGTTTATATCATTTTATCGGTATACAAATACAGCGTACAATGTACTAGTAAGTCACGTGACTACTTCACTACTTATTTTATGTTTGTGTAGGAGCTCCAGGTCGCGAGAAGAAAATGGTTTTAGAAATATTACTTTTATCTAGGGTTAGAAGAAGTCTGTTGTTTATGCAATGAAACTCTAATGGTGACTGCAGCACCACCATTTGGAGAAAACGTGAACTTGTGAAAGTATATTGTTGCTCTTTGACCCTTGCTACAAGGTTGTAGATCGGTTTTTTAAAACAGGATGTTTTATTCCTTTCAAATTATATAAATTTGCATCATATATTGATATTCCATAAAGTGTGACAAGGACGGTGAGAGAGGGATCAGAATAGCATGAAATTTGTGTGACGCAATTTACGGATGGCCCCTTAGTCTGTACCTGCATGTTTAAATACAGTATACGTAAATGGTCGCATATATTGTTGGTACTGCTTCAAGACATTAGGGAATTATTAGATTAGACTAATTGTCTCTATTGTATTAGAACAATTACCTTTACAATTGAACTCAATAGATTTATATAGGATAACATAATAAGTGTGTATAATATAATAGTGACATCTATTATAAACTAATTGAATTATTGTATCATTTATTAAAAAACAATGAATTCTTTGGTTTTTGTTACCTTATGTACAAGACACTCAGGGCTTTAGTTAAAGCGATGGATACAATGCCTTAATATATTTGCTTTTAAAATAATACGGTTTTTTCAAGAACAAAATAAAACAATTTGTATAAAACAAAAAAAAAATCTTGGAAGTTAGCAGTCTGGTTCTCATACGTATATCGCAGTCAAAATAAAGGCCGCGTGTCGCGACGGGTAGCCTAAGGGCTAGGGGTAAGCACGTTATATTGTAAATAGAAATATATACAATATACAGTATGTATCAGACAGCTATAATATGTACAACGAATACTACGCAGAGTACATGTGTACATAGTTTAGAATATTTGTTGTTTATATTTTGTATATTATTCTTATGTTGGTACTTGTAGGTAAACAAATGAAATGAAAGTCAAACTTAGCCTCGAGGTTTGAACTACATTGTAGTTTTATAACGGTTTTGGAAGCCATTTTGTCAATATTATAGTTAGGTTTTAAATCAGAGGCTTACAACCATGGTTTCTATGTCGCTTTATTTAAATCTCTAGCAAGCTCACCGAAGATAGTTACCAATTTATAGGATTATTCATGTCATTATGCTTATAATGAATTTGTTTGATGCAAACCGCCAAATTCTGATCTATGAACGCTTGTGTAACAGCAGCATTCAATTTATTGATGTCACTCGTCTCACTATTCCTGTTCGTAACATTGGACGCACCTCTAGACAGGTCTGAGAGCAGTGTTTGTCATTTCACTTGGACGGGTTTTAAGAAAATGTTTCTATCACCTATTTTTTTGCAAGGTTGGTACATCTTACATAGCCCGCCAACTATAGTTTGTGTACCACTACTTCAAAGCAACAAGAAGCCTTTTTTTTCTTTATAAATATTTTTGTATGCAGAAATAATATTTTTACAACCTCTATGCTACATTGGTTAATAAAACCATTGATAATAAAATATGTAATGGCCTGTTAGCTCAATAATTGTGTACATGAGCAGGTTAAAACTAGGTTATGTTACACTATGTAGAGGAAGGGTACGAAGGGAGAGTGGTACGAGTAATGTTTATCCACCACATGATGTGGATGGGAGGGGAGACATGGATTACCGAATATTGCTGTTATACTTTTGTTATTTTAGCGTTTTAATGCAAATATTGGGAATGGACATATTTTAAGCCATTATTATTGAAAGCGGGGTTTCCCAAAATGTAGCTTTATTGAATTTTCCTATTATTCGTTTTGTTTTTTTTTTAACTAATATATTTTATTTTTTATTACAGGTAAGACAACTACTTAATTTCATAATGATCTTCAGTTTGTAAGTAATATTATTTGTATTAATAATTTAATCACTGACTTTTGTGGGGGAAACAAAATATACTGAAATTTATACGGGATTTTTAAAGATTGAAATTATTATATCCAGTAAACAATTTAGTGAAGTGTCCCTTTTTGTGACGTTTCTTATTGCACTTCAATTATAATTCTCATCAACTTTATCTTCAGTTGTATCCAATTCGTTTTATGTGGCCTTCTTTAGATCTCACGGGAAATGTATTTTATCTAGTCATAATTGTCTATAAACACAGTTTTTGGGGAAAAATTTCAGCTGTATTAGAGCTACGACAAAGTACTGAATTTCCAGCAGTGATTGATGTTAAATAAGTAAACTGTGCCACACTTTATACCATAGCGTTCATGTTGAAAGAGTAATTAAAGCAAAATAATAATTTTAATTGTTTTACTGTGTAATATACCTTTATATACTACTAGCTTATTCTCTTCATATAAAAGAGTTGGAAGCATTAGTCTCTCTTAATAACAAAAGAATAAAGAAATTGCAGGTTATTTAAACCCATACCGGGTAAGGCAGGAGTATATACTGGGTATGGGTACTTGTATTATTTAATGGGCTATTTTATCGCCTTATCATATTTAAAATGTTTTTTTTTAAAGTCAATTTATGTCCTCACACGTACTACGCATACCAGCAGCGCACTGTAAATAAGTGTTGTATTGTTTTTTCACGATCCTACAACGCTGAATTCATTTGCATATTAATTAATAAAGGCAACATTAGTTTACTGGGTACTGAACGAACCCCCACCACTTTATGGCTTCTTCCTTTTGCACCCCAAGGCCTGACAATGAGTCCACGCGTCCGCGATGCGAAACGCGGAATGGGCAATATGTCCAACGCCCTCGAGTTAGTCCCATTAATCAAGTGGAATAAATTTAGTTGGGATGTTGGTTCGCCCACGTCGTTCTTATTACGGCACCTTGATAATAACAAACAGAGTTAAGACGTTTAAGCCTTGTAATTTAAGATTGTTGTTTATTGATATTTGTTTTAACACGTGTTCCTCTGGGCGGTAGATTTTAGAGGATGCTTTATTCTGTGGCTAAAAAGGACAATTGCCGAGATATCCATACGCTTACAGTCAATAATAAAAAGTTTGTTATAAATTTATGCTTGATGTAACGTAATCTGAAATTAACATTTTGCAAAAGTCATCACTTGCAAAATTAGAAATGTATGGTGACATTAATTTGGGGGCCCTCTATACAGCGACACCCAAACTAATAGTTTGCAAACCAATTACTGTAGTAAAAATATTTAATGTTAATTAAACCCAACAGATGATCCTGTTAATTAATTAGTTAGTCCTACAAATGCACACTCACTCGTAACACTCAATTCATCAGTGTATGAATACGTTATTCATTTTGACTAAATCAGTTAGCGATTTCAAACAGATAAGAGTGTAATTATTAAAAACATGTTTATAAATAAAAAACATAATCCAAATTCTCTTTGTTATAAATGACTTTTTCAATGTATACGTTCAATTATACATTTAGTTTTGTTTTCGTTGAAAAAAAAATCATTTACAAAACTTATAAATGATAATGGTCACGTGATATATTTTTTGTAATTTAGTATTTAGTTTGTAGGTACATAATGTTGTGTAGAACGTAGAACACATATTCCACGTTCTCCCCTCCCCCCCACACTTCCCTTTCTGTTGGCCTGTCCTTCGCTACTGTGGGAACGGACTAGTGCTGCTCTCCCAGTGTAATTTCGATAATACAGTTAATTTTGCTTTTAAATTGAAAAATTGACACACTTTTAAAATTCAATAAACATACGTTATGTTTTGGAAGTAGTAGCCACATATACGAGGCCTCGACTCTACATAAATCGCATTAACATTGTAAATAGGCCGACGTTAAATAAACCTAAAAGAAACAATGTATTATTACAAATACTATATACAATTCAAAAGTGAAATTTACGCATTGAAAAAGATTTGACGTCAGAGAAACATTGCATTAATGGGCTTGTGAAATAATTTTTTAGTGGTGTCTCTTTAAATGTTTGATTGAAATGAGTTGACGGAGATAAAGCTATTTTAAATTTGAATTTCTGTTTTGATACTTGATTTTTAAGTATCTTTTATTGTCATAAAATAAGCGCTAAAGTCTGTAGTCTAATAAGTAATCGAAATCAAAAGTAATCATTGTAAAACCTCAACTCACATGTACAAAATTAAGAAGGAAAGAAGGTGAAGAAGTACCTTTGGATCATATTATATTTGAATGCATAAATTATAGTTTACAAAAGAACAAAACTCTTCCTGTTTATACTAAATTTTTGTTAAGTGATTCAAAACAAATAAGTGAATTATTTAAATATTTAGAAATTTGTAAAATGTTAAATTTATCTAAAAAATGTTGTTGATGGTGGCTCTGACGAATAAAAGTCAAGGCAAATAAATAAAAAAATAATAAGTAATCGATTTTATTTATGTCTGTTCACAAGTTTCATATTAGCATAACTTTATGTGTTTGCTGAGTCATCTGTAATTTGTAATTGACGATTGATTAGTGTCTTAAAATTAATGGTAATTAATAGGATAGGAATCGGAGGAGTCGTCTGGTAACAACTTATTCTTTTATATTTTTTAATCTTACTTATCGCTTATAATATAGCAACTTAATAAAAAGTATAGATAAACATCGATCTCCTTTCCTCAGCACTAATCGCCAGCCTGATTAGTGACCACAGACCGAGTTCAGTCATTTCCTACTATTTTTTATATGAGGCACACAGCTTACAGGATATTTTTACACACCGTTAGGTTAATCTCTTCCGATAGGGTTAGAGACTACCTATTCCTCTTCCTCCTACCTTTTCACCACCGCTTCTAGTTCGTAGTGCCAAGGGGATGAGAGCGGGTGGCTCTAATGTGCTCACGCAGCACCACCCACTCGTATCAGCCCAATCTTACCCAATCCGCGGGAGGGCTACCGCGCTATTCCCGTCGTTCACCACAGGTTTTCCACTGGCATTTGACAGATGGGTTTTTTCTGTATCCCAAATTCCTACAGGAGTGGTAAATCTTACTCCCAAATGAATTTAACTGGATTTAAAAATTGTTTTTAAAGATTTTTTTTTTCCTTAGCTGTTCTATCCCTTTAGAATAACCTTTTAATACCATAAATGGATGAATCTAAATATTGGACTATTTATTTCATGACGGCAATTTATTTTTATCAAATTCTGAAATAACTTATTTTAGTAATCCGTGACGGTAAATGGGGTTGCAGGCAAAGAAGGAAAAAGGCTAATGTTTCTTTTTTATAGTGTCTTTTAGAAACATAAAATTATCTGTAAATATGTTATAACATCCAAAGGATTTTACGTCAAATTGAAATGGAAAGGGTCCTCATAATTTTGAAACATATTGAAATAAAAATAAAAAAAAAATTTTTTTTTAAATATTTTGTAGATGTTATCGATTACTTTTCAGTTTTATCTTACATTGGAAATTGCAAGTCAAGATACGAGCCTAATTGGATTTACAAATTTCTTAATTCTTCAGAAAGCAATTAAGTCACTCGATTCTCTATTAGCTTGCGATAAACTAGCAAATGTGGAACTCGCACTGCAAGACAATTTTCTATTCTGGGTGCATTCCATAATGTACAATCAATATCCGTGGGATTTGAGATAAACGCGCGTTGTTTGATCACATTACAAAATCATTGATATTTTAAAAAATATACAAAACAATATGGTAAACAAATTGTTGCACAGAGTATTATACTAAATGGCAAAAACATCACGGAAGGCGATTATTGTGACAAACAAATTACAAATGTCACGCGATCTCCCATCCTATGCCATCCTGGTTACCTGGAGGTCTAACGGGGCCCACGGAGCCTTCGCACACGACTGACTGTCCAGGTATCAGGTCCCATCGGAATTATCAATATATAGATCCGGATTGTGCATTAATTTTAATATAAAACATATCCTCATATTATCAGCATAATAGAAATACGAGTACATTTGTTTAATATTTATTTCAGTGCATCAACTTTAAAAAGTTATTAGCACTTAAAGCAATATATATATATATATATATCAATCGACCAGACAATAGAAAAAGTGCTTGAATTCCTTACTGATATAAATATAATAAACAAAATTTAATTAAAATAAATTAACTTCAGACGAATAACCTTATCCCACTATGCCACAAATTTTAAGAGTAACAAGTTAACAAGTGATGCTTTTATGGGTTTGTGGATGCGTACCTTTATAGTCAACCTCTCATTGCTCGCAGACAGGTGTCTGTCTTACTTAAGAAAACAAGAAAAACATGCCTGTTTTTATTAAAAGAAAATTTAAAATAATTAATCATACATTTTAGTAATATTAATAATCAGACGCGGATTTTGAGAAATTCCATAAATCATTTGAAATGATTTGTAGCATTCTTGTATTTTACAATATTCGTATTCGTTTGAATGCACATCGACTTCAAAACGTGTGGTTTTTACACTTTTCCGACTGTTCTGTTCCCTTTCTTTTTCCTTTATATTTTCATTTTTCTTTTGTTACAGGAAGTCGTATGTTTAATATTGAGGAAAAACTTTTCTAAAAGAACAAGATTCATTGCTTTTAAAATTTCCCAAGTAAAAAAAAAATACATCAGAAAAAAAATATTAGGGAAGTTTTTGAACATCAGTTTTGCATAGAGACTATATATGTGCTACGGGCTACGGGGCTACGCGGCTACGATCTAAGAGCTACGAAATAAAGCGAACGCTAGAGCCAAACGTAGCGGTGTTATTAAGATTTAGAACACTGCTTTCAACTATTTTTTAATAAATATGATTTGTTTAAGGGTAGTTTATTCAGTCGAGTTCTTGAAGGCTGATTTATATTAGTAGTTCTCAAGGGAGCTTTGAAATAATCTTTGTTTTAGAGAACCCTCTCAAAATATTAATTTACAGCCAACTTCTCTTTGTACAGTTTTAGTTTTATAGCGAAAACATTTACTAGATGAAACTTAATATATTGTTGTTTTTAAGAATTATTATAAAATAAAAAATAATAGAGGGCCGCTTCAGGGTGTGGGGCGCTTTTAGTTAATGTACTTAGGTTTGGGTTTCTGTCAAATAAATACATATATACTCGTATTAATACTTCTCTTTTAATAGTGCGCCTCCTTTAAGATTTTGCTTTAAAAAAATAAATAGAGAATTGCAAGGAAACTAGAATTATACATGGCCAATTCTTAAACAATCTCAACAAATAAAATTTCAATAGATTTTCGTAAAAACTTACTAATCTAATAACTGAACTAGTATTAAAACATTTTCCAGCTTTTTAACGAAACATTTTGTTTAGTTTTAATATTTATGGTTTTAATTATTAATAAAAGAGACTGACTCACTAATTAAAAAATATTTAGTTATTTATAAAAACATTTAGAACAATTAAATTATGATAATGACAACTGAATAAAAATAATTATATTCAAACAATAGCGTCATGCTTTTGTTCTTCAAATCTTTTATAAAATATTAAAAAAGCTCGCTGTAACATTTTATTCATATATTTATTTAATGGCTGTCTGAAGAGCTTTTTTCATAATTAATTTTCATAATGTTTTCACCACTTTTCATATAATTTTCATGAGTATGTGTACATCGATAATATAATTAGTCTAAAGAGGTTTATACTTGCCTGTTTTTTATGATATAATTATAAGTTAAAAGCAGTGACGTATTGTATAAATGGGGGTGGAAATAAAAAGTTCGTAATAAAATTATCATCCCAAGATAAATTTCCGTTACTTTCTGAGCAGGATTTTCGTCATTAATTTGTGAACGTCACTGACTTTCAACATGTAATATTCGTGTTTTTCCGTAACTGTTCGTTCAACTATTTTCTGTTTTTCAAGGCTGTACTTTATTTTTATTTAAAGATTAATTTTCACCTATACATGTAAAACATGACATTTTCCAAGTTCATTTTTCTTCGTAGTTTTCTTCCAAGAAGATACTATACAACTGCAGAAACAGAATTAATAAAATCATGACTTTAAGACAGACATCTCTAACCTAAAGACGCGGGCTACATTTAGACAATTTACAACTTCTGTTAATTCAATAGTAACAACAACTTGTAAATTTATAAGAAACCTTTAATAAGATAAATATTAGAATATATAATACTTATGAAAATAATTATAAACTCCATTTACGTAATACATATATGTTATGCTAACTACTTTAAGAAAGTTCAATTCTATTCATTCACAATTTATTTAGTTTCAAATTCAATTATGTCTAGTGATATAATATATAGTGATATATTATGTGACAAGTGTTATATCAGTGTCAGGGTTGTCTTAAGCGTACGCTGACATAAGTTTGTGACTCTCTGGTCTAAAACAACGGGAATAATCTGAGTGAACAGGAATTTAAAATGTTTACTAATTAACAGTATTCAACTTGTTTTTAAAAGATTAAAAATATAGTTAGTTATTATTTCGCTTCAATAAATACGATGAAGAACATTCCAGATTTGTTTTATTATTTTCTAAAGAAGATGACAAAGAATTGAAAATGAAACAGTGCTGGAAGACTTCTTGTTGTGAGCTTGTTCATAACACGTGCCTGACTTTCTTCACAGGTTTCACGGTCTGAAATCTGCTTTGTGGAACATATAAACGTCACATATAATAAGGCGGATAGTCTAAGACTAAGAGAGTATACTTAGCAGAAAAAGTCTTCGATTGTGTGAATTTTTGGTCACACTTTTTGCATATTGAAATTTGTTAAATAAAATTTTCTTTACGCATTCTTTATCCGACGTAGTAGTTAACCGACGGTCGGATTGGATCACATTACAGATATTTCAATGTTTTTCAATAAAGGCGTTCTGGGCATGCGTCATTTTCGACGTCTTCTTGGCTTTCTGGGAAACGCTTAAACCTCTCAAAATCACACTGTTTGGAACAATGAAAAATTCGCAAAGAGCAGTGTATGGACCCAGTAAACATTTGGTGAAATAGAATGGCTAGGTGAATTTCTTTACAAGTTGGAGCAACGCATAGAAAATCAATTTTAGTTCAAATTGATTCCCTATCTGTCACAGGAGTCGCTTTTATTCAACAGTGAGCAGTCGTAGCTCATAAAAGAGACATTCCCTATGAACGACTAAATAGAAAATAAACGCGTTCATGACAAAAACTCATCAAAAGTAATAGAAATGAAATAGAATTTACTTCAAAATGTTTACTGGGGATTGAGGACGAGTGTCTATTGAAAAGGACAGTAATTATATTTGTACAAATTTAAAACACAATGTGCACAACTACCTTCCTATCTTTTCCTCGTTTCATTCAATATATTCAAAGCGTTGATAACTTTCCGCGCTGATAAGTGGACGCTTACTATTACAGGGGGTCCACTTTATAAAAAAAACCACTTAAAATATTTCTAAAAGACAAATGCACTATATAATTTCAATGATTGTAATTCCTGTTCACTTATAAAAATAACATTTTCCATTTTGCAAAACTTTGTCGACATAATTTTATAATCCTGCTCGTTTTAAATTGTTTCTTACTTACGCCGTTTATTATGGACATAACTTCTCTAGAATTACGTTGGAACTTTGTTTAATAGTGGCGACCAGGGAGGTGCTAGTGCTAGTGTTAGAGCTACAAATGCTACAGCTCGTGCTACGGCGTTAGCTTTGTACCATTGCTGACGTAACGTTAGTCTCGAATGTAACTGGCTGATACTTAACGCCAGTCGTTGGGACATTGGGTTAGTCCCGTTTACGAGGTACGGGGTCTCTAAATGCTCCTTAGTTGCACACTCTTAGACGCCGGAGACAATGAAGACGGTGAATCAGAGCCGAATGTTAAACTAAAAAATTGGAAGAGGAAAAATTATGTTAATAACAATAAAAAATATCGTTTTTGTAATTACAACTTGTTTATTACAAGTCACTCATCAATTGAGTGGGGAACCCGGTGGGAGATCTAAGAGAAAACAAAAGAAGAGTAGTTTTTTGGAGGGGGAACCACCTATACGAATAAATATACCTGTATTTAGCAGCAGGTATCAACAACAATTAAAGTATTTTAATAATTATGTAGATATAACACTTTTGCTTTGAAAAATACGTTCAAGTGTAACTTGAGTTACATTAAGATAATCTACTCTTATAACTTTGGGTCAATTATCATTGGCTATCGGGTAATTTTACATTGGCATACTTTATCATGAGATGAACTTTCCACTTTAGGAAGGTTGCTTTCGATAATGTTTTTTGACGACTCAGTTAATGTATAATTATTTCTATAATTACTACATCATAAAATGGCATTTGAAGAATACTTTGTGAAATTTTTATAAATAAATATCAAGAAATGAGGCATTGAAAGCGAATCTCTGCAGACGTCACAAAAAATAACTCATAACTCATCACTGGATTTTCTAAAATCGAAAAACCAAAATGATTTCATTAGTTATTAAGTTTCTGCAGATAACGCTGTTTTTCTTTTTTTTATTGATTTTTCAATTTTTTACAGCACTTAAAAGTCAAAATATCGATTTTTCATGAAAAAATCAGAAATGTAGTTATTTTAAAATACGTTAAAATAAAAAAATAAAAAATAACTCAACAGCGTTACTTCGGCATTTATGTAAAGAAGGAGTGCAAAATTTCAAAAGAATCGGTTTAGTAGATTTTTAGCTAAAGAGGGCACCAACTCTGAAAAAGTTATGTGTGAGAAACCGTATTTATAAGTTTCAAAGTAACACGAAAGCAGACCAGAGAGGTAAAGACTTAGAACTCTATATCTCCGTCAGTTTTACTTCAATCGACTTCAAATTTTTACGCAATAAACTTAATATGTTGTACAATAATTTAAATAAATAAACATTAAAAAAAAGTTGAAACCTTGAGACTACACTCTACTGAAGAATTCGTAAGTTGCAAGAAACGGGTGCAGTGAGAGAAAGTTCTTATATTTACCAACTTTATTCTGATTATTGACTAAAATATTTTAAACTAGTTCAGAAATACGTCTCTGTTAACTAGCAACGACATCTGATGGTTACTCTCCATAAAAACTAACAATGAAAATAGTGAATAGTTTTCTACGAAATAAGAAAACCTAACAGTGTCACACTGTCATATTATTATATAATACTAAACATTCCTTACAGTACTTATCGTAAATTACAAAGAAAAAAGAAAAAAAAAAGAAAACAATAAAATAAATTCAACTGCGAGAAATTTTTATTACTTTGTAAGATTAGAAAATGTACTGTGTTCTTGATTTAACACTGAACTTTACATTTATACTTATTAAGATATATATCTATCTCATATACTCTTTATGTTTTATTATATATTTTATCCTTGTCTCTCTACAAGATCTATTATTATAGTTGTAATAAGTTTCAGCATCAACGTCTCTAGGTGCAGCTGTAACGCCCGTTATGATTTAATTACATTATTTGTTTTATGTGTTACTCTAAATGAGCGTGAAGGACTGCTAATTCTGTAGTGTCAGACATTTTACTATCACTATCTCACTCTATTATCAGTGAAACTCTATATAGGTTAAATGTTTATAGTTTTGATTTACGGTGAGTTTTGCCTTAAATTAATTCGTATTTGAGTTACGAGCATGTATTTCTTTTTCTTCATTTCTTAATAAATATCGCACCTTGTCTGATTGTTCAAGAAGCTCGTTCCGTTGCGGCTGCACTAAGCTCTACCAACCATGTTATTGAACTTTCTTTGTCATGTTCTAATAAAAATCTTAAAATTTCACAGACCGAAATCATTGAAGTCATTTGTTCATTACTTATTTACAACATACGTCATATTTACACAATTCTACTGCATTGACAAAAAATTGTCAACGACATTGGTACCTCAGAGGTTTAGAGCAGTGTCGTACATTGATAAAGAACAGTTAATTATTTTCAAGTTGTTTCTGTTGTTGTGTGTAGTAACATGCAGACATGCTATTATGGAAGTAATGACTATTCATGATAGGAAAGAGATAGAAAGCTACAATTTGTGCTTAGAAATATTTCTCATAGAAATAAGAACGCTGGGGTTATTTTAAGAGAGATGTGTATTCTTAAAACTAAGACAAATCGATAAATAAAATTATTGATTGAAAAATGAATGAATGGGAAATTTTGAATCGTACTATATTCTTGTAATGAACGCTGCAGTGACGTAGCTACCGCCGTATCAATCGAATCAATGATACGGGGCCCCGGGCTACAAGGGCCCCTAATGTGTGTTTTTGTTCTTTTTGTGAAAAATCTTTACCCATCATTTGGGCCCTGCAACAAATTTTGATACGGGGCCCGTCTAAGGCACGCTACCCACTGAAACGCTGATTCTTGTAATGAAGAATTACATGCATCAGCTATTGAGTTTAACAAAAAAGATAACAGTATAGTTCATTTTACGAGAGTTCGGCAGCGACTCATATTTATAACAAGTTGTGGGGTATAAACTGCCGATATAACTAAAAAGCACTGACTCACTTATTTTTCTATTATATTTATAGAAACAAATAAGATAAAATTCATAAACGTATAGATTTATACCGCTCTTATAACCTCTTTTAAGTATAAGTCGCCGCCGAACTCTCGTGGTTTGGACTATACCTAGCAATTTTATAATAGAACCTTGAACATTAATAAATGTATATTAAAATGAAATAATATTAAATAAATGGAATAACAGATGGGGAATATTGAAAATTAAAGGAATTACAAAATTATTTTTCTTCTATGAAATTGATTGAATTTATACTTCATCCAAACATTTACCTAAAATCTAAGTCTATTTAATTGATTATATGCCATTTAGTATCAAATATTTATTAGATGAATATGTAGATCTAATTTAATTATTATAACAAGATCAACTTATTCATGGTGCTCTATTCCTTCCATGTGAAATAAATGACATTCATCCGTTGGTAGAACTAATAATCAATTCTGATGAACATTCTAAAACATTAATAAACTAGACGTCGTTTTATTAAAACGTTGCAGCAGCGCCGAATAGTTTTACGACTCTACAACCCCAATAAACTGTCTATAAATATAAAATTAGTTGAACATTTTTCATCGAATTCGACGTAATAAAATGATGAGAAATTTATTGAAATAAAATAATAATATCACCACCAGTTATTACTCGATAAAGTTGATGAAATTATTTTACGTTTTTCTTTAAAAGTGTACCAATAATTTAGTTAACTTTTCTTGGTAAATATCGAAGCTTTCTAAAATATGATTATCATGAATAGTTTTCTTAGTACTTCAGTTTGCCGCTAGAGTGCTTAAGATTCAATCCTTTTATAGTTTGCTGCAAGCTATTCGTCGTCCTTCGATTCATTGTCCTGTGAAATATGTTAGCTAGAAAGGAATTTAATAATAATGTCGTTCGTTCCTTGTGCACAAAAACAAAGGATTTTTGGTAAATAAATTGGTTAAATAATTCCAGGGTCCATGTTGTAAGAGTTGCTTTCAGAAAATTGAAGGGGAAGAGGTAATTTGCATACCAATGTAAATAGTTTATACATAAAATATGTTGAGTCTTATTTTATTCAGTTCTTGTAAACTTTGGAGGTTGGGCAATGAGGAACATTGTCTTTAGAATTGAATGAATTTATTATCATAAATTATTCAATATGTTCACCTTAGGGAAATAATGAAAAAAATTAGAGAATTCATTCCTTAATTATATTTTCTGTAGGAATTTATTATCATCTTTATCAATTGTTATATATTGCTTCTTTTTAATGTTATTGCTTCCTACTTATAGATATTCTAAACTTCCTAATCAAATTATTGTGTTATCTTGATGTTACCGCAATTGCAAAGCTTTGGCCTCTTCAAGATTTCTCTACATTCTTTCCTATTGTCCGCCTTCTCTTTCCAATTTCTAATACACATCTTTCCATTTCGCCTTTCTCTCCATCTTGTACTCCTGCTGGTTCCCATCCACAAATTTCTTAGCCGTTCTATTTCCATTCATTTGTTGGAATCTTTTCCTTATATATTTACCACATATTTCATTATTTGTTCTTATTCTCCTCTGTTCGTTTTAAAATAGTTGATCATACTTTCTATAAAATACTTTCGTAAATCTGCAAGAATCACAATCGCTGTTCTTCAAATAGCAAATTTCTGATCCATGTAGAACAACTGGTTTTAGCATTATATAAATAGGTTTTTAGTTTTCTTACTTAAGTTTAGTTAGAAGGAAAAGAGAAGTAGAAGAAATGGAAGAGTAGAAGTGAGAAATCCTCATAGTGCAGCAATTTTGACCGGGTCCTGCCATGACATCTTCTAATTGTTCTATTTATCCGTCCGCTTTAATTTCAAGTTTCATATTTTCTGAATCATTTTCCACCCATCCCTTAAACTTCAACAAGATACATACGACAATAAAGTAACTTTATAAATAGATCATTTGTTTCAACTCCTCCACAAAATCCACTGAGAATACAAATCAAGCTGCTAGCATTCTAAATAAATGGATAACAAGGATATTGTATCAGAGAATCCTTATTTCAAGAACAAGAATATCTGGAAACAAAACAGAACAATAATAAACGAACTTTGATTGAGTGGTTGCAAATAACATACATCAAATTTATTCTTGAAGATCTTATTTTATTTTTTTACCTTTTCTAAAAAGGAAACACAGGTACTTCAGGACTAAAGCGGGTCTTCTTTACCAACAAAGGTCAGGCCAATTAGAATAGTAATCAAAATAGCCAAATATTCAACGATTTGGATTTGTTTGAAGAATCAAACCTGACAGAAATCAACTAAATAACATATATAGTATTATTTTATAACTATTCTAAAGATTGTAATTCTTGAAAAGGTATTCTTATGATTTTAAAATTCTTAAAAAGATGTTCTTAGGAAGTTATAAAAGAATTTTAATACACAAAAAGGTAGATTTATTTTTCACAAAGCAGTTAAAATAGGTTACAAAACGATTAAGCTAACTTTTGTAATATTGTAATCTTAATACATAATCTTTAAAGAGAGGTAACTTTGTTTACCGAGTTACTACTATAAAAGAATTATTTTTCTGGAATACATAGATGTTAATTATTTAGTAAAAAATAAATAAATATAAAACTGATTGTGTTATTTTGGAACACCATGTACTACTTAATACACCAGTGACTTGTAGCTTTGACCTGATATTTAGACGTACTCACTGTGTCACTTCGTCACTCTATCGGTATTATTAACACTTTGATATTTATATTGACAAATTATAATAAAGTCGGTGGCGACATTTGTATTCTTTGCTCCATGCTTCTCTACGAAGTGCAAACTCTTTGTGTGATGGTGACAGGTCCGGTTCGTCGGCGTTGCGCCACTAGGTTTGAAGTAAATGCAGTTGTCACGTCCTCTGTCTCTCCTAGTAGATGTGCAGTGATAGAATAAGTAGTAAAATTACCAGACCATTGTAAAAAATCTGTTTATTACACATAGATACTCATAACATATTTAAGATTTATTTTAGTTTCTAACTTTTTTACTATAAAAGTTAGAACAAAAAGTTATTAATAAAAGTTGAAGATAGTATCATTATCTATAAGAAAGCTCTTTAGGAATTTTTTGTAGTAGCTATATTTTCTGAGATAAACAAAATAAATGTTTACACTGCCTGAATGGGGCGCCTTTCACCCCGAAAATTCTAATTTAAATTTAGGTATGTCACCTTTAATGATAATAAAAAAAACATACTTCCTCTTTTTAGCGTTGAATTTCCCTAACTACAAATAAATATAGAACATTTTAAAATCCGATTCTGTCAAGCCTTGGTTTCTTGCTCTACCATAGAAGGTGGTGCAACCTATACATATGGTGTCTATACATACGTTACTTTACTCTATGAGGCACAGCCACTCTATTTTCAACTCGACGTTCCAGACTGAAGTGACTGGAGCGATGGCTCCCTCAGGATGACGGATTACATATATACCTAACCTTACATTTCACACCCGCTAGTACTAGCAGCACTCTCCAGAGGGTGCCACACTATTAAAAACTACTTCTTTCTTGTTGGAGTTTTCCCCTACTCCTGTTACTACTACTACTATTCCTCCAGGTCATGAATCATCCTCTCAAGTGGTAGAGCCACTAACTAAATGCAATGAAATGCAATAGCTCGAACTGAGGTAACAAACTTCATGGCGAACCGTACCATAAGCCATGGTTCAACACGTTCTTGACCATAAAGATTTATTAGAAGATTTGTAAGAAGAAGTTCTCATCATTATGGATCTAAAGCTACTCAATCTGGATGGTGATGGTGACAATTTATTTGGCATCAATTTCCGGGATAACTCAGTAGAAAGTTTTTACTTACTTTGTCTTTCATTATTTATTTGTTTTAACAATGTAACTTAAATGCGAATATAATTAATTATCAAGTAGAACTTAGGATATATTTTCTTTTAAATTAATCAATCTAGATTAGTTATTATCAGGAGCTATCAGAGTGTGAGGTGGATGAAGGAGTTGTCTTGGACTTGAGGGGCGTTTAGGAGCTTCTAATTCAACTTATTCTGGTATATCATATTTTCTGTGAGAGGAAATCTTCGTCTTTGTGTACCCTTTTAAATGTTTCCCGAATGAGCATGAACCTGTGTCCACGGGCTAATATTTTTTCTTCTTCTTCTTTTTTATTAACTATAATACTACAACTTAGTATAGATATACTTATCTAGTGGCTTACATTTCTATAATTACACGGTGTGGTAGAGATTGCTCCAATGAACAATTCTACATGATTAGGTTACTAGGTCCGAGGGTTTACTTCTGCGAAGTCTTCGAACATCATGACTATCAAGCAACATTTGAGTCGCATTGCTTTTTGTTAGATTTCTTGGTGCAACCCCAAAGTTGCACTCCATACGTCCACACTGACTTTAGCACTTGCTTATATATAAGCAGCTTGTTTTCAATGTTTAGTTCAGAGCGTCGTTCAATTAGCCAATACATATTCCTGTATTTTATGTTTAGTTCTTCCTTTTTCTTTTTGACATGCGTTAACAAAAAAGATGCTCCCATGTAAAAGTAATCCCCCTCAGATATAATACACTTCTACCAGCGCTTTTTCCAATCGTTGAAGCACTTTTTATATGCGCTTTTTAGTATGGCCTTGAGCTATTCCGACGATGCGGGATTTTGTCTCTCCAATCGTGGAAACTCGCCGTCCTTTATGAGTTGTTTCAATTTTTGGAACAGGAATATTGTAGATAGAAACTTGAGGGTAAATATATGGAGAGAATTCACGATGCACCACGCGCACGCCACTGTTTGAACACGACGCGAAATTTGAAGAGTAACTTTTCCATTTGAACAAACCTAGTATGTGAACACCACTTTCCACATTATATAAAACACGTAGCTACTAGTGTGGCATAAAACAGCTGTAAACCCAACATATTTGGCGAAATAATGTCCCAGATGTCCCATATATTGTTTCATTTACCCGTACAATATGAACGAAGTTAATTTCATCAAAAACAATTTGTCACAAAGTCGATTACTTTTTCAGTGAAGTCATTTATATAAAATAAATATAAGTAAGGAAAGTCGGGATTTTAGGGATTGCGAAAAGGGTATAAAAGTGTTATCCCTGTAATCCTTTTGTATACAATGATATTCTGGATAAGGGTGAAGTACGAGTAAATATGAAAGATGAATCACTGGAGAAATGAATTGCTGAAAAATAAACGTTTCAAATGGTTGGGAAACATGAAAATTGGAGTTACATGCAAAAATCTTTTACACAAGTTATTCAAGCGAATCTTATTGATGACCTAAGGAAATTATATTACGTTCACAGTGGTTCTAAAATGTAGAGGCACCACAGAATTAAGAAATAGACTAATCAAATATTTACAACATTTTCTAAATATTTTATGAACAATAAACTCTTACGAATTTAAATTTGATTAAAATAAATAACTTTCAACTCTTAATTAATAACATTTATAATGTAGATATTATTAATTCACACATCTCCGCTTGACTTACTCTGGATTATAACAGCTTATACATTTTGAGGCGTGTGATCTCCTTACACGAACGATGACGTCATAACAAATCTTTTAATTAACCTTATCTTACTTTATCCTCTTGTTTATTTCACACTACGTGACACTACATACCCTTTCAGTTCAGCGTGCGCGTCCCTCCCTAAAATGTTATATTTATTATTAACCCCTTTCCTTTCCTTTACTCCCCTTATCACTCACTCCGTAGTATCGCATCGGTATCAGTTTACACGCTTTACATCAGTGTCTGATTTGACGTTGACCTTTATTTAAACTCATTTTTATACGTCATTTGCAGAGTTACAGAGTAGATGTTGAGTGTTGGTAAACATATTATGGAAAGTTCAATTATTTAGTTGGTAGGGATGTTTTCGCAGCTAGAGAAATATATAAGTTACGTCTTGAAAGTTAAGAAGCAGCTAGAAGGAATGAATGGCGTTGAAGCGTTAGGCCTGTCGCATACTGCAAGCGTATTTAAGCGACGGCGAATTCGGGCGTATATCGGCGCCTTGGTTGAGCGGCTAGAACTCTGTGTTGTGTCATAATTCACAGGGGCGGCCTTAGCCATTGCGAGGCCCCGGGCAGCAGATCTTTGCGGAGCTCCGGACGGCAGAAATTTGCGTAAATTGTAAGTAAGTATTTTTAATGATAATTGGCGAGAAATAAAATTTTATATTGGTAGTGTTATAAAAGTTAACAAGCACAAAGATGACAAATATTAATGATGATAAACTAAGGTACATGAATGCCTTAAAAGATATACGCAGTGATTCTGGTGGAATTTTTAAAGAGCGAGGCGCGATATTCATATATATAGTAATGCATTTTTCTACCTGGGTTGTTGCGCGAGAATGCGTGGCTCCTACAAGAGAGAAGCCCCGGGCGGTTGCCCTGCTTGCCACTCTCTAAGGCCGCCTCTGACAATACATACATACCACGTACCGATACGTCAGTACGCCAGGTCAAACTTGTGTACTGTAGGGTGTATTGGAGTTGTTTTGCACAAACATAATTCATCATGAGAGCAAGCTTTTATTTTAATTTTTATCGATACACCACTGTTCTGAAAAAGACTATTGCATTCCCTTCCATATTCTTTCCAGTCTAAGACGGCTGATTGCATTTATAAGGCTTGGTGGTTAGGTTTAGCGTTATAGCATGTACTCGCTTGGTTAAAATTCGCTGATATATAAGTGCAGTGTAAGAACTACGTATAGGTTTCTACCAGATATACAAAAAATGGTATATCTACTTCGATTATAAGTCAGATACGTTGCGAAGGTCAAGTTTTTTAGGGCCAACAAATTCTTGGTACGTCACTGACTCACTGCCGTAGAACGTTAACCCGTGGTTGCCATTTTCTATGCCGTGGTCACATATGACTTGTATCGCCATCATTCTACATTAGAACCTTGTTGAGTTAGTGCATAACCACCCCCTCCCCCTCTACGTACCATCAACAAACCACTAAGGCCTTATATTAAGGGATATATTTTATGACGTACGCCACAGAGAAATATGAACCAAAAATGAGGCAATGGTTTTGTTCAGTTGTTTTAATAGACCTCTTTAGTGGAGTTTTCACTCCCGCTAGAACCCGCCCCACTTCACGCCGTCCCATTGGGGTAGCACTTTATATTAGTATATAAATTAAAACAGATTATATTAATTACTGTAATATAAACCCTTTGAAACTTTTCTAACGCCATTATCGTTCTTTCTAGGGTCTTATTTGTTTAAAGTCGTATTGCTGTAATATTTTATAAAACTTGAAAATTTTCATATTTTTATTTTTCTTTTTACACAGTTTATGTTAAGAGAATATAAAACTAAAAATAAAATAATACGCTGATGTATTTTTATATTCTGTGCTAAACAATTGTTCTGCACAATTATTTTCTACTATCAAATTATTACATAATAAAATTCTTCATTCTGTGCCTTAGAAGGCAATAGATACAGAATTGCAGCAGGAGAAAAGGATAAATAAGATGCATGAAGCAAAGTATAATACAAGATACAGAGTATTGTGGTCTAGGAAGATACCAGAGTGCCTGGATAAATGAGGAAGTAAGGAAACGAGAATGATCGCAGAGTTTAGATTAGGAATCGAGAAGAAAGGAAGCACTTATTGGAGAAAAGAGGACGAGAAAAGGAAAGGAGAAAGACCATATTTTTTATTTTGTAATAATATGCCTGTTACAATTCTGTATGCTAAAAATGAAAACTAACCTAGATAAGAAATGACAATTAAAAACGTAGTGGTAGCTTTAACACACCATATCTTTTAGTCTTTTAAAGTCAGACGTATGTTTATCTAGTAGATTCACAGCTGGATTGTTTGGATGACTGTTTAGTCGCTGCTGGTATCTTTGGCTAAATTTGTTAATTTCTTACTTCACAGTTTTATTGCCGATCGGGATATCCACAATGGTTCTCAATGTCCTTGACTGAAATCTTTCTAGTATTACTAAAATTTCTAGAGGATAAATTGAAGCACATTAAGAATAGGTGTCTAGAGAAGGTGGACAAAGAAGTAAGGCTAGAGGAGATATTGTACAGGAAGAGTAAAGGAAGAGGTTGAATGGCAGAAAGAGAAGAGAGAGAGGAGTTAAGTGAGTTATGAGAGGAATGAAAGAACTATGGAGGAACTGTTGCTAGAAGAGAGTGTAGGAAGTAGACTGATGGCTGAAATAAGGAGGAAGTAAACATAGAATGACAAAACGTAAAACAAAACAAAACAAGAGACGAAAGCAAGTAGAGAAGAACAAGGAAGCAAGACAGTAATACAGAAAACTTTTCAATTTTTATTAGTAAGTAAGAAATAAGTGAATTGTAATCAAATAATTTAAGGTATAATGTCAAAAGATATACGTACATTATAAAATCAATGCAGTCAATTTATTTATAAACAGGTCCAAAAAGAATACCACTCATAAAGTACCCACACGTTTCCTGTATGTTTACTATTAGTACATATTTAATATTCCTCTCATTTGTAAGAAAACACAATTTGCAATTCTGTAATTAATTTGCATTCAAATCTAAACAAAACATCAACAAACGTAACTCTCTCGTAGATGGAGTATCGTATGGTAAACAAAACGCTCTAGAGAAGAACAAGTAGTTCCGTTTCCTACAGCTTCGACTAGAAGACTCTTCGTTGTACGAAGATGCTGAACATGTTACTAAAGTTACAATGAAATTATTTACAAATACTTGCTAGTGAACCATGTCGATTGGGTCTTTAAATGCAGACTACTTCTAAATTCACAATAATATCATGTTACATTAAGGCTTTAATGACACTGGAACAATCTACATGCGATTATTGTTTACCGTCGACTTAGTTGTACGACCAGAGTTCTTACACTGGAAAGAACATGTCGGCGTTTAGGTTCACTTTATCATAGAAATAACCTTCTACTTTAATCTTTATCAATAAACATACCACATAGTTGTGATTGAGTACAAATGAATTGGATTATAAAGCTGTACAATCACCTACAGCCTCATTTGTTCAAATAACCTAGATAATGAGTTCATATCTTTGATTAAAAATGAGTATGTAGTATCGATCCAGGATGGCTCAACTGATAACAGTGTACTGATGCGCAATAACTCGAAAAATGAACCTTACATTACATAAACAAGCTATAAAAATTAAAAAATTCTCAGTATGTCACATTAGTTAGGTTTTATTTTTGTAAATATACAATTTGTTTGCACATAACTAATTAACAAACTAATACATTTTTCATTAAATAAAAAAAAAACATGGAGTATTTCAAATGAAATCTAACTTTTCTCTTAACTTATAAACTTAATTAAAAATTGTTTAAAAAAAGTTTCACTTTGATTTAAATGAATTACATCGAGATCTAATTAAATAGTATCTATAATAATCACTACGCGGCGCTGACGTCACTCGTAGGGTCATTTATATCGGATAGAGATAACTTAAAGTTTGTTGGTTACTCAAGATACTATCACTTAGAGTAAAATTATTGGACATGGAATAAATTGCTTTAGGCGACCCCTGTTGGGATAATATATTTATATGAACTAATATTTTCGGCGACTTAACATCTGAAGAGAAGGAAGGGTGAAAGGAGTACACTTCAAAATGTTTACACTTCACTCCCTTCACCCTTTGTTCTCTTCAGCAAAATAAGTGCGGTATCAGCATTTTCAATAGCAACTAGTTACTTGTAGAACCAAATCACACTGAAGAGGAATACGAATAAACAAACGATGCCGTTTTGTGCTGACATCTGGGGACGTTAAGCTTTAGATAACGTACTCCATCGGTACCGGTATCTCTCCTGGCCGTTAACACCGAAACTGGACAGTGGAAGGTCACTAATACACCCACAAACAAACACACGTTAATAAGGCTAAGAAACTTAGACAGTGATTTAGCAACTCACATAAAGAAAACCGAAACGAATTTGTGAAGGAAACAAGTAACAAATGATGGAAGGGGAACGGGAACGAGAGCAAGAAGATTCGATATAAAAAATATTGCAAAAAAATATCTTTTATTTGTATTGTTGATGTGGTACGAGTATGACTGATGTATTGGGTGATAAAGGGTAAAGGTTACGTTGATTATTTGTGTTTTATCTTATGGGTTTGATTCATTCATTTAATTATTTAAATTACATTTCTTATTATATTAATTTGCGGGCAAAATTGACTACGATTTCAAACACAACTATATAAAATTGATAAATGAGGAATTATGTTTGCGTTTATTAATAAAACAATAATTTTTATACCATATTTAAATATAGCGTTAGCTGCTGAATCGATACCAAAACATACATTTTGTACATTTTTGATTATGTAAGAAGCAGTTTCCAAGCATACTGTAATTAATTTTCTGTTTATTAATAACGTTAATTATATTCAGAAGATATTGTGGTCAATTAACAAAACTTTCAAATAACTTAAATAATTACAAGACCAAGACGTAATTAGAACAAAGAAAACGATAGTCTCCCTCATTTAGAAACTGTAGTTATCAACAGTTAAAATCTTATCGCAAAAGTTTATAAATTATTTCATAATAAATTTAAATGTAAATGTATTTGAAAATTAGTGGCGACATCTTAAAATTATTACAGCAATTAACACGGAGAACACTGCTGCGCTCTATTATCAAAATAAAAAAAATTGAGAACTGAACTATGTTTCAGATTACATGTCCCTCAAAACATACCATAACTAACAAACATTTTTGGAATACACATGCGAGACAAATGTCAGAGCAGGAAGCCAAATAAATTACTGTGCCTATAAATGCTGGTACAGCGCGGGAATCCAGGAGTTCCTAAACTAACGCCCCCCTTTCCCATCACTCAGCTTCGCCCCTCTCTTCTCAGTTACTGAATTACTTTCCGCCACATGTTTGACACGGTGTTATTATATTTTTAATTGAAATTTTTTAGATAATTGACTTTCGTTTTAAACTAATATTTTTGTTTTCGTTTTTTTCATCGTTGGATGTAATTAAAATTTTAACTAAAGAAGTTGTAGACTTGTTTTTTAAAAAGCTATGGTTAAATATTGGTTCTGTAGATGACATTCTATAAAAATAAGTCACACAAATACAGTAGAACTCTCTTGACAGGTTCCTTCAATGCCAATTCATGCAACGCTACAAGAATAATTCGGCGAGTGATGTTCTTTAAAGCATTCCACCAAATAGTTCGTTATTTTATATTAAAAATATTGTTACAATTCAGATACATATTGTATATATATAAAAATTCATCCTGCGTATGTCTGTGTTCGCAAAACTCGAAAAGTAGACGGTCGACTGACTTAAAATTTTGGCACAATGTTGCATTCGAAAACGCGCGTGTTTTCGCAAATCGAATTCATTTCTTTACAGTTACTTTTATTTACTTTCTCATTCATTTCGTATCACACTGGGTTACAGCAGGGTAAGAACATTTGGAGAATAATTAGTTAATGTTCATTGTATTTTATAATAAAATATATACTCAATTATTTCTACAATATTGTAAACAAATTTACCATTAACTTTAATATCTACTATGATGTTTTCGCGTAATATCACGATCTGAAAACTTCGTATATTCTCATCTCTTTTAACTTTATCTTTTGTCTCATACAACAGAGTGGTTTTTAGTCTGTACAGCTGGAAACGAGCGGGAGATATAGTATAAAACTCAGCGAGTACAGAGTACTCTAATTTTGTTCGTGCATCAAAAATGAAATCATTAACAGCAGTGCATTATCCAAGATAATTTCAAATACTACAAATTATTATTCAGTTATTTTTGTGTTCTTTTGATTTCTACGTTTGTTGAAATAAATAAACTGTTTTGTATAAAAATTGTCAGCTTCTTTTGTGTAACTATTACAACTATTCTTCATCAAACATCTCACACGCATATAGTTCACTACAATTAAATAATTAGGCTTTGAAAATAAGAAGCACACATTAAAATTAAACAAGCGTTGATGCTTGACGCTGACTGCTGTGTCATCTGGTTTGATCTCCCGATCGAAGTAATGTTTTCTGGGTTTGGTTGTTATCAAGTTAAACTGATTATGTACAGACATAATCATAAACTTATTAGGCAGCGGTAAAGATACTACAAAAACTGTCAATATAGTATGAGGTCGCAACGTTTTGTGTTTAGTGAAATGGTACTGAAATTACGAATGAAATTACTTCAATTTTTTTTTGCCTGATTTAGTAACTAAATATTATGAATCTTAATATTTCCTTGTAAAAATAAAACTACGACAAGATTAACTAACTAATTATCTTTTTAAAGTGGTTTTCCGTGAATTTCTGTACTCTTATAATCGAAGCTATAAATTCGTCAGGCTTTTGACGCAATATACCTACATGGACAACCCTTCCTCTTCACTCTTCTTCCTATCAACCTTCATTGTATCACAAAAACAGCTAAGCCAGTTCAGAAAGGGTGTTAGCGGTTGACTATGTGCCGCATATGTATATGGTCCACCAAATGGTGAGGGTGAGGAGTAGAGTGAAGGTGGGTTGGTTGATAAAGAACGATGGAAGTTAGTGAAGAAGAGTGGTGTGAGAGTCCTGTCATTTATCAAGGCTTTTGACTGCAGAACTGGTGTTAGTACTTCTTTAGGGTCACTTCTGGACATCGGGGCGACATAATACGTTGAATTATGACGTGTTTATGTGATGATGACTTACAGGACAAATATGAGGAAGGTACTATGAGGAATGGTGTTGTATCTAGTAAGCTGAGATGCAAATGTTGTAGGTAGATAGTTGATTAGAGCGATGGAGTGACAATTCTAAGAAGATAATCAATCATGATGCTGTACAAGCAAGACCTTTTACGGGGGGATAGTTCTCAAAACAAATGAGGAAGTATATGAGCTTTATTTCTGAGAGAGAGATCGTTTGCAACTAGGACGTTTTGGTATTGATAGTTAGCCTTATAGTAGACCTCATGCCTTAGCTGAGAGCATCACCTTACGCCGCTACAGTGCTACCATCTGATAGTATATATCTCTATTTGTTAGTTTTTGCTATCAGGGGCGGCTCTGCCTTAAGTGCACTCGTGCACTGCATTAGCAAATATTTATAACTTGATGAAGAAAAAAAGAATCACAAAATATCATCTAATACATCAATTACATACCGACTTCATACTTAGAAAGTTCCAAGGAATCAACTTAATCTCTATGCCAAGATAATTAAAACTTATTTTCGCTTGAATGAAATATTTCGAATTTATTGAAATTAAAAAGGAATATTTTATTAGAAAATAAATTGTTAGTATCGCATCATAAAAATATCTACCGGTTGCGCAAGTATCCTTCCCCAATTTACAATAGAGAATCATCGCATAAAATTAATTTACTTATTAAAGTAATGAATATTTTTTTCAAACATCTCAAAATAAATGATGAAATGAAACCTGGCTCCAGTAATTCCTTACATAATTGTATAAACAAATCAAATCAATTTAATAAATTACTCTAGTATCTGTTTCAGTTTAGAATTGTGTAAGTGATAGAGGCTTGTATGGGCGGTAAGTGCTACGCGTAGCTCTACATTTCTCTACGTTCTCGTTAAGTGAATCCGCGTGATCGAAATCCGTGTTGAGGCGTAGACAAACTGTAGCAGCTACGCGTAGCCGTCGTTGTGCGTTATAAATCACTGTTTATCGTAGTTTCTAAAGCTGCAGGTATATAGAAAATGAAATAATGGAACAATTCAATAAAGTAAAAAACAATAAAGAGAAATACTCCTAGATGAATGGTAATGTAAACGGTTGGAGACTTTATGTACTGTGCTACGGATCGAATGGGGTTAAACGACGGGTCTGAAAATTTATTAAGTGGTCTCAAATGTGCTCGTGAAACGTAGCATCTATTCTTTTCTTGCCTAGTTCGTTCAGAATTTGGTAACAAGAAAATTGTTATCATTATAAATAAAAACTGCAATCAGTAATTTAAGACAGCTCGCACACGGGTCGGTAAGGTTTCGATGCAAATTCGATAAGATAAACAAAACCAGTGCATCCTGCAAATGTCGCACCTCCGCTGACATACCTCCGCAAACCGCGTACAAGTGGTCCGACCCATATGCAAACTTAATGCAAAATGTATTGAGCTGCAACTGATCGACATATTGCACGCATACCTAGCGTAATTTTTGCTTGATTCTTACCTACCTGTGCACAAGCGTTCTAAGACATATTCTCATCTTTCTTGAGACAAACTAAAAGCACTCGTTCGTTGGCATTAAATAAAATTTCTATATTAAAGATGTATATTTTATTTATATGAAATTTTTGAATGTACATGTTTTGTGAATATCGGATGATAAAGTACCTACCGCCTGATTTACCAACGCATATGTGTAATATTATAAAAACATCTGTGCCACCCTCTCTCGCCCTTCAATCCGCGTCTTCTCCTCTTCAACGTACCCATTTGTTGTCTGGTAGTAACACGATATATCACTGTACGGGCCAATGTGACAGTAAATTTCTTTAGATTCGTTGTTCGTTGCGTTCAAAGCACGAATAAAAGAAAACGATTTATTGTTCTGGATACGGAATTTTATGTACAAGAAGGAGAGCAACCCGGGATTCAAACCTTGACTGGTCTACGTCTCGTAGATAGAGTTACGCAAAGTGCTACGCCAGTAAATGATTTGTTTCAATTTATCAATGTTGTCGTTGATGGTTTTTTAAGTTCTTCTCATCAGCGTTTGCTATAGATGGCGATCACGATCACGATCACGATAACCATAGATGAAGGTTATCACCAATCTAGTTATTTAAACGGCGAAAGTTATTCGGATGATTTCGTGATACTGCTTTAAACTTCTATTAACTGGCGATATATTATCTGTGGAAAGAATCGCACCGAAATTTATACAGGGAGCTTTTATGTAAGAGAATTGTTATAGTTTGTTGGCTATTGCGGTCATTGGAATTTGATCACCATGTAGTTTAGGCAATGAGTTTCTAATGGTAAGCGTACACATTGCTGCAATGCTCGCATCAAACACGTTTTAGTGAATAAAATGTGAAAAGGAAAACGTATCCACCGACATGTACAGAAACTGTGATAACAAATAAGATCGTCAGTTGTTTTTTGAAGCAAATTCGTTGAGCAATGCCGCCGATAGCTCAATTCTATAACTAAACATCGCAATGAAGGGAAGCGGTGGATGGCGGAGATAGAGAGAAGGAGCGAGGAAAGAGAAGGACGGGCAGAGTAAAAACAGGTCAGGTCAGAAAATAGACGATTTTCGGAGAGGAGATAAGGAAGACAAGAGGTGGATGACGGACATAGAGCCAAGAAGAAAATAGTAAAGGAAGAGAGCCAAGAAGAAATACTAAAGGGAGAAAAACAATGAGGAGTAGGGAGCAAAAAAATGCTGTTGGAATTATTAAAAATGTTAGATTAGTTTTAAGTTTAGGTTGGCAATGAGATGTAATTACGTGATTTAATATTGAAAAAATGTAAAGTCTAATGACACACACATTAAATTAATAATAAACAAAATAATAATACAAAATCCATGGCAGTCACTGCTTGATGAGAGCAGAGGGCATCTGTAAATGCTCAGCAGAGGGGTTGGTAATCTGGATTCATAGTTTTAACTCCTATGAAACTTACAGACCTAAAGACTATATCAATTTTTAATAAATCCTGTATTTACACATATTGTATTTTCTTAGTAAGAACTATTATTATATTTTTTCTTTTTTTTCTTTTCTATAAAGAATTTAATATAAAATATGATATTAACAAAAACTTTTCTTTTCTAGGTAAGTGACTTCTACAACATTTTTCACTGTCTCCTACAAAACAATTTCTAATTTCTGATTGGTAAGTTTTTAAACAACAATTCCAGAAAATTCTTAAAATAGTTTAACTGTCAATACTTCTAAGAAACAATCATTATTGTAGTCAACAATGTAATAGCAACAATAGCAAATTAATTAACTTTTAACTTAATAACACATTTGTAAGACCGCAGATAGTATTGAAAATTGAAGCTGTAGCTACATACGTCATCTTTCTCGCTTCTACTCTCTTCCACTCTCGTGCCAAATCTCGGCTGAAATTTTACAATACATTGTATAGCTCTAGATGAAAATCATCAAAGAAGCCTTTAATCGTTAATAAGATCTTCTTAAAAAGTTTTATTCTATTGCGGTCTTCAGATAAAATTAGTTGCCTTATTAATATGGTGTAGACCGAAATTGTCGTATCTCAAGTTAATCCGAAAATAGGTTGAATTAATGTTTTTCAAAAAGTAATCCCATTTTTAGATAAACGTATTAGGTAAAAGTTTGTACGTATTCAGTAATTGTTTTAACTATGTTTAGCGGGTATATCACGTTTATTGAGAAATCTATCGAATTTATTGTCATAGTTAAATCACTTCTTTTACTTTTAATACATATAAAATAAAACAAACTTCACACTGAAATAAATATACCGTGAACCAAGAGGTTTTCGTCGACGGTTTTCCGCGGCCACATTGTTTATATTAGGGTTTAAATTTTCTGTTTGTATTTTATGAACCTTGCAACATATTTTCCAATACATGAAAACAGTAACATATATTCTAGAATGAAATGTAGTGGGTGTGTTCTTTTTAACTATTGAATAACGTATACGAATAGTTCACGGTGTATACACTTCAGTGCATGGTGCATTTCCCAAAACACATACCACAGCTTGTCAAACTTGGGTTCGTATTTATTAACAAACAATCCTATTTAGACTTTTTCTTAAATATTTATTTGAGTGCATCAACTTTCAACAGTTATTACCACTTAAAAGAATATATACAAACATTTACAATACATAGTTTACAACTTATAGATACGGGCATGGATATTTAAAATAAAGAAATTAAACTAGTTTAAGCTTTTTCAGACTTTCTTTGCTTTCAAATATCAGCCAATATTTCTCAGGCATATTACAATCTTGTCTGTGCGACGGGTACCTGGATCATCAAAGAATAATATGGTTTGCTGTTTAGTGGCATGATACATTTTTCACGTATTATTTGTGGTTCTGTTTTGAATAAGTAGGTATGTATGAGATTTGAATGAGTCTACATAGTACTATTTTCTATTTAGTCCGATCAGTAACTCTTTATTTAGACTTGTTTGTTATCATTGGTAATAGTTTAGTAACGCATTTCTTACTAAATATAAATCTACTAGACCGGAAGTTGAATGTACTTGAATTTACAAAATACGGTGACTGTATTTTGTCAATCGATTCTGTATTGTCCATTTTTTAAACCTCTCTCACTACAAATCAAGTAAACCGATTGAGCAAATTCTTCGGAGCTATTCTAATGATTTTAGTGACAATAGATAAAATTTCTTTTATAATTAAAGTAAAATAGGTTGTCAAATGAAATTAAAACATAAATCTATATAAATAAAAATTAAACGATGTTCGTTGATATATGATCATCATAATGTGTCAAATTATTAACAACTATTAATCCAAATTTGGACAGGACAATGTTTAACGGATCAGCTAGTTATTAATAAAAAATCATTCAAAAACGAGGATTTCCAATTATATTTTGCCAACACAAAATAATATACTGTTATTGACAATGTTTTCTTTTCTACTACGATAAACAGGTATGCTATACGCTTTCACACTTGTGGTGGTGTTTATGGAGTGAAATGGAAAAGAAGAAGTGTTATTTTGGGTTTTAGATATAAGAATCGAAGCATTTGGTTAAAAACAATCCTCAAAGCTAGGGTAACATTGAATAAGAAATAACTAAAAAAGAGATTGAGAAACACAGCAATTTAAAATGGTAAAAGGACCATACAGTAGCATTATGGGAGATCAGTGAGTGAGTTGTGATATGTCTGGGAAATTCATTGGGTGGATATGAAACTACTAAAGAAGAAAAAGAATGATTGCAATAACAACTATAGTTAGAGTTACCAACAAACAAAGTAAAGAATTTTAGACAGCAGTGTTATCAACTATACTGTTATATATATTATAGACACTACTGGAATGGAACTCAGATATGAAATTTAAAATAAAAATAATTTGAAAAATATAGTGAGTGCATAAACATGTCAACCAAAAAGAAAAATACTTGTAACGTGAAACTGAGGTATATGAGAAGTTGTGAATTTAAAGTTATATATATACAAAGAAAGAAATTGCGAACAAATTCCTTTTTTTTTATAAAACCATACTTTTAACTTATGATCAATTAGTTTTTTCAAAAAATATTGTTCTTTATACATTTTGCGTAATTTAATCAGCTTTAATTTACCGTGAAAATAATTAAAATATATTAAGCGGTTGCTTAGATATCGCATTTATACGATAGTGATGGCCGCCATTTTGAAACCTCTATAAAACAGGGAAAGGGGGAAAATTTATATGGCTCTTCACCTAAAAGTTATCTACTCATTAAACTCTTTGATTGTTTAAAATTTCACATTTCTATCAGAAAGTACAGTATGAACCTGCACTGTGTCACTACTAATAAATTCTATACGCGGTTCGCACCTCTCACTCTTCGCGCTACATCTTGGGAAGGGATGATCATACGAAAAAATGTCTAATATCAAATTTGTAGAGAATTTAATGCTGTACAACTTTACTTATAACCCTAAATGTAATTTAAAGCATAGGAAACAAGATATCTACAATAAACTGATTTTTGTGACTTTTGAAGAACATGACTTGTGTACACGCTACACGATGAGTTATTTGATGAAAGAACTTATAAAATATCAAAAACAAAGAATTATACAAGTTTTTTGGTTATACAAGTATTTAACTGTGCTAATAATAATCAATATTAAATAAAGTATGTTACTGATGCACTGATGCAAATTAAAAACCATCTGATCTGTGACAAAATCATAAAAGTAAGGTTAAAACTTAAAATTCAAACAGTAGATATGAATAACCCTTTAAAGTTTACAACTTCTAAAGAACAAAGAACCCTTCTAATAAATGAATTAGAAAATATTAAATATAAATGAAATAAAAATTAATTTTAAAAAATTAATAAAGTTAATTCTAATTAAAAACGATTTAAAGCTAAAAGTGTTCAACTCAACCGGAAGTTAATATCCCCGGGAACATTTTTTCGTGGCCGTTTGTTATATAATACACAGTATAGTATCAAGTATACCATACACTTTAATGTTTCTTTTTCTTTATGAAAACTCTGTTGTTTTTCCTCGTCGCTGCCGGTGACTTAAATCCATGGTTCGTTCCTTCTTGTACGATATTCACGGGTTCCGGGTTTTCCACCGATATTAGATACTATGTCTCTCGGATTTCCAGCAACCCCTACTCGTAGTACTCGTTACCAGGACTCGTCGAGAGTGAACTGTGAACCCCGAGACTGGAGCTGGAGCTGGAGTCCCAAATAACGCGAAAAAGAGTCCGCGGGTTTACGAAACGTTACTTATATTACGAAAGTAACTACTTACGATCAGAGTACACTGTTGAAAATATTCGAAAATGTTAAACACAGACCGCCTTACAAATAAACCTGTTATAAACTTATTATCAGTTTATACCTGGTATAAATTTTATAACGGCTTTATTTGTAAGGCGGAGAAGATATATTTAATAGTTTTTTTTTTTTTTTTTTATTTCTCCTATGGTTTCAGCAATCTGCCTAAGTAGGCAATAAGCTTCTTACTTGATTAAGTAATTATGACATGTAAGAGAAACATTCCAGTGAATGCTCTCTTGTTTTTATATACAATATACTAGCATAATATATGATACATTGACTCGCACTCGTATACACGTTCGTTCTCTCACTAACAACACAGTTGCATTCTCATTCGGTTCGGCCAGATTCGGGGCTAAGGTTTGCAATCAGTCGCCTCGTGTGCGGACGCCCTTAGAGAGTTAATTGCGTTGAAGTCTCAGATTTATACGATGTTTGAATAATAAATACGCGGAATTTTTTAATTTTACCTAAAATAATTATTGTATTCTTTTGAAATTGTATTTTTGTAAAAATATACACAAAGATAAAATAAATAATGAACACAAAATATCTGAACAAAGAAAGGTATTACATTTTATGTTAAAAATGGAATAAAGGGCAAGGTCCTGAAAATGTTAGAGTAGGCTTTTGGTAATAAGTACTAACTATGGTGAAACCAAAGTTTCAGAATGAAACAAATATTACCAAGAGAATTAGACGTTCTGGAACACAATTCGCAGAATTCTTAGAATTCTTGTATGAGGGTCACTTGTGCAAAAACCTTTTTCCACGAACCTTCTCCCAATTTTACCAAAAATAATTATTATGTTATTTATTTCTTTTTGTACAAGTATATACTAAGAGAAAAATACAGAATGAAAAGAAAATTCCTGAAATTTCGGAAATAATATTTATTTTAATCCTGGCAAACTTGATCATGAATACGTAAGAAAAATGTATGAAATGTTTTTGGAATTAACGGCAAATTCTTTGAAATAACTCTGTTTTTAGTGTCCACGCGATGTCTATTGTATCTAGTTAGAGTTACCTTCGACCCTATCTTAAATTAGCTCTACGTTAAAATCATTTGCATCTAGATGCATTTAGCTCTCATTAAGTTGATAGCGTGTAAATTATCATAATAAATTTAAAAAGAAATCTAGTCACATGTAGCTCTCAAACAAACGTAATGATGAATTTATTTTATTTGTCTTATGAAGAGGACTTGGCGTATTCAGGTACGTATGTGATTATATCTTAGACACGGCTGTCGGCCTTATATTGTATAACCAAAGTAAATATCATGTAGTATCAAATGTAATTTTTTTTACCTAAAGTCTCGTTTTATTATTTATCGAACTTTATCATAACTTTGTTACTTTGCCAATAAATAAATAAAAAAACATTATAAGTGTTGTATTATTACGTTAGTTGTATAGACAGTTTTATTACAGTAAATTTTTGACATTATAATAACCTAAAATTTGTCATGTAAAAGGTAATCTGTGTTATGTAAAATAAACCTGGCAGATATGTAACTGCGTTTAGTAGGTTTTACATATTATACCAATCAAAATATTTGTCCCTGCTACTTGCGAAACACTCTATAACACTTCATGTTTTAATTTGAATAATTAATTGCATTTACTAATATTAAAGCAATTTTGTGATATTTTATATAATTAATTATGTATCAGTAATGAACTAATGGATTTGAAAAATTAAATGGCAATTAATTTCGTAGTCAGTTAATAATAAAAATATATCGCTATATAGTGACATTTAAAATATGGCATCACTAATTTCCAATAATAAATGAATAAATTGTTATTTGAATAACAAGTCACACATGGTATAAAATGTATCTTAATTTTTTTAGATAGGTAACTAATAAATTCTTTAACAGTGTACGTAGAATAACTCTTTCCAGTAGACTTGCTCCGTACCCCAAGGAAGCTTTTTGTGGTCTCTTCTCGGCCTTGTCTATTGCCAATGGCGACATCATCGTATTGCCTTCGGACGTTTTTTTTTATTCAAGATTTTTGTGCAGAGTTATGTGGAAGTTGCACTGTACTGACGGTATGGAATCTCCAGCTCCAGCTCCAGTTCCAGCTCCAGTTTGGATGGTTTTTTAAATACACATGATTGATTTCCTTTTTACTTTGAATTTCACTTTGAGTTTATACTTTTTCGGTATTCAACATCTAAAGAAAAACTAACATTTACATATTAAAATGTGTCTTATGAACTTTTTATTTTTGGTTTTCTTTTATTTTTTTTTCTTAAAAAGAACCAGAATTATAACAGAGGTGAATAACCTTTCTCTGTAGTTATATTTTGATCTGAAATTCATTAGATTAAACTTAATTAAAATCATAGTCGTGTATTCAAGTGGGAAGACTAAAGGAAGAGGGAAGCGAGGTAAGAAGTATGATAAAGGAAAGAGATGTGGAGGTTCAGCAACAGGATAGGATGAGGATGATGTACGAAGGAAGGTATAACATAAGATACAGGAGGTTATGGACAAAGGGAATGCCACAGTACCTAGAAAAACAAGAGAGAAAGAAAAAGAAAATGATAACTAGATTTAGACTTGGGAATGAAGAGAGAGGCAGTAAAAACTTTGGAACGGAAGAAAAGAAACGTTGCAGGGTGTGTGACAAGGACGAGGAAACGCTAGAGCATATCAAGAATAGGTGTAGACGACACAGTTGGGCGAGAGCATTGATGCTTGACTCTGACTACTATGTTCTCGGGTTCGATCCCCAGGCTATACTCGATAATTATATTTTCTGGGTTTGATAAAATAAGATTTAATTAGTTGTGTGCAACCATCGAAAAATGAATATTGAAAAAAAATGATCACAAAAAGAAAAATTTCAAAACGAAAATAGAAAAAAAAAGAAGAAAAAGAACAGCTTTAGAAGAGATTGGATGGAAATGGGAACATCATAGTTAAGGCAATTGCTGTGTCATATCGAGATGCTGAAATAGGAAGAAGAATAAGGATATTGAATGAGGAGGTGATTGATGGAGCACCAATGGAGTAATTTGAAATGGAATAAGGATAGAAGCTGATATATAGGAAAATAGAATTATATTATATTGTATAAGTTATATGTTATAAGAAAATGTATGTAAAACAATGTATGAACAATGGTTAATAAAACCGTGTGAACTACAAAAGAGTGAGGCAGATATAAATAACGCTAAATCTCCACAAAATGGCATTACCAATTGTAAAAAAATTAGTGCCGCTACGGATATTATAAACTTGGACACTTGGAATCCTTTTCTTCTTCTTAATAATAATTTTCCAAACAATGTAGTACTTTCAACCAATTCTACTGGTTCCATAACAACATAATATTTTCGTAAAGTCAAGACCTCGTTATTGTAATATATGAGTACCATAATCTGCAAACTGTTGTCGATATTGATTTCTCAATTGGGTGTGAATAATTAATGATGTTTTCCCCTATTTTCCATTAAACGAATAACTTGTTATGGCCCACGATGAAAGAAAACGTCAATTTCCTTTTGTTGACTTTTGTTTGACTGCTTATTTATGAAGAATTCCAACAGAAGTTCAATTTATTATTATTTTTTAACGTTATCATTTGGTTTTGTTATTATCGTAAATATTAAACATGGCTTAATGACACGATTCTTATTTTTAAAATGGTTTAAAGTGTCGAACATGATTTTGTAGTTAAAATGTCTTTATAAAAATTTACCGTGGATCAGTGATGATGAACCTTTTTATGGATACGCGCCAAAAATATCCTTCTTTTTAGGTCTCACGCGAATCTAATTGTTTCTAGTCATAATTGATCTCACTTGATAAATATTTATTGCCATACACTTCTTTTAATAAAAGATAATGGTTTATTAAAATACTTATCATTTTTCCGGTAAAACAAAAAATATATCATTTACCATTATCAGACTAATATCCCTACAGACATGAGAGGGACAACAACCGAAAAAGATTGGTTTCCGCTACACAGTGATCGGTCGTACGACTTTGTCGCGTTCGTAGTTCATCAGTAGTTGCATAATAGCTTCGACATCACTGTCCTAAACATATTTTATAGTTATGCATCCTTTTTCTTTATTGTAAACGCATCACAATATTAATAGTTGATAAACCAAAATATAAAGCATACATATTTTACCAAATCCGATCGAAAAAATTATCTACCATCATATCGACACATTTTTCTTATACAGAAATATGTTTTATATATAAACTAGCTGTCCCGGCCACGCGTTGCTGTGCCTAACGTAGCGCCATCTATTGAATATTTACTCAATCTAGTCAACAGATTTCGATTTACTCAACAGAATATTTACTTAATCTAGTCAACAGATGTCGCCATCATCGTCGCCCGATGTCATATGTCATATACAGATAATTAATAGACAAATAATTAGCAATAAGATAAATAAAATGAGATGTAAGCTATCCTATCTTTCAAGTTGGGTCAAACTGCACACGGTGTACAAATTTGATTAAAATCGGTTAAGTAGTTTAGGAGTCTATAGCGGACAACACAGTGACACGTAATTTATATATATTAAGATTAATATTTTAATTGTAAAATACATACAATATAAAATTATCCACCATAGTATTATACATTTTAATTAATTCAATTTGCGTCTTCGATTCAATTAATTTTTAAATGCATTTTCTAATAACAGAATTACCTTTCCTTCACTTTACAGTTTCTTTATTTGTTGTCTATAAATTTCTGAAGAAACTGTTTCTATGTGTGTGTTTGTTTTTGTTTTCCTTTTGATTGTGTTGTGTTGTGTACATGTATATAACCAGCCTGCGTTGTATCCACTATCGCATCATACTCAATACTGTTCACTAATTCTTCGCACGTGGTTTTTAGCCCACTCGTATCTGGGTTGGTACAACATTGCATCTTGGACCACTGTTGTACAAGTACATCTTTGCAAGTTCTAACACGTCGTTTCAGGATTTAAAACAATTGTATTTCTTGATTGTTTCTAATTTTACTATCATGGATTAAGCTTAATTATGAATGTGAACACTATTGCTTTATATATAAATATATTTATATATATAGCAATATATATAAATAAATATATATAGTCGCCGAGTAATTTTAGTTCATAGAAGATACATCAATATAAGATGTCGCTAAAATAGTTTTTTTAGTGTTGAAAGATTTTACACTAAGCGATTTCGCAACTGTCAATACATTTGCTGGAGAGCACGATTAAATATTTTTGGATTAGTGATTTATTATTTTTATTTTTATTTAAAATCTAAAAATCGAATTGGAAACTTTACTCATTAGTAATTTAAAAATAGCGCGTTAATGAACATAAATTTATATTTAATTTTTAGAAACAGAAATAAAAGTTTGTTTAGAAACTAGTCTAGACCGCGGAGTTATGCGAGTATTTCCCTTTGTTGGCTGATAAACTTAATGAAAACTTTAGAAAATGTTCTTCAAAGCACACTTTATTATGCATATTTAAGTTTTAATTTAATTAATTAGTGCTGATGATTTTCATCTTTAAAACTTCAACATATTTTCTCAAGAAAACTAATATTGACAAACTATTGTGGAATTTTTGTAAAGAAATAGAATCATAAGCGATTATGATCATTAAAGGTATCTAAAGTTATAAAAAAAAACTGCATGTGATGTCACATCCGAATATATGCAATCTCTTTTACACAACAGAGACGCATACGAAAACTTATGGATTTATTAATATATTTCGGATAATGAATAAGATCATAAACAGTTACACAGAACATATAAATCTAAAATAGAAGTATGTAATTAACATAATAATTATAAATAGTTACCGCTTTTACAACCAATTAGAATTATTGCTACAGTAATAAACCACGGATGCGGTGTATGTTCTCATATGTATGTGAGAACAACTTGTATTCCTGTAATAGATGTTATTAATTTTATCCGAAGTTGGTCTTATCTTCATCAGTTGGTGTTTTCATTTAAAATAACGGCACGTTGATTTAGAGCAAGAAATAGAGCGCGACGAGTATACCATTATATAGAGTGTCTTATGTTTGTGTATGTGTCTTGAGTATACACTAGTGCACGTCTGCCATCTACAGTAGAGTACAGCAACTAATTAAGTTGCACTATGTTCTACAACGTAGCTATCGTATCTTAATCGTAAACACGATCTCTATGTTGTTCTACGGGCTACAGGCTACGAGCTACGGGAAACGGATTTAACCTTCTTGTGTCTCTACATGATTTGAAACAGTATTTTGTAACACGAATCGTCAGTGTCGGATCCAGATAATTAATGAGGCGCTTTATTGAGGGTTTATGCGTATGTTGCAATTAAAAGTTTATAGAATTAAGGTCGATGTCGTACTAACTAATTTTAAAATGACAAGTGATGGAAGGTCTTCTTAAATATTTAATTAAATTTATTACAAAATATACATTCCCTGGTTAGGAATTAAGATAATATTCATATGAGTACTGATATGTACTGTGTAAAAAAAAATTGGTCGAAAAAATGATTTAGACGCCTCTTTCTTAGGCGAATGCTGTATTAGGAAAAAGAATAGCGCAGTGCAGCCTTAGCTTAAGTAAGAGGCGTCTACAGTATTATTTAAACTAATTTTTTTTAGTGTACGTTCTTATAATTGTGTTTATTTTAAAAAGATACTTGAAAGTTTCCATTATTATTTTAACACCGGCGTTATTATTTTCTCCGAGATCATACAAGACACTTCAATTAATATTTCCAATATATTAAGATTTAAGAAATCATAAAATATATTAAATTAACTATCCAATCGGGGCTCTTGTTGTAATTAATAGCCGTGCCTAAATCCTAAATTCATCTCTGTCAATTTCATTGCAGTTAGTCTAAAATACAATTTTAAGTTTTAAATTAAAAATAGGGTTAGTTTTTTTTTTTAAATATATTTCGTCTTTATTTTAAATTTTGTTGAAAGTTAGTTTAGTTATTTTGGATGTACTTTGAAGGCAGTTTTCTTGTCGATGGGTTATGTCAACTGCGTAGGGTTTGGGTTACTCCTTACTACACACAATTCAACTTGGGGCAAAAGTTTTATTGTCAGACGCGTAAAGGGAAAAGTTTGGTTAACTTGAACAAATTATTTTAACTCTGAGAATTTATTCATGATAATGAATTGACAATTGAAATGTAAAGTAAATTTTACAAGAGAAAGTCGCGAAGGTTAATTAAACAATTAGATGCAATTACCAGAAAGTTGTAGAAAATTAAATGACATTTAGAATTTATTTCCTGATTCTTTTTATGGACTTACAAAAATCAACTTCAACTACAATCGTGCCTTTTTCTTCATTTATATTTATTACGGTGATTACTGGGAATGAATAGATATTACATGATGTGAGTGAAATTTAATGTATTTTCAAGTTTGTTTTTAAAATTCCTACAGCCGACTGAAAATCTATAATAATTAAAATAAGAAAAAAATCGGATACACTAAAAAAGGGTAATTAAATAACTTGACCTTTGATCCAGCAGCAACCGTTAAGGACTATATACAATCAAGAATATATTAAAAACAATTATGACTAACATTCACCCAAAGCGATATCACTAAAAATATAAGTGTACCATTAACGACGTGTGTCACCGGCCGCCCAAACTGAGGTCAGAGGTCACCTACAGTTAACCATGGCGCCTCGCCTCGCCTCACCGTCTAAGCTACAGCTAAACTAAACACCAAACACCCCCCGTTCCCTCCCTACGTCCCGTGCCCTTAACCTATCCATTATTCCAACCAAACAGTTAATTACTTAATAGAATCAATGTCAGTTTTAATGGGAATCAATATTGACCAGAGCCAAGAAAAAATATGAGAGTTTTACACGCGAAACAAAGGTTAAAACAAAACAATTAATCATACTTAGGACCTGAATTATATTGACTTTAATGAAAAGCCACCCTTATCGAACCTTTACTCTTTCTGCTGAGCTACCATCTACTTAGAAATAATACTATGCCTTTATCAGAGGGGTAGTAAAATAACCATTGTGTATAAAAATAAAAAGTGCGGTGTATTTTAACTGAATTTTGTATTATGGGGTAGTTTAGTATGTTTAGATACCTGGGCGCATTGAAATAGCCAATACGAACATTGAAATTAAAGCAAGACTTATAATTGGATATAAATGTTATTATGCATTACAGAATTTGTGCCTAATGCGAATTGCAAACTAAAATAATTCTGATGTATAAAGTTATAATGGCATCAATTGTAATTGTGCTGTATGGATCCCAAACTGAGACTTTGAAGAAGAACGATTGCAATCTTCTGCAGATTTTGGATATTAAAATTTTGCGAAAAAGGAATGATGCAATATGTGATAACAGACATTTGAAAATGAGAACAAATATAGAAATTTATGACAGATATCGAGAAATTGGCATTATGGTAAAAATTAGAAGAAAAAGACTTCAATGGCTAGGAAATGTAGAAAGAACGGATCGAAACAGAACGGCTAAGAAGCTTCTGGAAGCAGCACAAGGACGAGTTGGAAATATCAAGTGAAGGAAGACCTAGCGAAAATTGAAGTTGAAAAATTGTTTGTTAATTGGAAAAAAAAGGCGGTCAAGGTCTACAATTGATCTAACGTCATGCAACTGTAGCCAATGCCAAAGATAGCAGGATGGAACCTGATATAAAATATCTTCCTTCTAGAGAAGAACAACAAAGAAACAAGCCGATTCTTTCAACTAAACTTCTCGTTCAACTAAAATTACACGGTTTGCTTTAAAAAGAACATTATGCTTTTGTAAGATATGTGATTGGACAAGATAAATAAATGGCAAATTCTCGACAACTTTATATTTTGTGAAACACTTTGCTTTTATGTGAAACCTCACTTTATTTTTATTCAACGTAACGCAAGGGTTGTATGTGTTGGGGTAGTTTTTCTGTCTCTTCTAATAATGGCTGTTGACAAACTAGAAACATCCATGTTAATGTTTGTCGTCAAGACGAACATCCGGAGGCGGACTAGACGAATGGACGAACGAATTGACTGGCACTAGATAAATGTGCGGGGAGCAGTGGAGGAGAGGGGTTACAGAGATTGGGAGATGGAACGATAGACACACGATTTATCCTAGACTAATGGATATTTTATTTCTTGTAATAATTAATGCGAATGTCTCAGTTCTTCAAAAAAAGAAAAAAGGGAAAATAACTAAAAAGAGCAGAAAAACTTATAACTAAAGTGTATATTGTTTTCTGTCTAACAGGGATGGAAAATGTGTTACTTTGAAATAGTTTTCCTTTAAGTAAAGTAAAAAATATTAGAAATAAAGAAAAAATTCAACATGCTAATTCAAATCTAATTTCACACTGAAAACAAACTTGTACAGGTAGAACTTGGCTAGTTTCAGACTAGTATCAACCCAACCACAGTCTGACAAAGCTTCAGAACAGAAGGCCCTTTCAAGAAGATACTCCAAGCAATCCCGTGATGGTCCCACTTAGTTTTCCACCACTGATATCTTTGCCAACTTTTTACATACCACTTTTTACAATTGTGCTGTAGTAATCTACGCTGCTCACTATTTCTTGTAGCTTGTTGTCTAATGAAGCCATTTACCTAATGACGACAATCATGTAGTTTCTGACTATTTTATTTTATTTTTCTGTTTCAAATAAGAATAAGGTACTTCTTCTTATTCTTTACAGTATTCAGTATTCAGTATTTGCTTGTACATAGACTATATACTATGGTATATGTATATAACAGTATTACACTATGTTTCTAAACTGAAGTTCGTTTAAAAACTTTACAAATTATATTCCAGGCGCCTGCAATATAATAAATACTTCCGTCTAATAGTAGTCATTTCTTTTTTGAGATATTAAATTTTTTTAATAAAGTTCTTTGTTTTAAAATATATTATTATTACTTTGCCAAATATGTATATAGTATACCAGTCTTAGATTTTACATAAAGAAGAGCGTTATTTTTTCGTGAAGAAAAAGCTTAAAGGTACGTGTCCACCTACCAGCATGGAAGCATCGTAAAGAATTCAATAACAATACCGCGTCGTAAAAGATATCATATATTATATATGTATATGCGATGTCAGCATCGCAGCCATCGAATGCTCCGTTCCAAATACAGAGATTTGTCCCCCTGAACATGTCCAATCTAAGGTCTTATGTCCAATGTCTTAGTTTCTATAAAACTGTACTATAATATTGATAAAGTTGTTTACTAGAACCTCAAATGTCCAATTATTTTTTAATAACTCCTTATATGTTAGGAGATATTAACAATTAAAAAGGTCATTTTATCCTTTTAATTATTAAAGGGATTCAACGTTATAAAACTGACATGTGACAAGACATGTGACATGACGTCCGCTAAGTTGCTATCTCTTTTATAGAACAGAACGTAAAAGAGATAGCATATTCAACACAGAACTCTTATCCATAGAAAAAATAACTGACCTACCTTTAATAGTACAGACATGTTACGTCATAAATATGGCCGACATCTGTGTGCTAAAACTACTATTCGAATTTTTAATTGCTATATCTCCGTCAACATTTAGATATTTATTAAAATAAAAACGCCATTAGACATTTATTAACATCAATTTCAATCAACAATTGTAAAATGGACCCCTAAAAAGGAGTACACAAGTCCATTCCTTAACAGAATAATTCGGCACTGCTTTGAATATGAAAGCTAATGTTGTATATTTAATTCACGTAGTCTGCGGGTTTCAATAATTAAACCGTTTGTCACAGATAATCCTAATGACGTGGCATGACACAGTAACGTGTATTGAGACGCTAATGATTGTCAAGAACGTTTAATACTTAAACACACCACAAATACAGATCGAATGAATTAATTCGGAATGCCTTCAATCCAATAGAATGATGAATAATCTATGTTCGTATGAATTTGTAGTCAGGCATTTGAATTATTAGTAATAAGTTATTTATAGTAGGGCCATTACATGTATTGGTCTGCTATTATCGGATCCTAAAACACTCAAGGTTATCGCCATGTGACACCATATGTTTGGTTCAGTGAAAAAGGCATTAGGAGGAGTACGTTTTGAAGACGACGCTGCTGTCGAACAATACGTGTGAAATACGCTACTAGAGTAGCTAAATTCTGTTTATATAAAGAGATTTAAAAGCTGGCTATCCGCTTGAGAAAATATACTCTGTAGAAAAGTAAGATGCTCCATTTGTACTTTTATAAATCAATAAATTAAATATTCTTAATAAACTTAACTTTTTCTTATAAATAAACTTAAATATTCCGTTTATATTTGAATGATTTTTTAATAAATTTGAAATGTTTTTATGATATACTGAAGTTTTTAAATAAAAGAAATACAAAATGACAAGTAACACTTCGAGTGCTGACCCTTGTATATGGAACATACATCGCTTTGGGACGATGTAAATGCTAGTATTTATAAATGTATATATTGTTTGTAATTTCTAAATGTAAATAAAACCTTTTAGGAATTATAATTTTTTAATTAAACTTATGTGTTGCTTCTGAAATCAAATACTTTTATTTTAGTAATTTACATACACAGTATAATAATTACACTGTTTAACTTAAATCATACTATCTTACCGAAATCAAAGAACCAACATATAAAGTTTATTATCTAAATTGTCAATTCCATTTTATCTAATTTAATAATAACTTAACATCATGCACATCTGACTAGAATTCAGTAGTAATATCTCTGGTCAGTGTTACTAACTAAAGAAATATAATTTCTTTACATGCATATATTGTTTTTAGTGCTAATAACTACCTAAAGTTGATGCTCTCAACTAAAATGAAGCAGGTATGAATAATCCTTATGTTGCGTATTGTGTAATATTTACTGCGTATCGGTTTATTCCTAAGCAAAGAATTCTACAAGACTTTAAATTACTCCAACAACAGCCACTGAAAGTCCTTTTATTAATTGCTAAGTCATATTTAAATGTTACAACATAATAAATAAAATAGTAAACATTAACAAGGTACTATCCACATCCCCACGTCTAGAAATAACCTGGGGGAGGCCAACTTCGAAGCCACAATAGCACAAAACATACTAAAGGCTTATATCAGAACCCTTTCTTAGTAGCTGAAGCCTTGATTTATATCCCCCAATGTGATTCCTTTTAATTTGTGGCTTTTAATTGATCCCAAAAGCACCCCTAACTATTCCTTCCATGATTCACCCTTTTATTTAGAAGATTTTAGTGAATTCTAGTTGCTTTTTCCGTTTCTTTTAAAAAGCTTTTATAGCTCTTTGTACTTTCACCAGAAATAAAATAAGGAAATGTCGAAGTATGTCAAAGAAACATGGAAAATGGAAAACGGAGAACAGGAAAATATCAACGAAGAATGAATTAACAAAAGAGTCAAAGTTAAAGAAAATTAGAGTTAGCATTTATTCGTTCTTAGTGTTTAATTTTATAATTACAAGTTAACTAACACCAATTAGGATTAATTTAATTTCATTTCAAGATTTTGGTAATACACACCTCACTCTGATGTAGTAGCCCTCTCTCGGGGAAAACTTGAACGAACGAAAAGTTATTTACTTAAATTATTTTACTTTGAGTGAAGTTCAATTTAGATTTGAAATGAAATATCTATTTGCTTGCTTGTCATAATTAATAATTTACCGTAAAAATTAATTATTAAGCTAGCTATCTACTCTACAACTTAAAAAGAACTTAATTTCTTTTATGATTGTTAGAAAAATATTTTTACTTTCTACGTACTTTGCATTTATTTTCAATTATGTTTGATCCTTATTAAGGGTTGTTTGACAGGGTTGTAATCGGGTGCTCATAAGTCTTACACAACTAGGGTCACATAATATAAGGCCCCGGTCGTGTAGTCTTAAGATTAACCTGATAGGCCTGTTGAGGTTTTAGATGTTTGTTTGCGTTTTATTTTCCTATATTATAACAGCAATATAAGACAGTAATTGGTGAATTTATTCATTATATAATAATATTTAAGTTACTTAATACTTCTACAGTCTATTATCACTTAAATATTTGCTTAAATGTTCCGATTAGACATGTAATTTAAAGTTCGATTTAACACCGAATTAATTTTGATTTACTAGTCCGAATCGACTGCTATCGAATCGGCTGCGTACTTCACCGACGTTAGAAATGTACCAAGATTTGCTTGGTTAAAATTCGTTGATTTACACTTCTAGAATGAGAGCTGCGTAACGCCCGTATTTGGACAGCTTGCAGTATTCGAGGGTTATTACATTTACAGGGTTCGGATAGGTAAATCGTAGTAGCGCGTATACGTCGGGTCAAAATTCGCTTAAATACGCTTACAGTATGCGTCAGACCTAACACGTATTCTAACTCCTTAGGGCTTCATGTTTCCTATAATAAAACCTAATGAGGACGCTTTTACTTGCGGCTCAGATCTGCATTAAACATTTGTAGCATCACTGCAAAACCAATGTTTGTAATTTACCGAGATTCTTATAAAATATTTATGTAGCGCTTTATTCGTGGAATTCCACTTAAAACCATTCCTACGATTTGTGTTATCCTTCACAGTAATCCTGGAGTATGTAGTTGTACTCCAGGCTAAACCATACATTCTATAGATGTCAGGTACTACGGTAATGCTCTAATAAATAATAAATCCTATCAAGCGACTACAACAAAGCGTTTATTGGTGTTGGTTGAATCGATCTATTGCAGCCAGAACTCGTAGTCTAACAGTTTGGCATGCTGTACATCATCAGCGACTCTAAAACTATAAGCATAACACCTCTCTACTTCCATAGAGGTTTAATTTATGCTACAGTAGACTCCTTCTTCAAACAAATTAAATCCAAACACCGGTCTATACTTATTAAATCTTCACGCACATTTTGAACCTCTGCAATCGATAGAAATATCTAAAAAAGTATTTCGTCGTTCTAGCAAATGTGGAGTTTAAAGGAAAACATGGAGTACAAAATGTAATTCAATTATTGTAATATATTGGCGTTTTTAATTAAATAAATATCTAAAATGTTGACGGAGATATATAGCAATTAAAAAATCTAATTGCAGTTTTAGTACTACAGATGTCGGCCATATTTATGACGTAACATGTCTCTACTATTAAGGGTAGGTCAGTTATTTTTTCTATGGATAAGAGTTCTGTGTTAAGTATGTTATCTTTTTAACTATCGCTACAACTTAGTGCACGTGATGTCACATGTCTCGGAATATTCTATAACGTTGAATCCCTTTAATAATTAAAGAGACAAAATATAAGGAGAGAAAATAATTGGGTATTTGAGGTTCTAGTTAACAACTTTATCAATATATAGTACAGTTTTATGAAAATTAAGACTTAGGATACAAGCCCAAGGTAATTGTTTTAAACAAATTTAAAAACAGATTCAATTGAAGCCGAATTAAAGAATATGGTGTACCACAAAATGCCGGATTAAATAGAGATCATTGTATATAACCATACACTTATTACGAGTATGTAGAACCTTGGTTGACATCAGGTCCTGATTTGAGGAAGGGCAGGCGGAGCTACTGCCCCAGGGCCTCCACAATAGAGTGAAATGCAATAAATTTTTGAAAGATTTGACGAAAGAAATTATTCCTTTTATTTGTAAAATAGTTAGGGGCCTCCACACCTGTAAATCGGGCACTGGTTGATATACATTATGCCTAAGGCCTAGATCCTACAGAGGAATAATTCCGCGTGGAGAAAAATTCAAATTCTAAAACACATGGAATCATACTGACTTACAAACCCCACCGGTTTTAATTCTACTCGGAACTACTACTCTTTTGTAGAACATATAGTTGAATGTGGACACACGCACTGCGGAATTAATTCTGCAAATGATATATGATGTTGCCAGCGTATCCCTTTGGAAGCAGTAAGCAGTTGTCGCTGCACCTCTTTGAGCAAACATTAACATGACAAGATATATAAATATATATATCAGTATAATAGTAATAGTATCAGTAAATATATAATCAGATATAACAGTATAAAACCGAGTTGAATTTATCCGTAGTGTATGCTTGGTAAGTTTTAGTATACAGAATGAAAACCGTAAAAATAAAAAGTATAAAAATGTTTCAGATATTAAGAAGGAAAAATCTTCAACAGTTAATACGATATCATATTTTGCGGATCACAGTTTGACAACTCTTAACTAATGTTCAGTATAATTCAATGTAATTAATCAATGCATTTCAGTTCAGGTATGCTGTTTACCGTTTTGCTCAATAGATGGCCTTACTAGTTGTATGTGAATTGTTTTCTGACATGTTTATTGTTAGTACTAAGCACTCTTTCAATATCTGTCGTCAGTTTCGTTGCTAACGTTAAAGTTAACGTTAACGGTAACGTTATTATCGATGTCTTACAATCGCGGACGCTGTAAATCGTCTCACGATGACGGGTAAGGTGTCATAAATCGTGTCGTATAATATCGTGGCCCCTATAAATTGATGGTTATGAAGAAGGGTGAGTAATACAAGTAAAGCACAAGGTGTAGGGTGGGTATGGCGTTAGCGCTTGATGTTAGATGTATACAGTGGCGTTGAAACAACCCCTACTCTCACTCACTACCCTTCACCACCTCTCTATATAAATTAAACACATTGAAAATTAATTATATCTTTGACGAGATATTTTAATATATCTTCTTTTTCACCAATGAAGTATGCGATTCACCAGTGTGTAGAATGTGGGTGAGGCGCCAATATCAAAATAACCGTAGATCCGTTACTGCTAAATATAAACATTAACGTAAAATATATGTAAATTATTCATAAAATACATTAAAATGGTGTATTGTCTATCTGTTGAAAAGCAAAGACATAAAAAGAGACTTGTCTCACTTTCGTAATAAGCCGCTCACATTAAAAGTGAATCTTCTCCTTTGACTTCCTAAAGGTGGTAAATGAATGAGCTTTTCGTACTTTTCATCACAAAGAAGACAGCAAGTTTACATCTTCATTAAATATTTTCAAAAGTAACTGAGGTGAACTTGTCTTAACTTGTGAAGTTATTAATCTTGCGTAATAGATCTCTGAGGTTTTTGTCTCTTTGTTTTCAATATTAATGTTATGAAGTAAGTTATTTGTATAACATTTTAATCATAAAATGTATAAATAGAAATATATATATGCATATATAACGGGTGGGTAAGAAGATCCTTTCCGAGTAAATAAATAATTTTATTTATTATTAGAATATTTATTTGAATGCATCAACTTTCAATAGTTAAAAGCATTTAAAACATTATATTCATTTGTAGTACATAATTTATAGTCTATATATACGATTATGTTTATTTAAAATACAAAGTTTTTTTAAAAAATGTTTTCAAATATCAGCTTACAGTCTTCAGGCATATTACAGTAAATTTTTTTTTTCCATCCATGCATAAATTATAATCTGTCTTAAGGATCTCCGTACTTTACAACCTTTTAGGTTGTGTCTACAGTAATCTTGCAGATATCAAAATGTTATGATAACGTTATAAGTACCATTATATAACGTAAACAACAACGGTAAATAACGTTATGATAACGCTAAATAACGCTATATAAATTACGTCATAAATATAAATAATATTATAAATTAATATAAGGTTTTTTTTAAGATTTATGCTGCTTTGAAATATCTGCTTTAGGAATGTAACGAATGTATGATTGCCTACATTCGCGAATGCGAATATCGGCTTTTTAAATATGGCGCCAAAAGTAAACTATTATTATCTCACACTTTCATCGGGGCGTTGATCGTTTAATTACTAAATGCTTTACTTAGTAATATAATATAAATCCTATCATGTGTGTTCTCAGTAAAGATATCATTTAAAATAGTTTACTGTAATTAAAAATTTGGTAATTTACTTAGCTCCATTGTGCATGAAAGTTTATTTTGGTTATTATATAATTGTTATTTTATATTGCAAGTTCAAGTAGTAACTAAAATAAAAATATTGTGAACTGCATTGTTATTTTATAATATATATTATATAAATTATTTCACTTTTTGTTGCCAAATACGTTAGCAAAAAATTCGCATAATCTATTGCGAATGCAGATATTCGTTACATTCCTAATCTGCTCTTAATCTAGTCCTTAGGTATAGGTCTTTTTATCCACCTTGTATTTCTAGTATATGTACTCTTGTATACGTATGATGGTTCAGCTTTCAGAAGAGAAGTATTTAAATGTGTTATTCTTGTACCCATAACAACAACCAAAGAATTTAATTTTAACATTATAAATACCTAACCTAATAAAATTAACATAGAGCAAAAGTCTTATATACGTGTACGTAAAGAACCCAACATTTTGAAGCAGAAGTCGTTGAACTTAAGCCATCCGAGTTGAATCTTACGATGTACTAAATTAACATTTGTCACTAGATATAATTAAAGGTATAAAAGACAATTAAGACAATACAGTGAGCGAAAGCATTGATGTTTGACGCTAATTTCTATGTCTTCGAGTTGTTGATTATCTACATAATCATAAGCTTATTAAGGGTCATCAATTTTATGATTTTTTAACACCCCTGACCTCACTGTCACGCTGTGTCACACATTTGAAAAATAATAATTTTTGTTCTTAATATTATTATTTATTTAAGTCCAATTTTGGATTAGATTTAACATCGGACGGATACACCGATGTTGAATACATTAAATTAAAAAAGAAGAAACAAAGTCGAAATCAGTAAATTATGAAAGAGTATAATGAATTGTAAACGGTTTATACAGCAAATACATAATTTGTTCGGTCGCGATGATGGAAGGGTAAAGTGGGTTATATGGCTTGAACCCTCATCCCTTCATCACCACCCCAACACCCTATAACGACACAACATGTGTTTTATTGAAAAGAAAACATGTAATTCAAACAAAGCGACTCTGTTATTTGCTTTGGAGAAGTACAGTGTCGGTTGGTTACTAGAATGGGGACGGTGATGAGGATGGGGGTGCGTGGGTGGCGTCGAGCGTCTACTGTGGCTTATTCACTATGTTCTACATGATTGATGTCTAGATATTACAATGTATGTTCACATTTGTGATAATCTCCCATCTGGAATTATCTACAACTATTACTTGCTATATGTATACCAATTATTTGTGTATTGCTTGTTCAGCCCTGTAATGTGATGTCTGTATGTACGTGATTGTTTTAAAATGGCAAAATAAGGCTTTGATCAATACGTAATTAATAGGTAATGTTTTTGCTGTCTAATATATGTGTATCATAATATTCATGTTAATAACACGAGTATAATCTTTTATAAATGTATTAAACTCATTTATGGACAAGCCTGCGTAGTCGGTAAAAAATTATCCGACTCCGCATAAGTTTAGTAATCCCTAACCAAATACCAAAGACCAAAATAAATAAAATAAGACAATTTACAGTATGTATAATAGAAAAGAGAAAAATATATACAAAGAAATGATTGAGTTGAAATTCAAATACAAATGAATCTAAATTTGTTCAGTAAATAGTTACAAAATAAGGCTATTAGTGTTATAGCTGCTTGTCTCTTATTAATACATCCAGTGTCTATGAATGTGTGTTGTGAGACAGTTGACATGGATCAGCTGTTCATTTAAGAGCTTCCAACTCAGTACTCATGTCTTAAGAAAGGACAAATATTATACTGTAATAACTATAACACAAAAACTCTGACATGAATACCGCTACTATTAACGTTAGAATATTAAATATGTTGTTATACTAATATATTTTTTCTTTCTAGGTAAGTCGATAATTCTTCACTTTTCATGACTTCCCACAAGCCGTAAGTTTTTAAACCTTCTTTAAATTCATTTCCTGTTTGGTTTTATTACAACACCTTTATTACAAGTACAAGCAATATGTCTAATGTATTTAAACTCCAATACTACAAGAATAAGTATTAAAAAAAATCAAGATACATTTTAAGCGGTCTAATATAATTTAACGGACAATTTTTCTCCATTCGTTTTATATTGGACGACATTTCTTTTGTGGCATTTCCTGAGTTCCACACGTCTTTATACTCGTTGTAGTACTCGTTTTTACCACTAGGTGGTATCAGGGAGAGAGGGCAGTAAAAGGGAGTCCCCATTGCACTTCACATAGGTCTTAGCCTCACTCAGGTTTCGTGATTTATTTCTTTCCGGTCCCTTTATCCGCGAAACGGTGATGGTGGTGGTACTAAGGTCCTTCATGGCCGGAGTAAAGGCCCTTCGACAAAAGCCTCTGTATTTAAGCTGAATGCTATTCTTACCGGATGACATTATAAGGCTTTTAAAATAGCTGTAGTTCCCTACACCTACTAAAAGAGATGTAGTTTGTTTTTAAAAAGATATTTAACTGATGTTTTACTGAATGTTTTTACAGGTCACACGTTACTAAACATTTACCATTGTCGTCATAGTTAAGATGTGTTTTACATTGTCTAAAATAGCGACTTTCAACCTTTTTTATAGTAGCGAAATAAGAGAAATATTTCTAAAGAAACGCTTATACAGTAGTTTGTTCTGTTTTGTTGTTTCGCCATTAATCTTTAGTCTTTGCAGTGATTTGATATTCGTAGACATCTTGTTGCATACTCTTTACATTAATAATTGTAAACCTTCCAGCAAGTATCAATTGTTTATTTCATACACACCCTGTATATCTTTTATAATTAGACTAAGTAAAATTGTTTAATTTTAAAGTTTTGAAAGTTTTCAGTAGGAAAATGTAGTTAAGTTTACAAAGGACTGTAAGTGTGACGAACAACTCTCTGCCTAGCAGGATACAGGATAACATATAAGCTGTATTTCTCTATCTTGAGACATTTAACTTTAAGTAAATCGTATTATCTATATAATAGATTCACTTCGTCCTAGTGCTTGAAGAGGATAATACTCTTAACATTAGTAAAAACCCTTCTCGCTTGGTTTTATGTTAGAATTGGTTCTGAGTTTTCCAACCCCATATCCTCCAACCCCTTGTCCTCCTTACGGCGCTCTTCGTTTCAGAAATAGAGCGGCCAACGAAACCACACAAAGACCTAAAGGCGAACAAGCCAATAAATTTGATTGTGTGGAACTATGGTCCATGAGACCAAGGGAAGACATGGCAAGGATTCCACCTCGTAGTACGTTGATGCTAGGAGGGAAAACCACATGATAACTCCAATCGACAATCTCCAATCCAGTAATTCAATGATAAAAAACACAGTGCTGTAAATGGCCACGGTGGTGGCAGTGGCGCTGGTGACACTTACAGTGGCTGGAGCGATACTTTGACAAAATATAAAAGGAAATGGTTAGACAGATCTAAGATGTATTTGGTTTTCTTTTGAATTTTATTTTATTTTTCATTTTTTTTTTTGTTAGATTTCTAAGCAGGACTACTCATATTTATTTATTTTTATATAAGACTTTAAAGAAGATGGAGTCAGATATATACCTTGGCTTCTCTTTTTTGTAAATAAAAAGCAATGGCCTTAGTGAACCGAAAAACTAAAGACGAAAAAGAAGAACTTCAAAAATAGTTGGCTTTAAAAATATAACTTAACTTTTTTTTAGTAGTTATACAATTTAGGTGCCCACTAATTAGGTAATTGTGATTAAGTATCGATTTTGAGGGGCCTTAAAAAATATTAGTTGCTCCGGCAGGAATGCAGAAAGTATTAAGAGCCTGAAATTTATCCCAAAGACTTTTTTCGAACCAAATATTTCCCTAAGAAAATATTGTAAGTTGTTATAATTAGATACCGAATAAAACAGAAGATGATTGTTTATTAATTAATTTTAGGCAACACAAACAATCGATAATTTTTGGTATTGCACAATTATTTCTTATAATCAGTGTCCCAAGCTGTGAAAAGATTAAAAACCACTGCTTTCAAATATTATAAATATTCTTTCGTATTCATATTTCTTTCAACATTTTTATTTAATACCTTTCCTGACTTTTATTTTTCGCCTTTTCGACGCAACCACTAAAAAAACACGGTTTTATTTTTATATTTAAATATTGTTTATTTTATGTTGAAATTTTCCCGGTATTTTATCTTTCATTTGTCAAAGAGAAACTAAACAATCAAGTGACTCGTTGGAAGTCTTTCTCTCACCTACAGATCGTAACGTAGGTGGAGCTGGAGGAGCTGGAGGAGCCGGAAACTGTGACAGACAGGTACCTGTAATGCCAAGGTGATATGCAATGCAGATGCAATCAAACTGCTACTCTTTACAATTCAACTTTTCATTCAGTTGCAACAGGAAAAACTTTTGAAAGGAAAATACTAGAAAATATTTGTGTTATGTCAGTTCTCGAAAACGTGCAACGTTTATTTTTAGAAGGTTTTAATGCAATTTCAAATAAAATGTGAGGAAAATTAAATATGGTATATATTTTTGATATTCACGACTAGTGATACTTTTAAATAAGAGAAAATTTAAAATTTTGTATTGGTGAGATTGTTACAGGAGTTTGGATCATATTATATTTGAATGCATAAATTATAGTTTAGAAAGATCAAAATTCAATAGTGAAATATTAAATGTGATTAAAATTTTCATGTTAATACTAAATTTTTGTCTGTGAAGTGATTCAAAATTAATTAGTGAATTATTTAGAAATTTGTAAATTAGAATTATAAAATGTGAAAGTGTGTATTAGTCCATAGTAACGGTTGTTACATTTTCGTGTATTAAAAGTGTACCTATTTAAGGGCTAAATTCATTGCAACTACATTACCTTTTCATCATATAGTTCATATATCATCATCATAGTTCTGAAAAAAAGAACCTAAGCTTTTCACTGTTTTCTGACAAATTTTTTGTGAACCGTGGCACTAAATGTTATTGCTTTTTATTGCCACACAGATTATTTATTCATAAAAAAAATCCCAGGCACAAAACGAACCTTGTAGATAGGTTGCGGTAAGCTAGCACATGTAAACCATGCATTGCAAGACAATTTTCTAAATTGGTCTTTAACGAAGTGAATACAATTCATTGTTTTGGTTCTTTCAAAATTTCCATCGTACTACGTTTTCTTCTGCCAAATAAATTAGTGAAGATCTTCCCTTCAGAGCGATTGAGTTAAGGGTATAGAGAACCATCGACTCTCAGTTTGTTTTATTTATTGCTCAGCTTACCATTTCTATTTGTGTAACCATTTCACTTATTTATTTAATACACACAATTATTTCCATAAGCGAAAAACGTTTTTTTCTTTAAGTCAAGGCTTACAAATAGCTTTTTGCAAACCGACGAAACCGACGCGTCCCAAACCAACCAACCCGTGCCTTTCAAAAGAATAATATCATTTCTTTTTCTTGAATGATTTCAAAATATAATTTAATCAAATTGTTCTCTGTGCCAGGTCGATAGTTATCGGCTTTGATCGTCCCGTTCACCGAATCCTTATCGAAGCCGTATACTCCCAGACGTGGTGTCATGGTTTGGAGGGCTGGGGCACGGGGCATGAGGGGGATTGTCCCTGGGGATTGTTATCACATTTTCAGACGGGTTTTCATGTGATCAAAGCAAAGCTATTGGGAAACCAATGGAAATTCTCCAACTTGATAACCGACGTGGAAAATGAAATTGTGTGAAACAGAAAGGATTCGTTCCTATTCCTATTCCTCTATTGCAGAAATAGGAATAGAAACTCAAATAGGACTAACACTGATGGGAGTTTTTCAATTCATCCGTTTTCTCTGTAAATAAAGAGGATTAGCAGGAATGAACACTTGCGATAAGAGCAGTAATTAGAAAGGATATGGGACCAAAGGACAAAATAACGGGAAAATAAGAACTTAGTGTGCTGGGACAATGGGACGTACCACAATATGAACTGGTGATACCAAGGGTAGTGTGACGAAGTAGGAACAGTTTGTGTATGCGTACAGGAAGGGAGCATGTATAAATAACTGTAATTTTATATTTAATTAAGGAAGGGGTAAGGTGAAAACGATAAAAAAGAGCACATTTTCGATAATGTTTTTTGACGACACAGTTAATATATAATTATTTCTATAATTACTACATGATAAAATAACATTTGAAGAATACTTTGTGAAACTTTCATAAATAAATATCAAGAAATGAGGCACTGACAGCGAATCTCCGCTGACGTCACAACAAAAAAATTACATTGCGATACCACTCATAACTCGTCACTGGATTTTCTGAAATCGAGTTCCGATTGCAAATCTGAGAAACCAATTTAGTTCATTTAATTCACAAGTTACTCTACAGTAGCTTTTCTTATATTTTATAGACATCAGTACTTAACACAAGCAACACAAGATTAAGTTGACTTTGTTTTTTGGAACAAGTTATAATTCAATTCTTAAACGCGCGCAATTTACAGCAGCATTGAGCATAGTGCTAGCTATGAGTGTTTAATTTATCCATAAGTATCCTAGAAGTTCGCAACGACTCTCCAAACGAAGCTCTTCAACTCGAGAAGGAGAGTTTAAGATCTGGGCGTGGGGCTGTCAGGAGTGTGAGCCACCGACCGAACGCCACGCCACTTCTTCAAGTGGCTCATGCTGGAACTTAGATTTGAATTAATGAATATATAATATTTATGATTATAATTCAAATGGATACATTGGACTTTTGGTTAAGGCTTTTTAAGTACACTTGTACTGAAGTAGTCGTTGAAGTCACTCGATATTTTAACTCAAGTTGTTTTTAATTAAGAAGTTTATGAGGAATATGTGAAAATTTAATTTGTTTGGTAAATATTTAAAGGAAAATTAATGAAAAACAAACAATAAATATTTTCTAAAGTGCTACGTCTACGTTGGAAGGAATTTAAAAACCTGTTTTTAATTTATTTTGTAAAATTAAAATTCAAAATTTAATTCTTAATTGCAATTCTTAATATTAAAGTTTAAAAAGTTTTATGATTATGTTAATGAGTTAAAAGGTAGATATAGTTTCATATTTAGCGGGCTCCAACGTTTCTAACGTGTATAAGTTTACGTTGCAAGATGTTCGGGCTGTTGTCGGTTTTTTGACCCGCGTCAAAAGGTATTTTTCTACCCCCACCACACACTTGATCCACATACTACATGGTAGAACGAATGTTTAATCCGAATGATTTATTTATTTTAATAATTTGTTGATATTATTGACACTGACACTGTTTAACAAAAACTTTCAAGTAAATAAATAAACTTTCAAGTGTAAAACCTTCTTTTGTTGGACGATTCGTGCAGCAGTGTATGAAATGTGGATCAAGTGTGTGGTGGGGGTAGAAAAATTACTTTTGACGCGGATCAAAAGACCAACAACAGCCCGAACTTCTTCCAACATGAACGTTGGACACATGACAATAGCTTTACTTTCTCTTCCTCGTTTTATTCAATAAAGTTTGACGTAAGCAGCGCGTACCTTTAGACGCTTACCTTTATATGTGTACTGCACTACATGATAAGAAAGGCGGGAGGAGAGGCCAAGTGCTCCGTTTGCCCTCTTCTCTGTGTACGCCAATGCCTTGTATTACATTAAATATTTATTTTATAACAATAACCTCTTCACACATCGCATTGCTAAGACTATATCTGGTGTATTTCTGCTCGTCATTTCATATAAGTTGTTGATTTACAGTCAGCGTATGTTTCACACTCCAACACTAGCTTGCCTTCATGGTATGGCTTCCTGGTGGTGAGTTATCCTGCTACTCCTTGCACCGACGTTCTGGCACTTCAACACTTGCCCGTTCTCATACTTTACACGTCTAAGTACAATATTTTTCAATTCTCCGATTCGACTTGTACGTTATACCTTTATATATGAATGAACAAAGGCCAGAGGGATGTTGTTGCTTGGGCTGCAAAATGTTGCGCGTTAAATTGGCTGCGATTTATGTTATGTAAATACATCTGTTATGTTATATTACATATGTTACCTTTTAAGTAAAAAATATTACCTTATATATTACGTTCAGAGAGTGAGAATGAGTAAATAGAATAAGGATCATAAAATGTATTTAAGCCCAATGATATGTAATTTAATGATTTAAGGCGAAAGAATGTAGTGCCTAATGGCAAAAACATTCAGGGATCTATTTTGAAACAGCTTGTGAACTTATTTTTTTAAATGATTGCGATAGTTGATTGAATAGCTATGTAGCAAAAGCTATATCTACAAACAAAATAAATTTTTCATAAAAGAAATATATTCTAAATGATAATGAACATTGTTTATTTATTAAGTTAGGTTATGGTATGAGGAAAAGTGTATAAATGGCAGTCAAATATGAATTAAAATTAATTTTATTAAGTTTATTTATTAATGCGTTTCACGTCATACACATATGGCCGACCATTTCTAGCGCTAAAACTACAAATCAAACTTTTAGTTGCTATAGCTTCGTCAATATTTAGATATTTAATAAAATAGACACGCCAATACACATTTATTAACATCAATTTCAATCAACAATTAAAAAATCGACCACTAAAAAATGAAGACACAAGCCCATTTAAGTAAAATTTTATATGTATTTATTTATAGGTAAAAAAATTGTTTTGTGCTTAACGACATCTCTATTATGGCAATATTATGGCAATTACAACAAAGACACAGTGTATAATATCTTATGCGAGAACAGAACTAACAGAGTAAATATACGAGTATGATAACCAACAAATTAGCATAAACTGTCCAAACCACCTTTAAATCCCCACGCCCACTACTCCCTTGCATGTGTTTTACCCTTTCCTACACCCCTATTTCAACCAACAACCAAACCCTCTTGAATACGAGATGATTCTGATTAAAATTCGATTAACTGCGGTGTCCGCAAATGATTATGCAGAGAGGGTATTACATCTATCTCGTTTACTCATATTACATTAAGGTATATACTTCTCGTTCTATTGATACTATAAACTATATGGATCTCTTTAACCCCAGACTCAAACCAATTCTCTCATTTCCTTCCTTGAACTCTCCAATCCTTTATGAAGTGGTCGACTAAAAACAAAACCGATTCAAATGACCGAAGTTTCAAATACTAATATGAAACCGTTAACTTTGTCTTGTGATTAAATACGATTTAATATTACCTCTAAATACATACTCCTAAATAGGTGAGAGGTAAGGGAGCGGAGACAGGGGGTGCTATTGCTATTAATACAATTTTCTTAACTCTTCATCTGCTTCAAACACTTAAAAAAAATCTCAAGAATGTTAAGTACGAGTATATTGTTTTCTTTAATAAAATTAATAGCATAATACTATATGTATAATTTATTCATCTTTTTTGTAATTTTAACAAAAAGATTTATCAATTACATATGTACCAACGTATACAATGAAATACCAACATAAGAAGTAGAATTTTACCAGCACGAAAACAAGATTACCACCTTGATACAACTCACGCTTAATTTTTGGTCATTTTTCATGTGCTGCCGTTGTGCCATTGCGTCATTCTGCAAAACTGAAACGTAGTGATTACATTTTTAATAAAACAGAATATAATTATTTTCCACTTAACAAATATAATAAAATCCAATATAGCTTTACCTTAATTTACAAAAAAAATTCAAAAGTACTCCATTATATTTAATCTGAAGCTCATTAACAAAAAGAAGTACTTTTACTTAAAAAAAAAATCCATTTAGACAAAAAAAACTTTTATATTTATTAAAAAACGAAAAATTAATTAAAGTTTCAACCCTCTTTAACACTCACAGAGTACTAATCATCCCTTATTTAGTCAAAAATTTATTTTAAAATTCAATTCTTTAATGTGTGTTACATTACAATATAGAAGATCACAATGGAGGTTAAAATAAAATAATTATTTTATTCAAATCAAGACCAATTATCAGGCGCCATCAAGACATTTCAATACTGAAGGACGAGCGGAGGGTGAAATGGGTTGCACAGGGGGGTGAGGGGAAACATGGGATGGGATGATGGTTGAGTGAAGTGCTTCATCTGAACTACTAGATTATACTGTCATCAGTGTTATCAGCTTATTCATTTACGTTATACGCAAAATGTGAGTTAGATCGACACTGTATCAAACTGCGAATGTCAATACTTCAATAAATTAAATAAATATGAAAAATATCAATTCAAGAAATGATTAAGAAAACGTATAATGCGGAGTCAATGTGCTCGATTATATATTATATAGTGTTATAACAAGACCATTCTTCATTTTTCTATAAATCAATGAATTAAAAAAGTACTCCTATAATTTTATTATCTACTCCAATATCAATATATCCGTGCCAATAAAGTTTTAAAATTCTTTCTTTTTTTGAAAATGTTCAGAACTTAATAAAACTGACTTCTTTATTCTTCTTATAAGTTACTGAAACTAATCACGTCCTTGCAATAATATTAGACTTATATATATAATTTCGAATCGTCGATAATTTTTTCGTTTTTTCGTTTTTTTTTTTACTAATTTAACCATAAAATTCAGTTGAGATTAATCCTTATCTGAATGAACGTGTGAAATAAAACATTCCAAATTTATTTTTATTGACATTTCACAATTTATTATAAATGGAAATCATTTTTCAAGCCAACTGATTCTGGTTTGATATTACAGCAACCTTATATGTACCGGTACGCGTACCACCTTCCGTTCCACCTGTCCCCCGGCGCTCCCGCCCCAACATTTTCCAGTGTTCGTTCCGGCTGTATGTGTTTGTTTGCCGGTGACTTATTCGTGCGACATTATTCAAAATATCACAGTGAGTATCACATCCAAGCGATATGATTTATTAGGAAACAAAGCTGCGACCGCGACCGACGCCATCCCAGGTTAAGGGGGTCATTGAAGTGATAAAAAAACGTATTTCATGTAAATGTCCACATTTAAACCTTAAATATTTACAGAAATATTTATCAAATACCTTATACGAAAGTATAAAATAATACTTCACTCCACTCAAACTCTTTCTCTCCATTTAAGAATATTTAAAATAAATATTTCTTTAGTTCCATTCTATTTTAGTCTGTTAACACGTAGATATAGTTGTAACTCTATATACCATATGCAAATCAAGTAACTCTGTGTTGCTTATGTCCATCTGCAGAGTTATTTGTGTTGCAGCTCTAGACCTGATTGTTCGGAGACTACATCGTTACTATGTATATAAATAAATTATAATTGTCACGGTAAGGCTTTATGATTATATACATATTAAATAAAGCTTTTAATGGATATACATTTTGCTAGTGGCGCTATAAACAATGTCCAGTGACAGTCACTTTACTGCAACACTGAAACATCTGCGTTTGTTGCAATGAGTATATCAATATTTCTATTTTGTTACATATTTTCGACTTGACAGCCATTGACAACAGACTATCTATTTCAATGCTAAAGAAGTGGTTTACTGAGTTCCGTTGTGATCGTACCAGCACAAGTAACGCCGAACGTTCAAGTCGCTCAAAAGAGGTCGTCACGTTAGAAATAGATAAAATCAATATTGGACGATCGGAGAATGATAGTGCGTGAGGTGCCAGTAGGCAGGAAGTAGCTCAACTGAGCAGGTAGAGCACATTTTACATGAATATTTTGACATGGAAAAACTGTCCGCACGATGGGTGCTGCCATTGCGATTAAGGCCCTCAGCAGACGACGCGACTGGTTGCAAATCTTAGCCCCGAATCTGCCCGAACCGAATGTCATTACAACTGTGTTGTTAGTTAAAGAACGAACGTGTTTACGAGTGATATAAAATATACGGCACGAACGTAATTAAACTGATTTTAAACTGGTTTTGAGCATATATTCAGCGACTAGATTTCTCGGTCGTAGGGGATTGTTGGTTTCATGATGACATCATCAACATACATACTCTGTTTCATACTCTGAATCCTCTGTTTTGCTATTGTTAAAGATTCTATAGAGTCACGATACACGACTTGACATGGCTCGTGCTCGTTTTCGTTGAAAACTGCGTTTAGTTTGCAATTAGCCGATTCGTGTGTTATCACTGAAACAAATTACTTTGAGGGCCTTGACAAAACCTTGGAAAAACGCTGTACTAAATGTATCAAGTTTAAGAGGACTATATTGATATATAAAACACTTTTTAAAAAATTATTATCTTTTTCTTATAGCCTTTTTTTAGCTAATATTACCTACCACAATATTATATTCGTTGAGTAGTACTCGCTTTGTTTTAAAATATAATTCAACTTATCAATGTTTTCGTTATTAAGCTATTTTTTTAGAATTATAGTCTTTACTGTACTAAATATATGTATTTTTATGTAAATGTGTGTTTGTGCCTGGCTGTATGTGTATGTGTGTAGCTGAACACGCGATCTTTGTATTATAATATTATACATTATTATTCGAATCTGGTTTATATCGGATTTAATTTGTCATTGATAAAAATTTACTGCTGTTATTTTAAATGTATTTATTGTAATGATGTTTTGTTGTTAAATGTTTTTTATGTGATACAATCATAAAATAATACGCAGAATAAATAACAAATTGGATGTTGTAAAAATATAAACTGAGTAATTACTAAAATGTTATTGGAAATAAATGAAAATTATAATAAAATAATTGCTTAAACGAGGTTAATTGATCTGTTTTATTATTTTGTATTTTAAGGGGTACACCACCTCTCTGATTTTTATAAATTTACCAGCTGTTCATAAATTGGAATTATGGGAAAAAATTTCTGTTTACTACAGTACCGGATTAACGTCTGAGACAGCGTGGCCTGTGTACTTAATCGTTAAATGTTTTAGAAAATCGGCCAAACCATTGTAAAAGTCCCTAGTTCACCAATATCTACAGTCAACAAAAATAATGAGACAACAACAATAGAATAATTACGTTGCACACAGCATTGAATACAGCATTCATCATGAAAGCAAACTTCTATTTTAATGTTTACCAGTACATCACGGCTCAACTTGCGCAGACAAGTACAATAACCGTATAAACGAAAGCGGTACTTCTAATAATATAAAATTTGAATACTGGAGATCACAAAATATTAGCCGTATGATACACCACCAATGTTATACTAATTTTCCAACTTTTAAAAGTTTTCATAATTTATAGAAAACCAAGCACCAAACATAAGACAGAATGCAATTTGGAATTACAAAATCCAATTTACATATTATAAATCTAAATAGACTTATAATAAACTTTTACCTCTCCAAATCTTATTCCATTTTTACTTTTGATAAACTTTTTTAATTACTATAATGCCCGATATTTGAGCTTAAGATAATACCGAATGTAAATTTTTTTGACAGATTTAAAGAATAAATATAAATATTTTTTCTGGTGTGACAACAAAAGAATATCAATTCCAATACGTTTTGCGAGTTTAAAAAGGGTAGCAGAACCATTTTAAGGATTGGAGGGTGACAGAACGGATAATTAATTGAATTCATAATCCCTTCTAGTCATATGTTCTGACATTTTAATCACATCTCAACTCAACCCTTTCGCACTAACAACAGCCACCTCTATCAATCCCACTTCTGAGTTTACAGTACTTTTCATTTTCTACTTTTCCAGGCTCTTGTAGGCTCCATTTAGAATTCGAAGGGCTTGACTAAGAGCAGATGTGGTCCATTCCTTTTTTTTACAACTTTATGTACTTTTTACTAGATGTTAAATGTAATATATTAAAGTTACTAGAAGTTCTATAAATACAGCACTTAATATAGATTAAATAGATTTCACTGTTTTTTATTTTGGAAAATGTTTTGGGTACTTTTACTCGTATTTATCTACCCCCTTTATCGTTGGGCATGATCATTCTTTATATTTAAAAAGAAACATTAGGGTTGCTATTCTACCTTCTATTGTTTGAAATTAACGTTATCTCTTTTATGTGAAATAGTTCTTGCGTTATTTCAAGATTACAAATTGCGTGGGGTTTTTAATGCATGTTTACGAGAATATATTCCTAATGCAAAAGTATTTCTTGTTATAAAAATTCATTTAAAAAAAATGTGTGTTAGTCTAGAGGAACACACTCGAGAAATCATAAGATATGTCACAGAAAAATTGCGCAACACCATTTGAAAACGTTTAACAAACAAATTAAATGTTATCTACGAGAATTTTGTACAAAGACAATCTCCTAATGTTTTCAAATAAATTTCCAATATTTAAGCACAATTTAAAAAACTAATGATTACAGTACTGCTTGCATTATTTATCTCGAACTTAGATATTTATAGTATACTAGCTGTCCCGGCCACGCGTTGCTGTGCCTAACGTTTTTGTCATATTACATTACATAGCGCCATCTATTGAATATTTACTCAATCTAGTCAACAGATGTCGCCATCTTTTAAAATCGTTTGGAGCTAACAGATAATTAATAGACAAATAATTTGCAATAAGATAATATTGCAATCATAAATTGAGACGTAAGCTATCCTATCTTTCCAGTTGGATCAAACTGCACACGGTGTACAAATTTGATTAAAATTGGTTAAGTAGTTTAGGAGTCCATCACGGACACACAACGTGACACGTAATTTATATATATTAAGAAGAAGATAACTATATACTAAAATAGAATACCACAACGCTATTACTACTAGGCAATGAAACAAGTTAAGTTTAATACGAATTAAAAGTATATTTCATATTATCACAACAAGATTCAAATGGTTACAAAACAGATTACCTAAATAAAAACAAAGAGCGATTCATTCCTCATATCGCTTTATACATTATAATTTAAGAAGTTTCCTCTACTTAAAATTAACAATAATTTTTAATCTTTTAAAGAACTGTTGGTTTCAACCCGAGTGTCATAATAATTCGTATTTTTACGACGGTTCAATTTTCGTCAAAATACTAACTGAAAACAAATAAGAAAACGTAAAACTAAAAATTGTTTATTAATAATCATTCTATATATCATAGTGTATTTTATACATAAAACTATTGTATTGTGTACGTGGAACTATACCTACAGCGCTCCAAGCGGAATGCTTATGCAAGTACATCGCATTTACTGCCAAGAAGGTATTCATTTACGTTGCGTTGCTTGTGTTTGCGAGATCTGTACGCGATTTCCTACGTAATCAAATCTCGCATCTTCGATGAGCCCAGTAGTGAGGACCTCACTGCGAACATCACTGCTTACTGAGGATGACGTCCCCTTCATTCCTTGTGTTTCAATTGTTATCTACTTATACAGCGTTGATTCCACATAAATTAATTGGTGTAGCGGAACAGAATAGAGAAACGCAGCCTGGAGATTTAGAATGAGAGTAGAGTACTGTTTGGTAGTCAGTAGTCACTACTCAGTAGCTAGCAGTAAGCATTTCGCAAGCAGAAGCCTCATGGGGGCGCGCACAAGAAAGCACAACAACCCTTCAGAACAGAATTGAATTAAGAATAGAGTAAAAGAAAGAGAAACCAAAGCAATACTCGTAAAACATCACTCACTTTATGTCAAGAAATGATAAATGATTGTCTGGCAGTTGAATACAAACCATTATCTGTGAGAAGAAGCCAATAACTAGTGCTCTTTCTATCTCTACCTCTCCAACTCTCTCTGTCTCTTTCTCTCTCTCTTTCGTTGTAGCGTGCTTTGTCAACATGAACGAAGTGGACTTGTATTGTATTGACTAATAGCGTGAAACTAGCGAACCAGTTCACCGGAGAAAAGATCTTGATCGAATATCTGTAATGTAATCAAAATAACAGCGAAATGAATGGAAGAAAATGGTGTGTTAATTGCGAACGTATTGTTCGTTGGATAAGAGTAATAAAAGTAGACAAGAGAGAGAGAGAGGGAGAGAGAGAAAATTCAACATAAGCAATATTTTATTGAACACTAACGTTAGTAAACACGTTGTATTTTGCGGTGGGGATGTTTTATGCATGGACGCCGACAAGATTACTTTCAGGGAGGTGCATGCTTAGTCCTCATAGAAAAAGGGTACAGGTAGACACTGCATTAATTGACAAGGTGTTGAACAAATTTGGGCAACAACCTAGAAGGAGTCACACAAATTTCATGATGTTTATATTCCTCCCTATTTCCTATTCTCCTACAGATTTAAAAAAAATAATTTCTGTTTAGTCCTCTTTTACTTTTTAGTCTTAATATTAAAATATTTTAAATTCTAATTTTAGATTACGTGTGACATCACAAATCAATGACTCTTCCTTCTTCCCCCCCCCCCCTTCCCCCTGGTTTGTGTGTCACGTAATTACTAGATGGCCCCCAAAACCAGTAGGATGTACTTTTTAGGTCCTATGCGAAATCAATTATATCTACTCACAATTTCTTTGCAGCTTAGCTGAAATTACCTTTTCTCTTTCAATCATATTTGAATATAATTGAAGTTTTAGGGTTCTATGTAATGCCAGAGTCCAACCAACGTCTCTATCGGTCGCCTAGTAGCATTCTTAGGTGGTAGATGAAAAGGGTCTTTGCTGTTAATTTTCCAATATTTGACTCACATGTTGGAATCAAATGTACACTGCATCATCTGGAGTCGGCTTTAAGTGTGAAGCGATCGTGCCTATTGGAAGGCTGGAGTATAAATGTATCGACGGAGTTTAAATGAATCCGGCATATAAACGAACCCTAAATCGTACGATAGCTTATGAATGGAAACTACTTTACATAATACAAACAATAATATTATATATTATAAGAAAACATAGAAACAAAATATAAAGACAGTGGCATAAATCCGCTCATAACAATTTATGGCGATCTATTTTACACACATTGCAACAAAGCAGTATATATTTAATGTGAACAATTTATTTAGATTTTAGATAGCAGCATTAATACACATTGTTATTATTGAATTAATTAAACATAAATATTTATAAATCGTCTATCCCCCTCCTTCTCCTCTCCTGTATCTTTATGTTATACCCACTCAAACCCCCTAGCTCTTACTAAATATTTATTAGAGTTTTAAATTTTATTAAATGCTAACTCTCACGGTTTGATTCTATACAAAATACAAATTGAATTTAAGCTTATAGCCCATAGGCCACATATAAATAACAATGTTATCGCATATTGTAATCTTACTTAAGAAATAAATTAGTCCCCCCTTCCCCCTGTTTATTTCCACCACCCACTAACAATATGTCAGTCGCTTTCTGCGCATGTCTAGATTGTATGTTCATGTTGTTCAAAGTCGCATCCAACAATAAGTTGCAGATACAGGACACGTGACTGCCACGTGTAAAGAGTGCTTTATTTAGATAACAATATTGTTTTTAGAAGGGGTTGGTTTTATATATTTTAATCTATAAATAGATCAGACTTGAAAACCCCTCATTTTAAGGGATTTAAATTGTAGTTAATATTTTAGGGATTATTTATTGAATTATATTCGTTAAAATTTTGTATTTAATAAATAATTGTCATTTAATTTAAGGATTGTTTGAATAATTAAAAATATTTTCGTTTTAATCAGAAAGGGGCGTGGCGGCACTGACAGTTAAATCAATTAGATCAGGAATCAGTCGAATGGAAAACGTGGAAGAGTTGACATTCATAATTCAATTAAATATATTAACTAAAATTGTTTTGTGTGTTTGTGTTCGAATCAAAAATAGATTTTGTGTTTTTGATTTTGATTTCTTCACTATAATAATTTTTTTTTTTAATAATACTTTACGGGCTTCTTCTGACCATACGAAAAATGGACCGTGGTCCTAAGAAGCCCGTGAAGTATTAATAAAAAAAAAGAAAGTATATTACCTGTCTTTTGGGATTCTTGTTCATATAGCGTTCAGTATACCTCCATGCATTCCTATAATAAATAAGAATTATGTATTTTGAACTATACTTATTTCATACACTAATTTAATAAATAAAATAGTGTGACTCGCACCCCAGCTGTCAATGCTTAACGATATCGGCCACCACGCCTACATAATTATGATGTGCTTCTCACACTACATCAACTCCACGACTGGGTGCAACACAGTGTTGCTTTATTACATCGAAGGCGAAGGTAGTAAATGTAATTTTAATCTTATATACAAAGAATCTGTTACGTAAAACAAAATAGCACAGTACACTATAACACAGAGGGCGTGGTCTTCGCCGGCAATCTGTATACTAATTTTCTTTTGTTTTAATTTACCATTTTCCCATGTTTCCTATTTATTACAGTAATTCATAGAGGCTTTATCCAATTTATTACCGAGGCATACAATTTGAATCCCAACCTATGAATAACATTACCGGGACCCCCATATCACCTAAGTCTCATAGATACGAGTACCAAAAATTTCATGAAGTTATTTCCCTATTACTTAATTAAAAATTTCAATAATACGTAAAAATAATTAATAATCATCTAGGATTCGTTTGGGACACGCAAACTTTTTTACCCTTCTAGATAACTTCCCCATCGCGATGGTCATTACTTCTTTGGTTTCAGGGAAACTAACACGCTGACGACCGAGTTTCTATTTGTATATACATACATGCTATACATCGTACATCGTCAGATGGAAATTTGTATTGAAATACGAGATTCGAACTTTATTGCTTACCACAAGCCAATTCTAAGGTTCATTTTGTACTTCTTATATGGAAACTGTCTTGGAATGCAAGTTTAATACTTTCTAGCAAGCGACAAATTTATTTTATTAATTTGTTGATATTATTGACACTGACACTGTTTAACAAAAACTTTCAAGTATATAAAGAAACTTTCAAGTATAAAACCTTCCTTTGTTGGACGATTCGTACAGAAGTGCATGACATGTAGATCAAGTGTGTGGTGGGGGTAAAAAATCACGTCCAACGTTGGCAGCTGTTCGTAGCATCGGTTGGCGCCGGCTTTACTCAAAATGCACGGTTCGATGACGAATTTTTCCGGCTAAATAATAAGTATATTATGTAATTACGCAGGTAGAAAATGAATCTGGGAATTAGCTCATGGCAAGCTAGCTGGAACTTATATTTCAAGACAATTTTCTACCTGGGTAGACACTTAATTTTTTGTAAATAAGTAGACGGAATAATGGTCGAAGATGCAGCGTTTTTATAAGATATTTCAACGTTATAGAAATTGCAAAATTAGTAAGATTTTGTCAGGTTTTAATTGCTATTTCTTAACAATTTCTCTTGAAGACATTTTCTAATTGCATATGGTCGTGAAAGTGTTACCGGTCGATGGTTAAACTGAAGAGGAAAGTGTTTCATGTTAACGGAATATTTATCCCGTGTTGTTTCTTGCTTAGGGTTAACGTCAGGGTGGGTGGAGTGAAGGGTGGTGTTTTGATGATGTAGGAGGTGCGTGCGATGCCCATTACAATGAGTTACACATTGTTTTACAGTTTTATTCTTTAGATATCACGTGATACACTCTATTAAATCAGTTTTAAAGCGCCCCCGCCGGGCCGAGCCGCGCCAATTCTTCACACCATGCATATTACGGCATAGAGAAGTGCACAAGAAATATTCAAACAATAATTCTGAAATATAGAAAATATTTTCATCGAAAATGCAATTACTTATACAGATATTTATTGCTTGCAAACGTTTTAAAAATATCACAAATTTTGCTGTGGAAATAAATGAAAATCAGTCTGGCTTTTGAATACCATTGAAACAATAAACATTCAAATAAAATATGCAGCTAACAAAGCAAATAATCCATGCTTTTATTTTTTTGTTGTTGTTGATTTTATCGTATTGTATAATACAGCGTGAAAATAAAATATCAATTACTGTGTGCCATGGATATGTCAACTTTCTTTGCAATGCGCAATGGGTTAAATATGTAAATATACTTCCCCCCTCCACTCCTCCCCACATATTTTTCAAATACGTACTAAGATAAATGCAAATTACATGGCTAGACATGAAACACATGTAAATTTGAACAAGTATCGTATTACTTTTAAAACTATATCTAATACACTATAGGTGTTAGGTATGTTGATGTTAAATTTAGATGCCATTTGCTAGTGTCACTGCTTTTTAAATATTTTCTTGACGATTTTCAGTTGATATGTACGCGCTTGCATATACTTTAAGACATTTTTAAATAATCATACTAGAGATATCCGAAGTCCTGTTGTTTGCACGATCCGATTCGATTTCAAAGTGTGCTTGTGTTTCGAATTTTGTGGATATCGCATTATGCATACTCATCCATGGATTATACAGTTATTAGCGTTAATACAATATATAAATTAATAAACATTTTAATACATAATTTATCTTAATATATATAAATTACGTGTCACGTTGTGTGTTCGCGATGGACTCCTAAACTACTTAACCGATTTTAATCAAATTTGTACACCGGGTGCAGTTTGATCCAACTTGAAAGATAGGATAGCTTACATCTCAATTTATGATTAATTATTATGATTTATTATTAATTATCTGATTTTAAAAGATGGCGACATCTGTTGATAAATAGATTGAGTAAATATTCAGTTGACTAGATTGAGTAAATATTTAATAGATGGCGCTATGTAATGTAATATGACAAAAACGTTAGTCACAGCAACTCGTGGCCGGGACAGCTAGTAATATATATAAATTACGTGTCACATGTTTGTCCGAGTTTGTCCGCGATGGACTCCTAAACTACTTAACCGATTTTATTGAAATTTGTACACCGTGTGCAGTTTGATCCAACTTGAAAGATAGGATAGCTTACAACTCAATTTATGATTGCAATATTATCTTATTGCAATTAATTATTAATTATCTGTTAGCTCCAAACGATTTTAAAAGATGGCGACATCTGTTGACTAGATTGAGTAAATATTCAATAGATGGCGCTATGTAATGTAATATAGAGCGTTAGGCACAGCAACGCGTGGCCGGGACAGCTAGTAGTATATAAATATGAGTATGCCATCCATCATTGCCATTACAATTGGCAGATATTAAATTCTATAACTAACCTCAGAGTTTGTTCTTTGTATTAAAATAAAAATATCACCACTTTTCACAAAAATATTGTGTTTTTTTTTTAAAGTAAAATGTCACCTCGGATTGAAACACCATTAAAATGACCTTGATGTTATCCTTGAATTAGTTTGTAGTTAGCTAGTAAGTGCACTGTAAGACTATTTTCTACCTGAGAAGTTATAACATTTTAAACTTTGCAGATTTCTAAGATAACGTGCAAAGAACACAATTTTTCTATTCCAATGGCTTGCTGCATTCCGTTGAACGTTCTAAAAATGTTTTCTACGCCATATCTTGAAAACAATGACACTCTCAGTAGCCAACCTATGCTGCCCTAACACCCTATATAAAACTCTTTGATGACTCAGTAAAGGATATCTCCGTATGGCGCATATCGAAGGATTTAGCTCCTTTTCGATATGACGGAGTAGGATCTTACAACTCTAGTGTAGACATCACGATTTTAAATTTTCGCTATAAACGCGTGTATCGCAGACCTAGGGGTTAGCATACCGGATTGTAAAATGGTTAGGGTTAATCGCTATGGGGTGGTAGATGAAGAGGATGAGAGGGTTTGAGTGGTTTCCTCTTTGAGGGTTCTCGCGGATCCTTCTTATTGCCGTTTCTCTTCTTATCTATCACATAAATTTGTCAGTTTGTATCGCGGATAGCCAGGCAATCTAGCTGTATCGTTTTACATATAATGCCACGTTGGCCTGTTACAAAGGCGTGCTGATTAGATATGCCACACAACGCAACGGAAATTAACCTTGTAATTAGCCTGTGGTAAGCTAGCATGTGTGAAAGTTACATTGCAAGATAATTTTCTACATGGGATGTTGAGAGACAAAGAAAAACATAGTTATATACTGAAAGACCCTACCTTCTGTACGCCTATGGTCTTCCTCATATTTCTCCAAAACTACCCGATCTCCCAGCTTTTCCACTTCTCTGTGAATTACATTGTAAATGCCATAGGCAACAATAGAGTTCTTACTCGGTGTAAGTACGTTAGCAAAATGTATTGTACTTTGATTTTATATAGGACCGTGAATGTGAAAATGGAATCCACTGTGTACAAATGGTACCCCTTGCTCCCTACTTGTCCCCTACCCCATACACACCCCATGGTAGTTGTTGTACACATTGGAATAGTTATTGCCACTATTAGGACAAAACCCTAATGAAAGTGGTGTCAGGTTCATTACTAATATTTTCAATTGCTTCTATTGAATGCAGGGTCGTAGATGGGTGCGTATAGATATGCGTACTACTAGATAATAGATTACATTCACGCACTGTGAAAGGGAAAATTCAAAGAAATATCTGTGTCGAAGTAGATCCATATCTTGTTGAAAATATCTTTAACAGAGTTTGACTCAAACACAAATCGTAAATGCCCTAGCGGGTGCAAGTAACACGTAACTATTATTTGTGAGATCCAGTAGAGATGTTTCCTTTTAGATTAAATATTACTAAGTTTAGTTTAAGTAAAATATTACATTATTATTAGCTAGGTAACTTCTGGGTTAAAATACAATTTTTTGAGAGCTTTTTGATTGCTATTAGAATCATAAAATCATTTTTTTCTAGATTAATAGCATTATAACTCATTCTTTTAAAATTTTACGATTATTCTTTGTTACTCAAGGTACTCGTCACACAGGCAGAATATAGGCAGATATTTGAAAGCAAAGAAAGTCTATAAAACTTGATTGACTTTATCAATAAAACGAATTTAATCTCTTTATTTTAAGTACCCATACTCGTATTTGTAAATTGTAAATTATATATTGTAAATGTATATATTGTTTTAAGTGCTAATAACTTTTGAAAGTTGATGCACTGAAATACAAATAAAAAAAAAAATATACGATTATAAAGTATTTTTTATAAAGTATCATAAACTAACGATTTCAGGTAAATTTGATACCCTTTTAAAACAAATATTACTAGGTAAAATGTTACATGTATTAAAGGTAATATTTAACCTTTGTGCTTTCTTTAGTCTTCATTACTTTTATATAAAAACAATAATGAAACAGGACGTTAAATTAAATTGAATTCAAAAAATAAATTATAAGTATTTTTCAGTTTTGATTTAACATTTAATTTTTCAGCAATTCCATTAAATATGAATTTGGTCTGCTTATTCGAGATCGGTAGTATTTCTTCTTCCTCTTTGACTATAATTGAATTTCATCTGTTTTTCGTTCAAGACAACTATGCGTCATCCACTAACATAGATTACGTTTCCTTGTTCTCCAGTTATCCAGCCATTCCAGCTATTCCAAGTTTCCAACGCCTTCTGTAGCTAATGTGTCCTTCGCATTTCATAAAAGTCACGAGTCGTAACACTAATGTGCCAACGCATTTATGTCTGGATTACCAGAAGTGGGATAAAATTCACCTTTTAAAATCGAGTCTTCTTCTGAGTCCCGATGTAATATCTTTATAATATTGCTTACTCCATATACGAGTGTATAAATATCAGGGTTTCTCAAACTTTTCATAGTCACGACCTTCCTTATACAAACACTGTGAGAAATTTACTATTTATCTAGGAAATTATTATATGTCTAGTATTTCTCGTCAATACATGTTATTGTTATGTTCTATTAGGTAGAAATCACTTAGAAATGTCTAGTGATGGCACAAACAGTGTTTATGACGCATCCTGCGCTGTGTCACTAAAGCCGGCGCCAAACGATGCTACGAACACATTCCAACGTTGGACGCATCGTGTTGTCGACGAATTTCAAGGAGAATGTTTATAACTATAAAATAAATATAAAAAACAAAAATCATTTTTGTCCATAATATTTTTTCTGTTCTTAATATATTATGACTTCTGTTCTTATATAGTTGCGACCCACACTTTGAGAAATCTACTCTACATAGTTCGCCCATTGAGTTTAGCTGTTTTCTTCCCAATTTTTTTTACTAAATAAAGACAATTTGATTTGTTTTATATTTTAATCTCATATCTCGCGGCTATATAAAATATTATCTAATATCTTAGCTGCTTTACTCCCCTTCTTCATTCTTTAAGATTCTTCGTTGGCTTCCAAAGGAAAACAATAACATAAATATAAAAAAAAATCTCTCTATTTATTTCTTTAAAATAAAAATGTCTCAAATTCTCCCTACAGTTTACAGTTTACCCTTCTATAGAAGGTAGGGAGGGGTAGGGGTCTTGAACGAGAAGAAGAAGACCTCAAGAACCTTTTCTAGAAACATATCAGTATTTAGATATTGAGGAAAAAAGAAGTGTTTATTTCATCATAAGTCAGACGATTAAACTTTGTATTAAACATAGTAAATAACATTTCTTATTTAGTCATAAGTGTACGATTTCTCGTACGGGATCTTTTTAGGCAATCGATGAATAAATTGAAACGTCATCACAGGTAGAAAATAAAATGCAGTGTAAGTAGCAAGAAGATTTTTAAAGGGTAAAGAATTAAATGGGTCCAAAGTTATAAAATATAAGTAAGCCAATGATTTGACATTTCTTTTATACAACAGAGATGCATATGAGTGAGAGTGTGATACATAATTTACTACTAACAGCTACTTTGTACATCCCATCAAGTTTTTATATTACGATGTCTGTGAAAAGGGTTGGAAACAATAATCTCAATAACTTATTTCTTCTCTGACGTCATACGCAAAGTTAAGGGGTTATATACAGTCAGGAGGCCCAAAAAAGCGCTTTTAAATGTAATAATGTAAAAATGTGTACACTTATATGGTAACTTTTAACTGTATTTTAACATTATTGTATATATAAAAATAATAATTTTAAAGCTGCTATAGCTGATCTACAGGAGCTCCTCTCAAAAAAGGCATTTTGCGGTGATTTCTAGAGCTTTAAATTATTTATAAAAAATAAAAAATATTTATCGGTGAGAAAAAACCTGCGATTAATTACTTAAAAATATACTTTAAAAGCTTGTGTTATTATTGAGAGTGATCGGTTCAGCCGTTTCCGAAAAATCTTGGTACCGACTTTAAAAACACAGTTTTCAGAAAACGCATTTAACGTTTCAAAACTTCTTTTCAAGTTACATAACTTCGAAAATAATCGCCGGATTGACTTGAAATCTTCTGTGTACTTAAATCTATGTACTTAAATAAATGAAATAATAAAAAATTGATTTTTTGAAAATTCGAACTTTATATAACCCCTTAAAACAAGCGGCAAAACTAAAATTTAAATTTAAATTTGATATAGTTGTAACTCTGTCAACTTTTCGATATTTAAAAAAATAAACATGTGAGCAAATAAAAACCACCCCTAAAAATGAGTTCACAAGCCCATTACAAGGTATTGGTTTATTTACCAAAATAATTCAAGGCATTTATAACGACTTTATGTTAATAATGTTTACTTAACATAAAGATAAAGACAATTTACTTACCTATAAAGTTTATTTACTTATTTATACTCGTATATGACTTCATTTAATTGACAGAAAATAATTAATGTATTTGCATTCAAAATTAGCTTAAATAACACATCACCACCACTCCTCCACTCTATTCCAAAACACATAAATTAAATTCTGATAAATACAACACAATTGTACCGTAAATGAACGACAATTATATAAAATGAGTGTGTTATCCTATTCCTATTAAATTAACAAATTATACCCATTAAACAAGCATCTAAACGCGTACAACAATGAAGTTAGCTTATCTTCCCACTTCTGATGTTGTTGTTTCTATAGAATTCAATAACTTAATGGAATTAGTGTATTGAATATATATTATTTGTCTTTAATAAATTTCCTGAAGGAGTTTTGAAGATTTCTCGATTCTCTGACAAGTGTTGGTACGTGTTTTGCATGTTGTGTAGCTAACTTCATTCTGTTCTAGTATACAACAACAATGAGTTAGTGCGTTGCCAACATTGCCAACCTAGCCCACCGTTCCTTCATTCGTTCATTCGTTCGTTCGTTCATAGAGAGAATTGAGAATTTACGAAGCGTATCCAAGCGTGATGAGGAATCCTAAGGGGTAAAATTTAATAATATGCGTATAATTAATTGCGTACGTTTTGTCATTTTTATTAGGTTTAAAATAATTTTCATTACTTTTTATTTATTCATGTCACGGTTTTGATTTGAATGGATTTGTAGCTTTGTGCATTTATATTAGCTAAACAGATTATTACCAGTGTTGTTTGACGGGTGCAGACATGGGTTTCATCCCTTGTTGAACGTTAAATGTACTCATCGTATCTATCCACGATATCCTATCTACATACGATATCGTATTTACCTGCGATATCGTATTTACCTGTGATATCGTATCTACCTGTAATATCATATCTACCTTAGATATCATATATACCTGTGATATCGTGTCTACCTGCGATAACGCGACTACCTGCGGTATCGAAACAATCTGCAATATTACATCTACCTGCGATATCGTATCTACCTACGATATCGCATCTACCTGCTATATTGAGTCTACCTACAATATCGCAGATATCTACCTGGGATATAGTATCTACCTGAAATATCACGTCTATCCACGATTTTTATTATAAAAATCCAATAAATCGCTGAATTCTAAATTTTAAATTAACTTTTAAACTGACGCTTCAAATCCATTTCTTCGAATGTAATGTACTGTTGAAGAGACAATAGACATGACTGGTTTCCAATCAAAATAATTCCAGAAGTGTAGGTGCATTGGTGTGTGAATTCTTTAAAAGAGGATAAAGTGAATAATTTAAGGAAGACTCCTAATTAACAAAACAACCGACTTTTACCTCCTCTTATAAAAAACGCTCAACACATTCCTTAAAACTATTTTTTATAACAAAAAAGTTTGTCAATGATTTTTAAATTCCAAAATATTCGCGCGAACATATTTCCATCATAAACAATCGGCAATTTAGTTTCGTTATGCATTTTAAATCGTCAGATAAAAAAGCTATAACACTAAATATAAAAATTTTGACTTTTGATATAAAAATGTTAACTGCAAATAAAATTATATATGATCTTATATAAATCCCCTCTTCACTTACCCCTGTTTGCTACACTCCCTTTGATATGTATTATTTTATACAAGGGGTTGTTGATATTATCATATTTGTGACAAAATAAAAGGCCATAACCTTTTCCTCATTTCCCCTTTTGCTATTAGATTTGTTCTTAGCAGGTTTCGAATAACATAGTAGCAAGAGAGGGGTAGTGGAAAGGGTGAGTTAGCTCATTGAAATGTTTGGCAGATCGACGGATACTGGCACACTGCATGGAGAGAGAACAGAGCCCCATTAGGGGGTATTAGAAGCTAAATCGTCCAAATTACTGACTGCGACGTATCATTTGATGGTAAACGATCCAAGAATGAACTAAATGATTCAAACTTATTTGAAAGAGAGAATTGAAGAAGATGGAATTGCATTTAAACATAGTACACACACATACAGATGCAATTCACTCATTTTAATTCACTAATCGATTTTCCTTAAGTCGTATCTAAAACAGATAATTTTTTCTTAAAACTAGTTCAATATACGTCGAATTCATTAAGTTTTACAGTAACTATTGATGAATTAATTACAGTCTGAGAAGATACGAGTAAAGAGTAAATCTAATCAATTTGTGCATGAGTAGCCATTGTGTAACGTTTGCTTTGGTTTATCTAATTAAAACTTGTAACAACCCTGAACTCGATGGCGAAGCTCATCCCCATAGAGTGTAATTTAAAGTAAGCGCTTTGTATCGGATTTTAGCTAGTATCAAATAATGGACATGTAATGAACTCGAGAAGATGATTATACTCCGAAAACCAACGACCCATACTGTACATATATGTACAGATGGGACAAGTACTTGTAACCGATAGTTAAATGCTTAGCTACTAGAAGATTAAAATATGCTATACTTGTCCCAGAATTCTATTTTATCCAGTCACAGTTTTTGTAATATCCTATGCGATTTCATTTACTCATAATTATATTTCTTTTTGGTCGCGTGATTCCAAATGATTCCATTTAGGTGCCAGTGTCAAGTTCTTGCCCCAGTTCGAAAAAATCATAGATACGATACGACAGTTTCTCGACTTGGGCCCGTCGCACTATGCAAGCGTATTAAAGCGACGGCGAATTCGGACGTAAATCGACGGCTTGGTTGAGCGGCTAGAACTCTAAAAAAAAATCGACTCCTGTGTTCTTTACATGTGTTGTGTCACAATACATACGTATCGATACGACAGCACGCCAAGTCAAATTTGCGTACTGTAGGGTGTATTGGAGTTGTTTTGTACTAACAAAATTTGTCATGAGAGCAAACTTTTACTTTCATTTTTATCGATACACCACTGTTCTCTTACAGTCACAGCATTTAGCATTGTAGCATATATTCGCTTGCTTAAAATTCGCTGATATTCGGTTTCAAAGTAAGAAGTACGTAACGCCCGTATTTGGACAGCTTTATCGCTTGCAGAGTGCAAGGGTTCATTACATTTACAGGGTTTGGATAGGTAAAGCGTAGTAGTGCGTATACGTCCGGTCAAAATTCGCTTAAATACGCTTGCAGTGTGTGACAGGCCTTACTATCGAGGTAGGTTCCTAGAAATTTCTAGAACCCCAGTGCTGATACTTCACCATCCCCTTATTGTCCCCTTGCAATATTTGCATACGCGCTGATTTTTAAAAATATTATTAATATATACATTACACCATTATGATACATAATAAATTATATAAAATAAACATTCATAAGTAAAAAAAAATGAAGAGGGATGCATTGAACATTTGAGAAACAACCCTTAAAATATGTACCCTTACCACTATGGTATGTGATGGGGTCGGGTTGACAGAACAATATGGACCCTTTAGACCTCACGGAGTGATAAAATTAATTCAGACATCACAAAAGGGTGATAGTGTTAGTAAAATCACAATATCATATAACAGAGGGTGAAATTCTATTCTTTGTTATCCCTCTTAAAAGTCGGTATGTTTGTTTAATTTATATTTGATAATTTGTATTTTTAATCTTTGAGAATTTTTTTAATAAGTTACTGATTGTATGCATGCAGTGATAGATACATATATTATGTGGAGTAAGCGAGACAGATATAGTTTAATTTTGTTCTGTATACATGTTGAAACACGAAATATGTTCAAATTATATACAATTTTTGTTTGTAGTTAAGATAACGTTTTAATATCGTTACAAAATGTATTTTGTTCGACTAAATTGCAACTGAAGGCACTTAATAAGTTCAATTGAATAAAAATCAGATGTTAGAGTTCAATATAATTTAACGCACAAGTCGACATAAACTCTCAAAACAATCAATAAATTAACTGTGAAATTTTTTACATCTCATCTTGTATAATTAAAAATTAAAGTCATATACAATTTGAATTATTACGTTGAATTGCGTTAAAATTTCGTCACACATATTATATGGTTTTTGACCACACTATACCCCCCCCCCCCCCCCCGTCACTTCTTGTCACATATTACGTGCCCGTTATGACGTCTCACATAAAAAAATTCCAATTTCAGATTAGATGTAACGTCACAAAGCTTATTACGTGTTTTAGCACACTTTGTAGACCTATCTCTCTTCCACTGCATGTGACGTAACTAAAGGACGGCCACTAATGTGCATGCATCAGATCTAACAGCGCCTTTTACCCACGGTGCGGTCTTCTATAGAACCACTAACAAAATGACGTCACAGCAACATTATTCGCAATATAGTTGTGAATACACTATATATCTTATTTCGCATTAAAACTAATTGGAAATACCCAATATGTAATAATTTTTGTGAGGTCCGTGACCCTACAAAAATCACTCCCTCCCTGCTTTCTGTCTTAAAAGAAGCTGCATTCTAGAAGTATAAAACATACTTGAAACATTTTAAACATTCAAAATAATAACAATGTCATTGCACTGTAAACGAAACGAAACTAAATTCAGATGAGTTCTTTTATTTACATAGCGATAACAAAAAATGTATTGTGACGTCATTCTGATAGACCAAGAGCATTCATTCAACGAACTTATAAAAAACATACAAAGTAAACATGGTACTATACGTGAAGATATAATCCTGACAGATGATTGGATATGCAAGTTTTATTAAAAATAGTTTAAGTTGATTGATAGTGTAATACACCTACAATCTTACTCCCCTTCCCCTTTTCCATCTTCTCTCCACTAAATTCGTGCCACGTCATACCCTGAGGTAAGCACATGAAGCGCCGTAAAAAGACTTTACTATGTAAGACTATGAAAAGATGACATTTTAAAATGCAAAACATTTTAAACATATCTTAAAAGGAGTACAATTTTTGTTTTATTTCTGCTGGAAAATAACCCAGGTGAAAAATTGTCATGCAGTACGAGAATCATACTTGCTGTGTGTGTGTTTCTAAAGAGGCCAAAATGGAACCACGTGGTTTATGAATGACCCATAATCAACAAATTATAAAAAGTACAATAATCGGCGAATATGACTCAAAAAAAGAAAAGAAAGAAAAACAATTGGAAACAGATTCTGTTTTAGCTTTTTTATTTTGAATTTCTACTATTAACAAATAAGTTAATCAAGCATACATTCTATACAGAGATTCCACCCAGTTTTATTCTCATTGTATTTTCCACAAGAACTGAACAGAGCACAGGGCAGCCGTGCTTTCTTTCCATACGTTTAAATATAAAAACCAACTGTAAATGCATTTTCCCTATTAAAAAAAAGTGAATAAAAAAAAAACAACAAATGCAATGTTTAGATCGTGTTCATTTATTACATTTTTCATTTTTCTTTTCTCTTATTGTTGTAAAAACACGTTTTAATGAAATTCCAGAGTAAACAATTCTATTGAAGTACACTCATTCGAAAAATAATTGAAGTAATTTTACAATTATATTTCTGCATAAACGCCTTCCAACGGCAACCGTAATCCCTTTTATTTCTATACTATTTGTTCAGTGCACTCACATTTGCAATTGCAAAGTTGTTTTCATCTCTCGCTATTTTTATAATGTATAAAAAATTTTTAATGAAATATTTTTCGATTCTAGGAATTTGTATAATTAATATGTTGTCTAAATGAATTCGTGAAAAGGGTCCGAAACAAAAACTACATCAATCAGTAATTAATATACGTGTCCAGCGCCGAATTAGGTCATTTTGGATTGAAGAATTTGAGCGAAAAATGTATAAATAATATTTCCTAAATTACCGGCAAACATTTTGTCCTAAATACTTTTTTTCTAAAGCATGTTGAACGTTGACGTAGTCGCGTAGTGTGGACGTGTTGTACAACTTCTTGCAACAAATTTTGATGTGGCATGTTTAAGTCGCACCGGTCTGTACGGTGCATAACACAATAAGACTATTACTTACAAAAACCACAATATTGGTTGCACAACAATAGAGTAAATAATAATATCTTAATAATAAGATTCTTTTGTTCACTGACCTCGAGAGCGCCTCGCACCGCGCGCAGCGCCTCGCCGTGACGGTTTCCATCAGTCTATAGAACAGCTACATGCAACAATGCACTTTTTCTGTATTTAAATTGCATCGCGATGAATTATTACTACACGTTCTTTGTGTTGGAAAATATAAATATAGAAAGAACCATTATTACACCATAGCGGCACGGTGGAGCAAATTCTTTTGTGTTCTTTGAAAAACTCGTTCAAGCTCACATGCAAAAACATCACTGTTTATTTACGATTTGATTTTTTTGTTGAGTTCGTCTAATACGAAATGTTTTACCTGTTTTATATAAATTTAATAGCGTTATCTGAACCAGTAAAACTTTTAACCACAACATATTTCAGAAGACCCGAAAAGGGGTTGTAATATTTATGAAATAATTTCAACGCAGAAAGATTTTTCGTTAATTAAGTATGTTACTACAGGTAGCCCCGCTTTCAAGCTAGCAAGTATACATAAGTTCTTAACTTCATATTACACTATTCATTCCCAAATTTCACCGATTTACCGTATTTTCCGGTTTTCCAAAATAAATTTAAATATACTTCAATCGCTAGTGCCGGGCTTCTAGGATAAGATCAGATTACTACGTCCATCGGTTTTTTAATCAAAATTAAATTTTTATAGATAATTATTATTAGAAATAGCCATAAGGTTTTGCCGGTTTGACTATCAAAATATGGCCTTTTATGTACTTTTAATTAAAGTAGAATTAATTAATTTTTTTGAACAATTCCGTTCACTTATGTTCGAATTCATTTCAACCTCTGGACAATCAGGCACATCTCATTAAATTTATACATATTATTTTATGTGTGTTCCCTTTATTATAATAAATAATCATTCTTGCATACGGGCTCAATATTTCTACCTACGCCACTGTATAAAGAGCCTGTTTGTATACCACCTGCACACTTTTTACAACTGTGACTTAAACTAATTAACTAATAAAAACAAAACCAAACAAAAAACTACTTAAATAAATTTATATAAGAAATAAGTGAAGGAATAATTTGTAACAGCCCACTAATGGTAAAGCATATTATTCTTTGATGCACAAGATATTCATCGCACAGACAAGGCTGTAATAGTACTGAAGAATACAGGCAGATATTTGAAAGCGGGTGAAGTCTGAAAAACGTTATTGACTTTATCAATATAAAACTAATTTAATCTCTTTATTTTAAATACCCATACTCGTGTCTATAAGTTGTAAATTATGTATTGTAAATGTTTGTAAATGTATATATTGTTTTTACGTGCTAATAACTTTTTAAAGTTGTTGCACTTAAATAAATATATAAAAAAAATTACGGAATAAATAAGGTCCACCCTATTTTAAGCTATACCTGTATTTATACCTCTGTGATAAGTATTAAATATATATCTAAGGGCTTTGATATATATCTCACATATTACAGATGATAAAAATATTCCATGAATAAGAAATTAATTCTGTTTTAGTTACACGAAAAATATAGCGTACCCAACTTCAACTTCACCGTCAACGTCAACGAATCCTTATTATTTACTCCGAGCATCTTAATATATACAACAAAGCAGGTTACACAAACCCCTCGGGATCTTAAGAAGTAATCCACAAGTCTTCAAAGAAAATGTCAGAGAGTAAGAACATAAAAAAAACAAACAATTAAATTTCAACATGTGAAAAACTTAACATCATATAAAACAAGTACTAGTAGATGAATCTCAAAATAAAAAATGATATATTTTAATTTGAAATACTTTGGTACGCGGTTTCGAGCTTAAATTTGTTTTTGTAACATATAGTAGATTTCTCCGACAGATTTAAATTCACGTTGTACGATCGCAGTGCCTTAGCAGCTGACTTCCGGTAACAATGAGCGGAAATTAGTAATTTTCAACATTGCTGTTTGCTTAGAGACATCTACAGTCAAAACATAGGAACTAATTGAGATACATGTTGATTGTTAATTAAGAGATAAATAGAACAACTACAAACAAATTATTTACAATATATATTCAATGCTTCAATGTATGAATGTTGAAAACTTGATTATATTCATTGGTATTGGTATATGAAATGTAGCTAAGATGGCCAACTTATACGAGAAGGATAAGTGAAAATATACAAATAAATATTAAACCAGATCTTGAAGATGTTACAGTCTTGAACTTTCCTCACTTAATACATCATTCAGCGGCGCATTTAGCTTCCAGCGAGCCCAATAAAAACATTAAAAATTGGAGCCCATTTATTGAGTCAAATAGTCACAATGGGCTTGTGTTTCATGTCTCAATTTCTATAAAACTGTACTATATTTTGATAAAGTTGGTTACTAGAACGTCAAATGTCCAATTACTTTTTAATAATTCCTTATATATTAGGATATATTAACAATTAAAAAAGTTATTTTGCCGCTTTAATTATTAAAAGGTTTCAATGTTATAGAAAATTGATTTCTATCTCTTTATACAACAGAGCGCAAAAGAAATAGCATATTCAACACAGAACTCTTGTACATATAACAAATAACTGACCTACCCTTAATAGTGCGACATGTTACGTCATAAATATGGCCGACATCTGTAGCGCTAAAACTACAATTCAAATTTTTCATTGCTTTATTCCCATCAACACTCAGATATATTTAATAATATAAAAACGCAATTAATTTGGTTTTATGTTTTCTTAATCACAAAACTTATTAGGCAGCGGTGTAAAAAACATCTGGCTATAGAAAAAGACGCTGTATTTACAAAAACAAGAAAGTTAAACGAAGGGAATAAAGAAATTGGGTAACAATTTAAAATGTTAGTGAGATAAATTTGAGTTCTTTTTTACTTTGGCTCGCGTGTTGTACAGTTTGTCCTTCACTGATTCACCCTCTTAAAATGTCGAACATTGAAAATTCAGTAGCATCACGACTGAAGCATAGCTCATATAAATCACAAGGTGTTTTAGAAACGTTATTATTACTTTTTATTTTCTTTGTCTGAAATCTTATAAATTGTCAATTAAAAGATGCATTTTACAAAAGCAGAAAATATAGTTATGGTTCAGGAATATTCAACATCTGAACTCTCTCAACCGTTTGAAGAGTAATAAAGTGATTTCAATAATAATACTGTTAAACTTGATGAAAAACACGAGTAGTTTCTATAACACCCTGTTTTTAAATACAATTCGTATGTAATGTCATGCCTTTAATTTATTTAAAGCCTTTTAACTACGAGTATTATAATTGCACAGTAAATTCATTTAATTGTGCAATCTTTAACTGGCGGTATTAAATAGAATAACATAGTACTAAATTTATTGGACCGTTATTTTAAACTTTCACAAAAATAAATGTCCTTATATGAATGTATACGAGAATCACATAAATAAAGCATTTTCTTTTAAATTTCAAATAAAACATCCTCTGTGCACTATAAATATAAGTCCAATATGGTTTCCTGGAGACCGGGCATGGCTTCCTGTCAAATATTTATCATTTAATGTCTTTCCTGCTCCTACTACGGAGTTTTATTACTTTATGGAGCAGTAATTGATTGGTGATATTGAAATTGATTGTTGCCGCAATTCTTTCCGTTTTACGATTACGAATTCCACGATTTTGTTTTGTACTAATTGCAATTACTACAACAATTCGGTTGTAAACCATACCCTGGTAAAAAATATAACTCAAAGTAACACTTCAATTACCTTGTACTAAGCTAACAAGTATGAGCCTTGCATTGCAAGACAATTTCAAAAAATATTCTTGGAGTTATCTTGTGGAAAGCTAGCAAATGTAAACCAGACAATTTTCTATCTGGGAGGTTAATATTCTAAATATTGTCATAGTGTCAAATGAGTTTTACATGAAACAAAGACAGAAATTTTCATTGTATCCAGTCACAATGAACGAAATGAAATATAAGCTAAGTTAAGTACAAGGTATACAAACCAAGTCATTACCATCATAAACTTTTTACTAAATAGTTGACAAAGTAATTACTAGTAATGAATGATATTATATTCTGTAAATGTGTATAGATTTTTAAGATAACCTCCCACTCTCTCTCCATCTGACACCAGTCTTGAAACCCGACAGCTTTCTGTCTCAATGTAATTACAAAGTTTTGCTGGATGTACGAATACGAGTTATATCTGATACACAATATAAACAAAAGTTTTACTAAATATTTTGTGAATCATTTGTAACCTTCGCCTGACTTTTCAACCCAATCACTAATGCGTCGTCCAAAGCAGAGCGACTTCAACATGTGATATCCTTAGTTCATATATACTCCTAAATTTGTTTGACTTTTATTGTCCAAAACAATGCGACATTCACGTAGTATATAAAATCTTTAACCGACTTTTGATACCGACTACTACTGATCGGTAAAAGGCACAATTCTTTGTAAACTATACCGAAGACATTATTTGCATTTGGTATATGTAATTAAAGCTTGAAATTATAAAGTAATCCGTCTCTTTTGTGGTCCCAGACACAAATGTTTAATTTAACTTAATCTTAAACTTAAAGGATAACAATTTTTTTTAAACATATAAAAAAAGTTGGCTGATGTGTAAAGTTACAGATGAATGACACAGTGGGCGAGAGCTCAGACTGATGTACTCCGGATTTATCCCCGAATCAGAGTTACATTTTTTTATTTTTAGTTTTGATTATTAGTTTAAATTGATCCACCAAGAGTAGAAGGTCGTCGTTAATAGAACTTAGGCATCAGAAGCAAGCTGGCGTTAAATAAACTAAATTACAAAAAAATTAAGATACATGTTGCTTCGGTTTGGACGTGTTATACAACATCCTCCAACATCGCATATTAGAGTCGCACTAGTTTGCACGAAGCACAATATCCAATATTACGACTAGTAACTAACTGTCTCCCGTCTGCCATCCCGTTGGCTTAGCTATGTGTTAAGATGAACATATAAACGGAATCTATAACTTGTCAACTCGGAGTTAAGATGCTTGAATCTGGAACTAAGAACCTGGAGATCCAGGAGCAGAGCAACGAGTCCTAATGTCTCTACGACGCCGTTAGCAATTAAGATAATGATGATTAATAACAACGTAGTGATGGTATTAGTTCCTTAACTATCACGGGAATATCGCGAACTTTCAATGTTTTAGTAATTTTAATTAAAATGTGATTTACGTTTATTTTATATCCTTTCATATTAAAATAATCAAATAATTAATATTACTGCTTTTACTTGGATTACAAGTCTTACTCTACTACGTTTCTTAATTATATTTGGTTCGTTTATATTACAAGTATACGTAACTGAAGCTAAGGTTGTTGCACCGTGGATTAATTTCTACAAAATTAATAAAGATGAAAGTCATATCTACGATATAAATTTTTAGTTGATTTAGAGTTGATGGTTGCAGTTTTTGCCGGTTGTGTAAGGTCCTCAGCACACGACGCGACTGGTTGCAAACCTTAGCCCCGAATCTGCCCGAACCGAATGTGATTACAACTGTGTTGTTACTAAAAGAACGAACGTATTTACGAATGAGATAAAACACACGGCACGAACGTAACTAAACTGATTTCAAACTTTTTTGAGTACGTTTGCCGCGAGTTAATTTCTCGGTCGCAGAGCATCCTTGGTTGCATGGTTTTGATGATGACATCATCAACAGAGATGTTTACGAATACTATTCAAAAGTATTTAAATACATACATACAATCAAATACAACATAAAAAAGACCCCTATTATGCTATTGTTAAAAATTCTATAGTCACGGAACACGGCTCGACTACCAGTTTAGTTTCATTCGTGCATTATGTTTTCTCTCACTCGTATACACGTTCGTTCTCTCACTAACAACACAGTTCCATTCTCATTTGGTTCGGGCAGATTCAGGGCTAAGGTTTGCAACCAGTCGCCCCATGTGCGGAGGACCTAAGTTCAACATCAACCAACAGTGCCCATCTTGACTTTAATTTATTTAACACAACTTGATTGTTTTACATTTTTACAGAAAACCTAACATTGACTGACACAAATGACTGCTAAACAATATTTGAGCTTCTAATATGGCTGATATTTTCAAGGGTATTTCTCAATACATGCGTAACTATAGTATATTATCAGAATATTTTTGATGAGTAACATCTTCATCGTGTTACGGCTTGAAATTTTCCATCCTACCCTCCTATATTATCAGAAAAACACAATGCTACTGTGGATACATTCATCTCATCCCATGGGACGTTCTATGGATATTAACAAATTATTTGCGTTATATAATTCCTATATACAACACAATTTGAAAAGTAAATTTGACAAAATACATAAACCACCATATTTACCCACAATTTCGATTCGGACTACTCGCCTGAAAGTTCGTAAATAAAACGTTATGCGCGCCATCTGTGTTTCATAAATATATACAAAACTTATTTATATGTAAATTTATATAACAACATATGAAAGATTTTGTTTGCAAATAACTTAACAATGCACTTATTCAAAGCCACCCCCCTCCCCCACTTCACCCAGCCACTCGCTCAGCTGAATACGTTAAATAACATACCTACGGATAAATTGAAATAAAACAGTAGAGTGAAAGAGATGATACTATTAACATATTAATGTGTGTGATAGAGAGAGAAGTATAAGTATTAGTACAATATTTGTAACAGGCATAATTCATCGTTTATGGTTTACATAAAATACAAATATTTGAACAATTCATAATGAAATGTTAACCCGGTATAATTCAATCTACGGCTCTTGTTACACTGCGAGTAGATTCTCGGCTCCCCTAGTTTACTTTTCTGTGTTATCCTTTAGAAGCTGCACTTTCGGATCTATGATTATGGGGTAGGAAAACAACCCCTAAACTGATTTTTCAAGAATTAAACAAACGCTATCCATTTATTAATTAAAATAACTAAGATGTTATAGAAATTTTTATAAAGAAATATCTTATTTGATTAAAAGAAAACTGTTGATATTAATCAAATACTGTTTTATACATTATAGAAAAATATGTGAGTCAGTGCTTTTTAGTTATATCTGCAGTTTGTACCCCACAACTTGTTTTAAGTATGAATCGCCGCCGAACTCTCGTAATTTTAACTATAGCTTTTTAACTCGTTGCAAGATGAGAATTAATTAAAAATATTTAATAAAAATATTCTAGGCATTTTACAAATTTAATATACAAAAGTTCATGAATCAGATCCGCAACAATGCACTTTCAATTACGTCATCTGTCATGTGTCCAACGTTCATGTTGAAAGAAGTTCGGGCTGTTCTCGGTTTTTTTACCGTGTCAAAAGGGATTTTTCTACCCCCACCACACATTTTATCAATATGTCTGTTGCTGCTGCATGAATCGTTCAACAAAGGAAGGTTTTATACTTGAAAGTTTCTTTATTTACTTGAAAGTTTTTGTTATACAGTGTCAATAATATCAACAAATTAATAAAATAAATAAATCATTCGGATCAAACATTGATTCCATCGTGTAGCAGGAAACTTGCCATGTTAATCTTCCAATATCTGACTGACACGTTGGAGGTAAACATTTGAATCAAACGTTCTCTGGATCGTGTGGGACCGCTTTTACTGACCTGTGTGCGAGAGGTCTAAGGTGCTTTGCAAATGAGGCGACTGATTGCAAACTAGTCGAGCCGTGTTTCGTGACTTTATAGAATTTTTAACAATGGCATAATAGGGGATTTTATTGTGTCGTATTTGTATGTATGTATGTATTTAAATACTTTTGAATAGTAGTTGTGCACATGATGTCACCATCAATAGCATGCAACCAAGGATGCCCTACGACCGAGAAACATAGTGGCTGAATATTTGCTCAAAACCAGTTTAAGTTCGTTCGTGCCGTGTGTTTTCTCTCACTCGTATACACGTTTGTTCTCTCACTAACAACACTGTTCTATTGTCATTCGGTTCTGGGAGATTCATGTGCGGACGCCTTAAAATTCATTCATATTTTCAACTTCGAAAGCACGACACTGGGACATTTACAGATAAAGAAACAAAGGAATTCTCCCTCAAATACATTTAATACAATAATATCTGCAAGATTATTTTTCGCCAGCAATTCAGCAATAATGCTTGTTCCATTAAGTGAACAGCCAACAAACACTTCGGGATCTCTAACAAAGTAACAACGAAAATAAAATAAGCCATCAAAAACGAAAAGGTTTGAATTCATATTCCAAAATATAATAACAAATAAATTGTATATTTATTAAGTTAGAAAAACCATTACTGGCGTCCATTTTATACGTCAGGACACCATTTTGTGATTATATCTTATTTATAATGTTGGGTACATTGTTATTTTAGTTATTTGAACTTTAACCAAGTGTAAAGAGTTTGAAAATATCATAAGAAAGTCTAGAACTTGCATTGGACTGAAGTTTATGCTGTAAATGCAATTGAGATTTTTAAAGATTTCTGACCGAGATAGTCAGGATGGAAAAGGAACACTTACAGCTCGAGAAAACTTATATATAGTTCAAATAACGAAAGTTCGGCGATGACTCATGCTTAAAACAAGTTGTGCCGTATAAATATATATTACAATGAAAATGCGCTGTGTCACTAATTTTTGTATAACGTCTAATTGACCCGTATTCCTGAGTCTTGCGAACAATGATCGTGATGATTTGAGATATGATTTATATTAGTGAACTATTTTACGAATTACTTTTAAAAGAGTATTTCGGAACTATATCTGCTCATCGCAAAACACAAACCATATTTTAACTAATTTAGTCAGATTTTTACCTTTATTTTATATGATGTAAACAGTTTTTGGATATTATATGCTATTTATTTGACGTATCCGCAGCTGGAGCACAGAATTTGTAAAATCAACAACCCGGCAAAGTTATTTCCTATACACTACGAATTTCATCCGAATGTTGCTAAAACAATTTACCATTTCCAATGAAAACGTTTAAATTCTGTCTGGTGTATAATACAAATTGATATTTATTGCATTAATATTCATAAATATAATAAATTTCGCCGATTAGTTTGAATTTCATAACATTATAATATGTTTCATTTGTAACTTTACATATACTATCTATATCAGTCTCACTCTTTCACTCTAATGGATTCGGTACATTTGTTTTAATGTTTTCATCTCTTTCTTACTCATAAGTTAGATATTGTGGTGCATCCGTTTGTGCATTTACCACGGTGTGCACTGTTTATTGTAATTAACATTATTTATTATATAAAGTGACTAGCGTGGGATATTTTACTGATACTGTAATTATTAATCATGATAACGATGATAATCACGCGCTGCAAATCAAAACTAAAATGGAGTTATCGGCCTAGATATCAGATTCAGTGCACTGTCCTGTATGCCCTATATGCCCACACTGTACATCCTATATTACGTGAGCACAACATGCGCGATTATTTGATCCAAATAAATTATACATTAATTCCTTTGATATATGGCATCCTGGCCATCAGTTTGACATAGAGCTCCACCATGCTTCCAAAAACAGTCAAAGGACAAGCCAGGATATACGAGGTGTGGATATAAAATAATGAGACTGTTGCTTTAAACCTTTTTATTTGAAATTAATACATATTTAATTGCTATCCCCTTTAATATACACCGCTCTTCTATCACTACAGAGCTCCATGCGAATTTTCCATTGTTCAAAACGTTCATGACTCGTGTCGCTTTTTCTCCACTGCTTTAACAGTCTAAAATCTTGGTCCATTTAAGTGGGGGAGGGGGAAAGGTGATAATTTTGAATTTATTTATATTAAGGTATACAACATATTAAGTTTATTGTGTAAAAATTTGAAGTCGATTGGAGTAAAACTGTCGAAGATATAGAGTTTCAAGTATTCATCTCTCTGATCTAGTTTCGTCTTTCTTTGAAATTTTTAAACTCGTTTTTGTCACACTTAGTTTTTTCAGAGTCGGTGCCCTCTTTGGCTCAAAATCTACTGCACTGATTCTTTTTAAATTTTGCGCACGCTTCTTTACATAAATGCCGAGGTAACGCTGACGAGATTTTTTTCTTTTTTTAATTTTAACGTATTTTAAAATAACAAAGTTTTTTATTTTTTTCATGAAAAATCTATATTTTGGCTTCTAAGTGCTGTTAAAAATGGAAAAACAATAAAAAAAAACTCGACAGGGTTACCTGCAGAAACTTATCAACAAATGAAATCATTTTGGTTTTTTGATTTCAGAAAATCCAGTGATGAGTTATTTGTCTGCGAAGATTCGCTGCCATTAACTCATTTCTTGACATTTATTTATGAAAATTTCACAAAGTATTCTTTGAATGTTATTTTATCATGTAGTAATTATAGAAATAATTATATATTAACTGTGTCGTCAAAAAACATTATGGAAAATATACTTTTTTTGTCATGTTCAGATAAAACAAATTATTAAGTTGCACACTTCACTGGCTTCGCTCTCCATATATATATAAATATATATATATATAAATATATATATATATATATATATATATATATATATATATATATATATATATATATATATATCCTGTATATCCTGTATCCTTCCATAACAAGCATTAAAACAAAATCCGTGTAGTAATAATGTCTCGCACAGACTACCGTAAAACTTGGAACTGTATAAAAGTATTTTGTTGTTTTTCCACGACCCTTAAGAAAATCACGAGTTGATCGCTGTATTGCGTATTGAGGGAGGATTTAAAGGGAGGATTGTATCGCATGTTGATCCTCTTCGAGTGATCCTTAACAATGTGAATAATCCTCAAATATCCTGAGATCCTTCGATCCTGAGACATTCCCTTTTCTAAGAATTAAAGTGAGTTTATTAAGGTAAACAAAGAAAAGCCTTTTTTAAAAAGAGTAGAAAAGGGAAAACTGTAAGCAGTAAAACACTAAGCAGGCAGTTTGTGAAGTGATTATTAATCCATTAATCCCACTGTCAATATTGTTTTTACTTTTAATTCATTTTTACCGAAATATTATTTTATAGGAAAATTCAAATTTAAAACAAGCACTTGGAAAAAAATATTTATTAATAAAAAACACCATTTGAAAAATATCAAGTTACTGTAACGGGTCATCTGTTAACTACGTCACAAACAAAGGAGTGTTGATGAAATTTCGAAAGTCATTCTTATCCCCATGTGACAACCATATGTTTGGTCCATTGAAGGAGATGGAAGATACGGCTGGTGACAGTACAGTCCCGGGCTATTATCGATTATAGGCTCGATTATTAGGTAATGAAATTAGGTTTTTAAATGCATAAATGGTTATAAATTGATTGTGTATGTGTAGTCTACTTCATAACACAGATGATATCTCAAATAAAACGTGGTATTAGTTGAATTTTTTTTATTGTGACATACATTTTGCAGCTATGAAAGTGATACAGGGCTTTACTGTTTTCTGCAGTTATGGATGGTGATTCCACACATAGATGATCTTCTCTAAGAGCTGCGTTTTTCTTGTGATGACTTCTGTTGCAACCTCCTCCGTCATGAGCTTCCATACATTTTCTATGAGGGTTCATGTCGGGACTATTTCCCGGCCAATCTAACAGAAGAATACTTTCCTCCCGCAGAATAGCTTTTACTGACTTGGCTTTCGACAAGGAGCTTCATCCTTCATAAAAATAAATTTTTCCCTATTTGGGAACCATTCTCTGACCTGTGGTATTTACCTGTTTTGGAAGAGTACTGTAAGTATGCAATTGGTTTTGGTTCAGACACCTTCTTCTTTCCATGAAGGGATCAAAAGCAGTGCCGGAAGTCTTCTTCTTTGAATCGTTCATGACGTGTGTCGCTTTTTCTCCACTGCTTTAACAGTCTGAAATCTTGGTCCTTTTAAGTGGGGGGAGAGGGGAATGTGATAATTTTGATTTATATTAAGGTACAACATATTAAGTTTATTGTGTAAAATTTTGAAGTCAATTGGAGTAAATCTGTCGAAGATATAGAGTTTTAAGTATTCACCTCTCTGATCTAGTTTCGTCTTTCTTTGAAACTTTTAAACTCGTTTTTGTCACACTTAGTTTTTTCAGAGTCGGTTTCCTCTCTAGCTCAAAATCTACTGCACTGATTCTTTTTAAATTTTGCGCACTCCTTCTTTACATAAATGCCGAGGTAACGCTGTCGATATTTTTTTCCTTTTTTAATTTTAACGTATTATAAAATAACAAAGTTTTTTATTTTTTTCATGAAAAATCTATATATTGACTTCTAAGTGCTGTTAAAAATGGAAAAACAATAAAAAAAAACTCGACAGAGTTACCTGCAGAAACTAATGAAATCATTTTGGATCAAAAGCTTCCTATCCAAGGGAGGGAATGTATTTCTGTTGCAGATACAACAATAAGATACTCCATTTGTATTTTTAAAAATCTGCATCGAAATTTCCTATTTATATTTCACACTACCATTTATGATAGTTTACCCTACTTCCACTGTTTTACAAAAATATTTTGTTGGTATCGAAGGTAACTTTGGTAATATGGCAAGGAACATTTTACTGCTTTCCTTACGTGTGACAACAGGAAGCATTTTCCTTACATATTTCGACACAGTTTTTCCACTCAGTTCATTATCCATTGTTAGCTTTTCCAAGGTACTTGCTTTTCCTCGGTATCATAACACAAATATTGCTATTCCTTCTAAGAAGCGAAGGAAACGAACGATCTTTTTGTTATTTTTGACTCTCGCGTTTGAGGTGTACTCCAGAGTACGTGGCATCACGTGGTTCAGTAGTTATATAAGTTGAAGAACTTACGCTTTGCAGACACCAGGGAGTTGGGAAAGCGAGGAACGGGAAACGGAAAACGGGATACACAGGAATAAGGGGGATCGTGAATCGAGACTCGCGGGTTATGAGGCTGAGACACACAACGGCGACATCACTTCATGTTATCAAATTTGTGATTTAACGTGACGCAACGTGTGTCCCCTTTATCCAACTCTCCCTTCTCGGTGTTCTTTACCTCTCCCTGACCCTTGCTCATGATTCTCTGCTGCGAGTCATGTGTAAGAGGATAATATACTTGTTTTAAAATGGAAAATTCTTTGGCAGAGGCGCTAAACAATTTTCATTAACTAACAAAAAGATATGTAAAGTCAAATCAATCATCGAATAATCCAAATCATCTTGAAAATGAGATCATAAGCAGTTTCTCTTAAATTATTTTCCGCATTGGAAATTTTCCTTCTTTTCATTCGGGAACTAAGAATTTAAAATTTCTGGAAAACTGTATAGCCTAAAAGTCACTCAAACCGTTATTGACAAAATCATGTTTAACTTGACAATTAAATATTTTTGTTTTTGTTTTTCAAGATTTAAATATAGGACGGTTTCACACTTGTATAATATTATAATAATTACAATATGAATATATAATATATAATATAATTACAATTACAATAATTGTGAATTTAAAATGCAAAATTTCTCCAAATTTAGTTGGATAACCAAGTACTTAGTTGTCATCCTAATATTTACACACTGCATACGACTTTATTCAGATTTTTCAACCGAAAACTTTGTGGTTTCATTATGCGTTGGCTTCCAGTCACCGCTACTCTGACGTCACGGCTCGCATTTTCATTTTTTCCTCGTCGGCTTAACAGTAAAGCAACGTTAGATAAAACCCATCATGATATGATTACTACTAACAAGATAGAGCTCCAAGGACACCAAATGTGTTCAAATATTGTTAAACTAAATCCATAACATCAGATTTACTTCTAAAAAATATCCTAAATCCTTCCCCTTGTATTCCTTCGTCTGCAGAAACACCCTCTAACCTCGATTACCCTGGTTTGTCATTGTAATTTGCTCCAGCGACGGCAATAGGGGTACATATGTCACATTTATAGAAATTTATAAGGTTATGTACAATTATTGAAGTATCTGACAGTTCTTTTTGCATATTGTACAGTATAAGTAAATGTCGAAAATAAAACAAAAATATTACTGAAATGTTCCCAAAAATATACTTAGAATATGTCGTGGATTTAATAAATTTATGATTTTTATTTCTTACATGCGCCATTTTATATTTGCTTTATTTTTTTAAGTGTAAGTATGTTGTTTATGTATCTAATTTGAATAAGGAATATTTAAGGTTAGTAGCTGAACGTGTACCATAGATGTATTTTGTTGAATAAACGAAATGAGCATAAACAAAGTCATATTGTGAGAGATAGTAGTGCATTATCAAATGCATGAAATGGGCAATTATGCGGAGTGAATAAACCCCAAACGAATGTTTAAGAGCTGGGATTTAAATACCGTGGTTTTATTTCTGTATACCTAGCACACACTGTGATTAAAAAACCGCGCGGTCGGTTTGTTTTTAATATGTTTATAGAGTGAGATCCCAAAGCCGGTAGACATCACTTAATTTCTGATGAAAAATTGTGTAAAATTGAGTAGTATTAGTATGTACAATGATCGTATGGCGCACGGATAATGCCCTCTCGCTCCTACTCATAATTAAAATTGGGTCTAGGGGATGTCTGGCCACTTGGATCGGTCTATCCTCTTGTAAAACTTTTAAAACAGTTTTGTCCTACCACTTAAACGAAATTGCAGATAAATTGGCGAAGGAATCTATAAATTAGAAAATTGAAATAAATGTGAAATTACCTACATGTAAAATTTTTAGTATAATTATAAAATTGAACTTTAATTTGCGGAACAAAGATCTCATTAACAAAAGTTAGCTAAAAGAAAATTAATTTGTGTCATCCAAATTTAAGTAAGAAAAGAGTTTATGGCGGTAATTTTCTTTTACCATAAATTTTGTAATCACTTGAAAAGTAAACTGCGGTATATAATAAATTTTTCACAGTCGGACGTAGTTCGATCCAGGTTGAAATCAACGTTACATTTTCCAAAAAGGTTACATCTTAGAGTATCCATAATTTTAGTAGCAATACTACTGCAGTGTATTTCACTTGTAATGAATACATAAATTAAATATGAACCGAATGAATTTAAATTAGTTTCAAATTACCAAAATACAGCGAAAGTAGCTGCTCTCATAATTTAATTCACACCATTGTGCGCCGAGTAATTTAATCTTTAATTTGTAATGTATATTATACTTTGATAATACAGCATTCATATTTCTTACATCTTATTCGAATATATATAAGGAGATAAGTTATATGCCAGTTCCATCTGTATATTTTTACATGAATTAAATTAGAAAACAAGAATATTTAAAACATATACGTCTTGAATAACGCAGACTTAGTCTTAGCTCAACTTACTCAAATATCATTGAACAAGAGAACAACATCTCCAAACAAAATTCTGCAGAATTCTGATTTACTTTTTTCATAATCTCGTTTCTTATGAAATTTAATGAACATTCTCGAGAAATTTAAAAATATGACTAAATAAGACTAAATAAGAAGGAGATATATTTATAGTAATTGAGATAATTTGTCAAAATTCAGTAAAGAAAAAGCAAAAAAACTTTTTTCTATTTATAACGCTCATTACGGGGTGGGAAAAAATCTTGTTTATTATTGACTAGGCAGGATATTCTGATTTAATAACGAACCTTCGCACATAACCAATATTTTCAACACTCGTACGTTACAATAAAGAAACAAATAAACATGTCCTACAACGCATTTCCTTAGCTCAAGATTTATGACTAACGCACTACACCTCTACGACGTCTACGTCGTCTACGTCTAAGAAGGGATGGAGTTCTCATAATCGTAATGTATTATTTCTTTCCTGTGATATTAATATATAGTGTACGAATACGAGTATTACAGCCTTTTTTTCACCGCAGCATAAATTATCACGTGACATTTTCATAACATGACGTTAATAATAACAATATTTTTATCATTTGACATGTTACCCGTTTCCCGTTGCCCCGCGGGTCGTTCATCCCCATTCTCTTCGTACCGTATCATGAGAGGGTGGTTTCAGGGCATTTTTTCAACAGTTGCATACCATATTTTTACGAAAATTGGTTTCTTTATTTAAGGGATTAGAACACCTAAACGCTCGGAAAAACTGATATAAAAATAATAAATTTTTTTAACCCAATGGTATATTTTTTTAGTGTCAATAAATACTCCATACATTTGTGAATATATTAAGATTAATATTATATTATATTAGTTGTGTGCCTTTCGGCTTGGCAATCTACATTCTTAATACATTTCATAGAACTTGAAATTAAACTTAAAACTATTCTAGACCTTCCTGTTTCCTGAAGTACTTTCTGCTTCTTCTTCTCTTGACCCTATCTCATCATTTTCCTTAACCCTCATTCATTCTCACAGTTTCCTCACCTCTTGTCTTCTTTATCTCCTCTCGACAAACCCTCTATTGCATTTTCACTGTACTTCTTCCCATCTGTCTTCATTTTCACTTCTCCCACCTTTTACGCTTGTCTCTCTGTTTCTTTTGTCCGACCTATGAATTGATACTAGGACAAATATTCCTTCCACATTCACATTGTGGTTTGGAATGGCAACTAGGTGTTCGCATGGTTTTATTAGACATCACTTTTGATTAAAATCACTTCTGCTCTGGCGTTCCTTCTCTTTCCTCGTTCCTTTTCTCTCCGCCTCCGTTTAAAACTGCACAATATTCTTCTCGCTTAATACCTTTTTCTGACATGAAAACTTAATGTGCTCCAATGTTTCTATCTCCGTTCCGCACACCCTACACATCCTTTCCTTGCTATTTGCACAGTATCTGGTTTCTTTCTCCATTATTACTTCATTCTTACATCAAAATTTGTTAGTACCTGATTTATTCTATTTACCTTAACTAGTCGTACGTTATTTATCGTTTTACAAAGAGTGAGCTCCTCAATCTCTATTGGATCTACTTATGAATCACTTGCACCGGCTGAGGCATTTACGTTTTATATCTGAGTCCCCCTTAAAATTATCATCCCCTAACACAGGCCCTGATGAACGATGGGGTTCTGTGTGCATTCCACGGGGGTATATAACTAGGCTGTGAAAGCATCTTACATTTATTTTTGTATATTTTTTTCTTTTTTTGTACTCTTACGCTATGGCATCGAGGGATTATTTTTTTGCTCGTTATATAATAACGTTATTGCTAACATAAATGAAAAAGAATCGAAACGGGACGGGACGGTACACAGGGCACAGCTTTCAAAAAATAAACAATCAAATTCTATATTATATTTTTTATAAATTTATGTATCATATATAACTTTAACATAGAGGTACTTATCTTTAATAAAAGAATACAGCATATTAAAAGTAAAGAATGGATTTAATTTGTTGTTTATATAGAAAAAAAAGAAATTTATAACGAAATAAACTGCTTTAAATAAAGCAAACGCAATCGACTAAACAGAAAAATTGAATTTTCTTTTATGAGAGATTGATTTATATAAATTACTACCTGACCCGGCAAACGTTGTTTTGCCATATACGTTATTTCTAGGAAATATTTTATAATAGATAATATTTAGGATATAGGAAATAATTTAAATAAATAATAATAGCACTGAGAAATAATGATAAATTCACTATGAGAATAAAATTAGCTTGAGAATTGCACTGAAAAATTAAAATGATACATATAGCAGTCACTGCTACGATCGAGACACAAACAAAACCAAAAAAAAAGGACGAAAACTGTATAGTGAGTGAGAGAAAGGAAGCCGGCTTCGTTCTCACCCCTACTCCATGATATTTGCTGGTTGAAAAGTGACAACGGGAGGCGCGGATAACTGATTGGTTGATAGAACTATACATGAAAATTATAGTATACTACAATTATTATATTCGATTACCATTTTGTGGATCTTTGGATGGAACAGAATAATATAAAAATCGCGATTAAAAATCAGGGGTTGATCGTATAAGGGTGAAAATTTAGAATTAAATGTATTTTTCAATGCTGAATCATTAAAGAATAAAAACAAATAACTTTGTTCAAGAAATTAAAAAAAAAAATTTGAGGTGGACCACCCTTAACATTTAGGGGTATGAAAAATAGATGTTGGCCGATTCTCAAACCTACCCGATAAGCACACAAAATTTTATCAAAATCGGTTAAGCCGTTTCGGAGGAGTTTGGGAACAAACACCGCGACACGAGTATTATATATTTACTACGATGCCTGTATTTAGACACTCTCGACTTGTCTCTTGCATGAGCTTTGCCATTACCTGAGATCACGTCTTGTCACACTTTGAAGCACCCCCCTGCTTACGTGTAACGTAATTAATGGATACCACTAAACTAGACAAATACATTTGTGTAATAGAAAATTTGATGTTAAATAACATAGACAATTGTGCTACAATATTCCTGCACCACCAGAACGTGTGTACTTGTCACAACTCTCAGCATTACTGTCCCTAATTCGAAATGCATTTCAAATTTAATGATGAGTGCATTTTCAACTACATCAAACATTTCCAGTTCACTATCATTTATTAAAACCCCTGACGTTGCAACCCTGTGACACTTTCCAAATCTCTTCCCCTTTCTACTTGTCAACTCGATTAAAATTAATTTATGAGCAATAAATTATGTATGACTAATTATTTACCAAACATACACGCGCACTTAATCTTAATAGGCGTTCATACCCTCCTCTGCCCTTATTCTATCTACCTCTCACGTCATACGAAACCGCATCCCCCCCAACCCCCCCCCCCCCACAATCCACTCCACGCAACACATCTTGTCCACTTTACTTATTGACAGGTTGGCAGATGTGTATAATATACCGTGTTGCGGAAAATTTGGAATCTCCAGTATATCTAAAACAGTGACGTTCGATTTAGTAGCCTAGTTTTATGACATCACTCAATACGTTTGCAGGATAACATGTAGAGGGCGCCACTATTGACAAATCCATGCTTTTTAGATGGTTCTAACCTTCAAACGATACGTCCTAAAATTTCATGACATTCCGACCTGTGCCTCTAAAATTTAAAGTGATTCAAGATCTTCTATTTTCTCCTCACTGATTTTTTTCACTTTCATTTGACCTAATAGGCAGCTTTGTTCTACTATTACTAATTTTAAGCCAACGTCTTCTTTGAAAAGATTGACAATCGTCAACCTAAGTTTAATGGAATGCCCAAAACACGCCCATATGAACACATAGCACAGCGCAGGGGAATGTTTTGATGATCCCGTGACCTCAGAAGACATGCTGAGCTATTCTATTTTGTCAATAGACCCTACATCCTTCAGGAGTCCAATGAATGGAAGGACATTATTAACTTGTAAAAGAACCAGTCTCTATAGAATTTATTCAAACAAAAGTTTTTGATTATAGTTGATTTATTGAACGTTTATTCTAGAGATCAGGGGTCAAGAACCTTTCCAACAATAAAACAAAATTCAGCTATTATTAAATATTACTGAACGAGCATGTTTGTCATTTTGTCGTGTTGGTAGCGATTGTTTAACCGAACCCGACTCAGGCATACCAACCATCAAATATTTTCATCGCAGCCATACACGATCAAGCATATTGGTCAACACAACATACTTGAGTGTGTATTGGGCCTTTAAGAAAGCTTACAGCTCCATCCTCAATACTTTACATAATACATAATTTCTTTGTTTGATTTTTTATCTGAACATTTATTACATTTATTTTAAGAGGACAAAAGTTTAAATGAAATAAACTTTGTAAAAAAATCTGTATGACTTTTGAAAAGATAATAATTAAGAAATGTCTGGAGAAGTACAGATTGTCTATTGTATGATAAAAACATTAATTAGAAGCTGAATTATTTTAATGATTCATTAGCAGTCTCTTGAAAACATCTCAAGATTTTAATTATTTCAATTTACAGGAGTATACTCTTACTTTTAGAGTAAATAAGTTATGAGGACTAACATTTTATAATTATTAAAAATTTATCTTATTTAAGCACATACACTCATCAAGAAAAACACAGCTTTGTTTATTTTACACCATTTGTTTTATAGTATATCTTTAGCATATAATGGGCTTGTGTCCTATGTCTTAATTTCTATAAAACTGTACTATATATAGATAAAGTGAGTTACTAGAACCTCAAATGTTCAATTATTTTTTAATAACTTCTTATATGTTAAGAGATATTAACAATTAAAAAAGTCATTTTGTCTCTTTAATTATTAAAGGGATTCAACGTTGTACACATTCCAAATACATGTGACATCACAATCCTTGTGTAAGGTTACCAACCTTACAGCTCATAAATCCCTGCTATATGTATTTATATATCAAAATATCAAATATTATTTACAGCTATTTCAAGGAACAATCAAATTTCAATATTATGTCTGCCTTAGCAGGGTTAAATAAAATAAAAACTTATTATTCTTTGACTTAACTTGATTATTTGACTACCAACAGCTACAAAACATGACCACAGCACTGACCTACTCAACAAATAACTGACGTTAAAATGCATTTCACGTCATACAAATGTCCGACCATTTCTAGCGCTAAAACAACAATTCAATTGCAACATTTTAATTGCTTTATATCTCCGTCAATATTTAGATATTTAATAAAATAGACACGCCAATACACATTTATTAACATCAATTTCTATCAACAATTGAAAAATCGACCACTAAAAAATGAGGACACAAGCCCATTATTAAAAATCTTTATAAATTCTGCGTATAAACTCAGTAAACTCAAAAATGTGCTCAGTAAACTCAAAAATGTTTATAGTAAAATGAAATTTCGACACAACGAAAATCGATTCATTTGTTTCGTTTCTTTCCAGTTCATGATCGTCGTCTATGTTTTGGTCTGTGTTTGTGTGTGTATTTGTCTTTTATTCACTTTCCCATTCATTTCATATCATACTGTACCATAGCAAATCGTGCCTGGGTTTAGTTAGTATAAGAAAAAAATCATGTGAAACTCAGGACATATTATAATAGCAGGCATCGAAATTGGACAAATTAGTTGAGGAATTCATAAATATGTAAAGTGATTGATACTGCCAGACTTCTGTGTCTTTGGTTTCGACTCCCAGATAATTTCATTATGTTTGATTATGTCTTTACATAATCATGAATTTTTTTAGCAGTGATCTCGGTCACATATATGAGGCTTAACCTCCTAAACACCAGCTTGTGGTCGTCGGTGATAGGACTCAGCAACATAAATAGAACGATATCAAATAAATTTCTAAATTCCAGCTTGTAAATTTTTTATTACAAATAAAAATTAAACTACACTGATGATATCGACAAATATCAACCGAGAGCAAAGAATAAGTTTGATGTATCCAAATGTAACTAAGTCTAAGTCTAATTGTATCAAGTCAAATTTCTGTTAACTTTTCAAAATTAATATTAAATCGTTCCATAGACGTGAATGTAGAAACTCTGGAACTTTAGACCATATTATTAATGCATAAATTATAGTTTACGAAGGTCTAAATTTAACAAGTGAAATAATAGATGTGATGAACACCTTCCCAGTGAATACCAAATGTTTGTTAAGTGATTCTAAACTAATTAGTGAATTGATTAAATTTTAATCATCCTATTTGTATAGGAAAATATTATAATTATTTTCCAATAATAATAGTCAAAAAAATCAAGTCAAATAATAATAAAGTCTAGAATAAAAGTCAAAGCAAATAAATAAATAAATTAAAAATATATATATATTTTTTAGTTAAAGGTTATGTTTATTTTTTAATTTAGTTTATAATTATTCAATATTTTTGTTGGAACTCTAGTTTTATATTACAAAAGAGTTTGTTAAACAGTGTCAGTGTGATCAAACATTCGTTCCACCATGTAAGTGTTCCACCTTGTAATGTCAATCCTCCAATATTTGACTCACACTTTGGAGGCAAGCACTTGAAGCAAACGTTCACCACAACGTTTGGTACCGGCTTTACAAATTTGTTTTAGCATAAACAACACCTTGCACTGCTTGCTTTGTCTCACAAGCAACACACTTTAAGACCAGCTTAAAATACAAACCACGTCAAACGCACTTGCCTTATTAAATAAAACGTGGAATAGAATAGACGCGCGACAGCTATGGGTCTACTGTGACAACTACTCTTGAAAGCAATCTTAGTGAGCAGTGTCTTTCCTCCTACATCCTTCTCCTGCACGTTTTATTCAACAAGACCAATACGTATGATGCAAGCAGTACGGAAAATCATCTCAAATATTAAAATTTTCCGAAAACAAATATAACACAGCTAGTTAGTATATTCATTCATATTTTCATTATCTTTCAAACCAAATATATCTATCAGTCAATAATAAAACAGCGTGTACATATTTTCAATAACTTTGTACGATATTAAATTTTCATCGAATGTTCAATTAATATCACATATTCCAGTACCCCATAACATCATCCCCAACTTACGCTTGTAAAACTTTTGCAACTCATGGGAATTTATAATGAATGTAAATAAAAATAGTTAGTAAATAGTGTAGTCATTCACCCCTCAGGCACAACCCCCCCCCCTTCCCTCACCTACTCATCCCTTCCTCCCTGGTCTATATACGAGTTAGTTCTGTTTATAGTAAATTTACCCGGGAGGCAAACAAACCACGGTCACTATCGGAGTCGCAATAAATCTAATACGGGGACAATGCTAGCATTGCCAGCATGTTGGCTACTCTGCGTATAAACCTCTTCCTCCTCTTCTCCTCCCTCTCCGGCTTCATTCTATACTATGCAGCATATGTGTTATGCACGCGCTTGGCAGGGGTGCAAGTAACGGGGTTGCGGGATGAGGGGCGGGTCTGACATGACGTACATGCAAATATGTCAATGCAATGCTATTGAATTTGGGACATGCAGTCGCTCTGTTTTACTCTATTTCGTTTGATACTCGAAATTACGACAGGATGGATAACATATCTATGGCAGGTGACAGAAATGTTTCAAATGGTTTATTTTCAACATATTTGATTTATAGTATTCGAATTTTATTTATATTTTAGATAATATATTTAAATTCTTTAGCTCAGAAAATCTGACAACTTTACTCATTTACGATTCTGTTTATACCTATAATACTTTTATGTTACGTTACATTCTCCACTTTGCCTACCTTTGCTGTCGCTATTAAACTAGAGAAGTGTAAAAGAGATGCATAATCAAACGTCAGAGCACTAACAGCTTTTGTGACAAGCCATACAACTTTCATATATAAGGTCGTGATGTAGAACGACAAATAAATAAGATTGCTAATTCGAAATCCTAAGAAAAATTAGAAAAAGAGAAAGGAATGAAATGGCGACAGAGGAGGCATAGAGAAGAACAGAGAAAGGCACAAGTATGGAAGAGGAGCTAAGAAGAAGAGACAGGGAGATACAACAACAGGAAAGAATGCAAAAAAAATTGAGAGGAGCAATTATAACAAAAGATATAAAAGGATTTGAAAGAAAGGGATACCACAATACGTAAGAGAAAAAGACACAAAAACATGAGAAGGATTTCCAGATTCAGATTGGGAAACGAGGAGAAAGGAAACAGATACTGGGCAAATAGCGAGAAAGGATGTGTAGGATGTGAGGATCGGAGATAGAAACACTGGAGCACATTAAGTTCTCATGTGAGAAAAAGGTAAAAAGCGAAAATAATATTGTGCAGTTATTAAAGGGATGCAGTGAAGAGACGAGATGGATGGCGGACATAGAGAAGGAACGAAGAAAGAGAAAGAATGGCAGAGTAGAAACAGCGGTTTAAATTTACTTGTTTTGTTTTTATTCTTATTTTTTCTTTTAAAAGGAGTGAGAATGTTTAGATTTAATAACGATCACAAATGTAATTAAGCACAATGATATGTAATTTATTGAGTAGTGCACAATGGCAAAACATTTAAGCAGATATATCTCCATCAGTTTTTGGATATTTCATAAAATAAAAACGCCAATATACATTAATTAACCTATATTTTAATAAATTATAAAAACAGGTCACTCAATGATAATTCAAATGACTAAACATTCTACTTACGTCGATTATTACGTTGAATAAATTATTGCGTATTTATTTATAAAAAATTGTAAAAATAACGAAATTTATAACGCAATTCCTTTCCTTTCACACTTACCCAGTGCATTCACTATGGCTTTTCCTTAAAGCTTTAACATTGGCAATAAACTACCTGAAGAAATTGAATACCATAACCTAATATTAAATTGAACAAGTCATTTTTAATGTACAGCATCCCAGTTCACGGTCACTTCTATCTCTATATAAAACGTTTTTCTATCAGATCTCAAATAGACTTCTTTTCGATATTACCAAATATCGTTGAAGAATCTTTGCTGTATCAATGTAGGTTAGTTCAGAAGGGTTTAGGAGGGTGATTGAAGGAGGGGAAGTGCTATTGAAGATCGTGAATGGTGCGAGTAAGCAAGGGACATCCACAACAGATCCATTCAGTGCGTTTGATGGACCACACATCATATATTATGCCAGGTATATTGGAATTGTAGATTTTCAAATTGCGTTATATTGCAGCTACGAGGAGATTCACAAAAGGGTAAGGTTATGGGTAAGGGAAAAGGCTCGGTTGTAACTTTCCTACCGGTAAATATTTTACGAATATCCAGGACACGGAAGGTGGAATAGAAATGATAAATTTTAGTAGGGAAAGATCATTTTATAATACAAATATTTATATATTTAGAAATATTCATTTTATTCTGGACTTATGGGGCCTAAATTTCTTCTGGTGGTTACGCGTTGGTGACTAACATATGTTTTTCTTACAGATTCTTGATATATATTTCTTTTCTTTTTATTTAATTTTATTTAACGTGAGTCTATTTCACACGATTTCCTATGACACTTGATATAAAATATTTGATTTAAAGAAATTATATTCAGAGTCGCAATAAGCCTTGTAAGTTCTGTACGCATAGTTATTTGATGTATCCAGTGCCGCATTTAGATATGTTGAGGGCTCAAACGCAAAGAAAAATGTTGAAACCTAAAAGAAAGATATTGGAAATTAAAGTGCATGTTCTTTAATATGGTATATATATAACATATTCGTATCTAAAGAAGCCTAGGTAGAAAATTGTCTTACAGTGCAGTTTCACACTTGCTAGCTTGCCCCAAGCTATTTGTGTGAATAATTTTCCACTTCATATAGATAACTAACTTTCAGTGTAACTGTCTTACTTGTTAGCTTACTACAAGCTAATTTAAATATTACTTTGCGTTACTGGGAACGTATAAACGTATATAAAGAGTTTAATCTACAAAGTTTGCCATTATATATCCATATAAGGATATACGCAGACCAATTCATTGAAAATATACATTTAAAATATCTATAGTTATAACTCTTGTAAATAAATAGTTCAATCTATCAAAAAGACATAATTTTAAATATATAATACTTCCCCTCATTAAAATGTTTACTTTGGAAAAGTTTATCAAAATCAATGTAAAGTAAGTTGAGGTTTTGCTGCCTTCCTCAGAATTGCGCCTGTCGTTTAATACGCCCCTGTAGAGAGTCCTTTTAATAGCGATTTTCTAAAATATATTTGTTTTACCAGAGAACTATTTTTAGAGGTACCCTACGTTTCAGTGTAGTTAGCCTTAAGCGTAACTATATTTACTATTTACAAAAATACCGAGATCTGTATTTCTATCTTAACTTCTTTGCATTTTACAGTGCTAAAGAATTCCATCTATTAATTTTTAATAAATCCTATAATAAATCATACAATTTTTTTAAGAACTGTTATTCTATTTTTTATTTTTATTTTTTGTTCTATAAAGAATTTAATATAAAATATTAACAAAAAATTTCTTTTCTAGGTAAGTGAACTTCTACAACATTTTTCACTGTCTCCTACAAAACAATCTCTAATTTCTAATTGGTAAGTTTTTAAACAACAATTCCAGAAAATTCTTAAAATATTTTAACTGTCAATACTTCTAAGAAACAATAATTATTGTTGTCATCTATATAGTAACAACAATGAACGCTACAATTAACTGCACAAAATAAATGACAAAATGACTGGACAATTGTGCACAAGTTATAGAACATATTTCAACGCTCGTTACACGCCCCTTAGCAATACGTATTCTAGTGCTTGTGCTCTAGCAATTATAACGATATTTTATTGTGCAATATGTTAGCACATTTATTTATGACAGATCCACCCCATCCTAACAGCAACATACTGCCCCTGCACTGTATCTTAGCAAATCATAAGTAATCTGAAACGTTACTTCAATGACAGACATATTCGCCAACACAGTAGCGGGTTCTTAAAGAGGGTGTACTCATAGATTATAGTTTGGAATACTCACATAGTTTTAGAAATCTGTGTTGCAATTTTAATTATAACTTTTATTTAAAAATTTGGTCCATCAAGCCGGATTCAATTTTATTAAAATTATAAATAAACCTGAGTTCAGTAAATCCAACAGATTTCTCGCGTGAGGATCATTTAAAAATAATCACGTTTATTAAATTATAAACAACTATATTGTCAAAACATATGACAATGCATGGCCTGAAGAAAAAAAATTTCATACTTTTGTTGGTCCTTCGAGCCGGATTTATTTTTATCAATACAGACAATATAAACGTTAGTCAGCCGCCACTGCATTGACTTATAAACAACAAACAAAAACATATGAAACCAGTATTATATAATAGTCTAAATACATGACATGAAGAAAAGGAAGTAAAATCAATTTATTAAAAATAAAAATAATTCTTATTCAGTCGATTAGATCTGTATTAATTCAGCACAATATGTAGCAGTACATTGTTAGGGGTTGTACGAATATAACTTATATAAGGGATGGTATAAAAGTGGTGTTGTATGGTCTTTAGGGACAGGAAATGATGCTCTAAATTGTTTGAGTCATTTTTCAACCCTCTTTAATAATATTTTCACAACCCTCTGATATATTAGTCGCTTGGGTCTTTTCGCAACTCGATTATTTGTGTTTTAATTTATTGTTAAAGTATACTTTTAACTTGATAATAAAAATGAAAATAGATTTTCTTTTTTTTTTAATTTTCTTTAAAAAATGATAATATTTAATGTAAAACTTGTTCGTTTCTCTGCCATAAAATTGTACCTTTATTAAATCAATCACAAACGGTTATTAAAAGTGTTACTTTCGAAGTAGTCGGGAAAATCCGTTGTTAAAAAGAAACCAAGTTTGCATTTTTTTTGTTGCTGAATGTAAAAAGGTTAAAACTGCATTTAAATTTGAATTGAGATAAGGGGGTGCACTCATTCAGCCGTAATTTTAATAGTTTGGTTGTTTTACACAAAATTTATTTTAATATAAACCTTTTTTTGTTGTAACTTTTTACAATATAAAAGTTATAAGCCAAAACAAATCATGAATGATGTACGGAACAGAAGACAGTACGCTGCAGTCTTTTTATTAACCCACTTAATTTAAAATTTATTTTTCCTTATAATTTTTTTATTATAAAAGTTACAACAAAAAGTTGTAAATAATATTATAATCTACAAATAAGCTCTTTACAATTTTTTTGTGGGACTTATCGTTTTCAAGATAAACAACAAAAACTGATGACTTGAGTTCAATATAGCGGGAGAATGGAGCTCTCCACTTCGAAGATTGAAATTTAAATTCTTTACATAATAAAACAGAAATTTGCTACCTTTCCAATACGGTTTAATGATGGATTTATCCGACTAAACTTTGCTTCTATGTTATATCTTCTCCTCTTTAGATAACTTTGATAATATGATACCATAAAATATTTTACGTTACAGTTTATAAAATAAGTGGAAACAAATGTTATGCCAGCCGTAAAAAGCCGACATTAAACGAACATTATGCTTTACATAAATACACAATAACCATTTGTTTTCCACTCATTATGCAGATGAGACTAGCTAACAGCTCCAGCTAGTTTTTCTGACAAAACTTTTAATCTCATTGTTCTGAAACTATTTAACTGCCCGTGCGTCATGAAGTTGTCAGCGCTGCTTTCCACAGATCCTCAACAACTTTTTATTTAGTATAAAGACTGATATAACCACGTCTTCAAATGTACACTCTCCATACTTCCCGTCTCTACTTCGACACTGTCAATTTATTTCATAGAATTTCATAGATTAAGGAACAGTAACGACAGGATCATTTTTAATATTTTTGTGTTTATTTTAATATTTCACGTTATTTTTAATTCCTCACGCATCTATTTTCATCTGTGGATCCTTCCTTTTTCGTTGTTCTCACCGTTTTACAATAGTTTTAAACTTTCCAACTTTTTAATCTTAAACACAACATCAGAGTCATCTAACGGTTACTGTATGTACTATCCACATTTTACGCACATGCTAATGGGCTTTCACTGGTCATTAACGAAGCAACTGTCCGAATAACAGAGTTAACCACCTCCCCTTCATGGTACACTACCTCTCAGCCACCCACCTTGCTACCTCTCATCGTCAGTACCCTTCCAACCTGTTACAGTCCACTGGGAATAGATGTAGATAGGGACAGGGACACAGGGACTGGGATAGACCAGACCGGATGGAAACAATAACATCGGTCCGTTACCGTCATAACGTGTCAAATGTCAAAAGGTCAGATCTAACGCAGGGGCAGTTACTCACATGCATTAAATACCACTTTATGCAAATAGATGTCACTCCGTTTTTGTTTTTATTTTTATTTACATACTTTTTTTTATTGTTACTTATGTGATAATAATTTATCCATTCATTAGACGAGAATTAAAATACGCTGAAATTTTGCGTAGACCTTTGTTTTGACGTTCGGAAGACTTGCTAAGAAGTCTGAATTAATCGTCTTCCTAGTAATCATAAGATATTCGAGGTGAAAAATCACAAATATCTGTTTTATTTTTGCAAAAATCTCGTTCCCTATATGTCATCCGGGCCGGATTTGCAGGTCCGAAGGCCCAGGGGCAACGAAGAAACGAAGGGCCTTAATTATTTTCCGAATAAAGGAACAATTTTTTTCCACCAAGTCTTTCAAAAATTTATTGGCAACAAATAAAATTATTCCAACAAAGAATTATTAGTCAAAGTCATATACAATTTATTTAAAATCAAATTACCGCGTTAACGAATGGAACTTTGGAAGGAATGGAAGAGGGGATCACTTTTTTGTGGAGGTCCCGAGGAAGTGGCCTAAGCCGGACCTGTATGTAATATATCATTAGAGTTTATTATGAAACTTTTAGATCATAAAATTCTCTACGAATTTGAGAGAATCAAATTTGTAGGGAATTTCATAATCCGCAACCTTTCTAATAACAATTGTCATCTAGAACACAGGAAACAATATATTTGTGACGTTTCAACTTGTTACTAATTCAAGATGGCAGTTCTAATTTATCATAATTTATGAATATAATTTACAATGTGCAATTATAATGTTTATAATTTTTTTTTCACTATATCTCCTTATTAAATGGTTCTACGAAAAATATACTTATTATACATTTTATAGAGAACAAAATTGTCTACAATTTCTGTTCATATGTTCATTTCTATATGTCTTACAAGTACTCCGCTGTAGCACTGCAAAATAGAACCCTTTCCTGAACATTTCAGAAACTCTCCATATTCTTCTTTTCTTTTTAATGTTATTAGTCTCGTTATCACTTTCTTGAAAACGATTGCAATTTTCTGTATGGAATATTACAATTTCAGCAGCCATCTTGAATTCCGTTTGACCATATTTCCAGGTGTAAACGTGCCTAGTTTCATGCAGAGTGCTAGCATTTATTTGTGCCAAGCTGTCCCAATAATGATACTCAATATTCTATTCAAATGCCCGTAATTTTATTACAATTATTTCAAATAAAAGTAATACAGCACAAAATATCTGTTCAAAAACTCGAAACAAAAATATGATCACAAATTAAAATAAACTTTATGAAAATAATAAAATATCTGATATTGATAAAATAAAAAAGATTTTCTTTAGGAAAAAATAACAAGAAGTATCAAAGATGGAAACGTAGGATTTTACATATAAATGTATATGTAAGCAGGGGCATCCGCTGGAAATTTTACAGGGGCGGGTTAAATTCACATCTTATTATTCAGACAGACTCCATTATATCTAGTGAAAACGCTGAAGAGAGCGCAAGTATTACATTTTTTCCTACCTGCGGACGCCCTTGTATCAATACACATATACGTTGATAAAAAAATAAAATTTATAGTTTTCAATTTGTAATATATTAAAAGTGTGTGACTTATGGCTTTAAATATCATTTGAACAGTTGATCTACATTTTACTGGTATAGTAAGGCCATCTTACGGTTGGTTTTGTAAATAAAGTATAGAATTGTATACTATAATCGTAGTTCTTGTATATTTGCTATTTTATAATGCATTACATATACAGATTTAGTTATTTATGACGCATACGAAGCATTTATATTACAGACCAAATAAAATGTACATTTAAATCATATTAAAATACTGGGTGATTCAGAAAACAGTTCGAAAACATTTAGATTTTTGATAGATTTATTCTTTCTTGACAAAAACTTGGCTTTATTGCGCTTAATCATTACCAAACAATCGACTGAAGCAACTACACAACGTTACTATTGTTCCACTTGTTCCAAGCATGATCAATTTTTCTTCACGCTGTCACTCTCCGATTTACGTTCATTTTCTTGCCTGACCTTCACCTACGCTTTCCACCATTACAATTAATTTAATCATTCATTTTAATTCAATGATTACTGATAAAACTGATATGGTTTGTTGTCGTAACAGAAGTACAGGTCACAATACATCACAGCGCGCGACAGTTATTGTATTTTTACATATTTATTCATAAAACCTCTAATCTAGGCCATCACTATACTCCCCTTTCGTACCCTCCTTGGCCCATGACCTGGTGACAATCGTTATCAGTCACTTCATTCTTTTTGACATATTCTTCTAACATATTCATGTTCATATAAATGTGAACTCATTCCAAGGTTTCTTATTTCGCATACTTGGTGCTTTATTTTATTCATTTTTTGATTTATATTTATGCTTTTTTATGTGACATTACGACGACCACCCACCAACACTCAAATGTAAATATGGAATTACGAGTACCGCCGCACAAATATTATGAAGAATGATATATCGTGTGTTATATTTCTTATGAGGAAATATTGTGTCAAATGCCCACGTTGCTTGTATAATTAGAATGATTCAAATCGTGTAAATAGTGGCAATGCAGACTGTATGGTGAAAAGGAAGAAAAGCGAAGGAAAAATCATGCAAATTTGTTGGTTTTTTAATCAAAAGTTTCTAACCTTTCATGCACTTAACATTTATCGCCTTAAAGCATTGCATAAATTTGAGCCTAGCATCCCAACTATGTTTTAAAAAATTTAAATTCTAATGATCACAAATCAAATAATGATATTTTGACATGCAAAATTAAAGAGCTGTATTTCAATATAATAACTAAAAATAATACCATAAAATTTATGTGGATACCAGGACATTGTGGAATAAGAGGAAATGAAATTGCGGATAAATTGGCAAAGGAATCAATAAATTTGGAAATTGAGATGAAAGTGAAATTACCTTCATATGAAATTTTTAATATAAACAAAAAATTAAACTTCAATTTGAGAGACCAAGATTTCATTAACAAAACTCAGTTAAAAGAAAGAGATTATTATATGTTTCATCCATATTTAAGCAAGAAAAGATGGTTCAGAAATGAGTCCAGCAAAATTATATCAACTATAATCAGAATCAAAAGTAATCATTGTAAAACTGCAGCACACCTGTACAAAATTAATATTAAATCCGACGATAGATGTCAATGTGGTGAAGAAGAAAATTCAATAGTGAAATATTAGATGTGATTAAAACTTTTCCTGTTAACTAAACTACTAAATTTTTGTTAAGTGATTCAAAATTAACTAGTGAATTATTTAATGGTTATGACGAATAAAAGTCAAGGCAAATAAATAAACAATTTGTGAGTCAAATATTGGAAGATTGACATGGCAAGTTTCCTACTACACGGTGGAATAAATGTTTGATCACTCAGACACTGTTTAACAAAAGCTTTCAAGTAAATAAAGAATCCTTCCTTTGTTGGACGGTTCGTGCAGCAGTGCATGACATTTGGATCAAGTGTGTGGTGGGGGCAGAAAAATCCGTTTTGACGCGGGTCTGACAACGGCCCGAACATCTTCCAACATGAACATTGGACACATGGCCTGTTCCCTTTTAATTTATCAAGTTAAACCATGACCATTCAATGACGAAACATCAATGGACAAGGTCCAATAAGTTTATTGACCTCCCTTAGTGTACTCCCCTGACTTATGTGCCCCAAATGGTTTTGTTTTGGGGTATGTTTTATTAACACACACACATTATATTATTTTCATTATAATCCATTACGAAACGCAATTCCCAGACTAATAAAATATTTTTTATCCGCCACAGGTTATAGTAACACACACAACACACACACATACATACTCACACACATGCAATAATATGAACACGAGGGAACAGGAACTTCCAAAAGTAAAACCAGTTATAGCTGTTCACCAGAAAGAAATTGGTGTTGATTGAAAATGTATGCAAAGATTAAAGGCGATATTTTCATTGACAATTAATAGGATTGTTATAAGATATTTAAAATATCTAGCGATATTCGAAAAGATCACTTTTATAAATTATAACTTAAATGTTATTTATGCTTACCATAAATTATCAAGCGGGCGCAGTGGGTGAGAGTATTGATGCTTCACGCCGATTGTATTTGGTTGTCGTTAAAGTTAAATAGATTGTAATAAGAAAAATGTATATGGCAGAGATGTAGTACACTACCACACGCTAACACAGTAGAAAGTCTCCGTTGATAGGACTCAGCATCGGAAATAGGCTGACGTTAAATAAGAACAGCATCAAAAGCATTGATTTTATTGAATAAATTGTATCCTTTCCTCGCCAATAAATCAATCATTATAATCAGCCAATAAAGTCAATGCGTTTGATGCGAGAAGTGCGAACCTATAGACGCTTTCCTTATAAAGTCAATGCAATGTTTAGTGTAGCTTACAATACAAAAAAAAAAAAGAAGAAAAATTAGCCACACTACAAAAATTTACGGTACTTAGGGGAGTCGTTTAGATACGTTAAACATTAAAACAATTTTACTAGCTATATATGAAGACCTATGTGGAGATCCTTGCGACAATACTGCTTTTAGACCAAAATTGATAGCGTTATCTCAACTTTCCCACGACAGCTGTCTTATGCTCCATTCTCACTCACTGTTTTTAGTTTTAATTTAAGGTTTTAATCTTAAGTGTAGTTTTGAACTTGTGAAATCATGCGTCATGCGTCAGTCATATACATTATTTTATAATAATTACTAACTTTATTTAATATAAATTACTATATTTAACATAATTAATTAATTTTAGTTTAAAACCTTAAATGAACACTAATACTCAGTGTGTGGGAATGAGACCTAATATTAATGTAATATTTTACAGCCTAGTAATATTTTATCTGAAATGGTCTTATTTTATTATTATGTAACTATTTTAAAAACCTTGAATCCTGAAAAGAGTTGTGATTCGATAATTCTTAAAGGGGTCTACTTAAAAATTTTAAAGAATATGGTAATGGGAAGAAAGTTAATTACATTTTTTTAAAAGTCGAAAAATGTATCACAAAACGATACAATTGTTTACGTAACATGTAACTTTTGTTATGTTAGATAAACCTTAAATAAACGTAACAGTGTTTTACGGGAAGTCTATCTAAATAAAGTGTAATCTCCAATGTGCTCTTATGCTTATGCTACTTAACATCTGCTACGAAAATTAAGAGACTCTTATGACTCATGACCTCTTTTGGCTACAGAGCTACGTCAGGAGTAACACAATACATCCCCACCCAAATATAAACACACACAAATACACATGTAGAGATGAAACAATTTTGCAATAAATGTTAATATATATAGTTATAGCAAATACATTACTATGTCATAAATATATGTCCTGATAATTGAAGATATATGTAACTGTAAACCCCCTTGGGTCTTTAAATCAGGGTGCTACGCCCTCTCTTGGGGCCTCAGGATACATCCCATTACTGGTGACACAAAAGTTCTGAAAATAGGGAGGGATTAATTGAAATATGGGGGCTCTAAATCTAATGGGGAAGTGGAGGGGAGTGAGAGGGTCGATGTGATGCGACGTTCCACTAGGTGATTTTGTGAATTGAAATAAATAACTATTGGTGTTGAATTTGAAATGTGTTGAATATCATTTTGGGGTTTTTTCATTGGTTAAAGTGATGTAACATATAGGTAATGATTAGAAAACGTATTTTTAAAGTGTATTTATATGTTTTACCTAAAAAGGGTCTTTCAACAAGAGATGTCATTTTAAATTTCGCGCCATTTTGTAACTTGCAATATATAACCGTCATTGCAGTGCCATTTGGAATATTACTAACCTCAGAGTTTGTATTTTGGATTGAAATCACCACTTTTCATCACACTTTACCACAACCTTCTGTTGATTTTAAATGATACCTCTTATTGAAAGACCATGTACAACCTTAAAATTTCCTTTTCAATTAATAAAAATCGTAAAAAGTCCTTTTTTAAATTACTACAAGTTATCTTATTAAGAATGAAAAGATAATAAATTAGAGAGGTAAAAGAGGTTTGTCGGGAGGAGACAAGGAAAGCTAGAGTACAGGCAAGAAGGAAAGAGAAGTAGAAAACGATGAGAAAGAAGGAGGATTAGTGAAACAAGAACATATAGTGACAAGAGTATAGGAATCAGAAAGTGTAGAATCAGATAGTTTTAAGTTTAGTTTGGTAATGAGATGTAATTATGTGACTTAATATTGAAACAATGTAAAATCTAACGACACACACATTATCTCATAAATACATAGGTGTACATACAAATAAGTCCTTTTATATTTTTTTTTATTAGGCCCAGCATGGTTTTTGGTTTGGTGTTTTTTCTCAGATATATTTTGCAAGATTGTTGTACTGTTATTCAACAGTAACATGTATTGATTTGTAGTGTACCATAATGTATGTATATTTATGAATTGATAACACCAAACCAGGATATATAGAACTGTTCCGGTAGTCACAGCCGATGACTCATCATTCAGGCGTGAAGCTACAACGCTCCCGTCCACTATACCGTCTCTGGGATCCTGACAGTCAACTTTGTCCAATTAATTTCCATATGATTATTTCAATTACCATAAATAATCACAAACAACATATGGTTCGAGTATATTGATATTGGGGGATGTTTGGGGGTGGGTATAATAAATGATCTCAAATTAACTGCATCTTTTACAGTATATAGAAATGTTCTATCATCAATAAAATTCAATAGAATATCAGAACAATAGCTTGACACATAACTACGTTCATTTATAATTCCCTGCGGCCTTCAATGGACCCTGGGGCGTGGCTATTGCAATGATCACCCACCCTTAACGGACTTAACAACTACCAACTTCTAACCCGGACACCCACCTCCCCCCTGGAGTTCTGGTCCACTATTAATGTGATGATTTGTCACTAGTTTCATATTGATTGTTTACATTAGTGCTGTGTTAAGCACTGATAATATTCTACAAGACCCCCCACTCAGCCTGTGACACCCTTCTCTAGATTTTCCTACCCACACCCTCCCTCCTCATAAATAAGAGACATGACTGACACATACTAATGGAACAGAACACAAGTCGTGACGTAACATAAGTAAGTATACACAAATTGGCAACTGACTAATGGTCTGTATTGTCTGATTATTTACTTCCCCAGTAATTATGTTATCAGCGACAAAACACTGCATTCAACACAAAAGCTGTTTAGCTAAAAAGCAACTTTGTTGAATTAACAAAGTGTTTAGAACAGAAGTGGAGAACCTTTACCATAGAAAGAACATTTTTTATGTATTGGCTAATTGGACGACGTTCTGAACTAAACATTGAAAACGAGCTGCTTATATATAGACAAGTGCTAAAGCCAGTGTGGACGTATGGAGCTAATCCAACGTTAAAGTAGTCCAAACATTCGAAAATTAAGTTCAGCAAGGAATAGTAAATGCACCGAAGCACGAGTTCAGACTTCGTAACCACGAAAACATCGCCGTGAAGCAAATGTTGCTTGATAGTAATGATGTTCGAAGACTTCGCAGGACTAAACCCTCGGACCTAGTAACTTAATCATGTAGAATTGTTCATTGGAGCAATATCTACCACACCGTGTTATTATTGAAATGTAAGCCACTAGGTAAATATATCTATACCTAGATGTAGTATTATATAAAATAAAGAGAAGTGATCTACTTATTGCGAAAGCTAAAGCTGTCTACACAAAATATATGAAATTTATGATAAGCTTGCAAAGATAATTTCAAAATGCTGTGGGTTCTTCACTCCTGGCTTACGATATTTAATATATATTTGTCCAACTAATAAACTTACTATATTAACGGTAAAAGCTTCAAATTTAGTTCGCTTTCTTACTAGATTAGCCGGAAGGATATCGATATTGATTTAGACTTCTATTTTGTAACTGTTTCTAACTGGCGTTTGGTAACTTCTATCGATACTTATGCCCGCTCCAAGGTTTAGAATTTATTATCCCCTTTATTTAAGGTCGGCTGATAATTTTGGGTTAACTCAAGTAGTCTAATTTAGAAAATATAAGCCTTTGAAGAATCACAGTGTTCTAATTTTGTTGATAGTAACTTGAAAGAACTTTCCATAACTATAAAAATAAACGGCTCATATATGGTAGTGCTCTTATTTATTTTCCCAATTTTTATGCATCCGGCTCCGTATTTAACTTATTACCAAAGAGAAAGAAATATTTTTCTCAGACGACTTAACATTTTTCTCTCAGTATTTCCCAAGTTCTGTTCAGTTCGTTCTGTTCTATTCGTTGTTCGTTCCGATCGCTCTGGTTCCGGTTTGGATCGGATGTCATTTATTACTTTTCCAACAATTCACGCGTTGCATTTCTATTTGTGATATTCTTTACCGGTAATCGTTTTGTATTTTTAGTCATTGAAGTTGTTGGAACATTCAATATATTGTTCCTAATTTAGTTTTAATGTACGTTCTTTGATTTCTATTACAATCTAGAAAGGGTCGTTCATATGGGAACTCACTTTACTATCAAAGCAACCTGAAGCAATAAGAATTAAATAACACTTATTGATTATACAAATTTTTACACAAAAAACTTAATATATTATAATATAAATAAATTTTAAAAAATGAAAAGGAAAAAAGTTGAAACTTACTATCTAATAGATTTTTCCATAGTGGTACCATTTACATGTCATCCTAGAAACTTATTGACTGATGTGACATCCTGCGTACTCTCACCGCGGCCTCCTCTCCCTCTTCCTCCCCACCCCCTTTTCAATAACTGTATGGGTTAAAGATATTAAGCAACCTATCGAGACTTTTCATTTAAAGCAGCGAAATCCGAGCGAACACGTTGGTCTATACTTCGTACGTACTATAAAAATGTAACATTTTCGTGTTATATTCGTATTTGCATAAGTTCCTATATCTATTTGACCGAGTGGTTATATTAATCTCTAGTTTTACTTCTACACCATCAGCTCTGTCTGTAATACAATTTTCTGTTCAAATAATAGAAAATAATTTAGTAAATACGAAAGAAGTTTAAGGTCAAATTCTCGTACATTAGTATTTGTATGTAAATAACCTCAAAATAATAAATAAAAATACAAAATACATATAAACACAGTAAGTAAAGTACATAGTGCTATACAAACATTAATTCTTCATACAAAATACAGACAAAACATCATATATCTTAACATACATCCGTTTCTAGTGTTTGAAATACGTTGAATCCATTTCCGTTCTATGTTTCTGTTTATTCGTGTTAGATGGGGCGTCGATCGAATATCAAAAGTTTTCTTTTTGAAAAGGGTGAATCTATGAATCACCATTTCTTAACAATATGTTACTTATATATATATATATATATATATAGATATATATATATATATATATATATATATATATATATATATATATGTATATATATATATATATATATATATATATATATATATATATATGTATGTATATAGTGACAAGCAACTATGAAAAAAAAGTTTAGAAAACTATAAAATACAGAAATCAACATACTAGACGCATATCGGATTCGAATTCTGTCTGCTTCCGATATTTGGAATATTAAAACAAGGTTATGTTGATTTTAGTTTTGTTTTTTGTTCACAGACGGCGCGTCAGTCGATATGTACGAATATAATATAATGTCTATGCTTTAATTTTGTTCCTTTTAAGAATGCTACATTCTTTACACTTGAGTCTTTGTTCTCTATTGAACATTCAGGGATTTTGTCTATAGTTAGTTTGTTTCCTTATATAAATGTCAAAGCATGAAGAATAAACATCCGTTAAAGTTTTAACTAATTGGGTTATGGACCATGTCTTAATTTCTATAAAACTTTACTATATATTGATAAAGTATGTCTAATCAAATAAAGATATTAACAATTAAAATAGTCGATCAAGTGGTTTACTTATTTCATAATATCAATACTTTATGTGTTGCTCGAGGCAGCTGTAAATAATATTTAACCAATTATAGTATAAGTGTGTAATCTTATTTAATTTTATTGTATAACAGAGATAGCAATTGTTTAGAGGGGTAGAAAATGAGTTCGGCATGATGTTGAAAAATCTTGTACATCAACGTTTCTCACGATTTTTTCGCTGTATCTTCTTCTGTGAATCCTAAGTTAAAAATAGTTATTATCAATCCGATAGAGGACTCTATTTTCTACAATTTTTATATATAACATCCTCTTGTATATCGGTTAGATACTGAGTTGCATCACTGTAAAGTAGAGAACTTCACTGAAAATTAATAATGATTCAAAACAGCGGATGACATTTAACAGTGAGTGCATGCTCTTGAGATATTGCACATATTTCTTAAATCAGTTTTACTATACGGACATATAATATATCATTTCAAATGATTTTTAACGTTTTAAATAAACGTAAACCTTAATTTAAATAATATATCATTTAATACACTATATATATAGTTACATTTTATTCATAACAGAATTGAGTTATAATAATTTACCTATTCTTTAATTTAAATTTGCAAATATACAAATATTCCTTACAAGTAATTATCCTTCTTTTACAAATGCTATATTAATTACAATACCTATATAAATAAAGAACAATATTGATAAATTAATTTATTTGAAAATATCTCACCCATCACGTTTTCAGTTTTCCATCATTTTCATGATTTATTTTTCACTGACAAAGAGTGACAATAGTGACAACAATGGACAACCACTATACCTCGAATGAGTTTTTCCTGATATTTTCCAATGTTCAATGTACCGATTGTCGGCTTTATAGCGAGTAAGTCCACATTGCAGATAGAAAAGTCCATCGCAGGAGTCGAATTCTCTACAAATATTTATAAATCTCTTGAAAAATGTACACAAGAGTATATATTTTTTTTTTTCTAAAATGCAGGAACTATTTACAAAGGGTACAAGTTTTAGGTATAATTTTAGTATTGTTTAGTAATTGCAAAAATGATGAAAATTTATAGTTAATACTTACTAAATATAGTTACTTGTATTTCAGATTTAACGTAAAAAAGTTACGTACCTATTTCGTAAACGATTTTGCCCAATTTTGTGACCTATTTCTAATACATCTGCCCATTTGCGCTTTAGTATATTCATTAAATAGCAAAACCCAGGAGAGAAGACAGATTTTCAGCAGAGTTGTTAAATATGAAGACGAAGAATGGTTAAAAACTGGTTATGTTTCTACATTTCTAAATACCTTTGGTTACCCATGCTTGCTCTAATTACTTCTTACGTATCTCGATTACTACACCTCATCTATCTTCAACGCATAAGATTAGAATTATGGCGTTCAGACAGATATGACAAACAGATACCAAACATTGAGTAATTTGATAAACACATTCAACAATAGACCTATCCGATCAATGACGTCACAATCTCTGATATTCGATTTGACGATCTGATGACTATCGAAATGTAGAGAATTTCATCTGGCAGGTTAGCAACATCCAGTCAAATTCAATTGTCACTACTGCGCCAAATGCAACGGAGCAATAGAATGGTTCCATAGCGACATCGTCCCCATGGATCAGGTTGAGGGTAGCGAACAGCAAACACATTGGGAAGGTCCGACCCATTGTGACAAACTCCCAGGACTCCCAGGACTCCCACTGACTCTAGTTCGTCGACTGACTGGGGTTTAATGCAGCAAAGTGCATTCAATTTTTCACTTCGTTTACTAACTTTTAAAAATGGTTAATATTATTTTGTTTCATTATTGTGCGCTGGATTCAAATAGTTTAATCGGTATACTCTATACAAAATTTTGTGATAATATTTACTATTTTATTTAACATTTGCATACATTGTGTGCTTTTGTTGGCTATAAATACATTGTTGTATTATTTTAAATGATTAAACAATAACAAAATTGTTTAATAATAATACAATGTTGCAAAGTCAGTTGGTACAAGGTTGGGTCAGTTACCAACAACATGGCTCTGGATTCACGAAGAAAAGTGTTTCAAAGTAAGGCCGTCCCCACACGGGTCGACTGATTGCAAACCTTAGCCCCGAATGGAACTGTGTTGTTAGTAAGAGAACGCACGTGTATACGAGTAAAAGAAAACACACGACACGAACGAAACTAAAACTGGTTTTGAGCACGTTTTGAGCTACTATGTTTCTCGGTCGCAGGACAAGCTTGGTTGCATGCTTTTGATGGTGACCAGGGTACTAGCATTTAGAGTAAAATTATGGACATGGTTTAGCAGGACAGTGTACTTCTCTTTTTACTAAATAATTTCCTCAAGGTAAATTTCTTTACGCCTAAAACATTTAATATACCGAACACGTTCAAATCCATTTTTAAATATATTTTTAAAATTTAAATAAAAGTAACAGAGATAACTAAAATTATTCTTTTTTTTTGAAACGTTAAGTTGTTACAAATTATTATTCACTTGACGTAATTAGTATATTTTTCACGAAATTAAAATTATACTCATAATTTATCTTATTTTCCCTTCCTTTAATTAATAAAATTAATTTTACTACTAATTAGATTATTTCTCGTCATTGTTTTATTATTTTGATTAAAGCATAACAGAAAATTGTTCAATATTGTTAGTCTCCTCTTTTAGTAACCCCCCCCCCCCCTCCCCTATCGCTTCATTTTCTTTAATTCTTTCCATTTCATCCAATTATATTATTAAAGGTTACATTCCGAAAATATACGCATTGGCTTTTCTTTGTGTCTTGGATTGTAATAGAAAAAAAATTAAATAAATTTAACATAGCAGAAAACAATTTTTGTATGGAAAATTACATAAAACTGTTTCTATTCCAATGTTATTAGGTTGGCGAATTATATAACAGGAATGTGTCCAATATATTGCCAAAACAGTCTCCACAATTCACGCCGGACGACTATATGTTTACTGCATCACTACACTAAAACAGCAAAGTAAAATGCTGGACTAATTAATTTGAACAATATTTCCTCTGTTCAATATTCGTTGACGGTGAATGGCTTCCAGCAGAATGTAGTTGCATTCAATCCAACCTAGAACCCCCCCTCTGACCAACCCCTCCCAATCCCGGAGGCTATAACACTACATAGTATCACAGAGTGGACTATACTGCCTAGCCGGACGGCCATAGTCGTTCTATAGATTTGATAAATCGAACAGATTTAAAAATGAACCCATTGTCTAATATTAATGTACGCAATATGTTTGCTGCTAGCTTATTACTAGTAATTCCTTGTTAGTTTAGGCAAACAGGGGTGGATTGGTATTAGTATACTCTGAGATGCTTCATACTCGTAGTTTATTAATTTGTACTGTTTCAATCAGCCAGCGGTGTTTGTCTACATCGCTGGCTGATAGCTTTATGTTTATGTATATGCATAATCAATTTAACTTAATACGAACTAAAACTAGATAATATAACTCTGTCCCGAGAATCGAACGCGAGGATACAGCAAATAGTGTCGAGCATTGTGTCGTCTGGTGCGACATGCCTTTAGCATAGAAAAAAACATATTTTAGATAATGTTTTTTGACAACACAGTTAATATATAATTATTTCTATAATTGCTACATGATAAAATGATATTTGAAGAATACTTTGTGAAATTGTCATAAAAGAATATCAAGAAATAAGGCATTGACAACGAATCTCCGCAAACGTCACAAAAAAAAGTAACATTACAGTGCCACTCATATCTCATCACTGGATTTTCTGAAATCGAAAAACCAAAATGATTTCATTAGTTGATAAGTTTCTGCAGGTAACGCTGTCGATTTTTTTCTTTTTTATTAATTTTTAAAATTTTTACAGCACTTTCAGAAACTTTCTTATTTAAAAATACGTTTACAGCTTTACCTCAGCATTTATGTAAAGAAAGAGTGTGCAAAGAGTGCATTTTCCAAGAATCGGTCCAGTAGATTTTTAGCTAGAGATGGCATCGACTCTGAAAAAGCTAAGTGTGAGAAATCGCGTTTAAAAGTTTCAAAGTAAGACGAAACCATGCCAGAGAGGTGAAGACGTAAAACTCTATATCTCCGACAGTTTTACTCCAATCGATTTCAAATTTTTACAGAATAAACTTAATATGTTGTAAATTAATATAAATAAATAAAAGAAAAATAAAAAAAAAAAGTTGAAACCTTACTTCCACGAACGCTGCAGTAGCATCTACGCTTCACCGTTACGTATTGACATCAAAAAAACGAAACGACGTTGAACATTAAACCGTCGTTAAACGGTGAATCCATTTCCGTTATCCTCCGTCCGAACAACGAATAACGAACAAACGCCGTTAGATCAGTCAATCACGTTTTCAGATCCTCGTAAATAAATTTGTCGTTACTGGTTACTTTTCATTGTCCGTTATACAGATACGTGTATATGTGTGTGTGCATGTTTGGAATTTCAATTATTTTTTCCATCGTTTTAAATGCAATTAAACCGCTTCATCCCTCTTATCATTTTCCACCCTTAATAACTCAGTGGTTTTATAATTATCCAAACTCATTTTAACGTTCTTAACATTTTCGGTAATAATTAACGTTCTTTTTTCCACACTTTTATAAGTGGTAAGTAGCTATACCCCCAACCGTCTTTAAATTCGAAACCCTGTAGGGTGGTTACTGATTTTCACCCCTATAGTGTTGTAGATGGGGTAAATCGTTTGGTGAAGGTGGTGGCTATGAAATTTAATGTTGAAAACAAACTTTGCAAACTAATAGGATGTGTCGAGATCTCTCGAAAAATATACAGTTCAAACTTAGGGGGATGTTTTAAAGGAAATAGGGGTCGTTACACAGAGTATAGGGACCGATAGAACTCAGATACAGGGTAGAGTGAGTGCGGGAGATGATATATGTCATTTTTGAGTATTGAAAGAAATTAATCAAAAATTAGATGATGAATTATTTATCTCAGTTGTATTTGAAAGCCATTTTAGACAATTACTACATGCTGTTAATCATATAGCATAAGAGTTCACAGTGGCGTCCTGCCCGGTATAATATTATGAGTCGATTTAGTTATCATTATTTTAATTTGCATTTATACAAAGTGTAGGTATAAAAGAACAAGAGTATGCTGTAAAACTTTCTATTTTAAACTTATAAATTATTATCCCCTTCAATATGCACCCCTCCTCTATCCCTGCACAGCTCCATGCATTGGTCAAAACAGTACTGGAAGTTACAGTTCTTCTTTGAGTTCGTTCATGACGTGTGCCGAATTTTCTTTCACAGCTTCAACGGTCTGAAATCTTGTTCTTTTTAATGCAGATTTAACCTTGTTAGTTATACTTTGTTACACTATTATATGTTCTTAAATTTAATAGACATGTAATAGACAAAGTATTAAATTTAAGAACCGGGTTATTAATTTTTTTTAAGATACATTGTGTTGAATTTTTGTTTACATTTATTAACATTAATATAATTTTACAGAACGCTGATCTCCTTTTTTTTCATGCACTGATTCTACTTTATTTTAAAAACAATGCACTGAGCAATTTTCGGCAACTTTTCTGACACAGACTTTTTGCATGTCAAAATTCTGTTGTAAAATTTGTCTTACGCATTTTTTCTCAATTCCTATAGTTTCAGCAATGGCATGAATAGACGAACCGAGTTTTATCCATTTTGATGTGGAAAGGCGTATTTTTTGGCCATGTTGAAAACGCTTAAACCACTCAAAAATCATTGTCACTATTGCAATCAGCAAGTCATATGTACATCAAACAAAAACCAACGATCAGTTACCGCAAAGTCAAGAAAGAAACAGTAAGCCGTAAATAAAAGTTCTTCCTCCCGCCCCACAAACTAATCTCTATGTACGAGAATATTCTGCATGTAGTAATATTAAAACTAGTTCTCCTATCTTTCTCAGTAACTTTAAAATTGTTTAAATCTCCATTCCATTCCACCATATTATTTACAAAATCTCTTTATAAATATCCGTAGAACGTGATTCTTTTTTAAAAATAAAATATCAGTTCTAACAACTTGTAAGACTTGTAAAAAAAAAAAGTTTATAAAATATTAAATTATGAACACAGGAAAACACCCTTATTTTCTACCCTCTAAACCCTATCTATTCTAACCCTCACCACCCTCGCCCGTCTCGTTATGTGTTCGAGCTATTACAATTTCTCTTTCATTCTGTAAAAGACAATCTACGCCTACAGTTTTGTACACGGCAACAACCACTACGAGGAGAGTATGTTTTCCTTCGAAGTAATCGAATGCTTACTTCTTTACAAAGGAACGGATAAAGGCAATAATATTTACAATCACTAGCTTCCTCCCTTGATACCCAGCCACCCTTTTTCTGCTTCTCACAATAAAGACGGACAAGATGGAGGCGAAGGTACCTTAACTACCAACAAGACAAAAACTTTTAGGAATATTAATTATATTACATTGTTTTCAGAGCGGAGTAATTATTCAAAATAATTACAAAACTTAAATATTTTGAAATTTGAAACTTAGTCAATCAACAACTTTCTCACTCTCTCTCTCTCTCTCCTCTCTTACTCACACATGCACACACATAGATTCATTTTGTACAAATAATACCTAAAGAAAATTATGAAAAAACACTCTTCAAAACATTATACACACAAATTTACTTTACTACTTGTTAGATTTCTTTAATGGCGGATGTTTTTATATGATTTTTTTATCACAATTCGTTGCTCTGTTAAAACACTTATCATTTTTCCGGCAAAACCGACAGCCACTATCAGACTAATGTGTCTACCTACACGGGAGAGGCGGTAATCGAAAGAGAGTGATTCACGCTACACAGCTGTCGGTTGTATGACTTTCATTGTAAAGGAAGAGAGTCAAGAAGAAATAGTAAAGTAAGAGAGTCAAGATGAAATAGTAAAGATAGAGCGTTTATGCCTGTAATAGACATAAGTGGAGAAGTGAAAACGAAGAGAGAAGGCAGGAAGGATAGTGAAAAGATAATAGAGGGTTTGTCGAGAGGAGACAAGGAAGGCAAGAGGTGATAGATGAAGATACAGGCAATAAGGAAGGAGAAGCAGGAAACGGTGTGAATAAAGGAGGAGCAGGGGACATGAAGAGAGAGGATCAAGAAAAGAAGAAACAGAAAGTACTATTCGAAGTAGTAATAGTCTAGAATAGTTTAAGTTTAGTTTTTAACTTTGAATTTATATGCAATGCATTAAGAAATATAATAATGTAAATTGTAAAGCCCAACAGGCACACAATTAATATAATAAATAAATAAGTAATATAAAAAATACACTTCTTATACTATAAAATATAATTCATCAAAATCTAACAAATTTAAAAAATCAATACAGTGTAAATTACAATGCGAAAAAAGGGCCGTAGCACTAAGAAGCCCTTCAAATTATAATAAAAAAAAATCAGTACAACGTTTAACATAAACCTAATACGTTTAAGCCAAACCTAATACTTAAAAGTAAAGAAAAGTATATACGCGTTTGAAAAAGAAATATCAAAAGATTTTCTTAGAAAATTGTTTGATAGAACTTTGACTGACTTGACTAATATCTGTTTTAAACAAAGTGTATTTCAAAATACAATTATTCAAATGATTGACGTTTGATCTTTATTGTTATTGTACTTCCACTTTTTCCCCTCTTTCCCCTCCCTCCCCCATCACTTTCCTTCTCTTCTTTAAATAAATTCAAATATTATTTCTTTATCGACTGAGGAATAACCGACAATAGTGAGTCGTCAATCAGCTGTTTGCTTTCAACTTTTATACATATAGCTCTATACTCTTATATCGTATATAAAGGGTGTCCCGAAAGTGTGATACACTTATATATATTTATTGCATAGAATAGAATTTTTACTGCAGCGATGCCTTCTCTCTCGCATTTAATCTCTTATGTCTGCTACTCACTCTCGGCGAGACGTTTGTCAAAACATTTGTCGATGTGCCGAGAATGAACATGTATATTTGTCTCACCTCTCGTTTCCTTTGACTTATGTCAAAAGTCCGCTCATCAACCGAACGTAACAGTAAGGACACTCAAGACAGGCCAAAACGAGGCAGGAGGTACAGTACGCAATCGATCTTGGGGAGCCGATGCGAGGCACTCGAGATCACGCGAGAAAGGTCAACACGAGGCGGGAGCTAATGTACACACTCAGTCCCGTCTGTCTCGGCGAGAGTGATCTGCTTTCTTTGTAGTCTTCTTTTGCTATTGATCTTAATATTAATTTTGTTTAAGTCTAATTTTAGATTAGTTGTGACGTCTCAAATTCAATGACTCCACCTCCCCTATGTCACAACTTGTCGTCAGGCCCGCATTTGAGAGAGAGCTACTACCCCGGGGCCTCCACAAAATAGGGGCCCCCACAATAGAGATAAAAGCAATAAATTTTTGAAAGACTTGATGAAAAAAAAATTGTTCCTTTTATTCGGAAAATAATTAGGGCCATGCTTGTCACACTTTGAGGACCCACTCCTCCCTGCTTTGTGTGCGACATTATTAATGGATTGTGCTAATTGCTACTACAATTATTGGGAAGAAGGAGGCATTAAAAATCTTTAATAATATATTCATTTAATATGCAACTTTATACTTGTTATAATCTTGCATAGAAAAATTTATTAAAGCCGGTAAACTTTGTTATGTAATCTTACTGTATATTAACCTAAAATATGTTATGCAGCAGGTAATCTTTATTATGTTAAATAAACCTTAAATAGATGTAACTGTGTTTTGAAGATATGTCAGAGATTATTAATTCTATAATGATATTTCAGTGAAATATTCCTACTGTCTATTCTTTTTCGTATATTCAAAATTGAATTAAACGTTTTTGAGTTTAGATTTTGCAGTATTTAGAAACATTTATTTTCTCTTTGAATAAGTGTGGATAATATCGTTGAAAGTACATATAATTTAAGCTAATACTCCAAAAAGTTAGCCTACCCCTGAACTACCACCGCAAATACTCATAGCCTAAAGTTAATTAGAACAATATTGTTTATATAATATTTTTCAAGATTATTTTAATTAAAAGTATACGTAAATTACTTTTGGAACATCCTTTATATGTAAATATATATGTGTATATATGTAAGCATGATGACGATCTCTTATGTAAGATATGGTAAAGCAATTGTGCAACTCCCCCGGCGTTAATAAAAAAATAACAAATTTGTTCGTATCATGTATTACAAAGCGCGGTGTTGATAAAAGCGTTTGGGGAAATGGTTTGGAGTGAACAGGGAGTGGAGTGGGGGTACAAACGGGAAGAATGGGAGAGGAAGATCAAATGATAACGTTTTATCAGATGTTAATTTATGAATAAAAGAGTAAAGGATATATGGATATACTGGATATGGATATATATATTACATGGTGCCCCAAAAGAAAATTTCGATAAGATTAGATCACTACGTGAACGCAACAAACATGAGGGGCGCTGGGGGTATGTCAATCGGTAGTACTGTTTTCGGGAATTCAGTAGCTATGGAGTATTTCATGCGTGAGATTTTTATTACACAGAGAAAGTTCAGTAATAATTGAAGTGGACGAATTACAAATTATGAGCCACTTATAATATTCCTAGTACCTCAGGACCTACTAGCCAACTAAACAGAATCTAGGATCAATTATAATTGAGGGATGAGTCGATGGATTAAAGACGAAAAATGGACGAAAGAGACACAGAGGATTTTCGCGGCTATCTCTCTCTTTGACTATATTACAGTATTCAGCCTCTTGCGCACTCTAGTCTTATATCTCTATGGATAAGACAGTAACCATTCAAAATGCAAGCACTACAAAACTCTGTGTTCCAAAAAAGTGACTGTATGAGGCGCAATCTAATCACGAGGAATAATCGGTCCATACTTTGTTGGGAATGACAGAGGACATGTACTGTCAATAAATTCAGAACTTTATCTCAAATTACAAACAATGTAACGCTTGAGTTAGCCTGTAGCACTTTAGATAGTGGAATCTTACACATTCCATTACAATATCTATGTCAGAGGTGAAGAAATAACCTTCGTATAAGCTTGTAGCAACCTTGCACTGCGAGGCAAGTTTCTACCTCAGGCTGAACTCCAAAATTATACTAGTTATAACCAAATGTCTGCTACGAGTCCACGACGGCCGTGACATTTATTTAAAAACCTTAATTTTATTTTTAATTACATGCCAGGTTTAATTATTGGTCATCAAAGGTATTACTCGTCAATGTTTCACCTACAAATGGCTTTAAGACAGAGAGCAACAATTAAAAATTCCATTAATGATTCACCTGAGAAATGTACCACATTGTGGACTGTGATTACAACGATACCTCGTTGTTATAGAGCATTACTCATTAAATCTCCCCTTTCCTAGAGCGTGAGGTGGGAAAGTAAGAGGGGTGAAGGGAGGAATGTTCTCAGAAAATGCATATGGCACAACATGTCAAAGCTTGTACATACTATACTAGAAACCCGCGTTTAAAAGCTATAAAAACGACGTCTGTTTAAATATTTCACACGGTGCGTCGCGACGGTGATACTTTTCTTACATTTAAACCATTTTAAGTGTTTTTCTATAAATTTTATTATTTTAATTTCGTTACAAATTCTTTATTAAATTAGTTTTGGTAGTTAATGTACTATAATGAAGTTTAATTGGTTTTAAAAACATTAAATATTTTTGTATAATTAAAGAATAGTAGACGATATATTTAATGTCGGTTTCACACCAGAGAGACAGTTTTGAAAACAGTTTTATTGTCAAAAAACAAAACAAAACCATGTTTTGTTTTATTTTAAAACAGTTCTGTTTTTCAAAAACCGACTGGTTTTGTTTTTGGTGTTTTTCTGTGTGTCCCATAGAAATCAAAAGTAACAGGGACCATCAAATTTGATACAAGGTCCCGGTAAAGTTTCCCAAACTTTACCCTAGAAGGCCCTGGTGTGGTTCTTATCAGGCATACCTGACGTCCTGATAATGCGCTGGTAATGAATGTAATTTAAATGGACAGAGCTTATGAATTAAGGACGATTAAGAGCACTTGGGTCTTCCCTTAGGCAGGCTAATCTCAAGACTATTGGATGGCGTCCTTATTTCATATTTCCTTAGTTGTACAAACCTTGCCAGGACCCTATTAGGACTTTGCCATACAATCCCTAATAAGGCATACCTTGACAACGACTGATAGGACCTCATGCATCTCGGGCTAACGTAAATTTCTACTCGGGTTAACTTTTGTTCAGCAAAACGTAAACATACAATCAAATTCCACATATTCACATAATTTAATTTATGCATTACAATATAAAATCCGTTACAACATCAAGAGATAATATAACTTGTTTCTTAAAAACCGCAAGAAAATATAAAAAATAACAAAATGGCTATAAACGGTTTTAAAATAAAATTTAAAAAATAAATTGAAAGAAGAAATAAAAGGAAAAACTTTTGATTTCATAAAAGAGAAAGAATGTGTGAAATGACGTGAACTGAAAGAAATTTAAATTCAATTGAAATATAAGATTTAGCTTAACTTCCTTACTTTACTTGACTTTAGAAAGGTGGTGTTGGAGCCAACGTATGATTTAAATAAATATCTGAACGTTTAAGTCAAGTACAAAAGAAAAAGTACGATAAATATTTTATAGTGTGGTAGGTACGTTAAACAAAGTGCAAAAATATATACACTTAGAAAGAAATCTATAGAAACGAAATGGTTTTTGTATTCAAATAAATTTCCAGCTGGTGATGAAAATATCCAGCAAACTTTTCAGCTTAATCTTATAAAATATATGCATATAGAATTGTAAATATTAGTTTATAATATTAATCAATTACCATAATTAAAACACAGATGTCTATGGTAGAGTAATTGATTCTAAATCGAATGTTTGTAGTTCCAAATAAAAATCACAGATGGCGTTGCGTATTTCATTTTACTAGAACTGTCAAATGACTTGGCCCTATTAATTAGTTAAGTTTACTTGTGAGTTAGTTGTCTGTGCAACGTTTGTGACTAAGTGATTTTTAATTATTTATTTAATATATTTAGTGTTAATTAAATTAATTAAAACTGTAGCCTAACATACGAGTATAATAGTTACTATAAACTCTGATAAAAAGATTACCCTTAATTAGTTGTAGAAACTTTTGTCCAGCTTGTTTGCAAATTTTTGGTTACTCAGTGTTAACAGTACTCAATAACATTTTTTATCTTTTGTGTTTTAACTATGTACAGTGTTTTGTATTGTATTCAAAAGAACATAAACAAAAATGACCTTGAATTTATTCATTATATAACTCAGTGTTCTGTTAGTAGTGAAGTATTTGTGCTTGGTGCAAGACCTGTCTGCACTTGTCAGATGCTCGTCCGAACAGCTTTGTTAAATGTAAGTTATTTTAAGTATTATTTTTCTTTATGCATAGAATTATTAATATTCACTGCATTTGTCTTTGTATTACTCTTAAACAGTAACTGATTTTAAATTCATAACATGACAATGGTATCATCACCTAATCAAAACAGTGTCATGGACAACTAACCTCAAAATATTTATTATGTTTTAACGTGAACCTAAGGTTTTTATTAGAGAGAAATGTTTTTATATTAAACCTATTATAGCTACATAAGGTACAAACATATGATCGAGTCCTTGCTATTTCCTCGCGTATGTGTTTGTTTTAAGCTGGGGATTCAATTCAATTAGACAAGATTCTACTTGTTCACACTGTCAGTGCCCAGCAATGACATTCTACGATGCACAAGCAGATTCTTGTATCTGATGTAATACTTCTGGGCATTGTTTACAAGTGAATTTCTGTCTTTAACTTTAATATATCCAAGTTGTATACATATTTCTTATAAAACCTTCTGCACTAAGTAAATAAAATACATACCATACATCAATAGAACGCCGCACGGCGAGAAGTTCTGCAAAACTTATTTAACACGTCGAGGCGCGAGTCTGGACGCAAGGGGAATTCTATTTTGTTTTGTATTTCACAACTTAAATATAAAGTAAAATATATGACTGTATTAAAACATGAAAATACAACACATAGGATTCGTTTATAGCTTGTAAAAATAATTTTACAACCAACAGTGGATTTTTAATTAGCAACTAGTTGGTATTTGTAGGTTATATGTTATATTTAATTTAGCGTGATCGTAAAATGTGAATATATTATTATAGCCAAATAAAATACATTGAAATGAAATCTATTTAATGCACTATAATGGATAGAGTAATTGAATTTATATGTACATATTGCAATTGTCCAGAGTTGGTGCTGCAGGAAATTATAAAGGGTGAGGTAGTTTTCAACCTATAAATCGACAATCAAAACTAATGGTGTTTTCTATTCAAGAAATGTATTAGTCTCGTTTTGTATTTTCTTCCTTAACTTAGTAATTGTAAAGTGATTATTGTCATGTGAGTGCTATCGTGTTTCATTGATAAGGTTTCAACTTTTTTTAAATTTATTTATAGTAATGTACAACATATTAAGTTTATTGTGTGTAAATTTGAAGTCGATTAGACTAACACTGTCGGAGATATAGAGTTTTAAGTGTTCACCTCTCTGATCTGGTTTCGTCTTTCTTTGAAACTTTTAAACGCGGTTTTCTCACACTTAGCTTTTTCAGAGTCGGTGCACCCTCTTGCTTAAAATCTACTGGACCGATGCTTTTGAAATTTTGCACACTCTTTCTTTATATAAATGCCGAGGTAACGCTGTCGAATTTTCTTCTTCTTAATTTTAACGTGTTTTAAAATAACAAAGTTTGACTTCTAAGTGCTGTAAAAAATTGAAAAATAAATTTAAAAAAACTCGACAGGGTTACCTGCAGAAACTTATCAACTAATGAAATCATTTTGGTTTTTCGATTTCAGAAAATCCAGTGATGAGTTATGAGTTAATCTGCGGAGATTCGCTGTCAATGCCTCTTTTCTTGATATTTATTTATGAAAATTTCACAAAGTATTCTTAAAAAATTATTTTATCGTGTAGCTATTATAGAAATAATTATTTATTAATTGTGTCGTCAAAAAACGTGATCGAAAATATGCTTTTTTATATGATACGGCACTGCTTTAATATAAAAAATATATTCCAAAAGAAACTTTTTTTTTGATTTACATTTCTTAATTTCATTTTGTCATTTTATCAAGCTACAACCAGCAAAAGTTATTTTCAAGTACTAATTATATTTTTAAAAACTTTCTTACACACTAATTATTTTATCAATTCAAAATCAAGTACACTAATTATTGCAAAAAGTTATATTTTTGCATCAGCATATTTTCCGTTCTCATGGAACAGTGACATCAGCGGTGGCCTCGGCGTCGCGTTCCATCGTCCGCTTGAAGCCTCATTACACCTCGCAAAGCCGAGAGTCTGACGTGGCATCATTCTCCAGAGTAAAACCACTTCTAAAAGAATTGCTTATGGAATTTTAATTAGATTTTTTTTAGTTTTAATTTTAAAGACAAATTGATTGTTATTTTGTTTTTTTCTCTTTTTTAATATTTACTTTCAAAACAGAATGTAAAATAATGTAAACATCAAAGGATAAAGCGAATGGGTTGGAATTAAAATATCCTTAATAAGGATGAGTCATCCTGTTTAGAGGTAAAATAATTATGTTATAATATTTAGAATGGGCGTGACTTTTATTCTGGGAAATATGCTGATGAATTAAATATGAACCTGAGTACTCAATGATTAGCACTTTTGGTAGCGTATGATTCAGTGGTTGAAAAGTCATCATCCTCAGACTAGGGCGTGTATTCCGACTAAATTAAATAACTAGACAGATGCATAAAAATATATAAAGCAATAATTTAAATTTTAGGTGAAATACAGATGAGTCTAAATTAGTACTATATTATCGGCAGATTCCGTTTTATCCAGCAATTTGGATTGTCAATATTTTAGGGTCACTTAGCCATCATATTGAAGTTCATTTACTGTTTAGTTTCTCAAAATCGTTCATATGAAATGTCTCTTTTATCAGCTACAAATGGCAAAACCACCCCACCTGTCGGAATACAAATGAAGATAAAGTTGATGCAATCTATAATTGAAGTGTAATAGTGATATAAACGTCACAAAAAGGGACACTTCACCAAATTGTTTACTGGGTATATTACTAGATTTTCATATTTTATGAATGTATTATTATAAGTATTCAGAAAAATTATCGCTCAAGCAAAGCAATGGCTTGACAAGTATTATTCGAGCTCTGTATATTTTCCCATTAAAAAGTAATCCTTATGTGTATTAATAATACACGAAATTCAGATTTTTCCATTGTTTTGAAAATTAGAAAAATAGCTTCATTAAAACCACTGTAATTCGTAAACTAATTATCGGAATATTATGAAATTTCAACATATATTGGTTGAAGGTTGGTACTATCTAAAAATCATATAGATTTGTTAATAGTGGCGCCATATGTCATCCTACGAACTTATTAAGTGATGTGATACATACATATTATGTACTTTACACATATACACAACTACTATATATGTGTAGATACCATTACATTGTCATTTCACCTGCAATTTCACACTTTCGTGACTTCCAACTTCATGCAAGTCAATTATGTAATAATATTTTTTATGACAATTTTATAATATATTTAATTAGGTCACTAACTATAAAATCAAAGACACCAACATGCCATCGCATCGTAACAAGACTACGTAACATTAGCGATGCGTTTAACGGCGGATTAACGGGAGTCGTTATAGTGCATCACGATTACAAATTAGCGTGACAACGAATTGGACTCGTATAGGTGTACCCATACATGTAAAAATGATGCATACGATAAAATGAAAGGTTATTACTTTGGTCTAGCATTCGTTGCCTGGAATAAAATACAATCTGATAAATATATATATGAGGTCGTTATAACGACGGTATTTTTACAAACGTCATAATTAGACGTTACAACTATAATGTAATAAATCATATATATTACTTCTATTTATATCATTTTGTTATCAAGATTTGATGAAAAGTAATCTATTCTATTATAGGTCGTAACGATACAATTGATTGATTCAGTGATAAGTGAATAATAGATGACGTAATTAGCATAGCAGATGACAACCCTTTTTTATTAAGAATAATCGTAACCCTAACATTTATTAATTTAACATATGTTCGCTTAGGCATTACATTCATCCGCTTTAAATTCATATACTAAATTTCATTTTATTTGGTAAACCATTTTATATTCTTAAAACTACGTATCAAGCTTGATCTCCTTGACTTTTATTTCCCTTCCCATACTCCTAACTTCCGTCATCCCTTTTATTCCCTCTTTCTTCCTTGTAAAATCTATCAGGTCTACTTTACTTTCCAACTTCTCCCGATACTTACTCTAAAAATTACTCTTTGAAAATTCGCAAGGTCATATTCACCTGAAGGTATTTTATTTCAGTTAAATTTGATTTATTAAGTTAGGAATTCGAGTACTTTTTGAATTGCTTCTGGATTGTCTGAAAGCATGTCCTTTAGTTCACCACTGATGTTGTGTTTTGTCCGTTGAGTTTGATATTGTGGGCAGGTTACTAGTAGATGATGGACTGTTATTTGCGTCTGACAGTTGCTGCACTGCTGGAGCTGTTGTTTTAGACATTAAGTATTGATGCGTCAACCATGTCGTGTTCGTAGTCTGAAGATGGCATTTCCAAATTGTCTGTTGCTCTGATAAGAAATTTCTCACTTTTTTTTTGTATTTTCCTAAATCATTTTCAATTTGTTGCTACTTATTTGCGTCCAGCACTGGTTTTGAAGATAGCTACTCTTAATGTGCTCTAATTTTTCAGCTTTCTTGTCACCTAACCTACATTGTTTCTCTTCCGAATAACACTTTCATGCCATTGCTTTGCTTTAGAGTATTTTTTCCTTATCAACGCTCGAAATTCAGATTTTTCCATTATTTTGAAAATTACAAAATTACCGTTTTTAAAATCACTGTATTTTGTAAACTAACGATCGGAATGTCAATAAATTTTAAGTGTGTCAATAGTGGCGCCATCTATATGTCACCTAACGCACTTATTGAGTGATACGTTCCTAATTTAATTCTTACAAATTTTTGACAGTTGATAAAATAATATATTCCAACAACAGGACAAAATAAATATTCGTAATTCATATACAAACAGAAAAAGTCATTTCAATTCGGATTCAATATTAATGATATTTCTTTCTCTGTCTTTCATATACAACTATCTCATTTTAACATTCACACAAATTTATTTAATCCGACACAAAATACGAAAATAAATATTTTCATTTTTTTTCAATTTTAGACATGAAAATCATTCTACGATATAATTTCTTTTTTTATTTATAGCTCAGATATCAATTACCGGTACGCTTATTTTGCCTTTCAACATTTCAACATGATACGGTGTGTAGTAGGAGCAGGAGGAGGAGCAAGAGGAGGAGTATCATGATCTCCTGGTCGGCCTGGTAGTGTACGAACACGTTGTCGTTTATTTTGTTTTGAATTCCGTGACCTTTGACATCCCCTAGTTTCTAGTGATATTTACAATACCATTTTTCTATGTTGGTAATACTAAATAGAAATGGCCTTATGAAGTAAATTATGTAGTTATATATTAATAGAAAATAGAAACACCTTAACTAACAACATTGTTCGAAAAGGTTAAAAAGTATTGAAGTTGTAAGGAAACACATATGTATTCTTATTTTCTATAATACTACAACTAAGAATAGATACACTTATCTAGATAGCTTACATTTTAATAATAGTACCTTATGATAGAGATTGTTTCATGCGGTTAAAGTATCATTCCTACTAACTGTTTTAATTTTGTATTTAATTTAAATTGTATTATATCACAGGCTATACTATTGCATATGACAATATGCGTAGTCATTCTCTTCATCATTTTCAATTTCGAATTTAATTTACGTTTTTTTTAGAACATTACAAGGTTCAATGTTTCTAAATTAAATAAAACTATATGTTATTATAACCTCAAAAATGTTAAAATGAAGTGGAATTTATTTTTAAAAGTAGTTCAATATCAGCTAGTCAAAAATGATGAACTAAAAACAATTTCTATTACTAATTGTTATTAGAAACAGCAATTTAAATTATTCTACATTCAATTTTATCAACTATCGAACTGTCAAAATTTATATTTCCAACGATATATGCGCACCAACTAAATTGACTAAACTGAAAATCTAAAATCTAGATTATAACATTAAATTAAAACGTAAAGTGAGGGGGAATAAGGCTTGTTAGGTTTTAGTTTATGAGGTTCGAGTGTTTAGTCCGGCGTAGTTTCAGAATTTCGTAGCCTTCAAGGCGTACGACGTTGTTTTCATGGTTACGAAGTCTCAACTCGTGCTTTGTTGCTATAGATTTGATTTCTTCTCCAACTGTGTTAATCTTCAGGTCTCTATGTACGTCATCATTGCAGATATATCATAGCGCATCAACTATTCTTCGCAGAACCTTATTGTAGAAAGTTTGGTGACTTTAATATTGGACTTCTTGGTGCAGCCTCAAAGTTGCAGTCCATACATCTAAAATAGGTTTAGCAATTGTTGATATATGGGCAGTTTGTTTTGTATGTTCAGCTTAAAGTGTCACCCAAGTAGACAGTACATCTTCCTGTATTTTATGTCGTTCTTTTTTCTTTCTGACGTTCGTTTTTTATCTTAGCTGAGCATCAAGCGTCATTAATATGGGCAGTTTCTTAGTTTTTTGGTTTGTAAAATTAGCAGTTGAGGAATTAGACTTATTACGTATGAAACAAATGTATTAAATAAATAAATAATTAATGTATTGTAACTTTAATGCATTTACGTTTTATAAACTGGAACACCGCTAAACACAGCTACGTATAATAAATAACATATTACATAATGTTAAGTGCGGCGTAAAGGGGGTTCATAATATTTACAGATTGTCAAAGACGTGGGCAATTTCTCTCCACCGGTTCTGAGTAATATCGTTCACCCAATATTAGTCGTTTTTAGCATAGAAAACTACATATTATTAAAAACTCTTTTTTAAACACACCTTATATTTTTATAGCTAGTTACCAGTGCAAAAATATTGACAAAAATTTTAAAGAAAACAAATATATAATTTTCTTTATTATAAAAAACCCTGAAACTTCATAATTACTATACTTACATAATAATAGCTACACTATATATTTACTTGTTCATGACAATACAACTATGTTCCGTAATATGTGAATTGTACCTTGGTATGTTTCTACGACGCTACGTCGCTACGAGTGACTGCTACGGCTACAGCAGTATGTCTACGGTCATTTATTGCTAATGTCATATCTCTAGCAGCTGGTAGTAATTCAAATACAACTTCAGTTCCGATCACAAACTCTTGTGGATATGTATATGTGTCTTGGACTATGCTCAGGTTGGAATGAGGTCCGAAGAGGGGTCGGGGGGGGGTTAGTGTTTTATATCAAGGGGAGGGGATTAATAATTCATTTTGTTACTTAATTGCCCTATGCCATGCACTGTGTCATTTACGAGCTGTTATTCTGTTATTCCTTAATACTCTACTACACGAATCGTGTAACGATGATTTTAAAATTTATTAATGACCGCCATTATCGACTCGCTACAATCACAATTTGAATATTTTGTCTATTAATTAAGTAGATTTATGGAAATGTGTGTTTACAGTTACCAGCGATGGAACTTTGTATATCTAGTCCAATTGTATTCATCTTTCTTATGGGGTTCTTACACGATCAAATCAGATTTTCAAATAGTTTCACTTTCAGGCGAACTGTACCTTTATCGTATGTGTAATAAAGGTATAATATACATATATATATATATATATATATATATAATTTATTTAGCCATATACTCGTACATCATAGCCACCAACTATTTTTATATGTAATTCTATTTTGCAATTGTTTAAATATTTGAATAATACACTAATTAATTTTGAATCACTTAACAAAAATTTAGAATTAACAGGAAAAGTTTTAATCACATTTAATATTTCACTATTGAATTTTCATCTTATTATATTTTAATTTATGCATTCAAATATAATATGATCTAAAGTTCCTAATTTTCCACATTGACATGTATCGTCGGATTTAATATTAATTTTATACAGGTGTGCTGATTATAGTTGATATAATTTTGCGGGACTCATTTCTAAACCATCTTTTCTTGCTTAAATTTGGATGAAACATGTAATAATCGCTTCCTTTTAACTGACTTTTCTTAATGAAATCTTGGTTTCTCAAATTGAAGTTCATTTTTTCAATTATACAAAAATTTCATATGTAGGTAATTTCACTTTCATCTCAATTTCCAAATTTATAGATTCCTTTGCCAATTTATCAGCAATTTCATTTCCTCTTATTCCACAATTTCCTGATATCTACATACATCTTCTGGTATTATTTTTAGTAATTAAATTGAAATTATAAAATTACACTCTCTACTGGCACACTTTTCCCTTATTTATATTATAGTCCGAACTTTAAAACATTGCAAGTCAAAATTAACACAAAATGAAATATATATATATTTAACCATTTAGCGTAAAAGACCTTTTTAGTATATTCTACGCTGTCCTTCCACTTTCTGTGCTGCATTATATATGTAACTAATTTATTTATTTTTCTCTAGTATATTTTTTACTAAACACAAATAATTCACTATGCAACTTCAAACGGACATAGCAGTAACGCCTTCAAGCGGTTGAACATTGAAACTGTCCTCGTATTTTGTGACATTTCCCTATCCCAACATGTTTTCCACACATTTTCTGTCTGGTTTCCGGTACGTCATGTAAGTAGCTAGAACACACGGTGCGGTGGTCACATCCGGTGCGGTGTGTGCGTGCTACAAACTAAAATCAACAACGACTAGATTTTCACTAGGAATTCTATTATACCCGTACATCTCATGTGTTGTGGTTAAATTTACTATTTAAATGTGTTAAACATACCGTTAGCCTAGACAACGTAGATAGCGTAGACGACGTAGACAGCGTAGACGACGTAGACAGTTAAACTTATGCTAGAAAATATACGTGTTTATATAGAGATTCAATTTTTAAAACGTATGAAAAGTTTCTCTAAAAACGCACGGTTTTTATGAAGATTTACTACCCTGCTTTAAATATTTGTATGTAGCAAAGTCGGTATTCAACAATATAGCATCTTTAGACTTTTTAAGGGTGGCATCACATTTTGTCTTAATAAAAAGTTTCAGTTGTCTCACTAATGAACTGGACGATCCATATGTGTGTAGGTTATGATAGGACATACACACAATTGCGTTAACGTTTGAAATAAAAGGACAACTGACATTGATATAGTGGGGAAAAAATCACTCTGCAAAACAAACAAGAACTGTTGTTGTGGTTTTTATTTTTCATGTTTTTTTTAAATATTTGTTATACAAAATAACCTGACAAATGTTTTTGTAATATTCATATTCCACAATAGACCAACTAACTCGATGATTGCACCATACAAGGAAATATCTTTTATTAAATTTCATTAACGGTTTTTGGCGCAATAGTAGCCGGGATAAAATTAAAATTTACATATTAATAAATAATATATTGTATTTCATCAATATATTTTATTACCTGATGAAAATAAATATTTAAAATCAATTAAATTTAATAATAAATATTCAATTTAATAGATATTAAATTGCCTCAGTTAATAAATAAATTAATAAATATATTTATCCATTTACACTTCATAGTGTAGCGAGTAGGAGTACATAAAAAACACGGGATAGAATGAAATTTCTAACAAATTAGATAAAATCAAATCTTATTTCTACTACATAATAAAAACTATAAAATTTTAGCCATCATTCCTCTCTCTAGTAAGCATTGAACACTTTTCATAATAGACCGTTAGAATTTTTGTCAAGAAATAATATTTTCAAGTTATCAAGTCAATAACCGCACTTATTCGTTATCATTATGGCATAACAGTTATTGCACCTTTTTAAAAAGTCTCTTCATTCTTACCTTTTTCCTCCAATTTGTAATACTCATTTTCTTCAGATTTTCCTTCACTTTGTCTTACCATCTAACCCTGCTTCTTCCTCTCACTCTTGCACCATCGGCATTCCCTTCCAGAAGTTTCGCATACTGCTTCACTAATTAATTTTGAATCACTTAACAAAACTTTAGTGTTATTTTTTCAGTAGTAAGGTTTCATTCACAACTAATATTTCTCTATCGAATTTTGATCCTTGTATATTATAATTTATGCATTCAAATATAATATGATGTAAAGTTCCTAATTCGCCACATTGGCATTTATCATCTGATTTAGGATTTTGTACAGATGAGCTGGAGTTTTACAATCATTACTTTTGATTCTGATTATAGTTGATTTAATTTTGCGAAACTCACTTCTGAAATATCTTTTCTTACTTAAATTTGGATGAAATATATAATAATTCATATCTATTAGCTAATTTTTGGTAATGAAATCTTGATTTCTCAAAATGAAGTTAAATTTTTTGATTATACTAAATATTTCATATGTAGGTAATTTCACTTTCATCTTAATTTTCTAAAATTTCTTTGCTTTGATTTCGTAAGTCGCCATTATTAATTTTAGGTTAATTTGACTACGTTCATTTTATTAGTTGTCAATGACTTTAATCAAATAATTTGAGCTTAATCTATGGTACTTATAAACCTACTACAGCGACGAATACCCACAAATTTTACCCTAAGACCATATCCAACATACTTTTACAAATAAATTTCAATTCAAATAGTAAAAAGAATAATTCTACCGCAACTAATCCATGTTGACATACGTATTGTTCAACATCAATCCACAATGTGTTATAAAGCTGCAAAAGCTATAGAACTATACTCGTACCACAAAAAGAGCCATTGAGAACTCCACGCAAAATACAACTGACTGCAAAAATCGTTGTTGCACATGAAATCGTATTGGGACGCAGTCGGTTGCATTGAAACGATTCAAACGTAGAGCCAGTGAGAGAATAATCATTGAAGTTGTATTTAAGTTGATTATAGAGTACTACATATATTATTCTATACAGTAGCTAAAGAAGTTTCACTTCAAACTTAGTAATAACAATCAATATATTGTTATAATGTTGTCGTCATCATTAAATAAAATTGTAATACTGCTTTATATTTTGGCTGGTTGTTTGTTATTAAATGAATGTAGGTATATCAGATTCCCAGGTAGAAAACGTACCTTGTAATTAGCTAAATACAATGTTACATATCAATTTAATAAACAATGTACCGTAATAACAAATAACATTATTTACCAAAGAATAACAGAAATGCCACTGAAATATTTGTCATATCAATTTGAAAATAATTGCAATATTAATTATTCTTTTATAATTTCATAAACAAAAAGCCATGTTGATTGTTTTTTTAAAGCTATCTATATTCTCCCCTCCCCCAGTCTAGCTTCAATGTACAATTTCAGTGCTAGTCATTTATGCAACATATTTTGATTTTATTCGTTTATTTTGTGTACATTTTTTTTTAGAGTTCAGTGGTTTTACATTGAATTTAATTTGATTCAATTTTCAAAGAATATATACATGCACTACACGTGACCCCGTTGCAAAGCGACGTGTGTCTTTTGTATTAGTTCCATTTTTTCAAAAATAGTTAAAATGCATGCTGTCTCAAAAGTTTAGTAACCTAGAATTCATAGTTTTTATTTTAAATGATTAAATATAAAATAGTTGGCTGCTATAGAAGCAACTGTCAGACGCAAATAACAGTCCATCATCTACTAATAACCTGCCCACAATATCAAACGCAAATAACAAAACATCAGTGGTGAATTAAAGGACATACTTGCAGACAATACAGAAAAAATTCAAAAAGTGTTGGAATTTCTTAATGATATAAATATAATATACCAAATTTAATTAAAATAAATTACCTTCAGGCGAATATGATCATGTTGTTGGAATCGCCTCAAATTCTAAAGTAAAATATATATATATATATATATATATATATATATATATATATATATATATATATATATATAAAATGATATATCATAACTGTAACTATGAAAAAATGGTGACAAGGTTTTCAAAAATCACGTCACAGAAAAAGAAAATTATCACAAGAATACCTATTTACGAAAATAATTAAATAAAAGCAGTAAGCTACAGTAAATGTGGTTATGTAACGTTGCAAATGGCAGATCGAGAGAGATATTCCAGATAAAAGTACCATACTGCATAAATATTTTACTGGTAATTTTTAACTCTATGACATAGTTATTTCACTGCATTGTGACGTAATTGATGTCACGTGACTCTCATATTGACTGTGCAATAAATGTGACATATAAATCCATAATGAATTATTTTGTATTTCCTGCAGTTTCCATTTTATCAATATAAATTTAAAAATAAATAAAAGTCTATTCAGCTGTCATGAATAGCGCGCGTAATACAAATATTGTACGTTTGTTTTGCTTTTTGTAACACAGCTAGTTAAAAGCAATAAAAATCATTGCAGCACAGAAAATAAAACAAAATAGAGATGCATGTATAATGAAAATACGACTGTGTATTGTAAAGGACGGTCCCCATTATTACACAATACCAAATCATAGTCTGGTCTATTTATAATATATGTATTTGAAAAACGCACATCTCTGTTTATTTCTATAATATGATTTCATGCTGCACGGAGCACATTGACCGCGCTATACATTGAAAGTCTGTATTTGATTTTAATAATTTAGAAAAGTTTAACACAAGGGTAACCATCCCTAAAAGAAAGTTTATATACTCTTATATGAGTATAACCTACCCGAATGCATTGTAATATGAGTAGAGCAGTGTGCTCTAGTACGGGTATATTCTTAGTTACAGTCCCTCCAGGCTTTCAAGTCTAAGACATTCTCTTCTAGAGCTACTGCCCACAAAGGAGGACATTGCGGTTTAAAACTTAATGTAAGATAGTGGTTTCATAATAAGGAAGTAGTCTGGCCACCTTAATACAAAGAGCCGTAGGGTTTACAGCCCGGGGTTGTCAGGGTTCGCGTTTCTCTGGTTATCTTGAGACAAAAGTTTACAGCCGAGTTAACTTAACGACAAGAAAACTTGTCCTGAGTAGAAATTGTAACGTTATGAAGAAATTAGAACAATAAAATGATAAAATGACCTCGTAATTAATTAAAATGTATTAAACGCTACTGCAATTGTTAAACTTATAAACTACATATGCTGGCTCATGAAATTAAAGAGATATTTATGCTACGTGTTGTGGTTAATTTGTCACATGCTTAATATTCACATTTAATTCCATCCTGTGTTATTCTAATTTCTCTGAGTCTAATTCTATCTTGATGAACACATTTAACACTGAGAATTTTGCCTTCAGGTTGGAGGAAGGAGCTTGGTTAAGGTTTCAATATTTTGTATTTATTTATATTAATGTACAACATATTAAATTTATTGTGTGAAAATTAGAAGTCGATTGGAGTAAAACTGTCGGAGATATAGAGTTTTAAGTCTTCACCTTTCTGGTCTGGTTTCGTTTTTCTTTGAAACTTTTAAACGCGTGTTTCTCACACTTAGCTTTTTCAGAGTCGGTGCCCTCTTTAACTCAAAATCTACTGCACCGATCCTTTTTAATATTTTCACGCTCTTTCTTTACATAAATGCCGTGGAAACGCTGTCGAGTTTTTTTTTAATTTCGGTATTTTGACTTCTAAATGCTGTGAAAAATTGAAAAATTAATAAAAGAAAAAAAACTCAACAGGGTTACCTGCAGAAACTTATCATCTAATGAAATCATTTTGGTTTTTCGATTTGAAATAATCCTGTGATGAGTTATAAGGGACACCACAATGAAACTTTTTTTTGTGACGTCTGCGGAGATTCGCTGTCAATGCCTTATTTCTTGAAATTTATTTATGAAAATTTCACAAAGTATTCTATATATGTTATTTTATTATGTAGCAATTATAGAAAAAATTATATATTAACTGTGTCGTCAAAAAACATTATCGAAATATGCTTTTTTTGACTGATTTGACCTTAAGACAGAGTTGTCATATTTTCGCATCACTAGTGTACTGCCACCCTAACTAAGATATAATTTACTTTCCTCCGCAAAATAACAGTATCATTTAATAACATCGTTAAGAAAAACACAGACGTCCCAAAACATTAATATTTTTGGTCATTTCCTTTCTACAAAGGAAGTTAACTTTACTCATATAATTTTTCATGATGGTGTTTGTGCAGCCATCTTACACTTAACTATAAAACGCCAAAGTAACCGAACCGAACGGATCAGCTTGATGGCAACATTACTATATCCGGTCTATCTCTTTCGGCGACGGTCCCCTTTTATCAATTAGTCTGGATGCTCGTGATCCAACAAAAGATTACTGTTATTGAGAACATTCAGCGACGCCATTTTATTAGTGAAATGCATTATTCGACTACCATTGACCTTTTAAGTGTTATGTCTTCGGGGATTTCTGGGAGATACGTTATACGTTATAAGAACGGTTTTATTGCAGAAATTATCGTTTATATTGAAATAATACGAGGTATAAAATATTTGATGCGAAGATTATCTTCATAATCTATGGAATTATCTTCATCATTTTGTGTAGTTCTGTGATATTTAACATAATCTTTCGCATTATGATAAAATAAACATGTCAGTTTTGCAACCGTTATCAATTTAATGGCCATTTTTCTTTTATGATTTTTGTTAAGTATGTAACGAACTAGGTAAAAGTAAATGCATCACATTCTTCACCGTTCATGTGTATTGCATAAGACGGTCGTTTGACCGTTCCAAGACCTCACACAAAGATGACGCAAATATGATATTAAATTAAATGGTCTTGCAAAGTTTTATCTTCTGTAAGCTTAAGGCCTGTCGGACACTGCAAGCGTATTTAAGCGAATTTACTTTGCTACTACGCTTTACCTATCCGAACCCTGTAAATGTGATAAACCTCGCACACTGCAGCTGAATTTAAGAGCCTTTTAACCAAGCGAATACATGCTACAACGTTAAACCTATCCGAATCTTGTAAATGCAATCAGCCGTCTTAGACTGGAAGGAAATCAATTGGTCTCTTTCATAACAGTGGTGTATCGATAAAAATTAAAGTAAAACTTTGGTCTCATGTTTGTGCAAAACCACTTCAATACGCCCTACAGTACAGAACTTTGACTTGACGTACTGTCGTATCGGTGCGTGATATGTATGTATTGTGGCACAAAACATGCAAAGACCACAGAACTCGGCTTGTTCTGTGAGTTTTGGTCGCTCAACCAAGCCGCCGATTTATGCCCGAATTAAATACGCTTGCAGTGTGCGACGGGCCTAACTTTGAATTCAAGTTAGTATTCTGTTTGGTATGTTTTTGTCAATCAGCCAAAAGACTTTCCAAACATAAGATATAGGTCTTCAAATGTTTCTGTTAAAACGGGATTATCCCGTTTTTGAAGTATCTATTCCATTGCCCAATTGCGTTGGTCTCCTTTTCTAATGTGGTTGTATTTTGAAAATAATAGGTTGTCAAAGCTTTACTTAGAATGCGTCGTAGCCGAGAGTATTGATGCCGGGCGCCTTCCTAGGACCATGGTCCTTCTTTCGCACTTATTATTACATTTCATAAACTACTTACACGATATCCTAATCCTACACTTTCAGTCCCGCCATTGTCCACATCTTGTCTATCACCGAACACACCGGCCACCTCGGAATATATTTCACTTGGAAGATAGATTTAAGAAAGAGGTAGAGTAAGGAACCTAAAAAGTTTGAGTGTTCTTTCTCACTTGGTCGTTACCTCTTGCCAACCAGGTGTAAACAGATGTAACTTCCTTAAATTTATACGTTGATAACGTATTTGAATAGATTATAGTGGCTGCAAATAGAGGTTGCTAACCATCAAAGGTACATAAGAGCGAGAGAGGTAGGGCACAATACCACCCATCAGAGAAGGATAGAGAATACCAGCTGTCTGTAACGGAGTACGGATGAATGTAGACTTATATCGTTACCAATTTGGTTATATACTTAGAAGGTTAGTACTGGTAGATTAGATTTAGAATACGTTTTCTAACAAACTACAGCAGAAAACCGTATTTGTTTAAAATTGGAAACCGCTGGCGCTGTAGAACATAAAACAAATCCATTTATTTTGGAAAACTAACAACATATATTTCCCTTTCCTGATAAAAATATTCCTGGAACTGAAATAAACTGCATCATTATAGTTTGGTTAAAGGAGGTAATGGATAATAGTGGTTGTGGTGTTAAGCTTGTAGACAGAGAGGGGAAGATGGGTAAAATACTAGTGGGTAAAAAGTCTTCGTCATATCCGATTTGAAATTTGTTGAAAAACTTTTGCAAATGATAAAGTACTTTGAATTATTAACTCTAAAGTAAAAGGAGTGTGGAAATAAGAAAATAAATAATAAATTGGTAAATTTATTAGTTGTCGCTTCATTGTTCAGGAAAAGTTTGTGATTAATAACTAAAGATGGCTCTAAATGATTTGTATTTACCGGAAAAAACTTTAAAAAGTTTTATATAAATTACATGTGAAATGACTTAGAGAAAAATAGAATCACTTTGCTGCAGTTTATTGCTTGTGTACTGAGGTTTAAAATGGTAAAGTGGGAGGAGAGGAGTGAAGAGGACTGCAAATATTGAAAGACTGAAACTTATACATTACTTATGAAATGAAATATATTTTTTTTATCGGATACTACATTTTTGAAATGTACTTTTGCAGACTTTCAATACATGTAATTCTAAAGTATTCAGTTAAGGCAATAAAATATTAAATTATCTATAATGTTTATTAGATATTTCAAAACTTTATTAAAAGTTGTTTATATTGACTTATACATTTGAAAGATTCTGGAAAATCCGCTTACATACATTTTATTTTTTTCCGTCATCATCTTTTTTATTTTTTTTTTATGTACGAGTATTGTCTTAGTATATAAATTTTTTTAATGGCATTCCAAGGAGCAGTCGTGCTATAGAAATTCTGCAATGGGCTTGTGTCCTATGTCTTAATTTTTATAAAAGTGTACTATATATTCATAAAGTGGTTTACTAGAACCTCAAATGTACAATTATTTTTTAATAACTCCTTATATGTTGAGGGATATTAACAATTAAAAAAGTCATTTTGTCTCTTTAATTATTAAAAGGATTCAACGTTGTACACATTCCAAGTGCATGTGACATCACAATCCTTCTGTAAGGTTACCAACGTTACAGCTCATAAATCTCTGCTATATGTATTTATATATCAAAATATCAAATATTATTTACAGCTATTTCAAGGAACACTCAAATTTCAATATTATGTCTGCCTTAGCAGGGTTAAATAAAATAAAAACTTATCATTCTTTGACTTGACTTGATTATTTGACTACCAACAGCTACAAAACATTACCACAGCACTGACCTACTCAACAAATAACTGACGTTAAAATGCATTTCACGTCATACAAATATGGCCGACCATTTCTAGCGCTGAAACTACAATTCAAACTTTTAGTTACTATATCTCCGTCAATATTGAGATATTTAATAAAATAGACACGCCAATACACATTTATTAACATCAATTTCAATCAACAATTGAAAAATCGACCACTAAAAAATGAGGACACAAGCCCATTCTGACCTCCAGCCGTCTTTGTCACACATTTAAATTAAAATTTTTGTTCTTAGAATAAATGATCTTTTGTTTTTTTTAGATCTCATTGAAATTTATAATTTTGTTTAATCCTTTTTTTCATAGAAAAAATTTTTAATTTTTTTTTTGAATATACTCGTATTTTATGCTGCCTGTGATGTCACAACGCCTATGACCCCACCCCCCTTGTCACAATTTCTAGTCCTCCTCCTTCCTATGTAAATTGACATATTTATAACATGTGTACAATAAAAAAAAATTGTTGCAGTTTCCCCATGCGCAGAAATACAAAAAATATGTTAGTGCGTTGTTTTCGTATCTGGCAACATTATATTCTTACACTGACCAAGACATAAGTTAAGTCAAGATCTTTAAGTTACTAAATTGTGTGAAGAATACAAATTTAGATTCATTTGAATTTGAATTTCAACTCAAAATTTTAATGAGCGCTTGTTGTAACTAACTCTACTGTGACTTTGTTTATTTGAGCAAACATCTTCAATTTTTTGTTTATTTTATCAAGAAATCTTTTTAATTTAAAAAATTAAAGTATTCTACTGTGATTAATAATCAAAAGCTGAACATAATATTAGTACAATAGTATTTATTAACAAATATATGAACTGTATGCCTCAATGACAGTTATCTTAATAATATCGTCTGCAGTGCCTTGGACGGCAAGGTCGCACCTTCTTCTAGGTTCAGGTTATGTCACTCTCTGAGGCAGAACTGATCAATATGCATTTCAGAGTTGTTTATGTTAAGATAAGCCTTAATTGCTAACACTACATACAAATATTTATACTGAAAAGTCATTCAAAATACAATTACAATCTCACTTTTAATTAACTCATTTACCAATTATTTTTCATTAATTATTATGTTAAAATTAAATGTAGATGAAATACAAACATTTCAGTAAACTTGCACGCACACGCATCGCATCACATCACGTGCTATTCCCTACCTCTCTTCCCCCACCACTTCAACACTCATCAAAAGTAAATAAGGGGGCGTCCATAAATTACGTGAGGTGTTTTTTTAAATTTTCTGTCTCTCCCTCCCCCCCTGGTGAGATGTCGTGAGATTTTATTCAACCCCCTCCCCCATCCCCCAATCTCACGTGAGATTTTTCAAAATGTGGGTTTCTTACGTAAACGCGTTGGATTGTTATTGTAAAAAGAAAAGAAAAATTTGCTTCGTGCTTTTATTTACGACTAGTTAAGACTAGTAATCAATATTGCTGAGAGTTTAATTATAAGTGTAATAAAAATTTAACAATAGAATACTTAAATCGTCATTACTGTGATTAAAAAAAGAATATCTACTCTAATTCAGTCCATGGAGAATCATGCGCGGTCTCAAGAGAGACTATTGGAACCAACATGTCCATATGATTTTCAGTAAAATCATCTGCTCCTTCAACTTCATTCTGATCTAGCCACTCTAAACCGTTGGCGCTTGCGCACAGTAACTCATTAGCTCCGGCATAACGTCCGGCAGAAATTCGCTTAAATACGGTCCCATACTGAGACAGGCCTTAAGCATGTACAATCTAGATTAAATGGACCAAAATAGTATAATTTTTTTTTGTTTCAATCAGAAAAAAAATTGCGTGATATTTGCCGAGACCCCCCCTCTCTCCAACGGAAGATTAGATGAGATTTGACTCGACCCCCTCCCCCCCTTAAACATCTCACGTAATTTATGGACGCCCCCTAAACATAAAATAATTTCAATGCAATTATAAATGTTTCTAAATGATTAACTAAAATAAATACAAACAATTGACACCGATTATAATAGTCGAAATGAATTGCGGTTAAACAGGAGCGTGTGGTTAAATTGATCGAGAGATCAGGTGCCGAGTAGTGTCTGTCGGTGATTGTGCGATGGTGCGATGGACGCTGGCTGGTGCTGTTGTGCAGCGATAACTAATGTTTCATATTACAAAGCCCACATTTTGTGACGTGAACGGGTTACGTTATTCACAAATAGCATTTAGGATTAGCATACAAAATGACTAGTTGTCCACTCAATAATAGTTTTGTAACGTGCAATATGTATATACAACAAAATTAAAATCGAAGCACAACAAATCCACGGATAAACCCGAACGTTAACAAAATAACGTTTCAACTAATATTTTTTCTTAATGACTCGAATTAGTTCGTAGGATGGTATACAGATGGCGGCACTATAGACAAATCCATATGATTTCTAGATAATATCAACCTTCATACGAAGTGTGCCAAAATTTCACGACATTCTGATCATTAGTTTACGAGATACAGTAGTTTTAGTAAAGCTACTTTTTTTTAATATTCATAAAAATTTAAAAACCACTTCTCTACCATTTGACTTTAAGAAGCAGAATCCATATAACAGTTGTCAAGCCTTTGCTTTGCTTCAAAGGTATTTTTCTCATTAAAAAGCAATGCTTTATCAACACCCGAATTTTTGATTTTCCCTTTGTTTATAACATTACAGAAGTTGCGTCACTAACACAACTGTAACTTGTAAACTATTGGTCCGAATTTTACGAAATTTTGACACATATTATTCGAACGTTGTTACTATTTAAAAATAATCAATCAGAATTGGTCAATAGTGACGATATCTATAAGTCGTCCTACGAACTTTTTCCTAGCCCCTTAAAAAATTATAAATTTTCAATTGTTAATGCTTTAGACGTCACTTTCTTAGGCTAGAGCCACACTGGGAAAGAATATTGCTTAGAAATAAATCCACTCGCCTATTTGTATCATCAAAGTGGTAATAAAGGACTAAAAAGACATAGTGTGTTAAAGTTACCACAACGTTTTTAATTGTCATTCATAGATATCACTGCCGCCACTTGACGACTATTTCTTATCTAGGTTAATCTTCATTTTTAGCATAAGTAGTTATTGTTCACACTTAATGTAACAGATTGTAACGTAGCATATTATTACAAAATACAAAAACAAAATGTATAATAGAATTACGGATTTATTTCTGCGTTATTCTTTTTTGCAGTGCACCCTTAGCCTAAAGCATTTTTCAACCAATTTTTTATACAGTGTATGCAGCATTATGTTAAACAAGAATTTCACTTTTTCATTAATTTATATAAATGTCCGACTACTAATTTTCGACTATGTATAAATACATTTCATAATACAAAAGCACTAATAAAATAATCACAATATGTTAAATAAGTTTCCACGCATTTCACCACATTAGTAGATGGTGTAATGGTCATCAATATTGGCACCATATTACCATCACGCGCAGTGCATATATGCCGAGTGACGTCAGAATTGTAGTTCCACAAATCATTTATACATGGCAATATTTATGAGTATTCATTTATTAACACAATTCACTACTTGAATTAATGTACCGAATAAATTAGTGCGCCTGAATTATTTCATTTCATTGTGTGGTGCATCGGGGTGTTAGTGTCGGTGTGACGTATTTGTGTTAGTGTTATGTTTATATTATGTATTATGTATATTATGTATTAGTGTTGGTGTTTTGTTCTGCTATGTTATGTTAATGGAATTCATATTTGTTATTAAATAGTTTATCATTAGATAAATAAATGAATGCTTCCTGGTTCGCTTAAGCCCACTACATATTGATTAAATAATTGCTTTGGTATCTCGTTTAATTTGTAGTCAAATATTTGTGCAACGCACTGGAAATATTATTAGGGGTTACGAGGTTCACCTATTAAATAATGGGATTGATGCTGTAAAAGTTTTTATTATAAATTTATTCCTATTTTCTTCTCTATCACTACACAGCTCCATGCGAATTTTCCATTGTTCAAAATAGTACTAGAAGTATTTTTCACTTTTTCCTTCACAGCTTCAATAAAATCGGAAATCTTGTTCCTTTTAATGCAGATTTGTTCTTGGGGAACAGAGAAAAGTCAGATGATGTCAGTTTAGGTGAATAAAGTCGGTTCAAATACTTGCCTCCAACGTGTAAGTTAAATATTGCAAGATTGACATGGCAAGTTTCCTACTACACGGTGGAACGAATGTTTGATCCGAATGATATATTTATTTTATTAATTTGTTGATATTATTGACACTGACACTGTTTAACAAAAACTTTCACGTAAATAAAGAAACTTTCAAGTATTTAACCTTCCAATGTTGGAGGATTCGTGCAGCAGTACATGACATTTGGATCAAGTGTGTGATGGGGATAGAAATATCCCTTTTGACGCGGGTCAAAGGCCCTTCAACAGCCTGAACTTCTTTCAATATGAACGTTGGACACACTTAGTTCCAGCATCGGCCATCGTTTGGCGCCGGCTTAAGGCAGATGGTCTACCACTAGGGTGATATACTCTGCTAGAAACGTGAGAATTTTCGGAATAATTTTTGCACACACATTTTTGCATGTTAAAATGCTTATGTAAAATTTGTCTTACTTACACTTAGCCTTAAAAGAATGGTATAAAAAGGGTATAAGGCAAATTCAAAACGAGGGCTGGATGCAAATAAGTAACAACAAATTGAGATTGATTAACGAAATTACAAAAAAGTGGGAAACTTCTTATCAAAGCAATAGACAATTCGAAAAAGCCATCTTCAGACTAAGAACAAGACATACAAGATTGACGCATCAACATTTAATCAGTAAAACAAGAGCTCCACAGTGCAGTAACTGTCAGACGCAAATAACAGTCCATCATCTACTAGTAACCTGCCCACAATATCAAACTCATCGAACAAAACACATCATCAGTGGTGAACTTATGAACATGCTTTCCGTCAATACAGAAGAAATTAAAAAAGTATAGTATATAAACTTAATAAACCAAATTTAATATAAATAAATTAACTTCAGGTCTATCACTGGACTTGTCTAGAGACATAAGGAAGTGGCAATTGAAATAACTAAAAGCATCTCTACGTGTTAGGCTTAAGAAGACGAGAAAGATCCTTTCTATGTATTAATTTCACACTATCTTAACCATTTCGATAGACCTTACGAGATATTTAATCACCTATCCCAATACGAAAATAATAATTAATCAGGTGGTACCGAATTTTACCGTTTTGTTACAATTAATAACTAATGACGGTATTATCTATAATTATTAGTGTGACTTTAACTGAATTAGTGTTGCCATACGGTATTCTCGTACGTAAATGTAGCGCAGTAGTTGGAACAAACGAATTCACCTCTAGGCGGTATTCACCATGCATAGTATCACTCAGGGGGGATGAGATGGGGATGGCGAACAGTGGTGGTTGTTTTACCCCAACATCGCTTACTAATATATGTTAATATGGTTTTATCGGAGTGCACCAGTAGTCCTCGACTACTCGATGCACCACAGGGAGTAATTACCCCCCTTTGTTCCCCTAATCCCCTTCTCACTCTATCGATTCTACTATCCTTTAATTTGGTTTCATATTGAAAGCTTTAATGCTATAGAAATTGTGTAAAAATCTGTTGAACTATGAAATAGATATTATGAGTAACTGGTGTAAAATTGGTTGTACAAATGTAGATGGTACAGTGTTGGTAGTACTGGTGGTGGTGGAGGTGCAGTTAGTTATCTTTGTGTTGTTGAAATTGTGATTTGAATCGGAAATATGAATTTGAATTATGAAATTTGTTATATTCCGTTATGTTCGATATACCTTTGTTATAATACTCGCTACAATAAAAAACGTTTACTATTTTCGAAAAATTTGGATTACATTTTTATTTGGTTATTATTCCTCTTTGTGTTTTGAAAATTGGTGCAGAAAAATGTTATACGTATCTATAATATAAGAAACTACTCAATTAAAAAAGAAGAAAATCATATTGTATAAAAATAGTGAATGCAATATATTTTTTAATTTTTTTTTATTATGATTTTTCGGGCTTCCTACCCAGTAAACATTTTGGAGTAACTTTGCCATAATTTTGAAGATGCGTATGCTTTTTTTGTCATTAAAGAGTTCAATTACACAGTCGTTCATACGAAATGTCTATTTTTCTGGCTAAAAAAGGTTAATCTACTCCACCTGTCGATATACAAATGTAATTAAAATGTAGTAGTAAAAAAGCTATTATCCTTACATTTATAATATTATTTTGTATACATGTGACGTAACAAAAAATGTAAACCATAATTATTCCATTCAAAAGTTAATTAAAAATTCAACTGCCTATTTTAATTACATCCGAATAATCAAACAAATTTAATAAATGACTGTTAAACAAATTTAACTCTAATTTAAAAATGTTCATTAAATTTTTGAACCAGTTTGTAACAATTAAATATTTATTTCATTTCTGACGTATACAATTGACTTTATATTCTATATAACAATGAAATTTTTTTTAAAAGCACAATTACATTCACTGTATGTAACTGCTACAGGCGGCGTCCCCTAGTAAATACCCCCCTGCCCTTACCCTATTCAGTTTTTCGCTACAAGCGAGTTGCGTTCCCCGTTCGATGGAGTACGCCATTCCACCTCCTAAACCACCCGCAACCATTGCAACACGGACTCCATAGCGAGTGTCATCAAATATACGGAGGGATAAGGTGATTTATTTTTAATTTAGTTTTCAACGATTGTGACACTGGACCACCATATTGGATTTATTATATGTTACAGTCGGTTAAATAATTATGGATAATTGTCATATAGACATTTTATTTAACAATTTTGTTAATTAGTAAACATTAGTGGACGTTAATTAATAAAAGTTAGTGGGGCTTTAGATAAAATCTGTAAGGTAACAGTAAACTCCTATATTATAATGTTCCAAGTATATGTTTATATGTTTACGCGATTCGTATGGTAGCTCGAAAACGGCTCGATGCATCTTTTTGAAAATTTCCTATTTCGTAGAGAGAAAAATTTTAAGAGTTTTGCCGTCCTAAGATTTTTCACGGGAAACACGTAATTTTAAAAAAACTACGAAAAAAATGCTGTATAACTGTTAATCCGTAAAAAGTAGAAAGTTGGAATTTTGCATGTGTATTACGCTATTAAATGCGAACATATCTCAGAATTTAAAAACCAAAATTTAATAAAAGAGGCGTCAAGAAAATTAGGGAGTAGGGAACTTTGAAGCAAATTCATATTTTGGATTGTATAATAATTAAGTATATACTATATATAGAAGGCAGTACATGCCTTCACCCTCAGGTTGGATTTAGTAGACTGAGTGCTGCTAACTAATGATGCAGAATTTTTTTTTTTGCGCCGCCGCGGGCAGCATATCTTTGCGAGGCCCCGGGGTGGCAGATCTTTGTGAAGTTTTATAAAAGTTAACAAGCACAAAGCTAACTAATAAATAAATATATATATATATAATATGTATATATATATATATATATATATATATATATATATATATATACATATATATATATATATATATATATATATATATATATATATATATATATATATATATGTATATATATATATAATAATTAATTCAGTAAATGTGATTGCGAATTCTTTTATTTACTTACTTCGAATCCAGTCAATTTAACAAGCTATATGAAAAAAGCTCGTTTATTGAAATAAAGCTTTATCAGTGTTTCTCTTCCCAAAGCTTTAATCCTCTACTTCCACTTCCTCTTTCCTATCGACTCGTGTAAACATACTAAATGAAATCACGTGTTACAATATGATGCAACCAGCTATCGTGCATGGTCCTTCGTCCTTTCGTCCTTCAACATTCGTTGTCATCGTTCTGCTTGTTTATTTTCATTCGTTTATACGGTTTAGGCTGGTATGGTTACAACTGTAGTACGTTTGTCCTTCTGGCGGTTATATTTCTGTAAATATTCCGCGGATTTTAAAAAGAGTTGAAAAGCTAGTTGATTAAATATACGGATACATATATGAGTATACTTTCACTCATGAAAGTTGACTGTATAACGAAACATTTATTTTTATGCAAACCCATAGTAATTTCATGTGATTCCATTTTCACGCTGTAATTTGGGAAATTGGTAAATCTTTAGTTAAAAAAGAATTTAATCATTAAAGGCGTCCCAGGAAAATCACATTTCTAACAAACATCTTGAAATTTTGAAAAACATCTTGAAAAAAATTTAGTACTCGTTACTGTACTACATTTTTATATTTCACCAGTCTGTTCAATGTGAACGGTCTGTTTTATATTAAAAGAAAACATATTTCTGTTTTGTTTTTTGAAAACAAAAACTGTCTCTTTGATGCTAAATCGGCATAAATGCTCACTATCCATTAGTGATCATTTTCCTTTTTGTATAAAAATAAATATAAAATTTTCTGTTACTTAAAACATAATTATAGACCAAAAATTGCCTGAAGAATCAAACGGCCTTTGGCAACGAGACTATAAATGCAAAAATACAATTTAAATTCAGTACTCCTGTATCATTTTGAAAATGTCAGCTACGACAATTTACCTCTCAGGTGCAGATATATACGACTACATATAATTTATTGAAATGAGTTTAATTAAAATTTATTAACGCTAATGAATTGCCCTCTCTATCACCGCAACATGGTGGGGGCAGTATTGTTGTCGAATGTCACGTGATATATTGATGATTGGGTGGGGAGAAAGAGACGAGGTGGTGGGTCAGTTGTGTTCACCAGGTCACTAGGTGGAGAGAAACTTAACAATACCGTTATTAAATTTTAATAATACTTCTGTAAATTCAGGGGTTAATAATGTTTATTTGACGTGTATAATTAATTAAACATTAAATAAGTATTACGTCAAACGTGAAATTATTTTAATATATGCTTTGTATTGTTTTCGAAACAAACACGAAGTATGTATAGTTCAAATTACGAGAGTTCGCCGGTGACTCATGGGTAATACATGTTGTGCCGTATAAATCTACGGTACAATAAAAAAGCACTCTCTCACTAATATATTTTTTCTTTTTTTTAATATTTATTTGAGTGCATCATCTTTCAAAAGTTATTAGCACTTAAAAGGATATATACATTAATAAACATTTAAAAAACTTAATTTACAACTTATAAATACGAGTATGGGTACTCAAAATATAGAGATTAAATTAGTTTTATTGATAAAGTCAATAAGGCTTTACAGACTTTCTTAGCTTTCAAATATCTGCCTGTATTCCTCAGGCATATTAAAGTCTTTGTCTGTGCGACGAGTACGTTGAGCATCGAAGAATAATATAATACTAAATAACTTTAACCAAATATAAATTGAATAAAAATAAATTTATGAAAAATAAAAATACGTTGACCTTTTCAACTTTTAATAAATTTTTCCACAATTCAACTAAACATAAACAACTGAATCAATTTTTCGTCATTCTTAGCTTGATTCACAATTTGACAATCAGCTGTCCAGCAAAGCAATATTGGCAAAAATCATATAGAATAAAGTATACCCCCTCGCTCCCCCCCCCTTTCCGAGAGAAGGCCGAAGCGTTAAAAATTTATAGTTTTACTTTCAGTTGCAATTATCGTTATTAAAGTGATATTATAGAGTCTTTAAATATGAATGTCCTCTTTCCATTGAGTTCTTGCGTTTTTAAGCTCTTTTGCAATACGCCTATTTGTTTTATTACTAACAGAGCTTAACCCTCGATCTTCAAAAGTCAAATATTTATTTATCCAAATATTACTTTTACTCATTCTTAATGATATTTTTTTTATTACAACCTAATTTGTTTAACTATAATCTTCTGGCTTTATCTTTAGTCCACTCATCATTGAACTCAATGACTTAAGATGGTTACAATTTAATGTACAATGTCGCTGATAGGCCCGCAAAAGCACTTGCAGTTTTCTCAGAATTTTCCGAGCAAATTTTCTAATTTTTCTTTTCTTACTCAGACTATAACAAATATTTAAAAAAAATTAGTCAAATCGATCCAGCCGTTTTCAAGTGATGCGCTTAGCAAGTACAACATTTAATTTTTATTTATACTCGTATATGTAGATATCTTCCATTCCTCAAATAAGATTAACAAAATACTTCCATGCTCATTTTTCACGCCTACTAAGTATTAAGCATGCTCAAATAAAAATGTGTGTAACGATTCCATTAACTGTCGATATTTCAATCAGCTATAAAACGATGATTGAAATGTTATAAAAATATTCAGTTATATATTAAAAATAAATAAGATTCCCTCTAATAATTGGATTTCTTCGTTTCGCGCAGCCGTTTTATTCGTGGTGGTAAGACGTTAGCAATCATTCTCAGACGACGCTGAAAAAGACACGGGACACGAAGGGCTTCTATAAATTTATATTTAATAAAATATTGTAAATTGTAGATGGTTCCATGGAAAATTGTTGTCTGTTAAAAATTGCGTATAGGTACTACTGTCGTTTATTTGGGATATACTACTTAGGTAGAGTATTTCATAGTTGATAGCTTGTTATAAGCTAAATCCAAGGCCTGTTTTTATTTCTTATATAGAAGACGAGATATATTTCGGTTTAAACACGGTCGAAATCACGTATTTTATTAGTGGAGGGGATACATTTACCGTGTAAAGATTTCGAAGTGAGTGAAAACTAACTGACTCTCATGTTAGTTATATATTTACATTTGGTAATTTTATTTACTTATTTATATAATATACTATATGAGAACATAACGAAGGTTGGGCATTCTATGTGCGAACCCGATAATCGTTTCAAAATGTCAGGTCTTACATAGAAATAGTGGTAAAATATTAAAATGTTAATGGTGTAGCAATATTTGGAGTATTGTATAAATTACGTCACCCAAAGTGCATGTTTTTTAACCCCCCGTCACTATTATCACGTTTTTTCACACATTGTGAATCTCCAGTTTTAGACATTCTTATATTCGATCTTATTTATAAACTGAATTTTCCTTTTTAATGTTTTACTTGCAGCTCTCAAAGTATAATTTAGCATTGACCACATTCCTTAATTTCTCTTTGTTCCAGGCGGGAAGTCTCTATCCCCCACGACGGCTCCCAAGTTCATCACCAGGGGGCATTCCTATCGAGCCATTATCGGCTCTACCCTGGTACTACCCTGTGAAGTTCAAGACTTAGGTGAGTCCATAATTTTTTTTTTTAAAAGTAATAAGATTATATTTTTTTGATACAACTTTTAGGTATATACGAGTATGTGTGTATTATATCATTAAATATTATACATTTGTGAATGTATTCACATAAAAAATTATTAAAACATATTACAAATGGCGGGGAAATAAACTGTTCCACGAAACACGTATGCCGGGACGCTTGCCGTCGTAGTATCTTTAGAAATTAGTCGAAAATAAACGAAATTAAGATTTTCTGCTCGAAAAAATGGTCGAGATGAATGAAAACGCAAATTGTTACTATACATATACGAATATTTTCAATACGATCGTGCGATACTTTTTACAATTACGTAATCTATGTTTAGAATGTACTCGTATGCTTAAAACCTATCACCAACAGACGTAAAATCACAATCTATAAATACCATGCTAATAGAAAATTGTTTCTATATTTAGAAATACAAATATTTCAAAAAGGGAAATGGCTCAGTGCGTTAAATATGTGTGTGGCGAGGCAACTGAATGTGACGTATCTTGAAATTAGGTCAGGACTATTTAAAAAAAGATAAACTCAAAAATAGATAATAGCTCAGGTTTTACATTACAGGTTTAGCTTAATGCAAAATTTCCAAAGCTAATATTCGGACGCTTTTATCTGTTTTATTTTACTGACACAAAACTGATAATCGTTGTCTTCCAGTACAGATGGACATCACATTAGTAAAGAAGGAATTCCTGTAATGTCAGGAATGTTGCTCATCCTTCCTTCGCACTAACTTTCTAAGTCTAATGAGAATACCTTGTTAAAAAAAGGGCAACATTTAAAAACATAATAAAAAAGTCCGTTATGCATTTATTTATATGTATATTGTTCAGCTGCTCATATACTTATAAACTGGCGTCAGTAATATTACTTATGCTGTGTATTAAACAAAAGTTAGCGAAGGCTATCAGTTCATTTACTTCTTTGTTAATTTAAAAATATTAAAATTAAAAAAAAAAAAAAAATACGTTCAAAACTGTTAAGTAATTCTTCGCATAAGAAAACGATTCTTACACTATATTATAGTACACTAGAAAAAATAAAATAATTAAGAAAAAGAACGAGAAAAACTCAGCACATAAAAAGTTGAAAGTCTTCGTAGCGAAATACGAGATTAAAAACTGTAGAAAAAGTTTTAAAATAAGCGCTGTGTGTTTAATGTAATTAGCTTCGAATAATTAATAAATTAGCCGGCGTTCATTAAGATTATATGTGCAATTCTCCTTGTTCAAAATCACTTAACCTTAAACGTAAGGGTTGTAAAGGTAGTGGATGTTTTAAATGAAGATATAACTGTGTTATTCGACCCACTCTTATTTTAAAGATGTGTACTGCAGATCTTAACAATCTATTAATTTCTTTTGGATTGTCTTAAAGCATATCCTTTAGTTCGCGTTTGATATTGTGGGCAGGTTACTAGTAGATGATGGACTGTTATTTGCGTCTGATAGTTACTGCACTGCGGAGCTGTTGTTTTACTGATTAAATGTTGATGCGTCAACCTAGTATGTCCTGTTCGTAGTCTGAAGATGGCTTTTTCGAATTGTCTATTGCTTTGATAAAAAGTTTCCCACTTTTTTGTATTTTTCTTAATCAATCTCAATTTGTTGCTACTTATTTGCTTCTCTCTAAATTCTAAACTTTAAATTCAACATTGTATTTTTGTTACTGCATGTTTCAAACACAAGAATAAGAATATACCAAAACTATATTTCTTAGTTTAATCTAAGAAGAAAATAAAGCTACTCAATTTACCTTTGATATAATAAGATCCATAATATTACCATAAAACTGAACCGGATCGATGCTCTTCCTTTCCCAATTCTGTTTTCCCCACTTCTTTTCTTTATCCATCAGATTTTTCTGTCCTCTTTCCTTCTGTCTGTACTGTTCCTCTGCAACAATCTGTTTAGCTTGGTCAAAATTGGCATGATCTACAAACGATTTTATATATTGCAGATAAAATTACCTGCAACGTCCTTCTAAATTAAGCTAAAAGTGACAAAAATACTTCAAAGCAAACCTAACACTATCTATTTACAATAACCGAAATTTCTTTCTTGCCAACCTTACACTAATAGAAAATACATACCCCTATAATAATTTCTAAAGTCAACAACTTCCCCAATAGACTAAAGTCCCCATCCAAGTTAGAAAGTTTATACTTACAAACTTTTTTTTTGTATAAAATACATAAAAATAATATGAATCTCATATTTAAATTCCTAATATAGCAGTTTTTAAGTGCACTTATCATCAATGGTTTCATAAATTCAAACTTTAACGACTTTATTTTTCAAGATATAATTTTTACTAGTTTTCACTATAAAAAAGCACTTAAATTACATGCTTTTATATTCATTTTATTATATAATTTACTTAATTAGAATGTGTTTTATATATGTGAGCATATATTCATGTATTCTGTGATACAACATGTTCATAAAGTTTTTGGTTTTATTTTACTAGTAATCAAGGAGTATTGAGTTCAAATGAACGAGTTGATAATTATGCAAAATAAGTAATTCATTCAGGGCGTATTTCCGAAGAAGTAACTATAACATGCTAAGGCTTAAAGAACAAAATTAAAGTTGTAATAAATTGTGGAATGGAACGAAGTAGCTGATAACAAATTAAGGAAGTGAAGCTATTAATTTGTCAGCTATTATTAAGCTGAAAGTAAAAATATGTAGACTCATGATTGGTCATACAAATCTTACACATACCTACACTCTTAAAAGAAACTTTATACATTTTAGAACCATTTCAAAGCACATTTCACATAATATGTTAGGTTGACGCAATACTTAATGAGTAAAACAGCAGGTCCGCAGTGCAGCAACTATCAGACGCAAATAACAGTACATAATCTATTAGTAACCTGCCCACAATATCAAACTCAACGGACAAAACACAGCATCAGTGGTTAACTAAAGGACATGTTTTCAGACAATCCAGAAGAAATTGAAGAAGCTCGATTTCCGAACTGATATAAACTTAATAAATCAAATTTAACTAAAATAAAATAACTTCAGGTGAACATGACCTTGTCGTTGAAATCGCCTCTTCTTGTCGAAATTCTTATAATTCATTATGAATTATTTAGTGAGAAATATCACTGATTTCTTATAAGTTATTTTCGTTCACCCTGTTCTTAGAGGTACAGTACCTTCAAACACACATGCAGTTACTCGTTGCCTGATGTAAATCAACAGCAGTAACAGTAATGCTCATGTTTTACTCATGATCATAAAACTAGTTAAGCAAACACTTAAGTCTGCTTAATACTACTAATAAATTTAGTTAACTACGATCGTTATTTTGCATGACAATAAGACCGCACTAATTGTTAAACAAAGCAATTCCTACTAGTACTAGTAGAAACAATGACGTCATCAGTTCAATCTCTTGGAACTGTAGTTAGACCAGTGACTGCTGTAAACTAGAAGGTTATAAAATGATATTTCTACAAGAACGAGGCGGCATGAACAATTTTATCGAATTTACAACGTTTTTGTGACCTTTTTTTCTGCTTTTTGAAACACTTTGGGCGCTTTGTGATACTCACGAAACTTCGAAGGATTATAAAATCTAAAAAAAATCGTTTTATGCATGCAAAAGGTTTCATAGAATCTATTTAAATATGTTGCTTTTTGGTAAGCGCATCACTTGAGAACAGCTGTTCCGATTTGGCTAATTTTTTTCTTCGAAATTTTCGCAATTGTATAAAATTTTTAGAAAAACAAAAATTGGAAAGTTTGCTCTAATTAGTGTAGTATATTAAGAAAAACTATAAACTAGAATACTGCAAGAAGTGTAAAACGAATAAATAGGCCTGTAGAAGTGACTAACATGTGCTGCATATGCATTTTTAATTTAAAATGTAATAAAGTATTAAAGTGTAAGATTAAATCTATAGGTCTATAAATTTGAGGTTCAATATTTGAATCTTAAAAGCACGATAAAACATCCCAAATATTGGAAAAATTCGTACATTTTTAGGAATTAATTTAAACTGGCTGCATCCTCTTTTTCCAATCTTTGACCAATACGTTGCATATAATCTATATAAATATGTTGTTTATAGTGGAAAGCGCATCACTTGAGATCGGCTGGACCGATTTGGTTTTAGTAAAGATTTTTAGGAAAACAAAAATTGGAAAGTTTGCATAGAAAATTAGATAATTCTTGAAAAACTACAAGTGCTTCTTTCTATGTGATTTTTGTTACTATGTGAGTAAATGCTGATTGTCGTCATGAATTGTGAAACAATGTATCGAAATTTGGACCCGGTACTTATTCAATTAATATATCATATGTAACAAACGTGTTTCAAGCTGATAGCCACAAATGCAAAATGTATTTGTCTTAAACTTTAAAAAAGTGTCAACATATTTATAATTTACATGTACAACAATTTCTCAATTTTCTTCTTCTTCTACAGTTACAACTAATATACATCCATTTACGTTAATTACCATCTCATGAGTTTCAACCCTTAGGAGTAGTTTATTATGCAAGCAACCCCTATTATCATCCACCATGCTGCTATAAGAAGAACACAACTGCACTTACTTGCTCCCCGAGGTGTTCTTTTCCAATCTGTGGTTTATTCACCATGGGGTATAAACCATCAGCTTAATAACTACCCATTATATAACGCACACCTCCCCCTCTCCACTACACCCCGTGTACCCCTTGCACCTAGATAGTCTTTGTTTCCTGAAAAAGGAGTAGTAATAAAATGAAAGTGCTAAGAAATGTCAGTGATTCGTTGTACGTTGTTCGTTGTTCGTAGTTTGTTAACACGGGCTTATAAAAAATAAAGAATGTAATAAATTGTATTAGTGGCCGGCCACAAACTTATTAATGAAGTAATTACTGACGTTATAAAAATAGTCTTTTCATTGCTTCGTGGCTTAATTTTTTATTAAGTACTATAACAAGTAGGAAAATTTGATGTATGATTATTATATGGTTATTTTATTACCATGCGAATTAGTGTTACCTTATTAACATGATAGCGCGGTTAATGTAAATATTTACAAGTAATAAAATATAATAAATATAAACTACTAGCTGTCCCGGCCACGCGTTGCTGTGGCTAACGTTTTTGTCATATTACATTACATAGCGCCATCTATTGAATATTTACTCAATCTAGTCAACAGAATATTTACTCAATCTAGTCAACAGATGTCGCCATCTTTTAAAATCGTTTGGAGCTCACAGATAATTAATAGACAAATAATTTGCAATAAGATAATATTGCAATCATAAATTGAGATGTAAGCTATCCTATCTTTCCAGTTGGATCAAATTGCACACGGTGTACAAATTTGATTAAAATCGGTTAAGTAGTTTAGGAGTCCATCGCGGACGAACAACGTGACACGTAATTTATATATATTTAGATAAGATGAACGCCGATGCACATTGATTTGATATTGACAATTCTCCAATACTCGATCACGCGAGCTCTAAACAAATAATATTACCAAAGAAATCTAGATACAAAACACAAAACGTATTACAGAACAATTATTAAATATTAGAACAAAGATATTAGAACTTCGAATAATTAATAAATTAGCCGGCGTTCATTAAGACTGTATGTGCAATTATCATTGTTCAAAATCATTTAACCTTAAACGTAAGGGTTGTAAAGGTAGTGGATGTTTTTAATGAAGATATAAATGTGTTATTCGACCCACTCTTATTTTAAAGATGTGTACAGATCTTAACAATCTATTAATAATCTTCTGAATTGTCTTAAAGCATATCCTTTAGTTCGCGTTTGATATTGTGGGCAGGTTACTAGTAGATGATAGACTGTTATTTGCGTCTGACAGTTGTTACACTGCAGAGCTGTTGTTTTACTGATTAAATGTTGATGCGTCAACCTAGTATGTCCTGTTCTTAGTCTGACAATTATTGAATATTAGCAATATTATTTAAATGCGAAGGGGCTGCTGTGATCACAAAATCGGTTCTATTCCTGCTATACCGATTTCGTGCTGAACAGCCATCGTTAGGTAGTCCTTGAGTCCTCTCGGGTGGTCCTTGGACTCGTAAAGATGCATAATAATAGACTATATTACAGTAACAGCATACCTTTTTATGTGTGTCTCTCAAAAATCTCTATTTCTTTTTATGTGTAATTGCCATATCCTAAAATAGCCCGCAAATCTAAATCCAACGTGATTGACATTTCCCAAGTGAAACTGTATTTGATCATGTCTAACTCAAAAGAAGTAACTTTGCATTTCCACCCCCTGAATCACACCACCACCATCTTTAACCCCACCCCATTCCACCCTAGATAAGCCAACTTCCGTCTTATACGTTTTAAACTTCCGTTTCCCTCGCAGGATGTGTTCCTTCGCATTGTTTTACGACTATGTCCTAATATTTTTACGACTCATAATTTTTTTTAACAACATAAAAAACCAGATTAAATTAACTATAATAAAACACAGTTATGTTTTTATTGCGTTTTTTTTTGTGTTTTTTTTTTACCAATTGTGGTTTTTTATAATAAAAAATATAGTTTTTTGAAATCACCCAATTAATTCGACGTTCCATTAATCTTCATAAATGACGACAGTATATGTTTGTAAAATATGTAATAACCGTTAAATTGCTTCAACTGGATTACTTTTTAATATCTGATGGTAGAGCTTTGTTAAATTATTGCTCTGAACCAGGGCCGCTCCGAACAAAAGTGTAAAATTAAATTGCGGGGCCTTTCATACAACAAAATAACAATTTATTAAATTTTGGTGTTTATTAGATTGGACAAATTAATATAATATGAAATGTATAATAAATTCATAAATAATGAAAAACGCGGAAAAAACGGAATATTATTAAAAAGTTAATAACTTTAGAATTAACAAATATTAAGAAAAACGGTTGTAGACTTTTTTATCTTAGACTATAAGCTTTCGAAAGAATGTAGTGTCTTTGGCGTGGGATCCAAAAAGTTGAATTATTTGTGCACCTGAAATTGGGGAATATTTTACGGATGCAGGCATGTCATAATAAATGGAACGGTGATTTTTCGGCACAAAATAAGTTTTTATTGATGAAAATACAAAAGTTAGTTAATTATAATAAGTTTCAAAAAGAGAATTTACGGTGCGCCACCGTTGAATTGTCATCCATCTTCAAAAACTTATTGTAGTAAAAAGATGAAGTAATAAAAAAAATCTGTATATATATAATCTAAGAAATAATATATTAAATTACATAAAACATTTATTTTAACCATGAAAAAACTGTAAAACAACGAGAAAAGCAAAAAAAAGTGCATTTACTAAGGCAGAGGCAAGTTTAATTGGTTCGCCAGTAAACTGCCAGATCCGGACGCTGCTGGAACCTTAATTCCTAGATTTAGAACCTTAGACTACCTAGATTTTTTAGGAGGCATAGGTGAAGCGCGCTTTGTACTCATGAGAGAGAAATAGGAGTTTTAAATTTCAACTGTTCCTTAAAAGACCCAGTGTACATACGCAGGGTTAATTATTGAAAATGCATAACAGATTTAATATATCAGAAAGCGTTTTGTATTTATCATGTAGCGTACGAATAATAAAAGGGTGTGTTTTTGATGAGTACATTGCATTATCCCTATGTTCCACACCATAAAATATATATGAATTTACGTTTTGTGTCTAGCACAATTGATAGTATATATATATGTGTGTATTACAAATATATTGTTGTTTACAACAATCTGTGATTGCTGAAGTGGAAAACAACGTTACACTTCAAACGATTCTGCGGAGTTAAGATGAATGCGCGCAGTAAGATGAATCTTACCAGTAGATGATTTAATTAATTACTACAATGGCAGCCTTGGCAACCGTAATTATTGTAAAACCAAGTGTGATATCTATGTGTGTATGTATCTATGGGTGAGATCGGGATGGGGGGATATCAACATTGTAGATTGTTATATGAAAAGATATTAATGAATAACTCATACATGAGAGTCACGTATTCAATACGAAAACTCTATATAAATATAAGTCACTTATGTCATCTTAATTCTACGTAAAACATAACAACAAAGTTTACTAAGTCACATCTACGAGTTCACTAGTAGTGCTGTGACATGTTGTATTTAAGACAGACGTCGCATCGTCTCTGAGCGTCTCAAGGCGTCGTGCAACGTCGTATGGCAACGGTGAATAACTCAGAACCCATAAACAGAGGTTGTTAACTCATCTCTAGTAAATAGAATTGTATTACACCCGTTAAAAACAGTTACATGTATTTAAGGTTCATCTAACATAACAAAGACGACACAGTGGGCGAGAGCATTGATGCTTGACGCCGACTGCTGTGTCTTCGGGTTCGATCCCCGGACCAGATATATATTTTCTGGGTTTGGTTATTATGAACTTATATTGATTATGGTCATACATAATCGTACACTTATTAGGCAGTGGTGTAGCCCACATATATGAGGCCACGACACCATAAATACTGCCAACATTGAAGGAGGTCGTCGGTGATAGGACTCAGCATCGGAAATAGGCCGACGTTAAATAAATTAAATAAAATAACATAACAAAATATATCTGCCTCGTAAACGTTTTGTGATCTGCTTCATAACATAATCAGAAAATTTCTTAAATAGACCTTTTTAAGGATTGAGGAATTTTAAGAACACCGCTTTACAAATAAACCTGTTATAAAATTTATACCAGGTATATAGCCCGTCCGGACAGGCTTATTATCAGTTATTATCAGTATTTATGCACATCTCTGCTCATGATGTTCACCATCAAAAGCATGCAACGTAATTGCCCTGCGACCTAGAAACACTGTCGCTCAAAACCAATTTCAAATCATTTTTTTTCATTCTAGTTTGTGCGTTCTGTCACTCACAACACCTGCGCTCTCTCATTAACAACACAATTGCATTCTCATAAGGTTCGGACAGATTCAGGGCTCGCGTTTGCAATCAGTCGACCCATATGCGGACGGCTTTACTGTTATTTCCTTTTAACTCACCATGGTAATAAACTATAATGTTAACTACGAATGCAGCAACCAGACCATATAATGGTACCCATCAGCTATCTTTCCCATTCACCGAATACATATTTCAACTCGACTACATTCGCCAATGTTCGGTTTACATCGGATCTTGTTTTCAAGGTACATAATATATTACCGAAATGCAGCGAACACGTATATGAGTGATCTTTGATGATTAAAATTTAGCATGGACTGAAACGCAGTACAAATCGTTTATACTAACCTAAGCATAATAAAGGATAATTTTTTCCTTTATTTAACATTTTCATATACTACAAGCATACACAGAAGTTCTATAAAGTTAGCTTCGAAAATAGCCGTCAGTTTTTCACCCCTGTGTATACCATACCACCTTCTTTCTCTTCCACAGCAAACCATCAACGATAACTTCTTAATTGTTTGGCTGACATGACAAACATAATATCATGAATCCCTATAAGAGAGAACTGTACCTTTCATTCAAAATAAACTAGTTTATACAAAAACATTTGCTAAACATCAAAAAGTTACATTGATAAATATCTATAGTGACGTATGATTTCTGTTTATTTTGCTGTTTTTTATCGAATGTTTAGTATGTTCAAATAAACAGAGGAGAAAATATCTTTAAATGTTGAGCAACAAAAAAATGTATCTTAACAGCCACAGTAGGTTGCTTCCAATGTTGTAAAACAAGGTATCTAGATACGTTTTCATATATAGTAAAATTATCTACCTTGTCTAGATGCGTTATAACAATAGTTCCTTTAAAAATAGGAGATTTTCAAACAGATAAACTTCCACTTGGAACATTATAATATAAGACTAGAGTTTACCCGCGTTATTTGACCAACTTTTTTTTTTCAAAATTTGGGATTTTTTTTTTCGATTCGTAAATAAGTTACCAAGGTTAGCCTATATACAAAATTTCAACTTTCTAGCACAATTTTTACTCTCGGCAAATACTGCCCCCCGTGCCACAAATAAAATTTTGAAATTTTGAATTCTTTTTTATTAATAATATACTTAGTTATTCTAGAATCCAGAATATGAAGTTTCTTCAAAGTTCCCTGCCGGGCCCCCGAATTTCTTCGACTTTTTCAATTTTTGAATTTCTAATTTTTGAGAAATGTCAGCATTAAATACCTTAATACACATGCAAAATTTCAACTTTCTATCTTTTACGAATTACGAAAAAAGTTTTTCTTCACTTTTTTTCCAGTTTTTCCAAAATTACGGGTTTCCAGGAAATTCAGGGAAAAATCCGGGGACGCCGATAGGGAAAGTCTTAGATTTTTTTTCTCTACGAAATAGGCAATTTTCAAAAACGTTGAGCCGTTTTCACGCTGCCATACAAAATTCACTACTAAACATATAAGAATAATAAGATCAGAAATATACACCTGGGACATTATAATATAAGATGATAAACAAATATTTTCAATGTCGTATGCTTCTAATATTTTGACAGTTTTACTTTTACATTATTCTCGTTTCAAGTTCAAACAAGTTTTGTCAGTTTATCTGGTTTCATAGTCGAAGTCCAACAAAGTTCTTCCCGCGTTGATTACTCAGTTCATTTTTGTTTTCATAACTTGTTAGAAAACATGATATCCCATTAAATACAAATACATAGACCCTGTCATCGAGATAGACATAGATATATACCAGTACAGTAATAACCAGATTATTAATAGGGTGTTCTATCATACGCAAATTTTCTAAATACATGAAAATGTAAATCGTGGATCCATTGACACGACTTAAAAGCTTATAAGAGCGGTATATATAGATTATAGAAAAATAAATGAGTCAGTGCTTTTTAGTTATATCGGCAGTTTATACCCCACAACTTGTTTTAAGTATGAGTAGCCGCCGAACTCTCGTAATTTGAACAATATATATATTTATTAATAACTTGTTTTCTATTGATAACTGTATTAATAATTCCTCACAATATTACGCCTCAAATATCTGATACCCGAGTTGTGACGTAACACTTGCTCTACAACGATTTCAATTCAATCACTTTAATTACAAACCATATAACTCACATTACAATATGGCAACACCTTTATTATCTGGTAATACTATTTCTTAATTTATTTAAAGTATCATAAATTTGATAACTTGAAGTTTTCAGTACACACACACACATACATATGAAAGTCGAATATTTAATGACAAGATACTTTGGAACATGAAAGCATTTTAAAGGTCTTAGTACAGATAATTTAGAATGAATATGCGAAATTCCATGTTAATGGAAGTTGTTTCCCTCATTCATGTATTCCGTGTATAATTTTCTTGTAGTGTGCGGTACACCTCTACTTTTCGGTTAACGGGAACGAATACACGAAACAAACAACCGCAGATTTCCAACGTAAAACTAGTTTCCCTTGTACGCTGCAAGGGATGTTTCACGCTCTACTATTCACCCTGTTCATTAGTTTCTAGATATTCTTTGTATATTACTTTTAATCCTCTTAATTTACTATTAAATTCTTTACAAGAACTACCCCCTCTTACCTTAGGCGTATTAAACTACCCTTTCAAACACAACATATAATGTACATTAATCTAATGGAAATGGATTATTTTATGATCGTGTCATTAAAACATTGGCAAATAACTTTAATATCAGTTTCATTCATTTGATGCTTTATTCTCCTTCCATCCCTTCTCGCACCCAACTAAGTGCTCCATTTACGAGGTAACTAGCCGTTTTAGTTTATTTTTTTTCATATTTTTCTCTTTGTGGTAGTTTTAAACAGGGTCTGCGCTAGGGGTTGGGCGCAGTATTTTCGTAAATAGAAAATTATCACTCCGAATATAGTTTTAATTTACGGAGAAAAAGTGGTGCTATTTTTATTTTAATCTAAAGTACAAACTCTGAGGTTAAGCCGGTATCAAGATTAACATGGAAAGTTTCCTGCTACACGGTGGAACGAATGTTTGATCCGAATGATTTATTTATTTTATTAATTTGTTGATATTATTGGCACTGACACTGTTTAACAAAAACTTTCAAGTAAATAAAGACACTTTCAAGTATAAAACCTTCCTTTCTTGGACGATTCGTGCAGCAATGCGTGACATGTGGATCAAGTGTGTGGTGGGGGTAGAAAAATCGCTTTTGACGCAGGTCAAAATACCGACAAGAATGACACATTGGTATACTTAGTTCCAGTATCGGCCAAGCGTCCAAAGTTGGAAGGTGTTCGTAGCATACTTTGGCACCGGCATTAGTAAAGAAACACAACATTTGCCAAATGTCAACACAATGATTGATGTGTGTTACCAATTCGAAAAGGGTGCGAAATTTAAAATGACCGCTCTTGTTGAAAGATTATATTTATTATTCCGAGGTATTTATCTCATATAGGCGTCTAGATGCAAAGGGATGTAAGTGACAAAAGTAAAATTCTTCAAAAAACGAGTGTAAAGTTAAAATCGTATAGTCGTTTTCTTTTTGGTTTTAGAATTCACGCTATATAGTAAAATCTGTCCAAGTTTTCGCTTATATCTCTGTGCCACTAGATAGTTTAGTACAAAGTGCGTAAAACAAATTTTGAAAATTTGTCACTTACATCCCTTTTCTTCTAGAGGCATCATATCAGCAACGGCTCTGCTTTCTAAAGTGAAAAGTAAAAACTCAGACACTGGAAATAATATACTAGTAGTTTCACCTCGTCTCTGGTCGGTCGGTTGGCGTTTCGTTGTCTCTGCCACCAGGCATCATATAACATTTCGTATCTTGGAGGTACACAGATAAAGTTTACCGTCTCTTTACACGTTTACGACGAAGTCAGCGATGTCCCGTAACTCTTGGTGATGTTCTAGTTTTCCCCCCCTTCTCCCTAATCCCTTTTTTCCACTCCTCACGTCTTACAACTCTTACTTCTTTAGTTGTAAGTCAGTTTGAATACTTTTGTTACATTCATTCTCTCTTGAGGTGAGGTGGTGGATTTTGTTTATATCTTTCATAGATAAGTATAAGGATAACGTATGAAATTTTGCATTATAAAACTGTCAGAGAGACTTATCTTGAGACGCTGCTTAACTGGTATCAAGTTTATATGCTTTTTAATAGGAATTGTTCTTTAACAATGAAGAAATTACGGTATTAAATTTAAAACTGCATTGTTATGTGAGTTAAAAAGTTAACATACGTAATAAAAATATAGTCGGCGGAGTCTCTCAACTATGTTTGTGCTTGCAACATTCGAAAATTAGTCGGTCGCTTGGATTGAAACCGTGACACAACATTCCAATACGCGCGTGTTTTTGGAAAAAAGATTCATTTCTTTCGTTTCTTTCCAGTTGATCGTCGTCTGTGTTTGTATATGCTTAAGACAATGTCTCCAGTTTTATTACGAATTGTGAATTTTTAATCAAACTTATGTGTTGCTTCTGAAAACAAAGACTTTTATTTTAGTAATTTACATATATATTATAATAATCACACTGTTTAACTTAAATCATACTATCTTACCTGAAATCAAAGAAACGACATTTAAACTTTATTATTTAAATTGTCAATTCCTTTTTATTTAATTTTATTATAACCTAACAGTATGCACTAACTAACTAACAGTGACTTAAAATATCAACTTAGTCGTTATTCCTACATCACGGCGTCATCTATGGCGTTCATGAGTATATCTTTTCACTGTTTTATATACACACGAACTTTGAACAAACTTAAGAAATATAATTTCTTTGCTATGTATAAAATGAAAAGTCTGATATTGATTATGGCGGATGCACATTGAAAGCACAATTTACTAAACGCAGTTACGTAAATTTAAGGTTTATTTAACGTAAAAATATTTTTTAGGTTAATAAAATATAAAGTCGTGATTCGACATAAAATTACATTTAAAATAATAATTAAATTAATAATAATTAAATAATAAATTAATATATTAGTAAAAGATTCTTAATGTCTTTTGCATTTATGTAATGACAATGTTACACTACGGTAAATAATAAAACGTAAAGTTTGGTAAACAATATTACGTTAAATAATATATGATCAGTACAATTGTGTACACAGTACAAATGTACGGAAAAAAGATTTCTATAAAATAGTACTTTTTGAACACACCTCGTTTTTGGGTGATGCAAATAGTTAGGTCGTGTAATCTAACACTCAGCAAATCTTAGGTTTAGATTCGATAATAAATTTATTCCATGATTGGCAACGAAATAGTTCCCCAAATGATAAATAAATCTATATATTTTATTAGTATTAATATGAGATTAAATATAACTGTGAAAATCGCAGTAATATAATAATAAAAATTTAAAAAATCATTTTGTGAGTTCATCCACAATTGTTAAAATGGTTGCTACTGAATCAGGCGTATATATAACAACATTACAATAATCTCCACCGTATACAATATTTCCATAAATAATAGCGAATATTAAACAATTCAATAATAGTAAAACAAGTAAATGACTAAACTAATTGAAGTATAAAACACGAATGGATATTAAATCACTAAAACAAAGCGTCTATTTTTATACAAATTATTTACACAATTGTTTTAAATCCGAACACGAGTTTATAATTTGATTTTCCAATATTTTAGCAAAAAATTACAAAACCAATGAAAATTTAGTTCATATTCTATTTTAGTTTGAATATATATGTAGTTTATATACATATATGTAGTGATATTAAAATTAAAAGCTTTATGAAATATATGTCATGTTTATAACGACTCCCCTTACCATACCATCCCGATACGTTCTCTTTGACCAACAACCCTCTCCCACTCCCGCTATAGTGCATCAAACAGCCGGCTACAAAACATAGCTCTGAGAGCTTCGTTTGCATTTAGTTATGTGTTTGAACAGTATATGTAATGTGTTCGATTCATGATATTGTGAAAAACTAATTCATTGGTTCAAGTGCAGTGGAACTTGCTTTAATTATAATATGTTATAATTAACTAAACACTGCAACTATGTTAAATGTAATTACATCTGCATCTGATGGATACAGAGAAATTGTACATAATAAAAGTTATGTAAATGTAGCGCATTTAATTATGAAAATTGTTACTTTTGTAAATTACTTTTTTTAGTATAACATAACCTATATTTGTAGTTACACAAATAGTATTCTAGATATGACTTTTTTGTTTTTTGTTTATAATTTGATGGGCTTCTTAGGGCCACGGCACTTTTTTCGCTCTGTAAATTACAATAACATTAATTTACATTACATACCACATATCTTGAGGACCATCACATCTAATACAGAGCACGTGTCCATTAAGCCACACGTTGTTCTTATTATATTTGGCAGATATAGAAGAAGTAAAGGAAGAATGTTCAGGACAGAGCAGTAGTAATTGGAAAGGCAAGAAAATCTTGACATTCGCTTATGCAGATGGTGTAGCGTTATTGGCAAGGACAGAAAAGGAAATGATTTCAATGTAGTTAACAAAAATAATATTGCTTCAAAAGTGTGGAAGAAAAAGAAATTAGAGACAGAAGAAGTGAACGAAACAACGTGTAGGAATCGCAGATAAAGAAAGGGAAGCTGCGATGAGGAATAGGAGAGAGGATTCTTGTGATGGAAGAAGGTTGTAGATGTTTAACAGGCTCATTTTTAGCATTATCTTATATGGCGTGGAGATATGGGTATTAAAAGAGCAAAAGGAGTTTAAACAAATATAGGAGAGGTATGCCAGAAGAGGTGAATTCTACAGAGATTGCTATGGAGCAAATGAAGATAGAGTAAATAAGAATTAAAGCAGTGGCACGAGTGGTGAGATACGAAGAAAAAATAAGCAAAGCAGAGAGAGTGTAATACGAAAGGAGCCTAGGAAGGAGTTTAGCATTTTGGAGGGAAATAGGAAAGAGGAAGGCATGCTTTGAACCGAAGGAAGTAGCAGTAGGAGAGGCCGAGAGGAACAGAGAAAAGGGGAGAAGATGAAGATTGAGTTGAGAGAAAAGGATGTGAAGAAAGTAGTAGAAAGAGGTACAAAATAATAAAGGAAAAAGACACAAGATATACAAGGGAATATTGATGTTTAGAATGGACAATGTGGAAAAGAGAAATAGATATTGGAAAGAAATGGAGCATAGTTTATAAGGTAGAAAAAGATACATTGAAGCATATAAGAAGGAAATTGGCTTTAGAAGAGATATTAAAAGAAATATAGAGTTTAATGGATAATGGTTAATTTTTTACACATTTCATTGCTTTAATAGAAAGAATAGCAGTCTTTTAGAAAATGTAACATAAGACTTCACTATCTGTTAAAATATTTATATATTCAAAAGAGTTTATATACTAGCTATAATAAATAAGAAAACCTAAAGAATTTTAGTTTTGAAATTGGATATATTAAGTGACGTAAACATTTTTCATCTACATAAAACTTAAATTCACTTTATGTTTTAATCTGTCAACATGTAACTCTTTTATCTCAACCCGTTCTGCAGTTGACATATGATCCGGTTCCTCTGCAAAATATTCTTTCATGAAAATAACGTTTTCCATTACCGCTTTTGTAAATAGTTAGAGGAAACAAGCAAATCAGCATATATTTTCTGGAGACGTAAAATATTTAGTATTTTGAACATTTAACGGGTTGACTTGAAGGTTTTTCTCTTTCTTTTTTTTTTTTAGATCATGTATTTAACGTCAAAGCGTTATAAATATTCAAATCGAAATAGCAATGGGTTTGATCGGTTTTAGTAACTGGTTGATTCATGGTTCGTACGTGAAATGATTTGATCGCTGCGTGTGCTGTTTTTAAGTTGTATAATATTCTTTTGCAGCAAGGTACCTGAAAAGCAGTGGTAGACTAGCACAACTATCTAGAAATGTGTCTCTGAGACCTAGATCCCACTACGGAATAATAATATACAAAATTTAATTATATATACTAAAACTTAATTAGCACACACTGCGGATAAATTCAACTCAGTTTATATGCAGTAATTGGAACCAAGAACTGTTGTGTTTATATATCTTGTCATGTTAATGCATGTTCAAAGATATGCAGCGACAGACTGAATACTGTTTCCAACAGATTTGCCGACAACAGTATATGGATTTTGTGGAATTAATGCCGTAGTGTGTATGTCCACATTCAACTATGTGTCCTAAAAGAAAAAACTTGTCTGTAGAATATGTAGCGACATATTGCAAACTGTTTCCAAGAGATTTGCCGACAACAGTATATGGATTTTGCGGAATTAATGCCGTAGTGTGTATGTCCACATTCAACTATGTGTCCTAAAAAAAAGATATGGAAAAAACTTGTCTGTAGTCTTAGATCTATACATTTTTTTCCTGGCAGCATGTGTGTGCAATATATATACAATAAACTATATAAATATATATATCCAGAAATAATATCGCGATACAGTTTATTTAATATATAGATACTATGTACTTAACTAACCTGGCTCACTGAAAATTGTATTTGAATAACAAAGTAGTAGTATGGTACGATTTGCCGACAGTAGGAGAACGAGGTCGTGTATTATAGATGATAATATTGTCAACTGTAAGGTTGTACATGATGGAACATGTTATTATTAGAGATGAAATAATATAGAGCTTGAAACCGTTAACCAAACACCAGGAAGCTGGTGTCACGGGGATGTTTTCAGTAAATAGAAGTGGAACGAGAGAAATACGTGCGTTCTAACATCCCTAGGATCTCATGAGCAAGTTGTAAAATGTTATCGTAGACACATATCTTATAAATACATGCTTGTGTTTACTTTTACTAGTATATAACGATATAGGGTTATATATATTTGTTTAGATCGTACATTTGTAGATAAAAGTACCGCTGTACGTTATATAGAGTCATATTAGTCATATTGTATTTCTACTCAATAAGTTCGTAGGAAGACATATAGATAGCGCATATAGATATTGATAAATTCATATGATTTTTAGATTGTACTAGCCATAGGGTTATAAGAATAGAGTGTGCAAGAGGCTGAATACATCGATAAAGACAAAGAGAGAGATAGCTGCCGAGTGTCCTATCTGTCTCTTGTTGAATTTTTTTTCCCGATAATTAACCGCCGATAACTTAAAAACCGGTAGTCCCTTGTCTAATGTTTATTTTATAGCCTTTAACCATTGCCAACGTTCAGTAATCCGCACTTTTATAAAAACTTAAAAATAAACTTTTATAAAACTTCCAATATAAAATTTTATTTCTGTTCAATCACCATCCAAAATACTTACTTACAATTTACATAAATTATACAAAGAACAAGTGCCTCGCAAAGATCTGCTGCTCTGGGGTCTCGCAAAGGTATGCCACCCTGAGGTCTCGCAATGGCTACGGCCGCCCCTGCATAAACATATCAACACACAATTATAACAGCCATAACACATATATACGAATATAAAACATTGTCATCACTTACAATGTTAAGAAATGTGACATTATTTATTTATATGAAATGAATTATTTATCCATCTCATGATATCAATGGTTTTATAACAGGTCGTTATAGTTTTACAACGTTGTAAACGGGCTTTCCTCTCTCTCTCTCTCTCTCTTTTACTCTATCTCCCTTTCTTTTTGTAAGGTAAAGCAATGGTTTGGTTAAGTCCCAGGTCTGACGATTGTAAGTCACATCACACTGTGCTTTTGAACAGTGCTGTACCAATTCGGGTCGTGGACCAAATCTATGTAACTTATATAGAACTTACAATAGAACACAATATTGGTAATGGTATTAATACTTAACACATTAATTATTGATCTTTAACAATCATTTTCGTGTATCATGTTTTTACCTGTCCTAATTCAGAGGAGGAATTCACTAAAAATTACGTTTGATATTATTTACTTTTTATATTCTGCATTATATATTTAATAATATCACAATCAACGCTTTCTTATAATTATAAGTTCTTGTTGTTATGTGCTTTGTCAAATCTAAAACAGATGTCGCTTGTAATTGCATCGTTTTCCTTTCTGATGGGGTAAGTTCGTATCTCTAATAAAAATACCCTTCGCTTCACCGGGTGAACTACTAATGTAATAATTTACATTTTGTATAGTGAACATCGTAGTTGAACTACTACGTGCGCACCACTCAAATTACTTATTCTGCATAGTCAGATATCTACGTTGTCTACGTCGAAAACAATCTGAGCTACAATCTAAGGCCGTCCGTATAGAGGTCGACTGATTGCAAACGCGAGCTCCGAATCTGCCCGAACCGAATGAGAATGCAACTGTGTTCTGAGTGAGAGAACGCACGAGCACGAATGAAAAAAAAACTGATTTGAAATTGGTTTTGAGCGACAGTGTTTCTAGGTCGCATATTAGACTAAGCGATAGCGAATTGTGACTGGATTTAGCTAGTTTGAAATATTATTCAATAATAAAGTAAACGATAAAAAGGTTATAAACATTTTACTAAAGTATATACAAAGTAACAATTTTGTTGAATAACGTAGAAGTTAAGGAATTATTAATAAAACGTTGAATCTATACATAAAATCTCACTTACATTTCATAATTTTGTATCTTGGCAAGCCCTGTTTTGTACCAAGAGGTTGAGGTTTTGCGGAGGGGTTGTGGATGCAGAGGGATGATGTTGGTTTCTTCCTCAAAAGGGCCTCAGAGAAGTCAAGTTAAGGGTAGAAGGTTGTAAATCTTACTGCGGTATGTCTGGTTTGCATTTAGCTGTATCAGCACAGCATGGCAAAGCAAAGGAAAGCAAAACATACCACGTGACTTTAAAGACTCTTTATAGAAACACTACAAAGCTGTAAGCTTCTCTGGGTATCAGTTTGTATATTTACGAGCACACCTTATATTAGCTAGCAGAAAGCTTACTCTTTGAAAGATCAGAACACTTGTATTAATTAGAATAGATTGTGAATGAAGCATTTGTTCATGTGTCACAGAATGGCTTCATTCGCGTATTTTGCAGAGAAAATCGAAGTGGTATTACGTTGTCCAGCAAGTTACATATTTTAAACTGTCATTACTGTGACAATTTTTAAAATCTAAACCTAAAAACTGTCTTAGGGCATTAAAATAATGAATGCGAACTTCAACTACATGCTATTTTCATTTATTTGATTTTATTTATGGTTATACTTTTACAGTTTATAATGTTATTAATTTCATATTATGTATCTTTTATACTTTTGACGCTTCAAGTTTATGCTTCCTTATATTAACACTGACATGCGCATTCTGTGTGATTATATTTATTTTAGACATCGATGGCAATGATTTCAGCAGCGTATGCGGTAGTTACTTGTCTTACTTGAACGCAACACAATTATCAGTCTTGGAATAATCAGCAGCGTAAAACCAATACGATTTTTATAAGTTTAACTAGTTGTAACGTGAAAATATCATATGTATAGTAGTTTAATTAAACAAGTTCTCATGCATTGTTATTAGATCCATCACTTAAGAGGTTATATACAGTTAATATTTAAAAAATATGTATATTTTTTATTTCATTTTCGTAATTTACATGTATTTAAGTACACACACAGAAAATTTCAAGTAAATCCGGCGATTATTTTTGAAGTTATATAAGTTGAAAAAAACATTTTTGTACGTTTTCTTAAGTATATTTTTTAGAAATTAATCGAAGGTTTTATCTTAGCGATAATTACTTTTTTTTTAACTATTTAAGGCCAAAAATTTGGTCAAAGATCGATTTTTTTTTAAAAGCCGCCATTGTCACTACTAAACTACTGGAAGACATTAAACAATGATTGTTTTAATAAAATATTTCATTATACCAGAAACTCAGCGCTAAATATTAGATTTTAAACAAGGCATGGTGTAAACGTACCCGCAACGTTTTTTTATTAGTTTATATGATTTTATGACCCCTGAGCTGACACGATGGGATGTCAACGGTATGTGACATTGCGATAATCTTTTAATACACTTTCACGCCCCGAGAATTGACACTCTAGTTAATGATCTGTACTCATATTGATCATCCCGTATCCCGCATCCAGCATCCGACCGTTTATTCATTCTCTCATTGAACTGTAAGTGTTTGGGAGCTATATAACTCATCCAACTATGTCATTGATATTCCTCCTTCTCTCTCACACCCTTCCAAGCAAACGGATATCAAATATCTTTCTTCTACACAAGTATTTTTATTTTTATTTTTAAAGAAATTGAATTTTTCTTTAATATCTTTATTTATTTTTGTATTTACATTTTCTAAATATTATTTTTAAAATTGTTTCTTTAATAACCTTATCCCTACCACATTTTCGTTTTTCCTTCTTCCTCCTCCTCCTCCTTCTCACTCCACTACTTCATCACGATTTGTATCGCTATGACACTGACATTCATGAGAGACGTCACTTAAACTTTTATTCAATGTGTAGCCAGCGTAAAAATCTATTAGAAATGTCCTCAAACCATTGGAGGGTGAGTTTCCTGTTCCGCTGCTCCACTGCTCCACCGCCAGCAGCTCCCGGTGGCCCTAAGGGGACACGGATGGTCTATACCGTATACACAACTCCGAGAATGCTGGAGTAGCTATTTAAATATCTTCCACGAACGAGTATTAGACGCTATAAATGTAAATCGTAGGAACACGGTTTCGGAACATTATGGGAAAAGGAACGGAATGGAAATGAAACGAAACGAAAGGTTATGGGATGAGATGGATGCGAATCAAAAGATAGGCAAAGTTGCTAGATTGGAAACTAGATTCATCATTGATGTATGAATTTTTAAACTTATTCAACATTACTTTGACATACGAAAGTATGCTATTTGATACATTGGCCTACATTATCATTACGTGAACTTTATACATGTATAAACAGATATTCTATCTAGGGGAGGATCGTGTCCTTGATGTATCTACTTCTGAACTGTGTTCTAGTACATGGTACTCATATACCTCCATTACGACTTCGGGCTTACATTTATTTTTATAGTTATTGCACTTTACCACCTCTTCACACGGCTGTAGTTGGATTTGATGATGGTACATTCGGTGCATGTTTTCTACAAGTAGATCTCTTCATTATTTAGAAATATTGTTATGCTTTTACTTAAAAAGAATACAGATATTTTTGCTGCAACTTATTTAGACCAAGACGTCTAATTCTTCTGCAGGATGTGCACGGTATTTGTTCACTGACATATGCCATTTGAATAAATCCTGTAACCAGTGACGGATTAAGGTTAATTGAGACCCCAGACATAAAAGAAAATGTAATATTGAAATTGTATTAAATGCTTTTTCCTAACGGTGAACTCTTCTAAACTAGAAGATAATTCTTTACGATCCTCTCTTTGGGTAAGAAATTAAGAAGGTAAGAGTGTCCTCACAATGCGTTTTTGTTTCAATTAAAGTGGTATTCTTTAAGTTTAAACATATAAAGGGTGATAAGTCCACAACGTTTATCCTTATATATCCATATAAAGCGATATACAGCGAGACATTGCAAATACCTAGTTATAGCTATTAAAAATACTGAATATATTAAAATAAATATTGAATTGTATAACACCTCCCCTCATTAAAACGTTTTCGCCGCAAATGTTAACAAAAAATGTATATCATATTACATAAATTAAAAAATTTGGAGTAAACTCCAGCTCACCTGTCAAAATTAATAACATATTAACATATGTATAACATATTAGATCATATTATATTTGAATGCATAAATTATAGTTTAGAAAGTAGAAAGTAGTTTTATTATTGACACTGACACTGTTTAACAAAAACTTTTAAGTAAAGAAAGAAACTTTCAAGTATAAAACAATTCGTGCAGCAGTGCATGACATTTGTATCAAGTGTGTGGTGTGGATAGAAAAATCACTTTTGGCGTGGGTCAAAAGACCGACAACAGCCCGAACTTCTTCCAACGTAAACGTTTGGATACAGGGCATTGGACACACTTAGTTCCAGCATCGACGACACAATGCGTCCATGGGTGGACGGTGTTCGTAGCATCGTTTGGTACCGGCATAAACGTAATCTTGCCTTTCATCAACTTGCACTTAAATTTTGACAATTTTCTATATAATTCCTATTTCATCTGACATTAGTGGACACCAAACTCACCATCCATATAATATGGCAACACTATAGACAAACCTTCATATGTTGCAACACATAAACATCATTTCTCGTCATTATTTCTACTACAAATTTAGCAGGAATATTCTCCAACACATGCAAGCAACATAAACTAACACTACCTGACATAATACCACAGAATTATGTACAAAATTATATTACACTCATGTAACATACGAGATGCATTCACGAAGGGCTTGTAAGCCCTTCTAGCACCCAGCAGGAACAAAGGACTCACGTGGTTACAGTTGCAACTCACTTCAGGACCTTGTTAATTAACTACCATATAATAATTAGTAAAAACTCGGGCTATTATTGTAATTGTGTTCAACATTCTCTGTTTATAATTAGTAGTTTCATGTTAGTTTTCACATAATTATAATTAAAAATTACTTTAACTTTTTTTTGCACAAGAAGGGGTTGCAAGCAAGTGAATTGCCCTTTAGGTTATTTCACTTTCGTTTTCTTGACTGTAGATCCTTGACTTTGACTGCGAACATTATGAATTCTTTTTCTTCCAATGATTATTAATTTTAAACGAGTACTACATAAAAATTTTTGTGCAAATGTATAAGAGTTTGTGATCATTAGAATTATTATAATTGAATAAATAAACTTTTAATTGATAATGTACATTTCTTTTACACTTCTACATATGTACTATATATTAGTACATAGGTCCATAATTTAATTTGGTCATGTGTGGGTCCAGCCACATTACCATTACAGTACAATTTGGCATTCAGTAATGGTTGATTTAATTAGCATGCGGTATAGAAATTCACATAGATTTTAATCCGAAAATTAGTTAAATTAAATTTCAGTTTCTATGTACATTTGCTGGGATAATACGCTGGGTTTAATTAATTTTTCCTGCATATTGATTAAAATTATTCAATTACGTTCATATCATTCGATGACACTAAAAAGATTATTATCTGATTTATTTATATATATATATATATATATATATATATATATATATATATATATATATATATATATATATATATATAAATCCGAAAGTAGTTCAGAATGTATATACAAAAGGATAAATAATTTATTTTTCAAACACATTCAAATACTAGTCGCCTCTCAAAAAATCCTGTTTATACCAGGTATAAACTGCGAATAAGCCTGTCCGGACGAGCTTTATACCTGGTATAAATTTTATAACAGGTTTATTTGTAAAGCGGTAGATGTATTGCAAACATGAAATGCTTTTCTCTATTTACAGTATTACAATTAGTTTCTATATTCTATAGTTTCTATAATTTGAATAATTTTCTATAATATGTATAAAATAATACGTATATTTTAATTGTTATATGAGTTATTTAAAAAGCCAAATTCGTAGATTCATTTACTAATTACTAAATATTTCCGAGTTGATGAAAACAAAAGATTTACGTTAAGAAAGGGGTCGTAAATCGCCTGGCACACGTGTATTAATTGTAACATGTGTTAAGAAAGTTACTACCCCCGGGGGATGAAAACTTATGGAAGGATTATCATCAATTACGTTGCCAACACTGTTAATCAAGCGAAGCCAGTGTATCGATGAACAGCTTCATTCAGTGTGTATGTGTGTGAATGTATTAGTGTGACCGTAAAATGTCGTTAGGTTGTAGCCCATTTTAAAACGCTTCATTAAAATCGCATTTCGCTATTTTTTATACTTAATAAAAAATACAACACCCACGTAGAAAATCAATCTTGGAATTAGTTTGTAACAAGCTAGCGAATTGAATCTTGTACATTGTGTTACATTTTCTATATGACAGGTACAAAATGAACCTTGACTCTAGCTTGTAGCCATTTTCTACCTGGAAAGTTAGAACTTAAACAATTATCTTACTATGCTTACCACTTAATCTTGCAAGTAGTGTTATTTAGGCTTTAGGATACTAGGTTTGTTTTGTAAGATTAGTAGATTAGTAGTGTTTTGTAAGGACCGATCGATATATACATATTTAAAAATTGTTCATAATATAACTATTTTTAAATATGTATATGTTAAAACAAACTTGGAACCACTGGAAAATATGAAACGTGTATCCTTCAATGCAGGTATAAAAATATTAACAGAAAATAAGAATTTGATTTTCAACACGCTATATGTTTCTAAATAATTGATATACTAATTAATGATCTATTTATAAACAAAGCTTGAACATTTATCTGACTCCTAAAGTTTATATGGTTTAAATAGCTCAATCGTGTGCAGAGTTACTAACGTTTTTATATTTGAAAGAGTACAAATCGATTGTCATTTTAGTACACTGCTGTCATGTATATCTAACTATATAACCATGAAGTAATGTTTCACCTTAAAGATATGGATAATATCGTGAACAGAAACACTGTACTTTTTGTTACATGCTTAACTAATTTATGAGTTATCAAACATTACGAAAGCTATCTGTTATACAAACAATTTTACTGCATTTTGACAAATAAATCAGTCTTCTTGCGAACGAATAGAATCATAAAACTTATTTTTAACGGTTATAAAATTTAAAAAGCCCCTCTTCAATGATTGAGAGATTGTAAAGTATCTTTATAATCCCATTTTAAGCATATACCTTCTATTAATAAAAGTATTCTATGATAAAAAAATAAATACTATTTAAACTAAGTCAAAATGTATACCAGAAACCCATAGTACCAGCTCCATAATTGGTAACATCTATAACTTATAAAAATGTAATGAAATTACCAAACTGTTTCTTTTGTTGGTGGTTTATTCAAGTAAAGAATCAAATTTGTTCACATGGGGTAAAACAATTTTTTTCAATAATATTTGTTGATTTATGTGCTTATTCACTGAAAGAAACTTCTATAAGATTAATTCCCGAAAAGATCTCTATAATTCTTTAGTTCCAATAATGCTCCCCAACAAATATTTATACAATGGCATAGTCATAGAGCCTATATGTTAACCCCCAGTCATCCCACCCCTTTCTGCATTGAAACTACAAGGCATACCCTCGCCAGCAACCCCATTCTGCCCCACACTCACGAAATGTTAGCACAGTGTAAAGCAATGTAGGGAACAACTCATATAATAATTTTCTAACTCATAAATTTAGTAAAACGTCTGTTGCACAATAGTACAATGTATTCCCACTAGAGGAACAAAAGGTAGACTAGGGAAAGTATGCCGTATGCGCACACACACATACAAATGCATATTAAAAGTTTTTGGTTATTGGTCTATGATAAAATAATGAGATATGAAAAATAGAAACTTGTTTGAAAGCGACTTCAAAAGGTACACTCACAAAAATTTCACAATTTATTGCTTCATATGCGGTTGTCACTTTCATATGTCAGTACATTCCTGAAAGAAGGGTGTTATCTTACCGTGGTTTTGTTATGTTTCTTGATGGTAACACTTAGATGGCGAATCCAGAAGAGATGCATTAAATGAGTACTAGGGCTGGACAGGTGCATGCCGCAATACATGATAATGGAAGAATTAAAAAGGGACAAGATAAGAATAGAAGCAAAAAGGAGAGCAGTCAAGTTTGAGGAGAAAATGAGTAACGCTAAAAGCGAAACTCTAAGAAAAATTAGGAAGAAGAGTAGAAAGGAGGGTGGGGGAGAAGGCCCGGAAAAGAGAAAGGAGTATTATGAAAGGAATGGAATGGCGACAGAGGTGGCAAAGTGAAGGAGAGAAGAAGGCATAAGTGTAGAAGAGGAAAAAATTGAGAAGAGTAATTATAACAAAAGATATAAAATGATTTGGAAGAGAGAGAGAGAGATACCAGAATACTTAAAAGGACAACTACTACTAATTCAGACTCTACACAATTTCCAATATGTAATTCCAAACCGTGGGTTTAATTGCCCGAGGATTACTTCATTTTAAATAACAAAACCCATTTAAATTCCACTGTAATGTGAAAATACTTTAAAAGATGAAATGCAGAACAAAAGAAAATGTTCATTACTATTATTATATAAAAAAAATGTGACCCAATTAAAAGAGAAAATTAAAAAACGAATATTAAAGAAAAAATAAATTAAAGGTTTAATGAACTAAAAATTGTGTTTTACATGAAAAGTACATAGAAGCGCCACTAGGTGGGACGGTTTACAAATACAGGGTGTGACAATTGGTTGAATGGTTTTTGAAAGAATATTTTTCATAAAATGCTTGTGTTTCGTTGTTCCATCTGCTATATAGACAAGACCGTAACATATTTAAAATTACCCAGGTATAAAATGTAACACTTTATAAACCAAGCAATAAACTAGTAAGTGTGAAATTGCGTTGCAGAACAATTTCAATATAAGAAATAGAAAGTATACATTGGAATTAGCATGTGACAAGCTAGCACATGCGGTCCTTGACTTTATTTCTCAATATACATCAATACATAAAATAATGGGAATTATAATTATTTTATTCTATAATAAACAACGTACATGATTTTATTGATTAAAGAAAGATTTATTGATAAAGAAAGGCTTGTACTTTTTTCTAATTCTTTTAAAGGCTTTTTTACAAACAGATTCTTTAGACTTCGATTCTAATCGATTAAAAAGTCGATCTTTTTTTTAAGAAGAATCGCCATCTGTTGCATCTAATATGAGTGAGGCTTTGCATGGATATTTTTGACAAATAATGGCAGACCCTCGTAAGTGTATTTAAGAATAACATAAAAGAATAGAAAATATATGTAGAAAACAAGTTGTGTTAAACAAACTGCTTACTCTGACAAAAATCAGAATGCCTGATTTTATAGAAGATATAAAATGTATCGCATTATAGGTGTAAAATATTTGAAACCCTTGGCCGTTTAGTTTTTTTTATCTTTTGCAACAATTTTATTTGGTATTTTGTTATTTTGCGATTTGTTCTCTTATATTTAATTGCTAATCTTCCAATACAGTTAACCGTGAACGTTTCCTGAATACCTAAACATCCAAAAAAACAAAAAACAAAATAGACGAGATAAAACAGTTACAAGCAATAAAATTTTAAACGAAATCCACTCGAAAGAAATAACATTGAAACCGTGAAACTATGTTTTACAGCAGTGATTGCAAACCTTTTCAAAATCACGGAAGAACTGTCACTAATGTTTAATGGATCGCTGAGGTAATTAGGTCGTGGACTCTATTCACACTCGCACCGTGTAACCTATCCTTCAGAGATGCAAAGCTTTTCAATCTAGCTGAGCGTTTTTTAAATTTGTGACACATATTTCATGAAACACCGGTTGAAAACCACTGTTTCCGTGAAACAACAAAGAAAAATACAGAAAACAACAAAGTTTACGAGTTAATGAACCCTTCCCGTTCCCTTTCTTAAGGAACACGTTTAAAATAAAAAGAAGTAATTTATCTGCATGCTGAAGGAGTTTGTTAATAGTTGCAAACAGCTCCCTCTACCCCGTTCTCCCTCCTTTACCTTTGCATGACATAAACAAATCGAAGTAGATTTCCATGCGGACGGATCATGACTGCATATTGCATAAACCACTATTTGAATACCTAGGGGAACTTCATGGGGAAATATCATGTCTACCCTGTGTTCAACTGTTCGTTTTGCATATTAACTGCAGAGGTGCTGGCTGCATCCCCTCTTTGCATAACCTCAAACCCTGTAAGGTGATGGCTGGTAAATATTAGCATCCCTTTAAGAGACTTGTGTACTTCTCACCTGTGCTGCAATGTTGACAGTCCTTTCAAAAGGCGCTGCACGCGATAAGTATTGTAATAGGGATCGGAACATTCATGTCAAATGTATTAAGTCGTATTGTTGGTGTTAAACGTGTTATCTGTGATATAGGTTAGAAATTTCATATACTTGTATATTGAAAATCATAATAAAGTGTTAGCATACGTTTAGTATTAATTTGTACTCTATGTATCAGTCAGAGGCTGATTTAACAGAGGATCTACTGTGTGCTCGCCAGTTACATAAACCTGGATACAACTGAATTTTCTGTGAGATCAAAATAAAGTCCTTTTTATTTGTTACACTCAGTGATCACACGCAACTCACTCCGCCACTGGTGACATTAACGTAAAAGATTTACTTTTATAACATTTACAAATGATATTTTAAAATATGCATAACATTTTAGCGATATTTTCTGAAAAGTTTTATTTTGTGAAAGTATTACTGAACACTGAAAACGAAATTATCATACAGAATTGTTATATGTATTGTATATTTATTTCTTAATGCGTACCTCTAGGCTTTATATTCTTTCCATATTGAATAATTAATTATATTTCATTAAATTAACTCAAAACTATTCATGGTGGACGAAAACGGACATTAGCACCATCTATGGTCCAAAACATTCGTTTTGATATTTCCTGTTAGAAATTATAGACGTACCTATCAGTTATATCCTTCCTTTTATCCCCACCTTAAGACACTCCGATTCTCCTTTACCTAAACGTGTTTATAGCATAAGCTTTTTCATTCTTCCTTGCACTACAGGAGTAATCGCACTAATACAAACCATGTCAATCCTAATCAAATATTAATTCACAAATCATTTCTTTATCTATCCAAGTGCCTACAAATATTTTACATTCCTTTCATTCTTCACAAACCCGTTGTCTTTCCTGTTATCAACAAACATCATTGTTTTAATTATGGTGTAACATGTGAAACAAAGTCTGGTGAATTAAAGACATTAAACTAAAACAAATGTTTGTTTTATAAGGTTCAAACTGATTTACAATCAGTTAGGTATACGTCACAACAAGATCACCAACGCGACTTCGTTACACATGGAATCTAATTATACTTAAACTGATGAATGATATCTCTTCAATCTCGTCCTTATGTCATTCTTTTTCTTCTCTATTTAACCAGTTTAAACTCCATGTTTCTACCGTTTTCCTCTTTGTTTTTCGTTCTCCTCTACCTCTGTCGTTCATCTCCTTCCTCTTCTGTCCTGTCTCTCAGCACCTTCTTTCTCTTCTTTTCATTTCGCATACTAAATTTTCATATTCGCTTTGTGTTTCTCTCCCTAATTCTGTCGTACCTATCAATGCATTTCGTATTGTCTTTTTGACTATTATAGCACTTAGGTATTATAATCATACAGTAAATTTTACTTTGTTTCTCACAGTGTACTCTTTTACGATAAATTACAAAATATCACCTAGAACTTTTTTAGAAAATCCGTACTGAATATAATTGACGACCGAGTATGGCGAATAGTTTTTTTTGCGGATAAAATGGTTCACCCCAATTTTAAAAATAAACTATAGCCCTACTATATATGATAATGTAATATGTATATTGAAACATCAAAATCAATAAAATTATAAAGTTTTATGGTTTTGTAACAATAAAATAATTTTATGTTTAAAACTATAAACACGTAAAATAACACTAAAATTCAATAATCATATTTTTGTGGTTCATTTTTTTTCTATTCTTATCGAGTTTTCGAACCGGATTAGTTTTATACGTTCACGTCCAGGTTTATGTACTTGTATAACATAAATAATTTATCACATAAAAATCTTGACAGTTGTCATTAAATTTTTCAAATTACAACGCGAGAATAACGCAATGAGTCAGTGACATCACACGACACGTCACTCCGTTGGAAGCACTATAAATAATAACTAAATTTTCATATTTTCTACATTTTGAATTTTGTCTGCCAGTTACCGATTTTCTGAGAGGAGAGCATTTATATTTACTACTAATATAAAAAATTTCAATTTAATATTTCACATCAAAATTTTGACCAGATAGATTCGTGTTTTCTAAAGCAATGTGTAGCACATCGCACAATTGAAACCTCTAAATCTAAACTTGAAACCAATTTACCCTAACATCAAATACAAGTTCAAACTTTGCAGGTTATACAACTATCTTAACATTTACATTTATATTTAAAATTTTCTCATTTACAAATATCATTTCATCATTTATAATGCAAAATATAAAAAAGTTTTTCCCGTTATTACATTACATATTTTAATGCAGCGGAAATGCATATAAACCCCATCGCAGAGGGTGTAATTAGCGTACGCTGCGTAATGTATTCAACCTGTGACACCACCAACCTCCCCCCGACCCACAAGGCAAACCTCCATACCTCAAACAGTTCATGCTGCATTCTGTATGATGACAGATGGGTGGAGACCCGGTGTTCTCGAGAGCAACCTGGGGCACCTGTGTAGGAGGATATCTCCATGACTGCTACACATCTCTCTCGGGGCAATGAAACTGCAACTGGCTCAAATGACACTGTTATAAAAATATAAATTATTCAGTATATAATGAAATGATAATATTGTCACAACTGTTGAATTTCGTTTTAGTAGAAATGTTTTTTAATACGTAGATAATTGTTTTGTAAAATTGCATAATTAGTAGCGTATCGCTCCGTTGCAAACCAACGTATATATAATATACTCCATTTGAATAATTATTATTTATTATATATAACTTATTTTCTTTCTAATAAAGACATGTTCAATTAAATTACGAGTGCTATTCAAATATAAACTAGAATTTCGTTCATTTGAACATCGCAACACCCGATGAATTGGTGACAGGAGAATGAAGATAACAACAATGCGTGGCTGCATACAGTACCTCTAACTCGTGATAAGCTCCCTAAATTACTGTGACAACTCCAACGTGACTATCATATATTTGGTCCACTGAAGGTCCATTACGTGTGTAATTGGCTATTGGAGCAGCCACTTTCTTTTTCCAAGAAGAGGAAGAAGGAGAGCAATATATGGGGTAAATAAGGAAGAAGCATAGAGGAAAGATTTGGACGAAGAACATAGCAAAGCAATGAAAGAAAGGAAGTTGGAGAATAAAACAATGATTGTTTGGAGCAAGTAAACAAAAGAGAAGTAATGGTAGCGGGAAGGGAACCTGAAAAATGTTAGTAGTCTCAGAGGATGATAAAACAGAGCTTGGAAAGAAAGAGCATTGGAACGATTTAGTTTAGTTTTATTTCATTTTGATTACAGTATATTGTAAATCGAGTCACTTCTGTCGGCGTTCACACACCGAGTAAGGCTTTTGCTATCCTGTTTTTTTCACTAGGCAAGTCCCGAAAAAAACGCAATGCGACCAAAATCCGACCAAGCACTGGAAGTTGGAAACTCTCCTAGTGACTCGTTTCATTTTTACAATATGTTATATAGCATAGTACTAATATTGAAGTAAAAATAAAACAAAAATAAAATGCTAATTATAACGCCAAAAATCAAAATCAATTACAAGTAATATAATACATTAAATTCAATTTAATAGTACGTATATCAAAACACTTATGTAACAACCAACACACCATTAGTAACGAGCTTACAAGCATTACATGAGTGTTCAATTTCCTCAAATAGCATAAGTTTTTATATGATACATTCTTACATAAATTTACAGCACATGGTAATGCAAAAGTTAACTTACATAAAACTTTACACATTATTTTTAACAGTGTATTGTGTCATGTACCCTTAGTGAGTTTAATGCGACATTTTTATACAATTACTAAACAGGCTGCTTAAATAAAAAGCAATTTAAAAATAAAAAAGCGCAAGCAAATGAGTTAATTATAGCTTTTAAAAAATAAAAACCATATGTTACCTAATAAAAGGTTACAGGATTCTTATTATGTTCACAATATACACAAACAGTGCATACTCCTAGTAACTTCACTATAAAACTATGCAATGGTATAAAAAGGGTATGAGGCAAATTCAAAACCAGTGCTGGACTCAAATAAGTAGCAACAAATTGAGATTGATTAAGGAAAATACAAAGAAGTGTGAAGCTTCTTATCAAATCAATAGACAATTCGAAAAAGCTATCTTCAGTCTACGAACAGGACATACGACATTGACACATCAACATTTAATCAGTAAAACAAGAACTCTGCAGTGCTGCAACTGTCAGACGCAAATAACCATCGTTCTACTAGTAACCTGCCCACAATATCAAACACAACGAACAAAACACAACACCAGTGGTGAACTAAAGGACATACTTTCAGACAATCCAGAAGAAATTAAAAAAGTGCTTGAATACCTGACAGATATACTTAATAAACCAAACTTAACTAAAATTGAAATCGTTGAAATCGGCTCAAATTTTAAAATAAAAAAATCTATAAACTATGTAGTCTGACAAAGAGAATTTCGAGTAAATGTTGTTTATTGCTACACTATACATATTGTAGATGTAACGGTATTATTTACATATCCTTTGTGTCATCTATTTCCATGTCCTCCAATCCAAATCATAATATTTCAATAACCCCACCCCATCGCATCACACATATATAACTCATCTCACAAAGCAAACTTTCGAGGCATTACTCTTTAATAATGATCTCTACCTTTATAATAAACTTCCTGTGAAGGCAAAACTTTAAATTATAATCGGAACCAGAACCACACGTGTCACACAGGTAGGACTATATGTCTCTTTACGTGTCTGTATTAGCTACATACATATATCCTATCTACCTGTTTCCTGTAGAGCTTTAAACTTATCATTACGAAGTTCATTTTCCGGTGCTAGAAGTTCAAAGTCCATACCATTTGTCGACAGTCATACGCGTGGAGCAGAGTCAAATTTACAAAAGGATTATGTTCAGTTTCCAACAGTTTCAACTCATATTTTCCAGTAAAATAATTCCCAGCTATAATAGGAGCGCAGGAGTATGAAGGATAACATGGTAAAACAGTGGAACGATGTTGACAGGTCAAACTAGGATAGACTAATATAGTACAAAGCAAAATAAAGGAAAACTCAATGTGATTTTAACGTACTGTTATGACAACAAGTTCTGTGAGAGAAAAAATGTAAAGTGGTAAATTACACTGATTACCTGTCTAGTGAATCTATTTTTTACCAAAATAACAAATACTTCATCAGGGTTTGTTTCAAATAAATTTGTCTACAATTTACATTCTAAGAAAATTCTTTAATATACTTCAAATTACGAGAGTTCGGCGGCCACTCATACTTAAAACAAGTTGTGGGGTATAAACTACCGATATAACTAAAAAGCACAGACTCACTTATTTTTCTATAATGTATATAGAAACGAATAAGATAAAATGCATTATCATACCGCTCTTATAACCTCTTTTAAGTATAAGTCCCGCCGAACTGTCGTGATATAGACTATACGTAATAACATTTACTGCCAGCTGTAATTCTTACTTTATCATCAAGCTTCATATAGTTTGAATCAAATCAAATACAAGTGCACTCTGATATCTACAAGTAATCTCACCTACTCTATCAACCACCCCTTCCCTCACACCCTGCTTATCTGTATATTTCACAATTGATGATATAAACTCTTGATATATACAACACCTAAAATGAATTCATCAAACACAAGTAACCCCAGAATTAAGCACTCATTTCAGTTTCCAGGGATCTTCCCTAAAACAAGGACATGGTCAACCGTGTCGTCTTTCACTTTAGTGGGAATAAATGGGATGTGGGGAGAGGGGGATGGTTTATGTTTGGTGGGGTAAGGAGGCAGCTTTTGTTAACGGGTTTGTTTACAGTAAAGGGGCGCTGAGATGTGATCCTTATTAAGCCTAATTAGTATTCCTTAACAATAACAGATATGTATGAGACAAACAAGGTTTGTAAGGACACAATGGAAACAAAGTACACGATTCTCAAAGCTATAATATCATCTGCCATTGTGAAATGAATGTGTGGCGTACAGGGTGTGTCGATTTCGAAGACCCACACTCTACATCTCTCAATAAGTTCGTAGGATGTCATATAGATGACGCCAGTATTGTTAAATCCATTAAACCTTTAAACCTTTCATGACGTTTCGACCATTTGTTTACGAGTTACAGTAGTTTTAGTGACGTTTTAGTGAAAATCTGAATTTCGTGTGTTGATAAAGCATTACTTTTTAATGGGAAAAAATTACCACCTGGTTGTCATTTAAATTCAAAGATCCACCCCATTTTTCATTTACTAGTTATGTATAAAATGTTGTCTGGATTAAGTTTATTATTTTTTTGTTCATTTCACGTTGCAAGCAAATGAAAAGATTTCTTGTAAACTGTACAAAAGTTTTAACAACTTTCAAAAACTTCAAGACTTATTACACGTCTAAAGAACAGAAAATTGTTTTGACACTTCTATCTTTATCATATAGTAGGAAGAAGCTCAAAAAAGGCTTACGGGTAATATACTATTTAGACAGATGTGACTATAAAATACACTAGGAAACTATAGAAGATAAATTGTACTGTAGAAGTGTTATACTTTAAATATAGGCCGGTGTCATGATTTGAAAGATCAGTTAATGATTATTAGGTTTCAGAACCTTAAAGTATCATTCCCATTCACTGTATTAAATTTGTTTTTAATTTAAATTGTATAGCATATTTCGTATTTTTTTGATGACCTGTACAATTACACATGGCGCAATTGCAGAGTATAAAATTCTCTACAAATTTGGCTTGAAGAATTTTTTAATATGAAGAACCGTTCTTGAGATATATCGCGGAGAGCGAGAAACGCGAGAGAACTTATAAAATATCAAATCAAAGATGTATACAAGTTTTTAGCTAATTACCTTTCATTCCGATATTTACCAATGTTTTTCGCATTAAATTCCTAAACACTTTGTGTTCCAGTATGTAGACATACACTTCCTTCCAACACCACGTTTGAGAAACTTTCAGATAATATCTATATCATCCTGCACAGGATTAGGAAGTTATTGTCCTTGTGGTGCGGTGCGCGGCGGTGTGGCGCGACGAGGTGGTTGTGTAGAGTATAAAGTGTCGAGTATGCTCACATGCGAATGAACACGAAAGGACTCTGCATAGATTCAAGGTCCTGGAGGATTACTGAGGTATCCAGAGATCCCCTGTGGCTTCCATTTATCATAAACTACGCTAATATAACACCAAACACACCCTTTCTCCAACACCCAAAACTATACTAACACATGCAGAGTGTCAAAACTCGACTAAATCACTGACAGAATCTAGAATTAATGAATTATTATTAGTTAAAGTAAGAAGAGAAGGTTTCCTACAAACTCACTCTCTCGCTCTCACTCTGTTCTCTCCTTGCTGTAGGATACCAAACAGGCTACAAGGCTTGGAAGGCGATTTAAATTAATTTTGAAATTTAAATTAGTTAGTATGGTTTAATTGAAGTAAGCTACAAGAAATTAGACAACAGTATGCTAATGTCCTAACTGGTTTCTCTTAGAGGCAAGTGACAGTTGTCATATTTAATTATTAAATACAAGAAATATGTTTTGAAGATTTTGCAGCAATATACGAGTATAGTTTTGTCGAGAGATAGATTTTAATTGTTTGTATCTATAAGGATTAATTTGATTCATGGAAGTTATATTACTTAGGTCGTTTGGAAAGGTCCGCAGCTCACGTAGAAATTTGCACAGTTGCACAATTTTAACATTTTAAATGTTTGCAGTGCTGGACAATCAGGAAAAACAATTTTATTTGCATTTTACTTGTTATAATTATATTTGCACTCTCCATTACTTCGCCATTACTCTAACATAGTTTAAAATAAACCTTTGAAATCTTTCCAAAAATATACTTATTACTAATATCCTTATAACCTATCCAATTAAATCTATCTAGTACTTTAAGTTCTTTAATACTTCACTAAGTGTCTTTGTCTTTCTTCTCCTTGTTTCGTCTCCTTTTTTTTATCTCTTGCAGTTCTACCTTCCCTGTCTCCTTTCACCAAATTCTCTATTTCGCTTTCACTCTCTATTTTCCACTTCTCTTATAAATTTGTATATTCCAGCACTTCCTCTGCTTGCAAATACTCTGCTGATTCTTCCCAATATTTGTTACCATTTTTCTAATTGCCCATTCTGAATTCTTGATTATTCTTATAGTCTTTCTGTTTGGTTTGTTTAGGTATGCTGGTGTCTTCCTTTTCCAAACACTTTTTTATCTTTTGTTGAATTTCGTTCGCATCTTTTTCTACTGCTGTAGTTCTCAATTTAGCCTGCACACAACTCCCTTCTCTGCCTCTTCAATCGCCATTCCGTTCCTTGGATATATACGAAAAATACATTTACTTATTTGTCTAAGCCTGAAAGTCTTAATCCCCATTAAATTCTTCCTTGGACATCAATGATATTAAAATATTCCCTTCACGATGGGGTAGCTAATTACCTTAAGATAAGATAAATATCTTCGTGTAATCTTAGAGCGTAGAATTCGATATTTATAGCCAAGAAAATTGAACTATCTGACCCGAGTTAAATGAATCAAATTTAACGTTGGAAAAACAGGAACTGGGTAGGAATTATAAGACAATCTATGGTGTGTACTGTTATCTTGTTGTAACAGAACCACAGGGGTGCAGGGGTTGGAATTTACGCATGTTTTAATTAACTATTTTGCTTCATTAGTATTTAAATCCCTTGTGATATTGTCATATTATCAATGCTTCTCTTGATGTAAATGCTTGTGTATTGCAGGTGGGAGCCACCGTCTCTTATATAACACAAATTCTCACATATATATATGTATATATATATCTTCATTTTCTAATATATTGTCCTTTTGCTTTCAGGGTCCTTTGTATTATTATGGCGTCGAGGCGGATCCGTCCTGACAGCGTCGAGTCTAATGGTAACACGAGACGAACGCTTACGTTTAATTGGTGGTTACAACCTGGAGATCACCGACTTGGAACCACAAGACGCCGGGGACTATGTCTGCCAAATAGGTGATAAAGTCAACAAGGACCAAATTCACACTGTAGAAATCCTAGGTAAGTGAATCATTATAATTACTTGTAAAATGAGGACAAGTGATACAAGAATAACATTCTCGTAATTAGTGGCACCTCTGGTGGTCATTATTTCAATCACAAAAACGTCTTCACTACACTTATCACTGTGCTAGAAACGGAAACTATAAACTATCCCCTCTATCAACTAGAAAATAAAATCCAATGTCTGGCATTCGCTTGAGAGTCGCAGCAGTTAAGACACATAGCAATAAACCAGTTGTAATATCCCCTTGTGACCCCAATCGACAATTAGCGTAACCTTTAATACTTCGAAAGCCTTTAAATAATGTTGAATTAATTCGACGTTCGTTTGTGTTTGTCCTATGACTTCATACAAATAAGCATTATCGTTTACAGTCCATTGCTGTGTTCCAAAGCTTTGCCAAAACCCGCATACATTACTACGTATTACTGTTACTGTTACAAGGATACGTCGATGTCGACTGCCAATGTTACTGCAACACTCGATATAATGAAGTTAAAGTATTCGTTTAGCTCTGTGCTTCTCAAATTGTTTTATGGTAAAGTTTTGAACCATGTCTTAATTTCTATAAAACTCTACTACATATTGATAAAGTTCGCTATCAGAATCTCAAATGGCCAATTACTTTCTAATATCTCCTTATATTTTAGGATATTACCAATTAAAAAAAAAAGTCTTTAAATATTAAAGAGACACAACTTTATAGAATATTCCAAAACATGGTTCGTTAAATGTAGCAAATACGAGTATGTGTATGATAGCGAGGGTAATTATTGACAAAGAAATAAAATATAGTTATATTTAACACTTAAAACACTTATGAAACTTACTTATACACTTATAAACCAATTATGAATTCCAATGCTCATTTATCCAATATTAGCAATTCGACCTTACTTTATTATACGAGACATCTGGCTTCTTTTTGTTTTCCAAAACAATATTATGATAAGATATCTAGATATTGAAAATAATGATTGCTACGATCACATAATTGTTTCTCCTGTTGCTTTCCCAATTTTGTGCTATAGTTCTATAAACCATCGTTCGACAGTTCTCGAGTTTCGATTCTGAGTTTTTGCAGTTCCAACTCATTAAAAGTCAGTGGAAGAAAGTTTAAAATGTAGATACGTTATTCATCTAACTAATTGTAGCTTTGAATTTTGATTCGCGTTTATAATTACTTACATAAAACGATTTAAACATTAAAAAACATGTTTTTTTTTTGATAATGTGTAACCTGCTGTATAGTATCGCCATCTACATTTCGCTAGAAAAAATAGCCAAGTATCGTTTCACCTTAGCATAAAACATAATTAACGTTACCCCTAAAAAATAAGTTCACAAATTTGATATAGCTATGAATAACTTCGTAAACATTTGGATATTTAAAAAAATAAAAACTCATAAGTTTGATTTTATTATCAAGAAATTGAGTAGGGTTTAATAGAAACCAGTTATGAGTTTTAGGTTAGAAAATACATTTAAGGATCTTAAAATATCTTTCAGAAGTATAACCAAAAGTTGAAGTAGATGCAGCTACCATTATATCACTCAATTAATTGGTAGGATGACATTTAACATAACTTTTGAATGGTAAGAAATACAATTCATGTAAAGCAACGGTTTGACAAGTATTTTTTGTATTCGGTACTTTTTCCCCATTAATAATCAATGCTTTATTAAGAGACGAAATTTAGATTATTCTATTGTTTTCAAAATTACATAAGTAGCCTCACTAAAGCAACCGTAACTCATAAACTAATGGTCGCAATATCATGAAATTTTGACACATATTGTTTGAAGGTTGGTACTATCTAAAAATCATATGCTATCTCCATTTATATGTCACCCCACGAACTTATTGAGTGATATGTTGTTATACTAACTTCAATTTAAGCTTTTCTGCGCATGAAGCCCATTTAATGTACGCCAGTAAATTCTTACAACGCGATCAATGACTTAATGACAGTTTAATACGTATGTAATGGATCAATAGTGAATTAATCTATGGTTATCCTTGATTAACGCTAGGCGAAGCATTTAGTCGTACCTTAAGGGCGCTAGTGGGTCTCTACATAGAATTTGCACATTGGAACTCGTAATGTTTGAACAATGGCTCAGTTCCGTGTTAGGGGTGTTCCAACCCCTAATTAGTGGGTGGCGCTTGTTTGAAACTGGGTTATGTTTTCGAAGCCTAATGATTATAAACATTGCAACTGCTGGGATCCAGGGAATGCTGGTAAAATGAGATCCCGCGGGAACAGTAGCTTATTATAATTATAATAATTTCTAATTCACCATAAAGAGTGGGAGGAATAAAATGGGAGAGATATAGGGGATGAGGAAAAAGATAGAATGGTATATTAGTGTTCGTACTGTTCGCTAGGATTTTATGTAAGGAATTATTCCACAAATTGAACACTTCGTTTTTATAGATTGTAATTGTAGAAAATGTGGTTTCCTTTAGTATAGAGCAAATGTTTCATTAGTGCATTGTTAAATCTCATAACCCCCCTCCCCCTCAAACCATTTCGCAATGATTGAAATGTGCCATTCTGAATAAAAGTGTAAATTAGCGTAAAATTGTTTTTTTTTCTTTTTTGCATAATATTTTCGTAGATACATTTTGTAATATTTAGGCATATATGTATAATACTAGCTAAATCAATAAGACTAATTTGTACACTTAGCTAAGAAATCAAAAAGGTGGTATAGTATAGTAAAAATTAGAATTAGATGACCATTAAAATATAAAACAATAAGTCAAGAACAGTTCATACCTACTTATTCAAAAGACAACCACAACCAATCTGTGAACAATGTAATAACTCACTAACAGTAAAGTTTATTATTCTTCAACACTCCAAGTAATCATTACTCAGCCCAGTAAACACTTAGACAGAGGCGGCCTTAGGTGGTGCCAAACAGGTCAACCGCCCGGGGCCTCGCTCTTGTAAGGGTCTCGCATTCCCGCGCAACAACTCAAATAGAAAAATTCATTACTATATAGGTATTTGAATCCCACTAGAATCCTTAGTTTATCATCATTAATATTTGTCGTCTTTGTGCTTGATATCTTTTATAAAACTTACAATATAAAATTTCATTTCTCGTCAATTATCATTAAAAATACTTATTTCCAATTTACATAAATTATACAAAGAACAAGTGCCTCGCAAAGATCTGCCACCCCGGGGCCTCGTAATGGCTAAGTCCGCCCCTGCACTTCAGAGTCACTTTGCCATCATAACTACTTTGTATAATATACGTAACTTTGCTAATAACTGTCGAAAGATGCACTCAAAAAAGTATTAAAAGAGAAATTAATTCATATCGTTGTTAATTTTGAACCTAAATTTAGAGAATTTCATTAACGTCCTTTTTATACCTTCATTCTTATTTTCACCAACGTTTTTATATAAAGAAAAATAATACCACACAACCTCAGCACCACACCCTCCAACCCCTCTAGGCTCCAGCAACGGTTAAAGGGTGTTTGTTATAGGGGATGATTTCCACACTTTTAATTTTATTAATGAATTGTAAATGACTTTAACACGTACAATGTGTGTGTAGTCGTACGTAGCGGCTTGATTTGTGATATTAATGATTTGTTTTTATCACTGTTAAGGGTTGTTATTGTGTAATCTGTAAACCTTGGTAGGAAAATAGACGGGGCGAGGGCTATGGGTGGGGGTTATACATAGTTGATGTGTTTCCTGTTTTATAAAAACCTCAGCGTATACTCTTACCCCTCGCTTAGCCCATGGTCAAACCCTTTTTTCTGTTTTCATCCCCTGTTGTTTGACATTCATAAATTGGAGAACGGCCTATTGTTTAGTTCGATGCAATTTTTAAAAAAGTAGATAAATTTCACTAGGTTGTTCGAGGGTATTTATAAGTATCCTGTAAGTTTATGGTATGTTAAAATTCCTCGAGCGATACAGTCTTGCCTTATTTGTCTGCTTCTTTATATATGTTATACTCGTAGTTATTCTAATGTCTTTATGGGATCTCATGGGATGTCTTAATACAATTTAGCACCATACGATGGGAATAATAATTGGTATTGGAATAATAATTTGCGTAGTTTTTTAACTTAAAGATTAAGGTTACTCAGCAGCTCTTATCGAAAATTCTCAACCCGCTAATCTGAAGATTAATATGTTACATAACGTAATGTAAAATTTTACGGAAAATAAACTATCAATATGTAACTGATGTTAGCTTTTATTTTACATTAATTTTTGTGAAAATAATATAGAATATAATCACTTTAAGGCACAAAACTTAAATATCACTTAAAATAATCATAAAAATATATATTATATATATATATATATATATATATATATATATATATATATATATATATATATATATATAGTAGGGCTAAATAGGTTTGTATTTGTATAAGATTTTGAATGTCATCCTCATATGAGCCTAAACACTATATTTTGTCCTTATACTGCCACATTTAGGCTCAAATAAGGACCAAAAATCATATGTTCGAAAATCCTCTTTTCGACCCGCATGAACCCGGTAACTGGTTCTTTTAGATCGACAATAGGGCCAAAATTTCGGCTCGGGTACACTCGTATATTTGGACATTCTTTTTTAAAAGAACGGTATTATTAATAAGTGTAGCCACGTGTCTTTTACTTTTCCTAAATGACATAACATAAAGAGCTTTCCCTAAAAAGTAAAACCTTTTAACATATCGTCAAAATAACGCATCATAAAACAATATTACCTTCAAACTTTCCTCTACAGAATTTTCCTAACACTACACCTTTTCAAATATTAACATTCTCCTTTAGAATAGCAGTATAGTACACTACACTAAGTAATGCATTTCCCAATAGAGAAAAATGCATTTTATTTTATTTTTTGAACAATTTTATGTTTTGTTTTCATATCAAATTTAACAATATTATATTATACTCGGCTGTTGATACGACTCTAAATCCCCTTTCAGGGATATCAAATAGTCCCCCATTGGCCCCATAATGTGCTTTTGGGTTTCCCATGAGCATCATCCAGCCAAATCACCATAACCAGTACCTTCAGTTATTGCAGATGAAAATATACATAACATTACATAAAAAAAATATGGAAAATAACAATGAATTTTTGTATGTTTGTAAATATTGGAACAATGTAGGATATGTATTCTATCGTTCGATGGGTCTCTCTGTTTGGTTATACGGAAAGTCAAATGTATTTGGCTTGATAAAATGTATTGGGATTGGGATTCGATTCATGTTCGATAAAGCTTCGTTGCTTAATAAGGAAATTTAAGAAATAAAATATTGAAGGGCTGAAATTATATGAGTTGTAGCGACGTTGTTAGCGATTGTATTATACTCTACTATAAAACGTATATATATATATATATAAATAATAATTTTAGGTAAGGATTTAGACACACCATCCAATTACTAGGTATATGTTCATTAAAACAACCTTTTTATCATAGAAAACTTAACTTTATTATGAAATAATACTAGTACCTTTCGTTCTCCCATGTGAGGTCATCTTCAGGTAAAACAAATTATAAAGTTACTTTCTGCACTGGCACACTGTTCGCTTATCAATATTGTAAGTCGATATGATATAATTTATCTAATATTAATATCCGTCCCCACCTGTCTGACTGACCTAGCGATTGTAGTACATTTGACATTTGCAACAATACTCCTAGTAAAGTTATTTGAGATCATGTGAGTGACAATGAAGGGTTGATTCGCTAACAGAAGGGATGAAAAATAGGGTGAGATGTGTAGATATGTTCACTGTGGTCACCTTTAACCATACCAGAACCAGGTTGGATCGTAGGGGTTGGTTCACGTAGAGGGTGAGTGCGAGACAACGTATGTGATCGCGATAAAACCCTGTACAATTGCTTCTGTCAACTATTGCTGTTGGAGGAGGAAGAACTGCGGTGTGACGAAACATTATCTCTAATGGTTTGTTTAAAAATAAATTAAAATGCTCTGAAGCGGGGTGCTGTTATGTCAAATGGTATTATGTGTAGAGGTCCCGTGACCTCGTGATATATATATATATATATATTTATATTAATTTAAATATAGATCTCAATTGTTACGAGATTTTTTTTATCGTTACGTGATTTCTTTAATCGTGAATTAACATATTTGCTTTTACAATTAAAATAAATATGGAACGAGTTTAATATTTCAATTTAAAAATGAAATTAAAATTTGAAATTAAATTCAATTCACACACAAAAGACAGTCGTCGCTTGCGACAGGGGTAGTAAATTTATATTTACTGATCGAATTGTAAAGAGGCATAGTTTTATGACTAAACTAATGAATATTTATATATATATATATATATATATATATATATATATATATATATATATATATATATATATATATATATATATAAATCAGATAACCAATCTTATTAATAGCGAAGTTATTAATATAGAAATATTATTATTATACATGTATTGGATCTTGTATAGCTGGCAAATTAAATAATAATTGAAAACCATATGCAGGTTGCAGAGTCCAGCCGTATCCTTTCCCTTCATGTCCTCATGATATAGTTTTCAAACACGTACCAGTTTTAACAGCACTATCTATGGTTTATTCAGGAACGAATTTGACTGAAGCAGTGACATCTGTTGGATATTAGATGGACTGACACGACATGTTCTATATGCAATGTGCAAATGTGATACAGAATTTAGATGATTCAACAGCAATAAATATTTACAAGTGTCATGAACAGACAGATAACGGTAATTGATATTTAGATTATTTATATTTAAACCTATTAGCAATGTAACAGTATATTATATTAGTATAGGTACAATATACAGTATATTTTGATGTTACAATTTAGTATTTCCAAATTATATTTAACTTGTCTTTTAACTGTCAGGGTATAAATAAATTAACGTAATTGAAACAGGATTAAAAAATTATGTGCAACTTGTTTCTAAACGTTCTACTTCTATTTTGCTACTTCTTATAGGTGTTTTTCTGTACCTGCCGACAATATTAGTGACCTTCTTCTTCAGTTTATTCCAGTTTATAAAGTAGGCTCCTTTATTGTTTCTCCAAGAGTAGAGTTCGAAAAATTTGTATAATCTTTTTTCCGCAAAACACTAAAAAAAATTTACCTTTTAATTAAAGTTTTTGGATAAGATAATGTAAGATTACATAATGAAAGTTATCTTTCAAAATAAATTTATGTTTTCTGACGTCAATTTAATATAGTAGTGAAAAAAATTTAATGTTTTTTGCAATTATTTAGTGACAACATAAACTTGAGTAAATAATAAAGCGTAAATTTATCTACTTTTAATATTTTATTTAGTTCTGGTCATTGTAAGTACCATAAGGCTTCAGTCATCTGGCGCTACTGTAGCTAGATTTCCTAACTTTATTGATAACTAAACGATATTGATAACCATCAAAAGTGTATTGTTATTAATTTATATTCTATACATTATTGAAAAACTCGATGATAAAAGATAACGATTTTGGCTACTGATTGGAAATTCTTTCTCCCCAATTTCTCCATGTGAGACATGTGATACTCTTCTTGTTGGATACAATTTTGTGAAATGATTAAAACACGTCAAAAAATTGCAGAAAAGTGTATCACAATTGCATAAAATGCAGCAGCCGTATTTTCTAACTATCCTAAGATCAAACATTAACGTTTAGGTACTATGGGGCTGCGCTAGCATGTCAAACATAGAAATTCTCCAGCGTTTCCAAAACAAAATATTGAAACAAATATTAAATGTCCCAAGATATGTCCCTATCTGGTTAGTACATAAAGATCTTCGAATGCCCCTGGTCAAAGAGGAAAACCAAAGCTACAGTAGGAAGTACCACCTTCGATTGCAGAATCATTCCAATGAAGCAGCAGTGAAGTTGTTCCATCATAGGCCCGTAAGACGACTGAAAAGAGCAGATCCCAAGGACTTAGCGAATTTAATCCCAAATGAAAACTAAAATTGAAATGTCATCGTACTAATAAAATATATACGAAACTCAGTTATTGTACATAGTATAAAGGGGTAAGGTGTAAGGGGGAGTCATCAATGGATGGCAACCTCACATGTCACTTATGTCATACAATTTTACTTAATGTCCTCGGACAGATTGTAAATTAATTAAAAGGGAAAAAAAAAACGTTCAGGTACCAGTATTATTGCCAGATATAGTGATTTTAAATAAAGTGACAATCTTGATCTCTGGCAACACTTTTATTCATCAAAACGAAAATTACTTATGGACATAATGAAGTAATTTTCATTATAACAGAGAATTAAAGACTATAGAAAGAAGAAATTGTATTTTATTACTTTCTTGTATTTAGCAAATTATGCCTGAATCCCATTGAGTTGTGCATTTTCGTTGTGAACATTTCCCACATTTCCCACTTTTTTGTAGGTAGATGCGCTCCTTTAGATAAACAATTTAATTAAGATCATTACTTATATAGATTACGATAAATGTACCAAACTTCACTATTTTTCTGCTGATCCATCTTAAAGTCTATTATTCTAATGCACCCAAGATTTATAAAACGTTCTCTCGATAAATAAAGTACCTTCTACTCCTCCTATATTTCCATTTCAACCTCACCACCTCCCATCCACCCACTGTGCAGTCGTGGAGCAATTTATGTTTGTTTTTTTTTGTCCTTTTTACTTTTTCTATAAAATAAAAACTTCATATAAAAATCCTTCACGTATTTATATGCACTTTTGACGTTTAAGGACGACAGGACGAGACAGGCAGGATAGACTGAAGGATAACAGTCTTCCCGGTTTTATAACACCGGGATCTTATTTTTCTGGTGACGTTTTTGTTTGGAACAAAATGTATACGTTAAACAGGGTACCCAACGTAAGGGAATGAAGGAAATTTCGCGGGTTTAGTTTCTAGTTTATAAATGTATAGATAAATTCATACTTAGGGATATTGACTACCTATAAAATTTTAGTACATCATTTCCATAAACAAAAACATGTTTTGTTTTATTATAAAACGGTTCTGTTTTTCGAAAATAGACTATTCACACTGATCTGACTGCATTTGTTTTAATGTTTTTCTGTGTGTCCCATAAAAATTATAAACATGATAAACAACAACTGACAACCGCAAATGTTCACAGAAAACAAAACCGCGTGTTCAATCTAAGCAGACTAAAAAACAACAACAAGCGTTTAAAACAGCAACAAAAGACAAATATGTTTTAAGAACTGTCTCTTTGGTGTAACATTGGTGTTTTTGTTTAGAACAACTAATTTTTGTTCGTGTTTTATTAAACTGTCTCTCTGGGGTGAAACCGGCATTAAAAACTCTTAAAGACTAAAAAGAATTTTCGATTTTTGTAATATTCTGGTGTTTCTTAACCCCTTAAATTACTTTCATGTAATAAATGGCATAGAATTAATTAATACAACAAATAATTTCATTAAAGATTATTTGCAACGCAATCCAATTAGAATGTTGTCATTACTCACCATCTACTCCAGCTCCAGCTCCAGCTCCAGCTTAAGCTTCAGTTCCAGTTTAATTCCCGTTTGAATTGTATCATAAATATTCAAACGATTCACACAATACGGGTTCCTATAATACCTGATTTAGGATAGAAACATGCAACTACTATGACTACAACTATGGCTGGAATAAACTGGAACGTTGCTGGAGTAAACTGGAATAAGCAGGCGATTGGTTGTCACATAGCAATAACGTAACTTCAGTCTCCAGCTGTAACTTTATCCGTGTATTGCTCTATTGCCCCAGGAAGTGCAGTTATGACTATTGATTGCTAGAGACCTGTAATACCCGTTACGTTACTCTACATTACGTTAGTCAAGAACCGATGGAGCGTGAAGTTATGTCTCTGTAATTGGAAAAGAAGATACTCGAGAAGATGTTTGTAGTTGAAGTTACTTTTAACTTAGAAAACTAAATAAATTTATAGTTTTGATGTGTTTAGAAAAGGGGTTATAAAACTATACTCGGCGTACCTTTCAATCAACCAGGTCATAAACGTTCAAAAATAAAGTCCTGGAATAGTTAATGCACCGTGGTATATCTGCAATGACGACATACATAGAGACCTGAAGATTAACACAGTCGGAAAAGAAATCAAAACTATAGCAACAAAGCACGAGTTGAGACTTCGTAACCACGAAAACATCGCCGTGACGCAAATGTTGCTTGATAGTAATGATGTTCGAAGACTTGCCAACCGTGCCAATTGAAATTATTGTAAACATAATGTTAAATGTCTATAGGACACATCGCAAAATACATAAGTTTAAATTAAGAAAAAAACATTTATTTTCCTGAGGCTGTATTGTGAGATATGAAGTAAAATAGATACAGGTTAATTCACCGCTTCTCCTTTTTCTGTAAAGTTTCATTTATTATTACATATTACTGTCGTAAGTTATGCCAGTAAATGCATATTGTCGCGACAGCTACGTGCCAAATATACAGCAAATATACCCATACTTACTTGTTTATAATCGTATAAATAATTCAGTATTTGGTCTAGCAAGATCATTCTTTACGAACACGCTAACGCTAAGCATGCCCTAGACTCATGAGGACATTTGGAGTCTGGATCAAAACTCTAGAGTAGGTATTATAAAAAAAAACAGGGAGACAAAACCTATTACATTTTTTAATTTGTTTCACTTGTTTTATTTTCATAGAGTTTGCGTTGATAGGCAAAAGTTACAACAACGAAGATGAATGATCTATAACATAATAATCGGTTGTTAAACTAAGGTTGTTCACTCCTATCTAACATTATCGTGTATACCATACTTTGTGTTTGACATCAAATGTTCAATTCGTGAGTGCATACGACATAAGCTGGTCGTTGGCGCTGCACTTGTAGAAAATGCCTGTGCTACTCCAAGATATATATATCAAATTCCAGGAGAAAATGAGTAGCGCTGAAGGCGAAATCCTAAGAAATATTAGGGAGAAGAGTAGAAAGGAGGATGGTGGAGCAGGCCCGTAAAAAGGAAAGGAGTATTTTGAAAGGAATAGACTGGCGCCAGGGAAGGAGAGAAGAAGGCACAAATGTGGAAGAGGAGCTAAGGAGAAGAAACAGGGAGATACAACAACAGAAAATAATGGGAAAAAATGAGAAGAGCAATTACAACAAAAGCTATAAAAAGATTTGGAAGACAGAGATACCAGAATACTTAAGAGAAAAAGACACAAAAAACATGAGAAGGATTGCCAGATTCAGATTGGGAAACGAAGGAAAGGAAATAGATTGAATGAATGTGCAGGGTGTGCGGAACGGAGATAGAAACATTGGAGCACATTAAGTTTTCATTTGAGAAAAAAGTAATAAGCGAAAAGAATATTATGCAGTTATTAAAGGGAGGCAGTGAAGGGAAGAAATGGATGGCGGAGATAGAAAAAAGAGAAATAGAAGGAATGGCAGAGTAGAAACAAGAGGGAGAGTAGCAGGAGGTGCGAAGCAGTTTTTTTTTTATTTCTATAAAGATATATATTTTTTTTCTTTTGGAAGAAGTAAGAATGTTTAGATATAATAAGAATCAAAAATGAATTAAGCACAATGATATGTAATTTAATGAGTTAAGGCAGAAGAATGTGGAGCCCAATGGCAAAAACATTAAAATAAATAATAAATAGTAAAAAGTGAAAAGAAGATTGTGCAGTTATTAAAGAGAGTTTGTGAAGGGAAGCAATAGAGTGCGGACATAGAGTGAAGTAGCGAGGAAAGGGGAGGAAGAGCAGAGTAGAAACAGGAGGAAGAGTAGTAGTGGTTTAAATTTAACTGTTTTGTTTGTATTTTTCTTTTTTATTTTGAGTGAGAATGGGTAGATAGTATTATTACTAAAATAAAAGTCTTTGATTTTAGAGCAACACATAAGTTTGATTGAAAATTTACAATTCCTCATAAAATTGGAGATATTGTCTTATATATACATAAATAGTTTCGTTTCATATTTGTGAAGAGTATTGAAGAAAGACCATTCAATAATATTATTATCAATTTTTATCTTTGCACTTTGGGTTTTCACTGGTGTGTGAAGAATATGGCTATATATATTTTAGTACTCGTTTCACAAAATAAATTGCACTATGTACGAGTATATACAACACTATTGCTATTAAAGTTGTATTTATGTATCCCGGAGATATACAGGTGCTGCCAACTACCGCCCACATTCAACACCAGCTTCTACTTGTGTATAACCTACTCATTTCATTTTGTAATTTTCATTTTACGTAACTTTTGTAGAATTAATTAACTTCCCTCTGCGTTATCCATTTCGTTACATGTATAACATGTTCATTATTACTTGTGCTGTTTCACCAATCCATCCCTCTCACTGTTTCACCCTTCCTTTACCACTTCCTGATTCATACTACCTGTTCCCGTGTAAATGTATGCGAAATATAATTATTGTACTTTCGAAATTGATAATTACAAATGTTTTGCATTTTATGAGATTGAATTTTACTTTTGACAGTTCGAAATTTAAACAATTCAATTAAATTATAGTGTGTATAGTGTTTATATACCTTTTATAGTTTGCTTATGTAAAAAGATTATATGTTAAATACGAGAATATCATATCCCTCAATAAGGTCGTAAGTTCCACATATAAATGGCACCACTATTGATAAACCCACATGATTTTTAGATAGTATCAACCTTCAAACAATATGTGTCAAAATGGCATGGCATTTCGACCGGTAGTTTACAACTTACAGTGATTTTAGTTACGTTACTTTTGTAATTTTCAAAATAATAAAAAAAAATTTTGTGAAAAAATATCGAGTCCGAATAACACTTGTTTATAACAAGCCATTGCTTTGCTTGATTAGCACATCATAGTCGAAGTTTAGTTTAGAAATGACGTTACGATGCTTCTGACTCTTCTTCCCACATGTCACGTCTTGTCACACATTGTACACCACCTCTTCATCCACCCACTCTTCATGTGACGTAATGAGTGAATTATATTTCAGAAAACGAATAAAATATATTACAAAACGTTATATACCAGTAAACAATTTAGTGAATTGTCCTGTTTTGTGACGTTTCTATCTCTATTTCACTTCAATTATAGTTCGCATCAACTTTATCTTTATTTCTATTTCGACAGGTGGAGTGGTTTCGCCATTTGTATCCGATAAATAGACATTTCATATGAACGACTGTGAGAAACTGAAATATAAATGAACTCTTTCATGACAAAAAAATCATACGCATCTTCAATATGATGGCAAAGTGATTCCAAAATGTTTACTGGGATATTTGATAAAATAATTTAAGTAAAGGTATCTTTGTTATGTTTGATAGACCTGAACGTAACAAGTAAAGATGTGTTCCAAGGATAATTTTCTAAAGTGTTAAAAAGAGTACTTTTTTTGTTTTTTAGTAATATCATCGTTTCTATTAGTTTTACGACTACAAAAGCGTAGCGTTTTCTCTGTTATTTCAATAAGTTCATATGATGTTGTCTCTATCTTTCTACAAAATTGTCTCAAGTCAGTCGTGTCTCCAATAACTATAATTTAAAAATGTCAATTTATATAACATCTTAGTTATATCAATAGTAATCTATTTCCTCTTCCTGTCAGATAACTTAACCCTGCCGCTTCACATTTTACAACCGAACACCTTCACCTACATAACCCGACAAACCTTCTCTCCCTCTCTTCCCTCATGTCATCCCCACCGCCATCAAACGTTATCACGAACCGCGAAGTGAACGAAATAACAAAACGAAACATTTCGCTCCACAAGCAGAACATTAAATAGAAAAAAAGCCACATGTTTGGGTGGCAAGGTGTAGTAGGTGGTACGAGGAAGAGAGAAAGAGAGGTGGGGATGTAAATTAATTAACATATTTCTGTGTTAAAATGTATGTAATTGTTAATTACAATTTCATGTTGAACACAAGATACATACCAGGTTGATATCTGTGGAATGGCGCGGCGAACCGAGATCCGACCATGGTATACTGTTCATTATCATTACTTGGTTCTACCACATCGTGTAGTTTGTTATGGTTTTCCAGAATCACCGCCGCGACGCCGCGCTTCTACCTATACAAGTTACAACTTGACGTGAAAGTAGAACACGGGATTACATGCTGAGTACGGAAATTGATATTTTGTATTTTCTTTTTAAATCATTTTCATTACAATATATTTGCATGTAATAATGCTCCCTGTTGCTATTTATATAATAAAACGCTTGATTGTTACCAGTCAACTACAGGGTGTACAGTAAAAATATTTAGATTTTGATTAAATGTAAAAGAAATGGTCTGATAATCACTGTTACATATATATAATTAAGATTAATGTATTTTATTTAGTCTAATTCGTCTATTTTAAGTAAGGAGTTGTGTGTTTTCGAAATGTGATACCACTAATTGGACAGAAAGTTTACTTTTTATTTAAAATTTTATAGGTTAATATGCATAATGTAATGCCGGTTTCACACCAGAGGGACAAAACAACAAAACACGAACAAAAACACCAATGTTTACACCAAAGAGACAGTTCTTAAAACATTTTTGTCTTTAAAAACTGTTTTAATAAACTAAACATATTCCTATCTGGAGTCGACCAAAAGAAAACACGTTTGTTGTTGTTTTTTAGTCTGCTTGGTTTGAACACGCGGTTTTGTTTTTTGTGAACAATTGCACTTGTCAGTTGTTGTTTATCATTTGGTTAGAAACTACTTCTAAGAGCAGTTATAAATAAGTACAGAATGCAATGGACCAAAGATAAGACTAGCAATATAGATAAGATAAGACTAGAAATATATCGCCAATACAACAATTTGTGGGATACTAAATTTTTATGGGACACACAGAAAGACACTAAAAACTAAAACCAGTCTGTTCAGTGTGAATATGCTGTTTTCGTAAACAGAACTGTTTTAAAATAAAACAAATCATGTTTTTGTTTTGTTTTTTGAAAACAATACTCTTCAAAACTGTCTTTTTGGTGTAAAACAGGCCTAAGATTGCATAACAAAAGTTATCTTTCGCCATTTACCTATTATAATGCTCATGGTTGTAAATTTATATTTTCTGTCGCTAGTATTTTTTTATAATATTAATTGTGTGCCTTTCGGCTTACTCAGGGGGGGCCCAAAGCTTGGTTGAAAAATTAATTAAATTTACTTACAAAATAATAAAGCAAACTTTTTATTTTTATAATTACAACAAGTGTATAATTTTTAGTCAACGTCGTAAGAGTGCCGAACATTTTACTTTTTTTAGTTTATCAGAAAATACGGAAAAAATATGCAAACCTTCTGCAATGAACTGAAAAGGTGAAAAGCTTTGTAATGAAGCTAAGTTTGTACGAGTGCGGTCTGAAAAGTGACAATTTGGAGCTATTTCCTAATCTTAAAATTATGATTGAAGAAATGGATCTCAAAACTATTCCAACCAATGCAAAGAAATGCTCTCTTAAACACTTAGAAATCCTCAAATCTCGTTTTGAAAAATATTTTAATGAGAACTTGGATGGTTTGGCATGGTTTCAAAACCCGTTCAAACCATCAGTCGATGAGTGCTCCCTCAACATGAAGGAAAAAGAAAATCTCATTGACCTCCAAGGTGACACTGTGCTTGAAATGAAGTTTAAATAATCTTCTCTCACATGCTTCTGGATTGGTGTATAAAAGGAACACCCAATTTTGAGTGAAAGGGCATTGAAAATACTCACTTCATTCGCCACCACTTATTCTTGTGAAACTGAGTTTTCTGCTCTAGCTGCCATGAAGAGTAAAAATCGCTCAAGGCTGGATGTGACCAAGGAACTCAGAGTAGCGTTATCCAAACTGACACCGCGTTTCAAGAAACTAAGCGCAGAAAACTGCATTCACACTGAAGCTCTTTTAATTATTATTGCTTTGAGTTACAAATATCAATTATGTACTATAGTAGTTAAAATGATTAAATAAATTGTAATAGTTTGTATAGAATTTGTTGTTTGATTACGATTAAATCAAACATTGCCCCATTAGAGTATGCATAGAATGTGTAAAACTTAACCAAATAATAATTGACTGTAAAATGTCAAATGCAACTTATAATATATAGTACGCTTACATGTAGGGGGCCCGGCTTACAGCTGGATTATGCAGGGGGGCTCGAAGTAAAAAGTTTGAGAACCGCTGATCTACAGTATTATATTTCCTAATATATGCCATAATTGAACTATTGAAAAATCGGCCCCTAAAGTTCTCGGCTACGATACTAACTGTTCTATATCCTTGAGTGAAAAAGCTCTTAATAGGACATAACCATAATAATTATCATATCACATCACAAACAGAGCTTTTTGGAAATGAAATCGGAGTCAGAGTGATTTGGCACAGAGACAAATCTCTTTTCATATAAAATAGCTATTTCACTATAAAGCTTTCACATTCTAAAGGAAAAACTTTAATATTATTTGGCTTTTCCATTCATACTCGCATATTTTTCAACGTTTTCTACATTTTAATGAGTATAGTGTTCTCTTTAGAGCTTTGCTTTGAGTCTACAAATAGGAGGATATACATATATATATATATATATATATGTATATGTATGTACACCCCTCTCTGGTCTCTCGCCCAGAAAATATCAACGTCATCTCAGTAGAGTCTTACCATAGTGGATCTTAATCTTTTCGAAATCACATCACTCAACAAATTCCTTGATGACATATAGATGGTAACACTATTGGCAAATCCATATGACTTTTAGATAGTATCAACCTTCAAACGATATGTATCAAAATTTCATGACAATACAACCTTTAGCTTACAAATTACAGTAGTTTTTGTGGCACTATTTAAGTAATTTTAAAAATTTCAACGGAAAAATCTGATTTTTATGTGTTGATAAAGAAATAAAAGCTATAGCATTGATTATTATTAGACCAGTAATTATATTAGACAGTATGGCTAACTTCTTCATCATCTTTTCTAACAATATCGCCGAACATCGTTTGAGAATCACTGTTCTAGAATACCACTGAAAAGGAAATTGTGGCTGGAGTGTTAAAGCATTATTCCTTACTCTACCAAGAAGTACAACAGGGGAGTGTTATATGTTCATATAGACCTAGCGTGGGATATTCATAAAAAGAGGAGGGTGTAAAACAGGGTAAAGGTTGTTTAAAAATGTTATTATTTCATAATTTGGATAAAAAATTGTTTTTTCTGAATAAATGTTAATGTAATATTGTTGTAAAATATTCCTGATAAATTTTAATTTTCTTTTTGTATAATATATTAGCTGCGTGAGTGAGTAAATGCTTGCAAAATAAGATAAAGAAAAAGCAGTGCGTTGTATTCTAAGATGTCTTAAGATAATTTAAGTTATAACAGATTCCAAGTTTGATTGATAAAAAACAACACTATAATATCAAGTTTTAAGATTAAAATTGAGCTGTTGATATGCATAGTAATAGTTCTTAATTATAAGAATGTCATCTGTTGAAAAGCTTACTTGGATTACTGCGTATATCTTTTAAGGCATTCATGTGCCTTAGTTTATCATCATTAATATTTGTCGTCTTCGTGCTTGTTAACATTTATAAATCTTCCAATATAAAATTTTACAACTCTACATTTATTTAATAACTTTTGCATTTCTCGTCAATCATCATCAAAAATATTTACTTAAATTTCCCAAAGAACATCATAGATGTTCGAATGCAATAGATAAAATAAAATTGAATCATACTTATATAAGGTATTATTTTATATTATAATAAGCTATACTATTGTTGCAGCTAAAAAACAAAACTAAAACTAATAGAGTAAGTTAGAATGATACTTCAAACCTTACCACTAAATGTACTTGCCTTGTACTCAAGCTCGAATATAATACGGACTCTAAAAAGGCGTATTCGTCAATTTCCTTATTGTTTTGTACTCTAAACCAAATAACAATCCCTTGAGTATACACCCTGTGTTATTTAATTATTTACCAATCGCATTTCTCCCTAACAAACCACATTCTTTACCAATTAAATTTTTTTCCTTTTCATTTTATTTCATTCTCCTTTTAAAATATGTAATTTTTTTCCATTTCTTTAATAATATCGAGTATTTCCCGGCACAAAACAATATTTTATACATTTTAATATTTGCCTATTTCTTTCTTATCGGCGCGGTTCGTTGGTGCTATTACTGATTCAGCCATTTCTTTACACTTTATGTTAGAATTTGGAATTTCTTTACCTGTTTTTTGTCGAGGCAATATCTTTCGCAGCGCCTCGCACTTTTTAATATGTACTCAAATGTGTCCCCACCCCCTTGATCGGGACTGTGGGTCGGTCGGGGTTGCTTGGTAAGGGCTCTGTGTGCTTCGTTTGCACAAGCAGGGTGTTATAAGGCTCGAAATGTAACATAACGTAACGGGAATAGGAATAGGAATGGGAATTGGAACGGGAACGGGAACGGGAACCACAGTACTGTGGTTTTGCGTTTTACAAATCGTCCCTCATTAGCCGATAGCAATATATCTCGGTTGAAACTGCAAAAACGCCTTTAATAATTCCGTTAGGAAGAAAAGATATTAGAAAACTTGGTTTGCGAAGTTATAAGGTAAAAAAAAACTGGTTATAAGTGAGAAAATATGTTGCATGTGTTACATTCAATAAGGCCAGAAACTTGTGGTCGGAGATAAAAAAAATGCAATAGTTAATAACTACATTTAAGAAATTATTCATACCTCGCCACGAATGCAATGTATTGCAACAGTAATCTTTTACATTGGAATTTATATTTGATTGTATATACCTTTACGGCGTTACAAACCACTTACATCTAATTAACAAAACAAGAACTAAAATTCTATCCTTCCGTTTTAACGTTATTTGCCACTCTTCTTCTCCTTCATTTCTTTTCTTCCTTCTCTCTTCCCTAGCAACATGTTCTTCCTTTTCTTTCATGTTTTAACGATACGGACCAATGGACATTTACCTTTAAACCTTGCGAATCCCACGCGAAAACAATTGTATCTAGTCTTACTACTACCTTTTCCTGGCGTACCTCAAATTTTTGATCGTACATAAAATGAGTTGACCCTTGTCAAACCCTTAACTTGTCTATCGGTTAATCTGGCCATGAATTAAAAGAATTTGCATGCAAAAGTAACAATTCTACTTTTATCAATACGCTTATCACAATTAAATAACAACAAATGTAACCTTGACAACTTACTTGATTAAGCTACAGTTATGTTCAAATAAAACAAAAATGACACCTAAGAAAACTAACAAAACTACAGTTTAAATTCTAAACAGATCCAAGATATAAATTATTCCTTGGAATTAGTTTGTGATAATCTTGCAAGCAAGAACCTTACACTGCAACATAATTTATATATGAGATGTAGAAAATGAACCTTGGAACTAAGTTGTGGCAACTGCAAGACAATTTTCTACCTGCGAAGTTTATAATAAACCTCTGTTAACCAAGAAATGAAAAATTGACCCTTACGCAACCGGCTTATAGGGTTACTAAGACTTATATTTAATTCATATCCTCCAACAACTTCAAAGCTAGTTTCATAGCCGTTCTCCATTCAGAACCGCTTTGTGGTTTCCCTTTCTCTGATTTTCTGAGGAACCTCAAAATAAACGTCGACCAGCAAATGTCTCAAAGCGAGACATTTCTGCTATGTTGATAATGCAGTCAGAGGCGTACTCCGCATACTATGTCCTTAAAACAACCCCTTCCTCTCAACCCCTCCCACAAGTCGTAGACCATTTTAATGGTTCAGAGATAAACGGAACAGACACCTGTAAATTATTCTTTAGATAACTTTTATACTAAAAATATACTTCTTCAATTATTTTTATGGAATGTTTATCCCGAAAAAACAATTGTAAAAACATAATGCAGATTTATTCCAGTATTAAATATTACCATTAAGATAAAAATATACAAAAATATAAACAAGAACAGCTTAGCGAAATTGTTTTGTTTGTTGTAGAAACTTTGTTGGTTTATGTACAGCTGTGATTTAAGTTTTACATTGAATTCTAAAAGAAATTTTAAAAAATATTTGGTATAATGAATATGTAAAAAAATTTAAATAGTGATTGACGGAATATTAGGGCGACATATATCGTACACCTAAATCAAAACTGTTAGAACCATAGAGGTATAAGAATAGAGTGCGTAAGAGACTGAATACTGTGATAAAGGCAAAGAGAGAGATAGCTGCCGAGTGTCCTCTGTGTCTCTTTCTAGTCGAGTACTGCATCTGTCTACTTGCTTACCCCCTAACTCACTGCCAATCAACCAAGCCAGCAGCAGCGGTTCGGCTAGAAAGAGACAGAGAGGACACTCGGCAGCTATCTCTCTCTCTTAGTCTTCATGGCTTCCTCCTACACGCGGTCTATTTTGTATTTTGTACACATATATGCTGGGCACTTAATACGTACTGGCGTCCTACTTATTGTTGAGTTCGACACTGAGTACCGCTTATATTTGCATACTAATTTATCGGGGAAGCAAATAATGATCCGCGGAATCATAAAACCTTTAAGATTGGTATTTATGTGTGCGTTGTTCGCAACTCAGCTTTCTTTAACAACTGCTTTTATTAAATTTATCCGAGCATTTTAACGTCGTCTTCGTCTGCCGTCTCGAACACCCGCGCAGTACCGTTTCTGTTCTCAACGCTCAACGTCTGGGCTTATACAATATACACTTTACACAATTTTAAATTAATTTTATATACAGTCCCCAAAATAATCGCATTTATAATAAACATACAAATTATATTTTATTAAAGCAAAAAATAAAAAAAAAAGTAAATAAAATTAAATTTAAATACCTCGTTATAAAAATAAACTTTTGCAATTAACCGATAATTCAATTTTGATGTCTATCTTATGATTTTAATTAGGAATCCGGTTCTTCTTTTAAGGATTTTACTTTAAAATCGCTGATTTTTAAATTCGTGTTTTTTATAGATCAGCTACTGAACGAAAACTTTATAAATAATCGAATTAACGCGAATGGAGTTGTGATATATATTTAGCTTTAAATCCATTAGAGAAGACAGAGATAGCTATATTTTGTTTTACTCGTCGTTTACTCTGTACTTTAAAGCAGGGACTGAAAACGATTTAATTTGGGCCTTATTTTGTAACATTTCTCTGACTTCATACGTCATGAATTAAACGAGTATGATATTCATGTGTTTTGGGCGGAAATACAAAAGAGGATGAAGAAGATGATGTATGTAACAGAGATATGGAGGTGGAAGAAGCAAGAGAAGTTGGAAAGAATACAGGAGAGATACATTAAATGGATACTAGGGCTGAACAGGTGCACGCCGGGATACTTGATAATGGAGGAACTAAATAGGGACGAGATAAGAATTGAATCAGGTAGGAGAGCAGTAAAATATGAGGAGAAAATGAGCAGCGCTGAAAGCAAAATTTTAAAGAAAATAAGAGAGAAGAGTAGAAAGAAAGGAGAGAAACGAGTATTATGAAAGGAATGGAATAGCGATCGAGGAGGCAGAGAGAAGAAGAGAAGGAGGCGCAAGTGTGGAAGATGAGTTAAGGAGAAGAGACAAGGAAGTACAGCAACAGGAAAGAATGAAAAAAATCGAGAAGAGCAATTACAACACAAGATATAAAAGGATCTGGGAGAGAGATATACCACAGTACTTAAAAAAAAAAGACACAAAAAACATGGGAAGGATTGCAAGGTTTAGATTGAAAAACGAGGAGAAAGGAAACAGATACTGGGCAAATAGAGAGAAAAGAATGTGTAGAGTGTGCGGAACGGAGATTGAAACACTGGAGCACATTAAGTTTTCTTGTCAGGAAAAAGTAATGAGCGAGAGGAATATTGTGCAGTTATTAAAGGGAGGTAGTGAAGGAAAGAAGTGGAAAAAACATTACAATAAATAATAATCTCGTTATCTGGTTTTCATGGGGAACATGAAGAGAGAGGATCAAGAGAAGAAAGCACTTTTGGAAGTAGTTAAAGTGTAGAATAATTTATGTTTAGTTTTAAGTTTGAATGTATATACTGTAGATTGTAAAGCCGAAAGGCACACAATTAATATAATAAAAAAAAAATATTCATTTGTTTGTTAATATCCGAGAAAATTTACAAAATAAGTCACTAAAATAATCGCTGAACATTATTGAATCATTAAACTAGACATATTCCAACAGCACAGTGTTCTTTCATACACATAGAAAATTTATTTTTCCATAAATGTTTATAGACAATTCTACACGACATTATCGCAGAAATAAATAAAGTGAAACAATCGACATAAGGACATGACAGTTAACTGATATCCGGTGATTCAACTGCCATCTAGCATCATTTATTTAAACTATGAAACCTATTTAAAAAGCAATATGCAATATCTTTATGGTCCATGCATTGTTTTCTATACGAAAAATAACCGGAAATGGGTAAAACATTGAGTCTAGATTTTTGTCTAAATATCCCTTAACAGTCTATCGGGGTGGAGAAGAGAATGGTGGCATCCAGCCAGGATCTGACGTTAGACCACTATTCCAGACTTTCTTAGTTATGTAATGGATTGGGAGGCAATATACTGGCGCTTTATTTTCTTGACGTTGCCGTTGCCATTGCCATTGCCTTTATTGTAATGTGAAAAAAATAAAAATCATTTCGTAGACGATTCGATGCCACCCTTTTCTTAGCCAAATTGGGATTATTTATTATTGGGTTTTGTGATCCGAATTCATATTGCTTGTTGTCTGTTTAGAATGCTTCGCCGTCTGGAAGAAAGTTCGAAAAAAAAATATACATGAAGATTTCAATTGCATCTAGTTTAAATTAAGAGGCACACTTAACCTCAATTATTAGTTATACTTTCAAAGAAGTATAATTGGGTCGTGAACAATAACTGATAAAGTTTGCTATGAGAATCTCAAATTTCCAATTATTTTTATTTAATTCGCAATAGTATAGAAGTTATTAACAATTGAAATAGTCACATTTGACTATTTAATAATTTTTAGTGGTAGAAATGCAAATTGACATCGTTCCTTCTTTGTCTTCTTTCTCACTACCATTGCCATCGCCGCCAATCGTAAAGCCGTCGCACACTCCTCTTGCTTGTGTCCTTATTTTTGAATGGTCGATTTTTCAATTGTCGATTGAAATTGATGTTAATAAATGTGTATTGGCGTGTCTATTTTATTAAATATCTAAATGTTGACGGAGATATAGCCATTAAAAATTTGAATTGTAGTTTTAGCGCTAGAAATGGTCGGCCAGTTGTATGACGTGAAATGCATTTTAACATCAGTTATTTGTTGAGTAGGTCAGTGCTTTGGTAATGTTCTGTAGCTGTTGGTAGTCGATTTAATCAAGTCAAGTCAAAGAATAATAAGTTTTTATTTTATTTAATCCTGTTACGGCAGACATAATATTGGAATTTGATTGTTCCTTGAAATATCTGTAAATAATATTTGATATTTTGATATATAAATACATATAGCAGAGATTTATGAGCTTGGTAACCTGTAAACTTGTCAGAGTTCTGTAAGAATATATTTCTTTTACGCTCTGTCGTATAAAAGAGATAGCAACTACCGGTTGTAATGTCACATGCATTTGGAATGTTGTACAACTTTGAATCCCTTTAATAATTAAAGAGACAAAATGACTTTTTTAATTATTAATATCTCCTAACATATAAGGAGTTATTAAAAAATAATTGAACATTTGAGGTTCTAGTAACCCACTTTATCATATATAGACACTTATATACACTTTTATAGAAATTAAGACATAGGACAACAATGCATCACTGTTACACATATTGAAATATTTATATGCGATGCATTTATTATCGTGAAGTTGAACGCCACGTCCTGTGATCTCATTTGCCAACTAGCATCTAATAGAAGGAAGTGGCTCGTCCAGACGAACAAAGGTTTATTAATAATGTAGCGAAGTTTATCTAAAGTGCATACTAAATTTTAATCTCGGAGCTCGATTGTCCGCCAATATTTGTCCTGTCTTTAACAACTCTTTAGTGGTGGTAGCCTAATCTATGAACCATTGGGAAATAGGTTTTATAGATAATAGATTTAAAATATTCCTTATGATTTCTATAACGCTATTTCATATTACACATAACACATTAATCACGTTATTGAGAGACACCCTGTGCACATCCTTCGGCGACTTACTCGTAGTAAATATTCAACATGCTAAAGATCTTTTTTTACTATTTTTTATTCAAATAAAAGTGAAAACTTTTTGTATTTTTTTATTCAGTATAACAAAAACTTTTGAAACGTTTTATTGCGGAATTTGTCGCTTGCCTTCAACGTTTTTTGGACGTCTGTGAATAGAAGTCTATGGAGAAGACCCCCAGGCTACAATATCCTCCAGTATCTTACAATTTAGGGCTAAGTTTATCGGTTATTGAACTAGACATGGGAATTTTTATTGAGTCTAAAACTTTTACATTTCTAGAGTTTTTTTTAACACTTTTTTTATTATAATATAAAATTTATATATATATATATATATATATATATATATATATATATATATATATATATATATATATATCCACCAGAATTTTTTTTAAATAAAATGGACTGTATTTTTGTATTCAAATAAGGTAGATATTATACATCTCCTACGAACGTTTTTTATGTTAGCTTGAATGTAGAGTATTATTGAAAAATTGAGTTTTTATTGTATAATCTAGGAATGTATAGTGAAGCAGAATTTAGATCCACAGTTGGACTTCAAAGTTCTCGCAAAAAGGAAAAGTAAAAGGTTTCAAACGTCCCCAAAAATTAATACAAAGAATGAAATCAGAAGTGGGAAAAACTTTTTTTTATCTTTTTCTTTTATTCGTGATATCGACATGTTTTTTAAACTTTTATCTTTAAGTAAAAAACACACGTAAATTCAAAAAAAAGTTTAGTTTTTCAATAGTTTTATTAAAATTAAATGTAATAGAAAACTTTTTATTTTTAAATCTGTATAAAATTTATATTTACAACGCCTGCGATTTTTCTGATTTATTTCTTACTATAAACACCTGTTATATTCTTATTTAACTTATTATTCATAATATTATACAATATTTCTTTGGATGTGTGAGTTTTTTTTTAATTTTCCAAGCGAATGCCTCGCCCCGGATATATTTTATATTATTAAAACTTGTATTTCTTTTTAAAACATTTATATAAACCAAACCAAACCGTTCACTGATGTGGTATTTTTGGTTTCCAGTTCCGCCCACTATAAGAGCAGTTCCGCCAAGCGGTCAGGTAACAGCACGAAAAGGAGGCCCCGTTACTTTGGAGTGTAAAGCTTCCGGAAATCCTGTTCCGAGCATTTATTGGACAAGAAAGGTAAGATGAAAATGATGACCGTAAAAAATTGTAACAAAAATGTAAAATGTTTTTAACCACATTGAAATCTCCATCGTTTGGAGTGTTTTGGGGAAAGAATCAAGAAGGTTTCTTAAAGTATCATGGAGAATACTTAAAAAATATAACATAGTATTCATTAAACATGGTATTGTTTTTAATTTTGTGTAATTTTATACGTCATCAAAGAATTCAGTGAAATATCTTGGCTTTTCAATTTTTTTATTTCTAATCTACCGGTGTCGACCATCGGCGAGCCTCCCGACACACGTGATCCACGGAACAGCTTATATCTCCACCATTTTACAACATTTTTCAGTAAATTTTTATATAAATATATTCACAAATATATACAGCTTTCAACAATGATAAAAAACAAAATATATATTTGAAGGATTCATCAAATAAGAATTATTTTTCAAGTACTCTTTATAATTAAAAAATGTTATTTGCAGTCTTTCTTGGATCAATACTTTGTTATTAGTTGTGTTTATACATTCCTGGTAAACACAAAACGTAAATTTATGTATTATTTAATGTAATATGTTTTACCTCATGTTATGTGTTCCTATTTTTCAAAGTTTCACATAATTCTGTTACATTATCGTTAAATAAATGTAAAAAACATTAAACAGCTTTTGCTAGTATATTAATTTTAAGTGTAACATTACAAAATCTTGCATGAAAAGCTTCATTAACGTCAGAAAACACAAATTTATTTCGTCGTAAAGTTATGCAATCTTACATTATATTAAGCAAAAAAAAATTATATAAATGGTAAATATTTATATGTTAAATAAAGCTTAAATCTATGTTACACTGTTAACGGGTTTAATTAATTATATTAAACTTGTTACATATTCAGAAACCCTTTGCGTTAGTAGATAAAGAGGCAATCTATTTTGTGAATACCCTGTCTATTATAACCACATTAAACTAAATGAAAAACAATTTAAAATAAAGCTGAAACGCTTGCAGTATATTTTTTAACAACTTTGGATATTTCTTGAAATTGTTATGCAGAAAATGTCTCTCGTAAAATCGTATGGCGCGATTGTATTCGTAAGAACGATTACGGAGCGATTGTGCTGGCGTTAGAGCCTTTCATTGATTTTATATTTGAATATCATTTGTTTTTTATTTAAATTACTTACACAAATGAACTAAATTGAAATTAATTAAATTAAAATGTTAATTAGTGATAGTTATTTCGCTAAATACAAAACATGGATATTATCTTAAATTTATACAATAGTTCATAGTTTAGATTTTAGTTCTTATTTTATTAATGTTTTAATCCTTAAAAATGTCTTTATAAAAATTTTTATGATTCTCTTAATTTATTATAATTCTCGGCTGTGTGAATCTTCAGGTCTCTATGTATGTCATCATTGTGAATATACGACGGTGCATTAACTATTCCTCGCAGAACTTTATTTTGGAACGATTGAATATTTTTATCGTTCGACTTTTTGGTGGCTTTAGCACTTGTTTATATATGAGCAGTTTGTTTTCTATGTTTACTTCAGAGCGTCGCCCAATTAGCCAATACATATTCCTTTATAATGTATATTGGAACAAATCGCATAAAATTCATCATCGTATCGTAGATTTATAAGGCTCTTATAACCTGTTTTAAGCATGACTCACCGCAGAACTCTTATAATTTAAACTATACAAGCTAATTAAAGTGAACCTTGCGTTCCTTTCTCTATACGGGTCTCTTGTATTATTTTATCATTTCATGTACGGGTATTTTTACATTGTAATCATTAAATAACAAATTTAATTATAAATAAATCGAAATTAAAGCACTCCGCTAATTAACTCCGTTTAAAAACTCAAAAATAAACTAATTATATTTTCCACACCAATTAATAAATATAAACCATACTCTACCACCATTAACACCCCTCCACTCTTCCCTCACACTCACCTATTTAGTTTTTGGCAACATAATAATAATCGCGACGAGTTCTTCAAATGTATGTCGATGACATGTATTTAAAATTCCCACATGGTCCATTTCAATTGTCGATCTATTTAATAATATACCATGGTACTGTGGACTGTGCATAGATGGCAGCACTAACCAACGAACGGGACCCATACGAGTTGAGTCATATGTATGATATTAGCAAGTTAAATTATCACCCCTTGTGCAAATGAACCGTGTTAATTGGAGGCGAGAGACACGTTCTGGAAACATAAACTAACAGACAGGGTTTGCAAACAAGGGTTGAAAACAGAAATGATAAAATTACGAAAAAATCATATCGAAAACTTCTTCATTCTTTTCTATATTTGTATATTCCAGGTTCTTCGTAAGGAACTCTTTTACCTTTACAATTTCGTACATTTATTTTCAAAATCATTCGTAAAATACTCGTAACATTACTAAAGATATAATAACTCATGGCGTTTTTTCATAATTTAATTCCACGCTGCTCTTTTTACACTGTGAGTTCAACTGCACTGTCTTTTACAGTTTTACACCAGTTGTGTTAATGTTTTTGCCATTGGGCACTACATTATTCTATCTTGACTCATTGTGCTTAATAACATTTGTGATCCGTATTATATCTAAACATTTTCACTCCTTCTAAAAGAAAAAATAAAAATAAAACATGTAAATTTAAATCCCTACTGCTTCACTACTCCAGCTACTCTCTCTCTCTCCTGTTTCTACTCTGTCTTTCACTTTCTTTCCTCCCTCCTTTTCTCTTTCTCCGCCATCCATCACTTCCCTTTAATAACTGGACAATATTCTTTTCGCTTTTTACCTTTTTCTCACATGAAAACTTAATGTGCTCCAGCGTTTCTATCTGCGTTCCGCACACCCTTTACATCCTCTCTCTATTTGCCCAGTATCTGTTTCCTTTCTCCTCGTTTCCCAATCTGAATATGGTGCTAAAGGAGCCAATATCAAAATCCAAAATTAGGATATGACGTTTGGGAAAAGAAAGAATTTAAAATTATTGTAATTTTAATTGACGTACGAGGTGTCATTGTAAAGTACCGACTGTATTGATAGTGTAAAACTTTTTATTTGAAACTTAAACATATATTTAATAGCTATCTCCTTCACTATACACCCCTCCTTTATCCCTACACTGCTCCATGCGAATTTACCATTGCTCAAAACAGTGCTGGAAATCTTCTTCTACGAATTCAATTATAACGCGGGTTGCTTTTTCTTTCACAGCTTTCATAGTCTCAGATTTTGTTCCTTTTAATGCAGATAACTTTGATAAAAGTCACATATTGCCCGTCGGACGGATGATCTAATACTAAGATGTTATACTTTGCTAGTAACGTCTTTGATTGTGACAAATTTCGGCACTATATTCGTTGCCCAAATTCAGAATTTTAAGACAAAAATTGAACATCTAATTCAACACAACCTAAAAGGCTAAACCCCTGACTAACTAAACTATGGTTAGCTTTATGTCTGGTTGCTTCTATTGAACTGCTAGCTCTAAAATCCAATGGGACGCTCCAATGCATCGGATAGTGACCAATATATAATTGTAGTAACTTCTCTGACTGGTGGTGAATTCACACGAACGGAATGCAACTATGAAAATTATGTGTTATTGTTATAAACGACTCAGCGTTGGTAACTCTGTTGAAATCGTACTGTATGGTAGAGACATAAATGCAACATTCGGCAACATTGGTAACAAAATAGATGTTCAGTCGGGAATATATTAACAGTTGTAGATATATCTCTAGTTCGAATATTCAATAACATAAATATAAATTAAACGCAACAAAACTTTGCAAAAATAACTGAAAATACAATTAAGTGTCTTCAATGGTTCAGCAAACAATATCTTACTGCAACAATAATGGATATCTTTGCGCCACAGCCTATGTAGAGCACTGATCTTCTTTCAGATTTTGGCCGCCTCCTTACCATTCATCCCACCTCTCAACGTCCTCCACTTGTTCCTTTCCACCTCGTCTTTAATACTCCTCGCACTATTGCACCACTTAAATTTCTTTGCGATTCTTCTTTATACTTGTCCTAAGGCCTGCCGCAAACTGTAAGCATATTTAAGCGAATTTTGACCGGACGTATACGCGCTACTATGCTTTACCTATCCGAACTTTGTCAATGTAATGAACTTCGCACATTGAAATCGAATTTCAGCGAATTTTGACCAGGCGTATACATGGAAGAGATAATACAAACACTAAGAAGGGATATGAAAGAGAATGCAATAGTCTCTTTCATAACAGTGGTGTATCGATAAAAGTTTGCTCTCATTTTAAATAATGTCAGTGCAAAACAAATCCAATACACCCTACAGTACACAAGTTTAACTTGGCGTACTGTCGTATCGGTACGTGGTATGTATGTATTTTGACACAACACATGTAAAGAACACAGAAGTTGGGTTACTTTGAGAGTTCTAACTGTTCAATCAAGCCGCCGATTTACGTCCGAATTCGCCATCGCTTAAATACGCTTCTATAGTGTGACAGGCATAAGCTTATTTCGTTTAATTTCCTTCACTATATCGCTTTCTGAATATCTGTCATATATTTCCGTATTTCTTATAATAGCTCGTTATGAGTCACGACCACCGGCTAGGGCATTTACAGTTTTTATTTATGTCTAACTGTGTTTATAGCTAGCTAGCACTCTCACTTATAAGATTTTTGTTATTTTTTTTTAGGATGCTGGCAGAGGGGCCCGTAGACTTGCAGAAGGTCCGAGTGTTACCCTGGAGAGAGTAGAACGACAACAAGGGGGCATGTACAGATGCACTGCAGACAACGGTGTCGGAGAACCAGTGTCTGTGGACATGACTTTGGATGTTTTATGTAAGTACTACATATACTTTATACTAATTATATATACATATATATGTGAGATTCGAGTATATCATCCTTTTGAGCAATAAACATGCATAAAATGTAAAATAAAAATAAATAAATTATAACATTTAAGGAATATAAAATTTAATTACGAAAATTCCATTTCGCAAGAAATAACGTAGAAATGTGGAAACATAAATAACCTCTTCCCATGATTTACGCCAGTTGGTGGTGGGTGGTTGGAAAGGGAAAGAGGGATGTGGGCGGAGTAGAGCACATGGTTTACTTTTTAGTATTTTTTTCTAGTACATAAAATACAGTGCCGTTACTCTAAAAAGCCATCTGCTAAATGAAAACCGCACTAATATCTTCAACATTTCCGTTTTGCGAAATATGCTAATTTTATGTTTCAATGCTAGTAATATATTGAAGAGACAAGAATCGAGAGAGATCGAGAGAGAGAGAGAGCTATCTATGTCTTGATTTAGAAATTTTGGCAGAATATAATTGAACTAGCACTTCTCCCCGTTAAGGGCGACGTGTCTATTATCATATATTTGATTTGAACTGTTTAATTTGATTTATTGTCCTACCACTAAATATAATTTTTCTCTTATAAATATGCCAACATACAAATTTATAGTTTTTTCAAAATATCGCCTTCCCAGATAATTCAATGAAAGTTTCACGAAAAAGTCAAAAACTTGACGGTTTTACAAAACATCTATTTTTTAAAAGTATTGTGAGAGTTATATATTCTGGGTTTGGTTGTTATCACCCAGTAAACATTTTGGAGTCACTTTGCCATCATATTGATGTTGCGTATGATTTCTTTATCATGAAAGGGTTCATTTACAGTTCAGTTTTCCATAGCATGAAATGTCTATTTTATCGGCTACAAATGACGAAACAACTCCACCTAACGGAATACTAATGAAGATAAAGTTGTTGCGAACTATAATTGAAGTGCAATAGTGATAGAAACGTCACAAAACAGGACACTTCACCAAATTGTATACTGGGCAAGTTAAATTGATTATGTTTATACATAATCATAAACTTATCAGGCAACGAACTAGCTCACATAATGAGGCAACGACACATATATATATATATATATATATATATATATATATATATATATATATATATGTGTGTGTGTGTGTGAGGCGAAGTAGGTTAAAGTAACACGGTCTTGTTCCTTATAAGTAAAGCAACAACATATAAATCATTCTTAAGAAAGAAATTTGAGCCCAAAGGAATTGTTCAGTAATTTACAGCAACATGCAAAATAGAATAAAAACGAAAAAAACTTTTACAGAAAAATATTTTAAAGTGAAACAAAAAGATTGATGATAGAAAAAATACATTGTCAATGTAATATATGGGATTCTGATTCCACACACACACGTGTGCATTGTTGTATATTAAGTTTTTCTTTTAGAAAATGGTTTTCTCATTTTCACTTTTTATAAGAAATGATTTTAACAAAAAATTGTGATAGTTTATAATATATTGTTAGAGTGGAATTTTTGGTTCGTTTATAAAATACATGCATTATTTTTTTAGAGATTTTTTCATGCAATAATATTTGAGGGTGAAAAAATGTAATTGTTTTGTTTAGAATATATATTTGTAACTTTGAAAGCTTAACACATTCGAGAAAAATTCAAAACATTTTTGTCAACAATCCTTCATGATTATGTTTACTAATAACTTTATTGAAATGTAAGAATTTCACGAAAAGAACATATTTTTATAAAACCCGGAATACGAAGAAACGATTTCTAGAGACGATCCTCTTAATCTGAGGTAGCATCTCCAAAGGATATGCTCCGAGCACTTGCATTACAGGTGAGTGCAAGGAAGCTTACCCAGTCGACATTTTGAATTAATTAACTAATGTTAAATTAAGTTGCAACGAAACCTTTGTGAAGTTGACCACATTTCCTCATAGTTACAGTAACAATAGTTTAAATGACTGCACTCAATATGAAGTCAAGTAACGTTCATGGGTTTAACATCATGAACTTCCTATTGTGTGTTAAACAATGATCACGAAACCGGAAATAGTTGAAAACACAACGATTAAATATCCAACTACAGCTTAAACCTGTCACAAAACAAACTTAACGATATAAATCCAACAAAAACAAAGTTCGGCCTCCTGGAGGTCCTGGAGGTGGTGGAGGTGCTGGAGGTGGTGTTCATGGAATCCTCAAGACACGATTCATAACTTCATACAGCTGGGTTAATAAACCGTATTTTCGGTAAACTCACAAGAGTCGAACTACAAACTCTTAATCTTCTTGACTTCTGAGTTGTGTGGCAATGCCGCTGTTTGTGACTTTAACATTATAATATATAATACCTCCTAATATTAGTTTTCTGTAACACATATCCTAAGAATAATATACGCGTGGTAAGAGAACGAGAGAAGAAGAGAACTCAGCTATGTGCAGAGGTGAAGAGTGAGAATAAGGATAACAAAATATATGGTTTGAAATTTACATGTTGAACGTGCTAGCAAAGTTCTGTATATACGTCTTGTGGAAGAAACATTCAAATAAATATATTATCAAGGCGTGGGTATTATCACAGAAGTTATTGTACACCTTTATGGTCTTTAGACTATCTTTAGATGGTTATTGTCGACGATTTCATAATCAAACGAAATATAAGCCTGAAGGCAAGGTTGGAAACCCTCCTCGTGCGCGGTGAAGAGATTTATCCTTCAGTTAAAGGAGCGTTCTCACGGTCAATTTCAGAAGTGGGAAGTTTTACAGTTTTCAAACTATCATAAGGGATAAATAACATTAGTTGATAGTCCTTGGTAGTATAATCATTAGAGATTCTCTTCATTTGACTCATGTAGTGATGTTAGCAACGCAGCGCGCTGTAGCGAGGAATTGGTGGCAGCAGGGCCGGATTTAGAGGTGTGGAGGCCCTGGGGCAACGAAAGAGTGGAGGCCCCAAATTAATTTCCTAATAAAAGGAACATTTTTTTTGCGTCAAGTCTTTCAAAAACTTAGTTCTTTGATCTCTACTGTGGAGGCCCCAGGACAATAAACAGGGAAACTCACGTCCGCCACTTTGTTAAACCGCCATTTATATTAGTTTTCTCGCCAACAAAGGTGTGAAATCAAGTGAAATTTTAAAAAGACTTCAACCACAATTCGGTGATGCTACTCTGAGTAAAACCCAAGTCAAAACGATAAAAACAAGGCACATTTTCGATAATGTCTTTTGACGACACAGTTAATATATAATTATTTCTATAATAACTACATGATAAAATAACATTTTAAGAATACTTTGTGAAATTTTCATAAATAAATATTAAGAAATGAGGCATTGACAACGAATCTCCGTAGATGTCACAAAAAAAGTAACATTGCGGTACCACTCATAACTCATCACTAGATTTTCTGAAATCAAACTCAACAGCGTTACCTCGGCATTTATGTAAAGAAAGATTGTGCCAAATTTTAAAATAATGTATAGCAGAGTGAAGCCAATTTCCCGTAAGGAGTCCTTAGTCCTTAGGAGAAAAGGTTTTTAAAGAAATTGTATTAACAAATATGTCGAATAAATAATATTCAGAAATATGGTAAACTGAGGTGAAATTATTTTGAAAATTATAATTTACTTATACTAACGTTAAAAGAAATAAAGGCTATAATAGTTTAAATGTATAACTATGTTATGAAGTTGAAACATGAATTAAAATAAAGGTGGTCTGACCTTCAGGGAGTTTTCTAAAAACAGAGGGCCACAGAACCAGAAACTACAAGTCCAGTTGTAAAATAGAATATGCTATTTAAAACTTTAGAACATGAAGAAGAGAAATAAACACCGGGCCATCATCATATTACGAAGTCCTGTAAATGTTTTTATGTGGATTTGAGTATGAGTGAGAAAATTTTAAACTGCGCACTTAGTTATTAAAAGTTGTTTCGTTGATATTTCCAAAACGTCTAAATTTTAGCCGGTAATGACCGTTATGGAATTAGTTTTAACAAGGACAATTTTAGTAACCTTAGGTTTTTTCTTTCTCTTTTCTTTTATTTAATTTAGAATATGAACTTAAAATTATAAATTTAGAATAAAAAGAATATAATGTTGAATTTCGAATTAATGTTGTCTGTTCAGAACATAAATCTAGATTTCTAATTTTTTTTTCAAAAAAATGTTGTTCTCGTTTTGCCCTTCTTTTCGATCTACTACTGGTACATGTTAAGAAAGTTAAGAAACGTGTAAAAAGAGAGCAACATTTATTCGTGAATAGAAAATGAGTATTAGTTTCAAAATGGAAGAAAATAAGTTCCTCCTTCTCTAAGTTACAGATACCAGAAAACCAAGTATACTCATCTAGGTTTCAAAATAAAAAGTACCTGAAATTAGTTGTAATCAGCCCAAAAATGCGTCTCTGCCCACCTTGTATATATATACACAGAAAAGTCAATTAAAAAGAAATATATTAATTAGTTTTTTTTTTCATAAAAGATTTTAGTTTTTGATTTTTGTTTTTTAACTTTTAATTGAACTGAATGAAAAGTTTAAAAAATAAAATGACAAAAAGAAAATTAAAATTATTTAATTACGTTTAAATGTCAAATAACACACTGAAGGAAAATGGGGTAGTTAGGGGGAAAGGAAGGGAGGGTTGATGGTTGTACCGTACAGTACAAAGCGCCTGGAACAATTAATTTTTTTGTGAGTGCAAATCGAGTGGACGTGCGGGATATCAGTATGCTCCTGTGTGTTCTCTGCTTCAACCCCCTACCCCACCTCAGGAGGGTCTCTAATATGAACTCTGACCTGGAAATGCCTCTGTGTGTTACTGGTTGCACGTTTAATAAATACGAGTATGTTGGGATAAAAGCACGTGTTTGTTAAAAGTGTTATAAATACTACTACTATATAAAAGTAAAATTTGTTGATTATTTACAGGAAGTTAGTTACAAAAGGTTCACCAATTCCATGTAAAATGTATTGAACATGTTCGAATATGAATATTTAATCTATCGGGTCAAAACTTTGCACAACATTGTTGTACGATTATTTTATTCATAAGATTCGAAGACATCACATTTTCATCATTAAGGAAGTTAAATTCGAAATCGTCTCGAATGTGTTTATAATAGATTCAACTAACATCTAACGAAATTTATCATTTGTCAACATTTTCCCGAAGTTATTCAGCGAGCCGGACAGTATTCTACCTGCAGAGATGGTAATATCTTCAACTACTTTGAATGCACCCAGGTAGCAAGGGTCTACGTCGCTCTACGTCTATTCCAAGGACTTTGTAAATACCAGTATCCTTTAATTTATTTAATATTTTGGCTTTGATGTCTCCTAGCTATCTCCGTAATATGTTATCATTAAAATTATTCCTACAAGCCATTAACATCTAGCGTAGCTTCAGTAACTCCGTGTATCTACGCAAGCTACGAGTTACTACGGGCGGGTACTAGCTTCGTAGCTATAGTAAATCTTAAAACTTTAATAAAACGTCTCATCCGTCGTATAGAGGATCGTAGAGTCTATAAAATTTTCGGTTGGCTGATGTTGAATGACACAATATCTCCAGAAAAAGTTTAATGTAGAAGGGTCTTCATTCTATGTATTTATATACATAAACATATAAAGCGTAGAAGCGTAGATACTTGTAGAACGACGTAGAGTCTGTAGGGCCAAAGAGGGGTTCATTAAAATACTTACAAAATGTTACATGTAATACTAATGACATCTCTTAGTTCGTTTAGTGTTAGATACGTTGACGTAGCAGCTGAAAAGAAACCGAAGCGGCGTAGCCCTTCGTAGACCTTAGACCGTAGGCCGTAGGGAAATGTAGCATCGTAAAGAGATATGAAAATTCAGGTTGTTATACGGTATACGTGGGTCTGGATTACACATTATTAAATTGTAATCATTACTGAAAATAAATATTATGTTTATAAGAAATCTAATAAAGGGAAAAAACAAAGAGAACTGATGATGAAATATAATATGCTATCAGATCAAAATTCATGGCAAGATTACAAAGAAAATAAAAGTCAATAATAAAATTAATATAATAAATATTTAATTAATTGAAAAGCTAAGAAAGAACTTCAATAGCATAGGTTTATAGTAAGAGAAAGCTAAAGAAGATCTATTTTATTTCACTTTTTTCACCAAGTTCACAATATCAGCCGTGAAAAAACGGCTCCTCCTCTTAAAAAAAATTCTTTTGAATGCAATGCAATCTAGCTGTGCTATGTTGTGATACAACACATACAAAGAAACAGGAGGTGTAGCCGCTCAAGCAAGCCGTCGATTTACGTCCGAATTTGCCGTCGCTTAAATACACTTGCAGTGTGCGATAGGCTTTAAACCAAGTTAGGTGTAAGGTGTAAAACGATCTATTTGACGGTAAATTGTATATAATTAAAGATTGCAGCGTAACAAGGGCGCGGGCACTAGCACAGGCACAAGCAGAAATAAATCCACTGGATAGGATAATCAAATATGCAAATATCTAAAGGATCTACATTTTACGAGTACATAATAAAAGAGCCAGCTAATTGTACCTACTTTGTTAATGTGTTGTACATTACCTCAGACATTTTTAGATGTAAATTATTCACTGGGTGGTTGCTTATATTCTTATTCACAATGGGTGGGGCATTTAGGGGTGAGGTTAGCCGTTAATGGAAATTTACGTATTCCTGGACGTTTTGGTTGAATTTATGAAACTCTTAGCAATTCTTTATTTATTCAAATCCATTTGTCAAAAGCCTGTCTCTTATAATTGTTGTTGATACAGGGTGTTTTCGATAAAGTGCTAAATTTTGTGCTTGAGAAACTGTAAACATACAAACAATCAGCGACTCGTGGTGGCGCAAATTCAAACTAAATAGTTTAACCGCGAAATTCAAATTTAATACAAAATCTTTTATGAGAAAGCATGCACAAATTATAAGCCAAGTAATTTACAATCTTAACTTGCTAGCAGGCGATAAATATTTGACATTTCTAAAAGTAATTTCCATATTTATGTAACCTCTATTAAAAATAAAAAAGATAAGTTTTGAGAAAATACTTTATAACTAATGAAGCAAACCAAAAGTTTGTAAGTTACCAAAATTATATGAGAAAAATCGTAAAATGTACATAAAAGAAAATGCACATATGCCACTTATAGTGCCGTAAAGTATATAATGGCCAGCGTACATAATGCATGGGACGTAAAAGCATCTAATTAGTTTTGTTAGATCTTCATTTATTACTTTATATTTAGACATAAAACTCTTTTCTCATATTTAGACATCTTTAAACTAGCATCTTAAGGATTCGTATTTAAAAATTTATATGGTACTTTTATATTATCCTTTCTGAATAAGATTAACTTCTTAATAATTGACCTTTATGCTTTTTTTCCAGATCCTCCTGATGTTACTGTCGAAAGATCATGGGTGCATTCCGGAGAAGGTTACGAAGCGCAGCTGGTTTGTCTCGTTCACGCAGATCCACATCCTGAGGTAAGATTTCATTCTATTTGTTGTCGCACCGGTTGCAGTTGTGCTCTTTTTCAATAAAAACGCTTAGATTGTCTTAAAGACAATTTTGTCTTTGTCATAGAAAAATTGAGACAACACTATTTGAACATTTTGAACAAACAAAGACTGTTAAAAATGTTTACAAATACGTATTACATTAAGAACGGGTTATTAATTTTTTTAATAATTCATAAGTCTACATATTAGTATTTCCAGTCTCCTATTTTGTCCGTCCGGTAAGTCTTGTTTGTAAATTGATGGCTTCACTTCCTTTTTTTAGACATCTTGTTTCCTATGCTCTCTAAAAATTCTCTACAAATTTTATATTATGCATTTTTTCGAATGATCCCGAGATATGGAGCTAACTTCTATTTTTCTAATATGATTTCACCCAAAAATGTTCTGCTTTTTTTTTCTTTTTAAACTTACAACAAGAACAATCTATTCATGATCACTGCCGTTATAAATTTCGATCTTGCAACAGGAAGCTGACTTATAAAATGGCAAAACAAAGATATATACAAGGTTTTGGCTTATTTTATCTCATTCCGAGGTTGAATCCTTTTTTCTTTTTTTTTAATATAGTTTCTCGGGCTTCCTAGGCACGTAGCCTTTTATCGCCCCTAATATACTCTGCTTCTTCTTATACTTTGTATCCCGATAACAAGAATGATCTATTCATGGCTACTGCTGTTATAAATTTCGGTTTCTCAATCAAAAAGGCGGTGTTAACAGGAAGCGTCTGCGAAGTCTGTAGCACCGCCCGTTGGAGTCCATTTCTTGCCATTGCTGTATTTTTACATTGCCACAGAATGTGGTCAGGGTCTGCCTCTTCTTCACCACATTCGCATTTAGAGTTTGGAATGATTTTGTTTCTTGCTAGATGTTTCGGAGCTCCAGTATGATTCATTCTTAGTCTTGAGGTCATTGTAATTAATCTTCTTGGCCATTTTAGTTTGGCAAACCATGGCTTACGTCTCAGTTTTGGTTGTATTGTATAAAATTCTCTATCTTTAGGTTGAATCCTTATATAACTCGGTTAACAATCGATTCGGCATCAATATTTGCTGTTATAGCATATACACTCGCTCCTCTAATTACGCGCTATTGCTATTGAATTCGTTTGATACGTTCCGTGCTGTTAAATAGACGTGTACCTAAAGTCTGCATTAGCGCAAATTTCAACAATATCATATCGTTTACTCTTACGTATATTTAATAATTATAAAGTGTTCACTTACGCCACGTCCTTAGGGAAATTATGTTCTAGAAATGTTGTTTGCTATTCGTGATAAAAATTTTAAAAAATATTAACATAATAACATAGAAATAAATATCACAAAGAACAACGAACGAACGAAATGAATATATGTATACTGGTACTAAATTACGCTTGCTTAGGTTCTATAGGACTAGCCCTAAGTGAAAGTAATAAATGCAAAATCCTGTAAAATCCTTGCTAAATAAATAATCTCACAAGCAAAATACTAAAATACATAAAATATAAAGGCATAAATTATCATGATAATAATATTTTATTATTATAAGTTGCTCTGGTAATAATCTAACGTATATAAAGCGAAAGGTCTCACACAGCTAAGTCGGTAAAGATCGATATAAGAATAAGTCCGTGGCAGGATTACCACCGCAAAGTGCGTAGCTCTGTAGCTGAAATGCAGAAGCTATATTTTCATTAAATTTAATGTCTTGAAGAAAAATATTAACAGTGTTAAATTGGGTCGTATTTTTTTCCTCTTCAATTTTTTAAAACTATCACAGGGAGGAAATGAATGGGCTTGTGTCCTATGTCTTAACTTCTATAAAACTGTACTATATATTGATAAAGTGGGTTACTAGAACCACAAATGTTCAATTATTGTTTAATAACTCCTTATAAGTTAGGAGATATTACCAATTAAAAGAGTCATTTTGTCTCTTTAATTATTAAAGGGATTCAACGTTATACACATTCCAAGTGCATGTGACATCACAACCGGTAGTTGCTATCTCTTTTATACAACAGAGCGTAACAGAGATATATTCTTGACAGAACTCTGACAAGTTTACAGGTTACCAACCTTACAGCTCATAAATCTCTGCTATATGTATTTATATATCAAATATTATTTACAGCTATTTCAAGGAACAATAAAATTTTAATATTATGTCTGCCGTAACAGGGTTCTTTCACTTGACTTGATTATTTCGACTACCGACAGCTAAGAAACATTGTCACAGCACTGACTAAACCAACAAATAACTGACGTATACAATGCATTTCACGTCATAAAAATGGCCGACCATCTCTAGCGCTAAAACATTTAGATATTTAATAAAATAGACACGCCAATACACATTCATTCAATCAACATCAATTTCAATTAACAATTGAAAAATCGATCAATGAGAACACAAGCCCATTGGAACTCAAGCTTGTACAAATAAATTTATAAATTTAAAAAGCTAATTTACAAAACTAAGAAATAAAATATTAAATAATTTATCACTCAAGAATAATTCATCTTAAAAATTTATTTAACTTTTTCAAATTTGTTTATAAACTTCTATATGTTGCCGTTATCATTTATGGCGCTAGTGTTCCATAGACAGTAAAACCATGCAGCAGTAATACCTTAAATTATTTATTTATTTATGTTTCATATATTCTTTATAGAGATGGAAATAAGAAAATAAGCATATTTCCAGTTTCACCTCTATTTTTAGTACGTACAGTTCTTATTCTGGAACTGGTACCAATGTTCCTGTATTTTCTTTTTAAATATTTTATACTACTGCCAACAGGTGAATAATTAACTTTTGTAAAAAAAAAAAACTGGAACAAACAATGACAGTAATGAATGCCAACAGTAGAAACCAAAAAATAAAGAAAAGAAAAATAAGAAAAGGAGAATATTTTCAAGATTTAAATTAGTTAGTTTAATCCACTTCTAGAGACAGGAGAGGGAGTGGGAATGCTTAGGGGCTTCCGGTAAATTGAATTAAACATTATTCGCCCCATCAACCCTTAATGTATTACATAAAACGGGTGCTTAAAAATGTATTATTATTGTGTTAAAATTACCATCGGTGTTGTTAGTGGATTTATAAAACAGATGGCGTTATAAACGTATTTGTAGAATAAAAATAACAGATTGAGATTTAATATCTACATATGTATGTGAAATGATTATAGATTAATAACCAATTCTTTAGGTGAGTGTACTATGTCTTTTGTACAGCAAGTTCTGTAAAATGTGAATCTATTAAGTATATAGTTAAGCCTTTAGTTTTAATTTAAGGTTTTAATCTTAAATGTAATTTTGAACGTCGATAATGCGTCATTCGCCACTAATATACATTATTTTATAATAATTACTATCGTTATTTAATATAAATTATTATATTTAATATAACTAATTTTATTTCTTTATATTTCACAAGCTGAAACTTACATTTTAGGTTAACATCTTTAATTAACACTAAAATTCAGTGAAAGAGAAGGTTTGCTAGTAGTATTTAAAAAGTAAACCTTAATAAAAATAGCTGGTAGTGTTAGAAATAACGATTAGATTTATTTGTTTACGAATATTTGTTTCGGATCAGATTTTATTTGTCTCAAGTAAGAAATCTACATGGAATCTTGTAACAAGTTACAGCGTAATTAATGAATTGATCTCTTTTAAGTGTGTCTGTTGTAAAGGGAACACGCCTTGTAACTATTCAACTTCTAATTCGTTTTGAACATAATTTGTTTCATTCCCATGTAATAACAGCATTGTGGTAGTACATTTCAGTATCCTACATTCTATTTAATACTACAAATGGTTCAGTTCAAGAGAAATAATGCTTGTAGTTGTATAAGATGAGTTTTTCATTTTCTTTTATAATTCAAACATTTTGACCGATATAAAATGAATTGTGTCATAAAGTGAGATAATATATGACTCTCTTAATAATACGTATACAAATATATAAAAACATTTTTTTAAAAAAAATTGCTTAATAAAAAATACTACTTTAAATAATATTACTTCCTAATAAAATTTTTATTACATCTTTAAAATATTTTTGCTTTTGTTAACATTCCAAGTCATATAGGGTTGCAATAAAATTTCGTAGACTGCTATATCCGTGTAGACTATAGCCTATAGACTAAAGACGATCGAATAGACTGCAGTCTTATCGACAAGGAAATAACATATAAAAAAAAGAGTTCATAAAAAATGATCAAAAGTATGTAAAAGTTTTTATGATCTGTCGTCTTTCTTAAAGTCAAAACCACCCTTAGTAGGAGTTGTAGGAGTTAGACTGAAGATCTGTTATCAATCCTGCATCCCTGTACCCCTGTACTCCTAACCCCCGACTACATTACTTCATAGAGTCAATACCGGAACTTGTAACCCGGAAGTTTTGATAAAGCGAGGTTATTTCATCAAAATGTAATAAAAAATTTAGCAAACAAACGAAAAATAACAAAAATTTGATAACTGATAAAAACGTAAATCAAATATGACAAAATATGTTTGAAAAATGGTTATTTTATAAAAAATATTCTAAATTTTGTGCTTTTCCAATCACTTTTGTTCCAGTGTGCAAATTCTCTTTTTGACACTAATTATTATTAACTATTATTAATATTATTTCAAAACTTTTGTATTTTCAACAATAAAAACTTATTTTGTGCCGAATAATCACCGTTCCATTCATTATGACTTGCCTGAATCCGTAAAATATTCCCCACTTTCAGGTGCACAAATAATTCAACTTTTTGGAGCCCACGCCAAAGACACTACATTATTTCGAAAGCTTATAGTCTAAGGTAACAAAGTCTACAACCGGTTTTTTTAATATTTGTTTGTTATAAAGTTACGAATTTTTTAACAATATTCCGTTTTTTCCGCGTTTTTTACTATTACGGTTTTAAACTTTGGACAGAAGTAATCCAGAGTTTTTCAGATTTTTTGAAAATTTAGAAAACTCGAAAAACTCAACTGTTCCCTAAAAGACACACACCAGTATACCAGTATACACACCATGACTCGAAAAATATAGTGTTCACACGGAGGGTTAAATAACCAAATTAGAAAAACTTTTTACAATAAGTTATAAATGTGTTTGATTTTATATTTAATCATTTAAAAACATTGGCAGTGGCAGACCGATATCGTAGGTTAAAATACGTATACGAGTATATATGTATACATATTCTGTTTTGAGCACAACAAATAACCGTATTAAAGCCTGGTCAAACAGCCGGAGCAGCTGGAATGGCTCCTCCGGGACACCGAGTAATAATAGTGTAACCATTTCTCAAACATTCATATACGCCAGAGGGTGACAATATAATGCAAACGGGCTACAATTCTAAAACTACTGTTATCTGCACGTAAATATACATTCTGTGACTAAGAGGAAAATTACCATTTTTCTATTCTTATCACCAAGAACCACCTGTTAATAATCACAGGTTTTAAAGTGCCTTGTTAAAGAATTATGATAGCATATGATGATAAGAAATATCTCAGCAAATAATTTGTTAATATAGCTTATTTAGTGCCGCTACCAAACGATGCTACGAACACCTTCCAACGTTGGACGCTTAATGGTTGGACGCAACGTGTGGTCCATGCTGCACTTGATCCACATGTCATGCACTGCTGCACGAATCGTCCAACAAAGGAAGGTTTTATACTTGAAGTTTTATATCACATAATATATCTCTGCTGTCAGAATTTACTCTATTCAACATTCAACAACATCGGGTATGATACTCAAGGTACAGAGCATGTTTTCGAGACTTTTTGTATGACGCTGCGGCGTCTGAGCGAACTCGTTTAACATTAAAGTTGATTAACTTGATTTCAATGAATATTTGATGGGATAAGATTACATTATCTGGCCCGCGATCAATCAAGTTACAAACCACTGTTAAACACAATAGCTGGAGTTGTGTCATAAATGAAATATATAAAAAAAACCGACCCACCACAACCTAGCTACTTTATATAACAGAAACTGTGAAAGCATCAAAATGCGCATCATTTTACGATCATAACATCATTTTCTGACGTCATAAAGACACCATTTTGTATATCCCAGAGGCCAAAGGGTCATATGATGGCTAGATGATAAAATGATACCACCTAAGTTTTCGCTGACACCTACCTAACCCCACTTTTTTATAAACCACGTGATATTACGGTTGAATACAGAAGGGAAATACTTTTGGAGGGTATATGGAAGAGAGGGGGGACTAATCGAATGTTCCAATACATTGAGAATTCATTTGAAATATCCGTTGTTGAAGTGTCAAATAAAAGAATTGCACAATGCTAACAAAATATGGCGGAATGGTACTGTATGATAGAATCATCGTAATATTTTAGCGCATTTTGGAAATCCGCATTACAGAAGGATCTACTGTATTAAAAAAATTGAATTATGTAGAAAAATAGAAAATTTATTAACAATTAAAATTGAAGAGGATTACATAGTATTAAATAAATATATTTATGCATAACTACTAAAGTTTGTTCCAATAATTTATCCTTGCTTTGCACCACCAGCTAGTGTAGCCGGAAGTTGGGCGTATCCTGTAGCAACAGGAAGTACTTTTTCTGCAGCTCTAAAGACATGTTTTCCAATACGTTCCTAAAAAAGTGGAATTATATAAATTTAGAACAAGTTTTTAGATATGTGATTTAAATAAAAAATATAGCTTATGCCTTACCAGTTTTTTCCCAAACTTCCACTTGGATTCAGCAGGAGAGGCAAACAAAGCAAGGAGAGCGAAAGCGACGAATAATAAACTGAAGATTTTCATCTGTAATTTGAACAAGAATATTAATTAAGTTAAGTAAGGGAATATATGAGAACCTACACTCTTGCGAATCTGTCTTAAACCATAACTACACCAAACAACTTTTCACCTGTGAAAGATATGCTTAACTGTCTTAAGATAATTTTATATTCCTCGAAAAAAGCGGGAGACAACACTATATGAGCCAATTGAACAAACAGAAACAAAACTATGTTTTCTGCCTTTTTTATTTTTTATTATGATTTCCCGGGCTTCCTAGGCACGTAGCCTTTTATCGCTCCTAATAATGTTCTATACATAAAGAAGAATGATCTATGCACTGCCACTGCCGTTATAAATTTTAGTGTCCCAATCAAAAAGGCGCCACCCTTTGAAGTTCATTCTTTTCTGCCTTTGTTTAATAATATAAATAAAATAATAGTCACGGCGCTCTACCTATCTCGTTCCCTCTTATATTACCTATACGTAAGTCCATCTCGTTTACTCATTACTAGATGTTAACGAAATACTTATTTTAAAATAAATTTGACTGTAGTGTATTTATTCAAAGACAAAACTGTCTTAAGCCAATAATATCTCTGCCAATAATATCTCTGCAAATAAATATAGTGTACGGCTACTTTAATGACAGTATTCCAATCAAAGCTTACAAGTGGTATTTTAAATTTTAATTAATTTTAAACTTACTTTTAATTGATATTCTTGTTGCTTGTACTATTTAAACTGAAGCTACAGTATTGTAGTAATCACGGACTGTTTGTTTACTGTAGGACTGATACTTTCTTATACCAACTTCGTGTATTTATACTCAAATATTCTCTAATTCTATTAAATGTGTAAGCATTAGAAATAAAGAAATCCCCTAATTTTGGACAGCACCATTCATCACTCTAGGAGTCCCTAGCAATTTTATATTTTAGGAATTTTAGTTAGTTATAAACAATGAATGTTCACTGGGAATAACAAAATACTGACGCTATCTGTTAACGGTACAAGTTCAAGGCCAAACCTATCACGATTATGAGATGAGATGATTGATTTTGTTCGCTCATTTTACAACTAGATAAAGAAGTATAGACTTACTATATACTGGTGTTATAAAATATATATAAGATATTTTATAAAAGAAATTTAAATACACTTTTGTTATTTTATATTTTCTAATACCGGTCAAATGTTTGAATCATTTACGCTTTTATCTAGAGTGATTTACCTTTGGTATTTCTATTAAAAGTACATTGACGTTTTACAAAATCGTAAAACCGATAACCCCGTGATTCTGTGGTATACTGCCTGGAGCCACCATCGGAGGAGATCTTTTTTTTAAATATATTTATAAGTCAGTTTAATTAGGAATTATAAATTTTAATTAAACTCATTTGTTGCTTCTGAAATTTAATGAAACGACATATAAAGTTTATTTACTATAAATTGTCAATTCCTTTTAATCTAATTTTATTATAACCTCACAATATAGGAACATATACCTTTCTCTCTCGCACACATTTTGGACACACCTTCAGGTCCATTCTCCATTCTCTCTCCATATATGCTCTAAAGAGTTTTCAGACCTTGACAATTCTTGCAACACTTTAAAAAGCGTATATTTTGTAGTTGTCTTCAAATTCTGATAAATCCCATCATGCATCGCTCCAGCTTTGTCCAGCTCCAGTTTATTTACGAACAGTAACCCTCTCTCTAGTTCTATTATTAACAGTGTTGCATACGGTCCTGATTCCAGGATTCAAAGATCCACTTCAATGACACAAACACGAAGCAAGGATCAGCGTGGCATTATTTTTATAGTGTCACGTTTACTTTTACGTTCGGAGGAGTTTACATTCCTAAAAGACATTGGTTCAATACCTTCTGAACCCATTTTCTTCGATCCATTACATTCGGATCCAATTCACCTAACACTCAAGTATTTTTTTCTAAATATTTTTGTATCTGTTGAAAATCCATGGCGCATATCATCAGTGATCAGCAAGGATCCTAGGTTATTGGAAGGGAATGTTTGTACCCCACGTTTTGTTGTACGGGGTATAAAGTATGCGGTACAATAACTTAGAAGTATGGGAATTACATTTATTGTAAGGTTTAATACCAATACCTACCCTCAATATCCAATACCAACCCCTAACAAATAAAACTGAATTCCTATTTTAATGTTCACTCATACGTGAAAATGCTTATAACGTTGGTATTCGATTAAAAATTATTTGTTGGTAGCAATGTTTTGTTGAAAATAATAAAATCTGTGTCAACTCAGCTGAATTCTTTGTTGTTTCGCACGTTTATTTAAAAGCAATAAAAGAATACGTCAACAACAGTAAAATACGTGAATAATTTATAATTACGGATTTAGAATGTAGAAGTCGTCGATTTAATACTCGTTTTTTTATACTCCATTCCATTTACCAACTTACTAATAAATTAAAAACACTTTATAAAATGCAATTGTGGATTATACTGCATCTGTTTATTTTTTAAATTTGATAGAATTATGGTTTTCGAAAAGATAACCTCAAAATACGTGATATTCATTTGTTTGTTAATATGATAAGTAAAATGGGCTTGTGTCCTCATTTTTTAGTGGTTGATTTTTCAATTGTTGATTGAAATTGATGATAATAAATGTGTATTGGCGTGTCTATTTTATTAAATATCTAAATGTTGACGGAAATATAGCAATTAAAAGTTTGAATTGTAGTTTTAGCGCTAGAAATGGTCGGCCATATTTGTATGACGTGAAATGCATTTTAACGTCAGTTATTTGTTGAGTAGGTCAGTGCTGTGGTAATGTTTTGTAACTGTTGGTACTCAAATAATCAAGTCAAATCAAAGAATAATAAGTTTTTATTTTATTTAACCCTGCTAAGGCAGACATAATATTGAAATTTTATTGTTCCTTGAAATAGCTGTAAATAATATTTGATATTTTGATATATAAATACATATAGCAGAGATTTATGAGCTGTACGGTTGGTAATCTGTAAACTTGTTAGAGTTCTGTCAAGAATATATCTCTTTTACGCTCTGTTGTATAAAAGATATAGCAACTACTGGTTGTGATGTCACATACATTTGGAATGTTGTACAACGTTGAATCCCTTTAATAATTAAAGAGACAAAATATCTTTTTTAATGGTTAATATCCCCTAACATATAAGGAGTTATTAAAAAATAATTGAACATTTGAGGATGGATTTGTCTGTCATCCTACGACAAATGATTAAAGATCTCACATCACCTAAGATCTTTAAAATATAAAAACAGTACACTATTTCAAAAAGGATTGCGTCCACACTAAAATTCAAATATTATTTCAAAACACAAATTAATATTTAAATTAGTATTTTGTTCGTGATTTTAAAAACAAAATACTTCGTGGAATAATTAATAAAAAGTCTATTCATTTAAGCGTAAAGCATCTACATATATATTTACTTGATTAAAATGAAAAACGAAGGAAAACTATTTAGAATGTAATCTGACTCACTTTCTCACACAATTTATTAATATATACCTATCTCTCTTCCTCAACAGTAGTTTTTCAACACCCCTTCAACTAATAACTAAACACGCATTTTCGTATTCCTTGCATTCCTCCAAGCCATTTACTTGTTTCGTTTTAAACTTTCATTAGAATATATCTGTCTTTATTACATCAATATATTTCCTTATACAACTATCTCATTCTTTATATTTCGTAACGCAGGGTGGGGGGTGTTGTATATGTTTAATATTAGCATTCAGTTTATTATTCATCTTGTATATTTTTTTATCATTTTTATGATCGAATGGAGACTACTTTTATAAAATAAGGACTCTAAAATTTATTTTAGTATCTTATTTGATATATAAAAATAGAAAAAGCTCTCGATTTACACGGTATTGCGTTCCGCAAAATGACCACTTATGTTACACATAATTTTCCATACATAATGAAGAAGCTGGAAAAGAGATACAGATAAAATATAGTCTGTCCTTGTCACTCCTTATATACATAATTTGTTGTGTCTGGTTTCATAGAAACACAGCTCAACTAAAAATTTAAAAATGTGTAAATAAGTTTTTCCAGCACGTATGTTGACTCAATTGTATCTAGTCTCTGTTCTATCACACACGATAGGCCGAAATATCCGGGAGGGCTGATAGGCTTAAGTATTATTTCCACTCAATTTAATTTACGTTTTCTTTCATTTTTTAGAACCCTAAAAGGTCCAAACTATATCATATCTCCAAAATGTGTCAATCTGTCAAAATGCAGTAGGATTTATTTCTAAAAGAAGTTCAATGTTAGCATGTCAAAAATGTAAAAGTAACAATAATTTCTATTACTAATTATTAGTAAAAACAGAAATTGTAATTATTTTACAATCAATTTTGTACAACTGTTTTTTACAACAATTTTTATATTACTAACGACGCATGCGCACCATCTAAATTAACTAACCTCAAATAAAAACACGAATGTGACAACGAATATTTATTCTGAAAACCTGAAAAAATAAATAAAACCGTAAATGAAACCAAAACAGCGAGTGGGAATGAGGCTTAAACCTTTTTAGGTATTTGTATATAGGTTTATGTAACAGGTAACTTTTGTTATGTTAGATATACTTTAAATATATGTAACTCTATGTAATATACGTTTACATATAAACTCACTTAATAGTATAAATAATTCGAACAAATATTCCTCCCAACAACACGTGGAGTCAACCTTTAGCAAAGTTTATTCATTTAAAAGTTTTGTAATTAGTTTTTAACATGTCCTAGCTGCAATTGACGTACACATTCGAGTTTTAATTTCTTTTTTGTAATCCATTAAATTCTCGAGCTGAAAAACTATACTAAAAATATCCAGCTCTTGAAATATGTCTTCAAATATAAGCTTTATAAATGTCATCATCATTTTTATCGTAAATTCTTAACAATAAACAATGTAACACTAAATGGTTTTCTTTATTAATAGATATTCGTTTTTTAAGTGAGGTTATTTTTGTGATTGATATAATGACCACCAGGAGCACTTCCAGTTAATGGAATATTCAAAAATATTAATTCATTATTCTTAGTGTGTATATGTATATAAAATGTCCACATGTAATTCATACAGTCTTCCAAAGATCTCCTTTCTATTACGCATCACTCCATATGGAGTATACATAATTTTTGACTAAACTTTTTATATATTTAACAAATCACTTTTTTCCAGATCACTTGGTACCAAAATTCGTTTAAATTGCAAGCAACTGATAGACGCATCATGGAAACTCGTGGTAATAGACACACCTTAACGATCCGAAATGTCCAGCAAGAAGATTTTGGAAATTACAGGTAAATTACTATTTCTATTATAACCTCGAAAAAAATTTCATAAATTCATATAAATTCCATTTGTATCATGCTATTTCAACTAACATACTTGCTAGTACAATATGTTGGATGAGACAGAAGATGAAATAACATTCGTAATATTTGTTTCGTTCACAGCTGCGTTGCAGACAATACGCTAGGTCGTGCTAAGAAATACATGGAGGTGTCCGGTCGTCCAGGACCTGCAGAATTCTTATCAGTACCGTGGAGTCGAACCCCGGACTCGTTTAACTTAACCTGGCGGCTGGACAGCTATCCCCCTCTGCAAGAAGTACGAGTTCTTTACAGACGTCTAATGGTAAGCTTCTATTTTTAAGCTGTTTTTTGCTCGTATATTTGGTATTACTATTATTATAATTAATATTTTAAAGATGAATGATACGTACCAGCAACCAGGAAGATGGCATGATGTTGTATTGTCACCAGGAGGCCGAAGCAACGCAGAACCCCCAGTACATATCATGTCTCACATAGTGCGCCCTCTACAACACGGCGCTGTATACGAAGCTATAGTACAGGCGAAGAATCGATATGGATGGAACGAGGTAACTATATTTATTTTTTTCTAAATAAGAGTCTGAGAAAATGCCAAATGAAATTTTCATATTCTAACACATTTTTGTATATAAAATTGATGTTATCTTTGTCTTAATAGGTGAGTGATATCTACCAGTTCTACACTCGAGGTGGGGAATCCGAACCACGACTCGAAGATATGGAACTAATCGCCAGTCAAGCTAAAGATTATGCAACACAGCTAACTGTCAATGTACCAACCTTTTTAATCTCCCTAACGATGGCATTGTCCTTCGTCGGATTAGTTTTTTATAGCGGTCTTTAAACAAATGCTTTTATTTATATATAAACATTATATTTTAATTTATTTCATTCAAATTTCGATGAGAAAGATAGATTTGTTATTTGTCTTTGTCATACAACAAAGGTATATTTGAATAAGTATATTTTTATGATAAAAATTCAATGAAATTATTTTTTTTTATAACACTATATATATGAACTAAAAAAATTTAGTTGTTGATTTATAAGTATAGATATTACTACGATATTAATTAAATATTTTGTAGGATTATAAGAGACACTAATTAGAATATTTAGTAATTAGAAAATATTAATAATAAAATGTAGCACTTTATTTTTCATTATTTTTAAATGTAATTATTTTTTACGTAACATTTAAAAATACATGCTCAGTTTTTAATAACAAATTTTCATTTAAAATTTTGGTAATTATTCACTTCACCTCCTTGTGGTTGAAAGCACACTTTTCTTTTAAGCAATGCAATATGCTCAAATTATTATAACATACTTTTGAACCTAGATAAAATGTTCGATTAATTACGGCGCAAGAAAGATCAAAAATTCGATATCCAAAAAGAACAAGACCAAAAAAATAAATAACCCCTAGATAGTTGAAGTTAATAAATGCCAAAGTTATATTTGACAAGAATTGAGTCAAGCAAATAATTAATAAAATATTTAGAAAAAAGAAAGTTAATGAAAATTTGTTATGAAATTTATAAATTTTCCAAAAAAAAGAAACTAAAAAATATTTTATAAATAAAAATAAAATGTGTCTTCAGTATTTAATATTGTAAATAAAATAAATATCTTCAAAATTTCTAAATATTTAAATATAGCAATTAAGTAACAGTAACGTAAAACAAGACTAACATAAGAACGCTTTTTTGGACCGCAAATTAAATCTATACTCAAAAAACCACGGCGTGATACAAGTAACTTCGCATTGAAATTTATATTTTCTTTTGTTGATATTTGTTTTATCAAAAATTAGAGAAAATCGTCTCAAAAAAATAATCTCACTTTCTAAATTCATGTATAGAAATGGAAAAGAATGGCAAAGGGGCGTTTTTTTATTCTCAGCTAAGTTTCCATAGTAGCAATTTGGTGAAATGTCACACTATATGTCTGAGCACATTAAGTGCAAATTGAAAAATGGACACTTAGTTTTATATTTAGCAATTTGTCCCTCACCAATTTTCCTTTGATTTTTAAGTGAGATCATTTTTTCCAGAAAATCTCTTATCTGTAAATGCATACAAATTGTATTCAAAAAAGGGAGCTACACAATGACTCCATATGTCTGAAATTTATAAGAAAATATGATATAAAAGTAGGAGCTTCTGTTTGAATACACATTTATGATTACCAAAGATTTAACAAAAATACATTTTCAAGCAATAATTGTAAACAATCTATAATATTAATTATTACAAATTAATTATTAGTTCTCTGTATTTATTTTAGAGCAAAATACGCGCCTGAACACTGCACTGTACACACATTTATAATCGAATTAGTGCATTTCAAAAGGCAATTTTTCAATAGTCAGTTGAACTACAGTTTCAAATCTAGTTTCATCAAAGTAACCGCAGTTAACTAACGAAAAATGTAACAGATATTTTGTTTGTTAAACTACAGTTATATTCTACTCGAAATGCTCGAAATAGAAAAGTATCAACCAGGGTTTATGATAAACCATTGATAACTGACTACTGAAAAGCGACCCAAAAACCTTTATATATGAACCAGCATCTTATAAAATAGCCTAGCTCGATTATAACAAATAAATGTTCATTTTAATACTATTTTTTACTTGTAAGTAAGCATTAATAATTTGTAAAATATCTTAAAAAGTAACTTTGGTGTTAATTATAAAAATTAGTTAACGCAAGCAATTATTAAAAGTTATTAATATTGCTTGTGATAATTACAATCAAATACATAGGTACTGCAATATTTCAGACATAAGATGAACCAGATAAGATATAGTTTATTCTTTTAAAAAAGCATCGAAGTTTTAATCTAATTTTTCTGTTATATTGATAAGAATGAACCAAATTAATAGCCAGTATATAATACGCCGTTAGAAGTGTTGCCATATTTTCAGGCGTAGTTTCTCTTTCGATTAAACCGTTTCAAATATATAATCGCGTTATATTTCCTCTTATGTTTTTAATATTAAAAAATGAAATTAAAAACTATAATCGCTGGTTCATCTAATAATGCAATTGCTGTAAAAGTTTAGATATATAATTATAATATTAATTTAAAAATAAATAATAGTAAATCATATATTGTAAATATGTTCCGTGGATGTTGTGTAATATATATAATAAATAATTAGTTTATTAATTGCTGTATTTCAAAATTATTTCCAACACATATTACTAAAAAATAAAGTTAGTTTTTTTAACGTAACTTGTTTTTTATTGTTAAAAATTATATGTGCTTTCAAATTTATGAATAATTTAATGTATGGTGTGGGTATTAATTCCCGCCATCTACAAACTAATTGTTGAACTTGTTGGTTTAAATATTCGCTGAAGAGTACCTGCTACCTATTAATCAAATCATTAACTAGAGTAGTTAGTCTACTCTTCACCAGATAGAGCTGGCAATCAGTAAGTGTAGTTGCAGCACTAGATTTCATCAGGCGTTTAATTACTTTAAAATATATTCAAATTTGGATAAAAATGAAGAACCGATAATTATCCTTTTATATAAATCATTAAGTTGAGAAATATAAAAAAACATTATTTGCAGAAGTTGATAATTATGATTTTCTTTCATTTCATGCCATTTACATATTTTCTAATTCTAAATAATTTAATTCTAAATAACTTTTGTTTCATTTTAAAAACTTTGACAACATTTAACCTTTAATAGAATAAAATGTAATAGCATTTTCAACATTTCTAAGAAGATGTAACTTTTGCTAATATAAAAATACAGATTACTTATCATTTTGAATGTTCTTTCGTTAAGAAAAAATGAATAAACTCATGTTTCTAGAAATTAAAAATTTAGTGTTTTACCTATTTTTAACAAGATTATATAGTCTTCTTTCGTTGAGAAAAAAAGAAATAATTTTAGTTTCTTAAAGTTAAAAATTCTGTAGTTTTTATAATTTTTAAGAAGGTTATAGCCTTGTTTCGTTGAAAAAAATGAAATAATTTTAGTTTTTTAAAATTAAAAATTCTGTGATTTTTATAATTTTTAAGAAGGTTATAGCCTTGTTTCGTTGAAAAAAAAAGAAATAATTTATGATTCTTTAAAGTCTAAAATTGAACCTTTTCATCATTTTTAACAAGATTATATAGTCTTCTTTCGTTGAAAAAAAAAGATATAATTTTAGTTTCTTAAAGTTAAAAATTCTGTAGTTTTTATAATTTTTAAGAAGGTTATAGCCTTGTTTCGTTGAAAAAAATGAAATAATTTTAGTTTCTTAAAGTTAAAGATTCTGTAGTTTTTATAATTTTTAAGAAGGTTATAGCCTTGTTTCGTTGAAAAAAATGAAATAATTTTAGATTCTTAAAGTTAAAAATTCTGTGATTTTTATAATTTTTAAGAAGGTTATAGCCTTGTTTCGTTGAAAAAAATGAAATAATTTTAGTTTTTTAAAGTTAAAAATTCTGTGATTTTTATAATTTTTAAGAAGGTTATAGCCTTGTTTCGTTGAAAAAAAATGAAATAATTTATGATTCTTTAAAGTCTAAAATTGAACCTTTTCATCATTTTTAACAAGATTATAGTCTTCTTTCGTTGAAAAAAAAAGATATAATTTTAGTTTCTTAAAGTTAAAAATTCTGTAGTTTTTATAATTTTTAAGAAGGTTATAGCCTTGTTTCGTTGAAAGAAATGAAATAATTTTAGTTTCTTAAAGTTAAAGATTCTGTAGTTTTTATAATTTTTAAGAAGGTTATAGCCTTGTTTCGTTGAAAAAAAATGAAATAATTTTAGATTCTTAAAGTTAAAAATTCTGTGATTTTTATAATTTTTAAGAAGGTTATAGCCTTGTTTCGTTGAAAAAAATGAAATAATTTTAGTTTTTTAAAGTTAAAAATTCTGTGATTTTTATAATTTTTAAGAAGGTAATAGCCTTGTTTCGTTGAAAAAAAATGAAATAATTTATGATTCTTTAAAGTCTAAAATTGAACCTTTTCATCATTTTTAACAAGATTATAGTCTTCTTTCGTTGAAAAAAAAGATATAATTTTAGTTTCTTAAAGTTAAAGATTCTGTAGTTTTTATAATTTTTAAGAAGGTTATAGCCTTGTTTCGTTGAAAAAAATGAAATAATTTTAGTTTCTTAAAGTTAAAAATTCTGTAGTTTTTATAATTTTTAAGAAGGTTATAGCCTTGTTTCGTTGAAAAAAAATGAAATAATTTATGATTCTTTAAAGTCTAAAATTGAACCTTTTCATCATTTTTAACAAGATTATAGTCTTCTTTCGTTGAAAAAAAAAGATATAATTTTAGTTTCTTAAAGTTAAAAATTCTGTAGTTTTTATAATTTTTAAGAAGGTTATAGCCTTGTTTCGTTGAAAAAAATGAAATAATTTTAGTTTCTTAAAGTTAAAGATTCTGTAGTTTTTATAATTTTTAAGAAGGTTATAGCCTTGTTTCGTTGAAAAAAAATGAAATAATTTATGATTCTTTAAAGTCTAAAATTGAACCTTTTCATCATTTTTAACAAGATTATAGTCTTCTTTCGTTGAAAAAAAAAGATATAATTTTAGTTTCTTAAAGTTAAAAATTCTGTAGTTTTTATAATTTTTAAGAAGGTTATAGCCTTGTTTCGTTGAAAAAAATGAAATAATTTTAGTTTCTTAAAGTTAAAGATTCTGTAGTTTTTATAATTTTTAAGAAGGTTATAGCCTTGTTTCGTTGAAAAAAAATGAAATAATTTTAGATTCTTAAAGTTAAAAATTCTGTGATTTTTATAATTTTTAAGAAGGTTATAGCCTTGTTTCGTTGAAAAAAATGAAATAATTTTAGTTTTTTAAAGTTAAAAATTCTGTGATTTTTATAATTTTTAAGAAGGTAATAGCCTTGTTTCGTTGAAAAAAAATGAAATAATTTATGATTCTTTAAAGTCTAAAATTGAACCTTTTCATCATTTTTAACAAGATTATAGTCTTCTTTCGTTGAAAAAAAAGATATAATTTTAGTTTCTTAAAGTTAAAGATTCTGTAGTTTTTATAATTTTTAAGAAGGTTATAGCCTTGTTTCGTTGAAAAAAAATGAAATAATTTTAGATTCTTAAAGTTAAAAATTCTGTGATTTTTATAATTTTTAAGAAGGTTATAGCCTTGTTTCGTTGAAAAAAATGAAATAATTTTAGTTTTTTAAAGTTAAAAATTCTGTGATTTTTATAATTTTTAAGAAGGTTATAGCCTTGTTTCGTTGAAAAAAAAAGAAATAATTTATGATTCTTTAAAGTCTAAAATTGAACCTTTTCATCATTTTTAACAAGATTATAGTCTTCTTTCGTTGAAAAAAAAAGATATAATTTTAGTTTCTTAAAGTTAAAAATTCTGTAGTTTTTATAATTTTTAAGAAGGTTATAGCCTTGTTTCGTTGAAAAAAAATGAAATAATTTTAGTTTTTTAAAGTTAAAAATTCTGTGATTTTTATAATTTTTAAGAAGGTTATAGCCTTGTTTCGTTGAAAAAAAATGAAATAATTTTAGATTCTTAAAGTTAAAAATTCTGTGATTTTTATAATTTTTAAGAAGGTTATAGCCTTGTTTCGTTGAAAAAAAAGAAATAATTTATGATTCTTTAAAGTCTAAAATTGAACGTTTTCATCATTTTTAACAAGATTATAGTCTTCTTTCGTTGAAAAAAAAAGATATAATTTTAGTTTCTTAAAGTTAAAAATTCTGTAGTTTTTATAATTTTTAAGAAGGTTATAGCCTTGTTTCGTTGAAAGAAATGAAATAATTTTAGTTTCTTAAAGTTAAAGATTCTGTAGTTTTTATAATTTTTAAGAAGGTTATAGCCTTGTTTTGTTGAAAAAAAATGAAATAATTTTAGATTCTTAAAGTTAAAAATTCTGTGATTTTTATAATTTTTAAGAAGGTTATAGCCTTGTTTCGTTGAAAAAAAAAGAAATAATTTATGATTCTTTAAAGTCTAAAATTGAACGTTTTCATCATTTTTAACAAGATTATAGTCTTCTTTCGTTGAAAAAAAAAGATATAATTTTAGTTTCTTAAAGTTAAAAATTCTGTAGTTTTTATAATTTTTAAGAAGGTTATAGCCTTGTTTCGTTGAAAAAATACAGAAAATTTATGATTTTTTAAAATCTAAAGTTGAACCTTTTCATCATTTTTAACAAGATTATAGCCTTCTTTCGTTAAAAAAAAATTGAATAAATTTATGTTTCTAGAAGTTAAAAATTTAGCGGGTTTTATCGTTTTTAAGAAGGTTTTAGTCTTCTTACTATTAGAAAACTGGGAAAGCTAATGTTGAAAATATCTTCTTTTTTATCAATTTAAACAAGGTTATACTCTTGTTACATTTCAAAAAACAGGAAAATTTTAATTTTATTAAATTTAAAAATATCTATAACTTTATTATTTTTAAGAAGGTTATAGCCTTCCTTCATGAGGAAAATTGCAGAAACTTTATGATTCTTTAAAGTCTAAAGTTGAACCTATTCATCATTTTTAACAAGATTATAGTCTTCTTTCGTTGAAAAAAATTTAATAAATTTATTTTTCGAGAAATTAAAAATTTAGTGGTTTCGTCTTCTTACTTTTTAAAAAACTAGGAAAACTTTAATTTTGTTAATGTTAGAAGTATCTACAGTTTTATCATTTTTAAGAAAGTTAGTTTTCTTTTGTTGAGGAGGAATGAGTAAATGTAAATGTATGGAAATAATTTATGAACCCAAAGTCATAGTAGTTTGCGTCATGTATCAAATTTCAGCCAACATTGTCATCTCTTACAATTATGGAATTTATTGCAATTTGGGAGATAGTGTAAGTTAGGTTGTATATTGTTTAGGCGTAGTATAATGAAGTTAAACCTACTCTTTAATAGATGTCGCTAGATAAACTAAACTTGTGGCGGCCCAGCGCCATCCGTCACGCCTCTACAGGCGAATAGACGACATAACTAAGAACTGTATAATCGTTCATTCCTACAGCGACCAGCAACTAGAACGGACTCCATTCCTACAGCGACCAGCAACTAGAACGGACTCCATTCCTACAGCGACCAGCAACTAGAACGGACTCCATTCCTACAGCGACTAGCGACCAGCACGGACTTCTACACATTACAACGACACGTTTCAAACTTACAACTATAAGTTTTGTATCGCACTTGTTATAATCATTCATTTCATTAAATATATAATATAAACTTTACATTCTGTTAAAAACGCACTTGATTTGTTTTAATAAATATAGTAGTCTAAGATAACTACATTGGTGACCCCGACGTGATCAAGTGTAAACGCACGTTACAAAGTGTTAATCCACGTGCTAAAGTTTTAAACCGACGTGATCAAGTGTAAACGCACGTTACAAAGTGTTAAAACACGTGACTAACTTTCTAAAACACGTGACAAACTTTCTAAAATTTAATAATTTACATTCACCCACGCTACAACAAAATGCAGCACGTGGTAGAATTAAACGTACCCTCTCGGCAAGAGCACAGCAGTCTACCAGACTGTGACGGTGTTCTCAAAAACGACAACCAGTCGCAGACATACCTTCTGCCTTCTACCTTCTCTAGGTACTGAAGTCTTCAGAATTTTCTCCACGTTATCAGAAACACCGCCGACAGTTACAACATCACCAACCGATAAACCAACCGATAAACCAACAGATAAACCAACAGATAAACCAACAGATAAACCAACGGATGAACCAACGGATAAACCAACGGATAAACCAACGGATAAACCAACGGATAAACCAACAGAAAAACCAACAACACCAACAACATCTAAAAAACCAACTGATAAAACAACAACAGAAGCACCAGCTACTCCAGCACCAGCTACTCCAGCACCAGCTACTCCAGCACCAGCTACTCCAGCACCAGCTACTCCAGCACCAGCTACACCAGCACCAGCTACACCAGCACCAGCTACACCAGCACCAGCTGCACCAGCACCAGCTACACCAGCACCAGAGAGACTCAAAACCATGCTACACTAGCAAAACAGATGCAGATCACCAGGATGACTCGATATCGCAGCCACATCAATGGACCTCAAACCTTGACAAACCCTTACGAACGTAAAGTGACTTTCAAAACTCACCTTGAAAGCCACTTAGGGGGGAGTGGATGTGGCGGCCCAGCGCCATCCGTCACGCCTCTACAGGCGAATAGACGACATAACTAAGAACTGTATAATCGTTCATTCCTACAGCGACCAGCAACTAGAACGGACTCCATTCCTACAGCGACCAGCAACTAGAACGGACTCCATTCCTACAGCGACCAGCAACTAGAACGGACTCCATTCCTACAGCGACTAGCGACCAGCACGGACTTCTACACATTACAACGACACGTTTCAAACTTACAACTATAAGTTTTGTATCGCACTTGTTATAATCATTCATTTCATTAAATATATAATATAAACTTTACATTCTGTTAAAAACGCACTTGATTTGTTTTAATAAATATAGTAGTCTAAGATAACTACAAACTTTAAAAATACTTTTTATATAATTTTAACAATTTTAAATAATAATATTATAACAATTATAATCTATATTATCTAAATGTAATTGCAAAATCTAAATCCCAAAAAATAAAAAACATTTTATTTTCATTGACAAATATTTTATTTGAAAATCAGCCAAAAATATAATGAAAAAATAAAAATAATTTTTTTAATAATACATAATGTAGTAAAACATATTAAAAGAAACATGCAAATATAATACATTACATACAAAAAAAAACCTAAAAACGAATAACATATACATTTAATTTAAAATTATAGTATTTATATAAGGAAATATACTTATGAATTAAAATTAAATCAAATAAACCTTTTCCAGAATTATTATCACCTTTTTTTCTGTCTTTCGCTCAGAATTTAAAATGTCTCTTGGTACATTCACAGTCAGGACAATTACATCAATTACAACCATTATTATAAATCATCCATAAATCAATCGGCACACGTACTGACTCTAATAATTTTTCAGTCTTAGTGCAAGTTTTGATAAAGATAAAACTATATATTTTACATTACACTGTTTCATGACAATATTTCCAATTGAATTCAGCACTACCGCTTTGTTCCGATTATTATAAATTTTAAGTTTATTACAATATTAAATTTATGCAAATTAGAAAATGTATTTACATTAGGATAGGAATTGTTTAAAAGTTTTCAAAAGAAGTTATTGCTTAAAATTGATATAATAAGTATTTCGGAACAAGTACTTAATTTCTTTTTACATTCGGAACTACAATTATATAATTTATTCTTTTATGCAAATTAATACAGTCATGAACTAAATGGGATGGAAATTTGACATTTTATCCACTAATTATGTTAAATATATTTTAATTTTTTACTATATAATCACTGGAATATTTTTAATAATTAATTTATAATATTTTTTTGCCTTACGATTACTCAGCTGCTAAAGGATTTTTATTTGTTTTAAATTATTTTATTTGTAGTTTAACATTTATCAGTTTATTCTTCTTATATTTCAGCATTCACTTATCATTAAATTAATAACGATTATTTAAATTATTAAACGAATGCCTTATAAGTAATAATTATTAGTTTAATTATATTTAATATATTTAATTTAGTACTTTTAGATATTTTAGTATATTTTACATAAAATTAGCTGTAATACAATGCTAAATAAAATAAGACACTTTAATAATTAACTACCTAATTTGAAATGCAGAAACGACTGTAGATTCCTGAAGAAGTCTTTTTATTATTCAATTTCTAACCCAGATACTAAATTGATAATTTCTTATATAGCCAATTGTTTCTTATATTTCAAATTAAGAAACTTCATACAGTACGTTTGAATAAATTCATGTATTTTCATATATTTTTTTAATAAACTTCTTATAATTTGAAACGACCATAAAAAATCTACAAGAGCAATAAGTATACTTAAATCATCTAACTGTTATTGAATTTAAATAAGTTTTATTTAAGTTAATATTCATATTTTACAAATGTAGTTTTAATATTGTTATATATATAATATTAGAAAAGCTATACGCAAAATGGACGATTAAATACTTTAATAAATTCTGTACAGTTAATAGATAAATATGAGGCTCAAAAATATGAGGATAAATATTTAGTCACTAAACTATGAGTATTCTTTCAAAAATAATAGCCTTTCTTACGAAAGCCTTATTTCATTACTTTCTATAAACATTTGATGTATACGTTGGTTTACATGGTTTCCTTTTAATTGAACGACAATCCAAGTACATGCAACAACAAATATGATGAATGCACTCGCACATTTTGATAAAAATAATGTTTTTCTTGTCTTTAAATATTAACAATTATTTTTACATCAAAATTTGGCATTTATTAATTGTACAATCAGTTTTCATATTAACTACCATCAAATTATGTATACTTAAACAAAACATTTAAAAAAAATATTTATTGTTTAATTAATTAATCAACAATTTAATATAAATTAATTTTTATGTTACAATTCAACATCAATATAAGTTAGTTGTTGATCCAATGGTGAATTATTATAATCAAAAATCATACCCTGACTATCAAATTAAGGGTGGCAATTATTATCGACTTACACATATTTTCACAAATGTTTATTGAATACCATTTGTTAAGTACTGGAAGCTGTCATACAATTTTGTCGATATTGAATGCATACTGGACTCCACTAGATGCTCAACTAACTGCGAAAGCTGATCTTCAGTCAATGTTAAATGGAAACGATTTTTAAGGTTTTGCACAGTCGCAGCTCCAGATTTAAAGCACGGTAACTGTGATCCTAAAATGAAATACATTCCATTAATCGCTCATTAAATCAAAAACAAATTGCTTCAAAATAACTAAATATTATTGACTTTAACTTACCACTTCTCATAATTTCAACAAGTCCTGTTATTTTATCCATGTGTTTTCTTGCTGCAATTAGTCCTTGTAAAATAAGTATTTTAAAATATTTGAACATATCGCCATCCTCGCCTCCCATTACTTCTACAAACTCTGGTGTAAGTTTGAATGGAGATGTTTCAAATCCCAAGTTACGTGGAGAAGTGGATAAAATAAATCCAAAATCAATATGTATTAAATGACCATCGCTATGTAATAATATGTTACCATTGTGCCTGTAAATAAAAAAATAACCATTATATACTAGCTATTAAAATAAGTATTGTAGTTGCTATAATTTTAAAACCAATACCGACCTATCCTTTACTTGAACGAGATAAGAAACCAGACAATATGCAGCACAACTTTCTACAAAATTTCTTTGTGCCATTAAAAATTGTTCTGAATTAACAGAACCATGTTCTCTGTTAAAATACTCCAGCAAAGAAAGGTTGCTATGTTTCTTGATTTGATGGAGAGATACTGTATTTAAAATCGGCTCAATAAGACCGCTATCGTTACTAAGACATAAGATTCTGCAACAACAAAAAATTTATTCACATATTTATTAAACATTTATTTCACTAATAATTTTGAATTTAATGTACCTGTACGGTCTAAGCCACAGGGGAACATGCTCCTGTTCCCAGATTCGTTGAAGCATTTGGAGAAGTTGTGATGCCATTAATTCTTGTCGCAAATCATCACCGCATTTAACAATCACACTTAATAATTGCCAAGATGCTAAGTGTCCGTAAGGAGAACTCTCACGGATTCTTCTTTGTTTTTCTTCCCATGGTTCCTAAGAAATAATAAATCTTCTAAATGCAGTGGAACTGTTAATTAAAACTAATATCTGTTTATTACAAGGGAGATAAATTACCTTTAGAGCCGCAGCTGATGGATCTTCAGGATCATGACTGAATGTTTTAGCTTTACCATCGTTCAAAGATTCACTTAGCCTCCTCCGAATATCTCCAGGATTAAATTGCGGGGGTTCTCTAGAATCACTCGACTCTTGCGATAGTTGTGATATCGTGTCTCGTTCTACAGTCTTATGTAATTGCAGGTACTGTTTATAAAGAAATTCATTAATTTGTTGTACTATAAATATAATACTATTTACTTATATATATGCGAACCTGTTGTGAAATTTCATCATCTTCTTGTGACCAGCAGTTATCAGGATCAGTCTCTTCTCCAGCACTTATTGAAACTCCAATTGGTTCTGTTGTTTCAATACCTTCTGCAGATAAATGTTCTTCACTTTTTGTATGCCTAAGATTAGTGCTCATCACTTTTGCTGGTACGGGAGATGTGTATATATCATCGACTTCCAAAACTTCTACGTATATAATATAAGGTGCTTTGTCTTTTGAATTTAAACAGGCACTAGCTTGTGGTGGTATACGAACAATATGATGTGGAATAGAACTATGAATTGGTAACCAAACTCGTGCAGGTAAATTTAAATTTAATGTGTTTAACTCAGCTAACAGTCTTGTGGTTTTACCCTCTTTAGTAGGAATGGAACTCAAAACTTTACCAATACAGATAAGTGCTTTAATAAATTCCAGTTGTGGAGCTAATCTAGGGGCCTGTAAAAGATAATGGAATTTATAATTAAACTATACCAAACGATTGTATATATAACACATATCAGAGTTTCGTCAAGTTAGATCAATGGAACAAATCGAACGAAATGGCCATGGGCTCAAAAAATTAACCAAACTCATAGACAATGAGACATCAATCTAAAAATAATTCGGTTCTTTTTTCCTTCATTTACACATGTCTATTAATAAAATACTTAGGTTATCCCCATTACACGTGAAATGTAAATAAGAATTGGCAAATCTCCAGTAGAATAGTAAGAGAACTGTCAAAATTGACAAATGTTTTGTAGTATAATGAAAAAGGAACGTTAACTTGCATAAAAAACATAAATATTGTCACATGAAAGACTTCCAACATCTTCACGTTGTAAAATATTAACTTGCTATACCTGTTACTGCAAATAGTATGTAATAAAACGTCATTAGCAACGAATATACGTTTAAAACTTAATTATAATTTTATTTGTATCATAAATCATTATTTAAACACTCCACGAATAAATGTAATAAAAATATTATAAAAATAAGAAAATAGATTCTTTCGCATTACAAAATGCGCGATCGTGTTTATGTTTATGTTCTCTATTTCATATTTAAGCACGTATTGCACAATTATTTACAATTGCAAGTAAATAGTTTTTATGTAAATTAATAATAAGTAAATCCAAGTATTGTTTAAAAATTAACAAGAATTAAAGCAGTTTATTTTTTATTTTTCTTACCGAACAAATACATTCTGTACGTTGTCCTCGCAATTCATTCACAACACCTTGACAAGAATCAAAACAAGTGCATCCATTGTCAAAAGCTCGACCAGTTGATAAATCTCCAAGACTTACTTTAGGGCTTGGTGAAGATGCAATTAAACGACGTAAACCTAAAATATAAACAAATTCAATTATATTCATATGTATAATAACATTCTCGTTGACATATTTACTAATAACTAAGAATCCAGTCATTTAAGTACGAGTATGATCTCGAATAGAAGTGTTCAAGACTTATATACGAAATACATCATTAATGACGTAAAAAAATTTAAAGAATTCGTAAATATATTGCACAGATATAAAAACTTAAATAATTATTTTCATTATTTTAAATTTACAAATTTTCTTCGCATGTGTTGCAATAAAATAACATGTGATCAATTTCATTAATCTGTTTATTAAACAACTAATAAATTCTTGGTGAAGACAGATATAAAACTTGCAAATAATGGAATATTACCTTGATATAATCCAGTAGCGTCCGACTGTGATCTTTGGTGGGTCTTTTTTAGTGGTGATGGTGTTGTTGGTGACAATGCTAATAAATTTGACGGTGATTTTATTCCGTCTGGAGGTGCTGTTGTACTTGTACGTGCTTTTCTTTCATGATCACGAGGCCTAAAACAATATTTTATATTATAGTTTTAAAATAGAATTACTACATAATATAATTAATCAATTATGCCATCTGTGAATAACCTATACAGATAAATATCTTTTTTTATTTACACAATTTTTACTTGAATTAATATTAAATTTTTAAGAAAGTTGTTGATGAGAAATATCAACATAACCACTAGTTTTACAAAATTTCTAAAAGTACAATAAACAAAATTAATTAAAATATAAACTACAATGTTTGGAACTTTCATTTAAATAACTGAGAACCGTGTCATTCAAAAAATAAGATTATTCATTCAATAAAGTGGTATATATAATTAACTTAAATATATTAGGTTTAATTTTGAAAGTAAAAAAACAGATCGTTACAAAAAAATTAAAACGCAGCGAATTTGCATGTTAATTTTAATTTTACGTTTGAAAGCAGCTGACCTTAAAAATATCTATAAGTGACGCCTGGAATTTAGGCAACATTTCTTACACCAAGCATGTTAAATTACTCACGTGGTGAGACCTAGTGAAGCAGTTAATCTTAATCAAGGTACGTAAAATAGGTGGAGAATCTTACGGAGATTGATAAGTAGAGGTCCGATTACTATGCAGCATTATTTAATTGACACTGAATGTTAGTTTCATACTATCTATTATAATATAATAATAGAGTATTATTTATCAACCAAGAACAAGTGAATGTGGAATTATAGGTATGTGAATTTATTTATTATGGTTAACGGGGTATTTCTACCAACGGGACAAAATATCAACAGCATCAACAAAGTTTGAATGTAATTTTAGTAGAACTTTAATTATGCGGAATATTTTCAGAAAAATATTATGCGAGATCTTTCTTTACGGTATAGATTCAAATATTGGCCAACAATTTATAATAGTTGACCCCGATAACTCGAAATTAATGTTTGCACTTGTGCGGTATCCGTTTGGCATTAATAAGACGGAGATTATGAGAGTCTAGTCATATCACACTTTGAACTTTGGACCGATAATTTATCATTTTAATTGCACTTTGCGATTTCAGAGTACAAAATATCTGATCTTAAATTTATTACGTATATTATATATTTAAGTGGCATATAATAATAAATATAAAATCGTTTACAAACAATAATATAATTACTGCTAGCACACAAAAACCGTTGCACTGCATAAAAGTTAAATACAAAAAAGGTTCACTAGTAAAACCATTTTTCTAGAGATTTTGATAAAGTTGTATTTTTAATTTAATTACAAAATTTCACAAATTGTTGCAAACAGTAAAAAAGATTAAAGATTAGTAAAAAAGATATATTTTAAAACAGTAAACGCGTAGAGTGGATAGCTGTAGCATTTTGGCTTGAGATTGTATTTAGTCTTAATGTGTACAAAAGTTCACATATATTGAATACAGTCTCCTAAAAAAAATACTATCTTATTTGGAGAATAAGTAACGTTTGTCAGTAGTAAATCATCTTAATAGAAACACTATGGAGCGTGATGCGATTCATGCCCATATATTAAAACTACAACATTATAAAGTAAAATGACGTCAGACAGTGTTTACTTGGGTAGAAAACATTTATTATTACCTATATTAAACAGATTTCAAATAAAAGTAAAAAATATCGATTGGTGATAAATAAAAGAGAAAATCGGATATAAATAATTAAAAATAAATCGAAGAAATGTTGAATTAAATATGATTATATTATTAATTAAATATAATATACTTTCTAATATATAGATACGATTTTTATTAATTTAAATAATAGTAATTAATATGATGATATTGCCTCGTTTGTCTGCTATAGCATTAAAGCGAAATTATTTCAAGAATTAAAACTAATAAAAGTAATCGATAAAATAGTCGGAGACCTAGACCTAATTCTCGTACATCGTGTATTGGAAAATATAGAGCAGGTGGTTATTTATGTGAATACACATATGGCATAATTAATTATTACTTATAAAAGAGAGTGTAAGTAAATTTTATCTATTAAAACTTTCTTAAATATATTTGTGAGAATATCACTTTTATAATATCAAAACATGTGTTCCACGAGACAGCTGTATTATACATAATATGTGATGGGCTTGCACTCTTAGGGTGCACACAGTGGAACAAAAAAAGTTGCTACTTTAATGTTTATCTCTATACATAGACAATTGTACAATTCCACAGTACAGCGAGATATTTTGTTCACTAAAGTACTCTATTGAGTTCCACAAGTACTAAGTAATTAATACTCTTACTGCTAAGATAAGTATAAGTGTTAACCTTGTACATACGTCAAATTATAATCAGGGGCGGCCTTAGCCTTTGCGAGGCACTTGTTCTTTGTATAATTTATGTAAATTGTAAGTAAGTATTTTTGATGATAATTGACGAGAATTAAAATTGGAAGTTATATAAATTTCAGCCGGCGGTTAGTTTTTCAGCATTGTAACTAAACTAATAAATCAAGTTCCAAGCATAATAAAAAAAAATATGTTTTCGTAAAAGAAAAATAATATTTTTGCCGCGAAAAAATATAATATTTTCGCCTATAATATTAACTATAAAATATTAAAAATAGCATAATGACATTTAATCAACCTGTATCACCCACAAGCTATAGTAGATATGTTATCTCAAATTCCACTGTACCTGAGTTCGTCTGATAAAATTAAATTTTTCAATTTAGTTCCATGGCTTTTCTTCTTCGATGGTAGTGGAGCATCCGAGCTATATGCATCTAATAGCCAAGCGCATTTCAATGAAAAGTCGACACTTTGGCGACATCTGCAATAAACAAATATCATTAATAAATAATACATCATTATAAAATAATATAATTTAATATGAAGCACGCGCAATGATAAGATAACATTGTTTATCGCTGTTATCCGTTGAATGATCAAATTATAAATAATTCAGAGGGGTAAACGGAAGGGTATGTAATGTATAATAGCTCCGGATCGTGAACAGTACTCTATGTGCTATCATAAAATGACTTTAGGGAATTCCAATTTAGTAAAACTTGAATTTTAATGATAACAATGATTTTACGAAATAATTTTATTTCAATAACTAGTATACTATATATTTTGTTCATTTCTACTAGCCGCAGGATGGCGACACCTGGCGATATTCTTTTCAATAAACTTTGGTTCTTACGTTGTATGAAATTGTATCTAAAATTTAGATACATAGATTATTGACAGAATAACGAGTCATTGTGACGTATGCAACGTACATATTGCATTTTTTTCCATACAACAACAATAATTTGTTTAATTATTTTTATCAAAATATGTATTCATTGGAAAGCGTTAATACTGATATAAAAAATTCTCAGATAAAATAAACAATAATTCCCTTCTTGGAATATATGTAGTTAGAATAAATAAGAAATATATTAAAACGATATGATAAAGAAAGATGCAAGAGTGATTCCCTTTTTTTTGTGCAGTATAGTATAGATAATAAAAATCGTAGATACTATATTCTTAGTTTTATTATTGATTTATAACGACGGCACGGATTAGAGCACCATATTTGAATATTGAGTTTAGAGATAACACAAAAACAATATTCAAGTTTAAATTCAATTAAAAATTTGAATTGTAGTTTTAGCGCTAGAGATGGTCAGCCATATTTGTATGACGTGAAACGCATTTTAACGTCAGTTATTTGTTGAGTAGGTCAGTGCTGGGGTAATATTTTGTAGCTGTTGGTAGTCAAATAATCAAGTCAATCAAAGAATAATAAGTTTTTATTTTATTTAACCCTGCTAAGGCAGACATAATATTTGAATTTTATTGGTCCTTGAAATAGCTGTAAATAATATTTGATATTTTATACCAGAGATTTATGAGCTGTAAGGTTGGTAACCTGTAAACTTGTCAGAGTTCTGTCAAGAATATATCTCTTTTACGCGCTGTTGTATAAAAGAGATAGCAACTACCGGTTGTCAGGTTACATGCATTTGGAATGTTGTACAACGTTGAATCCCTTTAATAATAAAGAGACAAAATGACTATCTTAATTGTTAATATCTCCTGAAATATAAGGAGTTATTAAAAAATAATTGAACATTTGAGGTTCTAGTAACCAACTTTATCAATGTATAGTACACTTTTTTAGAAATTAAGACATATGACACAACCCCATTGTTGTATGCGTATATCCAAAAATAAGATTCTGATATTATTTATATGATGTTTAGGATGTTTTTCTTATATGTACCTACGCGTATATTCGTTTCAAGACGCTGACTGTACATTCGCCCGCAACTTTATGACGAAAAAGGAATCGGTTTTCTGACGTCTAACAAGATGACGTAACACATACGACGAGTTCGAATGTGACGTAGTAGCAAAGCCAATGATATACTACGTATGACATCATTAGTAACGACTATGTTTTGAATATTTAATGCCTTCCATACTTAAAATAACTGTTTCTGAGCATTATTATATTTTTATGATGACATTATTCAAATATATGAACATGAGAATTTATACATATGACATTCAAGAATTTCCTAATCGTATTTATAGAGACATCCATTAAGATCTTAACGCCTTGAAGCCATCTTATAATTATACCAATCCTAATATCGTAGTATATTAATAAAATGATTATTTTTAAATATAACTAATGATCACGGCCATGGTCCTTCTACATATTTTGATATTACAATGTCAAACAAATGAAATTTTAAAATAGGTTTAATTATTTTATTAGTTTTTTAAACTATTGTAGGCCATCTTTTATTTACACAGTTGATAAATTTACTGTTAAAATACTTGTACGTATTTAATTTAATATAAAATAGAAAGTAATCAGATTATAAATTTCGTGATTTTTAATATTGATGAACAATGATATGCAATTATTTCTACAAGATATTACTATCAAGATTTCTAATTATTATTAAGGGAATTCATTACTGAATGAAGAAATTCATTTAAGGATTAGAGAATTTCATAAAATTTAAGTATGATATTAATAGTAATCTCTTTAATTTAATATTTTGCACACCTGTGAAGTAAGGTATTAAAATTAAAGTGCGGTGTATGGACTAAAATAAAATTCCGAAATTTTTGAAATAGGCAAATTTTTGTTTGACCTGTTAGTAATAACAAAATGAACAAATACTTTTTCTTTTCGAATATTTTTATAGTTTGTCTACACAGGTTCAGAATGTGCGTAAAAAAATCAAATATATGATTCATTTTTTTGAATTTCATCTAGAGTCTTTGGTATTTTCGAAAAACCCACTTTGATGTTCTAAAATCTTATACGGCAATGATCCCTTACTTGAGGTGTTTTTCTCCAAAATATAAATACACAAAACGCTAATAAATTTGTATTATGTGTATATACAATCATCATAAATTAATTATGCAAAAATTTTGTTCTACATTTTCTTTCGTAACTGAACCCTACAAACATTTTACGTATCGTAGTAATATCGAATAGTGTGATTACGATTTGAGTAAGATTTTTCGAAGCACGTTCTAAGCTACAGGAACAATATGTATTTTAAAGCTTAAGATTATGGGGTCAGGTAATGCATTTTTGCTTTTGAAATTTTCGCCTTCGTTTATATACCTTGAAATCTGATATGTTGATTCTTATACTATGTCGAGTTCTAGAATATCGTATTCGAATCTTATACGCTTCGGATCCGAATTGTATGTCGGGAAGGTATTTAACATCCTTACTTTTTTACAATTATTTTCACGTTTAGCCGATAACATGTTAATTCAGAAAGTACATTGCGGAAATAATAATAAAGAAATGTAAGCTCGCTTATTTTTTAATAATAAGCTATTGTTAAGAAATTAAAAGACACGAAATTATAATTATTCTTTTTTTTATAAGGTATCATGCAAGTGGAACAATTAAAAAAAAAAGTAGATTCATGTTGAGATGCGTCGTATCCGTATCTGTCCCGAAAGTTAACAGTTAAGCAGAAATATGGTAACAGTTTGATAGTAATGGAAAGTAAGTGAAATGAAACTCACCTATGCGCCAGGTACGGGTGAACAACCTCAGCAACGTCGTGCATCTGAACATACATGCTCACTAGTTGAGGAAGATAAAAATCAACTTCACCATCAGGAAAACTGAATATTTTATTCCCTATATAACTTTGTACACCAGGTTCTTTAGATTTAAATAAATAATGTATAGCAAAAGACATATCAAAAAGTTTACTTTCCAAAAATCTTAAAGTCGAGTCTTTTGAACCTACTCCACTAAAAGAACTATTTTGATTGTCACTTAAGAGTTTACTCTCACCACAACACAAAGATAGTCCCTGCAATTTGGTTCCCGGTGAATTACAGTCAATTGTTTTACTAGATAAATCTTCATCATCATCATCTTTCCCATCAATCAAAGTTTCTTCCATATTTTCCTCGTAATCGTTTCCTGGTCCTCCCGAATCCAGACTTTCCCTACTGTGATTTATCCTGGCTGGTTCCCCGTTCTCAGACCCGCAGATTATGCCTGAATCATCCGATCCTAGACTTGTCAAATCCTCTCTCTCACGCTTCTTGGCGATTGATTGGGCTATTGGGATTGGAATCGCAGCCATGTTTGGGATAGGACATACTACTGTATTTTGGGAAGTCATTACACCAGGGGCTTCTTTACATGTTACTGCTGGTAGAGTCATTGCAGCTGTTGTTGTTGTTGTTTCACACTCTGGACTTGGTGTTACATCTACTTCTGGTATGCGTTGCAAAGCGGAATCCAAACTACGGTTTCTATGGTGTTGCGTTAGGTTTATTGAAGTGTTTGTTACTTGAGACACGGGCGGGAGTAGGATTCCCATCGATCTGCAAAGAGAAATAACATTATTATTAGACATCCCTTCATTTCATGTTTCACATTACATTGGAAATGTTTACTTTTCATTTGGTAATGAAATTTCAAACTCTAGAAAAGTTATTTAATTTAATTAAAAGATGTCAAGTACACTCGCAAGAAGAAAGTCTTTATTTGAAGGATGGGGAAAGGGAAACTTGAAGAATATTATTTATTTAGAATATATACTCGAGTCATATACCAAATGGTACATCTATGTCAGTCATGAAAAGGATAAAGGAGAATATCTAAAAGGTATAAATGTAAAGTTTTAGTTACAATTATAATTTACGTTCAATTTGATTAGATTCTGAACCTCTTTATCAATCACTCATTGTGTCAGAAATAATTGCGTTTCATAAATCAATAAAAGTATTGATGTAAACCGAGGCCTGTTATGAGATAACATTGAACTGATAACGAGAAATTCTATTCTTATTGATAAGCGTCTTGACGTCGTTATAGACTGATACAGTTTGTAGATAAATTTAACTAACAAACTCTTTTTTATTATTATTTTCAATAAATATTTAAAGAGTCTGTCTCGATTTTATCGCAGTATGTTTATTTTCTCACAGTTTTTTTTTTGTATTAAACAATATTATATTTTTATCTTATAGTGTTAACGAATATACTTGTACAAATCGTGTAAAATCATTAACTACTAACATTTGACGAGCTTTGTAAAAAAAATATTACCATTTAGTTAGTCAACATGATCAGTTATGTCGGTTTCACACCAGAGAGACAGTTTTGTTTTCAGAAAACAAAACATGAATATATTTTGTATTATTTTAAAACAGTTCTGTTTTTCGAAAACAGACAAAACAGACTGTTCACACTGAATACACTGGTTTTCTTTTTAGTGTTTTTCTGTGTGTTCCATAAAAATTATAAACATGATGAACAACAACTGACAAGCGTAAATGTTCACAAAAAACAAAACTACGTGTTCAAACCAAGCAGACTAAAAAAAACAACAACAAACGTGTATTTTTTTGATCTTACCGACTCCAGATAGGAATGTGTTTTGTTCACTAAAACAGTTTTTAAAGACACAAATGTTTTAAGAACTGTATTTTTGGTGTAAACATTGGTGTTTTTGTTCAGAAAAACATGTTTTTGTCCGTGTTTTATTGAACTGTCTCTCTGGGTTGATACCGGAATTAAACAGTAAATAAGGGCCTAAATTTACGTTTTTACGTGACAAGTATACTCGCCAAACGTAAGTAACATGTAAAATGTTTAATAGATGAATTTGCTTTGCGATTCATGTTGTTAATCTGTGCGGTACACGGTTTGAGAACCATTTATACAGTCAATACATTAATGTCCATGGAGTTATAATGTCACGTTCTGTTGACATCCGTTCAGATTGACATTTCCTGCTCTGCTCGTTTGTTTAACTTTAACACATAGAAATGATTTCCACAGATTGATCAACATAACATCTGGGCTGAATAGTTTCGAGCTATTCAACAAGACAAAGGGGCAAGGATTGCACACATAACCACACATTTATAATTAAACAATGCATGCATGTAATGCATACTGACGTAATGACTACATTTGCATTTAAATACAACGGGATGTTAAATGCAGATCAACAACGTAGGTGTATTCACGAATGTGTTACCACTCAACTTCCATGAAGGCATTTTATTTTGCTTATTTTATTTTTGATTATTTTTGAGTATTTGACATCGTGTATGAATTCAACTTTCGTGTAGAAATATAAATATAAACAAAATCATTTTAACAACAAATAAAATTTGAAAAATGGTTTAATATTTGTACAAAGCAAAATACAGATATTATTTTAAATACATGTAACATTTTTTCATGTATTATATTAGAAAATAATAAAGAGAAAATATGCCTTTTTTGGCCTTCGAAACCATTAACATAATTTTATCTTTATACAAACATAACGGTCGTTACTAAACTAATAACAAAATTTTAACTTACGGATAATTAAAAGTACAGTACAGCTGCATTTTGATTTTAATATTTTCTACACATTAACAAAATATTTTTTTAATTATTAAAATCACTTAACAAAATATCTAAAAATTAATGAACAACATTTCACTTTATTAAAAGAATTTAGAAGTAGAAAAACAACGGTGAGTTCTTCACCTGCTGTAACTACGAACTGAATGATAAAACTTGCAAAGTTCAATATAATCAATAATGACGGAATCTATAAAAACGAGAATATATGAGTCTTATCATATCTTATCAAAGTACAGATAATACTAAATATCAATTTATAAATTTAATTATTAAATGGCACGTAATATAATAAATAAAAATAACATATAACAAATACATACAAGTTATATTATTAGTATGTTATGTATTGTCATGTTTTTTCTAGAGATAGTGTAGAAACCTTGTGATCAATATTATGAATGCGCATAACTAGATAATTATGATATGAATAGTGTGATGATTCAAACCCTACTTAAAAAGCTGAATAAGTCACAATACGAGTATTTATCAAGCTTTGTAATTCGCAGATAATGTAGACAATTTTTGGGAGTACAGAGTGACTAATAGTATTACTTATTTTAATTCTTTATGATGAGTAAAAGGGGCTTGCCTTCAAATAAATTCAAAGCATAATTATTTAGTCATATAGGGGATTCACGATCATCTAAATGAGCAAGCAGTAATTCCTCGTGTTTTTAAAGCATAACGCAAATTTTGTAGCACATATAATGGTCTTGTATACTCAATTTTTTAATTATTGATTAAACTTGATGTTAATAAATTACATTGCACTTTTATTTTTATAAATATCTAAATGTTGACGGAGATATAGCAAATAAAAATTGGAATTGTAGTTTCAGCGCTACAAATGTCGGCCATATTTATGACGTAATATGTCTGTACTATTAAGGATAGGTCAGTTATTTTTTCTAATTATTATCTAGACTTTTTTAATTATTAATATCTCCTAATATATAAGGAGTTATTAAGAAATAATTGAACATTTGAGGTTCTAGTAACCAACTTTATGCATATATAGTACAGTTTTATAGAAATCTGTATTTTTTCATTTTTATTGTAGTCAAGCGAAATAAAGAAACATAATATGTCTGAAAATAAAAACAAGTACTTCAATATCTTAATTTGGCACTGTTTCTAACGAAAGAATATAGATCGTTGCACATTTTTTTTGATAATGAAAACAAACTGTGCGCTACATTACATTCGTTGCAATGATAAAAATATTGAAAGAAATGGAGCATCAAGTAGCTGCAGAAAATTATTTCAAATAATATGAAAATAGGTCAAAAGTTTTTATAATTTTGCATTGTAATAATAACAGAGCCAGTATATTGAAAAAAAAAAAACTAATACAATTCTTCTTTATAAAGAAGTTCATACTTATATTCTATTTTTATATAAATGACAACAGTAATTGATTTGATTTTAAAAATGAAACCTTAGAATTGTAAGTAATAGAAAAAAGTTGCTGACGGTGTTACAGAAATACATAAGCACCAGCCACATGCTTATGAAAGCCATTAAGGGAATAAACAAGAACTAGTTTGTGATATATTATAAGATATACAGCACTCCCACCCCCCAAGAAGCAGCCTGTTCCTCTTTCTCCGCGAATCCCGCGAAACTGCGCCAGTGTTTGCTGGGATTCACCCTAATATCGCGTGGGCGATGTTTTGTCAGTAGAATATAGTACAAAAGTAGAACAGTGTTGGTAAATATAGGTTTTATAGAGCCATTGGAGTATACGTATATACATTGTGATGTCGCATGCAGTATAAAATATATTTAAAAAAAAATATTCGTGAATATTTCCGTGAGGTAATATAAAAAAAATGTTAATTGATTCTCTCGAGATTCTGTTTAAAGCTGAGCCCAACAAAGAGCCCTTCTATTTGTTTTTGTGTGCATTGGCTAACACTGGAATAAAGGGATAAAACAGAAGGGAGTGTTCACTGTTCACTGTTCAATGTTTTCGTTCTGGTTTACTGTTTGGTAGTCGACGCTACAATGTTCTGGACTTTGACATTCCCTAAGGAAAAACAATAAATACAATCCCAATAAATATCGGAGAAGATAAACCCATGAAGTTATAATAAATTTCAATAGGACACTTTAACGGGATTCCAGATTGAAAATAATGTTTAGATTTAAAAAAATATTTATGAGATAGAATTAAATCCATTTGTTGTAGATAATATCTTTTTAATACTTAAAACTTAAGGTAGATGGTAGTACAAATAGTTTTAAGTTGAAATGAAGGCTCCTCTACACATACAATTGATGTTCACGTTTTGTCAATCGATAATACAGCTAGCTGGAGAACTCAATATACATAAAAAATCATCATAAAACAGCAAATAGAAAAATGTTGCAGCACTATAAAAACACACGACAGCCTATCCTTCAAAATCAAATACAGACTACCGAAAGACACAAATCAGAATTTAGAAATAGACTTTAGAAAATTGTAAACACTTTTTTAAATAATTTATAAATAATAAACAATTTTAATTTAGAATAATAAAGGTGGAGAAAAACTGTCTTATTCAGAGTTTTAATTTTTTAACATTTATCATGCTGAAAGATTGGAATAAGGGTCGATGCTGGAACTAAAAGTTTCCAACGTCATGTTGGAAGAAGTTCGTGCTGTTGTCGGTATTTTAACCCGCGTCAAAAAGGTTTTTTCTACCTCCACCACACACTTTATCCACATGTCATGCACTACTGCATCACGAATCGTCCAACAAAGGAAGGTTTTATACTTGAAAAATTCTTTATTGACTTGAAAGTTTTTGTTAATCAGTGTCAGTGTCAATAATATCAACAAATTAATAAAATAAATAAATTATTCAGATCAAACATTCGTTCCACCGTGTAGTAGGAAACTTGCCATGTCAATCTTCCAATATTTGACTCACACGTTGGAGGATAACATTTGAATTAAACGTTCAACCGACTTTAGAAACACGTTATTACATAGACATAATTCAATTTTAATAAAAGGTGTTAATTAAAATTAATATTTTCGTATATTATTATATGTATATACAAAGTAAACAATAATATTTGCGAATACCTACAGCTATTATTCATTCTAAAAGCCTTGTAATGTATTGAGGGCGTTGTTGTTATTCTTATCAGTAGTAGATAACAGAAATCCAAATAACTTGGCAACGACAAGTATAGATACAAGTATATTAAATTGAATTTTATCTATAACCAACATTTTTACAGTTCCTGTGCTTGTTCTTAAAATACTAATGCATTTTACATAGTTTAAATAATTAGGGTAGTCACACACTGGGGGTACGATTGTCTTATGCGCTGTTATTTATTAACAAAATATTCAACTTTATGTTGCTAATTTAAATACCGACACAGTCAATAATTTTAATTTTTTTATGGATACACAAAAACGTCACTATTTTCAAGAATGTTTGGCAAATGTTTGCAAATTAAATTTTTAGTGAATACTCAATTGGAATAATCATCAAACATTTTAAAGAACCATTTACTTTAACGGTTGGTTAACTTAATTAAGAATCCACCCTCTAAATCACAAATGAATGGTAATTTAGTAATGACTCGATTAATAACAAAGCATTTCAATATAAATTCGTTTATTTAGGACGAATAAACATCGATTGGGGAGTGGTGTTTACTAGATAAAAGGGGGTGCGCAAGTTTTATTTGTATAATATTATAGGGTACTGGCATACGTAAAGTTTTACCCCGAAGAAACTGTATAAAATGAAAATAAAATGTAAAAACGGAAGCTATTCAAAGAATTTGAAAAGCATTAGTTGAGTAACGCGTGGTATGGTTAACATTTACGTGTTCGGGTCGAAATATTCGGCTTTTATGTATAAAGACGCAATCGTCAAACATTTGAATTCCGTACACAAAGTATTCGAGTATTTTCGGATTAGCGTCGGTAAATAGAAAAGATCGAATCGGAAAACGTTCGAATATTTGCTTCGGCAATGTTCGAGTACCGTTCATGCATACGTTGACGTCTATGACATTAAAACATAACCTACAATGCTCAGTATGAACGTATCAGAACGTTTATTACCCGTAATTAAGAACTTTTGCCAAGTATTTATATTAGAGTAAACAAGTAAATTTAATATCTCGGATTTTGATGTGTTAGAGACATGCCTATTAACTTTAAAATAAATTTTCTTGAGTCTAATTTATTATTAAGTGTAATAATATTTTGAGAAAAGCGTGTTTTTAGTCATAAGCAGTGGCGCATGCTGGCTACGAGAACTGGTAGTGCATTTTACTAGCTTTATATGTTTTAAAGTTGCTCAAAAGATTAATATTAAAGTTAATACTCATTTTTACGCTTATTCACAGCCATAGTAACGATTCACAAACGTCTAACGTATAAAAAGTGAAATAACATCCCTAATTATGTAAACAAAAATAATGTCATATTATTTCAACAACTATTTCATCTCGTGCGCCGCATAGATCACGCCAGGTTCTTCATATAGTTTGCACTGAGTATTTTCTGCGCTAGGTGATGTATCGCATATTCCATTGTAGTTATATTAAGCAGCTACGTGCGTTGTGAAGAGTGAACGGGGAATATTTCTTCAAGCGAAAATAAGTTTTAATTAATTTGAAGATTATAGAGATTAAGTTGCAACTTCCTAAGTATAAAGTCAGTATGTAATTGGGGTATTATATGATATTTTGTGATTCTTTTTTCTTCGTCAAGTTATAAATATTTGGTAGTGCAGTGCACGAGTGCGCTTAAGATACAGCCGCCTCTGGTCATAAGTAGCAGAAAGTAATAAAATCATTTTTGTTCATGACATATTTAAAGAGAGCGACGAGAGAGGTAAGGTAAGTAAAGTTTATTACAATATCTTATTTAATTAGGTACTTACAGAACAAAAATCAAACATATCAGTTAAGGGTGTTAGCAACTGCGTTGAAATCCGTTGACCTCTAGTATTCAAGTAGTGATTTTAAAAAATAAATGAACATATTTTATTTTTAAATTAAATAATTAATTCAGTAGATCAATTCTTATTTTTTTTTTTTCTTTATTCTTTAATTATATTTTGAAATTATTTTTCATAATCACTACTTATTAATAATCATTATATTTATATTAAGATTTTTAATTAGTTTTTGCTAGATAATTAATTTAAACTTATAATATAATGATTAGAAGATAATAAAAATCTTTTATAAAATCAAAACAAAAAAGTAAATAAACAAGAAATATAAAACAAATGATTTTAAAAATCTGTTGTATTTAATTGAGAAAATTTTGAAAAAGTTGTGTTTTAATTCTTACGATAAAAAGTGCAAGACTTTTGCACGCTAATAATGTAACAGCACTTTTTTCTTTTTCAAATTTAAAAATATAAAATTTGGAGAAAAGAAGAAGAGATTTTCATCACATAATTAGTGAGCGAACGTCAGGAATGAGGCCCCTGGAGCAACAGTTATTCCGATGATTCAATGAACTTAATTTTTTCTCCAGGCGGTAACCTCTTTCCAAAATACATTTATATTGCAAAGAAATCCATGTGTATACAAATATAAGATTCTAGCATAATATATAAACGAAACAACAAACAATTTAAAAAATTACGATTTCATTTTCATTTAAACGTCGGATAATTTGCAATGCTAGTCCTAACCGACCTCTACAATATGGTGTCCTGGTCTTATATACGAGGTCTGTTCAATAAATCATCGAGGTAGTTCAATCAAAAATAAGGTGAATTTTCAAATTTCGCGGGCTACGTACATTCGATTATCGATTTTTTAATTTTGTTATGTTGGTACACTCGTCTCCAACATATGTTCACAGTTTTAGCTATATAGCACATTTAGTTTGTTTGTGAGAGGCATAAAAGTTAGAAGGCGATTTTCTGCTGTCGAAAAACATGGATCAAAGAGTTTGCATTAAATTTTGTGTGAAATATGAAATCAAGTGCTCCAAAACACTTGAAATGTTGAAAGTGGCATACGGTGAGTCTACTTTAAACCAAAAAAATGTTTACAAGTGGTACAAGCTTTTCACAGAAGGTCGAGAAGATGTGAATGACGACGCTCGCCCTGGACGCCCCAGCACATCAACAACCGATGAAAATGTTGAGGAAGTGAAGAAAATTGTTCACTCGTATGTGAACTACACCATTGCTGCATCATAAGTTTTATGATTATGAAAATGCATAATCAAATAAATTTTGATAACAAGCAAACCCATATAGTGCTGAAATGATTTTATAAATAAATATATTCTGAACGAGTTTGACACGTTTTATAATTTAAAAATATTTCTGACGGAGAATTTCAAATAACATATAACGGGAATTCCAGTTTACTTATTTCTTAAAGAAAAAAAAGAAATATTTAACATGTATATAAAATCAACAACGTATTTCTAAGAAATTGCAAAATCTTTTTTAAGAAACAGTTATCTAATAAACGCAATTTATGCAGGAATATTCCAAATCTGTTTAGCATATATAGAGACCTCTCTTTAATTTTGCATTCTACGCTTCGAAATATAATCTGACAGCAATTGATCAGTTCTTTAATTTTCTTCTGGTCCATGTGACTAGTTATAAAGTGAATTAAAATCGACCAAAAGTGTGATGTTCAACAAAATAAGTTTTCAATGCTTCAAGTAAATTTTGTACTGTTGTTTTTCTTTAAACCTCGCACTTGCAACAATGTTTATATCGTTTGCATTTTTACCTGGAGTGATTTATTCTTTGTATTTTCGTCAAAAATTTATTAAGAAAATAATCCAGAACGGTCAAAGTTCCGAACGTACCGGAGGATTAAAGAGAGTTTACTGTACTGTATGTACAAGATGTTATTCAGCCTGTGAAAACAGAGATACAAACAAATCAATATCCCCAGCATTGTAAAACCTTAAAAATACAAAGGTTTTTGCGTAGAAGTTCTCCACGCGAAAATAAACAACGTAAAAAAAAGTATTGACAAGAAAAGGTTTTCCACAATTCGTATCAGTGTAAAATATCAAAGAAAATAGAAAAAAAACTGAACGGTCGAAAAAACGATGCTAAAGTAAAATAACTTGTAATTAAAAAATAAAAATTAGCCTTATCATATCTGCCATAAGATTCGTATACTATGTATATTATATTTATAGTACCGACCTATCATTGAAACTATATTCAATATACCCAATAAAAAAGTACGTTTGTTTAAGAGAAAATGAAAATTGACAATAGAAAGAATACATATATTACTTCAAGAATAATATCTGTTTTAAAACTTTTAATTTATACAATGGTCATTCGATTACTACTAGCCTTAGATACTTTATATTTTAAAACACATATACCTAATTTATTGGCACCTGTAACTAATAGAGGGAGTTACTTCATTCTATTTTTAAGCTCAGACCTATTCTAATTTCTAAACTGAATATAATTCTATAACAAATAACAACAATTCTAAATTCATTGCTATATTTTATTCTAAATTCATAATTCTAAGTATATAGTAATAAGTATATATTTTAAATTCATATACTAAATTCTCATTCTAAATTAAGTAAAATACAAATAATGAAAACACACCAAAAACTGTATTTCTTTGGCGAAGAAAGACCCTCAGGCTAGGCTACTCAAATAGCCTTTGTCACTGATTTGTTAATAAAACGTATACTTTTGAAAGTGACTGTATAACATTCTCGATTTACCGCAAGATCCATTGGACAGGTTAAAAAAATAATATGCATATCGAGTGGGAATACAGGATGGACACACATAATAAGCAGAGTGAGCGAGGAAAGGGGGGAATGGACAGTGTCTGTTCTGATCTGTAGTGTTCAATATTGAATATATTCCACGGTGATAAAATATGCAAAATGAGAGGATAAATAAATATGTATGAGAGTGTTTAACAGCTGATACAGTATATATATATTACGAGTTTGAGTGTATAAAGGCACACCTACAAAATTCACCTAAACACCGTCAATCGAGTTTGTAACATGAATCACTACAGTTAATATGTTGCGAAATATATAAAAAGGTGTTCCAACGAAAAGTCGCTAATTTGAAATTACCGCCCTTTCTCTGGAAGTGATTAAGAAAGATTCTTCTCTTTGTTTCTCCATCGTTGTCCAGTAAGTGTGTTACCTCGTCATTGACATGTTGTTGGAGTCTTTCCTTGGTAAATTTTCTTATTTTAGTGTCTACAGTTTCCATCTTTAAGTCACGGTGAAGATCACTGTCTCTAATATACTAGTCGTCTTCACCGGAACTTAGAGATGGACCCATTTACGTACGACATAATTTATAGAAGATCCCTAATTACTTTTCTAAATACTCTGTCTGAAATGTCTGATTTTGTTATGCAAGAAGGATTCCAACCAAAGTCCTAAACTTTAATCTAGTATAATTTTGCATTTTAATTTTTAATTTAACAAGCTCAACTCTCAAGCCATCCTACCAAGCCAACCCAACCCATTCCCGTTCGTTACTAACCACCTACTCCATAACATTAATTAAACGCCCGTCATTATTTGCTCGTTAAATGCCAGTATACGAAGCAAATAAGACAATCCACATCTAGTAGTAGATGTTTATTTGTTGACATAGAGACCAGCCGATAGACGCTCGGGTAGACATGGCACAATACTCATAGATTGTTGATCGAGTTCATATTGAAACATTGCCAACTATACTCTGGACTTCAAAGTTGGAGGTCGCTAGATGATAATAGTGATACAGAGTGTCCATAACTATAAGTAATAAATATATTAAAATAATAGTACCATTTGAGGTAGTTCTAGATTTTAGGTAGTCTAGGTTGTCAGAAGTAGTTAGAATTTACTGATTATATTTATTATATTATTATAGTACAATAGTATTTATTAACAAATATAAGAACTGTATATCTCAATCACTGTTACATTAATGAATGTCATCTCGCAGTGCCTTGGACCAGGATGAACAAGGGTCTAAATCTATTACGTCACACTCGAAACAGACAGAGTAAACCAATGTACATTCCAAAGTTGTTTATGTTAAGATTTAAGCTGAAACCAGAGTAGATTCAGTGCTGTACTTAGGCAGAAATAAGTTTTTAACCTCGAAATGAAAGATAATAAGCTGAAATTTTGCGTTGACCTCCGCGTCTCAAAATATTCGAGATCAAAGGTCATGCTTAAGCAAATATCTCGTTTTCTATACATCATATGTAATTAAAGGTTATTATAAAACTTGTAGATTATAACATTCTCTACAAATTTGCCTTTATACATTTTTTCATATGATCAAGTTCCCGAGATGGAGCGTGGAGAGTAAGAAGCGTAATTATTCTCGCTTCATAGCTAGTTTTAACATTTGAGATTTTGTAATTAAATCATATTTAAATTATTTATTAAAATGTTGCCTAAAACCGAATATATACAATAAAGTAAAAAATTATTGTTAATTTTTGTTTTGATTTCTTGAACACTACCTAGTACAAAGATACGACTAAAAATTCAAATTCATTCCATATTTTTGTGCAAAACTTTTTACGAATGGATTTAAAAAAAGTTCTTTCAATAGTAAAAAAAAAAATAACGCTTTAAGCATTATCCTTTAAAATCATAGTATCATGAAAAACTTTTATATATATATACACATATATATGAGTAGTCCCATAAATCTATCTATAAATATTTATAGTAGAAAGTTAACAGCATTGAAAAAATACGAGGAAAAAAGAAAAATACATCAAAAACTTTTGATATATAAAATATTTCTCTTGTACAGATAAAAAAAATGGAATCTAATTTTGATAATTATAAATTTAAATTTGAATTGTGTTTTAAAATGATGATATTATTGAAAATATGTGTACACATTTTATATATGTTATCAATTTTATATTTAAAAAAGTTGTAAGGTTTAAATATTTCATTGTACATACCCAGTATACGAAGAAGTCTGAGGACAAAATATCACTAACAGTAACTATTTTTTTTGTTTAGAAAAAGGAAATATTGTTTCACATAGTGTACTATATGCCATATAACACGGTTAATGAATTTCATGTTGCTTCAAACCAAGTTATAAGAAAATCTACATCAGTATTGATACCGGAACATAGTAGAGAAGTATATACTAAAGCCGCAGAAGAAACTTGAAAAGGCCGTAGGCTTCCCACCATTGACTTACACAAAGGATCATCTTCGTTAAAGCCAATCTTATTTTAAAAGTTATCTTCACATGTATAGGTTTACCTTGCACAAACAAAGTCTGCACTGGTTTAGTCTATACGTGTAGACTCTTTTTTAAATGAGTGGCTTTTCTATAATTTCCAAAAATTGTTTTACAATAAGTTCGAAATCAGGTTACAAATGGCCAATTTCTTAAATCTAACATATTGTTACAAGTTATTTTTAAAGATATTACACTATATTCTACAACTCAACGGGGGACTCTTATCAAGCAATAAAATGACAAAAAAACAATTAGTTCGTAAAAACCAGCAGTGCTGTTCAATAAATGATTCTTTTATTTGTTATTGTTACCTAATATTCATATAATAGGATAAGGCATAGTAAAATTTGATTAATGTCTTCGGAACATATCGTAATTTATGCATGAATCTTGACAATATTATTTTTTACAGCGTAAGTATTTAAAAAAAATTCCTATACCTAAAATTTCTGATTTTGGTAGAGGTAAAAATTTGGAATTTACTTTATAAAGTAAGGGGCTTTATGAATACAGCAACTAGCAATAACAATCGTATATAAACCTGAGAGAAACTGGCAACATATACTTTATAATTAAAAAACGTTGACGGGGTTTTAATTTAGGCCAGAGCTGAAGTTTATATACTCTTCCCGACCCATTCAAAATTTGTAAACCGCACATTTTAAAAACAATCCGTAAGGCATCAATTTGGAATCACGCTTATGATATCAGCTACTATCAAAAACGTCTTAAAATTTGCTACAAGCATACCTTATTATAACGTTACATCCTAAAACGTTCCACATGAAGTAATAAGTAAATGTTATGCTAGTAGTACGTTAATTAAAGACGACTAATTGAAAATACTGTTATTCTACAATCTACGGTGAACACACAGAGAAGTACTGAGTACATAATAGTACTTTGCTTTACTATATACATAGTTGTACTTATACATAACTGCGACAATATCACAGAAAACTAATCGATTTGAATTCTGCTACGTTTTAAGTCTTAAGACGTTGTTGAACAAACGTAATAAGACTTGTGTATCACATTAAGTAAATATAAACAAAACTCCAAATGAAATTCGTGGGTTGTAAGTAGATTGAGAGGTTTTACCAAAGAAAAACAGAAAATCTACATACGGATTTTGGTCTTAGAATTTAATGAATACATTTAATACACGAGTACAATTTTACTATGTAACATGTACTATTATGATCTTTATTACTAAGGTATACTTAAATAATTAAGGGACCAATATGATTATTTTAAATAATAATATCTTCTATCCTTATTAATATATAAAACATTTTATTAAAAATTAAGTCAAGGTTCACAACCCCATTCAATATAAAATTTATTTATTATTATTTGTCTATTTACCGATCAAATTTTTTATTTATTTGTTATTAATGTACAATATATTAAGTTTATTGTGTGAAAATTTGAGGTCGATTGGAGTAAAACTGTCGGAGATACAGAGATTTAAGTCTTCACTTTTAAACGCGTTTTTCTCAGATTTAGCTCCCTCTTCCTTTATATAAATGCCGAGGTAACAGTGTCGAGTTTTTTTTTAATTTTAACGTATTTTAAAATAACAATGTTTCTGATTTTTTTCATGAGAAATCTGTATTTTGACTTCTAAATGCTGAGTAATCAATAATAATAAATAAAAAAAACTCGACAGCGTTACCTGCAGAAACTTATCAACTAATGAAATCATTTTGGTTTTTTGATTTCAGATAATCTAGTGATGAGTTCTGAGGCCTTTTTTGTGACGTCTACGAAGTTTCACTGTCAATGCCTTATTTCTTGATATTTCTTTATGAAAATTTCACAAAGTATTATTTAAATGTTATTTTATTATGTAGTAATTATAGAAAGAATTATATATTAACCGTGTTGTCAGGAAACATTATTAAAAATACGCTTTTTTTTGTATCGAGTTGACCTTACCCTCCTCCTCGTCTCTTAATACAAAGAAATCTGTGTGCACCCTTATTCATCAAACCATAACCGGTGAAGATATCAGCGTGTGAATATCATTTCCCATGGTGAAACAAATTCTTTGTGTACAAATAGACATTAATAAAAAAAATAAAAAAATATATTTAATTAAATGAATGAAAGAATTAACACTCGTAGTACTTAAACAATGCGCGGATGTACCAGATGCGGTTATTATGACGTCACACGATAGGACAGACAATTAGATTGTCTGTCCCTGTGCTGTCCGCAACGTGACGTGACGTGGACGCCATTGACGTTAGGCTTTCACAAATGCAGTGAACAACAAATTTGTTTTAGTTTAGAGTCAAGTGAATGTAGGTTTTTAGCTATAAAGATTAAATTTTAAAAATAATTTACATATGTGTATACTGTATGCGGTCATCGACAAGATTATCCAATGACTTTGTCTTATGTAATTTATTTATTTTATCTAAATAAGGAATTGTGTAAGTTTTAAAATAGTGTCAGAGTTTTTACCGTAGAAGTTCATTAATCAAAGAATTGTAGTTACTTAATGAAGGTATTCTTGCTTAATAATAAATAGATATGTTGTGTTATTTACATAAAATATAAATTTCTTTTATGGAAATATTGATTTTTTAATTAAAAAATAATTAAATATAATTGTTCTTTAATTTTATTATATTTTAACTTGATATAGCAATTTTAGGGACTTATTTTGCAATCTGTTTGTTAATATTGACAAATAAAATTGTAGTGAAAATACAAATTAAGGAGGTACAAAACCTTTACGCAAATGATAAAAATGCAATAAAAATAGTAAAAATACATGCTGTCTCAAAATTTTGGTGACCTAGAGTTCATAGTTTTCTATGTTGAATTGATTAAAAATAGCCAATTTCCATATATAACATAAGTTTCAGCTCAATTTCACCATATTTATTGCATTTAACTATGAAAAAATGGAAACAACATAAAATGGAAATTGAAACTTTTAAATGCGGTTTCTCACACATAGCTTTTTCAGAGTTGGTGCCCTCCATTATTTATGTACTAATTTATTAATTTAATATGTACCATTATATAATATTGCAAAAAGAGTTTTAATTACTTCACAGAAAATAGTAATTTGTTTTACATTATATTAACCTAAAAAATGTATATGTAAAAGTAACCTTTTTATGTTACATAAACCTTACATACATGTAACTGTGTTTATCTCGTTTTCACATACATCAGTACCACTCACTCTCTTCTAACATCGCACAAAAACGTGCCCTAACTTAATAACTATATGAACTCATTTGCATATCAATTTTAATGCTATATTATTGCTTAACACTGCATTCCACAGCGTACACAGTGCTACAGTAAAATACGCGAATATCAACGACACATAACTATGAACAGACACGCTTAATTTATGCTACATTTTTTCTGAAACGTGGTTTTGGGGTATTGTGATATATGTATTCGCATAATACATATAGTATTATGTACGACTATGTATATGTGATGAAACAGGTAGATTGCAGAACATGTAATAAACTTTGACTGATAAGCAGAAATAATAATCAGCATGAGATCATTAAAATTTATGAATAAATTGTTTCAGTACAGCATTTAGGAAATTTCCATTTCATAAAGTCCATAATTTATACAGATAGTTCACACATCCCAGAAAATGTGAGACCCGGGCAACTGAAATTTATTATTTGATAAAAAAATATTATAAAAGTGTTAAAATATTTTTTGCGTAAGTATAAAAAAAAAAATCAAAATGACTGACCGTTTCGTTATTTATATAAGATGAATATTTTATTAAAAATTATAGAACGGCATATTAAACATTGAACACTTTAGCATTTAACACAGTTTCGTTCTTCGGTCAAAAATATACTGTTAGAAATATCATATGAAAATAATTGATTCGTTTTACAGACAACTTTTCCAGAACATATCTAGGCCTAGGTGTATTTTTATAGGATCTTTCAATAAGAGCAGTCATTTTAAATTTTGCACCATTGTTTAACTATCTATATACAACCGTCATTGCAATGACCTTTGACAGAAAGTGTATTCCATTACGAAAATTGGCCAAAATTTTGATCAAAAATCGACAGTTTTTTTTTGATTTGTTTAATCCTTTAATTAATTACTAGATTATACATTCCTTTAACGAAATCCGTTTGGTTTTTAAATTTTAGATGCTCCAGTCTAGACATATCGTGGTCATCGCAACATGCCATGCCATGCTTTTAGAGTTATAGCTATAGCAGCTTTAAAATTATTATTTTTACAAATACAAAAATTTTAAAATACAGTTTAAAGTTACTATAATATGTGTACAAATTTTTACATTAATACATTTAAAAGCCTTCTCAGGAAAAATTCTTAAATATTGCTTTTTTGCTTAAATACTCGTATTTCCTCCTGACTACCAATATCACCACTTAACACGAAAATGTTGCCTTTTTCTGTTGATATAAAATGACACTTCTTCTTGAAACACATCTATACGGCTTTGTATGTATATCTGTTGTAGTTTTCATATACAATACTACTTTAAGAAGAATAATAATAGTGTGAGACACCTAAATAAGAAAATCATATAATTTCATACAAGTAATATTATTTATTACTTTTTTTATATTATTATTTTTATTAAGTAACTAGAATCTAATCTCTTATGCATCAACGAGGTTGTACTACGATCGCATACCATTTGAGCTCTATATAAAATAATCCACCTGTGTCTATAAAACAGTAAAACCATTTAATTTGCATTAATCTCGGATTATTATCATTGTTGGATTATTATACATACTCATATCTAAAGTTCATTTCAAAGTGTGGTTAGATAATGGTACTATCACAAATTTTATAGCTTTAACAAACTAAATTAACTAGTTTGACGAAGATATTGTTTAAGTAAATCTGTGTTTAAATACGAATGATAATAAACGGAGAAAACAATTAATACTGACTCAGTAAACCCACAATATTAGTGAAGATTAAGATTCTCGAGAAATATAACAAATCTATAGATTTCATTATTTCATAATATCATCTCTAAACTGATAATTCATTACCAGATTTATTCTTATATACAAAAAAATTTAAATTATCAATTATCTTAAAAGCAGATTCAAAATTTTTTATTGTAGTTTAAAATTTAATTAAAAAAATGTGCTGTAAAACTTTTATCTATAAAGAAAGAAACAATATTTTTAGCTTATGCAAAATTTCGAAATTACGTATTAATTAAGTCACGGTGGTCATTAACCTTGACAAATAGCTACCGATGGCAAGAGGGCGTGGATTACAGAAAAATCATCTCAAAAATATTTAAAATAATGTTTAATTATGTAGATTTCATATTGCATTTGCGGAATTTCGTCTTTTTTCGTATGAAGTCGTTATGAATTAAAAAAGTCCTGTCTGAAGTGAACTGTTTTAAGTTTCAGCACAAATGACGCGGAAGAGAAGGGCGCGGAAGAAACCTATGGCGCGAGATCATAAGAGCGTCTTCCCTCCCGCGTCACTTTTCTTTCACATTTTATTGAATAAAGGTAATGCGTTTGATGCTAGCTATTTAAGAAATGAATAACATAAATTATAGTATAGTTTATGATAACCATTATGACGTCAGATCGTGTTCAAGTAGTGGTTTTAAATTCAAAAGGCATACCCTTATATGTGTTACAATAAAGTTTCAAACTATCCTATAGAAAAAAAACTAGGGCACAACCAAATCCAAATAAATAAAGCATAAAAGTTTCTCGTTCGTGAAATTGACCGTTTCTAACGGACGGACTATGCAGAAGACCTTCTTCGCTTTACACTTTACAGCAAAACAAATCTTTCGTGTAACATTGTATAGATAGAAATGGATCAATATTATTATTTCAACAGTACTACTGATTGTACTGTAGCTCTCCTATACTGTGTAACAATGGAAGCATCGAGTTATATAATAGTGTTTGTATAACGATTAAATAGTTTACAAACAGATCGGGCATGTTGTGTGGGTGTGAAAGTACTTGTTATACACACATACACACATAACACGTGCATTGTAAAGAGACAGAGATAAAAGTATATGTGTAATTGCAAACTAAATGCCTGTTTTATTATGATGACAAACTTACTACGCCGTTATTTGTAATTGTCTGTAAGTAAATTACGGGATTATATATTAGTCCGGGGGAATCCGTCAACGAATAGGGTAATTTTTTTTATTTTTTTTAAATATGAAAAGTCAGACTTGTATTACTATTGAAATTCTGTGGTAGTAAAATTACGATTACGAGCTTTAAGGTATTGATAAGCAAGTACTAACAAAGAAAAAAATAGTTCTAAAATGCTAAAATAAAAATTAAAAAGGATACAAATATGAGTAAAAAAAAATGGATATAGAAGAATCAAGGACCACTTTTTGTAACTTTTTCTCTATCGCCTCTGCGTTACGCATTGGTTTGTTAATATTGACAAATTAAATTATAGTAAAAATCAATTTATTAAGAAAGGTTAAGCTTTTATTTGCCAATACTAAACAAACAAATGAATATCATATCAATTCCAATTCCTGAAGCATTATGTCAGCGAAAAAGTTAGTAGATAAGGCCCTTTGTTTCAAAATTCAAAATTGAGACTGTATGCGAAAAATTTGTGGAAAAACTGATAAATAAAAATTTCGGAGTAATTTTTGTGCTCTGATTCTGAATATTTTGTTTACCAGATCCTATGGTAAAAACAGATATTATCAATCTAATGATAACGGACATTATTTTTGTATATCTGATAGATATTAGGCTGTACCACCTTAAAATAGAGCACTTTACTGAAACTTAGTAATGATTCAACATATATAAACATATCATATATCATTTAAAATGATTTTTAACGTTGCATACTTTTTATTTAATTATTTTAGACGACACAGTGGGCGTCTTCGAGTTCGATCCGCGGACCATAGTTATATTTTCTGAATTTGGTTGTTATCAAATTATATGAGACACCACAAAAACTGTCAGCATAATAGGAAGTCGTCGGTAATAGGACTGAGCATCGGAAATAGGTACACGTTAAATAGATTAATTATTAATTAATAGATAATTAAATTAAAAAATATATATATTTAAATATTTACTTTTAAATTCATTTATAAATGAATTACGTGTTCATTTTTAGAAAAGTTTTCAAAATTCAAAGATTTATTTTTGCAAATTACTTTTTTATTCTAAAAACAACTCCTTCTCTCCTAACCTACGCTAACAAAATATATAAATACAATCTAATTGTTAGTGTTATATATTATTTAGTTTTTACCTCGTTAACTATAAAAGATTACTGTAATTTTTAGAATAACAAAACCTATATTTTAAATTGTGTCAGTGGAATACCAGTAATTGTTTCTAATTGGATGTACCACAGCGGAACATACCAGTAAGATAGATTACTTTTACAGTTCTACCAGTCATCTTCAAGTTATACCCGTAATATTCAATGCTGAATATATTATTTAATATTCTCTTCAAGTATTTTTATAATTACTATAATTTCTTTCTATTTTTAATAACACTTTTATAAGCGCTTGAGTCATTAAGAATTCATTTAGTGCGCCTTGGTGTCCTTGGAATTTTAAGATGTACGAAACATTGTTTCAAACTATGTACATATTTAAAATTCCATTCCTTATTTTTTTAGTGATACATGCGATGATCATTCAGACTTAAGTCTTTTAAAAGGTGATGACAAATTCTAAAATAAACAGAATTAATATAATTCTTTGCTAAATACTAAATTAGTGTTCTACAGAGGTCTAGGCACAGGCTTAAAGCGGCAAAAGTTGAGAGGCGGCAAAATTTTAAACATCGACCCTAATAACAAATTTTATCTCGCTTTTTTCTTTATAATGTATATAGGAACGAATAATATAAAATCCATCATCGTAAATTAGATTTATACGACTCTTATAACCTCTTTTAAACATAAGTCGCCGCCGAACTCTTGTAATTTGAACTATAACTGTGTTAATAAATAAAAAATTTCTATAGAATTGCATAAATAATATATGTATACGAATATATAATTTTTATCATATATTTTCTTGCATAACTGCTTTTTTTATTTTTATGCTTAGTCGTTACCTAGTTAGTTCCACCATGTTATATAAAAAATAACAAATTTTATTTATATGTCTTAATTTTCCGGTTCTCTATGCTTCCGGTTGCAAAATGAATTTCAGAAAGATTTATACTTTAATTAAAAAGTTGTTTTTTTTTCAGAGTTTTTAATATATATGTGTTAATTAAATCGTAAGCCTGATTTTAATAAAGATTCTAGTGAATTCTTAATTTTTCGTACATTTTAGGGGTTTTCCGGTATACATAAATACTGTCAAAATTCGCGCATAACTCGGAAACAGTAAAAGATTTTCAGATAAATTTGTAGACATTTTATCTCTACTAATATTAGAAAAATTATTATCTTTCTTTCTATTAAAATTATAGTAATTATATTTTTAATGAACAAGTTCTCTCGATTCAGGTCGATTCATGCAGTTAATTTTTTTATTATTATTATTTATGGTTTATATTTTTCTTATCTCTTGTACTTTTTAGTTATAAATTGAATCGATTATTTCAGAAACCCAATTGGCGAAATCACTTTTTTATAAATCAAGACTGGTAAGGAAATAATGCAGGTTGAATAATTGGTTTAATTGGGAAACAATGTTTTTTTTTCATTGAAAATTTGAGTCAAAGTTAAATAATCAAACTGCATACAAAACATATTTAGGACAATACTTTTTTTTCATTGACAAGTTTTTTTATTCTCTGTAAAGTTAGCCTCAGATGACTTATGAGGTTTCTCATAATAAAAGTAACTTGCCTCAAGTGGTACGTTGATATATCGTTAGATCTTAAGTAGATCGCAATTTATAAAGTTCGTCAACCCCTGTTCTAAAACAGGTGTAACAAATATGACTAGAAAGGGTTAAAAACTGATCAATGAATTGACCTCGAACTGCCAGAAACCTATTGCAGCTAATGATGAATGATCATTATTTCTGCGTTAAAGTATTTACATAATTAAATATGAATATGAACAAACCGTTCCATCAAATTAATGTCAAACCGCAAGCAAATATGAAAGGAAACAAATGCACATTTAAACTGCAGCAACTAGCTAACTAGAAATAATTAGTAATTCGTTTTGACCTATATAAACACAGGCATGGCATGCACACGTATAAAAAAATGAATAGAACGTTAAAAAAAGAGTTCAAAATAATAATTACTTCACATATATTATAAACCAGACACTAATAAATGGATGTGTTTATATAAAATAGTTTACAGTGATTCTCAATTTTATGATACTCCCAGAAAATGTGTTTTTGAAGAAAGAGTACATTTATTTACCTAGGTATTTATGATATAAATAGACATAAAAACTATAACATAACTAGACATAAATGTGGGATGATGATTAGTAATTCATTAGTTATAAGTTTTAATGTAATGATAATTATTTTTTACATTAGTCTAATTAGTTTAAATGTCTATATTAGTTAAAGGATTTAATATTTAAGAGGTAATAATAATAAAAAGAAATAGAAAAATTATTTAGAAAGTAAAGTAGACCTGATAAAGACCTTACAGGGGAAGAAGGAAGGAATGAAATTAGGAGTAAGCGAAGTGAAATAAAGGACAAGTTTAAGATAGTTGTAAGATAGTTCATGTATTTAAGGCGAAAGATTAATAAATACAAAAATTTAGTAGATAATATTTCCAAGTAGTATTTAAAGGATTTAAACAAACATTTATTTCCTTAGGTAAAAATACAAAGGTTTAATCTAGGTCAGACTAATGTGTGTATATAATTACTCGATTAATTTTGTTAATGATAATTGTTTATGAGTTATGTCTAAACTAAATTAGCTTTTAATTTTAAGTAGAGTGGATTTTTAATATAAAAAAAGTCTAGAGATTATTTAATCGCTCTCTCTTGTAAGTGTTATTGCTGCTACGGAAAATTATAATTTAATAAGTAAACTAATTGGTAAAATAAGATTTTTTTAATTCTACATAAATGGTTGTTTTATTCTGCTGTCTTTCATTACTGCAAGGGTTTGAATGTTCTGTTGCCGGTTTAAGCAATCACTCTTAATACAGCTCGCAAACCATCAACAGCCAAAATAAATAAAATTAAGAAAAACTATATTTTGTAGCACATATATTCTATTACTTAAATGTGTGGTTAATATAACTGTGTTAAAAAAAATTCAGAGCTTTCGTTTCATTCACTAAAACTCAAGTTAACAATACAAGAAAACAATAAATATAACTAATTGACATTGAAGAAACTTTTTACTACAATTTTTACAATGGAATCTAACAGATTTACTAGAAAACGCTCATGTTGCAATAGAATACAGAAATAATTCCACGGTATTGAACATTTTAGTGATAAGGATACAAAACTATGGCAGTTTGAGAACCATTTGCATGTTTGTAGTACTCAATAATATGTGCAACAGTGTAAGAGCTGATGGATGAGCAGCAACAGCAACAGCAGCAACCACACGTCGAATGTTGAAAGTTAGAAGTTGAAAACCAAATGTAAATACGTACCCTGTGTTCATGTACTGTAATGTGGGTTATGCTTGTAATGTGTGCGGTGCGCATCTAATTTCAATTACTAAACAATCGCAATAAGTTAGATTGTGATTGTCACAGGAAAAATACAATGTCAAAACGTTTACGATTTATATTTCGTTAACAAATTTTATCTAATATGAAACGTGTAACTCATTAAACGAAATGGAATTTTCCATTTTGAAATTTACAAATTTCATACGAGTATGCCTTTTATTTAGTTAACTAAAATTTAGTTAACTTGACCCGTTAAAGAGAAATGTTATTGTCAAATCTCGTAATAACGTACTATCTCACTCAAAAGTATTGATATTTCACAATAGTCATTTTGGCTAATTTACAATCAACACGCTTCTCTATCTTCTAAGGATTATCATCTAACCACCGTCGTCCGGCCCGGAGGCTGATAAACTAGTGATTATTTTTTTAACTTATACTATTTACTAACTATTTTATATCTTCGGTATCTATTTTCAAGTATTAAGAAGCATTACAAGTTTCTTTTCTTATTTAAAATGACTTGTGGGGCTTTATTTATTCAAGAACCTTCCACTAACACTTTACAACCGTTACTGCAATACTCGAACAAGTACAATCTGCTAATTTCAGTAATATAGGTTACTGGACAAATCCAGGAAGTAACCTTCATATTTACCAGTTAATAATTTCTAATAATTATGTATGAATTTTCATGAAATTCACAATTTTTAATTAGTCAAATAATAATTAATATTTCACTCTATTCAGTATAAATAAAAAACGATGAATAGAGGCTAAATATATGCAAATAACTATTAGCTCTATAAAAGTTAAACCTTCATTATTATAACTGTCAAGTTATTCAGATTAAATTTCATAATTATAATCCCCGCGCATAATAAACCCATGAAGCTTAATGCACACTTTATCAAAGTTGAGGAGATCATTTTTATTTGCATAGGGATTCATTTGTTAGTCGTCACGGCACTGATAAAGGTATTAACACCTGGATACGTCCTGGTTGTTCTTGACAGGGTGTCAACAAATATTTTAAAACTAAACCTGTTTATTTTATTATACTCGATAGCAACACACTATTTGTGTAGTTGCATATTCTTTATTCTTCTGTTTCTATTTTAAATCGACACATTTGAATTTTTACAATGTATTTAACCTATTGTTTGATTTATATTCATGTCAATGCAGAACTTACCAGATCCTGAGTCGATATTTTGACCCTATTGACGACCTAAAAGAACCCGTTTCTGGGTTCATTTACATAGGATTCTTGCTCCTTCTTTGGGCCTACATATGGCAATTCTCGGACAAATTACGATGTTTAGGTTCAAATGAGGATGATATTCAAAACCTCATATAAACCTCTTTAGCCCTAGTAACACCTACATATATACATACATATATATTTATTATAGTATTAGTCATATAGTTATATTGAGTTACGCTATGATAAGCTCATATTTATTGTCAGTTACGCCATTAAAAACTTGATTTTATATTATTTTTATAATTTTAGTATTCTACACAAGTTACATTTCTTACAAGGTTATATAATTAAGATTTTATTAAAGAATATAAAAGCGATTTGGTTATATAGTAGTTATATAAAAAATATATATAAAACTTCCATTTAAATATTTTAATAGCTGAACCAACAAATACCACGAAATATTAAACTGAGTATAACAATGTAATATATTTTATATTTCTAGCTTATTTATTACTTTTCTCAATTTATCAGTTTATTGTATACGACAACCATGCACGAATTTCTGTTGGCTTTAATCCAACGAGATTGATATAGTTATAGATTGTATATGTTTTGAAGGTTGCTAATAATGTGGAAGGTTGCTAAACCGCTAATATATATTGTATTGACACTATATGCCCCGCCCCCTCCTCCTCCTCCTCACTCGGCGCCATGTAAGTCCTTGTTTGTTGATTGAAATTGCAAACATACGGAAATAAGTACATATATAGATGGAATCACATGTTGACCTCATGTGCGCCTTGTAAAAATAATTAATTATGAAATCTGTGTACGAATATGCGCGGAGTATATCGATGTCAAACTTGATAGTGATGATAGATGAGAGAGGGCTAAGAGGGATAAGAAAAAATTATGGAAAACTTTTTTGAAAGAAATTGAATGAAAAAATTAATAATAAAGAAAACAAATTTTAACACCATGATTGCACAGAAATCGTCAATTGAAAAATCTAAATTATTGCACAACAAAATTATTATACAACATTTATAAAATTTATCGGAAACATTTTTTAAAATCTTTTACAGTTTTCGAGTTATAAGCCAAAAAAAAAAAGCATTTTTGGGCTAAATTTTCAATGTTAAGAGTGACCTGCTACCACGTTCCCAAAAATGTGGTGCCCTTGTGGCTAAACCCATCTTTATATGTATATACTTTTAATTATTTTTTCAAGGTTATCAAATATTATCATGTTCATATATACAAACAATTTTTTAAATATTCATTTGTTTATATTTATAAAAATTATTAGATGACATATTAGATAAACATTTTACGTGAGAAAATTCCCACGTTACTTTTAAGAGACTAAATTTATACTCATATATGAATATTAATCAGAAACTAAAATCACTAAAGCAATTAAAACATCCTGATAAACAACTGCAGATTGCAGATAATTATATGTTCGCCTAGCGCTCGTACGTGACGATTTTGACATAAGCAGAATGTAAAGTGCATGGTAATGAAATACAGTATGTGGACTAATAATATACATTATAGCAGTGGTGTCCAAACTGCGGAACTTGTACTATAAACTGTACTATAAACTTGGCTATATTTTAGGAGATATTAACAATTAAAAAGTCGTTTATTCTCTTTAATTATTAAATGGATTTGACTGTATAGAAAATCTGAATACATGGTACGTCACAGGTAGCAAATATGCCATCTCTTTTATACAACAGAGACGCATACGGGTGTTGTGCATCCCATGAAGTATTTTATTAGATTTAACAAACCAACTTTTGTAAAAGCAATTTTTTTATAGCTGCAAGATAAAATTAAAAAAAATAAAATCAAATACGGTTGAATTAGTGGCGAACTATATAATGTCTGTACATTCAGCCTAATAGAATATACAGATATGTAGATACCATAGAATGCCAGATTAAATAAAGTGTACTATATTTGCATTAAAAATAATTGGACGCCACTGCATTACATACCGAGTACATATCATTACTTTAGTATTCGTTACTACCATTTCCGGCGCACTGTTTTTGGAGTAACATTTCTATCTACGAGTATAAACATAAAAACGACGTTTTTTTATCATAAAATTTCTGTTTGATGTTACTACTCAAAATGCAGAGACCATTAACATCACAGTTTACACAGAATTCTATTTAAGAACATTTAACGTTAGAATTGTACGTGTTTAATGAATTTTCAATACAAGCAACTACCCAGTAATGATATTTTCTTAACAATTTCAATTAACATTCACTTTAATTATACAATGTTACAGTTTCATTGAACTGAGAGTAATTTTAATTCAGGAAGTTGAATTGTAATTAAAAATTATATAAACAAACTTCACTCTCCATCATGTTGTAGGTTGCTATAAGGAAGCGGAAGCTGTTTCTAATTTTTGTACAGGATGTTTGAAATATTTGCCACAATGAACTCGTGAACTCTTTGGCGTTTTTATTTTTTTAAAAATCGAATTTTAATATCTGTTTTGTCGCTTAATGCGTAACCATCTTTTCACGTCACGGGATAAGAATTAAAATCCGTAGACTAATAAGTAATCCATTTTATTTATCTTTTACACAACCTTCATAATATCAAAAGTTTTATGTATTGTACGAGCGAGCCGCAAGTGGTACATGACGTTTTACTAACACTTTTATGCATCTCCTTTACACTTTGTTGTATAAAAGAGATGACAATTCGTATAAGGGTAAGAATCGGACGTAACTATCAAATTTCTTTCAATTTTTGACAAGCATCACTGTTTTTACGCTAACCGTAAATGACCGATAAATAAACATTTCATTTTCAGTGATCGCAGGCACGTGTATATACAAAAAAATCCATTATGGAAATGGTATAATATGGTTTTTAATATAAAGACGCATTTCTTGTGATACATAATTCATCAAGTCGCGTCGTACGAATTTGCTTACGTGTATACACATTTATATGTAAATACATGTGTATATAAAATGCATTTACAAATACAAAATTTGCATGAACTCACATTTATTACTATTTGATCGTGAATCGTGTTCATTTTAAAGGCTGTTAGCGATTGATAAATTTATAGCTTGTTTTATCGCACTATTTCAGTGTTACGTTAAAAAATATGTAACAACAAATTATTTGTTGAAATATTTAAAGTGAAATGAATTTATTTATGATATTAACCTAATTTTTTTAGAAATTTTTATAGAGTATATAAGAAAAAGTATACACAGAGGAAGGCGTTTTATATTGAAAGAATTTTTATTATAATATTATGTAACTAAAATTACGTTTTACTTAAGTAGTCAAATTTAAAATATCAACTTTCAATTTTATATGCATTTGTTAAATTTATGTAGGAGCTACCTACCATATAAGACAAGGTTCTCTTTAGAAATAAATAACCCCACGTCTTAATGCAATATTCTATATGTTTCAACGTAAATCCATTTTTCGAAAGAATTTTAATATTTGTTTATCGGTTAAGAATAACGTTTGCTAATAAATGGCGAAGTTTTAAAATTTTTCACCGTTTAGAATCCGAGATAATTAATAACAAAGTTAGCAATTTTCAGGCTCTCCTCCTATATGAAGCATGTAAAACTTCCAGTCCGCTCAACTATGTTCTATTGTTCTGTATAATGCATACGTGGTAGATATATAGGAGCATATAAAGTTCTATTTTATATCAGAGAATGACTCATAATAATAAAAAAATAAAAACAATAGGGTTTTGAACCGATAAAATTATCCCCCCTTCACACTCGTCTGAATAATAGATGGGGCGACAGATTCATTCAGCAATAAGGCTTTATCTAGGATTAAATATTTATTTAATGACTTGTACAATCTAATTAACTATTCCGACACGATGATAATGAAACTGTATTACTTATGGTATAAGACATTCATTATATAAAAGTCAATGAGTTACACCCAATCTTGTAGTTTATGATTTGTAATTGTAATTAAAAACTAAAATACAAAATCTATCTATATAAATAAAAATTAAATGCTGTTCCTTGTTAAGCGCATTATTTGAGAACGAGTGAACGGTTTTGGCTAATTTTCTTTTAATTATGAGTGATAGTCTGAATGGAAAAATTGGAAAATTTTGGAAAAACTTAGTGTTTTTCTTTATTGGATTTTTGATACTATGTACGCAAATATCAATGGCAAATAATTGTTAAATTGTGAACCAAACTAACAGTAGTGTCAAATTGTGAAAAAATTTATTGAAATTTAGGTAGCACAACGTAAGATGAAATCGATCCAAAAATTTCAAAAGAATCGGTGCAGTAGATTTTGTGCTAGAGAGGACACCGACTCTGAAAAAGCTAAGTGTGAGAAAAACGCATTTAGAAGTTTCAAAGAAAGACGAAAGAGGTAAAGACTTAAAACTCTGTATCTTCGACAGTTTTACTCCAATCGACTTCAAATTTTTACACAATAAACTTAACATGTTGTACAATAATATAAATAAATGAAAAATAATAATACTGAAACCTTACGAAGTTTAATGAGGTATATACATTTCTTAATTAATAAACTCATAGAATTGTGATATTTTAGTATCTGTTAAAATTTATCGATCGCTGAATATTAAATAAATACTAAACTAATGTACACGAAATCGTTGGCCCCGATAAATTTGACGGTCGCTGACCCTTATTATCCATTCTTTCTAATATATTTATTTTTCTATTTATATAATTAAACTGCTATTGTTTATATTTCGTCATCTGTTCTCACATTTATCCTTGTGTCATTTTGATTTATAACGCAAATACTTCTAAAAAAAATAAACATTCATTTGTAAATAGATTGTAATTAACACCATCATTGTTTAGAAATATTTTTTATTTTAATTAATGTTTCGTTTATTATTATTTATGAATGCTATATTTATTAGAACAGATGTTTGGGCTATTTCTTTTGTTTATTTCTGTCTGATGTTAGGTTTAGGTATTTTTTAATTTAAATTGTAAACAATACAGAACTATAATTGTTTACGTTTTACATATTTGACATTTGTAAATAATATAATGTGTTTGTAATTTTTTAATCGATTTTAAACAATGGATCGATCCCGTGAATCGATTTCAAACACTCGAAAATCGTGATTTTTTATGTAAGAATACAACTATACAATTATTTACATTATTTATTATAAGCTTGAACATGAAATATTGTGAATTATAATTATTTTATTCTATAATAAATAACGTACATGATTTTATTGATTAATCAAAAATCACTCATTCTTTAATTATAAGAAAGGCTTGTTTTTTTTTACAAATTCAATAAAAATAACATCTATAAAAGATAGTTTTCTTTTTTTTGTGTTAGTGTCTCTTTTTATATAAAAACTCAAAAAGAATCGAAAAATCGATTTTTAAGAAATCGATCTTTAGACTTCGATTTCTTTCTTAATCGATTCTTTAGACTTCGATTCGAATCGATTAAAAAATCGACCTTTTAAAAAAGAATCGCCATTCCTAGTGTGAATGAAACATAAAACATATTGCATTTTGATGTCGCTTTGGCCTGCACGAACCCAGACCCGCATTATTCAATAGACAAGTATCTAGGGCTCGTAAGTAATTCCATATAGGCTGGAAGGCAAATCGTTGTACCGCTAATAGTAGTCCCGTCCCGTATTACAATTAGTCCCGTTTTTCCATTTGCATTTTTTGCAGATAAAAAGTATATTGATTAAAAGTCTTGTCTAATAAAACTATGCGAATACGACTTGTAGCACACAATGCAAATGTGATGAGAATATTTTCCATAATATCAATTCAATGTTCGGACTTTAGTCTATTTCTCCAAATATCTTTATATGAAATTCTTGAGAAATTATTTCCCTAAGATTATACAAACGCAAATATTATGTGCAAAAAAGATGAATATTTTGTCCCTTTCTTTTATTATTTGTAGTTCCATATTTCTTATCGTCGACTCCAACTGAAGCCGTTACGAACATTTAAAAGCTATAAAAACCCATCTTTCCACATTTCTGCAATAATATAAAGTGGGTCTGGCATATTTGCCTTTCTAACTTAACACCTTTTTCATATCTAAATTCGCAAGAAGGGTGCAGCTCTATCTAACGAAGAAAAGTTACTCTTCAAAATATACAGTCCTGAACATATATACATATTCCGAAACAGAGGCGCATTGGAATGCCACAAGCCCACAAAGAATGAAATATTATTTTGTAAATAATTTAATATTATTTTTTGTAACTGGGCGCCCATTAAATTAAGTCGCACGCAAAGGTGAGGCTTCCAATATTTAGCAAGATGTGACAATGAGAGCAATTTATGGATCACCCTTAAACTACTGTCTGTCTCACTAAACGTATTTGGTTTACGCGCAGGCGTCTAAAAAACGTGTTACCAGCCAGTCAGAAGAAACAAGAACGAGTAACAGGTAAACAAGAGACAAAATGTGTTGTAAAATTAGAAATAGAGAGGATGCAAAACGGGGGCAACATTTTATCTCAAAATACGCCATTAGATTAATAATAATCTACAAATTTCTATAACTTATGAAAAAAAGGAATATGTATAACATCGACCAACGACCAATCTGCAACAAATGTTATATAAATATTACACCCCTGCTCTTCAAAAGTCGAAAGGGAATCAAAGTAGGAAAGGAACGTTAGAAACGAATGCTAAGTCGTTTTAGTTGTAGAGCAAGTTAACCATGACAGACTTGTGACCTATGACCTGAATCCTTGTGATTTCTTGTGGGGATTCTTGAAGGATAATGTTTACAAAAAAATCCCCCACGCAATTGTAAAAAGAAGTAGAAGCGGAAATAGTATTGATCGTAGAAAACTACTTCAAAATTTAACTAAAGGAATCATGATATTCCGCTCTAATATAATAATTGTAACAATTACTCACCTAAAATCGAGACTAAGATTTCGCTGATGGTTGGATAATCTTGTCCTAACTGGATGCGCTGAAACAGGACGTCCGTGAACGGGGGGCACATTATCCCTGCAACCAGTCACAGCCCCCATTCGACGTTTAGGGGGACCTGGTATAACAGCAGATGCAACCTCACTCATATTGTAAAATATTAAACACTTAACTTTAATTAAATAATAACTTTATGAATACTTATTTTCTAAACCTAATTAAACATAGCCATTAAGGCTTTTAAATTATATACTAGTCATCTATTTTTATACATTTTTTTCACGTTTTTTTTTTTAATTATTTATTTAACTATTTTATGACGTGTTTTTTTTTTAGAGTTAGTGATTTACATACGAATTATAAAATATTTTTTCTATTTTTAAGAACATTTAATTAAGGTTTACACTTTACTCATTAAATTAGAGGGCGCCTCGTGTGGAGATCTGTAAAAGAAACAAAAACATTAATTAATTAAGTGTTAATGTATGAGTTGTTTAATTTATTTATAACTGGGTTGAACTTTAAAAGGGTGAAGTTGAGTAAATATTAGAATCAAGTTTCCTAAATGAGTTAAATAACACGTCAACTTCAGGGTCGACCTTAGCCATTACGAGGGCTTCCAAATCTGCAATTTATATTTTTTTTGGGGTACTGGTTTTTGAGTAATCTACATTTTATAGGTCAAATTGTGAACCGATTTCAAAATGGTTGCTAGATATGGAATCTGCGTTGTAAAAAAAAACAGAACATGACGTCAGCAATTTTAAGAATGTCTCTTTAATTTTCTCGTCTCTTTAAATGACGTATTTAAAGTCCTCATAGTCAACTTTCCCAATTTACAATACTAAGTGAAAACTAAGAACTAAATCCACTCACGAAAGATGGTTGATCTAAGTTTAACAGTTTCAAAATAAAGGCACAATATAAATTGCCTGTTTTTAAGACAATCAGTTAATTAATATTCTATGCAGTTAATTACACATTTTAAGATAAACATTCGTAATAATTAATTTAACATAAAAATCGGATTCAATTTAAATTCCTTAACGCGAAGAGAATGATAACATCTCAGGGTAATAAACTAATACAGCGATAATGTAAACAATTAACTTGATAATCTTTTTAGTAAGACATATTACAATACTTAATTAGCAAGATAAATATAATTGCTTTTTATGTCTTTATAATACTCGTATATGTATTTACAATTTGAATTATTAATAATATTATAACTACTACGACTAATTTATTAATTTAAGAATGGATAGATAATTTAAGATGGATTTTTAGAATACTACATATTTTGCTCTAGGTGATATATTTTTTATTATTTATTAACTAAGAGAATTTACAAGCTATCAGCCTAATAATAGTCTATGATATTTGCAAGAATAATTTTTTTCTGTTTTGCTAAATTTAAAAATTCATTTATTTTGCATTTTGTAAAAAAACGTCACAGTTAGTATATAATTATTTCGATAATTACAACATGATAAAATAATATTTAAAAAATACTTTGTGAAATTTTCATAAATAAATATCAAGAAATGAGCGAATCTCCGCAAACGCCACAAAAAAAGAGTGATTGCGGTGCCACTCATAACTCATCACTGGATTATCTGAATTAAAAAAACCATAATGATTTCTTTAGTTGATAAGTTTCTGCGGGTAACTCTGTCGAGTTTTTTTTTATTGATTTTTCAATTGTTTACAGCACTTAGAAGTCAAAATATCGATTATTCATGAAAAAATCAAAAACTTTGTTATTTTAAAATACGTTAAATTAAAAAAAAAACTATCTCGGCATATATATAAAGAAATAGTGTTCAAAATTTCAAAAGGATTGGTGCAGTATATTTTGAGCTAGAGTGCTGGATATAGTGCATATCATATGCCATTAAAGAACAGTGTAATTCAACTATAAAACGTCAAAATACAAACGTCTTGCTCTCCAAATTCCTGGATGTTTTATCAGGTTAATAACCGCAAATGATTAAACGTAATTTCAATGAACAAGAGAAATTTACACAAATGTAACTTAAGTGCCAAAGAAAGTGCATAGTAATTACAAAAAATGTGAAATCAGGTATAGCAATAACAAAATTAGTTATTAGAGTACCAGCATATTTATTTTATTAACAATATCATTTTATTTATATTAGAAATTTAAAGCAGTTATGTTTCATTTTAAAATTAGCATATTACTCGTAGACATGAAATATAAATTGTCCTCGAAAAGAATTTTTACTTTCAAATGCAAAATACATTCTCTTTAAAAGTTACTTGTTCAAATTAAAATGGGTAAGGAACGCCTACATTATAAAAGTCTTTAAATGTCGAGCAGTATAGTCCAGGGGTATTTCTCAATAATTAATTAATCAAAAATTAATTTAATAATATAGTTAAAATCAATAAAATATAATTTTTGTAATAAAATAAATTTATATTTTTGTAAGACATTAATCTTATGTTATGTATTAGAAAGAAATGGTAATATCTTTTTACGTGTTTTATAACTTTTTAAGAACTAAATGAGTGGTACTCTCTAAATGTGTATTCTGTTCTTGTATTTGAATATAAATTTTAAGCAATCTTGTCCACTGTCTTTTGAGGAAGATTAGGAAACGAGAGGATCAAGAAATTGTGGAGCATTGTGACGTCACATGTAGCATAAAATATATAACTTTTTTGGGAAAAAATATAGTTAAAAAAATAATAATTTTGCGGAAAAATATAAGATTACAATATAGCAGGGGTCAATAAAATATTATTTAAAAAAAAACGTAATTTCCGGAAATTATACAATTGTTTTTACATTTATATGCAAATTATTTATTTCTTTAAAAAAACATTTAAGCAAAAATTGAACAACGTTAACACGATTATTCTATGAGATTTTTTATCTAACTTAACAAAACAAAGATTTATATAAGTATAAGCTTATTATATTTCCATCCGAGATTTACACCTTTATTCACCTTAAATTAATAAATGAGGAACAGTGTATGAAACAAACGACAATAGTGAAAAATAACAACAAAAACTTGTTGTGCCCTCGAACTATAACTAAAGAAACAAAGCACAATCACTTCACCAGGTTTGGAATTTAGATTTATGTTAATTATTATGGAGGTTGATACTCTGTCAAGTGGCTTGTTATGGTATTATGGCATCAAATGTAAAATCTATGCTGACTGGAAATGTTATGGAAAACAGTGAGTTGTTGTGAGCTATAATGCGTGTTTATGAAAGGGTTTACATGTTTGGTTTAAATCAAGATTGATCGCGCATGACAAAAATTATTAATTTATATCTTCTTCGAGCTGAATTTAGAAATGAGCCTACCTCGTAATGGAATCCCTGTTCAATTTATTTTTAAGTATTAAATGATGTTAATTATCTTTTATTTTATCATCTGGTTTGTATCATTTTGCAACTGATCATATTTTCTCTAGAAAGAAGCAGAAAAAATTAAAGAATTTAGAATCACTAATATTTTGGCATTGGTTTTTCAGATGTCTAAAGACATTACAAAAATCTTTACTTCTCTCATATCTTGGTATATCGATTATCCATCATTAGTGAGGCATCTCCGAAAAATCTCCATTTGAGTTGAATGTGCAGGTATATATAAAAGTGTATAAATACAAATTTTGAACAATCGATACGCGCTCTAAACACAAATTTATTTAAGATAACAATGTTTACCTTTAAAAGAAACTATTTATGCAGGATAACATGTTACATATAAAATTAATATATTAGTAAAAATTTTAATTCATTTTGAACTTATTTAATGACAATGTTACAGAGATATATTCACTCGGAATTATGTAACTTCGGTAGGTAATCATACGTAACGTTTGATAAAAAAATATTACGTTAAAAAGAAACATCATTTATGTTTGGTGTTTAGCAGATGAATTCATGACTGTGATAAACGAGTACGACACTAATCAGAGACGAATTTAAATTTAAAAGTGCTCGAGGCATTAGAAATAAGAATTATTTAACTCTCATTAAAACCTAAATGTATTACAAAATATTAAAGACTTTTTAAAGATGTGAGGGCCCCTTTTGCTCAGAACTCGCAGTAATCTATGGGTGGCACTGCCACTGATACTATGAATTGTAGATGTTGTTGCTTAGAAGAAAATACATATATACATAACATACATACTCGTCGAATACATGTTTATATGATAATTACAAACTTAAACAAAAACCATATGTTTTTACGCGATTTTAAAACGAACTGTCATTCCATATGTAAATTAATATGAAACATAAAATATTTATAACTATTCAACAAAAAGAGATGCAAAAATATTACAAAACTGGTAGAGACAAGATGGACATATACAAATAAATATTTTGTTTATTTAACATATCTCAAATGTAAATACGTATTTCACATCTAAATTATATTTAACGTATAACTATATATTATTTAGTATATTAGATTTACATACATTAGATACATTGTTACCGCAAAATACATTTCTAAAGTTTGCACCCAATTTGTACTTAGCTGACCTCTAGCGACCATAGCGTCTGACATTACATATTTTTACATAAATTAAAATTTGTTTATCATTTAAAATTCAACTTAATTTAAACCGAATGGATCTTTAGAAGGTAGTGGTAGTACGAGATTTCTTTAATAAATATTTCATGGTAAATTGCAAAGATGTTTAGCAACAAAATATATTATTATTATTATCAATCAATTACGTACCATAAAAACTTATTCAGAAGACTATTATAGCATGTAAACATAGCTGAGTTAAATATAAATTGCAATATCTACTATAGAACAACATTTAAATACAATTCTTGTAAAAAACATATGTTTCTCCTAAACATAAGTATAAAATTATTAAGTAGGTCTGTATTCTTTGGAACGAAACACATGCGATTTCTCCACGGTTATGAGTTCATAATAAACTGAGAAGTAAATTTAAATACCTCAGTCTTTTGTTAGTTAACAAGTGAAAATAATAACATAGTGTATATCGTGTACAATGTATACAGTATGTATCTGTATATTTGCTATGTAGGAAAACAGGTCTGGGTTCATGTGTACCTAAAGCTGAGGCATGATATAATTCCAACAACAATAGACATTCAAGGTTTTTACAAGACAGTCAGTCCCAAGTATTTCTACCTACTAGTGAATACCATTCAAAGAAACATAATAAAATAGCAAATATTTTGAATAGAAAAAAGCTGAGGCTTCACGTCCGTTGTAACATAGAAAAATAAACCATGTGTAGTTATAGTATATTTATATATAAATGCACACCCGTGCAAAAAATGGAACCTTGATTTCGATCCTTTTGTACACTTTTGTAGCTCTAAACACGTGAATTCGTGATAAACTTAGTTACTTTTTATAAGTAATAAAATTAGTCACGGAATTACTTATAAATACTTCATTTTGTATTTATTGTATGGTTCATTATGATGCATAAAATTAATTTCTTGTTTAACTAACCATCATCAACATATCTATTGTTGCAAAATAAAAATAAAAAAAAAACAAAAGCAGATTGACACACAGACTTACACAATACAAATGATAACTTTATGTTGCTATGAATATATTTTTATAAACAATAACATTTTAAAATTTCATTTAAAAAGAACAGCATTATTTCAGAATATTTGTTTGCTTTATTTTGAGATTACTTTATAAAAATGGTTAAAAGGGTGTGCCATGACCAGCCAAAAGGGGGTTAGCTTTCACATTTTACTAAATATATAAAAACATCATCAAAATATGATATAAATTACTTACATTTAAAATAAATATTATAGTTAATATATCCTTAATATGTCAAGCTGCAACATTAGTTGTTTTGGTAAACTTTCTATCCATCTAAATACTACTCATAGCATAGTTTCATGAAACAGCTTGTCACTAAATAATAAACACAATATTAAAACACTATTTACCACATATAGAATAAGTAGAAAATATTAACACTAATGTTATAAAATAATTATAAAAATTCACTTTATTTACTTCATTATTAAATACAATTTTACACTAAGAATTCTTGTTTGTTTGTTACGAGCAACCATCCACAAACACCGTAGCGGCCATACTGGTTTTAGTTCACTGCAGCCAACAATAAAGACACGAAGTTCCCGAACGTAAACGAGATCGTATGCATACATGGAAACAAATAATGATAGATAACTTTGGAATTTTTTTCTGGAATATGATAAAATAATTAAATGAATTTTGCAGTTATATCAATAATATAATATTGTTTAGTTTTAGCGAATGCTGTTTGATATAAATATTATATATAGCTTCAAGTTGTGTTGGTACGCGGTTGTATATATTCGTGTTGTATGCGGATCGTGCGCCTGTTAAATTCTAGTTAGGGTGGGGATATTATTGTATACATATATAAAGAAAGGTCATCAACTTCGGTACAGCTGCACTAAGCTGGACCCCGATTCTGCTTGAATCATATTCGCGTTTTAATATTTAAACTTTGAAACCTTTAAATTTTATTATACATGTGAACGAAATAGTTGAAAGATATTTATTTAAAGGAATATGACGTCGTCGTAGATACTATATTAATTCACGTTCACTATTAATGTCGAGTTACTTCATTTTATGTGTTATGTAGGTTTAATAAATGTTATATACTGTATTCAATAAAACTATCTCATGATTTCAAAAGAATTCACGCCTCGTCAAAGTATTGCGCGAGTGGGGTTTATGAATCAGTCGCTTCTTAGACTTGTAATCATACATTTCCGGATTATTTCTTGTTGTTAATTTAAAAATTATATCAGCAATTGTTAGCTGTTTATATATACTCATATAATTTAATGTTATATATATTGAATTACATACCATATATAAATTAGATTTATGATATAGTTATCCTTAGATGCAGGAGTGATAATACTGTGCATGATTCAGACCCGCATAATGCATTAGACAAAATAGTTCCCAAGCTTTATAGCCTTAGGGTAGGGTTTTCAAATATACTACTTGAGGTACTATATCTCGGAAACTTTATTTAATGTATGTGTTAGTCATCCAAGGATAATGATCCTTTGTGCACGTGATCTAACATATTATATTACTTTACTCTTATGTAAGAATTGTTGCCTAGATGTAGGGGCTTAATTTTAAATAACAAATTTAGATTTATTCTACTAAAGTATCAATATTAGTTTAAATAAAGTAAAAGTTCAATGTCAAGAACCAATCCAAGAATTTTGTTATTTAAATAAAATTAAAATAGAAATCTGCTGTTTGGAATTATTAATGATTTATGAACTGATTAATTCATTGTTTATTTACTCCATGTCTTCAATATGGTTGACGTATAGTCAACGGGCATAGTCATATTATTAAACAATATAAATCGATCTTTTTTATAGTCAATATATACTAATCTAATAATTAACGATCTTCAACTAAGATTGAAGGTCTAATGGTGTCGACGTCTCGTATATGTAAACCAGGAATGAGAGAAAGAGTGGGTTACAACAATTTTTTCTTATTTATTTGATATATTTACGTAATAAGCACTCATACGGATCGATTGCGTCTATTTAAATGTTTTTGGAACATAACATTTCAATTTGTTTTCACCATACAATTAAAATGCCCTTGGACTATTGGGGATGGGCTCTTGGACTATCTATGAGTTCGTTATTCTCGTTTTGTGAAAGTTTTATAACAAGTGCTACGCACACGGTGATTCTTCATTGGCATCCGTCGCAGAAACGGTGACGGTAGTACGTTCTATGAAGTAAAACTTTCTTCTTGAACGTGAAATCTTTTATCTATATAGTGCATTAGCCGAGCCCAAGAATCTAAAGGGTCTAAAGAATCTATACTCACTACAGCAACTTATATTCAATATATAGAATATCAATTCTTCTTCCCAGTAAACAATTTGGTGAAGTGCCCTATTTAGTGACGTTTCTATCACTATTTCACTTCAATTATAGTTCGCATCAACTTTATCTTCATTTGTATTCCGACAGGTGGAGTAATTTCGCCATTTGTAGCCGATAAAGTAGACATTTTATATGAAAAAATGTGAGAAACTGAACTATAAATGAACTCTTTAATTACAAAAATATCATGACGCATCTTCAATATGATGTCAAAGTGACTCCTTTACTGGGATATTTATATCAATATCAACATTCGCAAGAAGTCTAGTGAAGCATCTTGAAATCCGGAAGCCATGGTTAGGTATTTTAACATTGTCATTGTTGCCTAACTTGTATTACGACACACAAAATATTCATGCTAAATAATTGGCTTAATAGTTGCGGATATTTTTAACATAACAAGTTATCTTTGAACCATATTATTATAAAAACATGAATGTTCATGAATGCTATATCATGTTCATCCTTCCAGTGTACACCTTAATTAATTATTATTTTATTAATATTATTTAGTAAAGGTTATATATTTGAGTAAAATTAATAGAAATTTAATTTCTCTACTGTACGAATTTCAAGTCGTTACATTTTTTCCGTGACCGACTCCGACGCCGCAACATGGTTTTTGGAATAGACTTAAAAATACGCACTACAGAATAAATAATATTCTCTTACGTAACAGTTTATGGCATTATGATGTATTTACCCGCTAACCACGAGAAATTATTTCATCGATATGTATTTCTGTGGTCGTCACTAGTTAGGGTCAGTGGCGAACTCTAAAATATTCTTTTCCGACCACTCAAAAACACGAACATGCGATAAACATTCATTGCCATACACTTCTTTCAATAAATTATAGTTTTATCTGAAATTTCACAACAATTTGTTGCTCTATTGTTGCACTTGAAATTTTTTCGGGGAAACAAAGAAACAACTTTAATGCGAAGGCTACGGTTATACTAATTTGTCTACAAAAGCGAGAGGCACTGCATTCGAAAGAGACACACACACTTCTTCTGTAGCAGTGTAGTATTTCTAGATCCAATCCGCCACTGGTCAGGGTTAATAATAATTCAATCCGTGTGGTCACTAGTCATTGAATCATTTCTCTCCAGTAACCTGTGGCCTTAGCTACATGGATATTTTCTACTTATGACGTTATACACATATAACTATAATAAAATACAACAGAATATATTTTTTTTTAGTTTGAAATTTAATATCATGGGTATGACAAATTCGCGGTTATCACATGGACTCTGGACTAGTGGACGATATTCAATCAGCCGTGAATATGTGTATACCTAGAAATTAATATTGGTTACATTTCAAGAAAAACTCTTCCAAGTATATAGGCCAAGTCTGATACCTATGGACACTTCCAATATTATCACATCACTCAGTAAGTTCGTAGGATGACGTATACATATGGAGATGCGACCACCATTGACAAATCTATATGATTTTTAAATAGTGTCAACCTTCAAATGATATGTGTTAAAATTTCATGACATTTCGACAATTAGTTTACGAGTTACAGTCATTTAAAGCATTTCTTTATCCATCCAGTAGGTTGCGACACCGTCCAATAGTAAAGCAACTTACTTTACTGCAATATTAAAGACTTCGAAATCAATATATTGCTATGTTATGAAGGTCCAAATCTTGTTACTAGTCATATTATCAATTTTATAAGGGCGTCCGCACACGACGCGGCTGGTTGCAAACCTTAGTCCCGAATCTACCCGAAGCGAATGTGATTACAACTGTTGTAAGTGAGAGATCGAACTTGTATGCGAGTGAGATAAAACACGAGGAAAGGCACACGAGTCGGCTGATTGCAAACTAAACGCGAAACGAAGTTTTCAACGAAAACGAGCCGTGTATCGTGACTCTATAGAATTTATACAATACCAAAACAGGGGATTCTATTGTGTTATATTTGATTGTATGTATGTATTTAAATATTTTTCAATAGTATTCATAAACATCTCTGTTGATGAAACCAACAATCCCCTGCGACCGAGAAATCTAGTCGCTGAATATATGCTCAAAACCAGTTTAAAATCAGTTTAGTTACTTTCGTGCCGTGTGTTTTATCTCACTCCTAAACACGTTCGTTCTTTTAGTAACAACACAGTTGTAGTGACATTTATAGGTTTGCAACCAGTCGCGTCGTGTGCTGAGGGCCTAAGTAATAAAATATCGTTCAGAAGCTGGACTCGATCCCAGATCTTCAGTTTAGTACACAGGTGTTTTTCTACTACCTAAACTACCTCTGACCGATAAATTATGCTAATTTTTAATCGAAGACTTGAACTCGTTGCCTAGGTTTTGAGCAAAGGAAGTGATTTCTATAGCATTCCTAACCCTTTTTATTTGGTACTGCATAGTACAACTTGGTACGCAAAACTCTTGCGCATTAAAACTCTTTTCGCTTAGCCTAATGAGTATATTATCTACCTATTAAATATTCATATAGTTACATAATACGAGAAATTTTTTTATAAATATTTTTGTTCAATCTCACCAATATACATCGGCAATATTTTCAAGGGCTTTCAAGGACGTTCTTGTAACGGTTTCACCACTTATGTTTATATTTTGTTTTTGTTTATATTGTAAAGAATGAATATGCGAACACTCGTCGATGTAGTGTTCCATATTTGTTGAGTTTAAGTGAGGTTAAATGAGTCCTGCGCTTTGTTTGGTGACAACCACTTGAAAATGTCATATATATTTTAGGTTATGTCATAATAATATAGATTTCCAGAGCTGTAATTGTGAATTATTTTGTCTATAATTATAGTCAAACGTTTCAGACACGATAACCGGTTTAAGGAATTGTTATTTTTAAAAAATGTGACGCTTGTCACACTGCAACTGTATTTCAGCGATTTTTGACCGGACATATACGCGCTACTACGCTTAACCTATCCGAACCTTGTAAATGCAATCAGCCGTCTCAGTGTGGACAGGAATGCAATAGTCTCTTTCATAACAGTAGTGTATTGATAAAAATTAAAGTAAAAGTTTGCTCTCATGATAAATGATGTCAGTGCAAAACAACTCCAATACACCCTATAGTACACAAGTTTGACTTGGCGTCGGTACGTATCAGTACTAGAGTGACATCCCAGAGCCGGCAGACATCACTTATTTTCTGATGAACAAAATGTGTAAGTTGGAGTAGTGTTAGTATGTAGCACATGGGCTGAAAAGTCCCGGGCCTAACACATAGATGGCGATAGTTTTATTGCAGTCACCTTTTTTTCAGTTAATACTAACCTTCAAAAGACAGCTGTTAAAATTTCATGATATTCTATTCAGTAGTTTGTGAGTTATTGTGCTAAGAGTGACGCTACTTTTGTTATTTTCAAAACAGTGGATCAAAAACAATTTCGTGTATTAATTTTACACTGCTTCTTGATGGGAAAAAATATCTTTGTTAGGCCCGGGGCTTTTCAGCCCATGTGTTACAATGATCGTATGCCTACCTGCTAACTTGACCAGGCCGTCATTTTCCAGGTATCAGGTAATTAAGGTTTATGTCTCACTCACTCTCATGCGCACGTATAATGCCCTCTTGCTCCTACTCATAGCGGAGTTAAAATTGGGTTTAGGGGACGTTTGGTCCTTTGGATCAATCTGTCCTCTTGTAAAACGTTTTAAAACAGTTGTCTTGGACTATAAGTGGTATGTATGTATTATGCATAGTGCTACAGCGTAAAGCCTAAGAATTTGTTATCGTTTACCGTTATATGACGCCTCGTAACCGTAAACTATCAATATATCTCTAGATCATTAACAAAATAAATTATTGTTACAGTAAAAAACAAAGAGAACAATACAAACATAAATTTGTTAATGTTCGTAGTATTTTTAAAGTCTGCATACATTTTTTTTTTTGTTAAATCATTCATATTACATCTCTGTCAAACTAACTTAATCGTATGTTTTAAAAATAATGACATGACGAATTTATAAAAGTTATTTGTTATGATGAATTAATTATAGCATCCTTTATATGTTCGTTCGTATTCTCTATATACGTGTGTGTGTGTGTTTAATGTTATTCTAATGCCGTAATCCACCAAGAATCCCTGGAGCCTCCAGCTGGAGACTTCCAGAGGTCAAACGCAGCAAACCATGATATAAATTTTGATTAAAGAATTAAAAAAAAGAAAGGTTATTTTATTAGTATTATGAACGCCTTTACAGACATAAAGTCCAATTCCCACCTACTAATAAGTTTTACTTTTAATTTTATGTTGACAATTGTTGATTGAAATTGATGTTAATAAATGTGTATTGGTGTGTCTATTTTATTAAATATCTAAATGTTGACGGAGATATAGCAATTAAAAGTTTGAATTGTAGTTTTAGCGCTACAGATGTCTACTATTAAGGGTAGGTCACTTATTTTTTCTATGAATAAGAGTTCTGTATTGAATATACTATCTCTTTTACGCTCTGTTGAATAAAAGAGAAAGCAACTTAGGGACGTGATGTCACTTGTCTTGCAATGTTCTATAACGTTGAATCTCTTTAATAATTAAAGTGACAAAATGACTTTTTTAATTGTTAATATCTCCAAACATATAAGGAGCTATTAAAAAATAATTGGACATTTCAGGTTCTAGTAACCAACTTTATCAATATATAGTACACTTTATAGAAATTAAGACATAGGACACAATCGATTTTATGAAATATAGTAATTTATATTAAATAAGGTTTTTTTAAGGTTAAACTAAGTCAAGAACACTGTACTATAGACCATTAGAATACAGAAAGAGTAGGGTCAGCAGAAAGTGAAAAGTCGAGTAGGTCTGGAGGAGATATTGCAAGAAAACTGAAAAAGAAGACTATGAACGGCGGAAGTAAGGAAAAAGAGTAGAGGGAAGGAAGATAACCGAGAAATAGTTTTTATTAGAAAGAAATGAATAGAATTAGATTGTTAAAATTTGTTAACTTAGAGAATATACTGAGAAATAGTTGTACAATACATAATAAATAAGGCCAATAATTAATATTGAATAAAACATATAGACGCCACAGTAGGCGAGAGCATTGATGCTTGATGCTGACTGCTATGTCTTTAAATTTGGTCCGCGGATTAGAAATATATTTTCTGGGTTTGATTGTTAACATGTTATATTGATTATGTACATACATAATCGTACATTTATTATATATAAAACCACGGTGTATATATATGTATATAAAGGATATATAAAACCACAACACCACGAATACTGCCTTCATAGTAGGAAGCTATCGCTGATAGGACTCAGTATCGGAATTAGGCTGATATTAAATAAATTAAATTAAAATATTACTAATACACAATGCATATACACTAAGTACATTAAAAATAAAAACTATAGCTGAGAATTGCGCTTTATAGTGTTGTGTTGTGCACTGAATTAATAGTGAACGAGGGAGTGAAGGTGGAGGTGAAGGGGAAGAACGAACCTTGAATCAGTTCAACTTTTCTAACAACTTAGTTTTTACTTCATGGTCTTTTTAATTATTAATTTATCGATGGAGTCATACTTACGAGTAACTTAAAGCAGAAGAAGGTACTTCCTTATTCTTGAAACGGACTTTGTTTTAATTGTTATCTCTATCACATTGATAATAACTAGGGCCTGGATTTATATGCATTTCGGTATATTTATCTCACCTATATATATTTTGTTGCATATATTAATTTGATTCAACATAACCTTAAAATGAGAATATTCGACATAACCTTATAAGTTCAGAAAAGAAATTTGGGTTTTTGAAGGACATTTTAAACTTATTTATCTGACGATTTGCCACCATCTTTAATTGCTTTGGATTTATTGCTACCTTAACGACATGGATTTGTATCTTCATAACATCTGGCTTAAATAATTGCATATAAATTACATTAATATTAATTGCGTTATATCTTACATCATGTACACTCATAGTTTCATGCGCAACAAAAACATAATTATGTTAATTAAAAGTAATGCAATATTGTATTTGATTATACAATAATTAGTTCAATATTTTTTGACTAAAATATAGTAACTATACGAGTACAACAGTTGATTTTAAAACACTTCTATTAAATTTTAAATCAAAAATAAAATTGGGCAGATGTATTTTAATAGATTTAATATTCTTCATACGCGTCACGCAACGCAAGACTGATAGGCGACCGGACCAGTGGACCAGCAGACCAGGTTCCTCCGAATAATTACACGAGGATTAGAAAACTAACAAGACTGCTTAGAGATTCACCTGCTTCTCATAAATCTGATTAAAAATTCGTCTCGTGCCATAATTTCGTTGTCACCTGCTATTTGTATGTTATATTAATATGATATATCAAGAGAAACATGACCGATTTTGTGCGTAGCAGGAATGTTTTAGAAACAACGACCAGTCTTGTCTGAAGTTACAAAATTTTGATACCCCAATAAACAAAAAAATACAGATGCGAAATCGTGTACGGATGTAAAATATATTTGTGTATCCGCAGACGATGTTTTCGCTCTAGTATCGGTAAATAAAACATATTAAAAGCGTACGAATGTGGCAATCGACAAGGAGCACGGTCTTAAGCGTTGTGACGTCATATGCAGCATGAAGTATATATAAATGCAGGAAATGCAGGAAATTTGTATGACTAACAATTCAAAATACTACAAGGATCATATCTTTTGCATGTAAAAAATAAAAACATTTTTTAAACATAAATAAATATTTTAAATATATTAAACAAAAGTTAAAAATGTTATCCATTGGTATCATGACACGTAAACATGTAAGCAAAATTCTTTTCTAAAAATATCTTCAAAGTACATTAATAAATAAACAATACTTTATAATTATTAAACAAAGAATGAATCTACTTGCTATTTAAGGTATTTGAATAGCTCAAATATATTATAAACAATACGTTAAATATATCTTAAGAATGTTTTCTTTTATTTTATTGACAACTATTTATAGACCATGTACGAGTACATAATGTAACTGTGATTACGTAATACTTTGTTATTTAATTCTATTTTGATATGAACAAATTCTTCTATGATAATCTAGAATTCTTCTATTTATTATTAGTATGATTACCTGCTTGCAAAATGCAAAACATGGATGTTATTTTGCATTCACGTGATATTTTATCTAAAACTGTCTTATTTTGTTGATTTATACCTATTTTCAAGCCCATTCCCACTCACTGTTTTTAGTTTTAACCTTAAATATAAATTAAGGATGTGTCGATGGGCACATCCCGCACAAGATACTTTATTATTTTTATATACCTCTCACTGAATGTCCTTTAAGTTTGGCAAGTTATAACAAGCAACAGCAAGTATACAGTTTGTAATGTTATAGTAATCAAATAAAAGATTAAAAAAAAAAATTATATACATATGAACTTGCGTTATTTGTTATTTTGTAATAATTACCATATTTATTTAATAGTTTATATAATTAGTTTTATTTTTTTATATTACATAAGCTCAAATTTACATTTTAGGTTAAAACCTTAAATTAATAGTAAAATTGAGTGAGTGGGAATAGGGCTTTAAGGTTTTATAATTCTCTAAGATTGTATTTTGAACAGTGACTTCCAAGAGTTCCTATTTACCTTCATTCGTCACGCAACTTTTAGTTTAATATTTACAAATCTTTAGGAAACTGAAAAACAAACAAAATCAATAAAAATGTTGGATCTTTGGTCTTTCCTTTATAATTCTGGTGGTGAATTCCCTAAAGTTTTCTTACATTAGAAGCCATCATTTATTACCAGAGTAAACATTTTGGAAGTACTTTCCCATCATTTTGAAGATGTGTATTATGTTTTTGTCATGAAAGAGTTCATTTACAGTCCAGTTTCTCACAGTCGTTCATATGAAATCTCTATTTGATCGGCTACAAATATCGAAACCACTTCAAATGAAGATACAGTTGATGCGAACTATAATTAAGTGCAATAGTGATAGAAATGTCACAAATTAAGACACTTCACCAAATTGTTTACTGTGATGCAAAGAGGAAATTCCCGAAGTGGACAGACGTTACAAGGAATGGATGTTGGCGTAAATTTCGTGACGTCACATCTAATCTAAATATCGTTACGTCCAAAATTCGACTTAAAAAATAAAATAAACAACACTAAGAAGCAAAATAAGACTAAAAAAGTTCTTGTGTAACAAAACGTGACAATAGTGAATGGGTAGGGGGGAGGAAGTGGTTATAAAAATAATCATGAAAATTGTATTACGTATGGTAAGTTATAGATGATTCTTTATAGGTCTCTAATCTTAACTTGAAAAAATTACGTTTTATTTTGTACTCAATTTCTTTTAGACATTTTAAAAATTATATAATATTGTGTTCAGTAAATATATTTTGTTTTAATATTAATTCAGTATTTCTCGTCTCTTTTAGGTATGCGTCAATATGCAGTATATCCTTCCTTCATCGCTATTGCTTAATGGTGTTGCTCCTCATGTCATCTTCTTCAGTAACAACAACATCCTCGCAGATAACTAACTGCAAGCTGTTCCCAGCTGCTTTTAGAGATTACTCACCTAGTATCTTTTAAAACTGGTTTCTTAATGCATTGCATTTATTTAGAAAATTATTTAACAAACAAGATTTACACATGATATCACCATCACTTGCAGGAGAACTTGCAGAAGGTATAATCTGTAACTGCTAGACCAATGCTATAATGTTTGGATAAATATCTTACATTCTGCAAACTGAGAATTCAACTTGTAACTGCGCTAGAACAAGCAGCATAATAAATGAAATCTAATGTTTTTGCCATTAGGCACTATATTCTTTCGCCTACATCATTAAATTATATATTATTGTGCTTAATGACATACTATCTACCCATTCTCACTCCTTCAAAAAACTTGTTCTACTCTTCCTCCTGTTTCTACTCTACCTCTTCCCTTCACTGCCTACCTTTAATAACTGCACAATCTTCTTTTCACTTTTTCCTCTTTTCTCACACGAATATTTAATGTACTCCAGCGTTTCTATCTCTTTCTCGCATACCTTGCGATGTTCCTTGTCTCTTTTTCTCGAATGTATTCCCCTATTTCTCTCTGTTCCAAATCCTCTTGTATCTTTCATTAAATTTGTTATTATCAATTCGAAATCTAAAGTTGTAGTGTTGGTTAACGTGATGTTTGTGTCTACACTCTACCCATTCAGTCTATCGCCATCTCTGTTCTACAACAGGCGAAATACGCACAGAAATTGTATCTATAACAACAACTATCTAACGTATTAAAATCGTTCAACAAATGACATCAAAAACATGGCGGCCATGAATGAAACGAATCACCAAATTATCTCCGCTATTATTCGCTAACCTTCGGACTTAAAGTTGTAGAATTTTGATTCAAGATCCAATCAAATACATTGTGTACTTATAAATATACGAGCATATATATATAATATACATATCATAATTACAATATGCGACAGTGCACGATATTTTTGAATAATAGTTCGTGAACTATTCAAAGGATCTGTCAACTGTCAAGTGTGATTACTGAATGACATTCATTGTATGTGCCACTACTCCCACAATATCCCACTTCTGCTGCTCCTCTAATGTGAGTGCAATCAATTCCTTTCATTGGTGAATGATGAACAGGGGCGGCCTTAGCTTTTGCGAAGCCCCGGCCAGCAGACCTTTGCAAGGCACAAGAAAAAAAAAGTATAATTTTTTCAGCCGTGTAACTAATAAACTAATAAACCAAATTCCAAGCATAATAAAAATATAATATTTTCGCCGCGAAAAAAATAATATTTTCAATGTTAATTGTATATATGTATATTTTTTGCGGCCCTAATGACCCTTGAACAAAAAGAAAATATAGAGGGCATACCTGCAATATACATTGTAAGTAGGGGCGGTCTTAGCCATTGCGATGCCGGGCAGCAGATCTTTGCGAAGTTTTATAAAAGTTAACAAGCACAAAGATGATAAATATTAAAGATGATAAACTAAGGTGCATGAATACCTTAAAAGAAGATGCAGTGATTCTAGTGGGATTTCTAAAGACGGAGGCACGAGATTCAAATAGATATATAGTAATTCATTTTTCAACTTGGGTTGTTGCGCGAGAATCCGAGGCCCCGGGCGGTTGCCCTGCTTGCCACTCCCTAAGGCCGCCTCTGATGATGAACACAAAGTAATACATATACTATACGTAATTATAGATCTGTATGTCTGTAATTGTGTATAAAACAAGTGCAAACACAGTAAGTCACTGTTTATTTCGAAGTAGAACGCATCTTAATGACGTCATTTTCTTTTGAAAGCTCGTTAACGACGACGTTGAAGACAAACATGTTTTTGTATGATTTAATTACTTCTGAGATTTATTTCAAATTTAACGATTACTTCATGTATTAAAAACAGAATTATGTTTAATGTTTGCTTTTACATACTAAAAAAAATTATGAATTATAAATTCTTGGATTGGAATGCTAACTATCAAAAAGAAAAACGTCTGTCATTAGAGTAATAGTTAATAGTTCTCTGATAATAATTTTTAAAACTAAAATATAACAAAATTTAAAAAAATTTGATTAGGGTTTGGCTTATTCAACAATTTGGTACCAATCAATGCAGTGAATGTTTAATTCAAATGCTTGCCTCCAACGTGTGTATCAAATATTGGAAGATTGACATGACATATGTCATCGTGTAGTAGGAAACATATGTTTCCTACTACACGGTGGTCCGAATATTTTATCACACTGATACTGTTTAACAAAAACTTTCAAGTAAATAAAGAAACCTACAAGTATAAAACCTTCCTTTGTTGGACGATTCGTGGAGCAATGCATGACATGTGGATCAAGTGTGTGGTGGGGGTAGAAAAATCCCTTTTAACGCGGCTCAAAAGACCAACAAGAGCCCGAACGATGCGGCCAACGTCGGAAGGTGTTCGTAGCATCGTTTGGTAGCGGTTTTATACCCAGATATTCGTGTTCGAGTATGAATGATCAATATTAGGAGTATGAGTATGCGTGGTTCATGTATTCGTACACGAACACGAACGTTTTTGCTCTAGTAGCGGTAAAAAGCACATATCTAAGCATAGGAATTTGATAATCGGCAAAGAGCACGAATAGACAAACACGCATGTGTGGACATAGGGTTTAAATCAACCTCCCAACAACATGGAACATGGAATGAAACATATAAGAACATTTATGAACCTATTATTAAAGTTCTTTATCAAAAACAAATATCAAAATTTATAGGTTATGTATTTTATTTACATCACAAGCGAAACATTTTCCATAAAATTTTTGACAGTTAATCAATATTTATTCGCGCGTAACGAACAACGGAAGGATAATAGCAATGTTTATTGCTACGAAAATGCTTATGTTTTTTTATGACTACTTCAACCCCCACCCCATAGCTACAAATGCGCATATTCAACCTCAAACCACGTTTACGCAATAAGCTGCCCTAAATTATATATTTTTCATCAGTATTTTGTTACGCAACAAATGGAAACCTTACTATTAGCGTTTAATTAAATTAATTCTTGATCGGCACGTCAACAAATATGTACCTAATGTTGTTCGAAGTTTTGTGAGACGTAAATATTTCAACCGGAAGTGCGTAATGTGTTACGTTTAGGTTACTTAATGTTGGCAGCAGTTGAATGTTTTATTAACTAAGTTTACTAATTCATTAATTTTTTACACGTATGATGTTTAGTTACAGAACCTGGACTTCCGGTAAATCAGAAATCTTTGAATAATTAATAGAAGTATTTGTTTAATGAACAGTGACGTAACTGGAAACATAGGCCCTTTATACCAAAGAGACAGTTTTGTTTTCAAAAAACAATACAAAAACATGTTTCATTTTGTTTTAAAACAGTTCTGTTTTTAGTGTTTTTCTGTGTGTCCCATAAAAATTTACTGTCCTAAAAATTATTGTGTTGGCGATACATTTTTGTCCACTGTATTCTGCACTTATTTATAACTGCTCTTGGAACAAGTTGCTGGCCAAATGATAAACAACAACTGACAAGCACAAATGTTCACAAAAAACAAAACCAAGCAGACTAAAAAACAACGGAATGTGTTTTGTTTACTAAAATAGTTTCTAAAGACAAAAATGTTTTAAGAACTGTTCAGTTTTACAAAACATTGGTGTTTTTGTTCAGAAAAACAGTTTTTGAACGTGTTTTATTGTTTTGTCTCTCGAGTGTTCTTGATTGCAATAAGCATTTTGATATTTGTAAAATATATTTAACAAGTATACTTGTAGAAAACTCTAAATCTCAGCTGTTTCCCCAAAGACCCATAGTACACACGCGAGGAAGGGGGTTAATTGAAGAGGACCCTTTGTTCTAATGTTCATCAGTCCTATACTTCGTATTACCGCGAGACTTTTTGCCTGTGAACGAATAAATGCAAACCTAAGTTAAACTAAAAAGCCTTACCTTACAAAAATAAAAGATAGGATCATTTATATATACAACGCTAATGTGATAAACATTTATTAAATTGCAGTGATTCATCGTTATACATACATACATAAAAAATATGACGCATGTGACATATAATGCCATTGTCTTAAGTAAATAATGTAAAAAGAAAAAATGCAATAAAAATAGATAGAAGATTTAACGTGGTTTTACGAGGTTAAAATAACGAATTCATGACATCATTTTGCGTTCAGTGTCTTATTACTGAATGGTTTGCAAATGAATGATTGTAAAGTCATGTACATTATTCAGTGCAGTGTCTGTAAGTTCAAAGGTTATGTTTGAATAATCAGTATTGGTGACTCTTTCAATTTACTTTCGAAATATGCTAATCAATAATAAGTGGAACTTGAAATGTGATTCATTTGTTCACATCACTCGGACAAATGCCGTTGAATATTTAAAAAAAACTATTTCAAATTTTTGCGGTGTCTTCCAAAACTGTTTCTTTATTCTATGGGTTGAAAATGTAATAAAGTAGTAAAGATACCAGAGTTTATTGGGGATCAGTTATAATCGATCACGTCTAGTAATAAGGATTAAATTGTTAGCGATATTGCGCTCTAAGACTTCTAGTACAACTCTGGTATTACTCTGGCTTATGTCTTATCTTAACATAAACAATTTTGAAATGCGTATGGAGCTCTGCATTGGAGACCACTCGAAGAGAGATGTAATCTGACTCGTGGGTAACCTTGGAGAGGGTGTAGGGCACTTTGCATCTAGTCCAATGCACTGCCAGACGACATTCGTTGCATAATCGTCTATATCGTCTTATATTTGTTAATAAATACTATTGTACTAATATTATGTTTGGCTTATGATTTGTAATTAGTAAATCCAAATTTTTTCTGCCAAAATTATATTTGTTTCTTTATATTTGTTTAGGATTAGGTTTCATTTGTTGTCTAAAATTGTTATTAATTATGAATATGCGGATTTCTTCAAAATATCGTATATAAATGTTAAAATAAACTTTGTATTATGTTTTTTTTTATGTTTTTCACACCCATAATAATCAAGCATGTTCGCCGAGCCAGCTACCAACCAATGTTGATATTCGATAGAGTGTAGGGGACCTTTTAAGACCCTGTATTCAGTGAAACGTATATAGTATAAATATATGTATATAACAATAATATAATGTATATATGTGTGTATGTGCATATACTCAAAGGTTCAGAGTTCAAGGGGGTCACATTCTAGAGATATCTTCAACACTTTGAAGAGACTGATTTTCCAAGAATTGAGATAGCAACAGCAGCGTGTCATAAATCAGATTAAATTCATTAAATGCCTCGACAGAGATTAGTAATTATTTAATTTCTAGGGTCAACTGAAATATTTCAGATAAATAACTGTTATATTATAAATGCTATCTCATATTGTTAATTCAGGGCCGCTTTTGACAAGCATAGAGAAGTGCTTAGGGGCAAGGACGGCCTTAGCCTTTGCGAGGCCCCGAGGAGCAGATCTTTGCGAGGCACTTGTTCTTTGTATAATTTATGTAAATTGTAAGTAAGTATTTTTGATAATAGCTATAACTGCGTAAACATATTAAAATCAAAAAAACGACCCCTAAAACTGAGTTAACAGGCCCATTATTGTTATATACATAAACCCATGCGTGTTTAATTTATATGGTATGTGTTTATGGTATTATCGTACAATTACCTATGAAACCAGTTCTATTAGTTAAAAAAGAGTTAGGAATTCTAACGCGGCTGTCTGAACTACCGCCTGCCCCCGCCCATAATCATTCTGAAGCCTTTACAGTTATGTTTAACTTTAATCAAACATAAAACAGGAAATAAATAAGCAGATATCAACTACGTCTACAAACTTGTTTTTTATTAGTAAATAAACATTATTTACTATCAAATAGGTACACATATTATTTGATAATTTGAGAAGTTGTTAGATATAATTCAATTCTATCTAGTTTAAAATTGAATTTTCTTGAAGAGGTGTCAAGATCATTCTATTCTGTGATATTTAAGGACTTCAATTTGTAAGGTTTCAATTTTTAAAATTTATATTAATGTACAACATATTAAGTTTATTCTGTGACAATTTGAAGTCGGTTGTAGTAAAACTGTCAGAGATATAAAGTTTTAAGACTTCAACGCTCTGGTCTCGTTATGTCTTTTTTAATAATTTTTAAATGCGTTTTTCTCACGCGTTTTTTTCAGAGTCGGTACCCTCTCTAGCTCAAAATGTACTGGACCGATCATTTTGAAATCTTACATACTTTCTTTATATAAATGTCGAGTTTTTTTTTTAATTTTAACCTATTTTAAAATAACAAAGTTTCTGATTTATTTCATGAAAGAATCGGTATTTTGACTTTTAAGTGCTGTAAAAAATTGTAATATCAATAAAAAGAAAAAAACTCGACAGCGTTACCTGGAGAAACTTATCAACTAATGAAATCATTTTGATTTTTCGATTTCAGAAAGTCCAGTGATGACACTTTTTTTGTGACGTCTGCGGAGATTCGCTGTCTCATGCCTCATTTCTTGATATTTATTTATGAAAATTTCACAAAGTATTCTTCAAATGTTATTTTATCACGTAGTAATTATAGAAATAATTATATATTAACTGTGTCGTCAAAAAACATTATCGAAAATATCCTTTTTTTGATTGGACCTAACACAACAAAAAACAGTTACATATATGTAATATTATTTTACATAACAAAGTTTACGCGATTGTCTATAAAACCAACGCTAAAACTAAAACTGTACGTATAATGCACTAATAATAATGCATCAAGGCAAGGCATTAGGCAAGCAGCACCCATTCTATTTTATTGAAGGCATTGCCCTCTTCTTGCACAGGAAATGTCCAATATACGAGACGCATCGTAAACAATTTATTGAGCATTGTTACAATAACTCTACAACACGCACTTGATGTATAACATGACGCACGTTTAATGTTATAAACTTATTTGCACCTGCGTTGCACTTTGTTTTGAAGTTCACTATCCATTCTTTATTATTGAGAAATCTGTTATGTATACTGCGAAGTTAGTTACAGGTGTTTGTGTTTCTTTTCTCGTAGTTTCAAGTTCAGTGCATCAGTGCTGCAATCCTTTGGCTGATATCAGTTAATATTTATATTTATTTTAAAGAAAAAACATGTTTATATACATCAGTGGCGTAGCTTGCCTTAGAGGGACCCTGTATCAAAATTTATAAACTAACATATTCCTAACCTAAAAAAGGATTATTGTTTTGTAAAATAATAAACCCTTATTGTCAAATTTGCCTTAAACTTCTGCCTAAGTTGGTATTTTTAACACGACCCTTATCATAAAACTGACGGGTTGATTATCCCAAGTGCATTAAATGTTTTTTATTGTAAAATCTTTTTTGTGTACCATGTTTTAACCAACATAACCTAAAAATTGTACTTAAAAATGGTTTCTTTTGTTAGGTATCTAGGAATTTAATGCAGGTTATTTTTTGCTGTACAATTAGGGCTTCCATTGATATAAAGTTCAGACATGTTATTATCTGCATGCAATGTCTAGCTACGAGTAGTAGCTCCCGACACCAATTCGAACGAATTAGTGAGGTGAAGGTGGAACCTTATCTCTTAAAACAAGAAAATACTTGTTTAATTTCAATTAAACAATTTTTTAATATTTCATGTACAACTAAAATATCTAGTAAATTCATATAATATGGAATATTTCATCAAACTAATATTATTATCTCGTCTCTATGTGATACATTTTGAAAACCGCAGCCTTAATTAGATTACTGACCATTGTACTGCGCTGTTACTGACGCTGTATTCAACTCATGTAATGATAAATTGTAATGACCATGTGACTATTTAGAGGCAGTTCCACATCCTATGCGTTGTTATGATTAATAAATGTAATTATATTAAAAATATTAAATTGTCGTATAGTCTGGATAGTGAATGGGAGCGTAATGGTTAGAATGCACACGCATTATAAAATGAATATTCATGGGCAGTGATAGACATGCTACGGTCCAGGAAAACGCATCATAAAAACGGTTTACATATTTCAAACAATCTAACATTTTATTAACCTGGTAAACAGTTACATATATTAACGTTTATTTAACATAAAAAAGGTTATCTGAACATTTTTAGATTAATAGGATCTTGGTTTACATAACAAAAATTATCTTTTGATATAAGTTTACATTTTCTGACGTTTTTATGCATGATTAAATAATGTTACATATTAAATTATATATATTACCAAAGGATTTTTGTTGTCTTTTGCATTTATTTAATGACAATGTAACAAAATTCTGTTAAACTTCAGTTGAGTTTACATTTTGTGTCCAGGAGAAACCTAAAAACTTTTACGTAAAGGAAATTTCTTTGTGTTAAATGAATCTTACATATAACTTTAATATTTCAACACTTTCATATTTTTGTATTAATAAATTGGTTCCTAAAATGGATTATTTGGAAAAGTCCATCGAGTATGTGTGTTGCAAAGAAAAAAAACTTGTGAGAGGTACTTGAAGTATTACAAATTTTGTGCTGCTGAAGACAGCGTGTTCATATTTTGAAAGCGTGAATTTATTTACCAACCTCAGGAATTATAGCGTTCTAAGTCGTACTTTAAACAACATATTCTAAATGGAATATCTTCATCAAAAGATTTGATGCAATATAATGAAATAAGCTTAAAGAAGTTGTTGCAAGGAAAGAGAAAGTGATGAGGGAAAGAAGAGAAAATTTGTGAGCAGAGGGAGTCTGTAAGAAACGATTGCAAGAGAAGAGAAAAAAGTAGATAGGTGGTGGAAGTAAGGAGAAGGCAGTGAAGGAAGAAAACAAGGAGAAGAACTTTCAAAAGGAGGATGATAATTTTAAAAATGTTAATAATTAGTAGAATTAATGAAAATATAAATGTCGTTGTAATGTGGTAAGAGCAGAAACAGTATAATGCAATAAACCACACCAGTGTCAATCATATCGAAGACTGATATGTTTTAATGAAGTTTAATGTATGTTCAACCGTGTCTTAAAATATTATATAAAAAGATTCCTAATTGACGAAAGTACATCACTTTTAACTGGTAACACTTCGACTGACGAACCTTGTGTACGAAGTGTATTTAAAAAGTAACTTATAATTTAAACAAGCCCACGCTTATTCTCTTATAAAAATCTTTTGTAAGTTGCCAGCTTTAACCTCAATTATAAAGTCAAATTTGAACAAGATTACTTAACAGCAGGTGCTTAAACCACTCCTCTTTATTAGTACCTTTGCTTTATCGAGTACTCATATTTTTCTGAAACATTTTCAACATCCATCAGTGAAGGTAATTTGCCACCCCTGCTTTAATACTCGTAGTCTATATCTGACTCCCCAGCCACTAAGTTCTAAATTAGAAGTTGCTGCCTAGCAATTGTGTGGGTGAAATGGATACAACAAGCAGGCAATATAAGGATTTAATTATTGCTACGTTAATGTCAAAATAATAATTAATAACAAACAATATATTAGACGTAAATATGAAGTTATGTTAATGAGATATTTTAATGAGTAATGAACATAATTTATATTGTAATTACATTGAAATTACGTTATTAATATCTGCTTTTACACCATTATAATTAAATTCATAACATAGATTGTTAAAATGTTATTAAGGAAAGATTCACTTTCATTAAGTGAAATATAATGTTTTTTATAAATAAATTACTTTTCAGGTACAATGACCGAAATCGTTGAGGTATTGACGCCATGCTGCTGACGTTTTAAGTTAGTTTACCTAACGAACGTTTGAATACTTTTTCCTTTAATTGATTAGATGCTAAATGTAATCTGAATATAGACGAATGAAAACGAGTCAAAACTTGTATAGACACAGTGAATGAAAGAGATGCTATTCTTATGTATATTTGTTAAAAAGGGATAGCACCCGAGTAGAATTTTACCCTAGGTGTTGTAAGGATCCCGATGAGATACTTGTCAGGTTGTACCTAATAGGGTTCTAGTAAGGAATCAGGAAGGAATACAAATCATATAAAAATTTTAGATTAACATCTTGTTTGTTTGTCTGGTGTCAAAAACCGATCTGTAAGGAACTCGCAGGAAAGTCTAAAAAGAAATGAACTGAAGTATCATTCCCACTCACTGCTTTAATTTAATATTGTATTTTGTATTTAATTTAAATTGTTTAGCATATGGCAATACGCGTAGTCATTCACAGTACCACATTTAATTTAATTTATTTTTTAAGTTTTCTTAGTTTTTTTAGAACCTTACAAGGTCCAAGAAAAACCGTATTATATTATAACCTCCAAAATGTGACAATCTGTCAAAATGCAGTAGGATTTATTTGTAAAAGAATTTTAATGTCAGTTTTTGAAAAATATAGAAGTGAAAACAATTTCTATTACTAATTGTTATTAAAAATAGCAATTTTAATTATTTTACATACAATTTTGTCGAACTGTCAAAATTTATATTACTAACGATGCATACATGAAAAGGAATGCTTAAACGAAAACCTGAAATCTAGAGTACAATATTAAATTAAATATCAAAGCAGTGAGTGGGATTGAGAGAGGATGCGTACTGTTTTTACTATTATCTGTATGGTTTCGGGTCGTTTTTTCAATTCTCTGTTAAACTTCAGTTATGGCATAGTTCTGTCAATGACGTAACGAAGAATGTAACCAAAATATTTTGTTTGCTTCAGCTAGAGTTATATACTATACGTATACATTGAAAAAACGCCTTTTATCATACAAATATGGTTGGAAGATTAATATTTGCAATGTACGTGGCCGTGTGCACAACTCAACTTCTTTGTCTTCCATGTTTAATACGATAAATACAATGCTTCTGATACGAGCCATCCGGTACACTGATTAAAAAAATAATTAGTTACTAAGAAATGTTTGTTCCACATTATCAATAATATTAAATTTCTTGTAGCACTTAGCAATTTATGCCCCGGATGTTGATGGATTCAATTTATAAACTACGAACGAAATAAAATTATATTCAATCTTCCTCGAAGCGAAACTCATCGAGATTGTTATTAAACTAGCTGAAGTTAACTCAACAACACGTGACAGTGATTTAACTTGTCTTAACGATAAGAGAGTCTGTGATAATCACCAGGTTTATCCCCAAGCTCTAACTCGAGCTGGAGTTCGAGCCACGTGTGGAAGCATCATATGAAGAGAAGACCATACTGACATTTATATGTGCAGGGGAATTAGCATGTATTTTACATGTCACACTGTCAGTAGTATACTACGAAAAGTAAATTTTGTTCACTGTTTCATTATTTGGAAGCACGTACAGCATTAGAAGATTATAAAATCAGGAATAAGTAGGATTTACTTAATACAAAATCATAAGCCGTTTAGAATATTGTTACAAAATGATTTCCAAGGTTATTCACGAGGCAAATTACATCACTCGCTTCGAGTGGTCTCTAATGCAAAGCTCCATACGCATTCCAAAGTTGTTCATGTTAAGATAAGACAGACAGATGAAGTCAGAGTAGCACCCTGGTTGTACTTGGGAGTCTTAGGGGGTCTGCACATGGGTGGGAAACTAGCCGCGCAACGAAGTTTCCAACGAAAACGAAATACGAACCATGTCGAACCGTGTTTCACGTCTCTACAGAATTTTTAACAATAGCATAAGAGGGGATTTTATTGTGTCGTATTGTGAGGTATTTATATGTAAATGTATGTATTTAAATACTTTTGAAAAGTTTTTGTTGCACATCTCTGCTCATGATGTTCATTATCAAAAGACCTGGACCTAGAAACACAGTCGCTCAAAACCAATTTCAAATCAGTTTTTTTTCAATCGAGCTTGTGCGTTCTCTCTTCAGAGCGAATCCTAGTTCAGACAATGTTCAACAAGTTTTATTAAAAATTAATAAAATGTACTACCTTTTCTATCTACATTTTTGGGTTGGTATTATTTATTACATATCCTAAAATACTTTCCCACCCAAATTTAAAAATGGTATTACATCATGTTCAACAGCGTAATAGGTTTTAGAAATGATAGTTATTATTTGTATAACATAAGTGACAACATAGAGCGCCTAATAAGAAGACATGTCATGTCATTTTCTTATTATATAATGGTCTAGTTGTGGTGACAGCTGAACCCGATGAATGAATCAATGGGGTCTACATTCTACAGTATAAAACGCTGCTGCTGTCCATTTCTGTTGAATTTACCCACGTCTAAACTGATAAACATATCTGGCACTTCCTTTGATTCGTCAGCTACGAACATTTCAATTGTTAAAACGCGTATCCAGTTAAATCCGATTAACTTTATAGTCCAGCAGCCCAATTCTTTAAATGTTTCAACGGTACGGTAAAGTATCATTCCCACTCACTGCTTTAATTTAATTTTGTATTTAATTTAAATTGTTTAGCATATGGCAATACGCGTAGTCATTTACAGTACCATTTTTAATTTAATTTATTTTTTAAGTTTTCTTAGTTTTTTTAGAATCTTACAAGGTCCAATGTTTTAAATTAAAAATCTGTCAAAACGCAGTAGAATTTACTTTTAAAAGAAGTTTAATGTCAGTTTTTGAAAAATATAGAAGAGAAAACCATTTCTATTGTTATTAAAAATAGTAATTTTAATTATGTCACGTACAATTTTGTCGAACTGTCAAAATTTATATTACTAACCATGCATACGCACCAACTAAATTAACTAAACTTAAATTAAAATGTGAAAAGGAATGAATGCTTAAACGAGAACCTGAAATCTAGATTACAGTATTAAATAAAAACAGTATATTAAATATCAAAACAGTGAGTGGGCATGAGGCTTAACAATATGTTTCCAGAAGTATTTACAAATAGAAAATTAGTTACAAACACACCTCTGGCAATACTTTTAGTCGTTTATAGTATAGTTTACCATAGATATCAACAAAGTTAGAAAATCCCACTAGAATCACTACATCTTCTTTTAAGGTATTCATGTACCTCAGTTTATCATCATTAATATTTGTCATCTTTGTGCTTGTTAACTTTTATAAAACTTCGCAAAGATCTGCCCCTGCTTACAATGTATATTGCAGGTAGTAGAATATGCCCTGTATATAATCCAATGATTGCTTTTTGTTCAAAAAGCAGGTCATTAGGGGCGCAAAAAATATACATATAATAATTAGCGATTGAATTAAAATTGAAAATATTATTTCGCGGCGGAAATATTATATTTTTTCGCCCGGGGCCTCGCAAAGGCTAAGGCCGCCCCTGCTCTCAGGCTATAAACACTAACAGCATCAATTGATAACGTAGAAATCAGTGTTTGTGCATCCCAACGCTAATAAAGGCTATTCTATTATTTAGATTCAGATACACAGGAAAACCCGGCTGATGCACCGGATGTACGTGTGTCGACACATCCAGTGTGTGTAACAAACGGATGGTAATCAAAATATTCCTGAGCACGAAAGCGCAAGACAGATATGTTGCGTCAATGAAATTAAAAAAAATAAAAATTTCAGAAGAACAACTTTCAACTATTGTCCATTATTTGTTCTCTTTTTTAGTGTTGAATGATTCTTTGTTGATAATAAATAAATACACAGCTGTTAATAGTTTATTTATTCAAATGTATAATTTAATTTTAAAGTGTTGATTTGATCTCTAAAATGCATCCATAAGCACTGTATGTTTGGTATTTGAGATTCTATAAATGCGTTTACTAAAAGGAATTGATACTCGTATTTAAAACACTTAATGCAATATTTATTTGATATATACATTACTATTTTTGAGGTTATGAAATACTTTAGATTTAACGTATCAATTACATATAGATATTTTGTAAATGCTAAAACAACTAACACATGTGGCAATCGCACTGTTTAATATATGTTACACGAAAATAGATATAAATATAGCTTGATATTAGAGCAAGAATTAGAACCGGAAATAAATGTTATCTGCATTCGTTACGAGATTTTTTTTATCGTGACTAACAGGCTATTATTTAGAGAACCGTTTAGTATAATCTAAAGGGAGTTATATACCCTTAAGGGCGGGGTTAGGGTTTTCACTTTCGAAAAATCCAATTTTTTTTTGTCTTATCTTATTGTTTAACATTTCAAGAATATGTCCTTAAAATTTTAAGCCGATCTAAGCAATATTCTTGAAGTTATTGTCTTATTAATCTCCTGGCCTTTAACGCTATAACTCTAACAGCAGCTGGCATTCGGGATAGCAGTGCAGCTGTCGAACAGGTATACAGTTTATTTTTTTGCGTTTTTCTCAAAACTACTTTTTCAAAGTCCGTGTTCACTGCCATTTAAAATCTAATTGACCGATTCATTTCAAACTTTGTACACATTTTCTACATATAAAATACCTCCCCCCAACGTTTAGATAAAATATATAATATAGTGAACACCGCAAATTGTCTTTTTTCCCAAAACCTTCTGGAGGAATCTCTGTTACCGGCTTATGCTTCAATATTGCTGCATGATAAAATTATACAACATAGTCAAAAGTATGCTCAATAATGTACAAAAGGTTCGAATAAAATTGCTCAATCTATACTTGAGAAAAAAAATCGCAAAAAAAGTGGTTTTTTTTTACGTTGAAACCCTAACCCATTGTTGACAATGGGTTGTGTAACTGATTTATACTTATTTTATAGAAATACATAATACGATTTTCATAGAAATGTGAGAGTAGTTGAAGAGTGAAGAGGGAAGAAGGGACTTTGATACTTAAACCTATTGCTTGTATACAATTTGCAAAACCCTTAAAACATATAAAAATGTAATAATCAACAATTTACTTTATGTAGGAATAATTTGTAGCGTTTTTAATATGTCAAATGACGCCAGAAACGTCTTCTCACACACGTATTGCATGTTCAAATTCTCATATAAAATTTGCCGACTTGCTGATTTAAAAATAGACCCAATGAATCGTATGTACATAGTAGCTTGGTGTTAATACTTCAACGCTTTCAAAAAATCATAAAAAAACACGTTTGCTATAAAAATTTACAAATTTTATATTTCCCGGGAATTCTGCTAAATATGATTTCAAATAGGAGAACAAAAAAGTCATGTACCTTTTAACAACTTAATTGTTCATTGAAAAAAACATTGTACATAAAGATCAAAGCCTATATAGAGATTCTCACATTTAAAATAAATTTTACACATTTGTAATTATTTTGGTAGAGATTATTCTGGCATCCCAAACGTTCTGCAGTCTGCCAACTGTCTAACAATGTGTGCTGGTGAATATATATTAACCTTGGCGTGATATTCTACTTTTATAACAGTTTATATTCCTTTTGTTAAATTGAGACGTGCAGAAATAACCACTGGCTCTATTTCTACGCAACGTCGTAAAGCAATTCCTCAACGTTTCACAATATATTACGACTACTGCGAAACTTCTAGCAACAAACTTAAACTTGAGAAACTAACAAGCGAAATTTACGACTTGACAATCCGTCATTCCATAGTGAATGAGAGTTGCTTCTCAAATCGAATGCTGGTTAGACTTTACATTCTTTCAATATTAAATCACGTAATTACATTTCATTGCAAACCTAACTTCAAATTATTCTAACATTTTTAATAATTCCAACAGCAATGTTTGAATTTTATACTCTTGTTTCTATATTTTCTTGCTCCTTACTCCTCATTGTTTCTCTACTTTTTCTATTTCTTCTTGACTCTCTTCCTTTCCTATTTCTTCTTGATCGTCTTCCTTTACTATTTCATTATTGTCTCTATCTCCGTCATCCACCTCTTGTCCTTATCTCCTTTCCGCAAATACTCTATTTTTCTGAACTAAAGTTTAACTGTTTCCTCGCTACTTCTCTCTATCTCCTGCTTCCCTTCACTGCCTCTTGCTGGTTATATACATGCGTTATTAGAGCAGAATTTGCCGGTTTCCCAAACAAAACAAAACAATTGGCAACAATTTATAAAGTTATATAGAATACCTATGGCTTGAGCATTCAGGGGATGAACGATTTTCTTGGGTAATGGATGTCATTTCCACGTAATCCTTGTCCTACTATTTTGATGTATACTTTTGACGTATTACAGTATAAATTCTTAACGACTTTGTTTTTATGATTAAGAATCAATATTTCCCAGCCTTGACATGCAGTAAATACTGACCTATATTCTATTGGTGCTAATGTTCATGTTACCGAAGTCAAACGAAACATGGTGTAAACATAGTTCGCAAAATCTTTTATTAGGTTATATTCTTCATGGTCATATAGGAGTATTAACCCCATTCTTCTGAAAATACAGTAATGTCGTCATACATAAATATAGGGTCTTTCAATAAGAGCGGTCGTTTTAAATCTATAGAAAATCGTAATAATTCGATGACATTTGGCAGATATTGTATTTTATTACTAATCTTATAGTTTGTACTTTAGGCCTACTGTCCACGTAGCGCCACGGTTTCGTCATTTACCGCTTGTTGTACGCTTTCTTGCAGCTGGCATTTAAACAAAGAAGGCTCTGTCCACGGAGCTGCAACGTCACATAGACGTCACAAATGACGGGCTCGGCAGCTAATTTTGTTCATATTATTGAACAAAAGTCATTCGGTATACTGATTGAAATACTGAATCATCCTCTGATAACTTTCTTGCAGCAACAAACAATCTGCGGTTAATATACTTTTTTTTATATGTACAGGGTGTCTCAATATTCAACGATAAGCGGGCACCAGAGGGTGGTCCTGCTCATGACTACACAAGAAAAAAAGAAAAGAAAAATTTATCTCATTTTGTTTAGGAATTAGAAAGAAAAAATTATTTTTTTTACACAATGTTACATTTTACCATGATCACAATTTTTCAAATATTTCTGATTTTTTTTTTGTATCGGCAACCTAAATAGCACTGCTATCCACCACAACCATTAAAAATCCCAAAATTCTAGTAGTTTTTACACAAAAATCAATCGAAATTATTTTTTTCCCTAAAATTTTTAAATATTTTTACTCTCTGTCCACTTTAACTCATCGTGGTGTAAAAAACAAGTATGAACACTACTATGACAAGTTTTTTTAAAAATTGGCGCAACTCTTCAGGATTCCAAAATGGTATAATACTCCAAGAAAACTAGCAATAAAAAAAAATTATGCATACTATTTCTAAACAAGAAACAAATTTCATAAATTGTTGTTGTTGATAGTTATCTCTTTTACAATACCCAAAATAGGTTTTTTATAGTTGAATGAATTAAAACAAATGGTACAAACAATTTTTGGAAATGACCCTGTTTGCAGCTTGCATGAAGCTTATATGACGTTACGTGGACAGAACTGAGATGCAGAATACGTCTGGCTTCATTTGCAACTTGCATGCAACCTACAAATGAAGTTGTCGTGGACAGTAGCCCTTAGATTAAACAAAATGTCACAACTTTTCACAGAAATATTGCGTTTATTTAGTGATTTAAATTCCATACTCAATTTTTAGGTTATAATTCGTCAAAGAGTTCTGTTGAAATTGATAAACGAAGTGCACGACAACCACCGCACCGACATTATTTCTTTTTCAAAATAATACATACCGGAAGCGAATCTAACAGCTCTAAATTTTGTTGAGTGAATTAACTAACCAACAAATCTTGTTTCTACTGCATGCGTGTCATACGAGACAGTCCAGCACGCACATACGAGGTCATTATTTTCTGTTTTTTGAGTCGTTTAACCCATTTTTAATGTTGATTGCGTGAGTTGATTATATCAGGATTTTATCAGCTTTATTTATGTACGTATGATTGTATGTCAAAAGAAACTAAAAGTTCTTAACTGTGGTGTAATGTAACTAGACAGGTACATGTAACTAGATACTTTTCAAATATCTAAAATAATTATTTCCAACTAGTTATTCCCAGAAAACAATTTAGACTCTATTCGAAATCGTATTTATGAATTTTTGTCATGAAACAGTTTGTGAGCTCTTTCATATGAAATGTCTATGTCATGGCCAAGTGGCGAAACAACTTCACTATTTAGAATCTAAACGTCGAAAAAGTTTATAATAAGTAATGTTATTTATTTATCGTTATATATGATGACATTCAGAGGGGGTGGCAACCACCTGAGGCATCGCACCTTTGCTCATCCGAAGAAGAAAAAGTCATTACAATATATGTATTTGAATCTCGTGCCTTGCGCTTTAGAAAACCCACTAGAATCACTGCGACCATTAATATTATCACTTTATCATCATTAATATTTGTCGTCTTTGTGCTTTTTAATTTTCCAATATAAACTTTTAAAACTCTACCTTTAAAATTTGTTAATCATCCTCAAAAATAATTACTTTCAATTTACATTATTATTTATTTTAATGTTTTTGCCATTTTGCACTACATTCTTGTGCCTTAACTCATTTATTTACATATCATTGTGCTTAAAAACAAAAGATATAAAAGGATTTAGGAAGAAAGATACCAGGATACTTAAGAGAAAAAGACGTATAAAAAAAATCTTCCAAAACATAAAATCTGTTTTAATCTCTAACACAAGAGGGATGTAGATTTGAAATGGAATCGTAACATGAATTTGTAACAACCCGATAAAATCAATGTCACCATTCAGCGCTCCAGGCCTTGTGCTATCTCTTGTCGTTATGTTATTACAGCTTATAGGCTAGTCTAATAGACTACATTTGCGACGCAACTCTGCGTTGTGCATGATATACAAATGGACGCATTAAAAATTAAGCAATGTTAAACAGTTCAACACAGTATAGGGTAGAAAATGCACATAAATATTCCAGATGGCGTTTATCACGATCAAGTACAGAGGGCGCCGTCGCGCCTCAAACTCGCAATGTTGTTTTAATAGATTATATCCGGAGCAGTCAAACGTTTCTGAAAATATCAATGCACTATACTAATGTCTAGTGGAGTAGATTTAAAAAGGGGATTGCCTGTCTAAATATTATTAGAGAAGGCGGCTAAGGTCTAGGTCCCACTGCGGAATAAATCCGCGCGGTTTTAATTCCATATATTAATAAACACGGGTTGAATTCATATGATTCCACGTGTTACTGAATTCGCATTTTTTTCCGAGCGGAATTATTGCGCAGTAGGTCTTAGCCCTTTGGTTAAAAATATGCCACAGGAATTGTAATATCTCTCTATTTGATGTTATGCTTCTTATAGATGTATAATAGAAGTTCTCTAAACACGTACGTAGCATTTACGTAGCTCATACGTTCATTATATGTAAAAGTTAAATAAGATTGTATTCTGTACCATTTGGCATTTTATCACAAAATGCAATGCCGGGACTGTACTCAATTGGAAAACAATGTATATCTAGTCATAATATACGTCCAGCCTAACTGAAATTACCCTTGTATTTAGGCTCACATGCAAAATCAGTTGTATCTAGTCATCATTCAACTTTGAATAATTGAATTTTCTAGACATAATTGAGTTACAGAGGGCCTACTTTTGGCCTGCGTCTGAAACAGACTGCGACAACAACAAAGATCGTTATGCAATGCATGAGTTGCTTTTCAAATAAACCTCCCCTAAACCCCTAAATGAAGATAAAGTTGATGCGAACTTTAATTGAAGTGCAATAGTCATAGAAACATCACAAAACAGGACACTTCACTAAATTGTTTACTTCTTTGTATGACTAAACACGTCACAAAATCAATTGTATCTGGGCATAATTGTTCAGCCCAAGTTTGTGATGTAGGCCCTCTGTGGCGCGGGCCCTTATGCTGTAGATTATGTAGCATATATTTGAAACCGGCTCTGCAAACACTACTAAAAGCTAACCGTCTTACAAATAAAACTGTTATAAAATTTATACCAGGTATGAATCCCGTCCGGACAGACTTATTATGAGTTTATGCTTGGTATAAGTTTTATAACAGGTTTATTTGTAAGGCGGTATAGCTGTTGCGGCATGCGCCTTTCCTCTTGCTTTCCTTGTCTTCCACGTTTTATTTAATGAATAATTCTTTTTGTGTAAAATATGTCTTATGATTTCTGTGTCTACTGTATAAGCTCTAGTTGAAATTTAATTTAATTTAGTAGCCATAATATTTTATCTCACTACAACTTCCTATCCATCAGTCAGTCAGTTCATCGGATACCCCGGGTTTACTCATACATTTGGCAATGGGCCACACCCTACTGCTGCCGCTATCTGACTCTGCGAGCCCGCGTATCCATTACCCTTGATGCGTTGACTGAAACCAGATGCTTGACGACGGTACCGACGCTCCCGTCGCTTTACTAATGTTAACATTTGGGTGCTTGTGCCTCTACTGTGTGTCAGGGTGCCACGCAGGGGTGACACTGTCGATTTACCACCGTCTAATTTGAATGAATTCATACAACACAAAGGGAAGCCATTACTTTTAAATTTATCGAAGTTAATAGACATGTTATTATAATTTGTGGTTTTGTTATCTACCTCTGACACCCCCTCCTCACAACTCAACATAAATTTTTGTTAATGACAAGTAAACCTCAAAATTTATTTCTACTGCGTATTTAAAGATAAACTTATAGGTTATGTTTTTATATTTAATTTTGTATATATCAAAAATTTGTACTGATATTAAGAAACGTTGTCTATTAGGACTCGGTTTCATTAAAGAAGATGCCAGCAATTAACATGTACGGTTGAGAAAGTATTATAAATTAGGAAAATTCTAAGTTTCAATAATCAAAATTTATCATAAGAGAAACTCATTATTCCGTATTCATAATATGGTAAGGTGCCTTTATGTTTTATGTTTTGAATTAGAGAAAAGTTTGATGAGTGGAGACGATCCTTAAGTCTATAAAAGAATGATATAGATTGCATAAAAAAGATAAGCAAAAATAGATCGTACAAATACACAAAAACCCGGATAGAATTCCTCGGGCCAAGAACACGTGCAAATGTATTGCCCACTACCAGAGGCGACCTTAAGGGTGGCAAGCAGGGCAACCGCCCAGGGGCATTCTCGCGCAACAACCCAAGAAGAAAAATTCATTACTATATATCTATTTGAATCTCACGCCTCGCTCTTTAGAAATCCCACTAGAATCACTGCGTCTTCTTTTAAGGCATTTCATGGCTAAGACCGCCCCTGCTTACAATGTATATTGCAGGTAGTAGAATATGCCCTCTATATAATCCAATGATTTCTTTTTGTTCAAGGGTCATTAGGGGCGCAAAAAATATACATATATTAATTAGCGATAGAGTTAAAATTTAAAATATTATTTTTCCGCGGCGAAAACCGTACTGGTTTTGAAGTTGTTTCGAAACAGATCCCAAAAATTTTAAGAAAATGACAGAGACAAATAAAACGAGAAAGAGGTTAGAAAATCTCATAACCTAAAAATGATTCCTAACTAAATATTTACAACAAATAAAACATGATAAATTTAACTGAGTTTTAATATAATGTAAATAAATCCACCCCTGTTGTAAATTATTTCCTGCTGAATAAGCAAAAAAACATCTGCTTTTATAGACAAGTAATAATATTATTTCCTTTAAACTCTTTTAGAAATGTAAGTGGTAGTTTGTGTGTTTCTATCACCTCGTTGTTCAGATTTCTATGTTTACCCACTACTCTTTCGTTTATCCTTTTGAAGTTTAATATCTGTTGTACACGTGCAACCTAAAAATAGAACTAGAAGAGAGGGAGTGTCTTCGGTTTCCACTATCCAGCACTCAGTCGCTAGGGAGTTCAGCGTTGAGTTTAATAACTCCGTCACACCGTCACTCCGTCAGTCGACGATACCGATGCTAACGTCACGACGACTGCTGCACAATCCTCGACTATCGTGGACTAAAAACCACATGTGCGTTGTGCATGGCATAATATAACAATCCTCTGGAGAACCCGTTCGTACGATACGTTCAGTAGAAATCCATCCGTTACGTTAACATAATAATAAAAGGATTTAAAAAATCAATTGAAGAAAAGCAACAGATACAAATACGTCGATATAAGCTTTACATAAGAAATGAGAAAGGGTGGTGTTAGGGTGTTAAAACCCCTTTCCCTCCCCACCATCGTCAACACGGAATACCAATATACAGTACCGTAGCTAGTCTGAGATAAAGTGGGTTACTAGAACCTCAAATGTTCAATTATTTTTTAATAACTCCTTATATGTTAAGAGATATTAACAATTAAAAAAGTCATTTTGTCTCTTTAATTATTAAAGGGATTCAACGTTGGACAACATTCCAAATGCATGTGACCTCGGAACCGCTAGTTGCTATCTCTTTTATACAACAAAGCGTAAAAGAGATATATTCTTGACAGAACTCTGACAAGTTCACAGGTTACCAACCTTACAGCGCATAAATCCCTGTTATATGTATTTATATATCAAAATATCAAATATTATTTACAGCTATTTCAAGGAACAATAAAATTTCAATATTCTGTCTGCCGTAACAGAGTTAAATAAAATAGAAAGTTATTATTCTTTGACTTGACTTGATTATTTCTACTACCAACAGCTACAAAATATTACCACAGCAGTGACCTACTCAAGAAATAACTGACGTATAAATGCTAAAACTACAATTCAAATTTTTAATTGCTCTATCTCCGTCAACATTTAGATATGTAATAAAATAGACACGCCAATACAATTTATTAACATCAATTTCAATCAACAATTGAAAAATTGATCACTATAAAATAAAGACACAAGCCCATTGGAGTTGTTTCGTATTAACACACTTTATGATGAGATTATGAGAAAAAATCGGATGTTCAGCTAGTGTGAAAGCAACCTGATGAGCGCTCTTGTATTATTATAATAAGGTCTTCAGATTTATTATATGTGGTCAAACGAATTTTATAATATAATCCAATTACACCGTGAAAATTTGACAGGAAATCGTTGCGATAATCTATTTAATCTTTTACCCAAGGCGGCTTTGTAATTATCGTTAAAATCAGACAAAAATTCCATCTATTTAATAAAAGAATTATCCTAATATATAAAAATAATCAGCTGTATTTCATTTCATCGACGTCATCAAGTGAGTACACGTGTACTTAGAAAATTGAGTACAGTGACCAACCAACAAAATATATTTGAGTACAGTGCGAGACTGATTGACGCAAATAACTCATAACTATTTAACTTAATTAGCCAATACAAAGTGTTTACATAGTTTAATCTTGTTTACAAAAATGTATTTTAGGTAAATGGAAGAACAAAAAAACATTTATTTGGCATTTTGACAAAAAATACTAGAAATAAAGTTTACTTTATTGAATTTGTTTTGTTATCTAATTATATACTGACTTATATTTGTATTTGTAAAGTTATTACAGATACAGAGTCGGAATAGACCATGTAGGCAATCGAATTATAATTTTAATATGATCGTCGTACACTTTGATTTTTTTTCAAAGTACTAGCACAGAATCCAACCAAAGACCCATGATACATACGACTAGTCTTTCATAAATGCTATATATATTATTTTGTATAACGAAGGTATTTCAAAAGAATAAATAAGATCCAAAATAATGTTCAAACAACAACAATTCACTTACCCGCATCCAGCGACCATCTCCGTGACTGGTACGTGTTGATACCATGCATATGATGACGAAGTCAACGTGACCACATGGTCGGTAAATGTTAATGCAACTGGTTTTCATAGATATAACACATACTCTTCAGTGCAGGTGCACTAGAATTTCTATGAAGCTGACTTAATAACAAAATGTGTTAATCTTGCTAAACATTTCACATACGCAATTAGTCTTGTTGTTTCTTGCATCAATACATACGAAAAGATATTTTCTTCAATATTTACTGTCAATAGTCTACAAAGGTTTGTAATTTATCAAAGGCAGACACATTTATATTTTTCTACAAATTTTTGGGGTTATATATAGATGACACCATTATATTTTTACAACCCCTATAATCTTTTTTACTATTACGTTAATCTTTTAGCCTCACTATAGCTGCACCCTATTCCACTAACAAATATCAGAATATCACTTTATCATATTGTCAATCTTTTACTTCTAGTTATTTTGCCGGAATTTCAACTCGTCAGAAAGTTATTTCCGCACATTAATTCACACTCTAATGCATTTCCGGTTGTTGTTAGGGGTTGCTAATGGCGTACAGGAATACGCTAAACAATACAGCAACATCTTTGAATTTCTAGTTTGAAACTTGATGTAAATATGTCATATCATCACATCAAACTCTGATAAAAAATGTGAAACAGGAAATAGTTCAGAATTATAATCTTGATAATTTAATAAGTATGAAACAATATAAAGTCAGAATGCGTTGCTGTACTAATATCACAATATTTGGCATCAAATGAATAACGTTATTGCGCAAATAGTATCAAAAAGTTATAAACATAAAGTTGTTCTATGACGTCACATCCGATTTCTATCATCTGTTCTTCAATGAGTTCAGTTGCCATCTCTTTAATACAAGATGTAAAATACCCATATAATTTGAACAGTTTCAGAAAAGGCAGCACTTTGATCTACATACTTGTGAACAATAAAATGAACACAGACGTGTGAACTAAGTATTATTTCGAAAGTGATGAATATTAAAGTAGAAACTTCATTTTATACTAAAGAGTGCCAATGCGAAACTACTCATAAGTAGTCGATTGCAGTGTGAGAGAGTCCTGAAACGTCAGTTGCTTCTACAGCTAACTCGTGCAACACATAAAAAACAAAAAGAGCAGATTTACGCGACGTACACCAGTATTTTAATATAAACAAACGCAGCGTTGATGTTTTATTTATATTTATTATTATATTTTAAATTGCATAAATATAATTTAAAAATAATTACAATATTTTCTAATAATTATCGTTTTCCTCCTTTACCTCTTGGTCTTCCACCACCTGATTTTCCTTTTCCTTTACCTTTGCCCTTACCCTTCTTCTTTAGCTTACTTTTCCGTTTCTCTGCTAGTTTCCTCTGTTTTAATATTTGATCAGGCAACTTTAGATCTTTATCATGCTTCTTTCGTGAGGCTTTTTCATTATGGCGTGCCCAATGCGTGCGCGGAGCATTTGTAGATTCTGCAAATAACATCAATTTAATATCTAATACACATGATAACTTTTATACATTTGTAAAGTAGTAGTGTCTTACGTTGAGGACCATCATCTTCATTACCGCTGTCTTGATTCTGATCGTCAATCTTACTCTTTTCTTTCCATTGGGTATACCGGTTACCTTTGTAAGTAGCTGGAATCCAAGAACCACCTTCTGTACGAATTTTGCCCATTTTGGAATTCTAAAAAATAATAATGAAATTACTAAATGGGCTTGTGTCCTATGTCTTAATTTCTATAAAAGTGTACTATATATTGATAAAGTTGGTTACTAGAACCTCAAATGTTCAATTATTTTTTAATAACTCCTTATATTTCACGAGATATTAACAATTAAAAAAGTCATTTTTTCCACTAAAAAATGAGGACACAAGCCCATTGTATAGAAGAGTTTAAACGAAAAAAATTTAAACATACCTTATTATCGGCGACCATCTTCTTCTTTTTTCTATCCCACTTCATTAACTGTTTTGCAAATCTCTGAGTTTCTGAAGAATCTCCCGTTAAATCCATCTGAACTTTGTCAGCCTCTTGTTGGAAATTAACAGATAATCTATAAATTAGAGTTTTTTTTATATAAAAAATGTCCTTATTAATAAGCACTAAGGAATTAAGCACAATGATATGAAATTTAAGGAGTTAAGGCAGAAGAATGTAATGCCCAATGGTAAAAACGTTAAAATAAATAATAATATATAAAAAATGTAATACTTGATAATTAGTTTTAATAAATCAAAAACTAACCCTTCCTCTGTGTGTCTATCTGGTGCTAAATAAGGAATATAATATTCATTATCTTTTGAAACTTTAACTTTCTTTGGTTTTCGTTCATAGAGAGAGTCCATTTTTCTTTTCTTTGGAGCAATCACTTTATCAAATGTACTAGAGATATCAGCTTCAGAACTAGAAGGCAAATTTACACGGTCTGTCTTCTCGTGCTATAAGAGAATTAAATTACCTTATTAAATATGTTTACTACTTGATATTATTGAATTATCTAAGACTTTACCTCAATAGATTCAGCTTGTGCAGCAAGACGATCTTCCTGCTTTCTGTGATGTTTAAATATAAATTCTTTATGATGAGCCCGTTTTTCTTTCATTACAGTATAATCTGTCGAATTAGTTTTTGTACCAATTTCAAAAACAGTCTAAAAACGAAACTAGTGATATTAATATTATACAGTAAATAATAACTGCTATTTAACGATCTTAATTAAAAAATTCGTACCCCTAATGGCCGATAGTTTTTCATTTGAACCAATAAGTTAACCTGTTCGACATTGTAGGAAGTTTTAAATACTGGATGGTATCCTACATTATTTAAATCCATTTCTTTGACTCTCTTATTGCTTTCATGTGACGCTGCAGGTCTAGATCTGATATATTGACCATAAGCATTGGAACAAACCTTTTTCATATTTTCCTACAAGTTATTAGATAGGAATTAGCGGAAATTCATTTTATCTATAACTTCTTAAAAATAAAACTTACTAAATCTATATGGTTTTTATGCCAAACAATAAGCTGACTGTGTTGTTCTTCTAATAAAGAAGGCGGAACACAACCAACTCGTCCTTCTGTTGTATCGTTGTCACCCTTTTGCGAAACAGGCTTCAAATTTCGTCCCAAAAATAAATGTAAGTCTAATAAATAAGCATGTTCATCAGTTGAGACAATTGAAAATGCAGTTCCAGTTCTACCAGCACGAGCACAACGACCTGACGAAGCAAATAGATTAATAATATTTCAATAATAATTCTTTATACAAGATTTAATGTAGAACTTACCAACTCTATGAACGAATAATTTTGATTTTTCCGGAAAGTTATAGTTAATAACATAATCCAATTGAGGTATATCGATACCTCTAGCTGCTACATCTGTTACAATTAAGACAGATGCTTGTCCAGTCGTAAATTTTGCGGCATTAATTTTTCTAGCCGTTGGATCAAGATTGGAATAAATATATGTATTTGTAATTCCAGCGTTATCCAATATCATGTGTAAATATTCAACATGATGTTTAGTAGCAGCAAATACAACAGTTTGCGATTTTTGCGGTATGACAGTTTTTAATAATACTAACAATACAGCTGAACGTTCTTCAGGACGACATGTTATAAATGACAAAGATAATTCATCTGGAATTTTTGATTCAACATCCAATCGAAGTAAAACTGGATCGTTTAATCCAGCTCTTGCAAATTCAACTAGAACCTTTGGTAATGTTGCTGAGAACAATAATGTTTGACGAGATTCTGGTAATCGGGATATTATTTCATGTAACTGTTCTCCAAATCCCATTTCAAATAATCTATCAGCTTCATCAAAAACAATGTATTCTAAAAAAAAAAACGTTCTATAAAATAATCATACTAACTCTCGATAAAACGATAAATGTATCTTGACGAACCTATAGAATTCAATTTAAGTTCCATTTCAACACATAAATGTAAGAAACGACCAGGTGTAGCTACGATAATGTCAGGATTAGTATGTATAGCACCAAACTGAGCTTCCATTGAATCTCCTCCAAGAACAACAGCAGGACGAAGGTCTGAGAATTTTCCTATATCTTTTATAAACCGCAGCGTCTGACGAAATAATTTTATTAAAGAAATGATTTAAGACGATGTATCTTTTGTTATGATAAATTACCTGTATGGCAAGTTCCCTAGTTGGTGAAAGTACAAGAGCCCTAGCTCCTGTCTTGGCAGATCTGTTCTTTAATTTTTCAAACATTGGAACTAAAAAGCAAGCAGTTTTTCCAGAACCAGTTCTGGCCATAGCAACAACATCTCTTCCCTCTAGTACTAATGGAATTGTCTATAATAAAATAATGCATTAAATCTATAATATAGAAAATTACTCAAATGAAACAATACTAACCTTTCTTTGAATTGGCGTTGGAACTTTGTAACCTCTTTTTGTGATCCCTTTTAAAACAGGATAGCTTAATCCCATTGCCTGAAAACCACCCCCTTTCTTACTAGCAGAGGACTTCTTTTTAGTTTTCGGTTCATCATCTTCTTGGTCAAGTTCATAGACTGGGTTATCAAATCCAGGTAACTCATCATAACTTTGAGCTTTCTTCATTTTTAATTTAATTGGCGAATAGTATATTAGTTATTAAATGTTCCTATTAATAAGTGACATTTACTTTATTTACACTATACATTAACTACTATAAAACATTGTATTTTTAATTAAATTTTATAATGCATATCACCGCACATGGATTGACATAAAACATGCTTCAGATCACTTAACCTAAAAATTATTTATTTATGGCTACTACAGAGACATCTATGAATTGTTATGTATCATTTTCTAATAAGACCTAGCGCATAATTTGAAAATACTACTATTATTGGCAATTATTTATTACTAATTAAAAAATAAAGCTATAGTCTATAGGCTATAGTGCATAATTATATTTAAATAATTGCAGAATATGTTAACTAATCGATTTAGCGATTCCATTATATCAAATGTATAGAAAAACAGTTTTATATAAATTATCCAAAAAAATTCTTTGCAATAATAAATAGCTAATTTATTAAATGTTATTTACTATAATATACAGAATAACACTAAGACTTTATTTCTTGTTTCCTAGTTTCATTATTGATATTTGTTTCAAATACAACAATTTCACCGGTAGGCGATTTTAATTTGAATAAAACAGGAATATCAGCTAAGGCAGGATTACCATCTTTTTCCAATAATCTAATCCATGAAAGTAGAGAATCCCTACTAGACGATCCTGTTGCACAAACAGCTAGAATAACGCCATCGTCCTGTTCGTGAACTGATCTTTCAGGAGGCTCTACAATCTTCGACGGTATTTTTGTTATATAATTAAAAACCAGAGTACTGATATCTGTAAAAAAAAAAAGAACGTAAATATCTTCTGGAATTGCAAATACAGACTAATGTAAAGTTACAAACCATCTCGATCTTTTTTAACTCTCTTAACAAATGGCAGAGGATCTGCTCGTAAGATGAAAAAATTAATTGTTTTATTTCTGAGCCAGAGTTTATGTGCTCCTTCTACATAAATAGCCTTTTTCTTATCATGGTTTTCCACTAAACTCTTTTGATTGGGGCATTGTCCACTTACGATCCAAGTATCGTCTAGAGAACTTTCTACATCTGAAGTCTACAATCATTAAATCATAGAATATAAAGTTTGAAGTTAAAGAATGCATTAAATATTCATACCATTTTGTTACTTTTAAAACACTTATATCAGTTTGCAAGTCGACGCTTGTTATCCTTTCAATTGCTAGTTTTGCAAGTTCTAAACTATCGTTAGGAGGCGGGTTTGGAACAGGCCAGGGGGAGAGATTTTTAAATTTTGGCATCCAGTACATCATTCGCCAGTACTTCCGAACGGGGTGTCCCTTTCGGCCAAATATGTTAACAAGTATATCTTCTAATTCAAAATCTGGTACAACTCCTAAAAAATATACACAAACATTAATAATAGTTGCGTTTATCAATTTATTTTGTGTTTTGTCTCAGTTACCATTATTCTCCATCTGTTCTAAAACATCAATAATACACTGTTGTTGTTTTGGGTAATGCATAAATTCTCCTTGGAAAATGTTTGTAGGAATAAATTTTCCTTTAGGTAGGACATCAATTAATGCTTTATAGACTTCTAAATCTTTGTGAACACCGAACTCTTCCATGTGTCTCAGTGCTGAATAAATAAATTCTACATGTCCCCGCCTACGAACATCCCGTTTTTCGAAAATCTTTATCATATCTTTGAAAGTTTCTGTGTCTTTAATTTCAGCTTCCGAGAAGCTATCTCTAATTATCAGTGCATTTTGTCTTCTATTGTTATTATTTCGAAGTATGCAATTAGTATGAATATAAGTTTTATAAAAATACATTCCCTTAAATTCATTTCTTTTTAATAAACATCGAAATTGAATAATATTTCGACATGAGCTATTTAAGAGCTTTAAAGCCATCTTATTACATTAGCAGTATTACTTTATAATATATACTTAATAATATAAATAATACATACTTAATAATATAAAATAAATAATTCAAAAGTTCAGCTTAACCTCAACATTTTTTAAACGTCAAACAGCACGTCGAGATCTATCATTTATCTCTACGCGTTACTCCATCTATAAAGAGCAAAATAATCTAAATAACATCATGATGAAGTTTGTTTCATAGATGAAAATTTGTGAAACCAAAATATCTACAGAGAACTTTGAAACAAAATATTAAAATTGATTTGTTTTTGTTGTCAAAATTAGATAAAGCGTAATTGGTGGTAAGAACATAATTAATTGTCTTCAAATATTATATATAAACATAAAATTATATTCTAATTTATTTATAGAGTCTTCCATTAACTTGAAAGATTGGCATACGTAGAATTGCACAATTAAAAGACATCGCAGAATACCTAATATTAGAAAATTTCGGGAGTAACATGAGTGATTCTGAGTCCTCCGAGGGCCCTTTGTCTGATGATTTTGAATTGGGTAAGTATTTTAATATAACTTTATTTCATACGTACATACATTAGTAGAACAAATAACCCTTATTTACATAAAAGATATAATTCACCTTAAAAATTGTGACGTCTCAGATATTAACGTTCTGGATGTGATCCATGCAGATAGTGATGTATCAGATGTAGTTGAAAGAAATGGGGAAAGACCTAATTATATTGATTACGCCGTCGTCCCTCTGCGACGTATTAGATTCTTGTCAAGATTTGCTCCAAATCAGGAAGACGAGTCTATGGATGGACCTGCGGGGTATGAAAGGAACGAATTTACACCTCCTCGTTCAGTAAATGATTCAATGTCCACTGACGATGGAGAAGTCGAAGAATTCAATCGGGATTTACCAGCACAGCATTCAGTATGTATTTATTATTCTTACATGAATACAGATTATTAATTGAAATATACTTTTATTTTATATTACATTTGCAGTATCTTGGAGATAATATGGAAATAGTGCCTGGTCGTACTATTTTGGATGAATATAGCATTTACAATTTACCGCTGTTGGCACACCACTCTATTATATTTCCCGGACAAACTTTACCTATGATGCCCCATATTTCTCTTGCAGAAAAATTATTTCCAATCTCCGAAGGTGGTCGAATCTTTGGCTTAGTTTGTCCAGAGTACGTTATTAAAATAATCTTAAATGTAATGTATTATAAAACAAAAAATAAGCTATCTAATTTATGTTGTTATTTTCAGTGAATCGGGCAGCAAAATTTATAGATACGGAGTTACTTGCGAAATTTATGAAAAAGAAACTCAAAATTCAGGAACTATTAAGATTAAAGCCAAAGGTCGACAAAGATTCAAAGTTTTAGGGCCAGTGAGAGAACTACGTGATTATGTCAGGTAAAAACCTTTTATTCTTATAAATCAAGTCTAGAATTTTTTCTTAAAATAATTTTGTTTTCAGTATTATAAGTCAACACGTACTGATTATGCCAGAAGTTTCAATTGGTGATCCATTAGCACCAGTCCAACTGCTTTCATTAAATAAACATAGGAACACCAAAGTCAGTGATAATTTAAACAAGTTAATACGCCGAAGCGATGCTATCCAAACTAGGTGGCCTCCATTTGTATATAATATATATGATGAAAAGATTATCATTGATAAAATTCGCACACATATGAGACAATATGACATTGGTTAGTTTTTAAGAGAATTTATAAAAAAAAACTTCTAAAAATTTAAAAATAATATTTTGTTGTGTTTTAGAACACATGCCCAGTGAACCGATTGCTTTATCGTTTTGGGTGGCTTACAATCTACAATTTGATCCTATGACACGATTAAAACTACTAAAAATAAATTCTGCATTACACCGTTTAAAATTGGAACTTGAGTTAATGGAAAAGGTTTGTGTGTTTCAGATTTTTGCATATATGTATTTATATGTAGAATTCTCAACTTAGTTTCTAATTTTAATTTTAGCTAAGTGTTCTGAGATGTAAAACGTGTCATCGTCTGATCGCAAATGCTGTAGATCTTTTTGCAATGTCTAATGATGGTATACAATCTCATTATTGCAACCCAGGTACATATATGAACTATATATATATACATAAATATTATAATTGTGTAAAACTAATAATATTTTATGCCCAGATGGTTGGATTCATGAAACGTTCACTGTTTTAAAAGCGGAAGGTGCTGCTTTACAAGGACGGTCTTCAAATCAAGCAACTTGGTTTCCAGGGTAAAAAATCTACCTATTATGCGTATAATTATGAAATTAAATCCATTTTCATTCGATTGTTTTTATAGATACGCTTGGACAATAGCATTGTGCTACGGGTGCCGCTCTCATGTTGGTTGGCTTTTTACTGCCAATAAAAAGTCCTTAAGACCTCAAAAATTTTGGGGTCTATGCCGAGCAAGCATTATTTCGGTATTTCCGGTGGAAGATCAAAATATCCAGGAAGTTGATAGGAGGAGACCGGTTGAAGCATAATTATAATTTTGATGTATAAATTAGGCAGTGTATCCTTTTATTGTGTTTATTTAATATACAAGTGTACGTTTAAAAATAAATATTAGATATAGTAGTATTGATGTGATTGAGCAATATATTTTAGACAGATCTGTATACAAATTTTATAAATCAAATTATAATTATCAAGTGAAGAAGTAGCAAATCATATTTAATATTTCAAATTCATTTTATCCATGTCAAATAAAAATATTTGGAATGTAACATCTTTTCTTTTTTTATTTCAATTTAAAAAATATTTAATAACATCTATAATTATTTTATATATTTTCATTGCTTCTCACCTTCTTCCTAAACATTCCTAGTGTATTATTTTAAGAAGTTCTTTGTCGCAACATCATTTTGGTTTTTTTCAGAGAATAATTGTTGCCAAGCCAAGTTTGCCACACTATTCCGATTCCTTTGTTCGATAGCATAGCTCTTTCATAAGGGCCATTCAAATTACTACAAAATATGTATTTATTATCTTTATTATTTTTTTAAAATCGAAACTTTATATATAAAATTAAGGTTTACCATACCTATCATGGCAATTCTTATACCACCATGCGCCATGGAATTCTTGAGCACAATTATAATCTACCTCATCTACATCGTGATCAGAAGTTGAAAATTTTATATTTTGATGATTGGCTAAAGAGTCACCTGGTGTGAAAAACAATAAATTTATTTAGGCCTCAAAGTAGGCAACCGTTGTTGCATTTCAATGACTATAAATAGCTATTTAATGTGTATTTTTGTACATGAATACTTTGAAAATTGTTTTTAAACGACGTACCTGCATTTCCACTGTAGTTTCCTGTTTTTAGCCGATATCCGTCTGCTTCAGAGCTGATACTGAATTCACCATATCTAGCATATCTTATTCTATCATCGAAATCCGTCAGTTCTACATAGAGCTCATAATTACCGTTATTTAAAATCTGAAAATGAAAAAAGTTAAAAAGATTCTAGAGACAGGCATAATTCACATAATGATGCTTTGTTATCATAATTCCAATCCGTGGGAATAGAACTCCGATAAATTAGGATACTTTAATCCCAATAATTTTTAGTTCACCTGATAAATATGGTCCAATCCCAACCAGTGTTCACTTTTCAGTTCTCCAAATCCATTTTGATATTCTTTAAATTTTTTATAAAAGTCAAGCCTACCGTTATATCTGTATTGTATTACCTAAAATGAAATTGAAATATATTTTTATAAAAGACTTACAAAACGACTATTAGACTGATCCAGTTAAATATAATTTTATTCATCTGTAAACTAGAAAGATATACTCTTAACTACCGTCCACTTTTCATCAGCAGATATTATGTCGCAATAGACTGAAAAAGATGTTATTGCTCCCAGCGGTTGTATTGTAAATATTGCAGATTTCAGACCCTCAACCGATGAACAATCCTTTGGAAGATTACTTTCTGTGGTCGTTACTGTAACTACAACGTTAAATAAATAAATCAATAAATTCTTCATTTCAGGAAAATGTACAAACGACAATTACCCAAACATTGAGGAAGAGGTGCCGCCCAATTTCTTTCTCTGCAAATAACCCTGTCATTTCCTATTATGCTAGAAGGAGCATGGCAAGTATATTTCAAAATTCTCCATTCTTCTAAATATGCTCCGGGAGTAGGTAATTCCATAGATCCCCCAATTGTGTAGGTCCCGTGCTCCGGAAATGATGGCAGAATACAACCTCGTGCCGGTTGTGCTCTAGAAAGTTTCGTTAATCATTTATTAGCAGTAATTAGTAATACCTACCAAATTAATGCCATTTAATTACCCATTATGATTTGTATTAACTGTTGGTGGTATATTTAAAATTGTCGGGGTAACTGTTTCAATAACAGCAGATACTGTACTGGTAGGTAAATTGGGTATGGGAACATCACATAATTCTGCAAACTCGTCGGAACCATCGGTACAATCTGGTACCTTTAAATTTATTAACAAATAAATAAAAGAGATGGCACAGTACAGTTTTTGAAAGGCTACAAACTTACACCATCGCAAATATCATCTGCATTAATATTTTCTTCAGAAGAACATGTAAATATCGTTGGTTGCAAATGAAGATTCAAATCTTTTAACCAAACTAAGTAATAAAGAACATCGGTGAAAGCTGTATAATGATGCGAGTCACATGTTCCTTGAGCAGTTGGCCCCACGGATACTATACCTCTTATGTAATAAATATCTTTATCTTCTTGCTTTATTGGAAAACAAAGACCACCACCACTATCACCTCGACAAACAGCTGTGCCTATAAACAAGTTATTTATTTAAAAAAAGTTGAAGAATCAGAAATCTTCGTTCTTTTTTTTCTGCGACAATATGTACCATTCAAATATCCAGCACAAAATTTATCAAGTGTTATAAATGGTCTAAATGCTTCAGGAGATGTGTCTCGACATTCTTTTCGCGAAACAGTTGGAATTGTAATTTGTTGAAGTTTCTCAGCAGCTGGTCCAGTTTCACTGATCAAGCCCCAGCCTGCAACCTATTTTTAAAGATTATATTAATTTTTCTATAATAGTAATTCAACTTATGATTTTGAGTGAATATTAACGAACTTTGCCTAAAATTCCAGCTTCCATTTCTCCTACATTTCTCTCTTCAGTCCATTCGACACAAATTGGTTTAATGAGATTACTATATTCAATTATTTTAGACACAAAGACAATTGCAATATCTCGAGTAAATGTTGTCTCGACGCCTAAATAGCTGCAACACACTTAACACTATTAAGAGTCATACAATACATCTCAAGAAATAATTTTAAGCTTAAAGTAGAGGCCTTAGTTCTGTTCAGACCATACCATTCTGTTTAAATGAAAGAACCAATGAATGAATGCAAGAACCAAGAATGAATGTGTTAACACAATAAAAAACGAGGACAACATTTTTGTTTCGAAAGTTTACAAAGATTAGAATACCGCCACTAAATATTATTACAAGTAAAATTAATAAATTGTCTCTAAATATTTCGTAATTCATTTTTTAAATTTATTTAACGCTACTGGTTATATCACTGACGACCTCCTACTATGTTGACAGTATATATGGTGTCGTGGTATGTGAACTACAGCACTACTAATATTAAGTTTCTATGATTATGTAAGCAGATAATCAATTTAACTTTGATAAGTACCAAACCCAAAAACTATAGCGCTAGTCTGAGGGTTGAATCCGAAGATAAGTAAAACAATATACAGCTTATTAAAAAAATATACCTCTATGTATAAATTTTTATAAAAATTTATTTTTATTAACGTTTTGTTATACCTTAAATTAAATATAAATTTTAGTTAGCGTTCATATTTATTACATTTTGTTATTAGAGTAAAAAAAAATCAGTGTATTAGTAGTTGCATATCAATCAGGTACTTTTTAAAAATACATTATTTTTATTTGTTAATTATTATTATTAAGGTTTAATTAAAGTTTTTAGTGTCAAATAAACGCACATAATCACACAGCCGCCTACTGTGTTTCTAATGATCAAGCATTAGAAAAGTACATTAATTCATGCTAAGTTAAAGATTAAAGACGACACAGTGGGCGAGAGCATTGATGCTCTTCGGGTTCGATCTCCCCGGGCCAGATATATATTTTCTGGGTTTGGTTATTATGAACTTATATTGATTATGGTCATACATAATCATACAGTTATTAGGCAGTGGTGTAGCCCACATATATGAGGCCACGACACCATAAATACTGCCAACATTGAAGGAGGTCGTCGGTGATAGGACTCAGCATCGAAAATAGGCCGACGTTAAATAAAAAAAAAAAGAAAAAAAAAAAAAAAGATTAAAGTAAAAAATTCTTCTACTTACTCTGAATGAAGAACCAATCGTTTTACATTCATAAATCTTGCGTAATAATCCCGAGTATCATTCCATTGCCGATGAACTTTTCCCAAACCAACAGAAAAATTCTCTTTGCTCTTGATAGTAGTATGATCACTAGCAGTAAAGCAATGCGCGGCTAATTAAAATAAAGTATAGAAATGAATTTCACTCAATTAAAAATTAGGTTAAAATTACAGCTATTTTGGTCACCTGTTATAATAGCATTGCTGCTGATTATTGAACCGGCACAAATTTGACCTGGAATGCCGGAAGATCCTTTTTCGTATATTCCAACATGCCACGGAAATTCAGAAATTTCTGCGGTATTACCACCGATTATGTAAGGTGTTCCTTTTCCAGGTAGAGTTCCACATTCTAAGAAAGAGGATAACTTTAAACTTTAATGTTATTAAAAACAGACCATTCGAATATTTGTTCTATGTGTACCTGGAGTACAAATGATTCTGGTTTCACTCCACCTTCCATCAGCTTTACAAACTGCTACTTCTGTGCGAAATGCAAGAGGTCTATATCCTGACTTACATTTTATATCAGCTTTAGTACCAGGTGCAACAGGTTTATTACAAGGCACTATTTCACCAAAGATTTTACATGTAAATTCCAAAGAAACAGAGACAAGAGGTTTGCACGGTTCTGGAAAAATATTATTAATAAAATTACATAATTATAAATATTACAGGATAAATATAAATTATGAGCTATTTAAAATAAGTAATATACTTAAGCACTGTGGAATTTTTGGTAACCATTCCTTGTTTGAACAATAAACCACATTGTGCCCTTCAAGAATATAATTTTGATTACATTTAAACACTAAAGCTTGCCATTGGTCCACCAAAGCTCCAAGCGGAAGTAATTCAGTCGTCGTCCCTAAAGTATATACTCCATTAGATGGCTGCGGTGGCAGAATACAGGACGTAGAATTATCTATGGATCTGATTTTCAAACATGTATTAAATAAAAACTCTAAAAATTGTTATAAAAGTGTAATGCAATACAAGTTAAAAGAATAATGTAGTTCATTAAATTAAAAGTTTAGGAGAGCTGCAACATAAATAGCATTTTTACGCCTGATCATCATACAATGCAACATTGAAAGCACACTGTCTTGTCTACTTACCAAAACATGTTATTCCTTTGAAACAGATTAAGTTTGATTAACTAAAAAGTCATGTTATTTAATTTACTTGCCTTTGATATCTCACATTATTTTCACTTATATTAATTCGCTCTGCGAAACACTTTCCTAAAATATGAAATTAATTTTAATTTAGAACATTGTTAGTTAATATTTTGGTAAGAATTACATAGTTGCCTAACATTATTTTTAGAAGTACTTTAGTTTTAATTACTATGTTTAATTTTAGATTAATTTGAATTTACTATTTATATAGAGTACATTTCAAGCAAGTATGAAATTACCGTTAGTAAATATAGTTAAAAAAATCACAATTTTTTCCACTATAAACGTTTTGTTATTAATAATATTCATTGCCTTAATAAAGTTCGTATATACTTTGTACTAAATAATATTAGTTATTTAACTATTTAAGCGAGGTATTCATGTATGAAATGGGAATGACCTTAAAAGAAACTAATAAGTTTATTGGATTTCCTCATAATTGTCCGAATGATTATACGAACGTGTGTAGCATTGCTAAAAACTGGTTTCTAGTTAATTAATTCATTCAAACACGGAAGAAAACAAAAATCATATTAAATATTTCTCTCTATGGGCAGATATTATGATACATATCTATATATTTATAACATATTTTGATTTTATTTCTTTTAACAGTTGTTAGCAAGTACATTATATATTATTTATATTTATATCACTGATTTTATATAAAATCTTTCATTATTAATAATATCATAAGAAATTAGGTCTTAGGTCTTAATTTTATTGAAAATATTATTATCATCTTAGAATAAATAATGTATTTATTTATGTATAAACATATGTATTTTAAGCTACTCTTCAATAGATGTCGCTTACAGAAGCTTAGATTTTTGATAAATTATTTTAAATAGTTTGAAATTCTTGGACATATTTTTCTAAAAGGAAAATTACATTTCTTTGAATTTTTTTGATACAATTATGTTCATTATGCTTAAAAACGAAAAACTGCTTCTATACATTTTAAATATCTACGCGATTCTGACTTTTATGTCATGTCCATGAATTTAAGACTTATTTTCGCTAGAATTAAAAACACAACATGCTTACCAATTCTAACAAGAGTATTTTTCTTTCATCTCAAATAACGCAGACTTTATTTTCAACGCCTGATCATCATGCAACTATATTTACACAAAATAAATGTATAAGTGGTTGCATCTGATCAGGCGTCGCAATTTATAAATTTACTTAAATTCCAATACAAATCCAATAAGAATTTCCCAAATTTAAAGAAGTTTACAATAATGTATAAAAAGCAAAACTATATTTCTATATAAAAACGGAAATATAAATATATACATATAAAACTTAAAATGAATATAACAAATTATTTTATTGAAACAAACACATAGTCGTCACTTTGCGGCGCTCTAAATGTTAGTATAAATATAATTTTCTTACCTTTAATACTAATTAATTATTTAACACTAAGTTAGAAATATTATGTAAAATGTCTTTTATTACAGGGCGGTGCCTTTTGTCTTGAAGACATTTGCAAGAAATATCATATAAGGCTTTGGCTTCCTCGATCCAATCTCCTGCTGATCTATCTACCAAACTAACAATACCATCAGGTAGAGTTTCAATATATTCTTCTTTATATGTTACCTATAAAATAAATTTATAAGTAATTATGGTAAATTTAATAGAACTATAATATTTAATGAACTGTTGTATATTTACTAGGTCCTTCCAATCCCTTTCTTCATCCATTGGTGACAAACTTGTAATAAGTTCCAATAATATAACTCCATAACTGAAGCAATCTAACTTTACTGATATTTCTCCCCTAAATGCTTCTGGGGCCATATAGGCTGTTGTTCCTATAATACCAGTAGCAGTCATTGACCCAGAGGTGTTAGTAGTCTTTTTTACAAATCCAAAGTCACTGAGCTAAAAAAACATTATTTTTTATTAAAAATATAATTGTAACTTCAAACTAAATCTGAAATACGTACCTTTGCTTCATTATTATGATCCAGTAAAACATTTGCAGATTTAACGTCTCGATGGATTAATGGTGTATCTAAACCATTGTGTAGATAATCAATTGCTTTAGCACATCCCAGAGCTATGGTTAATCTATTTTTAAAATGTAAAGGTTCTTTTTTATTTTCCAATCTATCTTTTAATGAACCACCTTCCATATATTCGTAAAGTAGACAATACGATGGCCCATCACAAGAATAACCCAATAGATTTAACAAATTGTTATGTTTATATTTGGACATCATTTCAACCTCATTTTTAAATTGTCTTTCGGCAAATTCTTTTTCCATCATTTGATTCTCATTATGCATTTTCTTTATAGCAATTTTCTCACCTAATAAGTTAAATGCTAAATAAACGGTACCAAATGCTCCAGATCCTAGTTTTCGACCATTCTGTTTGTAACAGGTTTCGTCAAAATGATTTGTCTTTTCTGATATATTATTATAAGGCAAATGAGGTAAATTTGTACAAAAGCTTATTGTTGAAACCAAAGGTGTGTTTAAATCCGATTGCACATTAAGGGCGCTTATATCTGGCAATGCAGTGAATGCTTCACTATTTTGAGTATTCAAAATATTTGCATTTGAAACTGTTGAATTCATTGAATCCGTACGTTGTACATTTAGACTACTTAAATTTGGTAAATGCGATATCCATTCGCTTGCGTTAACATTTAAAGCACTTATATCAGGTAAAGAAGAAATTAAATTACTATTTTGTTCATTCAAGTTGCTTACATTCATTGAAGAATATACTAATTGATTATTTTGAACATTTAAAGCACTTACATTTGGTAAGGAAAACTCAATGCTGTCGGTTTTTTTTACATTGAGTGCACTTACATTAGGGATAGAATATATTGACTCACTGGATTGTACATTTAATGCACTTATATTAGGCAAATTTGAAGGATTGCCCGAAGAATTTAATGTAATATTCTCATTTATATCATTATTAGTATTCCCTTTGACAGAGTTTAACATGGAAAAATTTGGAAAATTCGATTCGGTGTACATGCTATCAGTTTGTGACATAAATCGAGAACTATTGGTGTTATTATGACGATTACTCTGCGGCGAGTCTGGTGAAATATTCGTTAAATGTGTAGAATCTGAATTTCCTAACGTACTTCGTGAACTTTCTGAGCATTTGGACTGTACTTGCTCTGAATCACTAAACGGACTATTGGTACTCTGGGCACTTATTGAATTTGAAAATTTAATCATATCCGAAACATTCGGACTGCTACTATTATTGTAATTTTGTTTGAAATGAAATTTCTGGTAAAAGTCTTGGTTTTTATCATGGGTATCTTCGTCCTTGAATTCACCTGTCGGATATGAGAATTGATCTAACATATGTTCCATATTCGTTGTGCCCATTTCTGAAGATAAATTAATATCGACAGCTGCAGCTGGTCCGTGAGTGGGTCGATCTGCAGGTTGTCCTATACAAATGTAAACAAAAAAAAAAGTGTAAATAACTACAATTAAAATTTATACAGTAACGAAATAAATAACAATAACAGACCTTTTAGTAAATCAACAGATACATAATCTGCAGCTCGAAAAAGTTCTGCTTTCTTAAGTAGTTCTAATAAATGTCCGAGATTTGGTCTGATTCGGCCTGCACAACCCCATTCGTCAAATAATATTTCAGAACAAGAACAACTCCGTCTAGCTGACGCTTTTTCAATTATTCTTATTTAAAACAACGTTCATTAAATACTTTTATATGGTTAAGTACATAGTCTCATTATTAAAAAAATGTATTACCTTATGTGCTCCATATTATATCTAAGCACTGCTGGATTATCAAAAAATGTTGGAATAATAGCCATTAGCTTCTTCCACGAATTGTTAATATCTAAAATTTTTGCTAAATGAAAAGTTTCAGCAGAAGGCAGAAGACGAATTTCTGTATTTAGATTAAACATTTTTACTAATATTCACTTCGTCGCAACTTATTAGAAACGCAACAAAATAATAATAGTAGTAAAAGTAGTATGCAGTAATAATTTGCGAAAACAATATTTTGAAACGTAAAAACCACAGGTAAAAACAAATTACTTCGATAGTAGTTACCAGTAGTTATCAAAGATAATACATAATATATACTCAGGCGTAGTCTGTGGTTACAACCAGAGATAAAGTTACAACCAGTTAAAACCAGAGATAATAGGTCGGAGATTACAATGACACCAACCATATCAGAAACAGAGATAATTTAAGGTTGGCAATACAAGATCTCGTATCTGTTAAATGATACAATGTCCAATCAGTGACAGATTTTCAAGATTGAAATAGGAAAAATAAAATTAGCAATTTTTAATTGGATTAATTTTGGTTTCTTTCCATTATTACCCACATATGAATAAATATAAGTTGTTTTTAGGTTTAAAATTATTATAATTTAATGCAAAGATGTGTGGTGGTTTTACGTGTTCTAAAAACGCTTTAACAGCGTTAAATATTTTATATATTGTAAGTAATTTGATTTCATATGTTAATTTTGAATGCACCATCTTCTAATTATGAATCTTATATATTCCAGTTAGTTGCATTTATTTTAATTGGAGTTGCTGTTTACGGCCAAGCATCTTCTATTGGTACAAATTTGCCAATAATAGGAGGCATTTTAGCATGTGGAATTCTATTAATAATGATCTCAATACTGGGGCTCATTGGTGCTGTCAAACATCACCAAGTGATGCTGTTTTTTGTATCCTTAACATAAATGTTATACTTTGCTGATTACAAGTGTCCTGGACAATGTACTTTACTACTTTAATATGTATTAACACATTATTTCAATAAGGAGGATTTTGTTAATTTTAGATTTTAATATGACCTAGTTTACTGATTTATCGGTATGAGTTAAGTGATATTTTCTATAATGCAGCATGTGTTCCTTAATTATAATATTTTAGTACATGGTAATCTTGTTTTGCCTTTTTTTAATTCAATTTTCAGTAGCTTGTGCCTGTCTTGCTGTAAACTCAACACAGCAAGAACAACTTGCCGAACAAGTAAGTTATAACATATTTTATGAACAATTTAGTTATAAGCATAACTTTCTTAAAAATGTTTATCGTCACATATATTTGCATGGATATTAAGAAAAATCATTTTTTCACAGTTAGCGTTATATTCGATTTCAATTTATTAATTAATGTTTATGTAAATTATATAGGGATGGAAACAAATTCCTCAAGAAATGAGAAATCATGTGCAGAAATCATTTTCTTGTTGTGATTTTGATAAAAATTCAAGTACAACGTGCAACGTCTTGGAGGTAACATATTTCCTTTATATTATGAATATTTTATTTATATATCTGGTTATAAGTATATAGAGCATAACTATTTATGTTTGTTTACCATTATTTTAGTACGGGTGTTGCACGCAAAATAATAGCGCAGATTGTACGTGCGACTCATGTCTTGGTCGTTTGCAAACATCTATTGATTATGCATTTAAACTTTGCGGAGGAATTGGTTTATTCTTCAGTTTTACAGAGGTATGTTAGTTATGAATTCATGTTACATTTGCAGCTGTATATCATATTGAATGACTTGCATCATGGAAGTTGAAAATGTTTAAAAATAAACTTTAGCATATTTACATTTGCGATTTTATTTACTATATACATACTGCAATAAATAATACTGTAATTTAAATAATTTGATATACATATGAGATAAAATTTACCGTTTTCGTAATGCTTATCTGTGTTGATATGGAACTAATTTATTTGATTAGTATTCTTAAAATATTTAATTTAATGTAGGTGTATTGTTATCATTAATAATATTTTCCAAATAACATATGCACTGAACTTTCACTACTTTCTTCTTGCTTATATTTAATAACTAATTTTAGATTACAGTGTTTTCTGTGTTATTAACATAATAAATTTACAGTTTGTTGGAGTGTGGCTAACTGTTCGCTACCGAAATCAAAAAGATCCTCGGGCTAATCCCAGCGCTTTTCTTTAAGCCTCTGTAGCACCTATTAAGAGTTACTTGTTTCTCACATGGTTTGGTTCATTTGTTTTTTAGGTATATTAACTTTACAATACTAACATTTTCATTGAATTTATGTCTATGCATATTTATATAATCTTATTTGTTTAATTTTCTAACGTTCATGGTACACATCTTGGTCATCCATTATTTTATTTGGTATTTCATGGTGATGTGGTGAAAACATTTTTTTTTCTTCCAATGGGCTTGTGTCCTCATTTTTTAGTGGTCGATTTTTCAATTGTTGATTGAAATTGATGTTAATAAATGTGTATTGGCGTGTCTATTTTATTAAATATCTAAATATTGATGGAGATATAGCAATTAAAAGTTTGAATTGTAGTTTTAGCGCTAGAAATGGTCGGCCATATTTCTATGACGTGAAATGCATTTTAACGTCAGTTATTTGTTGAGTAAGTCAGTGCTTACACAAGGATTGTGATGTCACAAGCACTTGGATTGCGTACAACGTTGAATCCCTTTAATAATTAAAGAGACAAAATGATTTTTTTGGTTGTTAATATCTCTTAACATATAAGGAGTTATTAAAAAATAATTGGATATTTGAGGTTCTAGTAACCTACCTTAATAATATATAGTACATTTTTATATAAATTAAGACATAGGACACAATCCCATTATCTTTGTAGTTTGTGAATGTTTTCTTTCTGTTTTATTTAATTATTTGTAGCATATGATTCTTTCTTCATCTTACTTTTATCATATCATTCATATATTAGAAATAATAAAATATCTATTGTGTATTTAGGTTCTGGCAGTCATTTTAACTTGGAGATATAGAAATCAATTTGATCCTGAAGAGAAACAGGCCCATGCTATTTTTCCAAGGAACAATTATTTATATTAGTAATCGAACACACTTTGATTAGTACGACTAATTCAATTTTGATACTCTACTATAATTATTTTCTGTATTGAGTTATTTATATTACTAACCGTGGTATGCAAGTAAAAGCGGAACCTTTCAAACAGATATTAACGACGAACAAATTATTACAAAATGGAAATAAATAACCATTTATTTTGTTTAATGATATAAAAGTATTTATGAATATTTGTGTATGACTATGAATCTATTCAAACAAAAGTCCATGTATTTAAAATTTATATATACGTAAATTTTATGTACAAAAAACTGTTTTTATATTTCAGATTTGTTTTTGAACTTTTGTTAAGTTCTTGCTCTAAAATCGTATAAGTATATCACTCATAAGTTAAATTGATTATAATTTTAAAAGGCGATTTGATAACATATTTTCAATATTTAAATATAATTAGTTCTTTTTAATTAATACGCCGGGTTGTGAGAAAAGCTTATTTAAAAAAAAACAATTTCCTATTTAAATAAATTAAATTGTATGTAGAGTATTTTAGTTATACATTAAAACCTATAATGTAAAAAAAATTCAGATAATATTAAGACATCCTCGATACTATAATGTTTAAGTTACAAATATGTTAGTGCATACGTAATAATGCTTTTGAACAAATAAAAATCCCAGTTAATAGATAGGAAATCAATTAGTATAGATCGGATTTGGAAGAAATTTTACAAATAAGGTAATATTCAGTCAGGCAATTTGAGGCTCTCATTATATACAACGCATATTTTTAATCAAATTAAACATTTGTTAACGCGAAAATAAAATCTCACATTTTTTATTTTACAAAAATCTTATTGTAGATTTATTCAATTTTTGCTCTATTTTAAAAATATTAGTTATGGATTAGTAAACATTAAGCAAATTAATGATAATCTAATTTAAAAAATTAAAGAAAGCAGTAACTTTTCCAAAATCATTTTCCAATAGATATAACTTAATTAATAGCATGAACATATATAAAATATGTTCTAACGTAAAAGAAAAACCAAAGATTTTCTTTAAGAAGAAATATATTTCTGTTATACATATATGTATTTATAAATTATGTGGTTATTTGTAATATTGCATGATTAATTTTAAATGTATTTTTTTTATACTTTCAACATACTTTATTGATCTGTTTAATATTATATAAAATAAATTAAATAATGGTATGTATTATATTTACAAGTAGTATGGTAGCGTCTAATAAAAATAAATAGAAATGTTATTTTATTATGTCTTCTTGTGAAAATAAAAAAAAAATTATTTGTGAACGTTTGTTTTTCTTTACTAGATTAAATTCACTTGCTAAAAATTATTTGTATACGTTAGGATGTTGATTGCAGATAATTTCTCATTTTAATCTTTTAACACATTTATGAAAGTTCACAGAATATTAAATAAGTATTTTAAAAAAGTGTATGTAAGTAAAGTTGTTCTTTATCATGGTTTGCTGTAACGATTTCTGTATTTATCAGGTTGTTCACAATATTCGTTCATAACTAATTTACAGAGGAAAATGTGAAATATAATAATAAGAAGACAAATGGAAACCCAAAACAATGTTGGAAGGCCCCCAAGATGATGTCCATGTCGATGTAGCGCAATAATATGATGTTCATGTGCTGGAGCTTCATTAACTTCTTTAACATGTATCGCGTGTCTTAAATCTTCCATGTGCTGTTTGTCCGACGTTATGTACAAAATAGCAGTAAGAGGACTAGTCAATTTAATAGGAAACTCTCTTCTTGAAGGTCCAAGTTGAACAGGGTTGTCCAAACAACCCCCGTCACAAGCATAATAATTTTTATCCGATCTATCCAAGGCTACGAACAAAACAGCTTTGTTATCTTCGCGAACAACTACAGTGATATTAACATGTGTCATGTTGCCGTAGTTTATTCTTCGAAAATGAAAATCTCTATGTAAGTATTTATGATGAATGTTAAATTCGAGATGTTGATTGCTGAATCGAAAACCACCAAAACTAAGTACCATGGCTTGAACGACTCCACTTGCACCAGCTTTGATTAAATTATGACACCCTTGTTTTTCCAGAGTCAATAACCAGGTTGTAACTACAGAATTTATATTATCCAAAGTATTTAAATCTTTCCATAAGTTATCAGCTTGAAGAGTGTGAAATCCTTCATAGCACCCCTCTGTGTAAGTAAGCGATCTTGCTATCTCAGTTTTCTTTATTTGCGTTATATGTTCTTCTAGTTCAAAAGATCGAACTTGTGATAGTACGTAATACATTGTGGCATTTATTTTGTCACCATTGAGCGCATCTTGCGCTTTCGAATCGCTTATGTAGAATCCTGTAAACCACATCTGCCGCCAAACGCTTTCGTGCTTGTAACGAAAATCGGTTGATATTCCATTACCTTCATGTTGAGCTTCTTGCAATGCGTGTTTCATACCTTCGATAGCTCTTTTTTCAACAACTTCTTTATTTCTATCATAGTCTTCACGAGCCATTGGCTCAGAATATTCTATTGTAAGAAGTACTACAAGATTTTCTGTATTTCTTTTATGTAAAACAACCTGTCTAGGAGGTTTTCTTATTACTATTGATACTGCCACAACCATATCATTGTCAACTTCAACAGGACCTGAAATAACTTGATATTCAAGAATAGATGAACCATGCTGTAATTTACGTATTGGTGTATTCGCTTCAGGCCAATTAGATATGTGAGGTGGTGATAATTCAATATCAAATTGTTGATTTGTGGGATTTGTAAAACGAATCTCTTGAACAAAAACGGATGGCATCGTTCTATGTGCGTAAAGTTGATGTCGTACATAATAACCATCGCGAAAACATTGAAATTTCTGTACAATGCCTGTAAGGTATTCTACGACGACAGCTTCAGAAGACGGTGTTGATGATAAAACAGATATCAGAGGATGAAACTTCACTGGTAAAGTTAATGATCTACCAGATTTTATATAAATTTGTGCATCCTTTTCTATAGCTATACCAAAATAACCATTACCTACATAAGGTAGATAGTCTTTTTCACCCTCTTTTATCTTATTATGCCTAATGTTTAGATTATATTCATTTTTCTGATAATTAAATCCTGTTAATCTGTCATCCAAACATCTAGTTTCGTAATCTTGTTCATACGTAGGTGTATATACAAACCACCTTAGTATATAAGGACCCACGTACAAAAGGATTATTGCTGCAGCAATTAGAATAGAAAATAATCTACGATATGAAAAATGGCCATCAAGTAACCTCTTCGCACGCCGTAATAACTCGGCAAATTCTATATTCATTGTCAAAAGTTATCTGAAAAATTACACTTTTTAACAATCTTTTATAAATCTTTTTACTTCATATAACTTATTAGAAATACTCACTGTATTTACTAATTATACAATTAAACATAACCATTTTCTATTTCTTGTCTAATTTCTATGCAGTAAATAATATTCTACATATTTCTAAAACAAGTTGAAGCTAACTAATGAATTTTAACAACATTACAATGACTATTACACATTTTATATTTAATTATGAGTTATTTTATAAAAATGTCATTTAATTATATTAAATACAACTGACTTGACACCAAATTTCACCTGAGCAAATAATTGATAAACCAGCTGAACTGAGTGCATCCATTTTAAATTGTCACGTGAGTTGTGGCAGCGTAGCTCAGCATAGAAATTTGACATTGACAGTTCACGAAACATTGTTCTTGTCAGTTCTTGTTTTATAACTACCACATATTCTGATAATATCTCTGATTAAAACATAATATTTTTGTATAGTACTAAACAAATGCAAATAATTGTATATGGGGTACCCTGAGTACGCCTGAGTGGTTGTAACCTGCAAAGGTAACCTGGTTGAAACCTGACGGAAAAAATTAGACGTTTGACAATCTATTTAGCACTCCATTAATCTCAAAAGATATTATCAGATATTATATATTATTTATGAAAAGCAGAACTTATTAAATTTGTGAAATATAGTATTTGTGTTACAAAGATTGTCATGTAGATTTATATTTATAATATTTGAATTACCACACGTTAAAAATAATAATTAATTTTCCTTACATATGAGAAGTTATAACCTAACAAAAATGCTTTTTCCGGGTGATGAACATAATTGTTATCGTGTTAAAATATCTTTATTTTTTTTATAGAAAGCAAGCTCTAAACTGGTCATCGAACTGTAGTTCGTTTTAATAGTGCATTTTCTTTGAACAAGAGAAGTCTAAGAGAACTGTGCTTCGTTTTTATTGAAATTAATTTGTTTACTGCGTACATATTTCTTACCTTATAAAACAAAATCGACTCCACATGAGCTTCAGTTTTTGCAACAAATTTTACACAAGTATTTTCATGAAAAACTTTGAAGGAATCCACGACTTTTTGTTGTTCTTCAACAGCTAAAAAGTCAACACATTATTCAGCACATTTATTGTCAGTTACTTTTACAAGAAATGCATAATTACTTACAATAATTAGAATAGAAAGAATACGGTACTATTCCATGCGGCCATTTGTATTTTTCAGAACGAATTGCATTTCTTCCTAACGAACTCATTTCGAATTCATCTTCGTCAGAAAGCTCTAGAACGTCACCATCGTGGATATCGTTGTTTAGTTCTCTGAGTAATTCATATTCTGCAAAAAATAAATCGTAGAAATAGCAAATGTCTTGTCAAACACAAAAAAGGTAAAAAGAATTACGTTATATATGTTAAAAATTATGTAAAACTGGAAATATTAATATTTAATATATAACCACTCGTTTGACTTCATTTTTGTATTCTTATTTATTTAACATTGGTGAATTTACGATGCAGAGTTCAATCACTGACGATCTCCTGCTATCATGACGATATTCATGGTGTCGTGGCCTCATATATGTCGTTAACACCGCTGCGTAATATTTTTGTAATTATTTACACTCATAATTCTTTAAACTCATTTTATTAAGGAACCATTGAATAAATAATTTATGTGCACTTGCTTTCTATGGCGAATTATCTTAATTTACTAATTATATAATTATATCGATATCTGACTCGTCAAATTTATGTTTATATATTTACTTAATTACTTAATAATTCAAGTTGCAATAAAATAAGTTTAAAAAATTCTTTATAAAGTAATTTATATGAAAGAAACATTGATATATACTACACAAATACATGAAGCAAATTATTTGTTAAATCTGCGCCTAATGCTATGGCAACCACACTAACGCAGTCTATATAACTCCTTGTTTATTTTAAGTAAACTATATATTTAATTTTGTAAATTACTTGTTAAATCTACAGTACAGAGTACAAATGTCATACATACCTTGATAATTTGTAATAATTACTGATAATGCAGAAAGTTTAACGTTTATAATAAAAATCAGTGACCAGTATTTAATGAAAAACATTTTCACTTTTCACTAACTTCTTTTTTAAATTATATTTGAATAACTGCATATTATAAGTATTGGCGCTATTTATAAAGGCCTGAGTATTAATGTGGCCTTATTAGTATAATTATTTACTTTATCGCTTACTTAGCTTTATCAAGGACTATCTACAGCAATGTTAAAGGAGGACGCGCTGAACATACACAAGCATTTGTCATTTTGTTTATTGTTTAGAAGGCCGGCATTCTCGTAGAAGCGATGACATGAAGGCATCCACTTTGATTAAGTTTAACTACCCTGGATTTAATTTTTTTTTATACATATATATAATTTCTCGTGCTTCCTAGGCACGTAGCCTTTTATCGCCACTAATAATGTTCTGCTTTAACTTTAATTTTACTTTAACTAAACTTTATATCCCGACAACAAGAATGATCTGTTCATAGCCACTGCTGATGGATTTAAATTTGTTTATATATTTATGAAAGAATAATAATAAAAAACTAAAAGAAATCTTATACTGTGACGTCAATGAATATATCTAAAAATTAAGCGGGAAAACGTGAATTCAAATGTCAAACAATTATATCTCAATCAACTTTTAGTTATTTAAAAGAAATTTGTTTATTAGTTTTATCATTTTTTATAATGTAAAATTTAAAAAATCCTGCTTTATAAAATAAGTTCATAAGCCCATTTAGGTGACACTTAATAGTGACAGGAAACGGAAGTTTGTTGCTCTGTATCACTGAACTAAATGCATTATAATCACTCTAATTTAATATTCGTTGTAATTTGATAATAATGAAGCATGCAATAATCAAATCACAGGTAATGGTAACGTTTTATCAGAAATAGGGTCGAACTAAGGTATTGTATTATCAGTGCTGCATTTAGACACACTGATTTAAGGAGCCCTATAAAACTAACATTAAAACAGTGGGTGAGAATATTACTACAGCATCGTTGCTCGCAAAAGAGAAAACATGAATGATATTGTACCTCCCACTCATGTAATATTTTAATTAAATCAAACCCAGTAATATTTTATCTATATGGGACTTATTTTATAATTTTAAAGCAATGGGTTTGTGTCTTCATTTTTTAGTGGTCGATTTTTAAATTGTTGGTTGAAATTGAAGTTAATAAATGTGTATTGGCGTGTCTATTTTATTAAATATCTGAATATTGACGGAGATATATCAATTAAAAATTTGAATTGTAGTTTTAGCGCTAGAGATGGTCGGCCATATTTGTATGACGTGAAATGCATTTTATACGTCAGTTATTTGTTGAGTAGGTCAGTGCTGTGGTAATGTTTTGTAGCTGTTGGTAGTCGAAATAATCAAGTCAAGACTTCTGTCAAGAATATATCTCTTTTACGCTCTGTTGTATAAAAGAGATAGCAACTAGCGGTTATGAGATCACATGCATTTGGAATGTTGTACAACGTTGAATCCCTTTAATAATTAAAGATACAAAATTACTTTTTTAATTGTTAATATCTCCTAACAAACAAGGACTAGAACATTTGAGGTTCTAGTAACCCACTTTATTAAGATGTAGTACACTTTTATAGAAATTAAGACACAGGATACAAGCCCATTCTAAAAGCCTTTAATCATTAGAAAGGGCTTCTTACGATTTTCTAATGCTTAAAAAGGTTTTCTTAAGAAGTTTTAAGAGTAAAAGTGTAGATTTATTCAATATAGATATAGAGAATTATTTATTATAGTTTAGATAAATCACAAAACATATTTTTTCAACAATACGGTGGCAAAAGAGATTTTAACAGATTATGTAATGTTCAGAACGCGATTCAGTACTCCACGATATACAGGAGTATGTTTATATATTCCTTTATATCCACTAATTAATCTAATTAAATGAACTTAATTAAATCTGTACAACACAATAACTCAAGCTGAATTAAACAATACAAAACTATGGCGTAAATTCGTTTGTGTTCTTGATAAAAATAAAAAAATATCTTGTTAAAAATAATGAAAATATTGTATTTTCTAAATTTACATTATCATATAAATACTCTAGATTAATTCCAATTTAAAATACTACTAGCGACATCTACTTATATAATTACAAAGTATAAAGAGAGGTTATTTGTGTTGCCTAAAAATCAGGCGTTGAAGTTGCCACAAATTTCTTTATTTTATGTAAATATTAATTTAAAGAAAGACTAAAACAAAAACTAATTTTTCTTTATTTCTTTGAGATGATAGAAGGTTATACTTGGACCCACTACTAATAAGATTTTCTTCATTTCTTGAAATGAAAGAAGGTTTCACTCTTGTTAAAATTGATAAAGATGTTTTATTTTTAGTTTTAGCAAATATTTTTATTTAGCCGATATTTTAGTTATTTAATTTAAATATAAAATGCGCCATGTATTAAACAGTAGATTTAACAGGCAGAAGTTAACCAATTCTTTCATAGACTGCACTCACTATTACTTCAGTTGTGTTGTGTTCAGTTACCTATGCTTTATGCAACTATATATACTTCTTTTTGTATATATATTTTCCCTAAATTCTAAATTATTAGTTTGTTTTGTGTTCTATTGCAAAATGACTCAAACATCCCCTGTACCTTTAAGATAGATAAGATCTTATTGGAGCTTCTACTGTAACGCGATGACCCTTTAAACATCAATCTTAAATTCTAATACCGTTTGTAATATTGCAATGAAATAAAGAATAAACAATCATCAAAGTATACTGGTAAACAACTTTATTAATATAGTATACAATTTCATGGCATTTTAACAATTTTAAAATATACTTGGTATCATTTTTGAATAAATAACAAGAAGAAAAATTAATAATTTCATCACATTTATTATAAAAATATGTTTTACATAAGACTATAAAATAATTAACTTAAAGTGTTTGATAAATATATTTACAATTCTTATTGTGGATAAGAACATCTGAAAAATTGAAATTATTTTATTACTCATCGATATTTAATAAATTTAATATGGTAACCATCAGTGGATGTGCATTTTTCAAATACATATACTCAAAATGCAAATACAAAATAGTAAATACCTATTACTTTTAGAAACCTATTTCCTATTTGGAAAACACAAAATACTTTTTTCATTTTTGTTACTAGATAGTGTTAATAAGTAAATATTATATTTAGAATATAAACTTAAAACCCCACCAACATTAGCACCATCTATGATCTAAAAGTATCTGCACAATTGTCTTAATACCCCTATATGCGACATCCAACATTTATATATTTTCATTCATAAGTTGACATTATTTAGACACGAGTGTACTAAATGTGTTGTATTTTTAACGTACAGACTAGTGCGACATAAACATGTTTCACACTAATAAAACCTTTACTTTTGCTATTTTTTAAAATTCTAGGTAGTATTTTTATGAAACAAAAATGTTTCAAACAAAGTCGGTCTTTATCAAAGAGAATTCTCATAATTATTAAAAAAAATAACATTTATATTAGTAACATAAATAGTATTCTATTTTCTAAAAAGTATTAAAAATACTAACATGAAATTTATTTTGTATTTTGTATTTGAAATAGGAAAATAACGAGGTATTTGCATTTTGTATTTAAATGCTTTTGAAAAGTATTTGTGCACATCTCTAGTTACCACTTAGCCACTAAGAAAAATAAAACTCACCAAACTTATTATTTCGCAGGACCATGTAACATATCTAAAATGCTATCAAGTCCTTGCTTTTTTAAAAATTCTTGGGCGTTTGTTTTTGCTTTTTTATTCATTGGCGAATAAAATGCGTCATCGTTAGCTTTTCTTTTATTTGGTAACGAGTCAGATTCGTTTAAAATTACCCCCGCAGCATCTGTCGTCGTTTCTTTGGTTTCGGAAGATGCCATTGCTTTACTTATTCTCTTTGGAGGAATTTTAGGTAGTGGTTTAATCCTAGGTCGCCCTCGGGGTCTTTTTGCAGCCTGAGGTGATAATACATCGACCCTTAAAAAAACAATTTTTCATCACTTTTATCAATCGTCAAAAATAATTCACTTACTTTTTCTATAACTAAAACTTTAACTTAAGGTAGTTTACTAGTGGCAATTGTAGGCAAAAGTATATTCGAATATTAAGTACAAAAGAATATATACAACGACACTACGGAGAAGTACTCACTACGAGTATGCTATTCTAAAAAAATATCAAATGTTTACATTTATATCTTTTCTATGAAGTGGCCAAACAATCTAAATCAATCAATAATCAATCTTTACTAGTAAACTACCTTAAACAATGTAAATATACTTTAATTTTTAAAAATATAACCCACCTGGAAATGGCATTCGTTGCAATATTCTCACTATTATTGACAGATGTCTCCTCAGAGTTTTTAATTAATTCTGGTTTTGTCGCATCTTTTTTTGTAACATTTTTTGCACGTCTGTCTATTGAAGTTCTTCTTTGTATTTTACCCTTAATATTAGTAGTACCCTTTAAGGAGCTAGTTTTAATTTGCTCCTTCCTGCCATCTGTACTTAGTTTATTTGTTTCCGCATCATCACTATCAATTTTCTCTACATTATCTTTATGTTTCTCATCTTTAGTGTATTTAAAATGTGCTCCATTTCTTGGTTCATGTGTAGGATGCTTATAGGTTTTATTTTTTGGACTCGATTCATACAGATTAGCTAATGGTGTTGACGTTACTATTGTTGCCTTCCGATTATTAGCAGGTGTTGATTCCACTATCTTATCATTTAACTCATCAAGTAATTTATTTAATGGTGTTTTCTTACGGATTTTAATGTCCTTACGGATTGTTCCAATCTTCTCTTCAGGTTCTATATCCATTAAAGTTATTAATTGTGTTGCAGTTATAACTCTAATGTCACCATCTTCTGTTGGAGCATTCACCTTATACAGATTTAAATCAAAGCCATCATCTTCAGATGACAATGGATTTTTAACAAAACTTTCACTTTCCATAATATTTATAATATTCTCTGCAAATGTATCTCTGATATTAAAGTCAACATCATCATCTTCATCGTCAGAATCTTGAGAATCATTTGACGTTGAGTTAGTTTTTGATTGATCTAAATTTTCATTTTGTTTTTCATTTACCTCAGAATTAGTACTCTCGACAGAACCATCTCCCTTCACATTTTGGGGAGATACGGTATATTTTAAAAATGCTGTATTTGTTACGTTAGTTTCTTTAAAATTAAATATTGCTTCTTCAACATGTAACTTATTTGAATTCATGTTAGAATTATTTTTGTTATCTGTATGGGATGTATTTTTTAGATTATTATTTTTTTTAATAGCATCACATGAATGTAAGTCTAAAGAATGAAGTAATCTTTCTGATACTGCATTAAGGTTCGTCAATTTTCCAGCGGTATTCAATTTGTTTGTAAAGTTTGCGTCATTTGAATCTTCTTCATCAATTTCCCCTTCCTCTAGCGGTGATTTATTTAAAGCCGTTTCTATCTTGTTGGCGTGTTCGATATCAAATCCGGTATTAATTAGATGTTCTTGAAATTTATTTGCTGTCTTTTCTTTAAGCTGTTTCATACTAGCATTAGAATTTAAATCTATATCGCTTTCAACTACATCATCTTCTGAACTTAAATGTAAAGAACGATAACCATCACTACCTCTACTATCTGCAAAATGTAACTTATTTGCTATTTCAGGCACCAAAAGATTCGATGCGGTAGTTCGTGACACTGACTCTTCTTTCTTTGTAGTATCCAATGGTTTTGATTCTAATTTATCTATATCTTGAAGATTGTTTTCATTTCTCTCCAATATTTGCTGATCATTTACATTTTTCGCAATATCATCAGAAGTTTCATTGCTTGAATTCAGAGAAGGTAATATTCTTTTAACAGCTTTTCTTGGAGTCAATGACTTTCGTCTATTGCTGCCTTGCTGCAGGTTACTACATCCTTGTGAATTTGATTTTAATACTTTTGCTTTAGAACCTTCTCCAACTTCCGCTTTTTGTCCAGATTCTTCAATTTTACGGCTAATGCCCCGAATTTTATCCGCTAATTTACCTTCTGTATTTTTTTCTCCCGGATTTATTTTATTTATAGTTATTTTTAATGGCTCTTTTTTTGTAGTTTTTTTTTGACCCTTAGATGTTGTATTCATTGATTTCAATTTATTAATGGTACGTGTTCGTTTTGCTTCTAAAATATCGGATAGTTTCCCATCCACTATTGCATCTTCTGTTCCTTGCAACAAATCCGTATAGTTTTCAGTAGTACCAGTCATTCCTTTTTTAACTTCTTCTGGTTGAATTATATTATCCTTTTTTAACAATGTCGATTGTACTATCTTTGTTTGAATCGTTTTCTTGGATTGAAATATTTCATTTATATCTGAACGTTTATCTTTTTCTCTATTTCTCATAGTATAAGGTATTTTTGCATTTTTGCTTTCTTTTTCCTCGGCATTTGTTATTTCATTGTTTTTATTATCAGCGAAAAGATGTTGCTTTTGCGGTTTCTCTGCATTTGTTTGTTCTACTTTTTCGTTCTCACAATTCTGCAGTTCTTTAGTATCTATTTTCGTGCTTATTATAGTAGTAGCTTGACTTTTCAGTTCATCCTTCTTTTTTGGCGTACGAAGTCTTTCTGCATTACTTTCTTTCCTAGGAGATACTTTTTTTTCATTATGTGTTAAAGAATTGTTTTCATTACTTTGTCCTGATTTAGAGTTAGGGCTGGATTTAGAATCACTTGAATCACTTGTGGAACTATCAGAAGAGTCACTATCATCTGCGGATGAATTACTGCAAGAACTGGAGTCTGTTGTATCAGTATCTGAATCACTTGATATAGATTTTGTAGGTGAACTCTCGTTGAAAGAAAGAGTTTTATCATTTACTTCCGTTGAATCCTCATCGGATTTAACGGCAGATAAGTCATTAGTTGTTAATAACTTTTCTTTAGGTAAATCTTTCGAAACGAATACTTCATTCGTAGCTCCACTATTTTTATTATCAGCATTAAATATAACATCCATCTTAAGATTAATATCCTCAGATTCATCTGGTTTATAATAGGAACTACAACTTGAATAATCAGTAGCCCTGTTTGCATAACCGGATGGGCTTTTATTACCGGATTGTGCTTCCAAGTGTTTAGGAGTTACAACTATTTTTGGAGTAACTGGAAAATCAGGAGTAGGTATCCCACACTTCATTAGTGACGTTTGATCCGCATGTGTCTTAATAAGTTTTGTTAATGGTGTTTCTTGTGTTTGATCCATCATTACAAACCTAGGAGTTACCGGAAAAGATTTTGGATCATATTTGTATGGTGTTTCAAGTGTAAAAGATACATTTTTATTAATCAATAACTTTTCTGAAAGTGACGACTTCATTTCCGGAGATATTTCGGACTGCATACCATCTGCCTTTATGCTGATTTCTGTTCCAGAAGATTTTTCACTTTCAATATTACTGTCGTTTACAGCAACATCGTGATTTGATTTAATTGCGATGTTTATTTCAGCATCATTGTTTTGTATACTATTTTTATTATTTTCATTGTCTAATTCATTTACCAACTTCTTAATATTATCTTTCGATTTATCATCTGCTGCTACAGCTGTTTTACTGTTTTCTCCTTCTTCATCACCCATGATGATTTCTTTTCTACTATTTATTTCAGCAGATTTATCACAATTATCTTTCGTAAAAGGCTTTTGTAATTTTTTAGTTGCAGGCAATACAGTTTTGGTTTTCTGTTCCGTGAGAACTTTACGTGATGATGAAGGCGACTTCTTAGGTTCCTTTGCAGTTTTTATTACGTTTGATTCTGCTGTTGTATCATCATCTGCTATAATTATTTGAGAATTCACAATAGCGTATTTGGGATTTGTTTTAGGAACATCGTAAATAATTATGTTTGGGTTAGTAGTATCACTGGTCTCATCATTGTGGCTTAAATTTAAATCTGCCGAAAGTGTTGTTCTATTACGTTCTGGTGTAATATTTTCTGTATTTGATGAATTTAAAGCTTCCTCAATTTGTTGACCTTGCTCCATTGTGTCATCTAAGGATGAATTAAGTTGTGTAGAATCCGCCGCTTTACTAACTGCTCTTTTTTTTAAAGTTTTTCGACCAACTGCTTTATTTCCGCCAATTTTACCTTTACGCTTTCTAGTTCGTTTAATATTTTTAACAGTTTCATTTGGATTAGCAACATTACGTCGTAAATCGGAGTCCCAAGATTTTTTGACTATAGGCACATTACGCTGTTTATGCCACTGTTCGACACCTTTATCATTCGCAATTAAATTGTTAGTTGTCAAAGAAGATTGATTTTCAGACTTAGCTTTCTTAATGACTTGACTTTTCTTTTTACTATCTGTATTTTCATCACATGTACTTATATTAAATATGTCACTATCCTTTTCTTCAGCAGAAGTTCGTAATTGCACTTCGTTAATGTTTTCGCTACGGATGGATACCCTAGGCGTTGCTGAAATATTACTTTCTGTTTTTTGATTTTCTATTATAGTAGTTGCACCAGTATTATCAAAATTTATGTGATTATCTTGACTGGAGTCAATTTTCTTAATAGGAGATTCTGTGTCACCAAATATGACACCCAATCCATTTACCCTACCCCATTCACCTTTTAAAACTGGAAGAGGTGAACGTGTAGCTATAGGAATAGTCATCTGGTTCAATCCTTCACAACGGTTCAATGTACTATCTGATTCATTTTCTTGAATACTATTAACAGGCAAAAGTAAATTGTTAGATGCAGCACTTTGATTATTTAGTGAAGCAAACACATTACCGTTTTTTGCTGTATTTAAATTACGTCTGGCGTTACCAGTTTTAGAAGATGAATTTGCTTTTGGACATAAAACCACTTTTGAAGGACTATTAAAATCAAGTGCTCTAACGTGAGAAGTTCTACGTGGTGTAGACATGCTTTGACCCCTGCTATTAGATGCCATAGAAACTGTCGGCGTAATATTATTTTTCATTTCATTCATATTTGTGTCACTGACGTCTATTGTAGATTTTTCTTTAGTAGCCTCTGCTGTACTATATTGAATGTTGATATCAGAAATAGGAACAAACGCTGAACTGACTTGTACTGGTGGGGTTGGTATTTGTGGTAGAGAATTAATTATAACATTGCCGTGGATTGTATCCATTCTGCTTAATGTAACTGTTGGCTGGGGAGGTTTCGGTAAAATTCTTTTATACTTCGTTTGATTTACTGTTGAGCGTAAAGGTTCATCCGTTTTTGGCATATAACCTGGAATCGGGATCTGATTATTTTCTTTAACGGAATTTGGCCAGGTACCTACATTTAACATTTTTAATTAATTTTTTACATTTGTTATATACACTTATTACAGTATAATGAATTTATATAAATTTATTTTGAAAATAAGTATATAAATTACCTGTTACTTGGCTCGACTGCAACACATACACCGACATGTTTGTAATATCTGTCTCTCCTCCAGGCTCTGGATTAACGTTTTCAGTGCCATAAGCAGAAATGCCATGTTGTGATGCGGGTATGACTGTATATGATATTATCATATTTGAATCAGAACCAACTGAAGCACAAGGTCCAATAATACACTCAGAAGCAGGTGTAGGATTACTACTAGGAATATATTTTGGTAAAGGGCTTTTAATAAGTTCGTCAGATAAAATGATTATTTTATCTTTTTGTTCTTTTCCGTCAAGAGATTTACTTTCTACATTTTTTTTCGCAGAGTCATTTGCGTCATTAAAAGTAAGCAAGGTAAGGCCAGAATCAGTTTTACTAGAAGTATGACTCGATGGGTTTTGTTCAAATAAATTTTTAGCAGATATTTTTTTCTGTATTACTTCTTGTAAATTATTACTTTTTGCACATGGGGTCTTCGGTTTGGAAGTTGTTACTCCAATAGAATTTCTTTTGTTACAACGTAATTTTATAACTTTGTTTTTCACATTCTTTTTAACTTCTTTTACTGTAGAAAGATTGCGTTGTCTGCTACGTAGTCTATCTCTTAGTGGAGCACTCAACTCCGAATCATCACTTGAACATTTGGATTCTCCTAGACGATTTGGTGAATTTCTAAAAGAAAAAGAAACAGCTCAATAATAATTAAATTAATGATTTCGGTAAAAAAGATGCAATAAATTATATACTCGGAAGTTTCTGTGTTATTATCAGCAGGTACAAATGTATTTCTGAGATTGTTACCAGACTGATCTTGAGATCCTGCAAAAACAAGATTATTAAATACATTTCAGATTAGCCTATAATAATATTCAAATAAAACAGTCGTAATACCAAAAATATCATCAACTACTTTGTCATATTCTGGAATCTTTTCGAGTTCTGCTAAAATTAGGTCAATCTGTGCTTGATCTATTGCCCTGTTACCTTCGCTTGAAAGATTGTTTTTATCCGATATTTTAATACAGTTACTGTTATCCGTCAATATTGCCTTGTCAGTGTTGCCTAAATTATTTTTGTTTAAAATAGTTTTGTTAATTGTTTCAGCAATCTGCGTATGCATATCTGGATGTTCTAGAAGAGTATTGCGGAGTACCTAAATTAATTTAAATTAATTACATTTTTTTTTAAATATTTTGCAATTTCTTTCATATATTTACATTATATGTAACCTCCTCGTTATTTTTTTCCATCTCAAAATTTGCATCATTTTCATCAGACGAAATTTGAAATACTTCATCTTCTTTGATCCTTTCTTTATATAAATTTTGGGGCTGTGATGGTCTTCTAAATTTTTTCTTCCGCACAGTTCTTGAATTATATTTTGCGCTGTATAGTTTTTTCTCGGGTGGTGAATAATTTCCAATATTAAAAGTACCGGTACTGTTATCCGAGAACACAGATTCATCAGGTAAATCATCATATGCAGTACTATTTAAAAAACGTTTTTGTACTGGTAAGTTTTGATCAGTGGCATCTAAGTCGGGGACAATATTGCTTTTTATACAGTCTTTATCAACTTTTTCTGTAATTCTATCTGTTTTCCTGTGATTGCTCGGCTTTAAAAACGGATCAGGTAAAATATCTTTTAAACTGCAATAATACAAACATTTATTTACGAATAAAAATATTTAAAAAGACAATATTCATTCATACCATTTACTGCTTTCAGAATTATTCGTTTTAGCAACATTAAGTATAATTTCAACTTTCTGCAGTAATGATTTACAATCTGTTACTTTATTGAATCTTTCTACACGTACGTCAATAGAATTCACTAAAACATTATACATTACTTAAATTTCTAGCAATTATTACTACGCAAGTAATTAATTTACAATTAATAAAATAGTGAACATACCAAGGGAATTAATTTGGTAATACTCATCCAACACGACTGACAGTTTTCTGAATGTAGGATGATGAATATTTGGGTTTTCGTTATTTCTAATTAGAGACCTGAATTCTCTTAAATGTTTGGATTGTGCTAAAAAATGTTTATAAGCCTCTTGGGGACCTTCTTCAATTAAATAACCTTAAATAAAAAGAATTAGAAATATGAAATACTACCTAAAATTAAATATGTCATCATATATTATGATAATTTTATTTTATACATTAGTTATATTTAATCTATAGCAAGTATAAAATCATTTATTTAGAGCTTATTGTTATAATAACTCTAGCTGTGAAATTCATACAATTGAGTTTAGTATTGGCTTATAAACCATAACTTATTAAGAAATGTATATGCTATGAGTGACAATTTACTCTCTGAAACAGAATAGCTATGGAATGGTTACTTGCCTAAAACTAAACGAGCTTTCTCTGATGGCAATAACATTGTTTCAGGAAAGTTTCTCTCGCAATTACGATATGGACAAATTATTCTTAAAACAATTATTATTATAAACAAGTTCCTTTTTAGCCTTAAAAATGCTCGCAAACACTCAAGCGCATTAACGAAACTTCAGAAAGATGACAAGAGAAACAGATCTGCAGCGCCAAATGCCACATGCGGTTCGTTCACTAAATAAAACGCTTCATTTTCTGATTATTATCTCTGCCTTAAACAGTGTAGGTAATCTTCAAAAAATAAAACAGCATTGTTCAAAACTATTTCATTACATTAAATGAAAATAATATAATTAACTGATTAACACTACGAAATATAAGGTAATTCAATATTTTAAATCTAATAATTACCTGGCATATATATATTATAATCTAAACATTTTAAAAGTGTAATTTCCTTTAAATAGGTTTAATATTCAAAACTTTGACATTTGTAGGTTAGAAAGAATGGATTATTTGTTGGATAAATCAACAAATTCAAAACTGACAATATTATTGTTTAAAAATGTTAAGAATATAACAACATTAAGGCAAAAGTTAATTAGTGGAACTCTCAATTGTTGTATTTTGAAGCCAAATTTAATTTATGATCCATTTCAAATCATAGTTGCTGCAAACAAAGCTGCAATATCTAAAACGAGGAAAACTCTGACAACAAAAACTATCAATACTGAAATATTATTCAATTTGTCTACGTCTAAGAATATTTCTCAGAGTTTATTAAAATTTGGAATTGATGATAAAGAAACAAATATTTTAGTTGTATTTGTCAGAGATATAAATGAGGAATGTGACATAGAAGATACATTACGACAAATTGATGGACAGAAAGAGTCCATCAAATTATTAGAAGAATTAAGAGATGAACCTTTAATAAAAAAGACTTATAAAATTTCGGATCAAGAATTGACAGTGTCGAATTTTATAGATTCTATTGTAAGCAGGATTGCGACAAAAGATTTTGTTACTTATTAATGCTTATTAACTTCAATAAACAACATTTAAAAATAATATTATCTTTATATTTAAAAAAAAAACATTTGATTGTCAGTAGAGTAATAAGAATTTTATTAACAAAAACATTCATCTAAGTCTGATTAACACTAAAAAGTTGATTAAATAATCATCGTTACAGAATATGTACAACTGAAGTGATTTGGAATTGTTCCATTTTGAGCATTAACATGCTAATAGTTTACACAGTTCACAATAATTAAAATAACTTATAGTTTGTGTTCGAAATATTGCAAAAATAATACAACTATTTTTCATGTATAGTTATGTATACATAAAATATAAGCATAACTGTTCAATATGTTCAGTAAAATTTAATATAAAATACTATTAACAAATATTATTACGTACATTAAACTTTTGATGGTATTAATTATATTTAGTAGGATAACATTTCACTCTTAAAATAAAGGATGCAATTGTAATTATTTTTATATAACCAATTCCCAATTTTGTTTATTTATAATTGCAGGTAATAATCTAAATATTACTATTTAAAATTCTCTTTCAAAAGCAGACATTTTATGTCGTATTTTGAGATATATTATGTACATTACGTTAGCATTTTTAAAAATAAGAGTGATTATTTCTATACCACCCATCTTGGTCTAGCTATATCTGATGCATTTCCAGAATAAACAGAAAGAGAACAATCTAGTGAGCCTGCTCCCATAATTAATCGATGAGGATGGAAAGCTAAACAAGATACAGGCACAACTCGAGGTCCCATAAATCCTTCATGAACGCGAATACTATGTAAAGGACCTCCCTCTAATGTATTCAAAGATATATGATGGTTTACCGTTCCGCTAAAAAATAATAATAATATAGTTATTGGAAATAAGTTATAAAAGATATTTCTTGATAAACATACCTCGCAAAGATATTAGCATCTGCGTGAAGAGTCATAGCTGTAACTCCTTGGCCAACATCCCACTGAACCACAGAATTCATTTGTCTAGTGTCAAACACTCTTACATCTCCCGCTAAACTAAAATATTATAAATACTTCAATTATCATATCTTTTTATGTGAATTGGTGCTACTAGATAAAAACGTACCTCCCAGAAACAAGTCTGTGGCCTTCACGTCTTAAACTGGCTGTAAGTATCCAACCACGATTCTCACGATAAGTCAATACCCTTGCTTCTTGAGGCGTTAACCTTCGATCAAATAATCTTAAACTACCATCTGAACAACCTGCTACGATAAGAGCACCAGGGAATTGACGAGAACTAAGATGTGTTATACTACAGTCGGAACCTTAAATTAATTACACATTATTGTAGTATGTTACATATAAAGAATGAATTATACAGCTATCAATTTCTTTTACCTGTTGGAATATCCCTTATTTTTAGCTCTCTTTCAGCATCCCACAGTCGAAGGACTCTAGCATCACCGCCTGTTATTAAAGTTTGCGACGCTTGCTCCCAACACATTACTACTCCTGCAACTACTATGGAATTACAATATAAATACATAAGTTTTTATGTTTTCAATTTTTAAAAATACTCAAATAATTTTTACTGTCAAATTCTTACAAATCTATGTAAAATTTTACCCAAAAAGTCTTAACTTATGATTTTATAGATACTTCACAATCATTAATGCTTAAATGATATTCTTAAGAGATTTTTAATCATTGAAAAGTTCTTAAGAAGTTTTATGTTTCTATTAATCCAAGTAAAGGTATTTTACGATTTTAATGGCAATAAAATAGATCCGAGAATATTATATATTACGTAACATTTTTTATGAAAAAGTTACTTAATTTCTTTTTATGTAGGATAAATCCATAAATAAAAAACATACTTCCTGTTTTAGTAGGTGTCATATCAGGCACTCCTTGCCAAGCTGATACTAAAGTAGGATCTTTTGGAACTGTTTGTCCAACATTTCCAGCATTGCTTCTCCACAAACGCACAGAACCCTCCTCATAACCAACCTTTATAAATAATAAAGAAAAGTCTTTGAAATGAAAACATAAAATGACATTGCGAATAAATATTCTAAACACTTACAAGCAACAAACTAAGATCATGAGGGTTGATCCATTCTAGTGAAGTAACACGAGGAGCTCCTCCTTGTCCTCGTCCCACACTTTTATTTTGTTGAAAATGTAAAAGACGAACACCTGTTTGCCAGTCCCATACCCTACAAATGTGAGTGCATATGATGTTTTAGAAAGTGCCAATTTTCAGTTTCACTATTTAACTATTTTATACCCAATCGTATCTTTAGCTGCTACAGCCAGTTGCGTTTCATATGGATGAAATTTAAGAACAGTAGCCGTTTTAGCACTACGGGCGCTCCATATTTGAGTTTCTATTCTTGGTTGTGAAAATCGTTTCAGTTCATCTACCAATTAAATACATTAGTTAATAATTGTCTTAATAGTAACAAAAATGATTTAATTTACCTTTAGATTCTTTCCTAAGATGTGCATTTCTAATAAACCTCCATTCACGTTCATAAAATAGTCTTGATTCCATATCTGTAACCATATCATTTTGTTTAACTGGTTGACCAAAATATTTTGCAGCCCATGGTACAAAATTGGTTGTTACAATAGGCCGTCTACATTCAAGAGATCCTCTGTCTTCTAAATCTTCAGATATAACATTTGGTATTGCCTTACGAGCTCTATTTACAATTTGAGATGATCTTGACCGTAAATCTGAATGATTAGGTGGTGAATCACTTAAATAATTTGTTTTTGTATTTGGAGATGGAGGTAGACTAAGACTAGAACTCATACTAGATGCTTCCCGTGCAATATTAATTTCCTTCACCTAGAATTATACAAATATGGTAAAAAAAAAAAAATTACAACTAAAAGAGTATTTTGAAATTCACCTGCTTTCTTATATAATCCATGACTTGCATACACATTTGTGCAACAGCTGGATGAGGGTCGGCGCTTAGAGTTGTTAAGCCATTCCATAATTTCATATACACAGACCTATTTTGATGAAAAAGACATGTGATATAATTAGCATGATTATTTTTGTTAATAATAATAAAATTGGAATTACTTAATTAACATACCCAAACCCAATAGTAGGTAAAGCTCCTAAAGTAGATCCCTGGCTCATTGAACAAATACTACTTGAACTGGAAACACGCTTTATTCGTTCAACAGCAACTGCTACAGATGCATCAACTGTATCGACTGGAAATACACCCCCAGGTGATAATATTCTTAATCGATCTCTGTAATAAATGATGCATTTGATTAAAATATCTAATTGCACAAGTTAAGATAATATTTACATCCTTCAGATCTACCTAGATGCAATTCTACGTATCGGTGAAGACAACAAATCTGTAGGAATTGAGCTAATAGAACCACCTCGATTATTTTCTTGTATACAAACCGATAAAAAGTGATTTTCAAATAGTAATATCTGTAATTGAATTGTAATATATTGCAGATTATATAACACGCAAAATGATTAATTTACAATGACCTAGAAAGTTATATATTTACCATCCACTGTAGCGCAGCGACTAGTTCTTGTCTTACTATTGGACTCATGTCTTGTCCAGCAGTATTTAATAAAGTAATAGCAAGTGAATAATCAATACTGTTAGCTTGATCAGAACGTTCAGTTACAGAACTTATAAATGTGCCAAGTGCATAAACTGCTGCGGCTCTCACTTCTGGAACAGGATCTTGCAGCATTATGTTTAATTTTTCATGTGCTAAATCTCGAACTCCAGACCATCTGGCTTTATCAAAATGATTCCAAAGTCGGCCTAGACATATTATAAGCCATTGTCGTAAAGAAGCATTTGGATCTGAGAGTTGTTCTAAACAGGTTGAAATTACAGATCCTTGGAGTACACACTCTTGACCAGGAGGATAATTATCTACAATACTGGCAAGGACAAAAGCAGCAAGAGTTCGGTCTTTAGCCTAAAAAAGTTTGAACAAGTGTTTTCATAATACTTAATTATGTCTTAAACACTTAAAAATTACTACTTACTGTTGTCGATGGATCTTGTAAAATAGCTAGAAAATATTTATGACTATTGTCTCTAACTAAATCAGCTTGACACGTCTGAAAATAAATTACCATTATTGGATATCAATCTTCAATATGTAATTATTCAAGCATTGCGAGTATATAGACTATAAACTAGACTGTGTACATAATTGTTATTTGATAAAACAAATATGCTATAGAATATACGTACCCTGTCCACCACCAATATCTTGGCCCATATGAAAACAAGCATTGGTCGTAATTCAGGAGCGGAGCTTTGTAGAAGTTTTAAAACATAAGGAAATATTCCTACACTTAATGCTAAATTTACAGCCCAAGGCCCTAAATCTAAAAATTTGCCTAACAGTTCAAGAGCTCGTAAGCGATGCACTTGAGACAATAACACTTGTAAAACAATAGGTAACTGTTCTGGTGGCGTACGACCCTCCGAACCTACAAATAAAAAATAGTATTAACTTTTAGAACTTAAGATTAATATGCAATAAAATAATTTTATTACATTACCTAATTTCAGCCAAACTTGAAAAGCAGTTAATTGCTCTTCAAAAAATGGAGAGTGCTTAAAAACTGCGCCGTTATCTAAAATACCGGGAAGCTGTGCTAGCGCTAAATCTAAAGCTAGATCCCACGCTGACCACATTGTATGCGTAGCACTAGGAGGTAACGCTGGTGATGAAACAGGTGTACAATCGTACGATCTAGAAATTAAAAGTATTCTTATCCTTACTTATATAATTTCTAATGATATTTATTTTATAAGAAAATACCTTAAAATCCGCTCAGCTAATAAAAAATTTCGAAACAAACTAGCAACTAGTAAGTCTTGTCGAAATAATTTTTGAAATAATTCTCTAGGTAGAACATTCCAAGCGATTGTGTCAGTTATTGCAGTAAATATCCAGTTAAGCTCCCCAAGCATTGTTCTACGATCATTTAACTGACCAGGAATTCTATTAAAATTGAACATTTATTGTAATCATTATTCATAAATAGTCATTTCATAATATGTATACCTTCTTTTCATACTTATCAATTAGTTCTAGAGTGATCCTTGGGACAAGTTTCGCTGTGTTCTGCATTACAAACCACCTTAAAGCAACTTTAATCGGCGTAGTGAGACATGCCGTGAATAAATCTAAACATTAAGTAAATATTATTGAAGTAATTCATTTCATATGTGTTAAATATTTTATATAAAAGGTATTAACCAGCTGGTAAGTCTGGATTCATTGGTAGAATTTGATTTGCAGCACAAGCAGCTAGCTGAATACAATTTTTAAAAGATTGTGATACAGATGGCGAACCGCGATTTTGATTAGCCAATTGCTGAAATAATGCATTAAAAAATATATGATCATAACTTAATAATGAATTATATTGTTAATATAAAGAGATAATTACCTCATATTCCTTTTCGTGTTGATCGGAAAATGTTTTGAATGAATCTACAATTATTCCTGCGTTGGAACAATCATAAACGTAAATTGAAGGAGCTCCCATCCAGCCTTGTAGATCGTAAACCGACAGCGGAATATACTGCGTATATGACTATATGAATCATAAATTAATTTTCGTAGTAAATATTTCATTTTTTAGAAGTAATATTTTTAACTTACTCTGTTAAAAACCCAAATTTCACCATTTGTTGTAGGTTTAGGTACTCCGTGTCCATTATAATGAAAAAGTACTCTCTCCTCTTTGGCATTACGACGTAAGGAACAGCACAGTTTCTTAACTTCATCAACAGTAGGGTCTAATGATTGTTTATATCTTGCTCTTGGTTGCCAACGTTCATACTGCTTTTGCAAATTGGAACCTACAAGCTCTAAAGCTTTGCTAGGTGATAATGTCATAGGATCTGTAAAATAATGTATTCAATGATTGCATTTGATTTATAACCCAACTTTAAAAAGCAAATTTTGAATTACAAACCTATCCAACATTCCAATCGTGCACATGGCTGTGTTTTTACAATATCAGGAGGATCTACTCCAACATTTAAACACAAAACGAGTGCTACACTGACTGTTTTCATCTAAGAAAAAGAAGTTTATAATATTACAAGGGAGTCCCCAAGATAAAAGAAGTAAAAGTAGATAAGTACCCGTTCTTTCATTCGCCATGATTGGGTTATACAATTTAAACCTTCGATAGCTTCCGTATGTCTATTTTGTGAAAAGCATATAGGTAAATCCCAATCTGAAACCTCTGTATTCGTACTCTTATTTTCAGTAATTTCCTCAGCCTCAACCATATTTTTTATGTGAGCTATATGGATAAATAATAACACCCACAACTTAAGTAGAATACATAATTATTTGCTAAAGTTTCTTATCCGTTTGTTAAGGGCACCGATTTTAATAATTGTATAGCACTATAATGTAATTAAATAAATTAAGTCAGAAAATTTATGATAAAATTAACAAAATATGTCACTTGTTGTCATTTTAAATCGGATAATATCGGATTGAATCGGGCACGATTGTAATAGTAGAGCAGTATGAGCCACCTACAGGATAGTAGAAGAGATACATGTGATAAGCGACATCGCAAAGAAATAACATATTGGGAACCTGTGTAAAATCCGTGAGCATTCGTAAATCTAGCAAGCACTATTATCTCTGGCAAGCACTAGCAAGTATACTGAACAATTATGAACATATGTAAAGATCTGTAAACATCTGTAAATTACAGTAAATATTAACAGATTTAAAATAAAAACTAACAAATATTATCAGCGTTTGTTTTATACTTTCTTAACTCAAACCAGTTAATACAATGGATGAAGAAGACGAAATTATCGGCACGGTAAAATGTCATTTAATATTTATGTGATAAACTTTGAGGTTATGTTTTATTTCCTTAAACGCTTTAATAGACATTATGGTGGTTTTTGGAGAAATCATGCAATTAACTCTTATAATTATTATACTACTTTATTATAGATACCTGTGTTTTTATCACAAAATCTATCGGAAAAGTTATTCATTTATCAATACCCAGTGAAGCCCCAGGACAGTGATTTTTCCAAAGCAAAAGTTCTAAAAAGCCTAATAAAGCCTATAAATCAAGAAGTAAAAGTAGAATTGGCTTTGAACACTGAAAGTAATTTTTATGATTCATCTAAAGGGGAAGAAATCGCTATAAATGCAGATGGAATGTCGGTAAGATCTTATATTATAACAATATTAACATGGCACACAAACCAAATTCTTTTACAAAGTTAATTTTTTAGAATGATTTAAGACTGGAGAATAATAAGCCTAATGCATGTTTTGTAAGTGGACTTATGGACAAACAATGTTATATGAGTAGTAAAGCTGTTGAATCAACTGATGTGAAAAAATATGCTGTAGCTTATTTAAATGGCACTGAATTGCATTGCACTCCCTTACAATGTAGGTATATTTTACTTAAAGTTCACTTAGTTTCTAAACAAATAAAGCTAACAGTGCGTTTTTTCTAACAGCCATAGTACAAATGCGCCCAAATTTTTTTTATTTTGATAAGCATGACAAACACCAAAAGACTGCAAAAACAGAAAGAGAAGTTGACTCAGATGACGAAGAAATTAAGCAGGTTTTATATTATAATTTATTTACAAGCAATTTTACTAAAACGAAAATGAAATAAATAAATTCTCTTTTTATTACAGGTCACTGTTAAATTTGCACGCACTGAATCTGCAAAAACGAAAATGGCTAGAGAAAAATCTTTCGATTTCTTTTCAAAACGAAGTGCGGAGGAACCTTGGTGTGAAACAACTTTTCATCACAAAACCTCTAACGAGGCTGAGGTATTAAAATATAAGATAAAACAAAAACAAGAACAAAATGAGAAAACTTATGTTACTATGTCTTATATGTTTTAGTTTGAACGAATGCGATTGGTCTGTGATTCCTCAAATGATATTTCACATTCTTTATCATTACCTGGAGATAAATACGCACAAGTTCTTATACCTCCAGAGACTTGTAATGAATTGCCAAATTCTTCACTACCTTCTCATATAATATCTCGGAATTCGTTAAGGACATTGCCACTTCTGGAGCAATGTAAATTACTTTTAAAAGAAGGTATGCCTATATTTTTATAAATTTTGCAGTATATGATTCAATATATAATGTGCAATAATTTATAATTCTATATAAATCATATAAATAAAATCTTTATTGCAGTAAGAATGATTACATTTCAAAACGTATGTACACGACTCGCACAAGAATCTGCTTCTGTAGATAAATTATTGAAAATACTGCCACAAGCTGGTCTTGCTGTTCGAGGGAATTGGACTGCTCGTTCTGAAGTTTTATATCCAGAGAATTGTTTGTCTACTACTAATGGAGTCCCTGCAGATCTTATGTGTCGAGGAAGAGATTATGTTGTGAGTTGATAACAAAATACCACAAGCTATTCGTTTGTTTCTAAAGTTTTTGAAATTTTTGTGAAAGATACATATATCTATGTTGACCTGTAATAATATTTTTAAATTAGTTTGTTATAAACTATATAATTTAGTTTACTTAATATAATATTATGATTTTCTTTTCAGATGTATTTATTTAGCAAAAGTGAGTATATCAATCGACATAGAATTGCATCTGTGATAAAGCTTCCACCTGAAGAAGTAAAAGATATTTTATTATCGGTTGCCAAACTTAATGCAGACGGTAAACAGTGGGAATTGTTATTACCACCAGATGCGGCATTTGAACAAAAGTATGCAGATATAGTTCAACGTCAGCAATTATTTTGGCAGGCCAAAGAAAAACAATTTGCCGAAATGTTAGACGTATCGACCTATAGTAATACAGGAAAGCGTCAAAGAAAGAAATCACAGAGAGATTCTTTTTCCTTATCTGATGATCAAAACAATAAAAATACATCTATTAAAATAGAAGAAAGCAAATTTAATGGAAATGTTAGGAAAAGAGAGAGGAAATCTTCATATGTTGATGGTCATCTAGACACTAGTGATAAAAATAAATCTAATAAATCTAACAAAAAGATGAAATTTGCCTATAAAGTATGAGACTACATTTTTACGATATGTTATTTAATGATGTAACTTTTAATTATATTACTATTAACTATATATTGAAATAAAATGAATAGAATTTTCTATTATTTGTGTTTTAACATAATTGTTTTAAATTTTATGTAGGTAAGAACTTTTATTTATTACGTTGCATTTTATATTTTTAATGTACCAGATTCAAGTTCGACTTCCGGAAATAGCATAAATTTATTCCATGACTAGCAATCAAATAACACCAATTCATAAACAATATACAATTTTAATTAATTATATTACAATCAATTCGAAATATAATTCAGTTGTTAAATTAAAAAAAAATTAATGATAAAATAATATTAATAAATCCTTTTAAATATAAAGTGGATTTATAAATAATGTTATTTGATCCTATAATATCTTTTAAGATAGATTGTATATTAGTCACCAATTATTTGGATGCGAATGTGTTGTGGTCCATAATTGATTGTGTCGTTCTTTACACTATTAATTTCCATAGCACACTACGTAGGTCAGTTTGTCGTACTGCTTTTTAAGAGAATGCTATCACAATATTTCTGTTTAAAGAAACACTAGGAAATATTATTTCTATAGCTACAAGTAAAAAAAGGAGAACGAAGTAAATTTAAAATGAAGGTATGTAAAATTATTTCGAAATATGTAAATAAATTGATAGATTATTAGATAGTTATGTTGCGTATAAGAACTGCGTATTTTTTATTTGGAGTATCATTAAAACAATTTATTCATTTATTAAGAATGAGTGTGACAATTTCTTTTTGAAGATGTACTAATTATCATTGAACTGATGATAAATTAAATAAATTTGTCCCATAGACTATAAATGAACTAACTTAATTAAATTAGATTTAAATTTAAAAAAAAGGTATAAAATGGTTGTGAACTTGGATATGCTAATGAAAGAAATTTGTCTTTTTTAATAATGTTTATTTAAATTTAGAGAATAATTGCAAATCGTCAAATACTTATACGAGAATTATCAACAAAAACAACTACCACAGCAGAAACACCCATTCGAGATCTGAAAAGTGTTTTGTCCGAGAAAGTTCCTATAGCTAGAGAAAAAGTTAAAGCAGTTCGAAAAAATTATGGAAGTACGAAAATATGTGATGTAAGTACACAATTTTCTAAAAACATTAATAAAGCTGCTAAGATGAATAATCTTCATGGATGAAATTTACTTATCAGTAATTTGCAGTAATTATTTGCTAGTAAAAGTATAAACACTGTGTAAACTAAAGGAACGTTTCCGCCTAATGAGTTTTAATTTTATGTTTTAACAGTCCACCATCACCAGAATTAAAATCAATGTAATAATAAGTTGACGTAAAGATTTAAAATATTTCAGGTATCATTGGAGATGGTATGCCAAGGAATGCGAGATCTTAATAGCTTGGTGTATGAGCCATCTGTAATAATCCCCGAAAAAGGAATTAGATATCGTGGTCTAAGTCTTGCAGAATGTCAAAAATTGTTACCAAAAGCAGTTGCCGGTAAACAACCTCTACCAGAAGGATTGTTCTGGTTGCTTTTAACAGGTGATATGCCTACAGACGCAGAAGTAGAAGTCCTTTCTAAAGATTTTGCTAGACGATCTGAAGTTCCAGCTGATGTTATGAATCTGTTGTCCAAAATACCAATTGAACTTCATCCAATGACGCATTTATCATGTGCAGTGACTGCTCTAAGTAGTCAGAGCGTCTTCTCTAAAGCTTACTCTACTGGAATTACTAAAGCTACTTATTGGGAGTACATTTATGAAGATTGTTTGAATCTAATAGCTCGTTTACCAGTTATTGCCGCGACTATTTATAGAAATATTTTACACAATGATAGTAGACCTTTATGCAAAGTAGACCTCCAAAAAGATTGGTCAACAAATTATGCCGCAATGATGGGAATAAAAAATCCAACGTTCACTGAATATCTTCGGCTCCTCCTCTGCATCTACGGTGATCATGCAGGTGGCAATGTTTTCGCTCACACAGTGCGTTTGGTTGGATCTGCATTAAGTGATCCTTATCTATCATATTCTGCTGGTATAAACGGACAAGCAGGACCTCTTGTTGGACTAAAAACGCAGGAATCAATACAGTGGCTAATAAATTTAAAGAATGTACTTGGAGATAAATTTAATGATAATGATATAAAGGATATTTTAGTAGATTTAGTCAACAGTGATACAAATATTCCAGGTTTTGGTCACGCAATTTTGAGAAGTATCGATCCAAGATATATTTGTCAATTAAAATTTGCGGAAGAACATATCAAAGATGATTCTTTGTTTAAATTTGCAACTAAAGTACATAGTTTGGTACCTCCGTTGCTGCTTCGTAAAGATAGTAATCAAAATCCGTATCCAAATGTTCATGCTATTTCTGGAGTTTTGTTACATCATTACGGAATTAATATTGGGAAATATTATCCTGTAATTTTTTCAGTTTCGAGATCTTTAGGCGTGATGGCATCACTGATTTGGGATCGGGCATTGCAACTGCCGATTGAAAGACCTTCTTCTATTTCTATAACTAAATTAATCAAAGAAACAAAGGTTCCGGACGAAATTCAGTGCGAATTGATGCCTCCTATTATTGAGTAAATTACCTAAAACTTGCTTCACAAAAGTAAGAGTATTAAATATGTGTATGTTTTTATTTTCTATTTATAACTTTTTGAATGATATATGTTTAGATACAAAATAAAGTATCATATTTTTGTTTTCTTAATAATGTTGTTATTTATTTTCAACGCCTGATCATCATGCAACTATATATACACTCATATAAGTATATATGGTTGCATACTTATCGGGCGTTGTAATTTATAATTTATTAGTGTCGTGTATAAACAGATAATTAAGTTTGTCTGTTACATTTACTCTTAAATAGATGGCGTATTTTATGTTTAAATTATTATTTATCAATTACTTTTAGAGAATTAATTATTAATATCTTTTATATGTTGAATTATTTACTAAGCTGCTGACAAAGTACAAATATATCTATTGTTACAAACATTTAATAAGTGAGAATATTATAATTTTATAAACTGTAGTCATTTAATTGATCGGAGTTTAAAATAAAATGGAAAAAAGTTTTACAATAACTGAGTTTTATTGATAAGTAATACATTAACAGTCCATTATAAATAAACATTTTGTTAGCCGAGAGAAACAATGTAGTATTCTAAGTAATTATTGAAGAACGTATACTTATATACTCCTTGAATTTAGTAAAATACGTTTTGTTACAATAAGAAAAATCACAACAACCACAAGCCTACACATATAAGAGATAATTAAATTCTAGAAAGTTGTTGTAGTAAATTTGAAGGTAGCATGGCTTCAACTTTATCCACGATGTAGTTAAAGGGAAGTGACATCCAAGACAGCGCAGCTTTTGCAACAGCTCCCATAGGTTCAGGATATTGATGAGTCAGAAGTGCTAATAACGCAGTGAATGAGCAAAGACCAGCTGTGAAAAGAATAAAAAATGGCAATTCTTTTTTAGGATATACAGATACCTCATGGAATATAGGAAGTAACTCTCTATCGGCACATTCTGTACATGTGGGGTATGGGTAGAATAAATGTCCTCGCTCCAGAGGATATGGCAACATCCTGAAAGTCCCTTCCCAAGTACAATGGAGCAGATTCAAAGCACCTTCCATTGTTTTCCAATGTGATAAATGAAAAAATGCATATGCAATGGCTTCGGAATCACCTCTTTTAAGTACATGTTCAGGCGGTAGGATTAAAGGCTTCATTTCTAGCAAATATTTTGGAACATGAGGATTAAATTCTACTGCTCTATGAATAGCATCAACTGCAAGCGTTTCTGCGTGATTTAACCCTCTTTTGCTGGCTATATCTGGTGAAAATTTATCGCAAACTGCTCGTGCTTTGAGTAAAGCAGAAGTATAACATATCGCAGCAGATTTAGGCAAACTGATATCATCAAATTTAGCTAAAACAGCTTGAGCATCAGCATATGCTTGCATTTCTAACAACACTTCTATTAGATTCTCATGTATATTTAGAACGTTCATTATTGGAGGTACTTCTTTGGTCAGATCTCTAAACATTTTCATGGCTTCTTTTAATTTACCTAATTTGCGAGCACACATAGCCAATCTTCGTTTAATATATATCAATACATTAGTATCTCGTCTGTGTATTGATTCCATCATAGCACCTTGGTGAAGTAGATTTTGAGAGTTTCTATAATTTGCCTCAGCCACTTTAAGAGCATTTTTCAATATTGTTTCAGATTCAATTATAGTAGTAGCTTCTTCTTCAGCTAATAAAATGTATGCAGGTGCACAATCTGGATTTTTTTCAAGTGCACTGTGAGCAGCTTTTATACGAACTAGTGGATTTCTTTCTCTCCATGCTGTTTGCATAATTTCATATTCAGCTTTACCGACATCTCCTTCACAAGTAAAAAATGTTTGATGATCTTGTGCAGAGAGATTCATGTCATAATATGTAAGTGGTTCTTTATTTGTTGCCCAAAAGAACCGTTGATATTCAGCCCCACGTAATAAATTTAAAGGATTTCGCCATACCTTACATTCTGGAATGCTGTTTGTGTTAGAGTTCGCATTGGCGGAATTAGTTGCTTCATTTGGATCACCACCTCCTATCCAAGGGCTTATATGATTTAGCGAAACTTGTTCAATAAATGATGTACCATATTTTCTAAAATACCACCACTCAAATATTAGTATTAATCCAGATATTAGCGATGATGTACCAGTTAGAGCAACGTAGAACTTTGGAGTTAGAGTACTTAAAAACATAGTAGAATCAAACATTTTGCTATTATAAGACACAGTACAATAATATAATCAAATTTGACGTTTAAGACGTAAACAGATAGATCTCTCCCTCCACATATCGTAATCTCCAGTTCGAGTGAATTTGAGGTGGAGTGTCAAATTACAGACTATCTTGAAAATGCTAATAAACGTTGGTCAGAGCCATCTACTGAGCAGCATTAGATATTAGTTTGCAAAATGAATATTACTTATAGAGTTATTGAACGTTCTCATCATATATGTCAATATATGTCAACTTCAACATCTGGACAACATGTGACGCATACAAACATTTTGACTAATAAATAAATAATCTGATAATAGAAACGCTGCAAAGTTTTTATCAGTTCTGTTTTATCGGAAATCGTAACCAATTATAACCATAACGTTTACATGCATTTATGTCTGCTACTACATTTTGTAGTAATTGACACATTTATTGATGACAACTTTCATTTACACATCAATATTATATAAAGTAACATTGCTTTATTCATATAAACATAAAAATGGAGAAACTTTTACAAGAAGTAGATCCGTTCGCCCCAAAATCTGATAGTGTTGAAACATTAACTGATGTAACAAGCAGTTCGGCTTCAGTTGATGATACTGAGTCTGTTTCTGTAACAGACTCCTCAGACAGAAGTGCTTCAGTACAAAGATATGAGTACGTCGTTTACTGTTACGTAAATTACAAATTCCTCAAGAATGATTATCTTTAATCTTCAATTTACAGAGATGAATGGGCTCAGCTTTACTTATTCCCTGATGAAGCATGGGGCGAACTTAGACGCCGTGCTGTCACAGGACATCTTCGGGCTTCCAGGTTTGTATTTAATATATTTCTTTATATATATATTTGTTAGTGTTCTTTATGCTATCAGTTATATGAGTTTCAGATTTCGAAGTGTTTGCTGGAGAGCATTATTAGGAGTACTTCCTCAGAAGACAAGTTTGTGGCAAAGTGAATTAAAAGAGCAAAGACAAAGATACAGAACTCTAAAGGATGAGTTATGTTCTGATCCTAGGGTTCATAAAAAGGAAGATGATGATCCCTTGTCACAAAGCAAGCAGGTAGAATAAATATAATTTCTAAAGAGATAAAATGATTGTAATTATTTAATCTATTTACAGAGTATATGGCATCAACATTTTTGTGACCAAGAACTATGTGCCGTAATTAAACAAGACGTCGTTAGGACATTTCCAGGTGTTGATTTTTTCCGAAAAGATAATATCCAGGAAATTATGGTATGTTATGGTTATTATGAATAAAGTGTTTTGAATTGTACATATGTTATAGTATTCTAAATGTAAATTATTTATGTTTCTAGATTTCCATATTATTTTGCTATGCCAGGGAGCATCCATCGATGTGTTACCGACAAGGGATGCACGAAATTTTAGCACCTTTGTTATTCGTTTTGCATTGTGACCATCAAGTATTTTTACATGCTCGTGAACAATTTGATATAAAGTAAGCTTCTTAATAGATTAGTAATCAGTAATAAAAGATAATCCCCCGATAACTCAAACAGCTTTACATTTATTTATTATAATTTCTATTTCAGTGAAATAGTCGGAGATGTTCTGAATCCGGAATATTTGGAAGAAGATGCATTGTTAGTACATTTGTATTAGTATTCTCAGCAACTTATAAACTTAAGTAATAATTACATTATATTTCAGTACCTTGTTTACACAAATAATGTCTGGAATCGAGTCTTGCTATCGAATAAATGATTTAACTCCAACGGAAACTGGTTATTTCCCTGTATCTCTATCTCCAAAAGCCAATGTAAGAAAAATTACTTATTTTAAATTATGTTCTTTTCAAAATGATATTTTATTAAATTATAAAGTTGAAAATGATTTATTATAGAGTCCGGATTTACAAAAACCTGAAAATGAGGTTGTGGCACAGCTGAATTGGATTCGAGATCATCTACTAGCTACTTTCGATCCACAATTAAATCAGTATCTTATGGATTTAGATATTCCATTACCATTATTTGGAATGTAAGTCTATTATAGAATTTGTTTAATTAATGTATTCTAATGTATTTCTAGCAGTTCATTTATATTATTGCAGACGATGGTTAAGATTGTTGTTTGGGCGAGAGTTTCCTCTTCAAGACTTGCTCGTACTTTGGGATGCAATCTTTGCTGAAGGAGAAAATTTTGAATTAGTAAATTATGTTGTTGTAGCCATGTTGATTGCTATAAGAAATCAATGTAAGTATTTCAATGGAAGTGAAATATTAACTATACTTAGATTTCTAATTAAAGTTGTTTATAGTGTTGGCTGGAGACTACACAACTTGCTTAACGTTTCTAATGCGTTATCCTGGTGCTGTTGATATAACATATATAATAGAACACGCATTACATTTAATGCATCCTAAGGTAAACCTAGTGAAATTAATTATCATTAGAAAAATATATGGAATAGTTTTATATAAAATTTTCTTTTCAGAAATATAGCGTCCCAGCTACTATTCCTCTTTTACCTCAATCTGTTGTTCATGATCGTTCTCAGAGAAGTCATTTTGTGACTAAAACACATATTAAAAAGACTAAATTGCCAGAAGTCGAAGGTCAAAGTGCAAAGGGTGGATCATCGTAAGTAAACAAGTTTGAACAAATTTACTTAGTGACTTACTTAGTATTATCAGAATTGTTAAATTTCATTAATTTAACAGGAATATGAACGCAACTTCTCGAGTGCCTGTACGTTATGCAACAGGTCATGGGGACTCAGATATTGGAGTAATTGATGGATATACTCTGGATGTAGGTGTACTCATTCATTGAGTCATTAACATACTTATATTTCCTGTATTTAAATATTATTTTTTGTAATTTTAGGATCCTGCGCTTCTTCGAGTTGAACTGCAACATGCACATAGCATTATGTCTTTGTCTAGAATGAAATTACTTAAATATTTATCAGTTCTCCGTACAAATATGCAGCCAACCTGTTCTCATGATATTGTCCAAGCATTAGATGGTATTCAAGAGGTATGTACAAATTAATAAAACTACTGTTTAGTTTATGTTCTATTAGACTAGAATGTATATATTATTTTGATGTTTCAGCTATGTTCATTATTAAAGTTACGACCGAATAACTTAAGTTATGTTGAACCAGCTCTAGAAGCAGATGAAAATCAAACTAAAGCGTCTCCTATTCGTCGCACTATAAACCCTCCAACAAATTTATCATTAAAAACTAATCTTACAGAACAACAAATACGAAATAATAGATATGTAAAACCTCAAACACCTGTGAAAAAATTACCAAATCAAATGGAAGTAGCTATGAAGGTATTCCGTCAAAAAGCTTCTGGCCAGGTTACAGGGGCTCCAAGTATAGATCCTCTTGGTCATAGAACAGAAGATGATTGATAATAAATAGTTTTATTAGGTTATTGGATTTGGGTATTATATATTGTTGGTATATTTATATACTTAGTATAGGTATTGGTTGCTTTTGGATGTTAAAATTCATTATTTGTTACAGAACTGCTAGACATATAATGCTCTAGTCATAAAGAGACAAATTTACAATGTTAACTATTAGATATCGATATTAAGCATACATATTTAATTATTTTTTTATTCATAATTAAAACTTTGCCTTAGTAGTTCTAAACGATAATGGAATTTTATACACATCGAAGTTTATTAAATAAGTAGTTTCTAAGCTAGCATAAACTGAAGTTAAATGTGATTTCGTTACATGATTTTATACATTTTTATTTAACGACAGATTAAGGGTTTAATTAGATTAGATATCATAAAGCCAAAATTTTGAAAACCGTTACATTAATTTTATTTATTGTGTATTTTAGAATTTACACAATTAAAAGTTATGATTGTTGTTAAATAATTAATATATAGTTAAGATTTTATTATTGTACTGCAGCTCAGTTAAGACTTTTTAAAGTCATTAATTATATATTGTGATGTTAATGATCCATATTAAATTTATATAAAAGTACATTATATTTATTTTTAGCTAAATTCCAACACATGAAAATTAAGAAAGTTTCACAGAAGTAATGAAACTTATAATATTTGTATTTGTATAGTGCTGTATAGATGGGTTTCTCTTATAAGACATTAATTTTACCGAACAGTACAACATAATAAAGTCCTACAATGCTGTCTAATTTTAAAATTAGAACTTTAACTTAATTTATTTTATTGAAATAGATTTTAATAAGCTGTCCATATATTATTATATTTCTGTAAATACTACAGAACTGTGGGGTATAATTAAACATGTTATAAAAATATCACAAGTTCCATAAAATAATAAAAATATGAAAAAAAAAATACAATCATTAATAAATATATTTTTTTAAATCAGATCAATTATTGTTCTTAAGCTAATGTGAAGAATAACAATAATAAATGGGAAATTTATTCGAAACGGCTCATTCCAAAAAATGTGATTTAGTATTATTTTTATTTATTATAATAATGTATTAATGGTTATAACAAATAACTTGTAAGTTTATATCAAGACATAAAAATTAAATATAGGAAACATAGTCTTTTATTTATGATTTTTTTTAATTTTCTTATGAATCTTAATATTTAAATTTTATCAAATATCTATTCTATTTTGAACATAGGCCGACGAATTATTTCACTCATGAAAACAAAAACCATTGCAGTTTCTATATTTGTTTTATTTGGTGCGATAAATTGAACATTTAGAAATACAGTTTGGAGTAGAAAACAAAATGCTATAAACTAGAGAAATACTGTTGTCTGTATTTACATATATTAATTTTGTTATATTTGTGTTTAATAAGTTTAAGTGGGTCATCACTGGGAAGTTCAATCTCTTTGGTGGTAAATACATCAACAATTGGTTTTGGAGGACAATGTACTGAATCTTCCATTGTTACATAATGAAGTCGTATTGAATTCGTAAGTCTAGTGCATCCAGACGCTCCTGTTATTAAAACAACTGGATCACAAGCTTTAATAAACCCCATTCGTTTACCGTAAGCTATACCATAGTTTAAAATTTTGTCGTCTCTATCTTTAGTTGGAAACTGATCTAAAACAATATAAAAACTTCTATGAATACTGAAAACATTATATCGCATTACTTATATACAATTGGATAGTACCAATACCAACCCTCAAACGATATAATCGAAATTAATTACTTTGTTTGAACGGTATTTTTTCACATTAAAAAGCAATGATTTATGATATTCATTTAGTTATGAAAATTACAAAAGGAGCGTCAGTAAAACCATTGAAGTTTGTAAATTAATGATCGGAATGTTATGAAATTTTTACACATATCAATTAAAGGTTGGTACCACCTAAAAATCATATGATTTGTCAATAGCGCCATCTATATGTCATACTACTAACTTATTGAGTGAAATGTTATCATTTAAAACTAAATGTGAATTTTGTCTGAATATTTCTTTTCTTTGCTCAAATTTGGACGCCTTGATGCCACAGATTACATATCTGATTTCTTTATATCTTACTTTGATAATATATTGGGCGAACTGCTCTCCACAAGTTAATTTTGCACGCTACTCTTGCATTATCTGTGATTCCTATTATTGGACATCGTGGTACATATCGTGATAACAATATTACTGTATTTCCTGTGAAAGTCAGAGCTATTATAGCTTTTGCAGCAACTTTTAATGCTACTTCCACTGCTGCCATTGCAATTGCCTCATCAGGAGTCGTTGGAAGATGTGCCTATACAAAATATACGATATTAATTATTAAATCTTAGCTATATCGATTGTCCAGTTCATCAAGGGTGTTTTCTAATTACAGAGCAAAATACGATTTAGTGCCGCATTGTGCAGATGTTTAATTGGAACATTTATACTTGTTTATTTTTATTCACAAATTTTTTTTGTAATTTTTACCTCCATTTTATAAATTTATCTTTTATTCTAGAAAAATAGTTTTATGATTTAAATAAAATAAGGATTATTATTAAAGGTATTAAATGAAATATTAGATAGATTAGATAGATTTTATGCTAACTTGTTGGTATTAATTGCGCTCATCATGAGAAGAACTTTTTAAAGTGCTCAACGTGTGCAATGCACTGCTGTACTTGGAACATTCAATGCTGAGCATAACACCGCATTTTATGGTCTAGTTCCGAAATTTGACTCCTCATATAGTACACTTCAAATCACCACAAATTTGAGTGATCGCCAGATTTAGATTGGGAAATGAGGAGAAAGGAAACAGATACTGGGCAAAATAGCGAAGAAAGGATTGCAGGGTGCGCGGAACGGAGATACCCAATAAACATTTTGGAGTCCCTTTGACATCATATTGAAGACGCGTCATGATTTTTTTGTCATAAAAGAGGTCATTTATAGTTCAGTTTCTCACATTTTTTCATATAAAATGTCTACTTTATCGGCTACAGATGGCGAAATTACTCCACCTGTCGGAATACAAATGAAGATAAAGTTGATGCGAACTATAATTGAAGTGAAATAGTGAGAGAAACGTCACTAAATAGGGCACTTCACCAAATTGTTTACTGGGTAGAAACATTGGAGCACATTAAGTTTTCATGTGAGAAAAAGGTAATAAGCGAAAAGAATATTGGGTAGTTATTAAAGGAAGGCAGTGAAGGGAAGAGGTGGATGGCGCAGATAGTGAAAAGGAACGAGGAAAGAGATGGAATGGCAGAGTAGAAACAGGAGGAGCGAAGCAATAGCATTAGCAGTTTTGTTTTTATTTTTATAAGGAAAAATTTATATATTCCTTTTCGTTTGGAAGGAGTGAGAATGTTTAGATTTAATAAGGATCACAATTGAATTAAGCACAATGACATGTAAATAAATGAGTTAAGGCACAAGAATGTAGTGCCAAATGGTAAAAACATTAAAAATAATCTAAATACAAGCTGATCGTTTTCTGTTCTAATACGAATATTCTTTTTATCGTTATCTCAAAAGTCAATATTTAGAGTTAAACGATCGATTTTTTATTGTTGTGCTTTTGTAGACTTACCAGCAGCCTTCGTTCTTTGGACAGTTGCCTTTGCCATAATGTTTGTTCCGATTGCTCGACAATCTGTGCAAGGAGCTTAACGCAGCCCGACGGTGAAGATCCAACAGCTGAATCAGCATTTAACACGATACAGCTGACTCCATGATTTACCAAATCACTGACTGTTGAAACAGCAATTAGATAGCCATCTCTGTCTCCTTCTTTATAGGACTCGTAGGCAACACTGGCACTGGAAATAAATGGTTTTCTAGCCTAAAATAGGTAGCAAATAGAAATAATTATTTATTGATTAATAATTCGACTCATGTAATAAGAAAATTGGTGAAGTAGACCTTAATGCAACGTCCCATTGCAAAACGTTGAGCGGCTATGGCGGTTTCCATTGGCATCCCAGCAGCTAAATCTTTCATTGAGCACATCACAGCATCTACCAACTCGAGAATGTCATCTATATTATCCAGACCTTGTACTGTTTCTATTTTAGCAATGATTTGAACCTTCCTTGCATGTTCTCCCAACAGATGTCTATAGGCTTTCACTTGAGCAGCGCAGCGTACTCGTTTCATTATGATGAAATCTACCTGGTATAACAATATTAATTTTTTAGCTAGGGAATTTACGTTTTGTGTTTACTGGATTATAATGGCTACTTACTTCACATTCGATTGCGAGTTGAAGATCGGATTCAGTATTGTCACTAATAAAATTTAATTCCAGTGGGACTTCGTGAAATATCACTGGCTTGTAGCTACCGAGGGCTCCGCCAGAGGTAATTGTGCATAGCACGCGTTTTTCTACTGTAAAAAATGACAGAGCTGAATTAAGCCAAGCGTTGTTTAATATAACATCATATTGATGTAGAATAATGTAGATATGTATAAATATAAATAAACTATATATAAATATAACTAAAAACGTGAGTTCTGTCCAGTCCAAATATCAACTGTGTTTGGCCGTTATCCCTACATCATGAGTATATGTTTTCACTGAACGGTCACTGTTTTACCGACAGACGAGCTTTGTATCAACTAAAGAAATATAATTTCTTTACATATTTAATATTTATTATATCTTAATAGAATATAATTTAATAATAGAATAATATTTATTATATCTAGACAGCTGTCACTTTCGACGCATGTGCATAGAGAACAAGTAGGAACATATACCTTTCTCTTTCGCACACATTTTGGACACACTTTTAATCTATAGGAAATATAGGCTATTCACACTCCATATATATATATATGCTGTAAGGCTAGACTGAAGAATTTAATTATTCTTTTCTATTTGTTTTCGTAAATATTTAAAACTATCCAGAGGTAGAATATTATCTTGCAGTGCACGTTTTAAGCTTGCTACAAGGTAATTCCAATGTTAATATACGTTTATCTATGTCTCACAGTATCTTAATGTAGTTCATGAACAATAAAAGCGTGGGGCGGTTAAATAAATAAATTTAGTAATTTGAATGGACTTACATTTAGCTATTGCATCAACTACTAAGGAAATGCCTCCATATATATCCAGTTTATCTCCTGGAACTAACGTTTCTAACAAATTTGGATAATCTATGTATATTTGATCTTCGTTGCAGCTGAACTCGTATTCTGGCTCTGCTATCAATTGAATTCGTTGACCAGCTTCAAGAGGTATTGTCTTGCCTGGGGTAGGTTGCTAAATTACAAAAGTTCTACCATTTTAAACCATTTTGGTATATTAATATAAATAAGTGTTTGTACTATTTTGAAAATGTTAAGCTGCTCTTCCAATGGGTTTGTGTCATACGTCTTAATTTCTATAAAATTGTCCTATATATTGATAAAGTTGATTACTAGAACCTCAAATGTTCAATTATTTTTTAATAACACCTTATATTTTAAGAGATATTAACAATTAAAAAAGTCATTTTGTCTCTTTAATTATTAAAGGGATTTAACGTTGTACAACATTCGAACTGCATGTGACATCACTACCGCTAGTTGCTATCTCTTTTATACAACAGAGCATAAAAGAGATATATTCGTGACAGAACTCTGAGAAGTTTACAGGTTACCAACCTTTCAGCTCATAAATCCCTGCTATATGTATTTATATATCAAAATTTCAAATATTATTTACAGCTATTTCAAGGAACAATAAAATTTCAATATTATGTCTGTCTTAACAGAGTTAAATAAAATAAAAACTTATTATTCTTTGACTTGACTTGATTATTTCGACTACCAACAGCTACAAAACATTACCACAGCACTGACCTACTCAACAAATAACTGACATATAATCTCTAGCACTAAAACAACAATTCAAACTTTTAATTGCTATATCTCCGTCAACATTTAGATGTTTAATAAAATAGACACGCCAATACACATTTATTAACGTCAATTTAAAAATCGACCACTAAAAAATGAGGACACATGCCCATTGTTGTTTTTACTTTAGAAAATAGTTTTTAAGTAACGTACCCCAAGAAGTTTTCCAGTTCTTATTTCCGGTCCGCGAACTTCCATAGCAATAGCAAGTTGGATGGACATTCCAATTTGATTGCTGAATTCTAAAGCTGCAGTTCTAATCAACGTAATTTGGTTCGTGTGGTCTGATGGTGAACCGTACGCCATGTTTAGCCTGACAAGTCCCATGCCATTCTTAATCATTCGAAATATTTCTGTTTGATCCATTGTACTTGGGCCTGTGATACGAGAAATTTAACAATATTTTAATACGTGTTAAACGTCATAAATTTTCTCTTTAAAATCAGCATGGAATTAGACAATAAAACATACGTGTTATAAAAAACCCAGGTAGAAAATGCTACAAGCTAGCTCCAAGACTCAATTTCTACATAGAAATTGTAACGCTAGCAAGATTTGTGCAACAATCTAATTCAAGCGTTACTTTTCTACCTTGGAAATAGTTATTAATAGTGTTAATCTAAATGTGAGGTTATATTACCCATTGAGCACATTATTCCAGTCAATCTAGAGCCACCTTCAATTTCGCAAAATAAGTTCTTGTGAAAATTATGTCGATGTTGATCAATTCCAAATATTGACTCCATATTGGGGCTCACATCTGCCCCATCCTTCCTTCTTCCTTCTTCATCGTATTCCTAGCATCGGAAATAGGCCGAAGTTAAATAAATTAAATTATAAAAAATAAAAATAGAGAGAAAAGGATGTGCAGGATGTGCGGAACGGAGATATTAAGTTTTCATGTGAGAAAAAGGTAAAAAGCAAAACAATATTGGGCAGTTATTAAAGGGAGGCAGTAAAGGAAGAGGTGGATGGCAGAGATAAAGAAAAGGAGCGACGAAAGAGATGGAATGGCAGAGTAGTAACAGGAGTGAGAGTAGCCGTAGGAGTGAAACAGTAGGGGCTTAAATTTATATGTATATTTCGCAAAACACAAAACATGAATGGTACGAAAATTTAATCGAAAAGGATCTTATTTTATAGCTAATCTAACAGCCTCTAATTATTGAAAAGATCTTTTTAAGATTTTATAACATTTATAACAAAGATACTTATTAAGAAGGTTTAAGAATATGCTGATGCGTAAGGAAAGATTTATTTTTCATAAAACAGTGAAATAGGTCGCAATTACGACAGTCCAATGCAATTGTGACTAGATACAATTATTTTTACCGAGTGGCTGTTATGACTGGAAACAATTGATTTTTTTGTGGCGCTATGTCTACCAGAAGGTTAATGCGGTCTATAGCTGCAATATATGGACTACTTAGTGTTTTATCACTCGTTCTTAACATTTCTTCTTTGTTTTATATTATCTTTTATAAATAATAGCCATATGCTACGTATCGACTGACATTTATGATGATTTGTCATTTGCTTTATGGTTAAAAGTACTTAGACTGCAAAATACATGAACACATTATTCACAATCTTTGTTTTTGAATACAATAAATAATTGTATTTAATATTTTCGTCCTAGATATAGTTCATCCTCTAATCGACACTCTTAAAAAAACTGTATACATTTTGGAACAGGTTCTAAAGCATATTAAGCTGGTATATAATTTTCATAACTTGTACAGTACATTTTCAAAGAATCCTCAATAAATTCAGACCAAAATGTATCTTAAAAAATAATAATTAACCATTTCTTAATATTATCGCAATTGTCTATTAAATTTGTATTAAAATTAGGAACATTTTTAATAGTGTAGCTTGTGCGAATATGAACCCTTTTAAATGTGCTTGTGCATCTATAAACAACAGATCACAAATTCTCTGCACACTATTTTTTCTTACGATTTAAGATAGTTAAAATATCTTTTGAAAAGTATAACAGCCAACAAATTTAACGTAATAATTTTATAGTCTATGGGAAGTACTCGAAATCAAGATTAATCTTAAACAGATTTGGACGAATATGACGTAAAATTAGCCTGTAAAATTGTACAAGGTCTTACCTTACCTTATCATCTCCAAGTGAACTCTCTTCTGCAGAAGCGACCTCTTTATATAAGAACTCTTCTTGACTAGTACCAGTTTTTAGATAATCCATCAACTGAATATCAGGTTCACAAACAATTTTTTGTCTTGGATAGTATCCTTCTGGAAAATTAGATATGCAATCTTTCATATCAGCTAAATATATAGACTTTGGTCCTTCTATATCCGGTGGTGGTAGATCTGCTTGATCAATAATTTCATTTATTATATCTTGCATTGGTTCCTCCATAATTGATATCCTTTCTCCCGCAGCATCTCTATCAGCGACATTCACAACATCGCCTACTTCAGGAAGCATTTCCATACTCATCTTGAAAACTTAAAAATTTAGTTAAAAAATTTTGACCCCTTTTAATTGTAAATTAAATTTTGTTTGAAACTGTTTTTTGTTTCTATAAATTGAGTAATTTGTATCACATTTAAACCAGAGATCCTTAAACTGATAAGGACTTTTGATTATATTAATTTTTTCCTACTGGTTCTTCTTCTTCAAATATTACTTACTTCAATTTTTATTTTATACCACGATCTGTTTCTTGTGAAACACATTGGCTACGTAAATTTTACTTATATGTTATTACCTTCGAGCTTGTGGTGAATTATTAATTCGTTGCTAAAAATAAAACCTTTACAAAACCAACTGCATCTTTTACAGAATTATTCTGAGTGTATTTACATATGTATTATATTTCTATTTTAAAGTTATTTAAAATACATGACATAAGCTTTCACAGAGCTTTTTGCAGCGTTATAAGCCGATATGAATGAACTAAAAGCTTTTTCTTTCAAGAAGGAGCTTTATTTTAAAGAGAATATAATGAATAATTCTTTTTACCTTTTATAATTATAATTATATACGAGTAGCTTAAATACAAAAAAGAGGACTGTCATAATTTTTATATCAATTTCTGGATTTATAACAAAAGTAAAACCGATTTCAATATTTAGGCGCTCCACGATTTTATTGTTCGTAAAATATATAACACATTTATTTTTTTAGTTCATTTATGAGTTTATGCAATTAAATAAAATAAAAGTTTACTTTATAAAAAATATTTTCTTGGAATTTAAATGTTTATTAAAAATAGTTTTAAATTCGCCAACCTGTTCATTTACATCATCAGCAAAAAGTGACACAGATTGATGCGATTCTGGCACTTAAATACCGTAACCTCGCTATTAAAAGCTTGTTAAAAAAATTATGTTTACTACTGTGAAACAAACAAACAACGTAATGCCGGTTTCACACTAGAGAGACAGTTTTGTTGTCAAAAAACAAAACAAAATCATGTTTTGTTTTATTTTAAAACAGTTCTGTTTTTCGAAAACACACTGGTTTTGTTTTTAGTGCTTTTCTGTGAGTCCCTTAAAATTATAAACATGACAAACAACAACTGACAAGTGCAAATGTTCACAAAAAACAAAACTACGTGTTTAAACCAAGCAGATTAAAAAACAACAACAAACGTGTTTTCTTTTGATCTTACGGACTTCATATGGGAATGTGTTTTGTTTACTAAAACAGCAACAAAAGAAAAAATGTTTTAAGAACTGTTTCTTTGGTGTAAACATTGGTGTTTTTGTTCAGAAAAACAAGTTTTTGTTAGTGTCTTATTGAAAAACTCTGGTGTGAAATCTTACAGAGCAACACAAATTTTAAGATTTAGGCCACAATTTCTATGTTCAAATGAATGAATTCTTGAATAATAATAAATAATAAAGCGCTCTTCTTATTCTGTTAACCTCCTTACTGTCTTATTATACGTCTTCCTACTTCTCTATCGGGGAGGAAGGCATGTAGAGTATTTAAAGTATATTACGAGTGGTTGCACTGCAGTAAGGGGTGTCAAGGGGTCATGGGGGAACTGATGGAGAGAGGTTTACTCCTGCAGCGTCGATCTGCAGGATTTTCTCAGATTGTTTATGTGATATCCATGTCTAAAGACAACGAACGACTGAAGGCGCGGCTTAAGCCATATAAATAATATGGAACTGTAAAACCGCAGATGCAGAACACTAGTCGGGTTCACTGCAGGAATTGTAAATGCAATATGTAGGTTTATGAAGTTATTATTTACGGAACATTTGCGAGAACGTTGAGCCTAGGAAGCTATGCTTTCGGGTTCAGTTTACGTATCAGTACTTCTGCTTCTGTCCCTCTTCACTCAGCTAATAGCGCCCGTGAAAGCAATATTAAATTATTTAGATCCACATTAATATTTTTATTAATTATATACAATTGTATTTGTCTATAATCCTTAGCTAGGTATTATAGACATTCTTTCTAGAGAATATTTAGCATCTTTGAAAACTTTTGATACAGTTATATCCACTAAACTTTAAAAAGACGAACTGTGTTAATGAATTTGAAATAGCTTAATTATTCTGGATTTTATAAGGGGTTCTTAAATTTCATGGACTTTTTTTTAAAAAGAAAAATTATTGATTTCTTAATATTTTTTGATGCAGTTATATCCGTTTATGTTTAGGAAGACGAACAGTGTTAAAAAAATTGAAATATATTACCTATTTTGGATTTTATAAGCAGTTCTAAATATTCATGGACTTTTTTTTCAAATAGAAAAATTATTGATTTCTTAATATTTTTTGATGCAGTTACATCCAATTATGTTTAAGAATACGAACTGCGTTAAAAAATTTAAAATATCTTAATATTTGACGATTTTATAAGGGGTTCTAAAAATTCATGGACTTTTTTTTTAAATGGAAAAAATATTGATTTTTTAATATTTTTTGATGCAGTTATATTTATTTAACTTTAAGAAGACGAACTGCGTTAAAAAATATGAAATGTCTTAACTATTTTGGATTTTATCAGGTATTCTAAAAATTCATGGAGTTTTTTTTCAAAATGAAAAAGTATTGATTTCTTAATATTTTTTGATGCAATTATATCCATTTATGTTTAAGAAGACGAACTGCGTTAAAAAATATGAAATGTCTTAACTATTTTGGATTTTATCAGGTATTCTAAAAATTCATGGAGTTTTTTTTCAAAATGAAAAAGTATTGATTTCTTAATATTTTTTGATGCAATTATATCCATTTATGTTTAAGAAGACGAACTGCGTTAAAAAATATGAAATGTCTTAACTATTTTGGATTTTATCAGGTATTCTAAAAATTCATGGAGTTTTTTTTCAAAATGAAAAAGTATTGATTTCTTAATATTTTTTGATGCAATTATATCCATTTATGTTTAAGAAGACGAACTGCGTTAAAAAATATGAAATGTCTTAACTATTTTGGATTTTATCAGGTATTCTAAAAATTCATGGAGTTTTTTTTCAAAATGAAAAAGTATTGATTTCTTAATATTTTTTGATGCAATTATATCCATTTATGTTTAAGAAGACGAACTGCGTTAAAAAATATGAAATGTCTTAACTATTTTGGATTTTATCAGGTATTCTAAAAATTCATGGAGTTTTTTTTCAAAATGAAAAAGTATTGATTTCTTAATATTTTTTGATGCAATTATATCCATTTATGTTTAAGAAGACGAACTGCGTTAAAAAATATGAAATGTCTTAACTATTTTGGATTTTATCAGGTATTCTAAAAATTCATGGACTTTTTTTTCAAAATGAAAAATTATTGATTTCTTAATATTTTTTGATGCAATTATATCCATTTATGTTTAAGAAGACGAACTGCGTTAAAAAATTTGAAATATCTTAACTATTTTGAATTTTATAAGGGGTTCTAAAAATTCATGGACTTTTTTCTCAAAATGAAAAATTATTGATTTCTTAATATTTTTTGATGCAATTATATCCATTTATGTTTAAGAAGACGAACTGCGTTAAAAAATTTGAAATATCTTAACTATTTTGAATTTTATAAGGGGTTCTAAAAATTCATGGACTTTGTTTTCAAAATGAAAAATTATTGATTTCTTAATATTTTTTGATGCAATTATATCCATTTATGTTTAAGAAGACGAACTGCGTTAAAAAATTTGAAATATCTTAACTATTTTGAATTTTATAAAGGATTCTAAAAATTCATGGACTTTTTTTTTAAAATGAAAAATTATTGATTTCTTAATATTTTTTGATGCAATTATATCCATTTATGTTTAAGAAGACGAACTGCGTTAAAAAATATGAAATGTCTTAACTATTTTGGATTTTATAAGGGATTCTAGAAATTCATGGACTTTTTTTTTAAATTTAAAAATTATTGATTTCTTAATATTTTTTGATGCAATTATATCCATTTATGTTTAAGAAGACGAACTGCGTTAAAAAATTTGAAATATCTTAACTATTCTGGATTTTATAAGGAGTTTCTTATCGTGCCCATGAATTTTTAGAACCCCTTATAAAATCCAAAATAGTTAAGATATTTCATATTTTTTAACGCAGTTCGTCTTCTTAAACATAAATGGATATAATTGCATCAAAAAATATTAAGAAATCAATAATTTTTCATTTTGAAAAAAAGTCCATGAATTTTTAGAACCCCTTGTAAAATTCAAAATAGTTAAGATATTTCAAATTTTTTAACGCAGTTCGTCTTCTTAAACATAAATGGATATAACTGCATCAAAAAATATTAAGAAATCAATAACTTTTCATTTTGAAAAAAAAGTCCATGAATTTTTAGAACCCCTTATAAAATTCAAAATAGTTAAGATATTTCAAATTTTTTAACGCAGTTCGTCTTCTTAAACATAAATGGATATAACTGCATCAAAAAATATTAAGAAATCAATAATTTTTCATTTTGAAAAAAAAGTCCATGAATTTTTAGAACCCCTTATAAAATTCAAAATAGTTAAGATATTTCAAATTTTTTAACGCAGTTCGTCTTCTTAAACATAAATGGATATAATTGCATCAAAAAATATTAAGAAATCAATAATTTTTCATTTTGAAAAAAAAGTCCATGAATTTTTAGAACCCCTTATAAAATTCAAAATAGTTAAGATATTTCAAATTTTTTAACGCAGTTCGTCTTCTTAAACATAAATGGATATAATTGCATCAAAAAATATTAAGAAATCAATAATTTTTCATTTTGAAAAAAAAGTCCATGAATTTTTAGAACCCCTTATAAAATTCAAAATAGTTAAGATATTTCAAATTTTTTAACGCAGTTCGTCTTCTTAAACATAAATGGATATAATTGCATCAAAAAATATTAAGAAATCAATAATTTTTCATTTTGAAAAAAAAGTCCATGAATTTTTAGAACCCCTTATAAAATTCAAAATAGTTAAGATATTTCAAATTTTTTAACGCAGTTCGTCTTCTTAAACATAAATGGATATAACTGCATCAAAAAATATTAAGAAATCAATAATTTTTCATTTTGAAAAAAAAGTCCATGAATTTTTAGAACCCCTTATAAAATTCAAAATAGTTAAGATATTTCAAATTTTTTAACGCAGTTCATCTTCTTAAACATAAATGGATATAATTGCATCAAAAAATATTAAGAAATCAATAATTTTTAAATTTAAAAAAAAAGTCCATGAATTTTTATAACCCCTCTTAAAATCGTCAAATAATAAGATATTTCAAATTTTTTAACGCAGTTCGTATTCTTAAACATAAATGGATATAACTGCATCAAGAAATATTAAGAAATCAATAATTTTTCTTATTGAAAAAAAAAGTCCATGAATTTTTAGAGCCCCTTATAAAATCCAAAATAGTTTAGATATTTCTAATTTTTAAACGCAGTTCGCCTTCTTAAATATAAATTGATATAGCTGCATAATAAAATATTAAGAAATCAATAATTTTTCTTTTTGAAAAAGAAGTCCATATATTTTTAAAACTGCTTATAAAATCCAAAATAGTTCAAATATTCTATTTGCAAATTGAAATATTTAACTTCCTAATTTACCCCATTAATTCTATTGATAGAATGATTTAATACTTCCAATATACTAGAAGAGATTTTAACATATTTTTGTCATAAAGTTAACATAGATAAACTCGTACAAATCTAAATACGAAAGAAGCATCGTCAAATAAATGCATTTATAAACTTTTAATATGCTACCGGCAAAGAAATAAGATGAATGATTTAGAACCTCCCATTTCCTCTTCCTCTTCCTCTTCGTGATCCATCACCCACAATTTCTATTTAATGCTCTTATTTGACCAAATTCTCAACGCGTTTCTAAGTGCATACAATATGTTTGATGTTACAGAAAAAAGGTCAATAAAATGAAATAAAACTAAATCGTTTGAAAGTGCACTGTTAGCAAGTTTAAAATATTCTCAGACATTTTAAGAATGTATGATAATGCATATTGCATTTCACTGTCAACATCCGAGAGTAAATGTGGACCACATCCGTGTGCTGATCTCAAGAGGTGACTTTAGTCTTAACATAAAAACTTTACAATTAATTGAGTTGATCAAGTCTGATCTATTCAAACTGTTGTTTTTAAAAGTAACATATTCCATGGACGTCCTTTACATGAGTAAGAGACTCGTTAAATTTGCGAAATTTATAAAAATACCAAACAAAATTTCCATTAACAATATTTATTGGCATAATTTGTACAAAAACCGTATTCATGTATTTGTTAACAACCAGATCTTGTCCAAGTAGTGCGCCCTATAAACAATTCTGTTTACAAGCCCCATTAAGGCCATTTTGTCCATCATTAAGTGTCTTCAGTTCAACTAGAGAGTCGTCAACAGTCTTGTAATAGGCTTCAGGGACTTTCTGGGCCCATCGTCTCACCAGAGGAGTCAACAGACTAGGATGGACAGGCTCCGGCTCTGCAGTCAACAGACTTACTGGAATCCCAACGACATAGAAAATTACAACGCCCAAAACGGTGTAGTAGAGGAATCCAATGCGGTACAGGAAGAAAACATCATCGTTGCTGTGGCTGAATGAAGGTGCAATTCGATGAAAAAAGCTTTCAAGAAAAAAAGCGTTTATTTCTTGAACGGCTTTAGGAATGAATTATATTTACCCCGGTTCGTGAATATTCTTCAAAATGATTTGGCTAGTTGTGTTGTAGGTTTCTTCACACCCAGCTGTGGACATATTGAGGTAGGGGTACCGTAATTCCTTTTTAGCGACTACTGTTTGAGCCCCTAATATAATCCAGGTCATTATCACCAAACTGCTAACTGCACCAGCAATGGCACCCTAAAATATATAAGAATTTAGTTAAGAGGGGGTAAGGATATTTATTTATATTAATATACAACATAGTAAGTTTATTGTGTAAAAAATTGAAGTCGATTGGAGTAAAACTGTCGGAGATATAGAGCTTTAAGTCTTCACCTCTCTGGTCTGGTTTCGTGTTACTTTGAAACTTTTAAATAGCTTTTCAGAGTCTACTGCATCTACTACACCGATTCTTTTAAAATTTCGCAAACTCTTTCTTTACATAAGTGCCGAGGTAATGCTGTCGAGTTTTTATTATTTTTATTTTAACGTATTTTAAAATAAGTCTCTGCGGAGATTCGCTGTCAATGCCTCATTTCTTGATATTTATTTATGAAAATTTCACAAAGTATTCTTTAAATGTCATTTTATCATGTAGTAATTATAGAAATAACTATATATTAAATGTGTTGTCAAGAAACATTATCGAAAATATGCTTTTTGTATCAGTTTGACATTGATTTTGTTGTACAATGAAACGACTATTTGCATAAAACTCAACGTAAATTTTAGTCACGGAAAACACTTATCTATTTTACGTCTCGCTTATTATAATTCTAAATAACTACAAGACTTCACTATTATATCTCAAAAGTTTTCTTACATAGCACGAGTAAATCTTACACTATAAATTCGAAGCACAAATTTCAATGATTAATTATTAATTTGTATTCTACTACTGACCTTGGTGTTGGCTCTTGGAAAGAGCATCCCCAGAGAAAATAGTCCAAGTAGTGCTCCTTGGGTAACTCCTCCGAGACTAAGAGAAAGTTGCATAACACTTCCAAGTTTCTCCACTACAAACGCCAGCGCCACACATAGAAGCCCCACTAGCGCTACTGTTACCTGAACCATAAATATGAAAATTCAATTTAAAGTTATAAACTATAAATATTATACACGGGTAAATTGTTCTAGGTAATTCAAAGCAGAGGAGATAAATACTCGCGGAGTTAACTAAGTGTTCATTAGGCTAATTGAGTTTTAAATTAATGAATGTTTTGTTCTCTTTTTTACACTTTTTTTGTAATTCTGATATAGCGGGATTACTCTTCTGCTCGCTTGTTCTTTGTTCATAAGGGAATTTGGTTTTTAAATTGAGTTTTACTAATGTGTAAATCAATTTAATTATTTGTAACAATAAAGTAAACATAGTTACGTGTATTTGAGGTTTAGTTAACATTACAAATTTTTCTTTGCATGAATAGAATTATAAAACATCCTTTCTGGTTTAAATCTAATTTCTGGGTTTGAATCTTTAAAATGATAAAAACAAATCATTTCAGGTGAAACTTTAAATGGGCTTGTGTCCTATGTCTTAATTTCTTGAAAAGTGTACTACATATTGATAAAGTGAGCTACTAGAACTTAATAACTTCTTTTATGTTAAGAGATATTAACAATTAAAAAAGTCATTTTGTCTCTTTAATTGTTAAAGGGAATCAATGTTGTACACATTCCAAGTGGATGTGACATCACAATCCTTGTGTAAGGTTACCATATCTATTTATATATCAAAATATCAAATATTATTTGCAGTTATTTCAAGGAACAATACAATTTCAACAGCTACAGAACATTAAAACAGCACTGACCTACTCAACAAATAACTGACTTTAAAATGCATTTCACGTCATACAAATATGGCCGACCATTTCTAGCGCTAAAACTAAAATTCAAATTTTTAATTGCTATATCTCCGTCAACATTTAGATATTTAATAAAATAGACACGCCAATACACATTGATTAACATCAATTTCAATCAACAATTGAAAAATCGACCACTAAAAATGAGGACATAAGCCCATTTCTTTAACATGAGAAATGGTTTTAATTTAGGTTAAAATAATTTTTTATTATGATTCCAAAGATACTTTGTCATCTTGTTTATACTTAGAACTTTTTATAAATAAGTAGTTAAGCTACTACTAGCTAAAGAGAGTCTAATGTTAAACAGCATCGGAAATAAGTTTATGATTATAGGTTTATGACTCTATTAATCAAAAAAAAGTAATCTTATTAATTTAGTATCAATGGAATAGATCAAAGAATGTTTCATATATAAAAATTTGGCGTTTGTATGTTTGTGCTCGCAAAACTTGAAAGGTAGTGGGTCGGTTAAATTGAAATTTTGACACAACGTTTTATTCAAATACGCGCATGTTCGAAAATTGAATTCATTTCTTTCCAGTTGATCATAGTCTGTGTTTATGTGTGTGTGTATGTTTCTTATTTATATTCCTATTCATTTCATACCAGAATGAGCTAGTATATTATAAAAAAATATTTCAAGACAGATTTGACAGCAGTGCGCCAGGCAAGTCTACTTTCAGTCAATATATCTAACTGTGATAAATAATTTGTTTTATATTCAGTATTCACTAAAACATAAAGTAATTTATAATTTCACAAGAGTTTTCGATATGTTAATTAACAAGCCGCTATAAATCGTAGCGCTTCAGTCGCAATCCCCTCCTTAAAAGAAATAAAACTAAAGAGGTATCATTAATTAAAAATTGGACATTTCCTGATGTTGTTTATACCCGTGCTGGTACTTTACCTTCATTATATTACTCGCTGTCTTCTCGGAAGCATTGGGCATGTAGCTTTTAATAAAGTCTTCGTAGATGGTACCGGAAATTGTATTTAATCCAGAAGACATTGTACTTAAAGCTGCACTGAAAATACCGGCTAAAAATACTCCAGGTAGACCTGGGATGTTGCTGCCTTCTTTGGTCACGTAGTACGGTAGCAACTGCGATGATAAATTTGATTAACTTTGTTAAATATCATTAATATATTCTAGAGAAATTCTAGCAAAGGTGTATCGAGTTTATTTTGCTTAAAAATTAAGTTAAATACGATTACATGTATCTAAGGTTAATACCCATAAATCGTTTACCTTTATTAGCAATGTAATAAGAGATATTAACAATTAAAATTATGTTAGTACTTCCAATCATTAAAGGGATCAGTTATAAAAAACAGTAATATTTTGCTCATTTCCCTTAATCATTTCCTACTCTTTTATACAACTGAGAGTAGGCATTAAAGCGCCAGTGGTTTGTCAGTTACTACTTACAGCTGTCGTAAGAAACACATAAACTTTTGATATTATGAATGAGGTGAATAAGATAAATAAAATCGATTACTTATTACGCTCTGTGACGTTAGAAATCGACAAAATGGAGTTTCTAAAATACTAAACCATGGAGTCTACTCTTAAAAAAACGACTGAATCTTCTTATTATTATATACCTGGTCAGCTTTTTCGACTTCGCCAGTGGTAAGAGGATCGCAGTTGTAGTACATGCCATAGATGACCAACCCAGTGACTACGCACATAGTTCTTATTAAAATAATAGCCAGGGCTACCAACCAACCAGCGCTGAAATATTGAAGTGGTTTAATACACAAACAAACTAATCTAAAATTTACAAAGTTAAGTAACTTACGTCCGTGCATCCTTTAATGTTGGTACCGATAAGTATCTTTGAATAGAGCATTGATTGATTCCCATTTCAGAAATCCAGGTGGTAGTTAACCCTATCGTGACACTCCAGAAAGACATGCGTGCATAAATGCTTGGATCCATGCTGGAAGGAATTGAAACAATTGTAATTTAAAAATAATCTTTAAAAGAATGTAGAGACTTTCAATTTTAAAATTAGCAACATTTCTTAACTGTCGACATGCTGCTGTCATTGCAGCGATATTTGGCAGATATTGTATTCGATTCATAGAGATATAAGAACAGAGTGAGATTGCTGCTAAGAGCCCTATCTGCCTCTTTCTCGCCGAATCACTGCTGTTGGCTCGGCTGATTGGCGATGAGGTTAGAGGTAAGCTAGCAAGCAGACGCTATAGTTAAAATAAAAATCACAGTGCTAGAAAGAGACACAGAGGACAATTGGCAGCTCTCTTTCTTTTTGTCTGTATCGCAGTATTCAGACTCTTGCGCACTCTATTCTTATACTTCTATGCTTCCATTACTAACCTCGAAATGTGTACTTTAGATTAAAATAAAAGTATCACTACTTTTCACAAAAATATTGAGCTTTTCTGTTGATTTAAAATAACAGGTCATTTTACAGTTCATCTGAATCTGACCGTGTAAAACGCCCAATGCATACATTTCTTTGTAACATAGAAAAAGCAGTGCTAGCACGTTTTATTTTAAGAGGTTAAAGTCTAATGTGAAGCAAGTGATGGGGAAGGACAGGGGAGGCCCTACAGTCATGTGACGTTACAAGTATTCAAGCTAGTTATGTAACAAAATACTTACTCAAATAATATCAACCTCCCTCCCTCCTCAGCGCGTTCCCAGACTTCACCAAAGCTGCCAACTTTAGAAACCCCCATCCATATAACAGCGATCAACCCTCCGTAGGTAACCACAGACTGCAGGGTGTCTGTCCAAACAACTGCCCTCATCCCCCCCAGACTTGTGTAGAACATGCAGATGAGCATCAACGCCGGAGTCACTTTGTGAACTGACACTCCAGTTACTTGAAAATAAATGAAGCAAAAGGAATTAACTTCAAACTCGTACATTTACTATCTTGTCCAAAACAAAAACTAAATACTCGTTTTGTAATTGGTTAGTTCGGTTCGGTTCGGCTCGGTCAGTTGAATAATCAACTTATATTGTTAGAGCACGAAAATGATCAAAGTAGAAAGTAATTAATGGTAATAGGCAAATTGATGCTGTAATACTGTTGGCTGGTGAGATGGAGGTTGGAGGTTGGTCTATGGTCAGTTAAATTTGCTTGTGATATGAGATAACTGCTTGCCACTCATCATTAATTCTCAGCAGACAGATCAATGGTTATGCAATAAATATTACATGATTGATTTGACTCATTAGTGCATTTCTTTTTCATTTATTACATTTAATAACACCTCCCAGGCTTCTACTCCCTTAATTTTTTACATTTCAATTACATTCATATATAATTATATAAGAACAAATAAAAGATATACAAAAGAACTTATTATAACTTATTTTATCTAATTTACTGTTCAATCTCATCCGCCGTGAAATTATCCCAAATCTCTTGCCTAATTCTTCTCCTTCACTTCCTATTACTGTCTCTGCATCTCTTCTTCTTCTTATTTCATCATTCTTCAATAGCATTTTTCTATCTCCTTCGCATACTCATCATAATATCGATACCTAATCTCTTCACTTACTAGATACTCTAGACTTCCAATTTCTCTGACTTTTATTCTATCTTGAAATTTTACTCTCGCTTCATGTAGTCTGGGTTGGTATTTGTGCAGGTAGAAAATTGTCTTGATGTACAAGGTTTAAACTTACCACAAGCTAGTTCCAAGGTACATTTTCTACTCCACACTTGCAAGATTGCCAGAAGTTAAAACGGATAAGCAGGTAACTTAAATCCTTACCAGTTTAATACAGTTAAAAGTATTTCAAGTATAGCTAACATAATGAAAGTTACCTATTATCTAAACAATATTACCTAATGTACAACGTTTCATGACCTATTATTATTTATTGGATCTTTGCAAAATAAATCTACCTTATTGCCTGCAGAATACAGAAAAGTATCAAAGACTTAGTAAAAGAAAAACTATTTCAAGTAGAATTTTACCTCAGATTTTGTAAGGATCCCGATAATGATAAAGATCTAAGAAGAACCTTATCAAGAACCTGATAGGGTTCTAGTCGGGCAAATCTTCTCACATTTTGTGCAGGTTATTTTAAAGAAAAAACATTTAAGGTGCAGCATTTCGAAACATATTAAACACCATACTAAGAAAATCTACAGTACGACCCTGCAGACGGGTCATAAGTTTACTTCAAAGCAATATTTGTGTCCTCCTATGTAATTAAATTCAAATGCACATCAATGTTAGTAATTAAACTGTTACGTTTTGAGGTTATGTACACTGTAACATTAATTAGTTAATTCTGAAATATTCATACCTTGACTAAACGATAATGCGGGAATGTAAACAACCATTGGCATGTGTATGATCATCCTCAGACCGTACAACAGACTAGCCATGGTCCTAGTGCCACGGGAGAACCTCTTCTCCAAGTACTCGTAGGATGACGTCACCTGCAGCTCGTAGAACACAGGCAAGTAGATATAAGCGATTACACCGGCACAGAGAATGTTGGCGAGGACACAAATTACGTACTGCGTTCCATATGTGTAGACTTCTGTTGGTACTGTCATCAGGGTGATTCCAGATACCATGCTAGAGAAAAATTTTAAAAGAAAAATGAACATAACTTTACTAATTTAAAGTTAAGAAAAAAAGTGCAAAACAGGAGTAACATTTTTTTTCGAATAGAAAATGTAAATAGAAACGTACCTTGCTGATAGCGAACAAGCAATCGGAAGGACCCCCATCGTCTTTCCCCCCATTAAATAATCCTTTCTAGAATTTTGTTTGCTTTTGGAAAAGAATGCAAAATATACTCCGATTAGCGCAGAAGCTATCAACATGAGAATAAATAAGACATAGTCCAACCACGAGAAATAATGTGCCGCCATGTTGGACGATATAAAATTTTAAAAACACTTTTAAGCTTTATTATAGCGGGTTAATCCGTCGGCTAGAATCACCACACTGACTTTATCTTAGGGAGTTGATGGTTTACTTTTAAATAAAAATAAATTTCTGACGTCACTCGTTATCTTAAAATTTGCAGCTATTTTTACCGATATTGGGATCACCACAGTCAGAAGATTTTGATTTATAAGATTACTAGAGAATGGAGACGATTGTAATTCTTTGCAGATTAGAGAACACAAAGCACGTTGAGTTATTTATTACTACACTCCAGCGCCGTATTAGACCACTTTAGGCCGGATGGAAGACTACAAAGGAAACCTAGACCCTAGAAAGCTTGGTTTAATCTTCAATGTAATTTTAATTTTTTTCCATTAAAAACAATAAGAAATTTAAGAGATTTTTTCACTACTAAAACCACTGTCATTCGTAAACTAATAGTCGGAATGTCATGAAATTTTAGCACATATCGTTGGAAGGTTGGTACTATTTAAAAATCATATTAATTTGTCAATAGTGGTACCATCTATGTGTCACATATTGAGAGAGGTGTTAGATATATAATTGCAAAATCAACACCGTTGTGTACCACAAAGGCACAAAATGCTCCCAGGTGGACTATCTAATGTTGTGAAATTTCTATTTTAATTTCATTACCACAAACGTCATAATTCTTGTCATATTTTCATAGAGGTTTCTCCCGGTAGAGGTTAAGCCGGTACCAAACGATGCGGTAAACGTTTGATTTAAGTGCTTGCCTTCAACGTATGAGTCAAATATTACCGACCGACAACAGCCCGAACTTCTTCCATCGTTGAACACCCTTAGTTCCAGAATCGACCACACGATGCGTCCAATGTTGTAGCATCGTTTGGTACAGCCTTACGGTTACTTATCTCACCTGCCGCAGGTTATCTAGAAGCGTGGCTTCGTCAGATTCGGGTGACGTGGCATTTTCTCATGACACTACACTGACTGACTGACTGACTGACATGGTTATTAATATATGCACCGTCATAAATCACCCTCATGTTTTACACGTGTATGAACACAAAGTTGCTAAAAACTAGTTTTAGATAAAACGGATCTGATCTTGTATTATCTAGTAACGCTAAAAATACTACATTTTTCATTGTGTTATCGGTCAAAAGCGAAATTTTATTTTAAATTTAAATTTTTTGCAAATAATATTTATTTAATTTATTTAACGATGTTCTATTTCCGATGCTGAATTCTTTCACCGACGACCTCAATCTTAAAACATCCATCTGTTTGTTTAAACAGTTTGTAATTTAAATGTAACGTTCTGAATGTTATGTTATAATAATACCTTAGAAAGTTTTATATTTCATCTATCTCTTCATGAAATACTGTTTGATTTTATTTGAATAGTTTAATATGATTGCCGCTGAGATGGCGTGGCGCTGTAGACAGCGTAATGTATTATTCAAGAGAATGTTGAATTAACATTCGTCTCTGGGCTATCGCTATAGTTCTACGTTACAGCAAAAACAGATCGTAATTCTATGTAGGACTAGGAAAACGAAATATTAGTACATTTGCACTGGTAATAAAATTGTGAATATAGTGTGATTCTCTTATATTAAGGGGTTAGGGGTAGTCAGAATTTAAAAAAATCGATTTTTTTTTTTTGCATTTTCTTAAAGTATAATATTTTAAAAATATTGTGTGAAAATTTGAAGTGAATCCGACAAATTCTTTTCGAGTTATTTAACAATGACCAAAGGTATACCAGAGTATCTCATCGGTATGCAGAAAGAATGGATGCTGCACGTATCAAAGTAGCAGATAAGCGCGCTAATGATAACACCCGAGAAGGTCGATTGCAACGTAGGCACCAGCAAATCGATATTTTGGAAGCTGCTATGACGGCTGAAGAGCTATTATATGGTCCAGGAATAGATGACTCAGTGTAAGTTATTAAATAATTCTTATAATTCGACATAAATCCATAGCAAAACTTTAAATGCGTTTTTCTGAAAACTATGTTTTCTGAACTGGTGATCACTGTAACTTAAAAACTGCTCGGTAGATTTCAATAAAATTTCTTGTACTTTTGAAATACATTAAAAACTCGTGCCTGATCGAAGGATTTCTTTTTTTTTCAAAAATTTCGATTTTTTTTTAACAATAAACTGTCGGTTTTTTTCTTGAAAATTTGGAAAAAATTTCCTTAGGCCGCCATTTTGTTAATTTCGAAAAAAAAAAAAAAAGCTTCGATCAGGCACAAGATTATCTATTAATAAAACTAATTTTTCTTGTCCGATTGATTTTAGATGAATCTCCAAGGACTTATGATGATCACCGTAAAGGACTTCGGGAGGAACGGGCTCTACAAAAACAGCGATAACTTTTTAAATTATTAATTTTTTTTTTTGAAATTTTCGTGAAGTCAAATCGAAACGTGTTCTGATAAAGATATGTTTTTATTTTTGTCAAATAAAGTAATTAACTACAAAAAAAAAATTATTGAAAATCATCATTTTTTCAGGCCTCTGAGTACCCCTAACCCCTTAATATACTAAAATATAGATCATGTTTTACGATAGGATCTTTCAACAAAATCGGTCACTTTAAATCAATAGAAAAACGTCATATTTCCGTGAAAAGTAGTGATATTTTTAATTTAATCTAAAGTACAAACTTTGAGGTTAATAATTAAAGAAAATATATGCCAAATGTCACCAAAATATTGCGTTTTTCTATGACCGCTCTTGTTAAAAGACCCTATAATATTTGCAAAAATATTTGATGCTCTACTAAACTTTTAAGAGGTTCGCTTTTAAGTTTGTTCGCATTACATCAGGTCTAATTGTCAAGATATAGAGCATATTACCAAGACATATCTTATAAAGAAACCAAATTTTGCAGAAACACGTTTATCACTGAACATCGATGATTTAAATTGAGTGTGAACTCTTACAGAGTCGAACTGGTTTAAAAAACACATCTAAGTTCAGAAAGAAACTTTTATTTTATACTCTTAATCTGAAAAATATAATTTTATGATACTAATAGTTGGTAGCTATAATAAAAAACAATAACATTCTTTAAATATATTTTATTTATTATTTATGTATATCACCATTTGTATGAATTACAATTAAAGCTTGGTCAACAGTTTTGTACTCTGATTTAGGGTCTTTTGGGGCCCACCTTCGAATAATGGGGCTCAGTAGTTCATGGCTAATAAATCCAGGGTCATCTGTCATGTAACTAACTGGTATGCCAACTATAAACACTAAAGCAGCTCCAACTAAAGTGTAGAACATGAAAGCCACACGGTAGAACAAAGTGACATCGTCTTCACTATGTCTGAAAAAATAAACAGTGATTATTAATTGGGTTGTTAATTTACTTTTCAGGGATCGATTCTTAATTTCTTTATTAAAATATTGATATATTATTAATTAATGTATATTGGCGTTTTAATTTTTTAAAATACATTTTTAGTACTCGGAGTTCCAGCGTGGTATAGTATAGTCAGAATATTTACTATTGTCAGAAATTAAAACCTTTGCACACGAATACGTACATATACTGCCACATATGTTCGGTTACGGTGACCTGACAACGTTGCAAAAGGCATGCAGTGTTAAAAATGTAGTAGTACTATCAAAGATTTAAAATTTTCGTTCTTTATTCTATACTACTTGAGATAATTTTGCGTGCAGTGTTGCCAGATCATTATTGACCATGAAAAGAACGTATTAGAAATAAAAAAGAAGATATTTTAAATTATTATATCTCGAATTTGTTTAAAATAACACTTTTCTTAACTCTCCTAAATTATATCGAAAGATTTTTTGGGTATAATAGAAAATAGTTGGACGAACAGGAAGTTTTACATGCTTCATATTGGAGATGAGCCTAAAAGTTCCCTATATTTCTTAGCCTATAAATAATATATCTACCGAAAAGTGGTTTCACGCTGGAATCTTAAGGTATTAATTTCATTTTTCCGCCTAATACTTGTAATCTAATTTAATTATCTTTGTATGGTTGAAGTTACGAGAGTTCGGCGGTTATATTAAATTTAAATATTTAAAACAAGTTGTGGGGTATAAACTGCTGATATAACTAAAAAGCACTTACTCATTTATTTTTCTATAATGTATATAGAAACGAATAAGACAAAATTCATTATCGTATTTTAAATTTATACCGCTCTTATAACCTCTTTTAAGTATAAGTCACCGCCGATCTATCGTGATTTTGACTATATATTACGATATTATATGTAAATTTTATGGGCTTCCGTAACAGCTGAGTCAGGTAATTATTGCCAACTAAAAATCCCAACATTTATAACAGTTTTTGATCATAATCCATTATAAATGTAAAGTAACCTAATTAAACAACATCTTACGATTCATCATAATATGTTCCCAGAACTGTTTGCGAAGTTTGGTTTACTGGATAATCACATCCGCTTGTATCCAATGGTAGATAGGTATATCGTAGTTCTTTCTTTGCCACAGCAATCTGTTGGCCAGCTATCATCCACCCAACAACGAGGATGCTTACGATGGCCCCACTTAAGACTCCCTAAAGAATAAAAAAGAAATGTTAAAATTTCCAAATATATGTAATTCTTTAGTTAATCCGTAGGTAAATGCGTCTGGTTCGTTACCTTTGTATTAGCTCTTGGAACCAGCATTCCAAGAGAGAACATTCCAAGCATCGATCCAGTTGTAACTCCATTCAGACTGATCACTAATTGCATTACGCTGCCTAATCGTTCGACTGCGAAGACAAGCAGGAAACAGAGTGTTCCACTGACAACAACGGTTATCTAAATAGGAAAAGTAAATAAATCAGTCTTCTGGCTGAACAATAAGAAAACAAGAACATTTATAGCTGTTCTACTGTAAAGCCTCATTCCCACTCACTGTTACGCTTTTATTTAATAATTTAATCTATTTTCTAGTTTTCATTCCGTGTCACATTCGTGTTTTAATTTGAGGTTAGTTAATTTAGATCGTGCATATGTGTCGTTAGTAATATAAATTTCGACAGTTCGACAAAGTTGAACGTGGAATAATTAAAATTGCTATTTTTAATAACAATTAGTAATAGAAACTGTTTTTATTTCTTTATTTTGGACAAACTGATATTGAACTTCTTTTAAAAATAAATCCTACTGCATTTTAACATAATATAGCCGTTTTTAATTTAGAAACATTGGAACTTGTAAGGTTCTAAAACGAAAACGTAAATTAAATTCTAATTCAAAAATGATGCTATACAATTTAAATTAAATATATAATTAAAAATAACATTAAAACAGTGAGTGGAATGATACTTTATTGTTATCCGTATTACGTTATACATTTTTGTTCAGTTATGAAGGATATTGTTTAATATACCTCACGATTCTCTAAGTCTTTTTATTATGAATTAGCTGAAAGTTTCTTTCAGGATCCAATGAATAATAGCGCCGGTTTTTAATTATTACGTTATCTTATCTTAAACTAACCGAATTAACATAGTATAAAATAAATGCAATCTGCATGTTTGCATTAAAAGTGATTAAAGTTGTAAATGCCACTACTATCAGATTGTGATAAAGAGGAAGGGGAAGCGTAAGAGCGAGAGGCTCATTCATGACCAAACATTACACGCAATATAACTTTAAAATTTTTGTGACACATTAAAAACAAAATAAATAATATTGATGTACTAACCTTCATAATATTACTGGCCCTTTTATCAGTACCCTTAGGCATCAAGGGTTTAAAAAAATCTTCGTAAATTGTTCCAGCTAGTGTATTTAATCCAGCAGACATGGTGCTAAGTCCAGCGCTAAAAACTCCAGCTACGAAGAGTCCAGAAAGTCCGGGAATATGGCCAGCAATGTCTATTACATAATTCGGCAGCATCTAAATAATAATTGATAAAAATTTCAATTTCATTTTAAGTTTTATTTGTAGTGTTTTAAAAATATGGTATACCTGATCTGCTTTTGCTACTCTGCCCGTACTCAAAGGATCGCAATCGTAATATTTAGCGTACATCGTTAAGCCAGTTAGGATGGATATAGCTTTGATAATCATGATTAATAAAACGAAGACCCAGACAGTTCTGAAATTAGCAGCAAATTACGTTTTAAAAGGATATTAAGTTGACTTGTAAATGTAGTTCATAATTAAATAGTGAGACCATGGTCTTAAGGAGCCCGTGAAGTATTAATAAAAAATAAAATGAAATAGTGAAGAAGAATAGAGATACTGTAATAAGTACTGCATCCTTATGTGAAATACCAGTCAAATATAATAGATGGCAGCAGGATATGAAAAATAGAAAATAAGAAAAGAAATAAATGATAAAAAGACCATAATATTTGCAAACTTAGATGTAAGTGGAAAGTTGAAGGAGCGTGGAAGAATAGTTACTAAGAGGTGGGCAAGAAAGAAGATGACCAGCGGAAATAAGGAAGAAGAAGAGTAGGTAGAAAAAAAGAGAATGATTAAGAGCAGAGCTAGGCAGTGAAAGAAAGCGAAAGAGATAGGAATTAGAAGTATTAGTTATATGTAGTTCAAGCATATTGTAAAATTAGGTAAATTTTAGTTTAAATGATAATAAAAGGATTGTTTTAAATAAAATGAGGAAAATGAGGAAGATTAGGAAATACATAAAGAGAAGAAGATACCTAGATAAACAGGGAAGTAAAGAAATTAGAGTAATCGCAAGATTCCGGTTAGGAAACGAAGACAGAGAAAGCAAGTATTGGAGAGGTGATGAAAAGAAAACATGCAAGATATGTAGTGAGGAAGAGAGAAAAGTTGGAGCATATGAAGAGCAAGTACAGAGATAGACAGAGAGAGTTGAAAGCAGTGTGTGTCTGAAGGAATTGTTGCAATGGAAGAGAGAAAGAGGAGAGCAGGAGCTTTGTTAATATAAAATAAATACAATGAGGTTGTAAAGGCATATACAATTAAACCTATATACAAGAAGATTTAATTTGATTAGAAAATTTAGTTTATATTTGCTAATTACTTTCTAGCGTCCGATATAGTTGGCAGAGACATAAATCTTTGTACGTTTGTTTGACTGACAGCCATATTGGATAACCACATCGTCGTAAGTCCAATGGAAACAGCCCAATAAGAAGTTCTTACAAATGGACTTGGATTCATGCTAAAACAGAAAGAACCACAAAAACTTGACTTGATAGACAAACACTGGGAAACTTGTCACAATGATCTTTGGTGATTCATTTCAAGATTCCCATCGGTATTCATTGTGTGTTTCAACTTACTCGAAGAAGATAAGTCTGCCACCATCACTGGCGCGTTGCCAAACCTCCCCAAAGCCGCCGACAGCTGATGCACCCAATCCTACCACTACTACCATAGCTCCTACTGTGATAATGGACTGTAGGGTATCTGTCCACACCACGGCTCGCATCCCGCCGATTGTCGTGTAGAAGACGCATACCAAGGACAAGACAAAGGTCACGATATGGATGTCCATCCCCGAAACTGAAACGGTTTTAAAACACATATTGTAGTGTTTCAAGTCAAAACGATAAAGAAAAAGCATATTTTCGATAATGTTTTTTGACGACACAGTTAATTTATAATTATTACTATAATTACTACATGATAAAATGACATTTGAAGAATACTTTGTAAAATTTTCATAAATAAATATCAACAAATGAGGCATTGACAGCGAATCACCGCAGACGTCACAAAAAAAAGTAACATTGCGGTGTCACTCATAACTCATTACTGGATTTTCTGAAATCGAAAAACCAAAATGATTTCATTAGTTGATAAGTTTCTGCAAGTAACGCTGTTGAGTTGTTGTTTTTTTATTGATTTTTCAATTTTTTACAGTACTTAAAAGTCAAAATATCGATTTTTCATGAAAAAAATACAGAAACTTTGTTATTTTAAAAGACGTTAAAATAAATTTTTTTAAAAAAACTCGACTGCGTTACTTCGACATTTATATAAAGAAACAGAGTGCAAAATTTCAAAAGAATCGGTCCAGTAGATTTTGAGTTAGAGAGGGCACCGACTCTGAAAAAGCTATGTGTGAGAAACCGCATTTAAAAGTTTCGAAGTAACACGAAAGCACACCAGAGAGGTGAAGACTTAAAACTCTATATCTCCGACAGTTTTACTCCAATCGACTTCAAATTTTTACACAATAAACTTAATATGTTGTACAATAATATAAATAAATAAAAACCTTACACCCACCACTCCCCACACTTTAAAGTGCAAAATAACTCGACTAATGCTGAGGTAAGGCTCACTTTATTGACTTGGTAATGGAATGGAGGACTTACCTTGACTAAACGCAATAGCTGGTACATATATAACAATAGGTAAATAAAGCATCAGGCTAAGGGCAAATAGAAAGCTCGCCAACTTGCGTATGCTGCTGTTGAATCTTCTTTCCAGGTATTCATAGGATGAAGTTAGCTGAATCTCGTGAAACACAGGAAGATAGATGTAGCAAATTAACACCCCCACAATGCAGGCGCTGATTCCACAGACGGCGTACTGCGTCCCGTATGTGTACATCTCGGAGGGCACCCCGAGCAAAGTGATACCGGATACATGACTAAACCGGAAATATTTACGTAGATATAGAAACCATTATGAGTATTACAGATTAATTGTATGATTAGATTATATGGTATACTGGGATTAACACGTAATTGAAACTGAAGTAAATATATTTGTGGTAGAGGGGATATCTGTCGTAACTAGAATATTATTGATTTACGGTAATATAAATATATCATCTGCCAATGAGCAGCTTTTGATAAGGACAATCGTATATATGTAATATGTGGAAATGTTAGATATGTAAATATATCTAAAAAGTTTTCAACATTTTAAAAAGATTGCAAAAAATAGTGCACAAAAAAATGTTATAATTTTTTTTTGTAAAAAAGTTTAATACATCAACCTGACTCCTATTTAATGGCTTATGATAAAAATATCTCAGTCAATCAATCATTATTCTTAAATACAGGGAGTGATAAAAGTAATAAATATTCTCGTTAAATAAACTTAATGTTATATTTAATATAACAAAATTTAACTCATTTATAACATTTTTTTAAGATAATTTAATGTAAGTTTACATAACAAAAGTTATATTTAGACATAAATTTATGTCTTCTAACGGTAATAAAACTTTATATGTTATACTAAACTAAATGTTTAAAGAAACATATTTGTAAAAAAATAATATAGTTTAAATTACGAGAGTTCGGCGGTGGCTCATGCTTAAAACACGTTGTGCCATATAAATTGTAGATTATTAATTTGTAAATTTCTTCTACTTATTTGAACCTAATATAAAATACATTTAATTAATGTTATTGTAATTTACAGAGCGAAAAAAGTGCCATGGTCATAAGAAGGCCACCAAATTAAAATAACAGAAAAAATATGTATATTTTAAAATGACAGTTTGAATTTCATGGTGTGCACACTAATGCAAAATGATGTGTGGTAGAAGCATTAACTTTATATTTTAAACAAATTAAATATTATTTTAAATATTAAAGAGTACATGAAACGAGAAAAAGTGAGGAAAAGGAAAAAGAGATAAACAGAATCTAGATAATATGAAGGTTGGTAAAAATAGGCCAGGTAATCTAAAAGAAAACGAAAAAGGAAGAATCTACGAAACGGTTTAAACTTGTCAAGTACAAAAGAAGTGAAAAGAAAGAGGGCGTATGTAAAATTATCTTTTAAAGTTAAAATAAAATTTAAATGGAAAATGTAACATAAAGCAGAAATTTCTAGACACCCTGTAGAATATTTATAATATTTAGTACTTACCCTGCTGCAAGTGACATAGCGATCGGAAATATCCCCATCGTTTTGCCCCCTAATAAATATTCAGACACAGTATTTTGTTTCTTTTTCGAAAAGAATCCAAAATAAATACCAATCAGCGCTGATATAATGAGTACAGCAGCAAATAGGACGTAGTCCACCATACCAAAATTTCGACCTTCCATCATTTTGATTCCTAAATTAAACGAAACACTAATTAATAATAAATAAATAACACGTCTTAACGAAACGAACAACTGCTCATTTAATTTCCACTTTATATAGGAACAAGAAGAGAACGAAACCAGAAATCTTTATCTTTGCCTAAAAATAGATTTTTGATATTTTTCCTGATTACTTACGAGTACTATATTTTATCCGCACTTAAATAGAAACAATGAAAGATAATTTGGAGTAAGTTTATTATTTGTTTAAGTATTGTATTATTTACTAAAGTTGGTGGTGCAGAGTTATTTGGTACTTTCTGGAACGGTTGGTGTCGTATATCATCAGAGCCCGTTCTTTCGCGTGTTGTTTGCACAGGCAGCATCCCACGATGTTTGGCGTTTGATTTATATAGCAACGTGTAAATAATACCATTTGAGTTGCGCTGGTTTAGTGATGGGTAGTTCCAACGGTTTTTAATCCAGGAACGGTTTAGTTAATGTTGCCATACATTGTCATACATTGTGACATTTCCCAGACGACTTTATCTTCGTTTGTTTACTTGCATTATTTACTGGCTAAGAAACCAAACAAAGATGCTCTAAAAAATGTACTGGTACAACCAGAAGTTCTTCTTGAAAATGCTAGTGTCAGGAACAATTAGGATTTACTTAAATCATAAACCGAACATAATATTGGTACAATAATTGTTATTAACAAATATAAGAACTGTGTATAATGCAAGATGTCACTGACTGAATGGTAGAATGAGAATATCATCTCGCCGTGCCTTGGGCCTGATGCAAAAAGGTATAATGAAGACAGAAAGAAGGAAAGATAGCGAAAAGAGGGTTTGTTGAGAGGAGACAAGGAGGAAGGAGAAGCAGAAAACGGTGAAAATAAATGAGAATTAGGGAACATGAAGATAGACGGTCAAAAGAAGAAGCAACAGAAAGTACTTTTGGAAGTAGTAAAAGTCAAGAATAGTTTAAAATTAGTCTTAAGTTTGTTATTATTATTTTTTATTCCATTATGTAAGTATACGTACATGTTATGTAACTAAATACTTTATATTTTACCTGTGAACTTCTTTATAACCCAGTAAACATTTAGTGAAGTGCCCTATTTTGTGACGTTTCTATCACTATTTCACTTTAATTATAGTTCGCAACAACTTTATCTTCATTTGTATTCCGACAGGTGGAGTGGTTCTGTCATCTGTAGCCGATAAAACAGACATTTCATATGAAGAATTGTGAGAAACTGAACTATAAATGAACTCTTTCATGACAAAAAAATCATACGCATCTCCAATATGATGTCAAAGTGACTCCAAAATGCTCCAAAATGTTTACTGGGAAATGAACGTTGAAAAATATATAGCAGAAAATGTAACCGGTCATCATAAATTGAAGCTTGATAAGGTATCGAGCTTAAAATTGATTAAGAAAATTAATAAAATTTTGACAAACTTATAATAAAAAAATGATGAAATTATAAAATATTGAAAATATGTAATTATTTAATTTCTTACTAAACCAGTGATCACATACTGCTGGTGCAATCGTTCCCATTCAACACAAATTAGTGCTAAATCATAAAGCCCGTTTTCTCTCCTCCACGTGATTGTCATTTCATCTGGAGATGATTTTAAAAAACTTTCTGAAAGATATTTGTAATATTTCATTATTTCATTACAAATCATTAAAAGTAGATCATTCTGGTTCTGAATTATCAGACTTCAAGGATTTTTAATTTTATTCACGAACACATTGTATGATCCTACCTTTGGAATAGGAATTCCCGTTATTTATCTTTAGATCTGTTTACATTTCATTTTGATGCGTTAAGCTGAATGACGTCGACCATTGTTTTGTACGGGCACAAAAACACGATAAATAACTTTTACTATTTAGAAATGTAAATACTCTTATATTTGTGTATAAAGCGGATAAAATTGGTTTCATCATTTGTTGCGTACTCCCTGTACACACTATGGAAAGTTACCGGAGAAGCTGCTTATCAAAATTGAAATACAGAAATACTATCTTAGTCTATCTAAGTCTCCATTTCTATAAATCTATGCAATATATTTATAAAGTTAGCTACTAGAACCTCAAGTTAAGGTTAAGGTTTCAACTTTTGTTTTCAATTAATTACATTAATGTACAACATATTAAGTTTATTGTGTGAAAATTTGAAGTAAATTGGAGTAAAACTGTCGGAGATATAAGAGTTTTAATTGTTCACCTTCATGGTCTGGTTTTGTGTTACTTTGAAACTTTTAAGCGACTTTTTCTCACACTTAGCTTTTTCAGAGTCGGTGCCTACTCTAGCTCAAAATCTACTGGACCGATTCTTTTGAAGTTTTACACACTCTTTCTTTACATGAATGCCGACGTAACGCTGTCGCGGTAATTTTAACGTATTTGAAAATAACAAAGGTACTGATTTGTTCCATGAAAAATCGGTATATTGACTTTTAAGTGATGTAAAAAATTGAAAAATCAATAAAAGAAAAAGAAACTCGACAGCGTTACCTGCAGAAACTTATCAACTAATGAAATCATTTTGGATTTTCGATTTCTGAAAATCCAGTAATAAGTTATGAAATTTTACTCTTATTTGTAACGTTTGCAGAGATTCGCTGTCAATGCCTCATTTCTTGACATTTATTTACGAAAATTTTACAAAGTATTCTTCAAATGTTATTTTATCATGTAGTAATTATAAAAATAATTATATAGTAACTGTGTCGTCAAAAAGCATTATCGAAAATATGCTCTTTTTTATCGTTTTATCCCCCAAGTTGCCATCTCTTTCATACAACAAAACATAAAAGAGATAGCTTATTAAACACAGAACCCTATCCATATAAAAAATAACTGATCTATCCTTAAATAGTTCGACATATTACGTCATAAATATGTCTGACATCTGTAGCGCTAAAACTACAATTCAAACTTTTAATTGCTATATCTCTGTCAACATTTAGATATTCAATAAAATAAAAACGCCAATATACATTTATTAACATCAGTTTCAATTAGCAATAAAAAAATCAACCCGTAAAAGTGTTCTATAACTTTGAATCCCTTTAATAATTAAATTGACAAAATTGATTTTTTAATTGTTAATATCTCCCAACATATAAGAAGTTATTAAAAAATGCTTGCACATTTGAGGTTCTAGTAACCGACTTTATCAATATATGGTACACTTATATAGAAATTAAGACATAGGACACAAGCCCATTATATATACATATATATTTACTACTTTTCTATGTATATACGTTGTATGTACTATGTGTTATATAATTCATTGTAATTTGATGTACCAGTGAGCGATTCGTGTAGAATTTATTCAGGTGTATTACCAGATATGAATTAATTCTCTGTGAAGTTTCAAATTCATTTAAAATAAAGTTTTATCTAAAATAATCGTTTGAGCAGAACAACAGTTAAATAAATATGTTTAAATCATTTCAATAAACAAAATGGAAACTGTTAAATTTCTAGAAAGTTTCTGTGATGTGTATTTTATAAATTCACAATTCGTGTAGAAAATTTTCCGAGTTTTCAATACGGAAATTATTTACCTGTTCATTTATTTACTAAACGTATATTTCCATTAACAGAAACAAACTGAAACGGAAAACGGAAAACAGATAATAAACGCATTTCCAAATGGCCGGATACGAATCTTATTAAAATTAGAAATAACAGATGTGAAAATTTCATCAGATAAAAGCAGATTCTTATGTAAACATAGACGATGTTGGGGAGAGGAAGGAGGGGGAACTGTGCATACGATGTTGAGGAATACACGGGTTTCATCATAGGATACATTCAGGCCCGTTTTCAAATTCTCAGGTTACCTGAAGTTTAGTATATTGGATTACACTTTTGTTTCTCCTCAGTAAACAATTTGGTGAAGTTTCCTACTTTGTGACGTTTCTATCACTATTGCACTTCAATTATAGTTCGCATCAACTTTATCGTCATTTGTATTCCGACAGGTGGAGTTGTTTCGCCATTTGTAGCTGATAAAATAGATTTCATATGAACGACTGTGAGAAACTGAACTCTTTCATGACAAAAAAATCATACGCATCTTTAATCCACTCCAAACAAACTTCAGTTATGTCATAACTGTATTGTACATTAAATGTACAAATTTGATTACAGTGCACCTGCACTCACAACTTGAGCAATTACCTTTAATGCAATTTATCTGTACAGTGGAATAATTCAACTGTATTTAATTCAAGATGGTATATTTCTAATTTGTTAGAATTAGTGCTTTAAGTTTTACTACAATTTTAAATGCAATTAGATTACAGGTAATTAACATCTGTAATTGCATAAAGCATAAATTGCTGCATTACTATTATTGTAACATTCGTTAAGGTAATTGAAAAACTTAAGGAGCTTCACAAAAACTCAAAAAGATAATAGCTATTTACAATTAGAATTTTTTTTACATTTTTTATGATATTATTTTGCTTTTATATATTACAATTTTATAATGCGCAAAAGAGATAGAAGATATAATAGTTTGTTTGCTTAATTAAAATTGAATTTCATTTTATAATACAATACAATATACATTTTATACATACAATTTAATTGAACATTATTGAAAGCAAAAAGAAATGTATTATTAATTATTTAAAATAATTTTTAGGTTAATTGTGAATGGTATAATATTATGTTCGACTTTCGAACAAATATGAATATCGAATTTCGAATTAAAATTTATTTGTTCATTGTTATAAAGTATAATTATTTAAAAACTTTGTTATAAATACGTATAAAACTAAATTGTATTTATAAAATTACTAATTGTAGATAATAAGTATTTATAAATAATAATAATAATAGATTTTATTTTATAATTTGACGTTCGATATAGATCGTGCTAGTTCCGTATTTACCTACCAGGGCGGCGCGTATGTACTATTATATTCAGCGGGCAGGTTGAAGTTAGTGTTTCGTGTAGTAGTGTCAAATAAAATAATATAATAATTAATAAACTTCGTTTCCAAATAAAACATTTGTAAAAACCAATACTTTAGATCCAGTGCTAGTGAATTTTCAATAATCTATCAATCGTTTAACGTTTTCTATATTGTAAAAGAGTATCAAAGTTTTACAGTACCGAATTGACAACAGGTACCATGAGGCAAAGTTAATCAACATTACCATGTCGTTGTGGGAACGATGTTTTGTACGTATGTTATAATTTTAATGTGTTTAATCAATATTTTAAATATAAAAATCGTTTTAATGTAATACTTTAGTAGAAATGTTCACTCAGTAATAATCTATAAATCGACGCGCGTATAAAGTTTTACACGCATGTGTAAGTTTATGTCAAATGTTCAAAATCAAGTCAAATCAAAGTTTAAAATTAAAAATAGTTTTCAACTTATGATTTTTGTTCAAATTAATTCTTTAGAATATTTTTTCCAATATATTATAGCATTTTTGTGTACTTTAAGGTAAATCAAATATTTATATTTTTAAACAGTTATTATAAAATAAGATTGACAGCCGCGGGTGGCATGCAACAGTTTAATATTTTACCGCTAGGCGGCGGTGACGTAGTGCAGTTTCGTAAATCCGCGGGTGAAGTTCGTGTACCTTGTGTTGCTCTAAAATAATTTCTTAAATTAAATTTGAAAATCGTTTTTGAAACAATATTACTGTCAAAGTTAATTCATGAGTATAATTACTAATAGATTTTCAATAATCTATTACTCGGTCAAGTTTATTTTATTAAATAAAAAGGAAACAAAAATTTATATTTGTGAAAAAATAAAAATGGCTTCCGCGCCTGGGTGACGTATTCAATGCAACAGTTGTGTTGTTCGCGTAGATAAATTTAATAAATCGTGTGAAGACAGGTATATAGCCATAAGATAGGTAATTAAATTTTAAAATCTCTTTCGAAATAAAAATTAATGATATTTAAATAAATGTATGTATTTCAAACAAGTTATTAATGAAAGAATTGGCGTTTGTTGGTGACGTGCCTTACAAAGCTGTAGCTTATGCAATTGCTACACAGATGGCACGAGTGTAGTGACGTTTAAATTTATATTTCAGTTTATAATTATTATGAATGAATATTTTATAATTTGATATTGTCATTTTGATATTTATTTTAAATTTATATCGAAATAAAATAATATTTAAAAATAAATATATACAAAAATAATTTGTTATTTATTTTTAAATAACTTATTATACAATTGTTCAGTACAAAATTAGTACAGAACATAAGAAGATGTCTCTGTTGGCATTCCAACATTATAATGTATTGTTGTCTCTAATAGAAGTAATGCGCATGACTACAATACGACGACTGCTGTACGCTACAGCGATATGGCATTCGTGTCAGTTGTGTTTTGGGCTTCTACACTGTCAAGATCATAATTCCCAACCATCTTGTTATTATAAGAATGTTGGTTCAAAGTTATTAAAAAGTGTAAAATTATTTTATCATTAAACAATTGAATAATTATTCAATCTACAAATACTCGCATGGTTTTATTTCGTACATGCGAAGCTGGTCCTTCGAGTCTTACAAAGCCGATCCTTCGAGTTTATTAACCGCGTGTGTTTTTCATTGTATTTTTGGCGTTTTATTACATTTGCCCCTTGGCGATTGCCATTGATTGGGTAAATGGGACGCTCTATTTTGGCGGATTCACGGAGGATTTGGATATTTTACAATTACATTTCCAGAAGCCTTACAAGCGAAGCTGGATATTTTACAATTACATTTCAAGAAGGTTTTAAATCCTACAAAAAAAAAAAAACTGGCCTTACAAGCCATTGGTACCCGCGTGTGATTTCGTGGTGTTTTGAGGTTACATCTGTATAGTAACCAGCACAAGTGCAAGCTATTTTGTTACATTTACCCTATGGCGGCCTGGCAAGTCATCAATTGCCATTGATTGGGTAATGCAACGTTTGATTTAAGCGGATTCGCATATAATTTGGATTACTACACATTTATTTTTCAAGAAAAATTATTCATTACGGAAGAGGATACATGGATGCTGGAAGAGAGTAAAATACTTCTTTACTCATGAAGGTACAAAGCTATTATTACTATCTGCAAGTACCAATCTATTAAAAACTTCTCATGTTGCTGGATTAACCTGGATTAGTTTGTCATCCACGTTTCATCTATCATATAAGTACGAATCTATCACCTAAGCAAGATGGAGGGATTGAAAAGGCTTAGATCGGCGCGGACGATTGCAAAAAGTTCAATATCAAGGATGGACAATTACGTCAGCGACCCAAGGGCTCTCGACTCCGCTACAGTGGAGGTGCTGCAGGTGAAAAAAGAAAAGATGATGACTACATTCCAATCGTACGAGCTCACGCAGTACAGCATTTTAGAAATTGATGATCAAGATGAGGAAGACATTGAAGAAGTTGAAGAGAAGTATTTTAACATTATTGCAAAATTAAATGCTAGCATCAATAAGTTAAAAGAAGTTAATAGGCCTGAATTAGTTCCATTGAAGCTCCCAGCGGTGGAAATTCCAACCTTCGATGGCAAGGATATAACCAGGTTTAAGCCCTTTTATGAGCTCTTCCAAGCAGTGGTTCACAATAATGCATCATTGTCCGATGTTCAAAGACTTTTTTATTTGAGAAAGTATCTCGTTGATGAGGCTCTCTCAATAATTATAAATCTGCCGCTTGTGAACAGCTCATACAAAGAGGCTATTGATTTATTGTTAGCGCGGTATGAAAATAAGGCGAGATTAATCTTTTATCACATTAATATAATACTTGATATTCCCAACATGCAGAAAGGTACTGCAGTCGATATAAGGGCTTTTTTATGTCAAGTAAAACAGCAATTACAAGCGTTAAAAAATCTTGATGAGCCTGTAGACAAGTGGGATATGATTTTAATCTCGGCCTTAAGTAGAAAATTAGATATCGTTACTAACCGCACTTTCCACATGGAAAGAAATTTAGAAGAACTGCCTACTATGGCAGAATTTATTTCATTTTTAGAAAGACGTGCAATTGCAATTGAGTATAGTTTAGATTATAAAAATATGTCACATGACAATAATAATAATAAAGGAAATGTGGTTCCAAGAAAATTGTATAATAAAAATAAGTATTCACATAATAATATTGTATGTAATCTTGCTATTTGTGAATATACAAACCTTGAGAATGTTATGAAACAATCTTGGACAACTGAGAAAGTCCCAGAGGAATCAGATAAGTTTTCTGAGGATTACTTAAAGGCTGAACATAAATTTCAAAATTCAGTAGCACTTAAAAATAATTTAACTGTTGATTTGCCATTACTCAGCCTAGTAAATAAAATAGAATTGGAGGATTCTTTCTCAGTTGCCCCGCAAAGATTTAATGTGTTGGAAAAAAGATTTAGACACAATCCTTCATTATTGGAGGTTTATAAAACATTATTAAACAGATCAACCAGTATTATGACATTAGGTTTAAAACACAATATTATTTTTATAAATATTAAAATAAAAACAAATTTAATTTGCTACAAGTCCAGTGTAGCTCCATCAAGTAAGGTACTTACAATACCCCAGCTTGAGATTATTAGCGCAGTGTTGCTGGTGCGAATCAAACAAGCAACAAATAAAATTTTTGATTCAAATACAATACTTCCATCAGATATTAATTGCAATGTTTACAACATTGATGTAAAACAAACATCTGTACTGTTGGAATTGTTAAAAGATAATTGTTTCAATAACATTGTAACTATTGAGTTGATGATTGTTGTGTACATTATGCAATTGATAATGTATGCTACATTGATAATTATGGTTTCTGTTATATTTAGGATAGTAATTAATTTGTTTTATATTATTTTCACAAAATTATGTAGACTACCATAGAGTTAAGAAGTTTATGTTATTTTGTGTAATTTTGTTTATAATAGTTTTAAGAAGTTCACATTATTTTTTGTAAATTGGTTTATAATAATTTTATGTAACATTGTATAATTTGATATTGGTTGTGAGCTTATCTACTTCTGCTGGCTGGCAATTTATGTTCAGTACAAAATTAGTACAGAACATAAGAAGATGTCTCTGTTGGCATTCCAACATTATAATGTATTGTTGTCTCTAATAGAAGTAATGCGCATGACTACAATACGACGACTGCTGTACGCTACAGCGATATGGCATTCGTGTCAGTTGTGTTTTGGGCTTCTACACTGTCAAGATCATAATTCCCAACCATCTTGTTATTATAAGAATGTTGGTTCAAAGTTATTAAAAAGTGTAAAATTATTTTATCATTAAACAATTGAATAATTATTCAATCTACAAATACTCGCATGGTTTTATTTCGTACACAATAGTAATTTAACTGCTATTTTAAAAATATTAACAATTTTAGACTTTAGTTATAAATTCCAAAGGTCATACTTTTTGTTTAGCAAAACTTGAACATACAAGCCGTTGTTTAATTAATTACTATGATAATTAAAAATAATAGTGTAGTGGAAGATATGTTCAAAATTATTTTTTATGTTTTAAGAATTAATGTTCTTCAGAACCACCTTAAAATATAATTAGTAAATATTTAATTGAAAAAGTGAATTGTGAATAATATAAATAATTTCAACCCGTGGTTAATAAATTATGTTAAGTGTGTTCCTTCCATCCTCAGAAGACGTTGCTGTGGTGCTAGTTAAATGGTGAGTCAAATATATTAAAGTTATAAGAATATTGCATGTTGTCCCAAAAATGGTGAGCTCATTTAAGTACACATAAACATGTCTGAATGGTGGACAGATCTTGCTCATATTTGCGTAGTAATTGAGTACATTGCTACAAACTTACGTATAAGAAAATTTTCATAAAATTATTAGTGCGGTCTTTTTAATCCAATATAAATTCTCGTCATATATATATATATATATATATATATATATATATATATATATATATATATATATATATATATATATATATATATATATATGCATATTAACAACTTAAACATAATATTTTATGCAAATATGTCACAATCAATCATCTTCAAGCAGAACTCGAGTGAAGTTCGTTTTGTGTACATTTGTGTTAAACTTTGTTACATTATTAATTTTGCACATTTTGCATATGTTAGTATAATTTTACAAAACTTAAATAAGTTTGAAACAAAAGATCATTTTCCATGAGATAGAAGATAGTAGAATACATATAAGTTAGAAAGAGACAACGATATAATCAAAATATCATATAGTGTATAAACTTTTGATTTAATATTATCCTTAATATTTGACGTAATATGAGTATATATATATATATATATATATATATATATTCAATATTAAAAGATAGATAATTTTCTAATAGTTTGTAGAAACAACTGCGGCTCCTTTTAATATAATCGTAATCTTACATTATGTCTTACATAATCTACAGTTTTGCTTTACATGACTTCAGCTGTCAGTGCTAATGATTCTGCGAGTTAACTGTCACGAAATCATTATTCCAAATATAAATTCAATTTGCTTGTCAAAACTAATGGCACGAAACTAAAGTGTCAAAGCAGATTAATATGATATTTTAATCATTGCTTAGTTAGAGAATTCAGACAGTTCAATAGTTTCCTGAGTAATAATGTGTTGGAATTGGAAACCTCATTGAATGAGACTTGTTAGTTTCAAGTTTAAACTTGCAAAACATTCAGAGAATACCTACTACGGGAACATCAGTACCGGTTCAAATGCCGATGGGCTTGTGAACTCAATTTTTTTGGGGTCGTTTTTCGAAATATAGGTTAATGTATGTATATTGGCGTTTCTATTTATTTAAATATTCAAAAGTTGACGGAGATATAGTTGTTTAAAATTCGAATATCAGTTTTCCCGCTTCTTTTAGCTCTGCGTATGACGTCACAGACGAAATCGACATTATTCTTTCTTTATTCACAACAAACATAATATGAAACTTGATAGAATGCACGACCTAGACGTTAGTAGTAACTGTTGTAGAAAAGAGATGGCAAATAATCGGATGCGATTAAAATCACTTTAATGGTTAAAGAGTGAAAAATATATATTTTAGATATTAATATCTTCTAGAATATTGTTACTTATTACAAATAATTGTATATTTGAGGTTCCGATAGCTAACTTTATCAACATATAGTCAGGGGCGGCCTTAGACATTGCGAGGCCCCGGGCGGCAGATCTTTGCAAGGCCGTGTTCTTTGTATAATTTATGTAAATTGTAAGTAAGTATTTTTGATAATAATTGACAAGAAATAAAATTTTATATTGGAAGCTTTATAAAAGTTAACAAGCACAAAGACGACAAATATTAATGATGATAAACTAAGGTACATGAATGCATTATAAGATATACGCAGTGATTCTAGTAGGATTTTAATTTACGAATGACGTTAATACTTTTACACTACTCCAAAATCTGTTCAAATATTTTATTCTGGAGCCCCTCCGCGTCCATTAGCTGATTTGCATGTCCGCCTTTTCTTTCTACCCCCGTTTTTCCATTGAGTGATTTTTTCTTTCAATTCTCCATTACTGTCGCATGTTATTCTATGGGATCTTGTATTAACTTGATGCAATTCAATGCATTCCGCCCCGAATCGACCAAGGCTTCACAAAGTTTTTCGAATTCACGTCACAAAATGATATGTAACACTATATGGAACACGTTGACGCAACCCTTACTTTAAGAAGATCTGGACTAGACGTTGTGCACTACTTGGAAAAACGACCTGCGCCGTTACTTTGGTAGAAGCTCACATAAATATGTCATTCTATGCATTTATATTCGACTATAAAATCAAAACTGGGAATGTAAATAATAAATAAATGTATTTGTTGTTTGATTTTTCAAGATATCATAAATATGAGTTATATTCTTCTGTCGACTTTTTCTGGAACAAAACATTAGAACGACGTGCACCATATTTCATATTATTTTCTATAGTCGTTCCAAAAAATTTGATAAATAATTTAAAATTTTATTTCGTATACATATAGATACATCTATGATTTTAATGGTTTCGTAGTTTTTTGAGTAATAGTCTGGAATAGAGTCTGAAGCTTGGTTACACACTTGCTAACATCAAGTGGAGGCATATTCGTAATAAGCGTAAAACTGGCACCAAACGATGCTACGAACACTGTTGAACGCATCGTGCGGGCGATGCTGGAACTAAGTGTGTTCAATGTCATGTGTCCAACGTTCATGTTGGAAGAAGTTTGGGCTGTTGTCAGTCTTTTGATCCGCGTCAAAAGGGATTTTCATACCCCCACCACACACTTGATCCACATGTGCAGGAATCGTCCAACAAAGGAAGTTTTTATACTTGAAAGTTTCTGTTAAACATTGTCAGTGTCAATAATATCAACAAATTAATCAAATAAATAAATCATTCGGATTTTCGGAAACATTTGAATCAAACGGTACGTTACGGTACTTCTGATCTTTACTGAAAATTGACATAATGACGTCAGACTTCGAAAATGTTGCAGCTTTATCTCTTTAAATTGGGAGTATTTATCTAAAAGTTTTTGTAAATAATCAAATTAAAAATTACTTTTAATATATAAGACACAATCCAATTAGTATTTAATTAGTTACAATAACAAAATCAATTGATTTACAAAAAAGAAATAGTAATTTTAATTACAAAATAAATACACCAAGAATGACTGACGTTCATAGAATTTAATCTATTGTTAATAATTGAATAGAATTCCCCACACAACTACAACTACATTAATAATCAGATATCTGCGTTTGACATTTGAACTTTAATAAACAAGGTCACTATTGTATCAAAGAGAGTGCTGTACCAACACGGGTCAAATGTCAATTCATACGTAATGTAAACCTCAAGACCCCGACGAGGTCCTGAGCCTGTCCAGTCCTGTACGCCTGCTGTCTAGACGAGTTAACAGTGATCGCAGTGATGGAGGTATCCATGGATCAATGGATTTTGACAGAGGACATAAATATTATTGAAAGTTTTTACTATTTATGAAATACGACTCATATTTGGTTTTTCAGTTTTTATTTTAAAATTTTATCGAGACAGTTAAAAAATAAAACGTTCTTTTCTTTTATTGCTTTCGCGTTACAGAATTACTGTTAGACAATCTGAATAATTCTTACCGCCTTACAAATAAACCTGTTATAAACTTTATCTCGTCCGGACAAGGTTCATTATCAGTTTATACTTGGTATAAATTTTATAACAGGTTTATTTCTAAGGCGGTTAGGGTATACCTAGGGTGTGACTACGGCTGAATAGGTTTATATGAGTTTTGAATATCATCCTCATTTGAGCCTAAACATCGTATTTGTCTGATAGCTGCCACATGTAGGCCCAAAGAAGGAGCAAAAATCCTATGTAAATGAACCCAGAAACGGGTTCTTTTAGGTCGTTAGTAGGGTAAAAATTTCAACTCGGGTAATAATTCTATTACCACAATACCACGCATGTCCGGGCAATAAGATTAGGTCAAATATTAAAAAAGATGAGATGAACTGACGGTTTAGATCTCAAGTTGACAGTTTGGTTTATAATTTGCAAATCGACCTAGAATAACGTAATCGAAGTAGAAAATTATGTTGCTACATAGGTTTAACACTTGCTAGTTTGTCATAATCTAATTCCAAGGTTCATTTTCTACTTCTTAATTACTTAATAAAAGTACCCATATATGGAAAATTTAATGATTAAATTGTTATATTAATGCTTTGTTTATCTGCAAGTGTATCGATATAATAAATAGAAAAGAGAAATAATCATACTAGCATCACCCGCCATCTGGGAATCCAATAAAAGCCAGGATTCCCAGATATAAAGCAATTAGTTTTATTGGCCACGGAATTCGCAGCATATTGTCCTGATATGATAGTACACTTCTGGTGCTTTTGAAGTAAATTACAACACTTTATAAAAATATGCACCAGAGACACGTTTTTTGAATAGTAATGTTTTTATTTCTCTATATAAAACTACTAAACATTTTTATATTAGAGAAAAATATGTGTTAGTGTTACCACATGAACATAATTGTATGCATTTTATATTTTATGCATACTAATCTACATGTAATGCGGCAACACTTAAGGTAATTCACTAGTAAAACCACTTTTCTATAGAATTTGATAAAATTTAAATGTGATAATTACAAAATTATCCTTTCCCGGGATTTTTGAATATGTCAGTATGATATGTTTGTCCTGATTGGGTTTTGAGGAGAGGTCGTGTTTCAATAAGCTCTGACCGCAGAGGAAACAACAACCGCAACCAGGGAAGATGTGCTGGACGCTGCGAGGTGACTGATAACAGAGTAAATACGTCATCATACGTCACTCTGCACGTGACAGGAGTTATAAGCGAATAAATTAATTTAGGAGATATAGGCAATGACGTAATCAACTAGGCTTAGAATAAACGTAAAGGCGGTGCTATATATAGTCCTGTCTTCTTCTTTGTATATAAGAACTCAGCCTGCGTATGTTTGTATTCGCTCAAAGATCAAATCAATACAAGAAAACGTATTTTCGATAATGTTTTTTGACGACACAGTTAATATATAATTATTTTTTTAATTACTACATACAGAATACTTTGTGAAATTTTCTGAAATAAATATCAAGAAATGAGGCATTGACAGCGAATTTCCGCAGACGTCACAAAAAAAGCAACATTGCGGTGCTACTCATAACTCATCACTGGATTTTCTGAAATTGAAAAACCAAAATGATTTCATTAGTTGATAAGTTTCTGCAGGTAACCCCGTCGAGTTATTTTTCTTTTATAGATGTTTCAATTTTTTACAGCACTTAGGAGTCAAAATACCGATTTTTCATTAAAAAATCAGCCACTTTGTTATTTTAATACACTTTAGAATTAAAAAAGAAAGAAAAACTTGACAGTGTTACCTCGGCACTTATATAAAGAAAGAGTGCACAAAATTTCAAAAGGATCGGTGCAGTACATTTTGAGCTGAAGAGGACAATGACTTTGAGAAAGCTAAGTGTGAGGAAAACGCGAAGGACCAGAGAGGTGAAGAGTTAAAACTCTATATCTCCGACAGTTTTACTCCAATCGATTTCTAATTTACACAATACACAATAAACTTAATATGTTGTACATTAATATAAATAAATAAAAAAAATATGAAGAAAAAAATTTAAACTTTACCTCCTCCTTAAATGAAAGTTCTATTATTCGAAGATGTCCTACTAATGAACTGGGCGATTTATATCTTGAAATAAAAACTTAAAGTATTAAAAATTCATCCCACAATAATTTGAGAAATTTTAGAATAATTTTATAGATGCATTTACTATATAATTTCGAATGCAATTTTTGAATGCTTTGCTGGTTTCAATCAAACTGAAAATGGGTCAAGTTGTGTAGTTAAGTCACAAACCCCCACCCCTTCTCTCCGTTCCTCGCTTTCCTCAACATATAGCAGAAACTAGCGTTATCTTAGTGGAATTTTATTCCACCACAAATTCTATCTTACAACTTGCATGTTCGTAATAAAATTCTACTTTTATTATTTTTCAATATCATTTTCAATAAAATTTTAAAAAACATAAAATGTTTATGTTAAATGGTGTGTGCTTAACCATGACTTAAATTATTTATGTTACGTGATACTCTTTGGTAGTGTACAGAAACAAAGGGGTAGTTTGGGTTTGGGTTTAAAAATGTTATTGTTTATTGCAGTGAAACAATGAAATCTGTAGTCAAAATGAAGTTAACACTATAAACATTTTACAGGTGCATTTGAAATATAACTACATTGTTTCACTGTTAAAGGGTTGTTATATAGGTTAAGGTAAGAGCAATTACATAACATCAAATTCAGGAATATGTATTGGCTAATTGAGCGACGCTCTGAACTAAACATTGAAAACAAGCTGCTTATATATAAACAAGTCAGTGTGGACGTATGGAGTACAACTCTGGGGTTGCACCAAGAAATCTAACATTAAAGAAATACAAACGTTCCAAAATAAAGTTCTGTGAGGAATAGTTAATGCATCGTGGTATATCTGCAATGATGACATACATAGAGACCTGAAGATTAACACAGTCGGAGAAGAAATCAAATCTATAGCAGCGAAGCACGAGTTGAGACTTCGTAACCACGAATACATCGCCGTGACGCAAATGTTGCTTGATAGTAATGATGTTCGAAGACTTCGCAGGAGTAAACCCTCGGACCTAGTAACCTAATCATGTAGAATTGTTCGTTGAAGCAATATCTACCACACCGTGTAATTATTGAAATGTAAGCCACTAGATAAGTATATCTATGTGGTATTTAGTTGTAGTATTATAGAAAAAGAAGAAAGAAATATATAGGTCTAAATTGAATTCTTACTTTGTGTTCAATTTAAAATAAACAGAGTGTATGTAAAATGTAATAATTATTATTTTTAGATGCATACGCTTAATTCGCTTTTTATAATTTTTGCTTAATTCACATAAATTATAAAAAGAAAATACTAAAAATATTTCATTTAATGAAAAACGTTAAAAGTCGTGAAAAGTGATAATGAATAAAGTTGAGGAATTACGTAGGGCACTCTGGAAGGGAAACTCCAGCAGCGCAGCATCCCTTGGCATTGCACAGTGCGGTGCCGCGCCCCATCTGTTGCCAAAGATGATCATTCCGTAATTAGATGAACAAATAAAACAAACAATCGTGTTAGAGTGAAATCTTTATGAATTAATAATGAATGGAGTAATTTCATTTTAATTGACTTTGTTTTCAAAGACCAAATTGTTTTAGAATCCACGGTCTGACTACCATAAGATTGTTAAATAATTAAAGACAAATATCAGTCGTTAATTAATGTAAACGTGTAATTATTTTATAACTGTGTTTATCATCTTATGATTATAAGCGGATCTATTATTAGGAGGTTCTGCAATGGAGAAGGGTGGTAAATTTCCAGGAGCCATCTATAAATTACGTCACATGCGAAGTGTGAAGGGGAGGGGATCAAGAAATTGTGAAAATATGAAACAATGAGGGGGGCGATGTGGTAGAGGGAGGGGTGAGGTATCGGGAGAAGCGTTCTGACGTCACATATTTTGAAAAAAAAGTAATTTTGCGTCTTTCTACCGTCTTTGTTTTTTCGCAGAAACGTTAAAACTTTGACGTTTTTGTACCCGTATGGCTAATTTTCCGTGTATACGATCCTAGCTTTACACTCGTTTGAGAATTGAAGAATTTTACTTTTGTCATTTATATCTCTTTGCATCTAGACGACTCATATGTTAAATTTCTAAATTCAAAGTAACACTTGTTCAACATGGCTACAGATTTTAAACAGTTAGCTTCCCCTGAATCTTGATCTCTACCCCTTATAAGTTGTAATTGTGTATATTCAGTGACTTGTTAATTGAATTTAAAGGTGATTAACTTGACTATGAGATAGGTCCATCCCGTCTAAGATAAAGGTCAATAATGTTGGAACACTGTGACCTCAGAGTTGACCGATTAGGTTATGTATCAACGTTGGTATACATTGTTGAGTTTGCACAGAGATTACGCGGTATACAATACGTACATATTTGTTTACATCTATCTTTTAAATACACGCACATGACTTATTTATTGACGGAAATTCCAGTAGCCACTACTTCCTGGAACTTCATATCTTTCTTATAGGATAGAAGTAAACAGCTTTGGATTTGTATTAGTTTTTCCTTTAAAGTTAGTCCTTTTGAAATGACATACGTATACTCAAGTTTTGCTGAACAACGTCAAACTTTTCGAAATTAATCTTTTTATATTTTCTGTTTTTTAGTCGTTACTTGTTAAATACACAATTTAACAGTTCAATAAAACTTTTTTTCCTGAACAAAAACACCAATGTTTACACCAAAGATACAGTTCTTAAAACATTTTTGTCTTTAAAAACTGTTTTAGTAAACAAAACACATTCCCATCTGAAGTCGGTAAAATCAAAGGAAACACGATTGTTGTTGTTTCTTAGTCTGCTTGGTTTAAAGACGCAGTTTTGTTTTTTGTGAAAATTTACGCTTGTCAGTTGTTGTTTTATCATGCTTATAATTTTTATGGAACATACAGAAAAATACTAAAAACAAGACCAGTCTGTTCAGTGTGAGCAGTCTGTTTTCGAAAAAAAGAACTGTTTTAAAATAAAACAAAACATGATTTGGTTTTGTTTTTTGACAACAAAACTGTCTCTCTGGTGTGAAACCGGCATAAGGTTAATCTGTATGTATAAAAAATCAGTCGGCGTAAATTTGTGCTTGCAAAACTCGAAAAGTAGTAGGTCGGTGCATTCAAATACGCGCGTGTTTTTATAGTAAAGTGAAATTTTGTATATATATGTGTCCTTCATTTACTTTCCCATTCATTTCATATCAGACTAAGTCATAGCAAATCGAGGCCTGGTTTAGCTAGTTCAGCACAAAGAAGATTCACCTGTTGGATACATTTTTCTTTGTTTATATAACGTAAAGTAATACTAAATTTTTGTTGAGTGATTTAAAATTAATTAGTGAATTATTTAAGTATTTAGAAATTTGTAAAATATAATTATAAATTGTAAAATATGTATAAAAAATGTTTGATGGTGGCTATGACGAATAAAAGTCAAGGCAAATAAATAAATAAATATATAAAAAAATACATAACAAAAAATATCTCACCATAAATTTACGTTTTCTGAGATAATAAAGCTTTTTATGCAAGATTGTATGTATTACATATTTAATTAATATATTAGTGAAAGATTTTGAATGGTTTTTATATTTATACCAATATAGTAAAATGATGTTAAACTTCAGTAAATAACAAAACGTAACATTAGGTAATAAATATTAGATTATATAATACATTTTACGTTTTTATTTTAGATATTACACGACTCTTTATAACTTCTAAGCATGAGTCACAACCGAACTTTAGTAAGTTGAATTATGGAAACTTCCTCCCATGATAAAGTGTGTTAATGTGACTATATTCTACTCATTGTCGCAAGTAATCGGATCGGAACGAATTTCTGTTATTCAACTTTAATTAACTTTGCTAACTGGCTTTCCTAGTAACACCAATTTATATTTAATTATAAATTATTTATAACAATTAGTACTCACCATAAAAAAATTATTTTAAATTTGATGACTCAATTAGGGAAACACATGCACTTGCACTGCTTAAACAAAATATAATACCGCTATTAATTAGCTCTCAGCTGCTAGTATGTTATACTCGTATATACTCACATTATTTAATGACAAGAAGAAGATTAAATGTAATCTAATTTAGCCTAGGTTCACAGTAAACAATTATTGATTCATTTATATACGTCAGTATACAAGCGGTCATTGAAGCTGCATTGCGCTCCATATTCATATCCATATCCATACACTCACGCCTCGATGGTTGACATTGACACCACATGCCATTCATTACTCTTTGATTGACAAGGATTTCACAAAAACCCCAGTAAATTTCCTATTAAATATTCATTCATTAATTAATAATTATAATTAATTAATTTTTATATATAAAAGAGATGCAGTTATATTTCTGTAGTTCATTAAAAAAGAACTTCTTTAATAATGATAAAAAATATGTAAACTCATAAAACATTTACTTTTAAAGAAAATAAATTAATGAACGTTGGTATTGTAGCGGATATCTACTAAAAGAAATAATTTTTAATATCAGATGAATCTATCATGAGCTATTCTGACAACGTCAATTCTGAGGGGTACTTTCTAAGCTTTAAATTGTTTCAGTCAACTTTCTTTTTTTATTGTACATACATATTATCACGTGTAGGTATTAGAATTAGTGTTCATTCCATGTTTTTACTCCACTATTTGTAAAATACTCTTTAGTATATAAGACGTTTTTGGCCTTTGCATACTGTACAACTCAAAACAATGATCCAATATTGTATTGTGTTGCATTGTGATATAATTTAACGTTGTATCTGAAGTTGTCATTGTTGTTAATGATTGTAACATTGTTCTAATTATGATTAGGACAATGCATACGATATCGTGAAATTCAAAGCGTAACAATAGGTTATATTATAGATACATATCTAAGAGGACCACATCTGGATGTGATTAGAACGGAGTAGTGCCATTAATCAATGTTATGTTATTGATTGTTTAGACTAAATGTTTGTGGTATAATCGAGAAGGATTATTGGATAAACTTGTACATCTAACGTATGGGTAACCTTATATCCGCTAAATATGTACGTATTCATGATATAATAAATAAAGTAGGTATTTCAATTATAATTTAGTTTGTTAAAGTCTTAATCTACAAGTCTAGAAGCATACCTTTAATCTGTGCTTTTCAGATATTATAAATATTCTGGAATTGGAGTCATTGGTGCATTGGCGTAGCTAGAAATATTGAGCGCTTATGCAAGGGGCCGCATAAAGCATGGCCTCTTTCTTCACAAATTATATTACATCTATTTTTGCAGCTTCTTTATTATCTATGGCAGCTTCATTTGTAGGTTGCATACAATTATTCTGCATCTCAGTTCTGTCCACGTAACATCATACGAGCATCACGCAAGCTGCAAATAGGGTCATTTCTCTGAAGTTTAGCATTGAGAAAGCACGGGAGTATGCCTATGCTCAGGGGCGGCCTTAGCCAGTGCGAGGCTCCGGGGTGGCAGATCTTTGCGAGGCACTTGTTCTTTGTATAATTAATGTAAATTGTAAGTAAGTATTTTTGATGTTAATTAACGAGATATAAAATTTTATATTGGAAAATTTATAAAAGTTAACAAGCACATGAATGCCTTAAAATATATACGCAGTGATCCTAGTGGAATTTCTAAAGAGCGAGGCGCGAGATTCAAATACATATATAGTAATGAATTTTTCTACTTGAGTTGTTGCGCAAGAATGCGAGGCCCTGAGCAGTTACCCTGCTTGCCACCCCCTAAGGCTGCCTCTACATATGCTCAATGGCTAATAAGAAAGTTCATGTAATTTCGTAGTTCTTTCTAATAACCTATAATTGTTTTTTAATTTCCTGAATAACCTGTTGTTGGTAAAAACATGATGTATGCAAAGTATGTCTTCAGAAAACTTGCTTTCCAAGCAACTATACTTTTGAACCTCTTGTGCATTGCGCTTCCTAACTATACCACACCTACGCTACTGCATTGTTTCCAAGCCTTCTGAAACTTCCGGCATCCATGTCAGAAAATGGCGGCTTGGTTTCTCTTCGCGTAGTAAAGGAATGGAGGAACTCTACTATTACAATTTTTCTACCGTAATAATGTATGAAGGGATTACGGTACGCCGCTCTGCTAAACGTTTCCCTTAAGCAGGCAATAAAAAGTCCCATATTAACTCTAATCCAGGTAAGTCGAAATACAACAGTAATTAAAGAGAAAAAGAGTCAGATAGTATTTTAAAAAGAGACCGCGATATATACCAAGGAGGAAGGGATTAAGAACATTCCTATATTACTTTTATAAGCCTATGGAAACAGATTCCACTTTGTACATTCTTTATAAAATGTTTTATTATTAAGGAAAGGTTATATTTTAAAAATAAACAACAGGAAGTATGCAAATGTTGTAAAATGTGTATTAATAATGGGGTGAGAATTAGGTGATTTACGTCCCGTTTATTTAACAGGTGGGGTTGCAGTTGGAGTTGGTTGGGTGTTTGTGGCATTCATTTACAAACTAATTAACATTATATGCGGCCAGTTTGTCGCCCCTTCCCCCTCATTTATCCACCCTCTACTCCCTCTGCTGGGTGAACATTGCTAATTAGCTGTGGAATACCTATATTTGGTTTTTATGTGTTTTATACAATTTGGGATAATTTCTTTGAAAGTTGTAGCTGTCAGTTGAGGTTTAGCTTATTCGGCTCTTATATGCTTAAGGGTTTTTACTTTGAGAGGTCAAAAGAATTGAATTTTTGTTTTTTATATTGTCTGAAAGGTTGAAGTGTTTTGAAGAAAATATGCTTTCACGTTGGGAGTCAGATAAATGTTCAAGCTTTGTTTATAAGTAGATCATTAATTAGTATATCAATTATTTAGAAACATATAGCATGTTAAAAATCAAATTTCTATTTTCTGTTAATATTTTTATACTTGCATTCAAAGATATGCGCTTTATATTTTCCAGTGGTTCCAAATTTTTTTTTATATTTACATATTTAAAAATAGTTAATTTATGTCAAAGAAAAGTCGTTTTTATGAGAATCAGGGTGGGAAAACCACTTAATATTGGGCTCTTTCTACGCATTAAAGAAAATCTTTTAATTTCCTAGTTTTTGATTAATTATTACGTAGTTTTACGCGTACTAAGCTTTATTATTTTATCTGGAATCATTTCCTTTCAAAAATGGCTTGTTTTATACGCAACAAAGTACAAACTTCGCTTAAAAGATTTAGAAAAACAATAAATTAAACAAAGCATTTCATATTAAGTACACGATTCCTGATAAGAAAGAGATTCTCTTTTTTGCGCCGTGATGTTCAACCATATCACATGGTGGTTCTATGTCATACATTAGAAGATATCATCCCTTGTTTACGCTACATTATAAACCACCCTCTAGTCACTGACAATCTTAATATAGTTACTGATTAATCTTGTGATATGAACTACTAAATCTAAGGGTTTGTATCCCTTGAGATTAACCCTTAGGACATTTATTGTTTTCTAAAAGATAGGTCAACTGATATAAACAGTATATTTTTATTTAGTATCGGATAAAAAAATATAAATAAAAATATATATACGATGGTTGTTCTAAGAGTGTTGCCTTTATTGTGATAGCTTACTGCTCGAAAGTGTAAGTTTGTGTACACTTTATAAGGACGCCCGTTAAAATTAGGCAAATATTTAAATACTCATATTTTCTAACTACTCACAACCCAGTAGTTAAGAACAACCTCATAGTTAATGAAAAAAAACATCTTTCAAATTTGAAATTGAAATTTATTCAAAATAAAAAATCGGTAATGTTAATGCTTAATTTTTTTCAGAAATTTCAGAATTTGAAAAATGGCATATTATTAAATTAAAGTTCTTACTTGTTAGCTTACTACAAATTAATTCAAGGTTTCATTTTCTACCAGGAGTATATTAATCCTGCAGTATTATTAGCTTCACCACACATAGGAAAGAACTGAAAATTCTAATTATTATAATCCAGGTAGAAAGAGACATTTGGAATTAGGTTGTGACAAACTAGGAAGTGTAAAACTTGCTCTGCAACACAATTTGTATGTGTGATGTAGAAAAATGAACCTTGGTATCACCTTGTGGTAAGCTAATAAGTATGCACTGTAAGATAATTTTCTAATTAGGAATAAATTAATATTAAAAATTAAGAGAAATAACAGTGAATCACTTGGTCGATATTCTAATGCACTGTCCCCTATATAACGTTTTAGTTTGTAAATACGGAATATCACTTTCGGGTGGTTAACTATTTCGTGTTTTGGGTTTGGGTTTAGTTTCGTAACATCCTTCGTATACTAGTAAAATAGTTTAAGAGATGTAGTCACTGCAATAAATTTAAGAGGTTTTGAGCGATATATTACCCAAGAAAGGCTGCACAAAGACATGTTATCTGCTAGTAATTGAAAATAAAAAGTTAGGAATCATTGAACATAAGATATTTATTGAACATGGATCGATAGTGGGTGCTTGGCAGGGGCGATTTAGATGCCGATAGAAAGGTAGAAAGATAAAAATATTACTACTTGAAATACGAAATAAATTAAACTGTGCATAGGTTAGCTACAATGAATAAAAGCAAGTGATAATAGAATAAAATAATGAAGTATGATTAAACTAAGAAATAGTTTTCAATACTGTAGGCTATTGATGCAGATGGTAATATTTTTTAATTATCTAGAAACATATTTTTCAAATGAAACATACACATTTGCACACGTTGCTCGACGTCGGGGTATAGACACTAATATATTATTTAATATCTATATACATTTCTCTCAAACAATTTAAAAAGTAAATTATACATTTTATATAGAACTGTTCAAACAGTTTTGGGGAAAAAATAGCCTTAGGAGTTATAATAATAAATATATTAGGGTTGGAAAATCAAATACACATTTTACGGAAACGGAAATTAAAAAATAGATATTTAATACAGAATTTCTGCTTAAGGGAGTCGACTCGGACAAAATCTCGTCCCACTTCTGATATCGTATTTAGTAAGGTGATTCTGAGGAAACTCACTGATCTGGAAAATCTGCCAGCTGATAATTTTAAACTCTTGTTGTATTATATTAAATTTCAATGAGAGTAAGCACTCGTTAAAAGTATGGTTATAGAATAGAATGGAACGACTTTTGCTAGTGAATTTATTGTATTTTATAAATTAGGAAAGCACAACATTTAAAATGGAAAGAACAGATGGTTAAAACATAAGCGATGTGGCAATGGTTGTTTACCTTAAGACCCCGAACACACTACGATTTAAATCGCGTTGATTTGTAACACATGGAATCATGTGAGCATGCACACACCACGATTTTTTGATCTGAGCGAATTTTGTCGCTGCTACAGATTTGCCTACCATAACCTAACATCCCCTTGACCAATTTTAATTCCGCTATGAGTAGGAGCGAGAGGGCATTATCCGTGCGCATGAGAGTGAGTGAGACATAAATCTTGATTAAGTAATACCTGGGAAATGACCGCCTGGTCAAGTTAGCAGGAAAGCAGAATAAAACCACGCGATTTAAATTGCTGCGATTAAAAATCGTAGTGTGTTCTTGCTCTAAGGGAGCCTTATGCAATTGTTGGTAACCACTGTTACATCTAATAATAAAACTATCTCATTCTTTCACACCGTCGGCGTCGCGGTCGTGTCTAGCCTAAACGAAAACGCTTCTAGGCACGACAGGTTGGAATATTGAGAACTAACCAGATAATATACTACAAGTTAAAAGAAAACCCACACTGAATAAGAAAACCTCGTGGTGTTATTATGGAAGCGCCGTCTTAGGATAAAGGTTTACCACGTCGTCTCTTTATCTCACCACACTCTGACTCACTCCCCTCGCTCCATCCACTTATCCCCACGATTCACGTTTCCCACACTGTATCTTACATTTAGTATGAGTTATCTCATAAACAACGTTTAACTTTAACATTAATATGAAAGGAGAATTTATGTAAATAATAATAATAAAGAGATAGTGTAAATTATAAAATATATATTAGTTATCTATATGACGCCGACGTCTGCACTGATGGTGATACCGACGCCGACGCCAACGCCAAACTATACTATACGGTACTTGAATTGGTTTTACGACAACGACGACAGGAACTATCAATTCTTAACGATAATGAATTACCCTTTCAACGTTCTAAATATAAAATTATTATTTATATCAAATAATATTTATAGAGCATAAAGCTATAAGGTTTTGTTTTATTTGTGTGGTCTTTTATTATTTTGTTTTAAAGATTTTAAGGATGGTAATATAAAATAGATAACAATGAAAAGGAATTGTGTAGTTTGCACGTGATACAGTAGTGAAGATGCATCCAATCAGGTCCGGCTTTGAGGGAGGGAGAGTAGCACCCACAATAGAGATAACGTAGAAACCACACATAGAGGTGAGGAAACGGTAAGAATGAAGGAGGACTAGTGAAAATGAAGGGAGAGGGCCAAGAGAAGAAGAAGCAGAAAATACTTTTGGAAATAGAAAAGTCTAGAATAGTTTTAAGTTTAATTTCAAGTTCAAGTTCTATGAAATGTATTAAGAATGTAAATTGTAAAGCCGAAAGTCACACAATTAATATAATATAATAATAATAATAATATATATTTGTTTAAAATACAAAGAAAACGTTGTTTACAAGAACAAAATATATACAACCACTTTCAAAATCAACGGATTATTTAGGTATACCTAACACCAATTAATGTAGTCAGCTGTTTAACACGACTAGTTCATAATAAGCTCATTAAAGCGAACCGTATTTTGTACTGATCATCGTTGTAATCGTTTAATATGCTGTAAACCTGTCAACGATGGATTTGCTTAAATTTTATATTCAAAACACAACATGGTACGTGATATGACAACGCTTAAGATGGCTTTTGGAGCACATCATCCCTTAAAAATACAAAATCCAATATACGAGTACACAAATAATACTAGCACTAGCAACACAACACCAAGGGGTAGGGGGTTGATGTACAAAGCCTGTGAAGATGAGACGGACAACTTGTAAATATTAATTCAATGGTGATTTGAAAATAGAATTTTGAAATAGAAATTTCAGTTATTTACATTCTTTTATCTCAACAATTAAATTCTACCGCGAGTACTGAGTTTAATCTCGTTATTTTAAGTATGTTTATAAGTTGTAAATTATTAATTATGTATTTTAAATGTTTATAAATGTATATATTCTTTTGTGTTAATAACTTTTGAACGTTGATGCACTCAAATAAATATTAAAAGAATAAAATAAAAATTCAACCGAGTAAATTATTACAAAAATTTCAAAGAGAAAAAGATTAAGCTTTTTACGTTATACCTCTTTGCGCAATTTGTTCTTATGAGCTTTCTTAATTACGTCTCAAATCTTCCTACAACAACAGTCATGATCCACTGTGAGTTAAGACTTACTATTCTTCCCGATAAATCTTTATGAGCTTATGCTTCATTTGTTCACTCAAGGACTTCTTTTAAGAGAAATCACATGTTTTAGCGGAGAAATCTGCTTTAATAGTATGGGTTATCGATGGACTATTCTGTCAGATTTTTATTTGCAATCAGATCTTAAAAATCGTTTAGGTAATGAAATATTTTATGTGTAAACAAAAGCATCGATACCACCAATCGCTCATCGTGTGTCTTTTTAATGTATGCTTCTTTCTATATCAACAGCTATAGTTCAAATTACGAGAGAAAGGTCGACGTTAAATACATTAAATTTAACTGGATACAAACTTAATATCTGGAAATCAGGCTACCATCGGGGCTCTACTTATTTATAAAATTTCTTCTTTTAATCAGATATTATTTTATACATCATTAAAACAAGTTTAAAAAAAAGTCTACAAATGTTATACCTCGAATGTGAGAGGTTTACTATATTTGTATGTTACCACGTATAGTAGGGTTTACTACATTTATGTTTATCAATACCAATTTGACCACCACAGATAACATCATTCACATCGCATTGATCTACCTGTAGTATGCATTATTAAGGCACATCCATTGGCTTACACAAAGTCTATGTACAATATGAATATGTTATGGTATGTTACGTATTTCTGTATATCAAAGGCGTATATACAACATGTGTCTCGCATTTCGATGCCCTTCCACTCCTCAGTAACACCCACTCTCTCACTTATACGCACACCCACACATACACTCATTCATAAGAGCATCAGCATCAGCATCACATCGCGGGTTACTTCACTTTAAGTAGAACACTTCCAGTGGGCTGATGACAAACTTGCATTAATTTTAAATTTGCATAAATTTACACTTTATGTTGTCAGTAACAAATGAAAGATATATGTATACATGCGTAGAAAAATTTCTGGAGAGAAGGGGGTATTTTATATATATATATATATATATATATATATATATATATATATATATATATATATATATATAAATTTGTGCGTTATTTGATCAATGTTAGATTAAATAGTGGAACAGACATGCCAAATTTCAAATTTCTATCTTTTTCAAATTAAAAGTTATAATATTTTGTAAGCAGTAAAACTTATTTTATTAATAATAAATCAGAACCCTATGTGTTGCAATGTAACCTAATTCACAGAGAACTTTCTCCTTAATAAATAGCAAGGACGCATAAGGTCAACTGAAATTTATTTAAAATGATTGAATAATTAACAATACAATATATGGAAATTTTTGCAAACAACTTTGAGTGCTTTCAATATCTGCACACTTTTCCTTTAAGTAAACATTCCGCCCTAGTTACAAACCCATAATCCACTCCTCCAGCATCACAATTTCTTCTTAAAAGCCATTATAATATTTTTTATGACAACACAACGCAGAGAAGATGACATGCTAGAATATGCAAACACAATTTATTGAACGGCTTCGTGACTTTGTGAACATTTACCAGATCAGTGCCTCCTCCGCCAGAGGAAACTTTTAATTTTTGAGAAACAACACTTTATACTCAATTCTTATTTATTGATAGAGCTTTTGATATTTTTGTTTTACATGTATACATTATATTCCAGATCACTTTGTATGGGAAACATCACCACGCTATTATAAATATCTCGCCTACTCACCCCTCCTCCAAATCATCTGCTCTGTCGTCGTATTTAATGGCATCACTGGGCAGTTTCTAAAATCCCTACCATTAGGTTATCAAACATATAATGTAAAGGGTGGATTTTAAAGGGATGAAAACATAATACGGGAAATGGGTCAGATTTAATTTAACGATAAAAGATGTTATCTTTATTTTCATTGAATGTTCATGGAGTTTATTATCAGATACGTTATTACCTTGGTGTCCGTATGACAGTATCTGAATCTGCAGATCAAAGCGTCTGCCCAGTTAAGATGTTGTTCAGAATTTCTTACGTTAAGGTAGCTCACTACTGGCAATCGTAAGCAAATGTATAGTCTTGATATTAAGAAAAAACTAGGGATGTTACGGATTTGGTTTTATCGGAACCGAAGTCGGAATCAGAATCGGAGGAGGAGCAGGAAACGCAGATCTAATAAAACAAATTAAAAGTAACACCATTCAACCTCTTTAATTTCAGTTAATATCCAATACACGTAACTTTCCAAGGTTAAGCGACTACCGTTGGAAGATCGTTTGATACCGGCTTTATACACGTAGCTTTTCAATGTTACCCACGAGTCTGATAGCATAGTATATAATTTATTTTGGAGACTGTACTCAATACATGCAAGCTTTTATATTAGCTAAACCCGGGCACGCTTCGTTATAGCTCAGACGAAACGTAGACGACGATTAACTGGAAATAATCGAAAGAAATTAATTTGATTGTCGAAAATACGCGGGTATTCAAATGCAACGTTGTGTCAAAATTTCAAGTCAATTGACCGACTACTTTTCGAGTTTTACGAGCACAAACATACGCAGACTGAATTTCTACATATAAAGATTTAAAAATATTCAACTTTAATAATCCATATCTTTTATACTAACTGGTCAAACAATATAAATTTTTTTTAATATAAATCTGAAAATTATTCTGGATAAAGTAAGTTTCTTTTAAAGCCATAGAACCGTTATTGAAAGTTACGTTGAAACAATGCCTTTTTATACTTTCTAGAGATATAATATGTAAACTACATTGCTGACTGATTAGTTTCTGTTGTTATGTGAGTCATAATTAATTTAAGTTTGACAATAACCAAACACAGAAAATATAGCGCGGATCCGGAGATCGATGCCGAAGATATAAGAAGCTCTCGATGTCTATGCCGTCGATAAAGAAAGGTGTTCTAAAACACCCTGTATTTGTATTATTTTGTAAGTACCCTGTAAACACAATCATAGCATTTACTTGTTATTTATGTAGTAGATACGTTTAGATACTTAAATTCTATGTTTACAAATAAACTTAAGAATTACCCATTTATTCTAATTTCATTAATTACAATGTTGGTTGGGTTCTTTAATCTTCTTCTTTTTCCTGCTAATCTAATAAATACATAATTTCATTTTGAACAATGTTAAAACTATGCAATAAACAGTGATCATTTATAAAACTCCAAGCAATTATGTCTGCTGGAGAAAACAAGAATACACAACAAAACGACGAAACGTGACCATCCTATCCATTTAGCAGTGCAGGTCAAGGTTCACCAGCGATACGTTGACTAATAGAATCTGTTTGTTTTAAAAGATGAGAGCATTTTACATAATTAATGTGTTTTATACAATTCGGGAGCATTTGCTGTGTTTTGGTTAGGCCTAGCTCAATAAAGTACAATTTGCTTCACTTTATCTGCTGTAGTAGAAACTACGAATTGAAAAACTATAATTTATATTTAATTATGTTAGGTTAAGCAGTGTTAGGTTTAAGCCGACGCAACGCCCGACAATTTGAGGGGCAACAAAATTTTAAGAATGGATATTTTCCGGGTCAGTAAGTTGTCTTTGTTGATGGTGGCCACCACTGATGCAAAAGAATATATCATTCTTGCGTCAACGCTTCTATAAGAACATCCCATATATCAGATAAATAATAAAACGCGCTACTCGTATTAGATACGTTCTGATAAGGTTCTAGAAACGGAGAAGTTGGCGGTTAGGGTGAGAAAAAAAAGGAGGAGTGGACGACAACATCCAGAGGGATAGAGGGTGGATGTGTATAAAAACTATCAAGATAATGTAATTATGGTCGTTATAATTGTCTCGTTTTGAAAGATTGTTCCACGTACAGATTTTTATATGAAGAAAAAAAACTACACATGTACGAAGTAAACGTAAACGACGATAAACTGCGAATAATAGAAATGTGTTACGAGTTAAATTCATTATTCTTTACTTAAAGTCCATGGATAAGATCTGATAAACTTTCACATATTTATATTCTTGTACATCTCCTTTATTTTAAGTTCCAAAGCTTCCCAAAGTAGCCCCAGTATTACCAGCTAATGTTTTAGTTTATTGTTTTGTTATGTATGTATTTAGTATGTATACGTCGTGCGTCAGTAGGTAATATACTTTATTTGCTTGTGTATTTAATTGTGTTTGCCCTTCGACTTTACAATCTTCGCTACGCATTTTATATATCCTTAATCTTACATAATTAAACTAAACTAGCTTACTTAACCTAGCTCTTTTCACATGAATTCTTCAGTCATTTCTGAGTCTACTCAGACTTCCTCCCCTACTTCTCTATTCCTACATCTCTTTTCTTGCGTCACTCCCTTTTATCATGTTTTTGCCTTTCAGTGTTCTTCTCCCCTATTCTTCTCCTTATTCCTACTTCTGCTACCTAACTTCTTTCTTCATTCTATCCTTGCAACATTTCTTCTATACTCACTCCGATATCAACCTCATAATTACACTTATGTGGTCCAGTGCTTCCACACTTCATATATATGTTCTCTCTTCCTTTCTTATCCAATACTTCCTTCTTTCGTTCGTAAAAGATCGTTAGTGATAGGACAGCATTAAAAATAGGCCGACGTTAAACAATTTCTCTTTTTTCTTATTAATTTTGATTTTAACAACTTGGGCCATATGCGTCGAATTTTATACCTTGTTGATCAGGGGTCTTATTCTTGAGTCTTGCGAACAATAATCGTGATTGATCCATAGATCGATGATTGCTTTCCTACTTCTTTTTAACAAAATGAATGGGAAATTAATATTCCTTTTTTAGAATACCTTGTGAAAACGATCTAATAAACTAATATATATTGTCAAAAAAGAAACAATCAATTTATTAACGTGCGAATACGAGATTATTCAATTTATGCGATGTTTCTCTAGATTTCGCTCGTTTTACTAAAAATTCCTGTACGATTGCCGCTGGCGGTAGTCAGTTTATATTATTATAATTTGAAGCATAAAGTGAACATGGCAGTTATCCTGTCTGTTGCAGACCTAAAACTCGGCGTAGTAGCCACGCCTGTGAATACATTACTTGCGGATGGCAAACCAACAAATCGGAATCCGGCGATCCGGAATAGAAATGCAACGGCGAAGTCAACAAACACTCGAAATAGCTAAACAGCTGAACAGCTGAACAGCTGAATTCCCGGAAAGGTCAAATGCTGGACAAAATGTCACCCAAATTATAACCGAAATGAAACACACTCGTAGCTATAGTTTATCATGAAATTAAAGAAGTTTGATTAATGACTATTGCTGTCAGTTGTTTATCATCGCTGTACATTCTGGGATCAACACAGGAACACAGGAACTGGACGTTATTGCTGTTTTGTTATGAGAGTGTCAGACCATTTTGATGGCTGGTGACCTGTAAGCAGGATTAGCAGATGAGTGGTGATATTGCCATTGTCTAAATTTGTAATGTTAATTCACAATGGTCTGCTAAACACAAAACATAAATATTCTTCTCAAAGTATTTACATTTTACTATTGATCTATTTATAAACAAAGCTTGAACATTTATCTGACTCCTAAAGTTTATCAGGTTTAAATAGTGTTAGTACAAAGTTGCAAACCGATTGTCATTTTAGTACACTGTCGCCATCTATATCTAACTATATAACCATGAAGTAATGTTTCGCCTTAAGCAGAAGACTTAAACGGATGTAACTAAGATATTCTACAAGCCTCTGATCAATGTTTCCATTCAAACATTTGAAATAAACCCAAATTACATCTTAAATGAACTACTCTACTCGCCCTTTCGGTGTGAAATTAGTATCAGTAAGGCCATAAATTTATATATTTAATTTATACATGTATATATATATTTTATTCAATTTAAAATTCTAATTAAAAAATGTAGAACTTATTATTAATTGAATGAATAAATCTTAGATTATGGCTCAGCAATAAAATATATTTTCTTTAAGGATAACATGTAGTTGATATAGAATCCCAACGCATTCAATTGTGAATTATTCTTTATTTTGTATATGACTCAAAGTGCGCTAATGTAATATACAGTTAAAACTGGTGAGTTCAGTTCATAGGTCACGCGTTGCCATTTGTCATAATGCTTAATCATAATATATTATAGTATTTTAACCTTTGAACAACCACCTACTATGACTCTCTGTCAATGTTATGTTCATCCAGCCTTTATTGTCTTATTTATGTTTAATTTTAAAATGTTAATATTATTTATAGTCTTTCGGCTCTGTTAACAACTAATTTAATATAATCCCTAATATTATTTTGAACGTATTTTAATATAATTACTCGACAAATAATTTAATAAATAAATTGAATATTCAGGATCTAGAATATCATTTCCCAATGGTAAAACAAATTTTAATTACATATTAAAACAGTATTTTCATAAGTAAGTTCAATAACATTAATTTTATTATTTTCACAAAGTTTTTGATGTTATTATTAATTAATATCCGTTTTTAATATCACATTACCGGGATATTTACCGCCCGAGAGTCTGCAAACTGTAGTTGGGGACCTGATATGCCATGCCGTGTTCCTGGAAACCTAGGAACCGGGACTATAAGTCGCATCGTCGCATGGTATTGCAACCCATTTAGCTTATTACGTAATGTCTGGAATTATGGAACCCGAATGTTGATAATTCTACTATTCAATGAACTGTTACAAATGTACTCATTTGCTGTTATACAAATTAACTCAGAATACAGAGGAATTCGTTAGAAACAACTTTTTGAATATCATTTAAATTAAATATATGAGAGTAGTTTGAAAATTCAGTAGCTTTTTGATTTTTTACGTTTCTTTACTAACACTTTATTGTTCCAAACAAAACTTATACATCTAAGTTATTTCTTAAAAATAAATTATAATTATATATACAATATTATGACTGCACTATATACGAGTATGTATGTGTGTGCTACAAATGAACGTTTTCATAATGTCTTCCATGAAACAACAGCTCTATGTAAGTCAGGTGGTCTTCCGAATGGTTTGCTGCCATCATTTAGTTTGTGTGTGATAGCCATTGAAAGCATCTATCTCCGCGATGAAAGCCACGATTTCGATTGAGTGTGTAGTCACCATAAATTGGGCTACAAACTTCTACCCGTTCAACATATTCTCCAGATATAGCCCGCTGCGACTATTTCTTGTTTCCAAACCTGAAGAAATGGCTAGGCGATAAGAGATTTGGGTGTAACAAGATGTCAACATAGGCCTAATTTGAGCGCCTTGAAGAAACCTATTATTTGGAAGGAATGAAACAACTGGAGAAGCGTCGGAATAAAAGTATCCAGCTTAAAGAAGAGCCTTTTCAAAAAAAAAAAAAAAAAAAAGTTACTGAATTATCGAACTATCCTCGTGTTATTATTTTTACGCGATCATTTCCCAAATCGTTACCTTCCCTCTGAGGCAAATTCATGTGTGTATGTGAGAACACTTAAGCAAATTTGATTCCTTTGTCTAGTTGCATCCTCGTAATGGACTTATTGAGTTATGTACCTGACTCCAAAGAAGATACACTGTGTTCTAATTTAAAATTCAAAAGATTTGATATTTAAATTGATGAATGAATATACATACTGTCCTACTTCTGTATAACAGTATCCAGCGAAACTTTTATCAATACATATTTTATGATCTGGGAATTCTAAAACAATACAACGTAAGGCAAAACAGCGTACAGCGAAGCACCTTAGTTGCCTTCCACGTAAAGGGGCATTTGTCTTGTTCCGATGCGACGGGCTTGACGGCCTGACATATTCGAATGAAAATTTGTACTGACATTACCTACAATGCTAGAATATCTAACATTTTTCATATGAAAAATATATTTCCATTATATATTAGAATATGTAATAAAATATAATAACTTCTAATGTCATGAAAATGCATAAAAATCTGTCAAAAGTACATTGGTGTAATATAGTTGACAAGATGGTGCTGGCGCTGGCGCTAGTGCTGCCACTGACTAGACTAAACTACCTGATCTGTATTCGGACTTCTTCTGCAGATTTGCATAGCGATGGAGAAATGCATTAGTGTATAATATGCATGTACGAGTATATTATATAAAGAGAAGTTGTAGAGATTACTGTAACAGATGCTGCAGAAAAATGTCTTGAAAACTAAACACTTCCTTGAGACGCCATTTAAAGTAAAATATCCATTTTTGCTTTTTAAAATGGTTCAAAGTGTAAGCGAATGTTGTAATTTAAATGGTCACAAAACAGGTCAATTTTTCAATTCTTAGTTTGTTGTTTTCACTTTATTCCAGTCGAACATAACTGCAGCTTAACCAAGCAAAATACCTCGGTTACATGTTTCTTTAGATAACAAAAGTAGGACTGAAAAACACATTTTCTTAGTAAACTTAGGTTTTTAGTAACTGGCAATAGTTTCCTGTATATGTTTTAGTTTTAATTTTAGTTTTAGTTTCATAAGTATATATACTTCGAAACTTAAAACATAAAACATAACAGTAGAGTGTTCATTTTTATCACTATTCAACACAATATATTTTTTTATATTTATTTATTTATTTGCCTTGACTTTTATTCCTCATAGCCACCTTCAAACATTTTTTATACATATTTTAAAATTTATAATTCAATTTTACAAATTTCTAAATATTTAAATAATTCACTAATTAATTTTGAATCATTTAACAAAATTTAGTATTAACAGGAGTAGTTTTAATCACATCTAATATTTCACTATTCAATTTTGATCTTTCTAAACTATAATTTATGCATTTAAATATAATATGATCCATAGTTCCTTCTTCACCATTGAAATCTATCGTCGTATTTAATATTAATTTTGTACAATAATATTATTACTATAAAAAACATAATAATTTGAATTAAATAAAGATTATAATTAATATTACTATTGCACGATGTATAACCTAAGTTTAAGCACTGCAAAAAACGCATACTCTATTTTCATAATTAAAATTAAAACTAAAACTTAAAATTAAAACAAGAAGCGGAAATGGATATTACAGTTTATTTTTTTCCTTATATATATATTATGAATTCCGCAATTTTATTTTTATTTAATTTATTTAACGTCGGCCTATTTCATATGATGAAATCTATCACCGATATCTTCTTACTATGTGGACACTTGTTGTAGTGCCGTGGTTCATATATGTGAACTACATAGCCACCTAATAAGTTTATGATTATGTATGTACAAGATCACTTTAACTTGATAACAACTAAACCTAGAAAATATAATTCTGGTCCGGGAATCTCCGGGGCAATCCATTTGTAACGTTTAATATAAAATAACAATAGATATTTGAAAGAATATGCAACAAGACTGTACTATATCCTAAAGCAGAAATAGTTTCTAGAGCTGGTGAAGCTTAAGATAAAAACTAATTAAAAAGTTGGTAATTTCGTAGCGTCATCGTAGCTAAATACTGAAACTCAAAGTGTGTTCAAAATTTGAAACTTGTGTTAATTTAATTAGAATAATGAAAGTATATATTCGCTTTTGAATAATTTATAAAAAAATATTAATAAGAAAAGAAAAACAACAACAAGAAAAAGAAAAGAAATATTTAAATAAAGTTTCGTATCATAATTTTATCCAAGATAAAATAAAAACTTAAAGTTTTCTACAAGAAGGTTTTATTATTATTTTTATAACATTTTTCTAATTTTTTTGTTGTTTTTTTTTTTATTAAGTGTTATACATAAAATATTTTGAATATATAATTAATATTTTGTATTTGCATTTTTAATTTTATGTTATTGTAGTATATTTTTAGATGGTTGAAGTTTCTTAAATGGTGAGTAAAGTAAATAATGAATTATAAAACGAAACTCTATTATATTTATATCGGCCATAATTTACATTTTTTCAAAATTTTTATTTATAGTAAAAATCATCACAGTAAATATTCTAAGTTCAGGTATGTTCGGAAATTGTCTCAGAAATACTTTTATATTCTTATAGAATTGATTAATAATTATTATTTACCTTTCATCTCAGTAAACATTTTGGAGTCACTTTGACATCATATTGAAGATGCGTATGATTTTTTATTTATGAAACAATTCAATTTGATTTCACTCGTTCATGGCAAATGCCAGTGACATCAACTACAAATAGCAAAATCACTTCATCTGGCCTCACTACGGTACCATTATTAATGAAGTAGCAAATAAACTATTAAAGTGTAACAGAGACAGATATATCTTGTTTCTTTTTCTATGATGAATGTGGAATTTTATCACTACTAAAATAATTATTTTCAAATGTAAAAGAGACAAGAAGTATATCTCCATTTAAATGTATGCTGAAAGAGTGCCCAAAATGTGTGCGAGAGAGAAAGGTATATGTTCCTATTTGTTCTCTTTATTTATTTTTTTTCTTGTTGATTTTAAAATTCTATAAGACGGCGTCCAAAAAGTTTTCTTTTATGGTAGAGGACACTGAAATTTCACTAATTTGTTCTTAAGGTTTTCTTTTATTTTTCTTGTCCTTTTCAATATTTTAAATAAGAGTAAATAGTTGTTTAAATAAGTAGACTATGTTGTCCTTCTGATAAAATTAGTACGTAAAATAGATATATTAAATAATTCTGAAAATATAGCAAGATTAATCCATTAAAGATCATACATCTCGTGCAAGCACTCTCGCTCTCATGCTCTCCGCTTTAAGCAATTATTATAAAAAATTATTAATTCCATACAATACAAAATAAGGATCCCACCCAAAATAAATTCTGTTATAACTGTTATTCTAGAGGTACGTATAATATGTAGATATAATTTTAGTAGAATTTAATGTAAAACCATCCACGTGTCTTCACCCATGTGTGTCATCATGTCATTCCTCTGCAACGTGCTCTGTAGTTGACAAGGAGGTCGCTGCGGGGTCATGTAGCTGCTGGCGTTCCTAGAATGCGTGAAAATATAGAAACATCGTGTATTTTCTCATGTGACTTTACTATCTCTATCTCTGTGTCTATGTATGGTACAGCCAGCCCCTGAACGACGATGAGCATGACGAAAAGAAGATCTAATCCAGAGTAAATGTATCTCCAGTTGCCTTTTCGTGGCGGGATGACAGTAACTTGGAAACTCTAGATGGAAATTAAACAGCGAGATAAATGTAGATACTGGATTGTACGATTTAGATCCCCCTTTCTCCACCAGCTCCACCAGCTCTCGCACTACCGTAATGCGTACAAATGGAAATTTAATGGTTTAGATAATTTAGGTTTAGGAAAATAACATAAAGGATAAATTTGACTTGTTTAGATATGCTTAGTTGGAAAACATTATAGTTGATTGTTTGATCCAACTAAAAATACTACCAAATACAAAAACATTGAACATATTCTTTTAACACACTTCTATAGTTTCTTCATTAGACTATTTTTGTCCATTGAGTTGTAGACATCATTACTAAGTTCCTTATTATAAGTTCAAATCACGAGAGTTCGGCGGCGACTTATACTTAAAAGAGGTTATAAGAGCGGTATAAATCTATAATACGTTAATGAATTTTATCTTACTCGTTTCCATATACATTATAGAAAAATAAGTGAGTCAGTGCTTTTAAGTTATATCGGCAGTTTATACCTCACAACTTGTTTTAAATATTTTATAAAGTAATTAACAAATTGGACTTACTACCCCACTGAACACAGTTACATGTATTTAGGGTTTATTTAACATAAGTAAAGCTGAAGTTAACAAAGTTTTGTATGTAATGTTATGTAATATTACTTATTAAATTAATATATATAGTAGTAAATGATATATAAAGTCTTTTTCATTTATTTAATGGCAATGTAATAGAATTATGTTAAACTTCGGTAAATAATATAACGTAAAATGAGGTAAAAAATATTAGGGGAGGGTCTGTAAAATGTGTAAGCAAGAAAATGAAATGTTGGAGCATATGTGGGGGAAGTCCAAATTAAGGATAGATAATTAAAAGAAGAAAGAGGAGACAAGGAAGGAAGGAGGTGGATGGACGAGGTACACAGAAGAATGAAAGAGAGAGAGAGTGTAAAGAGCGATAAACATAGAATATAAAGCGAAAGAGGAAAGTAAAAGAAACGTGGAGGAATTGTTAAATGGACAGAAGGAGTTGAAAGGGTACACGGAAAGACTCAGATAAGGAAAAGATGGGGAGGTAATGAACAAGCGAAGGACAGGGAAAACAAAAAAAGTTAAGAAAGAAAGCAAATGAAGAGGGAGTTAAAGAAGAAAGGAAAAGAAGGATGAAACAAGTTAATAAAAGAGAAATAATTGTAGCGAAAAAAGAAGTAAAAAAAAAGGAAGAGGCTCGAAAAATATTAATTTGATTTGGTGATACGTATTATTTGCTTTATAATTATAGTATAGTGTCTTGCCAACGAGGCAGGAACTACTAAGATATCCGAGGTGGATATGGAATATAGCGGGTTTAAAAGTATAGGTGTAATAATAAATGAAATGTAAATATGTAAAATTATAATAAAATGAATTAAGAAGAGCGAAAAAGGGACCGTGGTCCTACGAAGCCCGTGAATTATTATTAAAAAAAAAAATAGTATAGTTAGAAATGATTTATGTTAATTCAGATTCATAAATTAATTTATAATAGTGAAAAAAGAATTGAAAAGAAGATTGTAATGTTATAGCAACTAAACAAAATATTTTAAAACTGAAATAAAAACCTCTACTGTATCGACATTTATAAAAAAAATTGTAAAATGATATAATCTGATATGTACTCGTATTTCATCGGATCAAGCTTGCAAATCGGTTTACAACAATTTGTAAAATATACAACATAGCATACAACAAATACAAAGTATATATAATAAATTCAATAACATTATTAGAAAAGTTTTACCAACATTGTAAACAGTAACAATAAATTTATTCATGTGTAGCAACATATTAAAGGATAAAAAGTATATTCAAAAAATATAATTTTATATAAAGTTTGTTACTAGTTAAAGTTTTGTAGCTGTTTTGTGTATACAGGGTGTAATGCGTAGTCAGCATTATGTTGGGTGGGATGGAAAGCTCTGAAAGGGTGGTAATCGTATGTGTATTATACAGCAATGACATTAGTGCTACATGAAATAGAGAAGCAGTTGAATTGATGTAGAAATTCTTTGTATGAATGGAAACCCGAGATGGCAAAAGGTTTTACGTTTAAATGTGTTAACCATCTTGTTATTTAAATTGAGTTGAGTTCTTGAGATATTCTTAAAATATAAAGAAAAAGCAAATATTATGAATATATATGTTTATATTGTCACTGGAAACAATACGAGTTCATATTGAATTTAATATCTTTGAAGTTTATACGAATCATGAATTCAATGTAATCTGAGTATACATACGAGGGTAGTTTGATATTTCAGTAACTTTTTTAATTTTCCGCGCATCTCCCGTCAACTGCTTTTTATTAATAGCTTACTATAAAATTTTGAAACACTTTGGATTAAATGTATCGAGCATAAAGGAGACGATTGTCTAAAAAAATATCTTTTATTGAGAAATAAAGCGCTGTTTCAAAAAAAAGTCATTGAATATTTTAGTCATTGAAAGTAATTTTAATACAAAGTTCATAGACAAATGCGTATTACAAGTAAGAACTGGTTCTCCATTTTTTTAAGATATGTTTTGGTTTGAATTTGTTAAAGAATTCTATGAAAATGCACTGTATATGTTATGAAAACTAATACATTGGGATCTGAATTTTTTATAATACCAGTTGCCCTATTCCTGAGCGTTAGATCACAAGAAGAATAGTGCTCCTGTATATAATTGTTAGTAAGTGAACATTTTATTAATTTCCCGCCATAATTCAAATATTATTTTAATACTAATAACTAACACATTATTATTTAATCTAAAAATATCTTTTCTGCTGTCAATTCATAATGAATATTTGATTAACATAATTCTGTCATTACCCAGACTATCCTCCAAGCCATGTTTCATCCCTCTTCTGCACTCACCCCCTGCAGGACCTATGGTATATGTAAGCTAAAACTAAGACTGTATTTGACATTTCGTAGATAACTTTTTACTTATTCTCTCTGACACCTAGAAAATTAATTTTAATTTAAAACCCCGGGACGGCGAATTAATTAAAAACCATGGCACTGTCATGACAGAGTCAATATTAACTGAAATTAAAACATTCGGTTCTTAAGACGTAAAATGCAGACGAAAGAGTGAGACAAAAACAACAAAAAATTAAATGTCAGTCTCAAGAGAAGCCCAAGCACTTCACAAAATCAACTAAATTAGAAGAAGCTTGATGACGAACGCGCTTTTATTATTTTACTGAAATATTATTCTTTTTCTTATTAGAGTCTAAAGCAAAGCGCACACTGAAGACAAGACTGTCTTCATACTGTTCAACATATTCAAATAGTTTTTTCACATCAGCTAAAGCTGTTCAAAATGATGAAGACGATGAAATTTACTAAAAATTTAGTGAAATACTTGTTACAAGGATATTATGTTCCTTTAATTGAAATGATCACAAAACTAATGTGTATTCTATTTAAAAGAATTTATTATAATATAATTCATAAGCACTGTTGCCTCGTTTGCTGTTAAAGTAAATTGATAAATCAAGATTAATCAGCAAGGATGCGACGTGCTACAATACATCGTGAAACGATAAAGCCTGTCGCACACTGTAAGCCTATTTTAGCCAAGTTTGACCGGACGTATACGCGCTACTACGCTTTACTTATCCGAACCCTGTAAACGTAATGAATTAACGCTGCTAGCGGATAAAATCATAGATATTACAATTAGTAAGTTGTTACTATAATTGACCATGAAATAAATATAATGCGTAAAAGGTAAATAAACAATAAAGTCCATTAAACAATTAGAACATAAATAACGGATCATTATATTTGCTTCAATTAAGATTAATTTAATACAATACAATGTTAAATGATTTATAGTACTCAAAAATTGAAAAATACTCTAAAAAATTAGCCAACCCCTAACTAAAGATTAATCTTTAATCATCTTATACTATATACGTCTGGTGCTCGTATTCCTAAGACAACACAATAAGAAGAATCTTCTTTCTATTTGTTTACTACAACGTGAGATGACTTAGACATACCTTAAATTAAATTCATTGTTTCATTTCCTTTTAATTGTACATTTAAACAATTTTACTTTCCTGTTAAATTCTAGTTATTTTCCCAATTTTCCACATTGTACTGTATTATTCCGTTTGATGTTGAAATAATTAAACTTTATAATAGAAAATTAAATATTAAATACTGAAATAAAACTAGAATCTGCGTTGCGCGGGTGAAGAGAGAGTGGGGAGTGGGTCGTGGTGATGGCGATGTCTGCGAATGTGAATGTAGCCTTGTTTTGCAGACTGCCAGATGTACGGAGTTTTTCAGGGGGTGGTAACCTTAACTAAAGCTCTGTTGAACCTCAAAATATCGGTATTGGTTTTAGATATTACCAGATTTTCTATCATCCACTCAAATGGTATATATTAAATTTAGAGTTGAAAAATCATGTTTTCTAATTCGTAAAACCTTACTGTGATTTTTATGGTTTCTTTCAAATATTTCGACTATGGTTCTACCTATGGTTTTGGTAGTTGTGATCAATTTTAAAGAGGATACATTTTTAAACAAATTTCACCTTCATAATTTCTCTCTAAAACCAATAACAAGGGCGGTATACCAGTAAAATTGGACCCAGTTGGCGGAAAAGCACAAAATTCACTTTCCTGAAACGTTTTGTATTACAATAATTATATATTCAGACGGCAAACTAGCGCAGGTTCATTGACAACATATAGTGATACACATCGAATGATAACCTTTTAAATAGGTAATAAATTATGAAAAAGTGTTTAATTCTTTAAATGTATTGTATTGCTCGAATCAAAACACAAGAAATATTTTTTTTATTTATATTAAATTTCAAAGAATTTGATAAGATACAAAGTTTTTGGTAAATATTCTTCCGCATTATATATCATATCTTATCAGCTTACAACCCCCTCATATCTTCATAGCTTTATATTTGTGTAAAATGCGTTAAAACTAAACCGGCCAATTAATCTACAAATAATTATTCATATATCGACGCCAAATAAGAAATAAAAAGCATAATCGAAAGTTAGATTATTATTATCCGTTAGAAACAAAAAAATTAATTCAGCTCGTCCTCCAACAAAATGTTTACAACCCCATTAAGCACGACTGTCTGTACATTTGGACTAGAGATACGGAATTGTGAATATTATATTGTTGAAAGGTTTTGGATATAAATATTTAATTTGTTTCTGTTTAATTGGATTTATTTTAATTGGGTTTTGGATTTCAGATTTCTTAATTATTATATTTCAATATTTTAATATTAACGTCACGCGTTAATCTCTATGGAATTCACTAATTTAATTAGGAGTCAGGTAAAACGAATAAATTTAAGCCAGTATTACATTTGTCATTTACTATAATATAAATATCCTACTCAAATATTGATTAAAATGGATCACTTTGTGATAGGAGTCAGATTATTTAAGGGATTTTAGCTCGGGATCTGGATATTTAATCAATTTAAAATAAATACAAATGTAATTTAATAATTCTCGATCCAAAACCTTTGTTAGATTAATTTAGAGCCACAATTTTACCGTTACAAATTTTTACAACATTTTAAAGGTAGCTGCGATTGCATATAATTACATGATACATAGAACATAATTTTATGATACACAGATAATACCATTGTAATTAAATTTTTAGGTTTACCATATGTCGAAAACATTAACAAATATTTTCAATATGGAAAATGTTCTAAAAAGCTTTCCAAACTTTTCCTACATTTTCTATTATATCGTGTTTTAGCTTTAAGCTACTTTTTTATTTTTATTCTGCTGTTAAAACCAGTTCACCATATGGGAATATTTTAATTCAATTATGTTAAAAAGTTTTGAATAATAAAAATGTATTTTATTAAATATTTATATAAATTGGTTTTGGCCAATAAAAAGTGGCTTGTTTTAAATACACAAGGTGTGTCACTAGAAGGTAACTGCTTTTTATAAAACTAAAAATAAGAAGTACATATTTTTAAATTTATGATAAAATATATGAAAAATATTTATGATCCCACAAAACATAAAACATAGATGTTACTTTACCTAATAATATTTAATCATAATCTTTAAAATGATTCCTTCAGATTTTACAATCCTTAAAAAGTTGTGTTTAAGAAGTTTTGTGAGTCGTAATAAGTTTCATTAAATTTTAAGTAAAATCTTGAATATAACAGGTAACTTTTGTTATGTTAGATAAACCTTAAATATACGTAACTTTGTTTAGCGGGCGAGGTATAACATCATTTAAATATTTATTATATGTTTGAAATATTATAAGATGTTTTAATAAGACTGTTGTGTCTTCAGGGTTTGATTCTCTGACCAGAGTTATATTTCTTTTGTCTGGTTGTTATCAAATTCAATTGATTATGTATATACTTAATCGTAACTCATATATGAGACCACGACATCATAAATATTACCAAAATAGTAAGAAGCCGTCGGTGATAGGACTTAGTATCGGAAATAGACCGACGTTAACTAGGTAAATTTAATAAAAAATAAAATAAAATATTTCCTTTTACTTTTAGCATTCTGTACTATGCCACATCCAAAGAGAAATGATGTATGCACCCTTATCTGTAGCCTATATATGTCAATTTTTAAATATTATATTAGTGCCAGTGCTAAACGGCAGAAAATTTAAAATAGTTAGCCTCTTTTCGTAAACCCACAGAGTGTACAGACTGTTTTAACAAATTATCCATAAAGTTGCGTTGCTTTTAGCAATATCGACAACAATGTACCGTAGCTTAATTTTGTAAAATACTAGTGAGGTGGGCTGTAAATATGAAATCAGTACAGTGTCGGATTAACGCCAAGTAAGTGTTTCAAGAAAATTAAATTTGGAGCTACTGATATGCCTAACATTTTTTAGGAATTCGGTCAAACTAACGCGATGAGAAGTTTGCATTACAAATTAATATAAGCGCATGTAATCATTTCATTCATTTTTAAAATTTCCTCAACTCCTGTTATCCGGATCAGGATCTTAAAATACAAGTAGACCAATAGCCTCCAATATTTTAAATTCGGCACTGAACCTATATGCAATGTGCACTAAAACTTTATGTCTATATTTAACCAAAATATATTACATAGGTAAATTCAATTACAACTTTCATAAAATAAACATTAATTTACCATTATGACGGGGTTATTATCTGCATCTCCCTTCTTATGTACCTCTCACTCCAACACTGGTAAATTATGCAAAACATTGTTACATATTATCTATACATTAAAGTTCTCTCGTTAATATGCATTCGTTATAACGAGTTCAGATGAGAACAATATGCACGGTTCTAATACGAGATGTGTCCATGGACCATAGTGTACTAGTCCCGGGACATATGATTACCATCCCTGGGTCTGTTTACCAGGAGCGCAGTGATGACGTGAGACATTGGCCATTGCTAAGAGCGTAGGCAAAGAGAAAGGCGCAAATATGACCTTTAAGAAAGAAAACACACTTAAACGCACAAAATTCGTAACACGCCAAAAATGTAACGTTTTTTAAAAAGAAATAGTGTATAGATATGGTTTTTTTTATTAATGGTGATTTCTTCTCATAAAAACATTGCACTTGTTTTGCACTTATTTTGATCTACTGGACGATCACAAGACAAGAGAGATTTTGCAATAGAAACTTTAGAGAAAAAGAGCAAAACGAGAGCAACATTTTTTCTTGAAACAATTTGTTCATACTACATTCTTTTGTACGAGTATATCAGATAGATATTGAGCTGCACCGGTGTGAGATAGAGCACTTCACTGAAAATTAGTAATGCACTTACAAATTTTCTCAAATTTGTTAAACCTATTATAGCATATAAACAAATCATATGTCATTTAAAATAATTTTTTACGTTCTAAATATTCTTTTAATAAAATAAATAGTTTGCTTTCTAGTCTCACTTTTCAAATTTTGTAGAATTCAACAATTACAGTTCACAAAACGATTTGTTGTGCAATAGGGTTACCAACCCGTTGTTAAATGAAGCTTACAAAGGTACGGTTAGAGATTTGTCCGTCATATTTCAATGTCATACCCTCGTTGTTTATTAACTTCCCCTGTCTTCGCCATCACACCATCACCGATGTCATATCTTGAGTTTAGCATGCAGTACGGCTAAGTAGTTTAGGGTGGGGGTGGTGGTTAGTTGTACCCCTCAAAACCACATGTCCGCGTTGTATTAACAGAACCAGGAGAACAGGAAGGATCTCGTCGGTGAAGCTGGGAAGCAGGTGGAATCTCTGCAACTTCACGTTATGTTTCTATGGAATCTTATTAATTCTGAAGTTAGCCACATACACTGTATATATAATTATATAAGAAAAGTTTCAATTTTAAAAATAACATCTCTATTTTTTATTTATGTATTTAGTCGAGTTTTTAATTTATTTAACGTCGACCTATTTCCGATGCTCAGTCGTATCAGGGACAATCTCATACTAAGCTTGCAGTATTTATGGTGTCGTGGCCTTAAGTGTGTGAGCTATATCGCTGTGTTATAAGTTTTATGATTATGAAAGTACATTAAAAAATTAGTTTTGATAAGAACCACACCCTTAAGATATAGTGTTCGTCTGTTGATCGAACCCGAAGACACAGTCAAGCATAAATTCACTCGACCACTGTATCGTCAAAATAATTAAATAAGTAAACAAATAAAGGACACATGATTCTGCAGTTTGGCTTCTAATAATACATTTAGTTCAGGCCATCCTGGCCATAGCATGACTCTTAAAATCTAATAGAGCAATTTTATTTTTACTTACTTACTTTACTTATTTTCTGATGAACAAAATGTGTAAGATTGAGTAGTGTTAGTATGTACAATGATTGTATGTCTGCCTACTAGCTTGACCATGCGGTCATTTTCCAGGTATCCGGTAATCAAGTTACGTTAAAACGTTACTCATCTCACTTATTTTCCGATGGCAATATTCTATCCATGTAATTCCATGGAATTTTTTATAAAGTTCTTAAATTATAAATTTTACACTATAATTAACAGTGTAATCTTAAATAAACGTCCCTTTTATGACAGCTGATTACTTTTACCACGTAAAAATATAAACATACCAGATATATAAACTCTCTTTTAATATATAACCCGCGGCTAGGGGCTAGGACTTGGGCTAGGGGCTAAGGGCTAGGGACTAAAGGTCTCATGTTTTCAGCCCCTACGGAGTCGACAAACACCTCACAGTTCCACCTTTCTCACTAGGGTGTGTACATACTATTTTGTTGGGCTAATCGGTAACCACAGAGGGGGATGACACCGTCAACCCAACGCACCTCGACAGCCCCCACCCCCTACACCTTTGTGTTCTACAGACACCTGCAAGTCCCAGGGTTATTAGTTTGTTTCTGTCTGCCTTTTGTGTGTGTCCCCAACTCCTCACCCTACTTCTTCCTACTCACCCTACTTCTGTTTCACACAAATTTAATATTCTATTACGATATTTTGCGTAACGCGAATGAATATCTTGATGTTTATATTGTCGTAGAATGGCATTTATTATTCCATCATTTATTGCGCTGTATTTACATTTCATGACGTCATTCTTTTGACATGATTATCCGTTAAACACAGTTATGTATGTAATATGACGTTTATTTAATATAATAAAGTTACCTTTTACATAAAATTCTTTAGGTTATGATAATATAAGATTACCTAACAAAATTTATCTTCCGACGAAGTGCAGTAACAAGAATGTTGGGGCTGGGGCGGTATTCAATACACGTGGGATCAATTATCAATTCATGGGAATCAATTCAAAATCTATTTTATCTAGGCATAATTAATTCCAACATATTTCGGGGGCTCGCTGGTGAGTGCGACCTTCTTTTACTTTGACATAAACTTCTGCCTTGAAAGATATTTAATGACAATGTAACAGAGTTAAAGAAGACTGTTTTATTTAGAGCTACAACACTTTATTATTATTATTTAGCATGATACTAATTACATACTCGTATAAGATGACCAAAGTCTTCTTCTTAACGGGACAAGTACTGCATTTTCTCAGTTTCTTTATATTCAAAATGCTAACTGAATAGCAATTTGAAGTTTCCTTCCGCAAATAGAAGCTACTGCAGTTGTAGAACTATGACTGGGTATAAATGAATTTGAGAATTGTGTATTTTTCACTGAAAGTAGAATTCTGGATGTAAATTCAGAAAAAATATATAGAATCTGGTTGAAAGAAGTTATGGAGTTCGATATAAGTGCTAAGAGTAAAAAAAGACGTACAAATAAAATAAATATTTATTAAAAGTAAATAGTATCCTTGAAACATATATTCAGACTGACTACAAAGTGACAGCACCACTGAATTAAAATCATCAGAAATAATTTTTCTTTAAGATACATGAAAAAAAGAACATATTCGTACATACGCCTGAAGGAAAAAGAAAGCACCCCCTTTAACTCCAACAAAATAAACAAGAAGAACATCTGTCATACTGAGTTAGGTTTTAATAAATAAATAGTTTTAATAAATAAAAATAACACAGATAGATATGTTTATTACAAAAAATAACATTTCCGGTTTCCAGTTTGTTTGCACTTCCTTTTGTTCATATTTATTAAGAGCAAGAACATCTTTTTTCATCAAATCCAGCACTACAAGCCCTTCCTCGTAGGACTCGCTGTTTGACTCCTGGCCTGGCTCCTCCTGGTCCTGTGCTGACTCCTCTACGATTTCTGACTACTGTCTGCCAGGCGATGATAAAGTGGGATCACAGAACTTCACGAAGAGATGAAGAGTTGTGTTTTTGTCAGTTGTTTTCCGGATAAAGAAAAGGCTTTTCTTTGATGTTTTCTTTTACAGTTTTTTTCTCTTGTATCACAATGATTCAGAATGGGTTTCTTTTTTATTTAATGCTGTACTACAGATATGATTAATCTTTTTTTCCTGTTTCCTTGTATGGTATTTTCTTCCTTTTAGCTTGATATATATGTTACTTGGAGATAAAATATTTTTTAATCCTTTTTAATCCTTTTCGTCCACTTCGTTCTCAAAGCTTCGTTACTTCGTTATCTCTTCTATTATTTAAGGCAGTCATGATGTTATTAAATATTATGACATTTCGAAATATTTTATCTTTAAAGTTCCTACTTGTATTTAATTAAAGCCGGTCTAATCACTGTTTGCTTAATTAACATTCATTTTTATAATCACCTCTGAAGTTGTTACGTTTTGAAAATCGTAACACTTACAGTGGCGCAGCCTAATTTCTAGCAATAATGTTGTCTCTGACAGTGTTGGTAACAACAGATAGTATCTTTCAACTGAAAATAATTTATGATTATAAAAGAAATACTGAGTCAAAGTAGATTACATGAACCTGCTTGTAAAAATAGAGTAATATAATTAATATGTGAATTTGCAAATATAAAATGAATTTTAATTTTTAAATACACATAACTTCGATATAACGATGGTCTATGTAACAAATTATGGATAAAACGCATTGCAGCTTACTACTTGCGACGACAACTTATAGAGAAGGGTGCACTCGAATTTTCTCGCATTAGTACACCTTATCATGAGATGAAACAAACGTTAATATTTATAAATTCACCATTGTCTAATATACTACTAATATATTAATGTTTTCCCATCTCACCGTTCCTACACCTTCGATATATTATAATAAACACAAGGTACAGAATGTTTACAGAATCTACGCATTCGCATGATCCAAGATTAATCGGATCTTGTAGATCCCTTTGCGCTAGCTTAGATGTCGACATGTCTGAACCATATTAAAAATACCGACGTTTAAATACAGTGGTGTTTTGATAAACATTACCTAATGTAGAAACTTCCTCTCATAATAAAGTGTGCTTATACGACTACACTCTCCTGAAAAAATTGCAAGTGACAAGAAAACGGTTGCTGTGTAAGAACCCAATATTTCTAGTTATGCCACTGTGGCATAGGTATTATAAGCAATGGCGGGATATATTTAATCAAATACAAGATAATTAGTTCTAATGTAATTTTTTTTTTATTTTCAGGTAAGTCTTCAAAGCAAAGAAAGGTTCGAAAAGTGCCGAACTATACTGTGAGCGTACTAACGTGACATAAGATGAATAGTACCAAGGGATTAAGGTAAATAAATAGGGAAAAGGTAAATAAATAAGGAAAAGAAATATCTCATGATAAATTGTATTAATGAGAAACAACTCGAATACACCCTACTCAACAAACAGTGTGAGATTGATCTGAAGTAACACTGTCGCTTCAAATTATACTCAGTTACCTTCATTTTCCTTACCAATTGCAGTTACCTGATTTTAATAGTTTTATATATTCTCTTGTACCAATATGTACTTTGTTCATTAAATTAATACTATAAAATGGAGAGATAAAGCAAACATCATGTTACCACTGATTTGAAATATAAGCAATTCCAGCAGAATGTCGTGCCAAGCTAAGGCAAACCAATGCAAGGTAAGCGTGGCTACCACGCCGCCTGTTACCGAACCATGCCGCTTCGTGACTATTTACTTAGTAAGATTTGGAGCCACCGTCGACTTACATCAAATAATACTTAGCGTGCAAATCTTCACAACGAAAAGCAAACATCATTCGCTGTAACTGTAATATAAATTGTATTGTTATATGCATGGCAGACAAGAAGCTATACGTTTCATTTAACTGAAATATTCTATGTCATTCATTAGTGTGGCTTGTTTACATTGGTTTAAAGTTAAAGGAGCGTCTCTACTAGTGAAACATATTAGTATCACATTGATATTACGTTCGGTACAGATATAAGTCTGTAGAGATATGTAGACTTTTGATAGGTCATACAAATTTTACTCATACATAGTTTTTCAACTAGTGAACAATGTAATAGCCCATTCATGGTAAAACATATTATTCTTCGATGCTTAAAGTACTCGTTGCACAAACAAGATGCTCCGGAATATAGCCAGATATTTTAAAACAAGAAAATTATGAAAAACCTCATTGACTTTATTAATAAGACGAATTTAATCTCTTTATTTTAAGTACCCATTACTCATATCTATACTCACATTGAAACGGGATAACAGGATATAAATTATAATAAAAACACGTTGCAAGATATCAGTTTTAAGTATAAAGATTCTAAAAATTAAATAAAAGTAAAAAGTATTACATTAGTATAACAAATATAACCAAGTGCAACAATAGAATTATAATTTTTATAAACAAATCAAAAGTTGTAAAAAATATACATATATTTTATTTAAGCACTAATAAAAAAATAAATAAAATTAGTTAAATACTCTTGAAAAAGTCATGATTTCGTTTCATCATGTTTTTCCTTTCAATATCTGATTCAGTTTCCATTTCCAGTTTGTATGTTTAATATTGTAAACATCTTAAATTTATTATCAAACAAAACTTGAAATAAATATTTGCGAATACTCGTACATAATATTCTAAAAGGGGTCGGATAAAAGTTAATATAAATATTGGACCTAAAACTTTATCGAGATCTTTATAGCAGCATCAGTTACTTTAAACTGGAACAGAAGACGAAATTTAAACGATTCAGTGATCTGATAATAACATGTTAATTATAATTAGTTCACGATAGCTTAATGAGGTAAAACGTAAACAACAAGACGCAGGGTAAGGGAGGAAATAATTCTTATTGCGAGAGGAGATGGATGAAACTTTCCACGAAAATATATTTATGTAAGAAGAGATACCTATCTACGTAGCTAGCCGGTTTCAAGAACTTTGCTTTTAAACTGTTGTTGTTGTTGTTGATTATTATATATTTTGTAAACAATATAACTAGTTCATTTTTAAGAGCATTGCATTGTACTAATCAAACGAACAGAACTTGAAATAAACGCATTGAATATATCGTAATAAACGTGAATGAGAAAAGAAGCGGATGAAATAACAATCGAGGTGTTTTTCGAAGCAATCACGTTGAAATGGGCTTGTGTCGTATGTCCTAATTTCTATAAAAATGTACTATACATGGTGTCCCAATATTCAACGATAAGCGGGCACCAGAGTGTGGTCTTGCTCATGACTACACAAGAAAAAAAAAAAAAAAATTTCTCATTTTGTTTAGAAATTACAAAAAAAAAATAGAAATCTTGCGAAAATTGAAACACCTTAAGATGTTTTTAACTACCATGACCACAATTTTTCTAATATTTCTGATTTTTTTTTTGTATCGGCAACCTAAATAGCACTGCTATCCACCACAACCATTAAAAATCCCAGAATGCTAGTAGTTTTTACACAAAAATCAATCGAAATTATTTATTTCCCTAAATTTTTAAAGATTTTTACTTTCAGTCCACTTTAACTCACACCTTAACAACGCTACTTTAATGTATTTATTGCAGTATCAGACTTGTGTTCTTGGCATTAAAAAATGATTATAATGATCTAATATAACACATAGTGATGTAGGAGTACTTCTTCTTATGAGTACTTATTCAAAATATCTCTTTCTTCAAGCAAGATGTAAATTCAACGAATTGGATAGCGTGTGGGTATACCTGAGCAACATAAAACCCAATAATAAGTTAATAGCAAATATTTTTGCAGCTGTATTTGAAATTTTTCCGAGTACCGAGCAAAGGGGCCCGCAGGGTATTCTTGGTTTGGTGGAAACTCACAATGTAACGTAACGAAACGAAATGAAACGCAGCACAACAGTAAAACTGTGAAAAGGTCGAATACAAAACGTAGGTACAGACGATTTTCCGGTTTACGGTTTACAATTCGTTGGGTTTTAATTATTGAATTAAAATTTATAAAGAATATGCTGGTAGCGGAGCGCTTTTTGAAAATGCCACGGTTCTATTTGATGTCTTTTACGAAAGCTTCAAATGTTTTATCAAACGGAATATTTTGGAGATAAAAATATGCAAAAATTTGTTGTAATAATTGTGTTTCATGTTTGTATTTTGTTCTTAGATTATTTTGCATATGTTGTAAATTTTATTATTTTATAACTGGTAAGGAGATATAGAATAAAGCTAGTTTTAGTCGCCATTTTTTCAAGATACAGAGTCAAATCATCCTAATTGAGGGTGGCCATTAAATTATCCCGAATAACGAAAGATACAAATGCATACAGTGGGTTTATGACGGAAGTAAGAAGAGAGATAAGAGAGAAGGAGAACAAATGGTGAGAAGTTTCATGTTTGCATTGTTGGTGGCAAAAATCGGTGCGGAATTGAAACAAGGAGAGGTACAGAACAGATAAAAGAGAGAGAGAAATACTTTGAGAAGATAAGATAACAATAGAATAAACTAGACTAAGATAAAAGAATGCGATGTAATTAGTAAAATTAATGTTGAAGAATGTAAAGACTGCCAACATTGCGTCTAGTGCGACATGCAACTTAATACGTTAGAAGCTTTCCTATTTCGAAAGAATTCCTTCAACCTGCTTTAGAAAAAAATACTTTGAAAAGCAAAAGCTCAGTTTCACAAGCGTAAGCATTTTCAATTATTTTTATTTATTTACTCAACACAACTAAAAAACTACCATTACTGAGATTATAGTAGAGACTGATTAGGTACTCGAACCTTTTACTCGGCACCATATTCAAAATCGCCGCACATGCAAATTCTTTTATAAATACTGACTTTGGATTGAAACATTTTTGTTTCATAAATATATTAACTAGAATTTATTAAAACAGCAGAAGTAAGTGTTTTTATTAGTGTCGAACTGTTGACGCTTACCATAAACACGTAACTTTTAATTAACTTTAAATAAACCAAATATAGAGAAAATACAGTCTTCACACATACATTTTGTAACACCCTATCTCGGTATGTAAATGAAACGTTTCTAATGTAAATAACTTAAGAGTTTTTTGGTTTTCATTTAGTAATGTAATTATCATACACATATAATCCTGGATAAATACATAATAAATGATTTTATAACCGCAGGGCTTGAACCATTAATAACACAACTCATGTATACTTGTACTGTATTCACACACACAGGCACACACACAGGCACACACACACATATGCAAACAATAATTTAAACAAAAAATAAATAACAATAATGTTATCCTTACATATATTTTGATAAAAACTTTATATATTATTTATGTAAATATACAGGAGGCTGTAATTTATACATAGAGAATGATATGGTGATATTACGAGTACATATGTACGAGTATGTATATATATGTATTTATGTAAGAACTGTTAAATTCCCCCGCGAACAATAAAAACTACTATAATATTTGAAATAACCGCCTTTATCAACAAAAATTATATCTTCCTCTTGTATTTGTAATATTATATGGCTCCCTAGTGTGAAATTGTTCAACAGTAGTATAGCTGGACTACTTGTAGAACAACTATCTCTTTCTATGGTTGTCACAATTAACATTTGTGATTTTTATATGTTAAATGATAATAAATAATTAATTAGTTGTACGTTTTATTTTAAATTTAGTTTAAGGATATTTTAATTACAAGGTGTGGTAGAGATTGCTCCAAGGAACAATTCTACATGATTAGGTTACTAGGTCCAAGGGTTTAGTCCTGCGTAGTCTTCGAACATCATTACTATCAAGTAACATTTGCGTCACGGCGATGTTTTCGTGGTTACGAAGTCTCAACTCGTGCTTTGCTGCTATAGTTTTGATTTCTTCTTCGACTGTGTTAATCTTCAGGTCTCTGTGTATGTCGTCATTGCGGATATACCACGGTGCATTAACTATTCCTCGCAGAACTTTATTTTGGAACGTTTGGATTTCCTTAACGTTCGATTTCTTGGTGCATATTCAGAGTTGCACTCCATACGTCCACACTGGCTCAGCACTTGTTTATATATAAGCAGTATTGTTTTCAATGTTTAGTTCAGAACGTTGCCCAATTAGCCAATACATATTCTTGTATATTAATAATGCAAATGACAATGAGATAAGTCTCAACATCAAATAAATCAATAGTGCGCAAAAAACGTGCAGTGCACATATTTATCCATTTCGTTTTCGATATAGTACGTGTATGACCATTGACAATATCATATTGTCACTATTTATAATGAAAACAATTTTATGAACATGGGTAATAGGGCAACATTTCCGCAACTGATTGTTTCACGAATTTCAACAATACAATCTGTTATTTATGGAATAAATATCATATAAATTATACAATAATCAAGTAATTAAAACTCTTCATAAGTTCCGTGCCAAACAAACCGGAAATGATAATAAATATTGGTACTTTTTGTCCAGTCCGTTTTACGAATAGTGACCAAATATAATCAGAAATGTTTTATAGCATTATAACGTTAAAACAAATTCGAAGTTTATATAGGCAGTAATAATGCTCGATTTAATGTCACACCAGTAATGGATAGGGGGGTGAAAGGGCGAGGGTGATAATGAGAGTGGGTTGATGTGGTCAGTGTCGTCCTACACCATTGAGGGTTGGGTAAGTTGAAAGCAGTAGCGATCGAAATAGGGTCCTTGCACTTAAAATAAAATGCATAATGGGATTGTGAAATCACTTTTTAGGGGTCGTTTTTTAAATTTTTAATTGTAATATAAGTTAATCCCATTAACAAAAAAATTGTCTCGGAGTACAGATTTGAAACCTGAAATTAGCGTTGTTTCAGCAAGGTTGCTGCTAGAATAATATAGCATGAAAAATATCTAGGTACTAGCTTATTTTCGAAACGTTTTAAGAAATTTGTTATGCCAATATACACACGTATATTGGCGTTTGCATTTTTTGAACATCCAAAAGTTGATGGATTTAAAGTTTTTATGTGTTTTGCCGCTTATTGTGTCAGCTCTGACGTCATACGCAGATTTCATATTTATACCTTTTTAAAAAAATACTATTTTCATTAAAAATAAATTGAATTATTAATAAATAATTGGACAATTGAGGTCTGGATAACCAATTTTATTAATACTTTTACATAATACAGGTTTACAGATAGTAAGACATGATTCACAAGCCCATTAATATAACGCCACGCTTTGCTGTGACTCGAAAGTGTGATATGAAATGAATAGGAAAGTAAATAGCTAAAAGGCACTAAACGCGCGCAATCGAACTTAACGTTGTGTCAAAATTTCAAGGCAATCAGCCGACTACTTTTCGAGTTTTGCGAGCCTAAACATACGCAGGTTGAATTCTTATATATAAAGAAGTAATGAACCTTAGAAGAACCTTATGTAAACCAGCAATAAGACTTATTTTCACTTGTCTAGAAGTATTAAACGATTTACAAAACAAGTCGCTTTTTTGTAATGAATTGTCCTTCACAACTAGTTTTGCTAATTTCTGTTTTAGGCCACTCAGCTAACAGAGTGTTAGAATCACGGTGCATGCCTGCAACCTGCAATAGTATAGCTGGAAGCATTCAGGATATATTGTGATGTCAGTTGATTTCAGTTCGATGCCTTCACTATTCACTCCCCCCTCCTCCTCCCACTCCATTGATCACGTGATCATTGCAGTGGGAATTTGTTTGTGTTTATCGCCTGTCCTATCCCGTCTATCTCTCTGTCTATACATCTAGTAACCTAGTTGTATTGGCACTACTGTTTCTACTGGTTCCAATGCTACAATACACTGAATCACAAAATGACCGATTTCATTTGGTGTTTGATGTTATGTAACGTGTCAGGTTGCACCTCAACGGGTCAAATCACCTACCTACCCCTATTCCATAGAGATATAAAATGGAAATAAACAAATAACACCTTGTTTAGTTGATTTAGTACTGATATTAAACACTAGGGGTGCTGATGTTGGTAGCGGGTTACTAGCAGAGAGATTAGATAATATTTACGGTATAAATATGTATATACATATATATATATATATATATATATATATATATATATATATATATATATATATATATATATATTTATTTATTTATATATCTTATAATTAAATCAGTAATAAAGGTTCATTCTAAACACCATTATGCAAACACTAATCTCAAAAAGTTATTCACAATATTGTTCATGTTTTCACCTCTTCTGTTTCTCTCCCTCTACCATTCCACCAACCACCATCTTCCCCTTCCTAATTCATTTTTACCCTTTGCTTAAATACTCTTTTAATACTTTTACTCATGTTCCTCTTTTTCATCATGTTCGTCCTTCGTGCTCCCTAACCCCTTTAACCCCTCCATCTAATAATGTTCCTCACTTCATACAATTCGAAAGGACTATTTGTTCTATTGTGCTAATTGTTCACACTGCATAACTAATCCCAATGGCTCTAATTTATTTCTTGAATTGCGTACCCCACACTCTCTCTGTCACCATTCTACCTTTATATAACACCCTCCTATTTAGTTCCTCAAGTTACCAACAATAGTGTCGCTACAATCACAGTTGATATTATAAATTATTGTATATGTGCTAATAACTTCTAAAAGTTGGTGCACCAACAAAATAAATTAAAAAAATCACAGTTGATATCTTCTTTAAACATTTTCAAATCTGAACTATTTTTATAACCCTTGAGAAGATTACTATTATCACAATTTTGATGCAAACTAATTATAGTTTGTTCATTAATAGAAATTAAGAAAACAAAGTGAGTGGGAGAGTTGGTACTTGACGCTAATTGCTGTATCTTCGAGTTCGATCACAGAACCAGAGTTATATTTTCTGGGTTTGGTTGTTATCAAGTTAAATTGATTATGTACATACATACATAATTGTACATTTATTAGATAGTGGTGTAGGACACATATATGAGGCTACAACACCACAAAAAGTGTAATAGTAAGAGGTCTTCCGTGATAGAACTCAGCATCGGAAATAGGCCGACGTTATTTCGATTTCAATAGAATTCTACTTCTTGTTTTATCGAGGTAATTGTCCACATTAATTGTATTGGAAACGCGCAAACAGTAGCAAAAGCGTATACAGAACACAACGGATTTTAGTGGCATATATATGGTTAGTCGTATAAATGTGTTATCGTCAGCATTTTTAACGAGGTTTACTTTGAAGAGTAATTTGATGTCAGATAGGCGACTAAAGGCCAAACTAAAACGATTTTTTAAAGACCTATAATTTACAAATTAGGCTACTTATGCCAGTTTTAAGGTATATGACCCATTTTGCTCTTTATTTAAGGCCTCTTGATAGTGTTGTGTAAATATTGGTCTTTGTAAAATCGTTTGATTTTATCTATAGCAAGTTTTGAAAAATCCGTGGTTCTTGTCTGGGTTATATATAACACTTTAAATTGAAAGAATTTCGCCATTAAATTTTGGTTCGAATAACTTAAAATCGTCATTTAAAATAAAATGATAATTGGATTCTTTACACAAAAATGTTTTTAACTATTTCTTCAATCTTTAAAGAAAATTAACTTAAGCTTCTCAATTCTAAATTCGTAACTTTATAATACAAAAAGAAAGAGAAAACAAATTAATTTTATAAGTTTGTCGCCAATTTAACAATTCTATTTTCCGCTTGAACGAATTTATTTTATATAACGTTGTAACGCGTGTTGTAGGGTCGTAGGTCATTGACGGGCATGTTTATTACCTCTTCCGGGCTCGGGCCTCTATGAGTCTGAGTCTTACTAGTGTCTGACACTCAATCCCTCTGCTCTACCCCTACTACTCCCTTGCTACAACACTTCTTGAACAGGGCTTCGAGAATTCAGGATGTCCCTGGTGAGCCCTGGAGCGTACTCAGTCCTGCCGTTCTCTTGGTGATCGTGCTGGAGTTGTCCCGACGCGACGTTCCAAGACTTGACTTAATTATGAGTTATGGCGATGGCCGACTCAGATACACTTTGCAATAATCAACTATTGTTGCTTAAATGGTTTATTCATGGCCTCACCCAGGGAGTTATTAGTTAGCAAATTAAGAAATGCATTTATCACGTGGTCTTCCACTAACTAACAATGCGTTCTTAAATTCAGAGATATTTCAAGTCATTTAAGAAATCCTAGAGACATGTCTCCTACATGCTATTGAAGTAATCTGGTTGCATACTAGACAGTGCCATTACAAGAAGAACAAATGGGTAAGCGCGCAGTACGAGTATACTAACATCCATAGCGTATACACAAACGATGAATAGACAGTTCGTAGCAATCTGAAACAAATACAGAATCTTATTTGATCGTGTAAAAAGCCCATTGCAATGGTTTTCGGGTATACCTAATAAATGTAGTTTCTGTTGACATTTATAATAGCAAAAACTATGACATAGAAAATCTTATTCATTTCATTTCATGCCTTTTGATGTTGTAGCCAGTAAAGTAGCGTGCCTTAGACGGGCTCCGTATCAAAATTTGTTGGGGGGGCCAGATTATGGGTAAAGATTTTTCACAAAAGAAACAAAGACGCTCGCATTGAATTAAAATAATTATATATTGATTATACGTTATTACTTACAATTAATACCCTTAAGAACTAAACTAAGTACGACCTAAGAGTTTAGGTGAGATTGTGGATAACATTTTTCGAATTTTTACTTAAACAAATTTTTGGCCCTTGTAGCCCGGGGGCCCCGTATCATTAATACGGCAGATACGGCGGTAGCTACGTTACTAGTTACTTTTTAAACTCACAATAAATTTGCATAACTTTCAATACTCAAACATATTTTCTTAATTAAAAATCTCTCGATAACGAAATAATTATCTTTAATAATAAATGAGTTAAACCTCGAGAAAGAAGGTAAAACAAACCAAAACCCGAACAGACATTTGGCAAAGAAAAACAAATATTATTTAGCTATGAACTCTTGTGTTACTAAAAGAGTTTGCTCAGACCATTTTGTATCAATATTTAATGATACCAACTTTAGGAACGTTATACAGGGTGCGCAAAAAGATGTATTCATTGTTTAACAGTTGAATTAATCAAAGTCTAAGACTTCAAGTAGTTTTATTATAACTTTATATATCAGGATTTTAGTTTGACCTAAGCAAATTCAGTAATGCATAATAAGATTTATATCTGGTAGCAATTCTTGCTTTAATTTCAAGTTTTACATTTTCTGAATCAAATAGAACTTTACTTTTGTATTTTATATACACTGACATTAAATATCCTTTGTTTTAATTCAAATCCCTACAGGACTTCTAAATTAAAACTCGAGCAAGAGAGTTTAAATAATATTCGTAAACTTTTGACACGTACACATAAAAATGTTTCCTCTACCCTGATAAACTTATTTTTTTACTTTTGTAATTGATTAATGACGTAGTAGTATCAAAATACAAAACCCCTTTTTGATGGCAGCACTATCGCGTACAAGAAAGTTAATATTGGTTTAGTACATACTAAATATACAACAGAAACTTTGACAGAATTATTTAGTGAGACTAATGTGTTACTTTACTTGCAAGTAAAGTCTGGGTTAACACTGAGAAGTAGTCGTAGTTAAATACAGACTGTGCCAATATTTTGTTAGAAAACTTTCCCTTTTTTTGACGGTAAGTAAGGGTGTATAATATTAGGTGGGAAACCTGTGAAAAATTAGGGAAAATTTAATGACGAGGCAAATCTCACTTAACGAGATTGTGAGATAGTGGCAATTCTAGGATCACACATAGGAATATTCAAATTAAAACTAAAATAGATTTGGTGGTATGAAAATGTTTAAATAGAAGAGAAAAGGACAGAAAGATTGACACTGGGAGAAGAAGATAGAGATGGCATTAGTTTAAGTAGATAAAGGGTGCGTTTCACTGAGCGTTCACAACAATCACGCTCCCGTTCCACTTGGTTGCGAGCGTTGAAAAAATAAGGATTGCGATGGTTGATTAAATAGCTCTGTAGCAAAACCTATATCTACAAACAAAATAAATTTTTCATAAAAGAAATATATTCTAAATGATAATGAACATTGTTTATTTATTAAGTTAGGTTATGGTATGACGAAAAGTGTATAAATTGCAGTCAAATATGAATTAAAATAAATTTTACTACTATGCAACTATAAACTACTATAAAATCCAATAAATTATCTCTTTCCGCGAATCATATAAAGTCATTTATTTCTGTCATTGTCATCTTTAAGTTTTGCGCTATATTTAAACATTGCGCCGAAATGCTCTACAACGATCACTACGACCCAACTCTTCAGATGAGTCGTTGTGAGCTTGGCGTGAGCGAAATTAATGACGTCATTAGTGACGTTTTAGAATAGCTTGGACGTTGTCTGGAATCTTAATAGAACGCACCCTATATGATTAGGTTTAAGTCAATTAAATGATATGTAATTATCCCTTTCATAATGTATTTTGAGCAAATTTTTTAGACTTAAAGGTAAGCGCACTAGATATAGTGCTAATAAACTACTCTAAGTTGATGGACTTCCATTTCATGTAAATATCAAAAGCAAGAATAGCTCTCCAGCTGTCCCCTTATTGTCCTCTATCAATAATTACTTGCATTAATTTTGCATGACCACTTATTGGGTTCTAACATTGTCTCCGATCTGTTTTAGATAGCGTGACGTAACATCGAACGGATTCTTAAGTTATTTTAAATATTCAGATGTTTTCATTCAAATAAATCTAAATTCTCCATTCATGAAGAATGTCTTTTGTGAATTTATATATACTCATAAATATTTCTCTTATCTTTCATAATCAATCTAAGTTATTAAATAATTATGCTAATTTTAGTGAATTTATTATTAATATAGATTTTGAATTTTGAAAAAAAATCCTGAATACGGTTTGTGTTGGCATTGATTGTCAAGCTAAATTTCGAATGTCATAATCTCTCTTTATTTATATATCTATCAAAATTCATTCTTTGAACTCTTCATCTTTCATTTTTTCTTAGCGATGTATCGATAGGAGTATTATATTAGCCGAAAAGTTTTACCCATGGTGGTGAAGTGGTGAAGTCATGGCCTGAGGCACAGAAAACCTCATGCAACAAAAGTCTGAGAATAGAGATTCAAAGCAACCCAAGCCACAAAAATACTTTTACATCTATTTCTTCGTTCTATCGACTCGCTTTATTTCTTTTATTTCGTTCATTTGCATTCCTCTTTGTCTGTCTTTGACTGTCATCTACTCCGCCTTCATTCTCTGCCCTGTTATTTCTCAGTAAATAATTCAATTAGTGTTCGCATGAATTTTCGGACAGGTGCAGTGGATTCACCATTTGTACCCGATAAAATAGACATTTCATATGAAATGAGAAACTGAAACGCATCTTCAATATATGGCAAAGTCACTCCAAAATATTTACTGGGTTCTTTTCTATTTTTTATCTTCACTTATCCATTCGTTCCATTTGATCTGCAAAATTGCGTATTCTATTTTGAAATCTCTCCCTACCTCCTGCTCTTCTCTAGATATATATGAAAGTAATTAATCTAATTGCTAAGTAATTCTTAAGCCATATACACTCATATCTAAAATGATAAACGCCCACATTTTCAATAATAATAACACTGAATATACTATTCATAAAATGTAAACATTTTTGGATAATGGCCATTGGTTTTAATAACTCTATGAAATAATAAGTCATTTAATCTCATCCTCGTACATACATACACCTAAATATAAATACTGCTTGCTTAGTTTTACTTAGATTTTACCTTTCTTCCACACACACTACGTACCTACAATGAATTCCGTAAGAGACTGTAAGAGCTAATTGTGCTACAGGAAATAGCCCTCAGTGAAATAAAATAAGGGATGTATATATTTATATACTAACATATGCATAATAACCCTAATAATAAAACAATAGTGATTAATTATACATCGATATTGATTTTCCAGCTAATTGGCATGTGATTGCCCTCTAATGGCTTGGGAAACATCACATTTCACATTATAGTTTTATTATTTTCCAATAAACCCTCTACTACCCCTTGTGATAGCTCTAAATTTACATCGTATAAATAACCTGACAGCTTTAGTCTATTTCGAGACATGTTTGAAGTTTGAACTACTTTAAATTGAACACTTTTGACAGTAACTGTACATGGTATATTTTCCCCTAACATTTTATATCCAAAAATAACGTAATACAAAAATATAATATAACTGTGATTCCCGAACTAGAGACGGGAACGGGAATATTTACAAAACGGGGTTTTCGAAATTTCGATTAAAAAATATTGGGAGATTTAGTACGCTGTTCGAGTATGTAACATTTTCGATTATTTTTTTAAATAAACAATTTTTTTTATCAACCGTAATTCAAGTTTAATATTTAATTAGCTCTGCAAACAATGGTATGATACGAGGCGTGATAAGTTAGCCTTCTCTAATCTTCTAAAAATAAGTAAATAGACTTAAGAAATAAATTGAATTTTTCTCGTATATTTTTTGGGAAACATTGTAAACTATAGCCTCCACTTTTTTAATAAATTTTTAATACAGCACATTCTCTCATCGTCTCGGATTCGGTATACGAACTGTAATATATTAAAAAAAAATACTTCACGTTTCATATTACATATACATCATTATCCTATTACTATATTAATGTATTGTATTAATAATTGAAGCAAGATATATATCTTTTACTGTGATATCGATATAATATCGATATTTTTAATTTAACTATTTTCTCTCCTCCGATTTTATTCAAACCTAAAGTTTTTTTTATAATATCATTTTCTTCGTTGATACACAGTTATACCGCTGTACATTTGTCAGTTCCATCTTTTTATTTTTCTGTGTTCTGTAACTGTTTTTCTACATTTTATTATAAAAGGTTTTTCTTATTGTTTTTCATAATAAGATGAGTATATTTCATTACTAGCTCAAACAAGAAAAACAAAATTTATTTGTTTTTAATTATAGAATAGTATATATGATTTTATAAGGTAAAATAAATCAATCATTGAATGGTTTCAGACTAGTTCATCGCAGAAATAACTTATCACTATTAAACTATAATACCATATATTGTACTACTTTTATAATTAAAGACAATCAATTTTCAAAAACATTAATGAATAAATTTCTTTTTTTATCGAGAAAAATATTAATTTAATTAAAAAACAAGCTCAGAAAACCTATATCTGCTTTAATTAATTAGACGTTCTAATTTTTAATTAATATCATCATAATTATTTTTAGTATACGTTAAATTAGTATGTAATCGGAGCCCGCCATCTAAGGTGTGCTCCGGTGGGAGAGGGGTGTTCGAAAGGATCCCAATCCTGAACCTAACGATAATAAAATAATACTGTTATTTCACTGCTTCTTTGTAAAAACACAGTTACGTGTATATAAGATTTATTTAACATAATATGTTGATCTTTTACATATATTCTTTTAGGTTAATATAATTTACGTAAGGTTACATAACAAAAATTATCTTTTGACATAAATTTATGTTTTTTAATGTCAATAAAAATTATATACAGTTTACATATTAAATTAATATATTAGTACAAGATTTTTAATGCATTTTGCTTTTATTTAATGACAATGTAAGAGAATTACTTTAAATTTCAGTAAGTAATAAAACATAGCATTATGTAAAAAATATTATGTTAAATAATACGTGAGTTGATGTTTTTTGCTTAGCGGGTTATGTATAAAAGAAATTATTAATTAATTATTCATATTTTAATTATTTTTTATAATAAATTATTTATTAATTATTTTATATATTTATAATTAAACTAAAAGTTGTAGAATGTTAAAAATCCTTTTAAATGATATATTTATATATTAAAATGGGTGGCAAATTGCAAATACATACACTCGCTGATGAATCATTACTAATCTACAGTGAAGCGCTCTACCTGATAGTGATCCAGCTCAATAATAATCAGATGTTGCATATATAAATTGTAGAAAATTGAGTCCGCTATCGAATTGATAATAACTATTTTCATTTTAGGACCCACCGATAAGAAGATATTGCAAAAACTCAGAATACAAAAAAAATTTACGAATTCTGAATCTAAATTTACAATTTATTCGTCAATTTGACATAAAATGATTTTTGGTTTCGTCTATACAGTAAAGTGACGAAAGAAACAAATCTACTGACTGCACAACAGCTGTTGTTGCTTGCTTTCGTATTTATTTATTCTTTTGAATTTATGAATAGAAAACAATTCTCTTTTATAGCTTTTACAAATAGTAAATAATTCGTTTTGTGTAATCTGATATATTGTTAAAAATAATGCATTCAATTTATGAGCATTTGCGAATTGAACAACAAAAGATTAAAAAATCTAAAGTCCATGCGTCTGCTTCAATTGGTATACCCACTGAAATAAGTTTTAGGATATTTGCAACTTTTGTCAGCAGAATTATATAGTTAATTAGGTAGATGCACTGTCGAGAGCGTAGACAAACAAAAAACATATTTTCTCTTCGCCTAAACAACATAAATTTCATTTAATGAGTTATATTTACTTTCCCATTCATTTCATATCAGACTGAGCCACAGTAAAGCGTGACTTAACATGCGATATCCAATATTTTCGTTCATAAGTTGATTATTTAGACATGAGTGTACCAAATGCGTTGAAACTAATAAAACGCTTACTTATGCTATTTAAAAAAATTATATATAGTATTTTTATGAAATAAAAAGTTTCAATCCTTCGACGGTACGGTACGACTAAATATTTTTCGAACTAGTGTGGATATGCTGTACAACAAATATTGGATGTCGCATGTTTAAGTCGCACGTATGTGTACGACGCTTAATAAAGAATGGTCCATAGAGCATCACAGCATACGACTAGACAAGTTCTAACTTGTCTAGAAACAAACGATGATTACATTTTATAAAGAACAGACAATCCATTATTTTATATTAACATTGACCTTGAATTTAAATTGTTTTGTCAAAAATTAATTAATTTTTCTATTTATATAACATTATTACAATACCTTTGATATTTTTAATTCTTTGTATAAAATACAACATTAAACAAATTTAACATTTGAACAACTAACTTATACTCGTACGTAAGGAATATGAATAAATAAATCAATTTCATAAAGCAATATTTGTTTTTAGTAGTAAAATATTTAAATGAAATTTTCTTTTTTAAATGAAATTAAATATTATTTTAGGATTTTGATGTTCAGTTTTTACCTTTTTTTCGAAAGTATAATATGTTTACTTTATTATTCTTTATAGTACACACTTAGGATTGTTTTTTAAATTCTCAGTTATGATGATTCTGAGGGTATTTATAAACCTTGGTTGATACTATTGTTTCACAATTCTCATTTTTGTCCAAGCAAACTTAACTGTAGTTTAACCAAGCAAAATACTTCAGTAACTATTACTCCAATAAATATTATGTTACGATAGTTAAATGTGAATACGTTTCACACCAAGCTTCTTCCTTGTTTCAATAAATTGAGTGGCTCCATATGTCCATCGCGACCCACAGTTTTATAGCTCAACACCTAAGGGCAGTCATTAATATCAATCAAAAAAATTACATGAGATGACTACCACACATGAGCAACAAATTATAATTTATTTTTGATGAACGCTAAAGAGTAAAAGAGAAGGAAGATAATATTCTTCGTGCGAGACGTTACTCTATTCAATATAATAAGATGTTACGTTCAGACTTGCAGGTGGCTGGAGAACGAAGAACCAAAAGCTAAAGCTATCAGAGTATCAGTTGTGCATTGTATGCCGCGTGGATCGGTCGTGTTGCTAGGAGCTCTGCGTTTTATCCCAGCAAATTATACGTATCGCGAGTCGAGATTTTCGAGAATAAGTAAACAAATAAATAAAACTAAATGAAGTTGATTTGGACTGTAAAAATAACAGACAGTTTTTTGTAGTGATTTTAAATTATAGAACAGTGAGTTTTGTTCAATTAAATGAATGTTGTTTTTTCAATAGTCAATTAGCTGTAGAAAAATACGAATTAGAATAAGTCATTGTGAAAATAATTTAAAGTGGTTTTTTACTTAAAAATCAACGGAATGTTTTAAACAGTTTTTGCTGATTTTCAATTGCTTGTCGTTTTGCTGATTGTAAGGTAAGACTACTATATTTTCAGTTATTGCTTACTCAATAGTTTTGTGTGCAACTTAATATATTCTTATTAAAGATTAATTAATCAAAATTATAATAGGATTGTTATAATAATTATACGTATTTTTTTAAGATTCCAATTATATTACTGTAACATATATTTCTAAATTCTTTCTAAGATAATATTTTTCACAAAGTGCAGTTTATCCTATTTGTTGTGCAAGGTTCATTTATACTTTCCTAAATTTCTTAATTATTAAATAATTTCTTTCTGTAAGATAACTTTTAAAATTGCTGTTTTTTATTTTGAAAAATTAATATCATTTATAGATATTTGTGATTTATTTTAAAATTTTACAGAAATACAGAACGTAAACTCATGTATTATTTACCGTAATATTGTTTACCTAATGTTACGTTTTATTATTTACCGAAGTTTACCGAAGTTACGTAGTCATCAAATAAATGTAAAAGAAATTAAAACTCTTTGACTTTATTAATTTGTTATAAAACATTATATAATTTTGCATAAATATAGTCGAAATATAACTTTTCTTATGTAATGTTACATTATATTAATACAAAAAATGTATGTCAAAATGCTATCTATGTATTACTTGCGTTACTATGTCAATATTTACAATGTCATTGCTTTACTTTCAGCGCTTCTGTATTTTTCTTTTTATTAATATTGTCTTGGGATGGTCCACATTGGACATAAGTAATTTTGTAAATTTAAAACAATAAATAATTTCAAATTTATATATTTTATTAAAAAAATATTCAAAGAAAATTTGCAGAACGTTAAAAAAAACTTTTAGAAGCAGAATATTCGGAATCTGAACACTGAAAATTAGTCAGAAAACCCTATTTACAATCTTTATTATATTATATTTTAAATTAAAAAAATTTCCAACCGATTTAAAACGATTTGATAACAATTGACTGTACATGAAATGTCCTCATTTAATTTTTCACATATTAATTAGTATTGCAGGCTAAATACTACATTTTAGTCGTTTGACTTTTATCAATACGTTTTAATGAATATATGAATGCATATCGTAACTATTTAGATTGCTTATTTTACTTTTTTAAATGAACATTTTTATTTGATGACAATTTGTATTTGATAAAAATTGTCATCAAAGTTTTCAAATAATAACATGTTACATTAATTACTATGATTTGTGATTCATGATGTATATACATGATTAATAATCTGATATCATTGATGACAGGGTGTGTTTTAATGAAACGGTTGCACCAATAATAAAATATAGGGTGTTTCAGCAAGAGGTGTCATTTAAATCAACAAAAAACGCAATATTATCGTTCACATTAATTGACATCAATTATTTCTATGCGGATCTCTACTAGTCAATGGATAGGAGTTTGAGCAACACATAATGTTTTGATATTAAGAATGTGGTGAACAAAAATAAATAAAACTGATTACTTATTCGTCCACAGGAAATAGAAATTCAAATTCTAAATAGCTATATCTTCGTCAAATTTTGCATTTAAATAAAATGAAATATCCAATGTGTAGGTGGTCGAAAAGCATCGGATATTGGCCGATTGTTACATTTGTTTATCGATATCTTATTGTTTATCGATTCTTTATGCCACAAACAGCTCATCATTTTCATAAGTTTCCAGGTAATCACGCTTAAAGTTGCTTAAGTTTTCAGTTACTAATGGAAGATGGTGTTATTTGCATGATACCATGTTAAAGTCAGTATTAAGTTTAAATAATAAAAATGTACTCATTTTTTGCTGTAATAATGAACCAATACTATATTATAAAATATCCAGTAATTCCATTTGAAAATAAATTCAATTAAATTAATTAAAAATTATAATATAATCCCTTCATAATTTAATTTTTGTTTGATGTTAATTAATATAGGCTGCCAGTATTCATTTAGTCTCACGCCTAAGTAACGTGATATACTGCGGACGGGACGTTACTGTAATCGCATATTAGCATATTTACTTTTATATATAAATATTTACTGATTGAATTACAAAATGAATAAGTTCATTGATATCGATTACATAAATATCGATTTATTGATATTTCGGATTACAGATAATGATAACTTACGTTAGACAAGAATCAAATGTCGAATACGTAAATTTGTAAAGTCATAAAAATTAACAGTAATAATGTGACCTCACAGATCTGCACCTATTTATAATATGCGACCAGCCTTAAAATACATTACGTACGTCAGACGCGTGACGTCATAAAAGGACGCTACAATGTGTGAAAAGACGTGACAATGAGAATGAAGGAGTTAAAATTTATGAATTTGTAAAAATTCATGTAAATTATGAATGACTTCTTGCAAGCAATATGTTCCGATAACCCGCATCGAATAGTGAGACTGTCTTAAGACAGTCGTATTCAGAGATGTGCACAATTAGTTTTCAAAAGTATTTAAATACAATATAGTCCAGCCTCCTTAAGTATGGTACACATCCGTGCGACATTCAACATTTGTTGTAAGAAGTTGTACAACACGTCCACACTAGTGCAACATGTAACTTAATACGTTGGTAGCTTTCATATTTCGAACGAATTCCTTCAATCTGCTTTAGAAAAAATTTACCAAAACAAAGATATAAAACTCATTTATTTGTATTTTATATTTTTCATTTTTTGTACGTATCTGATCGCAGTCGTGTCTTCTGTGTGCGGCTGCCCTTACAATACGAAATTATTTGATTGACTATTAAACAACCCTATTTATATTATAACTAATTCAAAAGTAGTACGCATAGACAATTGATAGTAATTAATTACATTTGGAATTTAAATTGTGATTAATTCTAATAAATGAAATAAAGTTAATAGTACTCCGAGACTATTAAACTTTTAAGTGTAAATTGTTTGAAATATTTCCAAGCATCTATCTGCCGCCTCTCGACTACGTATGTGTGTGTATGTGTGTGGCGCTGATCTTCTTGACAGATATTCCAGAGTTTTATGCAACGATGAACACGCGGTCTCTTGTGGACGGGTTTAAATTTATCTGGGTTTTGTTTTTGTCATCATATAACTCTTGTTGCCCACGTACTGGCATCAATGAATTCAGATGAATCTTAATTGTCTGTAATATACGAGTACGTACATACTGCTGTAGCTGGACAAAGTGCAATGGATCCATTCAACATTAATTACGACAGCGGTTGTAAATGTTTATTATTATTTGGTAAAAGGGACCATCCTTAAATTACGTCACACAAATTCCCTGTAATTCTAACCACCCTCTCTCACTTGGTGTGATGTCGCACATTTTAATTAATAAATTTTCCTTTTATTATTTTTTAGATATCATGGAGATTTATAATTTTTTCAGGAAATTATGTTTTTTCTTCCAAAAATATCTTCCTCTCTCATTGTCACAATATATATGTTATATTAATAATCTTTTCTAAGTTAAAACATTCTCTCTATTTTTTCTAATACTATAACAATAATATCAATACATTTTTTTGTTTGTTTTCGTTTACTTTTGTAACCATTAGAATTGTTTTTCCATTGTGATTTTTTCACGAAAGTTTTATGTACTATCTTTTTTGTATCATTCGATCTATTGCTCTTATAACTTCAATACTTTTTGTCGCTAACTCTTGCGGATAGACTGATCCATTTGATTTGTTTTTGTTTTTGTTGAATTCTTTGAAGACCAAGATCAAGTATTACTTTAACAACCTGTTTTGATTCAGCGCAGCGCGGTGCTCGGTTGCAGAATACCGCGACTAAGCCTGTGAGTCACTCACTACTTGCTGCACTTAACTAAACTGTTATACTTAAAGGCCCAATATACAGTGCCGCATTTGGAGGTGTGGAAGCACTAGGACAACGAAGAAGCGGAGTCCTCTAATTATTTTCCGAATAAAAGAAACAATTTTTTTTGCGTCAAGTATTTCAAAAATTTATTACTTTTATCTCTATTGTGGGGGCCCCTCTCTTATGGGGGCCCCTCTCTTGTGGAGGCCCTGGAGCAGTAGCCCCGCCTACCCTCTCTGAATATACCCACAGTTAATGAAGTGCTTGGAATCAAAGCATACAAAGAGAGAATACTTGAACATCCAAACAATTTGGCCAGCTGTCTAATGTCCAATAATTACATAGTACGCAGTCTAAAAAGAAAGTACCTCAGGACCTATTAACCAAGTAATCAGAATCTAGGATCTATTTTTACATACCTATCACTGAATGTCCTCTAAACAGGACAGATTGTAATAATGTCTAGAAATCAAATTAAAAAAAGACAATATAAGTTAATATACATATATTTGAATAAAATCCAAATTTAAAAATGATTTCACAAACCCATTATGAAATGTAAATTTACTTATGAACACCTTGTAATTTACAGTTATATATGACTTTGTCTTAACTTTAGCTTTTGTTCTCTTCTTCGAAATAAATTAATAATTGAGGATAAGAACACTTAACTACTTAAGTCTTAATTTTAAATTAATGTACGAGATGAAGTAAGTACACTCTATCTACAAATTTAATATTAAATTAAAAACAACCACCTCAGCTCAGCTCAGTGCTTAGCTATGTGGTGTGGTGTGGTGTTATTCCCTTATCCATCCGATAGGCACACTGCTTTACTGCAATATACGTGTTATATACTCGTACATCTAATATAATTAATATAATATAAAATATTACCCTAATATTTATCGTAATATCTTCCCCACTGCCTCCTTACCCCCTGCCCCATCCATTCCTTATTCCATCTCCACGGTGATGTTGAAAAACATAATGTAATGTATTTGTATATCAGCTTGTTAGACTACACCCTCTTCGAGATGTCTAGAGGATATGGTGTACCTTGAATCAGAGCCTATAAAAATATTTAGAGTATTTCAAAGATTTTAGATAACGAGTGATGATAGACAGTGCCGAATTCGGGACAAATAATAATTATATACCACATATAATAATCAGCCATACTATAATATGTATGTAATCATTTTATGTCGTTTTAAGATACAAATTAATTAAAAAGAGAAAAAATGTATAGCACCAGAAACATTTACAAAATTTTCTGACTAAATTCAACCCTGAAGTCAGCCACCTAAAGGTATCTTTCAAAGGAATGTTCCTTTCCGATGAGAACACAATCAAAGGGTGTCTTCAGATTTACTTTAGATTCAGAGGCAGGCAGCATCGTAAATGTGAAGTACAGATTTCTCACAGTAACCTATTCAAATGGTGAATTTAATTGTTTGATTAAAACGATTAACTTTATATAGTTATTGTTCTAAGAACAGAAGCTTTTACCCGATTAAATTGCTGAGAAAATCATTGTTATATCACGTGGGATTTAGTTTAAAGTACAAATATACTGACTGTTACAATTCTTATCATTAACTTGTTGTTAGTGGTGTAAGTGACGTTCTGTATCTATAGATACATTTTTAGATACGAGTTCGATGGTGATTCATGCTTAAAACAAGTTGTGACGTATAAATACGATACAATGAAAAGACACTGTCTTTCTTTATAATGCATATAGAAGCACATAAGATAAAATTCACTTTATTTTTTAAGTTTTCTTAGTTTTTTTAGAACCTTACAAGATTCAATGTTTTAAACTAAAAATATTAAATTAAGAAAAATTGTACTATATTATAACCTCCAAAGACGACACAGTGGGCGAGAGCATTGATGCTTTACGCCGACTGCTGTGTCTTCGGGTTCGATCCCCGGACCAGATAGATATTTTCTGGGTGTGGTTATTATGAAATTAATATGATAGTATTAAAAACAAATGAACTGAGACTGATAGTATTAAAACAAATAAGATAAGAATTTGAACCGTATAAACACTCTGTAGATATGATATTGAAAATACACGTTACATATGAAACAAATTAGAAAGACTGATTAAATATTAAAAGACAAATTAAAAATATGATCGGCAAGAAGGTTGAATAAGCCAAAGCCTAAATAAATTAAAAAAAAAAAAAATAACCTCCAAAATGTGACAATCTGTCAAAATGCAGTAGGATATATTTTTAAAAGAAGTTTAATGTCAGTTTTTGAAGAAAAATATAGAAGTGAAAACAATTTCTATAACTAATTGTTATTAAAAACAGGAATTTTAATTATTTCACAACAATTTTGTTGAACTGTCAAAATTTATATTACTAACGATGCATACGCATTAACTAAAGTCAAATTAAAACACAAATGTGAAAAGGAATGCTTAAACGAGAACCTGAAATCTAGATTTAATACTATATTAAATAAAAACAGTAAACTAAATATCAAAACTGTGAGTGGGAATGAGGCTTTAAAGTGTTGTAATACTAAGCAACTTCAAAACGTAGTCTGTTCCAATGAAAGAACAACCTAAAGAAGGTGACTTTAAGGCAGCTATCCTCTTTAATAATCCAAATAACAAACATAGACAACATATTCTTAACACATCTTCTACTTGACCTTGCCGTGAAGAAAATCGGTGGAACACTTTAATTAAACAACAAAGGAGGGAGTCCTTTAACTATGTCTGATTACTAATTAAATATAATTAATCATTTAAGAAATTGACTGACATTTGTTATAAATAATTAATATATAAAATAATTATTTCTGCTTTGATATTAAAATTAAATAATAATGAGGGTGAGAAATAATGAAGGATATTAAATATTAAATGAGAAAAGGATAATGGAAGAGAGGTGAGGATAGGGGATGAAATATTGTTAAATTAAAACTTTTTATATTACATTTTTTAATATAATATATTTTTAGTCATATATTTATATATACAATATATTTTATAATATGTATCTCTTTGTAATATATATGTATGACGCAATAGGAACCATTTTAAATAGAGAAAATGACACGAATTAATATAATAACTCCTTCTATATTAATTTTATTCGTTGTGTAAATCTTTGCAGATTTATGGAGTTAAGAATCTGAGCTATACAAGGTTTGAAGGAGCTCGAAATTAAACTCTAAAAATCGTAAATTCATGTATTATTTAGCGTAATAATTTTTTAAGTTACATTTTGTTTTTTATCGCGGTTTATCATAATTTTATGCCGGTTTCACACCAGAGAGACAGTTTTAAAAACAATTTTGTTGTCAAAAAACAAAACAAAATCATGTTTTGTTTTATTTTAAAACAGTTCTGTTTTTCTTATTTTTCTGTGTGTCCCATAAAAATTATAAACATGACAAACAACAACTGACAAGCGCAAATGTTCACAAAAAACAAAACAATAAACGTGTTTTCCTTTGTACTTACTGACTCCAGATGGGAATGTGTTTTGTTTACTAAAACAGCAACAAAAGACAAAAATGTTTTAAGAAGGGTCTTTGATGTAAACATTGCTGTTTTTGTTTGTGTTTTATTGAACTGTCGGTGTGAAACCCGCATTACATAGTAATTAAATAAATGCGGAACACATTAAAAGTCATTAATTCATTAATTAAATACGTATTGTATTTTGTATTGCATTGTACCTATATGCTTTTACGGACTTACATTTATTTTACATCTCCCTCTTCTTGCAACTTCCGCCATCCATCTTCTTCTCTCTCTCTCTCTCTCTCTCTCTCTCTTTCATAGCAACAGTACCTTTAGAACCATCCTGCTTTTAAATCTCTTCCTACATGCTCCTCGTATGCTCCATGTTACTCCCCGCGATTAAAGAAGTTTCCCTTCAAAATAATTGTGCAGTAAAAGCCTATTTTATTACCATACAATGTAGTTTTATAGAATTTAGAAATATTAAATCTACCAAATTATTATTTATGTGGGTATTCCATTATCTTTGTACTGATAATTAAAATCTTTCAAAGGTTCTTCTCCACTGGCTATATCGTTCCATCCATCATACAATTAAGAAACTGTTCAGTCGAACAATTAAAACATTTTTAAAATTTATTTTTAAAAATAAAAACTTTTGTTAAACAAACTAACTGTAACATAATTAAAATTTTGACGTCACTGAGAATGTAATGAGGAAGTTTTGTAGAGGGTAGTTCTAGAAGGAGGAGGAGAGGGTTGGAGTTGAGTGGGGTTTAGTTGTGGGCAAGGAGGGATTATAATAATGTTACTCTGTAATTTAAAACTTGGGTTATTCATTTTACTTCCAAGTTATTTTATTTAAGTAAAGCAGCTGACATTTTTCTAGGGATATTATATATCAGGTTTTATATTTTACTTTTTAACTAACGAAATATAAATATTTTATAAATTATATAGAAATCCTATATTATAATGTTCCAACTGTATATTTATATGTTTATATGTTTATATGTTTATATGTTTATATGTTTATATGTTTGTTGCTGAAATTCGTATGGTAGAATGAAAACGGCTCCGTCAATGTTCTTGAAAGTTTGCTATTTCGTAGAGAAAAAAATTCTAAGACTTTTGGCGTCCCCGGATTTTTCCCTGAATTTCCTGGAAACCCGTAATTTTGGAAAAACTGGAAAATTCGAAAAAATACTTTTGCAAATATCTGACGAACTAGAAAAGATAGAAAACTGAAATTTGGTGTGTGTATTGAGATCATAATTGTGCACATTTTCGAATAGTTGGAAATTTGAAATTTGAGTTCAGTAGCGGCGCGAATTTTTGAGGGCAATGTTAGAATAGAGTTAGGACGTTCAAATTTAATATGTAGGCTCGCTGTAGACAGTAATTAATGAAAAAAAATAAACAGCCCCAAATTTCCAGTGGCGGCGGGAGTTGAGACAGTAAAAGACAAAAATATTGAAAATGTAGTATTATAACTTAGGGTATGTATTAAGACACTAATTGCGCATGTTTGCCAATAATTGGATTACCAAAATTTTAATTCAGTAGCGGCGTGATTTTTTGGGGGCAATGTCGCAACAGAGCTAGAGCGTTGATATTTGGAACGTGGGCCCTATATAGAGTGTCATTAAAGACACACTATAGAAAATTGCAACTTTCCAGAGGCGGCGGGCGCTGGGGGCCAAAGACCAGAAATATGAAATATATAGATAGGGCTATAGTTTAAAAAATATCCTATAATATAATGTTCCAACTGTTTGAATCTATTCTTATCATCTTATATTATAATGTCCGAGGTGTATGTTTGTTTTCTTATATTCTTATATGTTTATATGTTTATATTCTTATATGTTTACGCGATTCGTATGGTAGCTCGAAAACGGCTCCGTCAATGTTTCTGAAAACTTCCTATTTCGTAGAGATAAAAATTCTAAGACTTTTGGCGTCCCCGAATTTTTCCCTGAATTTCCTGGAAACCCGTAATTTTGGAAAAACTGGAAATAAAGTGAGCCCTTTTTTGCTGTATTACTTTCAAGTCGTAAAAGATAGAAAGTTGAAATTTTGCATGTGTATTAAGCTATTTAATGCTGACATTTCTCAAAAAATTAGAATTTCAAAAATAGAAAAAGGGGGGGTTGAAGAAATTCAGGGGCCCGGTAGGGAACTTTGGAGAAAGTTCATATTCTGGATTGTAGAATAATTAAGTATATTATTAATAAAAAAAAATTCAAAATTTCAAAATTTTATTTGGGGGCACGGGGGCAGTGTTTTCCGAGAGTAAAAATTGTGCTAGAAAGTTGAAATTTTGTATATAGGCTAACTTTGGTAACTTATTTACGAATCGAAAAAAAAAATCCCAAATTTTGAAAAAAAGTTGGTCAAATAAGGCATAAATTGAAAATATTTTTTATTTTGATAAAAAAATAATATTTTTTTAGTCAATTTATATGTGTGTATATGTGCGCGAGTTTATTTATTATTTCAATTTAAAAATAGAACAGTTAAATATGAAATTTAATTACGAATTATTTTATTGGATTTAAATGATACACGCCAAAAAGTCTTCGCTTTGCGACGGGGGTAAACGTTGCTGGAATTTAAATTTTTACATGAAGTTCAAGCCACACATAAAAGACAGACGTCGCTTGCGACGGGGGTAAAAGCTAGTATATTTAAATATGTCAAGTTAGAAGTCGAATTGAAATAAAAATGTCACTGGTGTCAGTTGATTATGCGAGTAACCTTATCGTCTATTCCAAAGATATTACCCGATTGTATTAAAAGTCCTATTACTTCATCTTTTTACTACAATAAGTTTATTAACTAATATTACTTATTATTTCATACATTTTATATTTTCATCAATAAAAACTTATTTTGTGCCGAATAATCAACGTTCCTTTTATTATAACATGCCTGAATCCGTAAAATATTCCCCACTTACAGGTGCACAAATAATTCAACTTTTTGGAGCCCATGCCAAAGACACTATATTCTTTCGAAAGCTTATAGTCTAAGATAAAAAAGTCTAAAACCGTTTTTCTTAATATTTCTTTGTTCTAAAGTTATGAATATTTTAACAATATTCCGTTTTTTACGCATTTTCTACTATTTGTGAATTTTTATTAACAATGATTTTACACTTTGGACTTTGGCAAGTTCTGGACTATGTAGTAGACACTTTTAGAAGTAATCCAGAATTTTTTCAGAATTTTTGAAAGCTTAGAAAACTCGAAAAACTCAAAAAGTAGGGAATATTACCTACAGTCTGTTTCACTCATTACTGTTGGCAAGACTGCGATTTACAGACTGCTACTTCCTGGAATAAATTCACAACAAAATATTGTTTTTACTTATACTAATAAACCATCGTGTACTTTCCAACATACATTTATCTATATTATAAAAAGAGAAAGGAAATTCAATATATTTTCGAAAGATACCTATAACGTCTGCTAACAATTTATCTTCAAAACAAAGTCTTTGTTTCCAGGAATATCCAGGAGCGCCAATACTTAAAATAAACACAAAGTAACAACTCAATTGATATAAAAATAATTTAGTGAAGACGATTTCTTAAGAATAACAAAGTAAAGTGGTCGTTATAATATGTTTACACCAGATACAAGTTGGTATTTCAGACCAGAAATGGTGTAGCTATAATAGCTATATACCAGCTAGCTAACACAATGGTTCAGCAACAACAAGAACATAAAATCAATGGTAAAACATGTGGAGTATGTTATTAGAAAATCTTATGTATCATTATACTCATATAAAAAAATATATTGTCCAGACCAATAAAGAACACCCGCTATCATTGTATCATGAACATCTTGTACAAAAAGAGGGAAAAGTAGAGGGAGATAGAGGAAGAGCTATAAAAAGTGATGAAATTAAAGTGTAATTAATGGAAAAAATAAAACACATTCTCATAAAAAGTGTGTGTACTTGGATACATTAAAATATTTAGTGCCATTTTTTTCTTGATAACATATGTTTTGTATACACAGGCGTGTCTACAGGTCTGGGAAAGATTTCTTTGTGTGACTTAACTGAGGCTAAAATATAAATATATCTATTTTTTTAAATGAAATTTATTTAGATAATGTTCTCTTCAATTCTAAATTGGTAAAAGAAAATCTGCGCAATTCAAGAAATTCTTTGGAGCAAATTTATTCCAGTTTCTTTATTCTATGTAAGTAAGTTAAATTCGTAAGCCACGTAATGCCACTGCTGACATGCTATTGCAAGCGCACAGACAATTTCAATTCATAGGCTGTCGTATGGTTTTGGTTCTCATTGGTATCTACACTTACAATCTATTCTTTCAATACGAAAGATTTTTCACAAGTCAGCCTATTAATAGATACAGTTTAGATTACATTTTAGATGTGCATAAGTTATCAGTCTTGCCATCACGCAGTCGGGCAAGAATATTACAAGTTTATTCAAGTTTTCAGTTTGTAATCCATTTCAATCTATGTTATCTACACGTCCTAACTACAAATGAAATAAATAAATGTAATTTTTAGAAGTAATGTTTTAAAAACTCTCTTTCTCTATTATACAAGTAGTAGTGCAATCCAGAAGCCTTGAAGAAGACTTCCAATTTAATTTTACCTGATTCTTTATCAAGGAAGTTTAAACAGCAGTATTTATTAAAAATAAAATAAGTTAATAACAAATATATAACTAAATTAGCTCTCGCCTCGTTTTGGCTTGCCTCGGTTGTCAAAGGAAACGAAAGGTGAGACCAATAGCCACGTTCATTCTCGTCACATCGACAAATGTTTTGACAAATGTCTCGCCGAGAGTGAACTGTCAGCATAAAAGTATGAATACAATATCCGTTTTATTTTTCTTTTTTCTTTTGTGCTATTATCGGTGGTTGTTGTTAATTCACCTGTAAAGTTTTGCTACTTAAGAGCTATTTAGATTGTGGTTAATACAACAAACGTTTTTTAGGTAAAAGACAACATCATTTTGTTATGGATTCACTTTCAAATAAGGTACTTTTAATTTAGTCTGTGTTACGTATTGTTATGACATTGTTGCACTGGTGATCGTCCTGGTGAAACCACATTTGTTAAAGACTTTTTTTTTCCTTTCTTTTTTATTTGTTTATATTAATGTGGAACATATGAAGTTTATTGTGACTTTTTTTTTAAATTTTGCTCTTTCACTCTTTCTTTACATAAATGCCGAGGTAACGCTGTCGAGTTTTTTAATTTGAACGTATTTTAAAATAACAAAACTTCTGATTTTTTTCATGAAAAATCGGTATTTTGACTTTTAAGTGTTGTAAAAAATAGAAAAATTAATAAAAAAGAAAAAACTCGACTGCGTTACCTGCAGAAACTTATCAACTAATGAAATCATTTTGGTTTTTCGATTTCAGAAAATCCAGTGATGAGTTGTGAGTGGTAGTACCGCAATGTTAATTTTTTTTGTGACGTCTGCGGAAACTCGCTGTCAATGCCTAATTTCTTGATATTTATTTATGAAAATTTCACAAAATATTCTTCAAATGTTATTTTATCATGTAGTAATTATAGAAATAATTATATATTAATTGTGTCGTCAAAAAACATTATCGAAAATATGCTCTTTTTTATCGTTTTGACCTTACCCCGCCCTTAAGCAAAATGAAGAGTAGATATATAAGGCGTATAGAAGCAAAAACATTTAAGTGACAAATTTTAAAAATTTGAAATAATCAGCACAAATTGATGTACTAAAATATTAAGTGGCACAGAGGTATAAGCGAAAACTTGGACAGATTTTACTATATAGCGTGAATTCTAAAATCTACTGAACGAAAACGCCTATATGATCTTAACTTTAAACTCGTTTTCTGAAGAATTTTACTTGTGTCACTTACATCCCTTTGCATCTAGATAACTCATATATATAATGATTTGTTTTGTATATTTAGAATCATATAAAATCCTTTTTAAACAAAATTTACACATATTTATAGTATTTGGTTTTGAAAATATTTAATACTACAAACATTAAAGTAGTAGCCACACTAAAAGCCTGTGGAAGCTTTATTTGCCCATATTGCCCAGAAATTAATAATACCGTTTTAGTTAACAAATATTATCGAAGCGCAGCTGGTTTCATATAACATATTTGTTCATATCATGTTTGTCATGTTGGTACACTTGTGGTAGTAAACTGTCAAAATGAAAATAGATTTCCTAACTGTCATAGACTTTATTGACACTTTAAAGACCTGTTAAAACATACTGTAGCTCTAGCAATATATATTATTAATATAACTTTGTTAACTAACAACAACGAATACTTTGTTATAAACAAGACAAAGAAACCGCTACCGACACTGATATGTAGAACCCAGGTATGTGTGGTGCAAGCAACACCATACTCAAGATGTTTTATCAAGAATAAGGTGTGGAAACAAATAATGATGTTATAAACTATGAATCAAAGAGAGATTTTCTTTAATTACACTTTGTAGTAAGTTTAAACTTAGTTACCACCATGTATTCAACAAGTTTTGTTGGTAACTTTTGTAAATTTATGAACAATATTTAGAGAAGTTAATATTCTGAAATATGTCTTTGTTTTGAGATATTAAAATAAATAGTTTTCACGTAGTTATATTGCTCTGCGTAAGAGTTTAAAAAAGTTTATTATAGTCGTATAAGAAGAGACAATACGATGGTGAATTTTGTCTTAATTATTCCTATAGGCATTATATAAAAATTAGTGAGATAATTCTTTTAACTCTTTAATTAACAGTATTGTATTAAGACAGTCGTGTCTTCAGTGTGCGTTCACTCTAACTAAACTAATTACAATTTTTAAATAATTTCTAGTTTAAAACTACTTAAAACCTTGTTATTTTTCTTTAAGAAACAAAGTGTAAAATGTTAAAAGAAAATGTATACCTATCTATATACATCTAAGGTGAATAAAGATATAAATAATGAACGAAAATTAATTAAACCCGACGTTAATACATAAATTTATTAGCAGAAGCATCACAGAGAAGAGAATCATCTAGATTTATATTAGAACATTATTTTAGTAGAATTATTACTTTCAGAATGTTATTGTTACTGAAATTATATTATTGTGTTGGCTGATGTATTTAAATCGTTTGCTGGAGCTTTATGTAAAATGCAATCATTTTAATATTTACCATAAAGATATAGTTTATTATTCAAATATACATAAGTATAGTAGTCATAACTGCAATACACCCTACTGAAAAAGTCGTCGCGATGGGCTTGTGAACTAATTTTTTAAGGGTTGATTGAAGTAGATATTGATAAATGTATATTTGCCTTTTTATTTTATAAAATATTTAAATGTTGACGAATATACAGCAATTACAAATTCTAATTGTAGTTTTAGCGCTACAGATGTCGGCCATATTTATGACGTAACATGTCGCACTATTAAGGGATAGGTCAGTTATTTGTTATATGTATAAGAGCTCAATGTTAGGTATACTTTTATACTCTGTTGTATTCTATAAAATTTAAGGTCCTGGGTAGCCAATTTTATAAATTTATTGCACACTTTTATAGAAATAAAAACATGGTGCAGTGCGAAAGTGACGTAATAGTTTTGTTAGATCACAGCGCCATCTTCACACATAGGACAGTTTACCTAATAACGTATTAAATTAATGTATATAATCGGAAGTTTTGTTTTTAATGATATATAATTATAATAATAGTATAGTTACCTGCGAGGATGTACTATGACACCATGTGGATATGGAGAATTTTTACAGGACATAAATTTATGCGGTCTTGTCACTTTTAATTAATTCAGACTTATTATTTATTGCCCGTGCTTCACTCTATACATTTTATTTTAATTTTATTATACAAGGTGGTATAATATAATAGTAATATGATATATTATTTTTTTGTTTTAGTTATAAATTGCATGCTTTTTAAAAATATATTATGTACCTACACTTTGAAATACGAAGTACACACATACATCTACATCTACCCACACACATAGAGACTTACTCGCAGATGAACCTTGTTTGTACGAATTGATTTGAATAATGGTTGTTACAGTATAAAATGGTGTATAAAGGCCATTTATAAAAACTAAATTTATTAGAAAAATATGTCAAAATATATACTTTAAACTTAAAAAACAGTATGAATAGCAAAAGCCATTTGATGGATGACCTTCCCTATACTTTATGGATGAGTAAAAAAAGCTTTTCTGAACTTGGGCTTTTTGCGTCGTAATAATATGCTAGTGTCGCATAGACTCTTTGTATGGAAAATGTGCATTTAGAATTATGATTTAAGTAATGTGAAAAATACAGGGTATTTCTAAATGAGATTTATTAAATACAAGGGTATCCTAAAAGAAAGTTGGTATTTAAAATTCTTGCACCTAAAAGTTTATTGCACAAGTTCGTAGCGACTGAATTGTGTAAAACCGACTTTTTTAAGATAGACTCATTCGAAATGTAAAATCTTCCGAACTACAAATTATCTATTAAATACATAGGATTGTAGAAATAGAAAGTCGATGGCAAGGTTTTGAGTATAGCATAAAGATCCATAGCAACCAACTGAGTTTTAGTTTTTACTTTATGTTTTAACCGCATATTTAAGTGTCAGCTTGGGAAATATAAAGAAATAAATATAATTTGTATTAAATAAACATAGTAATTAATATTAAGTAAAATATATTACTAACAAATGATGCATTAAGTACATTCAAACTAAAAGAAAATACTAAAAGAGTAGATGTTATTTCAAAACACAAATATCTATATATTAAAATATTTTAGAACCACTGAATAGTATTTCGAAATGATGCAATATGTGCAAATACTAAGATTCCTCGATTCACCTCATACGTAACATCGAATCCTGTTTATTTCCATCAACGATTTTTCCATCCGAATTATGTATGGTACAACCTACTCTACTACCTACTCTACAGTTGAGATATATCTTTTTAAGAGATTTTTTTCTTTTCACTTTACAGACATTATAATGGCAACCTCTTTGACCGCCGTCGGGGTGGTCTGGGCGTGCTTGTCTTTTTGTGCAGCCATTTTATGTTGCTCTGGATTTTATCTGCCATTTTGGATACAGGTGAGTTTCTTTACATCTATATTTATTTTTTGACTTTATATTTCATATAAGTATTTTAGGTTAAATGTATACAAACACTTGAAAAAAGCAATGGAAAATAATAATTAAAAAATTATCAAAGGAAGCTTTTAATTGGGAGGGTGACGTTTAAAATTAAATATATCTTTTGTTATTTGTTATTTAGAAGTATTTTAAATATTTGTTTCGTGTTAATTAGTTATCAGAAAAATAATATTTTCGTGGAAGAGTTAATTGATTGCAATCCTAATAAATATAAATTAATTAATTCGGTTCTGGTTTAAAATTGTACAAAACTAAGAGTTGTAAAGATTTAAAGTGCATTAAGTATGCACTAATTCGGTACATTCTGTGGTCCTGAATGTGCGGGGTTAAGGAGAAGTCGCTATATATCCATATATTATTTAAAAACCGTAAAAGTAAATTAAATTTGATCTGTATATCACTGAAAATGATAATGATACAGTTTTCCAAATGACGGTACATGATAAATGATTTCCCGTTGCAAATAAGTTTAGTTTGCTCGTAATTTGTGTATAGAATGTCAACAAAACGTTATCACGTACTTGTAAACATATTAACCCCTTCTCACCCCACCACTTGTCATCCCTATCACTATCCCTGTTCTTCACCCTATCATATGTTTCGTCATAGTCATTTGGTAACAAGCGTAGTGCAGTACTTCATTGTTTAATGTGTGTGTGTGTGTCTGGCTGATGGTGATGCTGATGCACATGCAGCTAGTGTTAGATTCACGTCCGATACATCAGAGGGCGTCCAGTGGGAATCCTCCCCACGCTGTGTCCCGGTACGCTGCAGTAACAATAGTTGTTAGTCAATGAGTTTCAGAGAACGTATCACGTTTTCGCGTTAAACATCATTCTAGTATCTCCAATAGGTCTAGTACTTGTATTAACCGAACAGTAATACCACTTCAAATAGGACACAGAGACGAACTGGAGAATTTCCATTACTATTTCTAAGTTAGGCGGAGATAAATCTTAGAAGAAAAATAGAATTGTTAAAAAATAAAGAGTCAATTGTTTCTCGAACTTTGTAGTTTCCAATTTTTGCTCAGATGTCAAAAAATTTATTAAAAGAGGTTAAAGACGTCAGGATGCTATCATCATAACGTTAGCTCTCTTCTAGAACCTTGGCATTCTTTTTCATTGGCACTGACTTTTTCTTCCAATTTTTGTCCTTTATTTTATTTATGTAACCTCGGTCTATTTCCAATGTTAAGTCCTATCAGCTACGACTGCTTTATATGTCCTAATCATTGTGGTGTTTTTTTTCTAATTTGTCATAATAGCAATTATTCGATATCTGTCTTATATTTACATAATTGTCTTTATTCTCTGCTGTCAGTTTTTAAATATTGCACCATCCTTTTTTCGCAAACATTTTTCTTTCCCAAATCTGCAAGAGATTACACACTAACCATTCTCAAAGTTCAAGTCTACTGTCAATATAGGGTGCGTTTCACTAAACGTTCACAACAATCACGTTTACGACCGGAGTTTTTCCCGTTTCACTTGGTTACGAGCATTAAAAAGATAAGGATTGCGATAGTTGATTAAATGGCTCTGTAGCAAAAGCTATATCACCAACAATATAAATTTTTCATAAAAGAAATATATTCTAAATAATAATGAACATTGTTTATTTATTAGGTTAGGTTATGGTATGAAGAAAAAATATAAATTGCAGTCAAATATGAATTAAAATTAGTTTTATGAAGCTTATTTAACATAATTATATAATAAAATAAAATCCAATAAAATATCTCTTTCCGAATCATATAAAGTAATTTTTTTTGTCATCGTCATCTTTAAGTTTTCTTCAACTCTTCAGATGGGTCGTTGTGAGCTTGACGGGAGCGAAATTAATGACGTCATTAGTGACGTTTTCGAATATTTTGAACGTTGTGAACGCTAGTGGAACGCACCACTAGTATCACTGGTTTTATTATATGTTTTTAAACATTTCTAATTTGCTATTATAAATACTAGTATGTGTATTTAAATTAAAAGGATTAAATTAGATTTATGATGACTTTCTTTGCTTTCAAATATCTGCTTATAGTCTTCAGAAATATTACAGTTTTGTTTTTGCGATGAGTACTTGGAGCATCGAAGGATGATACGCTTTATTGATTTATTTGTATTAAGTCTTATCGCCTTTAAGGCTGCCGTCAGTTGGATTACAGGATCATCGAATTTATTAAAAAAAAAACTGTATTTGTATACTTCAAAATTGGTTTAAGATTTTTATAATGTAGCAGACATGTGTAACGGTCTCCAGTACATCTCTGACAGCAAAGCAGACATTACGATCGCTATGACAATGTTACTGATTCAAGCTCATAACGAGCACTAGACAAGAGAAACACTGGACATCTGGATACGGTACGGTACACCATTACATGACCCCCCTACCTCCCTACCTCCCCATTTTACCCATGTAACCGCCGTTGAGTGATAAGGCTCACTATGTGGAGCAGATATCTTATTGATGCAATACTCTGTGGCAGATTGGAAATAACAGATTTATTTTTATTGGTACTAACATTATACGAATCTAAAGTGTACCCTTATTTTTATGTAAGGGTTATTGTCCCTACACTGAGATACATAGATACACTTTAACGGGATTATTTGTTAGTTGAAATTACGTAATTTCGTAGAGAATGGAAATTCAATTGAAAAATAATAGTGGCATCAAGAATAACTACTTTAGTTGAAGATTGATTTCCTTAGTTAATAGGAAAATATAAAAACATTATGAAAAGCGCACTATAGAATCGATTATCTAAATTTATATTCAGAGGTAGTAGAACGAGATCTGTCCATCTGTTTTCTAATCAAAATACAATTTTTATAATTAACTAGCTGTCCCGGCCACGCGTTGTTGTGCCTAACGTTTTTGTCATATTACATTACATAGCGCCATCTATTGAATATTTACTCAATCTAGTCAACAGATTTCAATTTACTCAACAGAATATTTACTCAATCTAGTCAACAGATGTCGCCATCATCGTCGCCCGATGTCATATGTCATATACAGATAATTAATAGACAAAAAATTAGCAATAAGATAAATAAATTGAGATTTAAGCTATCCTATCTTTCAAGTTGGACCAAACTGCACACGGTGTACAAATTTGATTAAAATCGGTTAAGTAGTTTAGGAGTCCATCGCGGACAACACAGTGACACGTAATTTATATATATTAAGATTATTAATAGAGGAATACAGTTCAGCCAACTTGAATATCAAAATATGGTCCCAAGTACTTTTAATTTTCTGAATAATTTCCTTCACTTGTTTTAATTCATTTCAAAGAAAGAAAACTTTAAGTTGCCGTTTCTTAATTGGACATAACCTCTTGCCAATGTGGCGTAAATAGGTATAATTTAGTTAAATTTATATGTCCAGTGTAAGGGTGGTTAAACCACCCCTTTTTTAAAGTATAAATATTATCGAATAAATATTTTATATCACAAAAGAACATGTAGTGCAATGCCGTGTGAAGCCAGCCTAACATATCATATTCTAGTATGTTGTGGTTGACCTTTGACAAAACCAAATTTTAAAAAGTCGTTGCTTAGGTTAGTGTCATAACTGTAGCTTAATTGTCAATGGAAAAAGCGACTCTATGAAATGTTGTATAAATTGGAAGGTCAAAAATAGTCTTTTAATATGTGATATTAAAACATATAATCTCTATACTATATATATAGAATTTAAAAACTAAAAAGAATAGTAAAAACTGGGCAATTCTTTTATTACAAACAATAATATGTCATGAATTCCATGTTAATTGTTTTAAGTAATTTGTATAATCCCTAAATGGCATACGCGGATATTACTTTTGTTTCTACATATAATCATACAAATAACATATTACAAAAGTATGTAATCAGAGTTATATAATGCATTTCAACACAACGCAACATAACACGTTACAACAAACGGTTCAACCTCTCCTTGTGCTATGTTGTATGCTCGCATGTGTACTGGATTGTCTATGCTTAACTAAAGCGCAATAAGCTCGAGCTAGTCGTCGTTATTCTGTGTTCACTGGGAGGTATTATCCACAAGACTGGTTACAAAGCACATCACAGTAGAGAAATCACCATCCGACCATTACAAGGGATGACCGCCATAACCATACTGGACACAGGGTGATGGGGTGGGTAGTAATGCAGAGACAGGGAGTAGTGGACAGCTTGTAGTAGTAGCAGTAGTCAAGGGAGTTGCATGACCACCAGGACCTTTCTTGGTCCTTTACGAATGTGTCTGGTTATTCGTATGAACGAGTTGAAATGTATATCATCGACCGACCACTGCCACCATCTCTTGGTATGATGAGTACCAAGCAATGGATAGTTGAACCTACAAATAGGGCCAGTAGTATTCAAACTGTGCTTATTTTTATGTGGATACTTTTTGGGAATATTTGGTAAAGCTGGAAGAAGATTAAATTTTTATTAAGCTCCAATTTTAGAGCTAAAAATATATAAATAAAATTGCACAAAAATGTGTTATTTATTCGCCTGGTTCAAGCTGGAGAATGAAAAGGTAGGAAGCAAGTATTGGAGGGAAAAGGAGAAGAGAGTATGCAGAATATGCGGGGAGGAGGAAAAAGAACTGAAGCGTATTATGAGCAGGTGTTAGGAAAAGGTGAGAAATGGAAGCAGCGTGAATGAAAAGAGGAAAGGAAGAAGATGATTGTGGAAATAAGGAAGATGAAACAAAGGGTGAAGAACATAGCACAACAACAGCGATAAAGAGACAAGTTTTGGTTATTTTTACGCCCTTAATATTACATTTTTATAATCTGTAATACATAATATCCTAATCGTACACTTTTAATCCATTGGCAACGCCAATATTCGTATTCTACATTAACCCTATATGAAGTATTTCTGCATTGGAAGATTAAATGCTTTGAATTCACTAACCCATCCCCACCTCCTCCACAATTATAAGTATCTTCCTGCACTGAGGGGTTTCTCCTAAGATGCGCCAATGCCCTGGTATGGTCCACCCTCAATTTTGAGATAAGTGACAACATTCTTCTCGGACCTTGTACTTTCGACTACCAACGACGTCCTCACACCAAAGACTGTAATTTGAAAAAAAAATCTTCTTTTCACCGATTTCGCACGACTGATTTACATCAATGAATATTTTCAGTGAACACAGTTTGAAAATATCTGGAAATAGAGGTAGTTGGTAATTCCTATAAAGTAGAATGGACAAATAGATATGTAAAGGTATTATTGCAAACATACCACTGGTCTCTATGTAGATACCTATCCTATTAATCCCTCAGGATATTGGTGAGACCACTTATTGTTCTCTATTTATTTTTACGACCCTAGAATATCGGTCGGTGTTCGTGTATATCTACGGTATACACTTATTACTAAAATAAACATTAAATATTTACATACGTACACATATACGCACACTCATGTATACATTTACATGTGTCTTATTATTCACAGGTTGTGTTAATAAATAACCAGGTTCACTCTGTATTATTTTGTCTTACTCCAAATTTAATTTTTTGTAGTAACAGTGATCTAGTATCTAGGTTTAGATATTGTCATAGTTTAGTTGATAGTGTTAAAGGTCACAAATATCATAAGCAGGGGTGTAGTACACATATAAGAGGCCACGACACCATAAAAACTTCTAAAAATACTAAGAGGTCGTTGACGATAGGACTCATATGAAAAATGGTATTATTATTTTTTTAAATTATGACGTCACAACAGAAGGATGAAGTAGAGTGACGTAACCCCTTATATATAATTAACTGGACGACCGCGATATAAACATTTAGCAAAAAATAGATAGAAGACGCCTTATTACGACGATTTATTAGTTACCTAATAGTGCAGATCATATTAGGTGTAAATGTATCACCCGTTACATTACATCGCATCGATTGATTACGTCACATCATTAGTTACAACTGGTACGTGTGAATAGTCTTTATGGTTGAACAGCTACACACACCCATAGAAGTCTATGACTATGTGACAATGACAATCACTATTACTATGATATAGATGCGTGTCACGTATTCACTCATACAACTAAATGCTTATAATTAACAATAGATGGCTCCAGACAACGGTTACGGTAACGGGTGTACAAGTATAGTTTAACTACAATAGATTGACAGTAATTAGAGCCATTTCACCATTAACAATGGTTAAGCAGGTTTATTGGGTATTGTCGTATCGTATCAGTTTACATGGTGTTATATTTGTTGCTAAATTAACAGTCATTTATTAAAAATAAATTATATTGTACTTGTATGTATTGATACATTCTGGAAAAAACATTCTTTAGAGCAAAGTGTGTGTATATTGTTGTATGCAGGGGCGGCCTTAGCGATTGCGAGGCCCCGGGTAGCAAATCTTTGCGAGGCTTCTTCTTACGTGCAATACCCAACTTACGGCGATACTTTTATCTTCACTTTAAAAAAATTTGTCCAAAACATAACTCTGTCTTAGGCTAAGGCTGCGCTGCGGAAAAGAATAACGCAGTAATGATAATAATAAAAATATAAATAATAATTTTCGTGCAACTTTGAAATCAGCAGAATTACGTACTTAAATTCTTCATTGAAGCCTTAATATATGAAAGAAGCCATTTTTTCGACCAATTTCATTTACAGTGTATATTCGTATAAACGAATGCACATACTATAAGTAAGGGTGTATGAAATACGCACTATTTTAATACAGTGGATGGAAGTTCGATCTCATGATGAAGTGTGCTAATGTGAAACAACTTCAATATACCCTACTAAAAATAGGTATCTATCGAAAAAAAAGGAAACACATAAATACAATCTTCTTTCTGTAAAGAATGTGCAAAGTTTTACTTCGTTTCGAATGGAAACGTCTGGTTTGTTCCTAAAAACTAATTAAGGAAAATGACTTTCAATTCTAAATTATAATTTTAACAGTAATTGCCAAAATTATAACTCATGGATCCTATTAACAACCAATTAGAAATAAACTGTGTTCATCGCTAACAATTTTTATAATAGACTTATGATCCACCCTTTAGAACAGGGGCTATTAATATAAGGTTCAATTTATATGCAAATTATTTAATGTTTTCATTTTTATAGGAATATTTAGAACAATTAATAACAGATTTTGTTGTCAGTTGACGTTATAGTGTCATTCCATTACTTTTATTAACAAGAGAACTTTTTCTGGACATTTTTGTGCTAGGAAAATAATACGGTTTTACGTATTTGGTTTTATTTCTTGGGTATAATATTTCTTATACCAGTTATATATATATATATGTAATGTTTATTTACCACAAAAGAGTTTAACAGTTACGTAACAATTTTAATATAATGTAATGTTACGTAACAAATGTTATCTATCGACTTAAATTTTTATTTTTTGACGTTAATATAGCTTTCTATACAAGATTATATAATGTTAAATACTAAATTAATATATTAGTAAAAGTTTTTTAATATCGTTTGTACCGATAGGACAGTACGCTAAGTCAAACTTGGGTACTGTAGAGTTGTTTTGCACTAATATAATTTATCATGAGATCAAACTTTTATTTTAATTTTTATCGATACACCACTTTTATGAAAGAGACTATTACATCTGTTCCATATCACAGCCTAAGACGGCTGATTGCATTTACAAGGTAGTTTACGAGGGGTAGGTTTAGCGTTGTAGCATGTATTCGCTTGGTTAAAATTCGCTTAAATTCATTTGCAGTGTGAGAACTACGTAACGCCTGCATTCGGACGGCTTTGTCGCTTACAGTGTGCGAAGGCTTATTAAATTTACAATGGTTCGGATAGGTAAAGCGTAAGGACGGTTAGGACCGGTCAAAATTCGCTTAAATACGCTGGCAGTGTGCGACAGGCCTTATACATATATTTCATATATGAGTCATATTTCATATATGACCTCCTATTCAAAAAACATAAATAAAGACAACACAATTAAGACTATGTATTATGTGTATCCTTTTGTGACATAAAAACATTTATACGCTCATCATATTTATCTAAAAAATACGCTATTTCCCTAAATAACACAAAAAACTAGAAAAAAAAAGATCTGGGTTACATCAGACATACAGACAGACATTTTTGTATCTAAAAAACGCAACGCCACGCAAAGCGAGGCACAAACCGTTACATTTAACGGTTTTCCTATCTCTCCCCATCACACTTCAGTTGCAAACCTATTGTTAGATTCTAAGAGTGAGAGAAGATGGTATGGGGTGTTAGAGGGTGGTTTATTTGAACTGGAAACTGGAAAGGTATCAAATGTTCTATACCCTTAAACATATCTACTGAATATAAGCCTTCGGCTATATTGAACGACATTGAAACACAGTTAATGTACTGGAAAATACAGAAAACCTTCTTTTCCATTCTCATTTCCACGAATATTGGACTGATATATATATATATATATTTTATTTTTTTTTTTGTATATGTAGTGGAAACATATGGACATATGTTTGCTTGTCTTATTTTTCACTGTGTAATTTTATATATTTGAAGTACTCAGTCGTATACAAAAAGATATAAACAAAGAACGCCTTAAACATAACCGCTTTCAATAAAATGGAACGATGGTAGACACATTTCATAAATTTGTGCCCTTTATACGTCTATGTATATGTTTAAGAGCAGTCGCACACTAGAGATACAAATTAAAACCGTCTCAGTCTTCTGAATATTCCTTTCAATATCGTTTATTTAGTGAAACGTATTAATTAAAGATAAATGAAGATATCTTTAATATAAGTCTTTCCGCTTTAAGTATATTTCAAAATAATTGAACGGCGCCTTAAATATTTTCTTTGTATTTTTTTCTATTTACTTTATATATTCAATCTTCAACATCTAAATAGCTATATATCTATAATCATTACTCAGATGATTGTTTTATTCAAGATGATGAAATCTAGAAGATGTTCAGCTAAATTAAGATTAGAATTCATTTTGCTGAAAGTATTTTTATTAGCATACGACGCATAGAATGTATGCTGGGGTTTCTTATGAATGATCTCACTGTATCTGACCCGTAAGATCAATACTTTAGCTTCATAATGAATTTTCCGTCATTCTTATGTTGACAAATGTTGGTAGGCTATTGTGATTAGATAATAACCTTAATTGGACATTCTTTCAATCATTAAATCATCTAATTACATTTCATTTGTCACTTAAATTCAACTTAAAACTATTCTAACTTATGTGTGAATGTCTATTTTCCTCTATTCCTCCTTTTCCTGCTTCCATTCCTTCTCTTTCTTTTTTCTCCTTCTCCGTACCTCCTTCCTTGCTTAAACTTTAACTTATTCTAATACATTTTTGCATTAACGACTTTCCTTCTGCCCTTTGCTTTTCCTTTTCTCACTCCGGTTCTTCTCTTTTCTTTCATTCTTCTTCGTACTCCCTCTAACCACTTCCACAATTCTTACTTTGAATTCTTTTGGTCTTCTCCATATCTGTTGTCGCTTCTTCCTTTCTCATTTCCTCTTCTAATCCTCCTCCCGTTCCCTGATTTCATTCATTGTTACACTTACTTACTCTTTATTTTCTGGAAAGTAGCGTACTTGCGAGGAAAGAATCATTATAAACGGGTTCTTACTGGAAAGAATTAACTTATGATAAATTTAAAAAAAACGTTTCAAAAAATTAATAGCAAAAATTCTCAGTAAGTTTTCGGTCTTAGAACACTTGTAAATATATTCCTTAATAACTATAAATTTAAAGTATTTCCTGTAATGTATATGGTACATCACAGAGACATTTTATTGCAGTTTCACAATATTTTTAGTAGAACGTTTCAAATTACAAACTAACTTAAATAAATAAGTGGATACCAGAAGTAAAGCTTATACGAAAGTGATCGTAAAAAGATTTTTATTTCTTTAATTTTGGAGTAAGAAATCCATAAAAAATTGTTGTAAAAATATTATTAATAGCCTCGAAGTAACGCGTAAAGTTATGAGTGATACACTGATACCTGATGGATCATGGATCAGGGGCGACCAAACATTTCTTATAAACCATCTTACATTTAAAAACAGAAGTTGTAATTTAATATTCATTTTATACAACTGAGAGAGTTTGATTTTCAATAGGTTGAAGAAACAATCATTTAATTACGTTTTAAAAAGCCTAAAAATATGTTAATAATTAGAATTTGACATCATAGTAAATAGAAGAAAACTTCTTCAACAGGAGCTCTCATTTTAATGAATTACGGTGACATTTGGCAGATATTATGTTACATTATAAACCTCAGAGTTTGCATACATTAGATTAAAATAAAAATATCATCTTTTTTCAGAGAAATATTGCGATTTTTTTATTGATTAAAAATGACAGCTCAAACCCAATAGGGGCACTGTTTTGGTTTTTTGATAATATCTATCTAACAAAAATGATATAAGAAAGGAAAGATAAAAAAATTTACTAGAGAAGACAGAAAAGTTTTTATACAAGCAATGGTACGATTGATGAGCTTCAGAATTCAGATCTTCTTATAAAGGTTCTAAACCTCTGGAAATATAACATATTAAACGGTACGAATATTTCAGCGACAGATCACAACGTAGGAAGGATATAACATTGCTAGATAAAGCAAGCTCCTATAAAAATAATTTGTATTAAAATGTAAAATTAAAAAATGTAAAATCTCGGAAATCGAATGATGCCATTTTGATGAGTATGGTTCAAGTCCTTTTTAACGCAGTGAATAATTTAAAGGCCGGATAATAAATACTTGTCAGTTATTTGGAGAGAAATTGAGTAATAAACATGTTTAAGTTACTGAAACGAAGGAATGATTAAGAAGAAGAACTCTTGGAGAGTGATGTCTTTTAATATTAAACTGCTACTGTTCAATGTGAGATGCTGCGCATAAGCAAGATCTGATTAGAATTTAGTTCCGTTTCTTATTGTTTAAATAATATATAAAAACGCTGCAAGAGAGTCAAAAGGAGCTAGAAGGTTGAAAATTGAAAATAATTACGAAACAATAATTGAAAACTTTCCAAGCAATTATATTCGTCGGAATATTGTATTAGAGTCTATTAGGGCAGTTGCATATTGTCCTTAAGGCAGTCTGATTACTTGCTACGAGTAATGTATCATTCCCACTCACTGTTTTAATTTTGTATTTAATTTAAATTGCATAGCATATGGGAATATGCCTAGTCATTCCCTGCACCATTAATATTAATATCTATGTTTCAATGTCCTACGTTTCTAAATTTTAAATACTAAATTAAAAAGAACTATATTGTATAACCTCTAAAATGTGACAATCTGCCAAAATGCAGTAAGATTTACTTTTAAAAAAGTTTAATGTCAGTTTATCAAAAATAAAGAAGTAAACACAATTTCTATTACTAATTGTTAATAAAAACAGCAATTTTAATTATTTCACATTCAATTTTGTTGAACTAACAATGCTCATGCACCAACTAAATTAACGAAACTCAAATTAAAACACGAATGTGACAAAGAATGGCTATTCTGAAAACCTGAAATCTAGAATGGTGAGTGAGAAAAACATTTTCCAAAAATATTGAGTAGCATACAATTTATAAATAAATAACAAATAACCATTAAAGTCTTTGAGGGTGAGATTTTATGGGGTTCACTGAGAGTGGAATAACCCTATCGTTTATTATATTAATATCCATTAATGATTGTATCTTAAAGAGGGAAACTTTTGACCCACACTGTTATCTCAGACGTATACAGCTTCGCATAAATTAACAGGTCTATATCCAATATTGTATCACACCAAAATCGCCGCGAGGTCAGTTTCCAGTTTCTCTTTGAGCAGGTTTACGTACCCGTATGTATGTATGTACGTGACTATTTTAGGATACTAATTGTATAATTTGCAATTGGCAGTTTCATATAACGATCTATTCTATTTCAGCTAATTACAAATTTAGGGCGGTAATGGGGTACTCAGACTGCGATAGAATTACATCATTTGTAATACGTATACCCCTTTGCCTTGCGCTTGATCCTATGATGTTTGTAAACAGAGCGAGATAGATATATATTTATCTATTCCGCTTATCTTAATAAATATATTAATCCGATATCAATCTTTAAGATATTAAAGTTCGTTTGGATTTACATTTCATTTAAATTCTTAGTAATTTTCCATCTAGTCCTTAAGGATAAGTAATAGAGCTATGATTTATAGTTAAGTAAGCAAAAACTTTTCATCTTTATAAATAGTTAACTTTATTAATTAACGTAGGTATTATTATTGTCTAGAATAATTATTAGTTGAATAATAGAAATACAATTATTATTATTATTATTCTCTTATATCTAAACTGAAAATAGACCACTAGCTTATATACTCTAAGCGTGGTTAAAAATTAATTAATATTATTTAATTAATTAATTTATTAAAAGTTGTAGTATTGTAGTTATTTAAAGGACAGTCTCTACTACCTGCTATTAAAATTTCAACCCTCCATCACTTACCTGTCAACGAAGAGCCGTCTTCATTCAATGGATTGAATGTCGCTACTGTTGGCTCAGTGACCTTTGGAAAAAAAATCAATGACTGGATTATATAAATAACAGTATCTACTATCTGCTATTAAAATTTCAACCCTCCATCACTTACCTGTCAACGGCAATTAAATTTCAAACCAAACGGTTTATTTTCAACGAAGAGCCATCTTCATTCAATGGATTGAATGTTGCTACTGTTGGCCCAGTGACCTTTGGAAAAAAAATCAATGACTGACTTATATAAAGAACAGTCTCTACTACCTTCTACTAAAATTTCAACCTTCTACCTCTTATGATTCATGAAATATTTATATTTGAAGCATGGTACAACACTTACCGTGCAGACCTGTAAACGCAATCTAACGGTCATAGGTAATTATTTAAAAATAATAATAACTTTCAGTGCCGCGAAGAAACTAAGTACGTTAGTCTTCAGAGAGGTGCACTGATCAAAATAGAGAAGTAGTTTTTTTAATTTAGAGGTTCTAAACTAAATCTAAAGTATTCTTTACCTGTTTAGTCTATACAAACTTTTTATAAAAAGAGTTGTAACTTATGCAGGCAAATAAATATTATCTCTGGTCATAAATTGTAAGCTGGGTAGTATTTCCACAGTTGTAAGAGTACCTGATGTCTGTAAGTATCGCTAGTACAAAAATATTTAGTTTAAAAACAGCAGGGTTGTACTCAGTTAATTCGTTAACAATATATAAAATCGTTTGTACTAAATTTATCTCGTGTTTGAAACGGTGTAATTACCTAATGATATCTTTTACAGTTGCACCAAATGATATAACATTCTATCGCTGAAGCTCTTAGCACGACAACTACCTTAATATATGTACCCACTATAAATTAGATACTGTCTGAATGAACTAATAAATCTATATGAAAAACAAATTTAAATTTAAATCTCTATATAAGTATTTTTTTTTTCTTGTGAAAATTTCGAAAGTCGTCACTTCCACGTAAGCGTAATCTCCGCCGGAAACTCACTTATCACGTTCGAATCTAAACCCCCTTCCGCACACACCCTTTTTACCTCCTATATGTTATACGAGTATACCTTCGCATATCACATATCCATTTCCACAGTTTAATTTTAAATTTTTGATTTATTTTTTATTTACTAAACGTTTATTTTCTTTTTTATATAAAATAAAAAAGTATAAAAAAGAGGAAATGGTGTTTAATATTTAATTTATTCAATTTAAAATTTGCGTGATAGCTTGAATTTCTCATATATTTAATTTTAGCTTTTATTGTTTGTTTGCTGGCGTTACGATGCTTTGATACGGATTTAATTAATATGCCATGAAATTTTATTGATGTAAATGTTACAAAGGTATAATACGTTCTATATACTGTTGCTAAAGTAGCCTCTACATGAGAATTGTGTGATGCAAATTTTAATAATTAGGGCCATCAGGTTTATGCAATAAGAATCATTGTAATTAAGAAATCCCTAGGAATAATAAAGAAGGCCCTATGAATAATAAAGAGTGTAATATTAGTGACAATCTCCTATATTATAATGTTCCAGGTGTATATTTATATTCTTATATGTTTGATGCTGAATTTTGTATGATAGCTCGAAAACGGCTCCAGGAAAGTTTTTGAAAATTCCTTATTTCGTATAGATAAAAAGGCTTTTTACGTCCCCTGATTTTTCCCCGAATTTCTTCGAATTCCGTAATTTTGGAAAAACTGGAAAAAAAGTAGGCCCTTTCTTTGCTGTATAACTTTGTATTTGTAAAAGATAGAAAGATGATATTTTGCATGTGTATTACGCTAATGAATGCGAACATATAGGTCCTCACGGTAAGTGTTGTACAATGCTTCAAATATAAATATTTCATGAATCATGCGAACATATTTCAAAATTTAGAAATTCAAAATTTTATAAAAGGGGAACTGAGAAAATTAGTGGGGCCGGTAGGAAACTTTGGAGAAAGCTTAAATTTTGAATTTTGTAATAACTGAATATAATACTAAAAAACAACAGCAGCATTTACAGTATTTAATAGTGTTATATAAGCGACTGCCTTTACCATTATCTTCTAACGACAACTTCACTAGAAAATTTAATATTTCTGAAATTATTCAAGTCTTGAATACAATCTTTATTAAATGAACATAGCGCGCCTATCACACGACACAGATTCTCAAAAACGGTTGGAACACTTGAAAGGTCGCTTGAACTAATTACAGATAATGAGTAACCCAAATAAAAGTATGCAATCAGACAAGTCCCATCTTGTTAACAATGTCAGCAGAAACGAATCTCCCTCTCTCTCTTTACTCCCGCACTTATTCTTATCCCAACAGGAATGCTTTTCATACAGTTAGTCGGTACTGTTTCGTGTAAATTGGCATAATGGTTTGTAACGGAAAAAGGGTATACTATGAGTATATGCATGTGTGTATGTGTTTATATGTATTTCCCTTATTTTTCCTAACTACAATAATGGAGTAGGTTGTACCAAGTTTTTGGGTTTGGTAAAAAGACTAGATGCCCAGTTAAATAAGGTAAAAGAAATGGTAAATCTCGTGATGCAAGTTAGTAAGCTAGAAACGTTTGTGTTGACGTTCTTAAGATTTGCTAAGAAGTCTCATACACTCATGTACCTGTGTCGTGAGATATTCGAGATCATCGGTCACAAAAACCGTTTTTTTGCTAATATTAGGTTGCCTAGATTATTATAAACTTGTAGATCATAAAGTTCTTTACAAATTTGATCTGATGCATTTTATCGTAGGACTTCGTGGTGATGTTTAACGACTTTTAACCTTGGGTAAACAAATTAACAGTTAACAATAAAAATTCTTAATCTTTTAAACGTATTTTATTAGCACTTTATTTGCAAACTTCTTTTAACCCTAATTTGTAATAATTATTTAGTACCTAAACAAATAAGCACCCCACTACTAAATATCATTAATGTTAGTAGCAAATATTCAGCGTTCTGATTGATCCGTATTTGACTGGACTATAAGAAATTCTCAACACGCGCTACAAAACTGTGTATACAGAGTACACGACGGCAACGATTGCAATCAGTGTGTGTAAAAAAGCGAAGCGAAACGAATGGAAAAATGGGTAAAAGATAGGGAAGGGAAGTGAGGAAGAATTTTCTTTTTTTAACAATCATTCTGAATCGTATAACCAACAGCTCTGTAAAAATAAAGTGAATAGAGTTATTGTATCAAGAAGGGTAGGAAAAACAGTTGGTATTGGTGGGGTAGGAATGGAGTTCAATAGTTTACCCACCCGTATGTATGGAATGTTGTAACTGTGACTACTCATTCGCTTAGGTGTAGGTACGTTTAAAATATAATGGATAAATAAATAAAAGTATTGTGCTGTGTTATGTTGTATACAATGTAAGCGTTTAAATCATGTCAAACGCACACCGCCTGCCCGACCGACCGTGTGGCGTGGAAAGTGTTTAGAAGGACATAGAAAGCGATACGATAGATTGGAGAAAAAGAGAAACATTTTTCTAGCATTGCAACTATCAGAGATTTGTAAGAGAACACGTAAGGATTGTGTAAGATCTGCTGAAAGTAAAACGTGAATATTGCAGATATCTTTCGTAATTTAATACAAAAAAATGATTAGAACGAAAAGCAGACTTAAGGTTAATGTACCAAGATCCGTATGGTTTGCATAAAATGTATTGTATTTATTTAAAGTCGGCTTGTAAGAACGAGATGCAGCTGATACAAATTTTAACCCCTTCAAAAATTGTAAAGTTGGTAAACGTATCACTTGAGAACGTCTGGATCTATTTGGTTAATGTTCTTTTATGTTCATAACAGTCTGAATAACGGATTTAACGAAAGCGCATTTTTCTATGTGATTTTTGCTACTATGTGCGGAAACGTCGTTTGACAACTGATTCTCGAATTGTAAATCAATCTAATAGTGTCTATAGGGTTAGCTAGTTATTATAAACAAAAAAAAAATTATTATTATTAACAGAGATGTGCACAAATACTTTTTAAAAGTATTTAAATACAAAATACAAATACCTCTTAATATTTCCATTTCAAATACAAAATAAAAAATAAATTTCATGTTAATATTTAAATACAAGATACGTATTTTAAAAATACTTTTGAGAAAATAGAATACTTATCATGTTTCAAGATCGTCCGTCCATTGAGGACAAGAAAGGAGACGAAATATATTTTGATGTAATTCAATCTTTTTTAATAATAAAGTCATTTGTCTCAAACCACTTTTTCCACAAAACGCAGTTATATATGTATTTAAGGTTTATGTAACATAACAAAGATTATCTGTTACGTAAACAATTTTACCAAATACATAACGTTTTGTATTATAAACATATAATAAAACTTCCTTTTAAGAATTATAACATTTTAAGAACAAGTTTTTTACCATATTTGAATATAATATTACTATAATTATATAATTTACGTACAATATTTGAAATTGCAGATTATCGCATCGTATAATTACTAATTAACAAGTTTATGATTATTGCGATTATTATTTCTTAATAATTAATATTTTATCACTTTGACTCGGACATCAATTAGTGCCTTATTAAATAGATTATGGCAAATAACAACAAAGTGCCACAGGCTAATTAGTTATCTAAAAACATTAAGGACTAAGGATGAGGCAAAAAAACATCTTTATACAAAGAAGGGGGCATTTTCTTTTCGCAGAGGTTACTAAAATAAATAGGTACGGTCCTCAGTGTGTTTACAAGTTTAACATTTAGAATATCCTGATTTGGCTTTTAGAAAATGTGAGCCATCTAATAAACATATTTTAAGAACGCTATTTTAGCATACCTTACCAAAGTATGTGTTATAAATAACGCCAAACATTTACATTACATATTTTGGATGTTATCAACATATTTAAATATACGAATAAATACTTTTGAAACATGCTAGGCAACCCCAACACACACACACACACACACAATAATTTAATTAAAAATGTAGAGAATTATTTCATAAAATCCTCTACTTTTCAATTATTCATTTGTTAGAACACTGTTTTAGTTTGCATCACGTTTGCCATACTCTTCCTAACATTTTTTGCAGTAATCTCTGTGCTATAATCCTATAGAGAAATATTTCAGTCCATTATTTTGGTGGTAGTCTCTCTGTATAGTCTGTTTTGCATACATATTTTTTATGATACATCATTCCTTTTTGTTATTACACACAAAATGATTTGCATAATCCTATTGTTGCATTCCATCCGATATCATTGAATTCCTGCCCTGCCCCTGCCCCTGCAGTAGTAGCAGCAGTAGGACTCGTAACGAAGAACAGAGGTGCACAAACTTTTGTGGTATTTCCTTTATATAGATCCGAGTTCATGGTTACTACTTCCATCTGTTCTTTAATCAAATTTTTATAGGTAATTATTAATAGAGAAAAACGGTTTTACCGACTTCCTTATCAAAATATAGCCGTAAATACTTGTTCGTTTACTTGTTTTGAGGATAAAACATAATTCATTTCAAACAGAAATATGTAAAGAACTTTGGGAAGAAAGTTTGGTTCACCGTTTTCGACTTGGCTGTAACCTCTTGCCAACCAGGTGTTAACAGATACATCTTCGTTAAATTTGTACGTTTACAACGAATCTTAATAAATTATATATCAAATTGGGCAGGAAAGGGAAAAGGAAGAAAGAATAGTGCAAAAATAATAGAGGGTTTGTCGAGAGGGGTCAAAGAAGAGGGGGCAAGAGTTGAGAGACGGAGATACAGGAAAGAAGGAAGGAGAAAAAATGTTTTGTTTTATTTTAAAACAGTTCTGTTTTTCGAAAACAGACTGGTTTTGTTCTTAGTGTTTTTCTGTGTGTCCCATAAAAATTATAAACATTAACATTATTATAACATAGAAATTAAAACAACACATTCTTGTACGGCCTGTTGTCCACTCCTGCTTTAAACCCTATGAGTCGGGATCAAGCTAGTTCCTTCATGTAACCCTGGGTATTACTTTCCCCTCAATCCAATTCTACCCAACCCGGTAGGGGTCGCTGGGGTAGCATGTTCATGTTGCGATCAGTTCACGACACAAATCGACTAAAACCTGATACAACTAAAAGCTTTATTCGAGTCCTTTCCTGTTTACTATTTTTTTTTTATCTTTTTGAAATGTAAAATAAGGGAAATATTTGGTTATATTTACGAGTATGTATACCATAGATTGAGTATTTGGTGTGTTTGAGAATATACACATACATATATACGCCTACATATGTGTCTATGTGTATAAAAAATGTTGTCAATATATCTTGATTTCTATTTAATACATCTGGTTAAATAAATTGTGTGGAGCTTAAAAAGCTCTACGTGTCGTAAGCAATAACATCGAAGGAGAGAACGAGATAGCTATAGGTAAAGATTTGCATCTCTTTCTAATTTATTTTGTGCTATTTATCATAAAATATATTATAAATAAATCATTGATTCATTTCAACGTATTCTATTTTAAGAAAATCTTAAATTGTATTTGATGCTGAACAATGTAACAAAATTATGTAAAGCTTTAGTAAATATTAAAACGAAATGGTAAGTAAAAAATATTACGTTAAATAATATTTTTAAAGAGTGTTTGTTGTGGAGATTCTTGCCGACCTGTGACAAGGTTGATGATGGCAAAAACTATATAACATAACTCGTATTTTTTAATTTTATTTGATAAACAACTGTTTCTATATTTGTCATTATACATTTTTTTATTTAATTAACAATTTACTTTTGATATCTTTTGTTATTCATAGTTTGTCGTGAACGTTGGTACGATTTTTATTTACTAATTAAACACACAAGAAGATGGCAGCACTGTAGTGTAACATAAAACATAAAACAAAGAGCACGTCTTGTTTCGTTTGAACTGGATAATGACAATTACAAATCTTGTACAACATAGAACATAGAACATAGCATACTGAACTGAACACAGTTCAACTGAACTAACAGCCTTGACTTTCTTCAACGTTTACGCTGTATAAATGCATCGGTGTCATTTCGTTTTAATCCCTAATTAATCTTGTCTAATCCTTTGTTTAATCGTCATTTAGTCTTGGGTCGTGATAAACTAGTATTTATATTATAGATATATTTTACTTATTTTATTTTAAAGAGACTCGGTGTAGCTATTTACAATTTAAAGTTGATTTGTCATTTTATTAGTAAATATTATTATTTTTGTATTTGCTTATGCTTCAATCTATGTTCTACTTATATCTCACAGAAAGAAGTTTTTTTCATATTATTACTAGTGTGACTTATTTTACTGCTTTTTAAAAAGTGAAGTGAAAGTTTTTGAAATTATTAAACTCAAGAGACTTCTTAAGAACTAATTTTTTAGGATATACAATTTATAGTAGCTATAAAATAATTGTTTTAAAATGATTCTTTATTAATGAACTATTAAATATTGCCTGAGTTAATTAAAATATTACAAAAATGAATGTTGGGTAACATTTATGTTTTGCATTTTGCGGCCTCCTTATTTAACCTAAACAAGCAATATGACGTAATGATGACGTAGCGTTTGTCTCTATAAATTATTAAATACTTGACTGTACTCGACTTTGTAGTAAATTTATAAAGAGTGACAAGCTTCTGAATTAAGATTATTTATTTATTTGCCTTGAAACATTTTTTATATACATATTTTACATAACATTTATTTTCTATTCTACAATTGTCTAAATATTTAAATAAATCACTAATTAATTTTGAATCACTTAACAAAAATTTAGTATTAAGTTTTAATCACATCTGATATTTCGCTATTGAATTTTGATGACTATATGTAGACTATAATTTATGCATTCAAATATAATATGATCTAAAGTTCCTTCTTCACCACATTGGCATCTATCGTCAGATTTAATATTAATTTGGTACAGGTGAGCTGGAGTTTTACAATGATTTCTTTTGATTCAGAATTAAGAGATATAAAACTTATAATGTATTAAATCTTTTGAGATATGTAAGTCGAGTGCAGTCGAGAGAGAATAAGAACAGTGGTGAGGGAGGCGAGCTGCAACATGTTAAAATTTGTTGCGTTTATATTGCATGAGATCCCGGATAATAGACAAATTACACTAGATAGAATGGAATTTGTAACAAATTTACTTTAGATGGTACAGATACTATAGATTTATTCAAATCTGATTTTTTTTCCCCGGACCGGGTGACACTCGCGTTTTTAATACAGTGCTGCCCGGAATATTACAATTACTTTCTGTGTTGTTTTTCTTAATATTACAATAACTATAAATTAGTTTTATTTTTAGTTAATAACATAAAAAATAACTTGCGAGGATTGCTGTAATAAATTTCTCATAATACAATTATTTAAGAATACTTAATTTCATTTGTATCATCTTATATAAAATAAACACACTGTTTGTTATTCATATAAGTTGTATCAAGGTGTTTAATATGAGATTATACTAAATCGAACTGACCTTATTAGAAAACCCTATATATAAAAATCATTACGTTTTTGTTTAGTTGATGGTAACACTGATAATAACATTTAGTGATGACATTAACATCGTGACACAAACAGTAATTTTCTCAAATACATAGATTCTATTTTAATTAAACACAATAGCTTTTTATCTCAATGTAAGTTCATATAAATATGAGTCAACTTCAAACCAGTTATAATTATAATTTGCATTTATACGCGTATACGAATACATTGTGCCGTGCGTACACATTTTATTCGGTAACAGGGTTGCCATTTGAACCCCCGCCCTTTAATTAAATAATCCTATTAGCATTATCATACACATTTAGTTTAAGCTTTAAGTTACGCTGTTGACTAGAATGGGCAAGGACAGCCATGAGCCATGGTGTTCCTACCATGGAAATAAATGAGTTGACAACCTTTTCATGTTTTGAATTACATTGAAAAATTAAATTCAAAATTTTGTGAAATTGTTGACCGTTTTTGCAAACAAGTCCAACTTGTTTTTTTGTATTTAGCGGTTTTAATTTCTCATTATATCTCGCATATATCTTTTGTTCATTCGTTTATTTTTATTTAGTTTTGGAAAAAGGTGATATGCTTTGACTTCCGGTTTAGGGATTCAGATAAAGCCTAAACATTAACGATATCAAGTCTATAAAAAAAGCAAATTTTCGATAATGTTTTTTGACGACACAGTTAATATATAACTATTTTTATAATTACTACATGATAAAATAATATTTGAAGAATACATCGTGAAATTTTCATAAATAAATATCAAGAAAAGTAGCATTGCGGTGCCACTCATAAGTTATTACTGGATTTTCTGAAATCGAAAAACCAAAATGATTTTATTAGTTGATAAGTTTCTGCAGGTAACCCTGTCGGTTTTTTTATTTATTGATTTTTCAATTTTATACAGCAGTTAAAAGTCAAAATACCGATTTTTCATGAAAACTTTGTTATTTTAAAATAAGTAAAACTAAAAAAAAAAAACAAACTCGATAGGGCAAAATTTCAAAAGGATCAAAGCATTTGATTTTGAGCTAAAGAGGACACCGACTCTGAGTCAAAGAAAGATGTAACCAGACCAGAGAGGTGAAGACTTAAAACTCTATATTTCCGACAGTTTTACTTCAATCGATTTCAAATTCACGCAATAAACTTAATATGTTCTACATTAATATAAATAAATAAAAAAAATGAAGAAAAAGTTAAGAATATTTTTAGTGAACATATTTCCATTGTGTTTGTTTCATCTTTCATTTCAACAAAACTGCCAGTCTTACAAATGTCCTCAATATTTCTCTATTAGCCCTACAAGGCAAACGGGTTTTCAACCTCTGTACCATTGCGTTGAAACATATTAATATCTACAGGGACCCGTAATATATTGTACCCAATTACGAGTATACTTTAATACTTAATAATTGGACCACTAACGGTTTCTTGGCGTTATAACGGGCATAAGGCTCGTTTAAAGGGGTCTTAGGAAGAGCATCGTAAATGGTAAACCTACAAGATAGAAAGGGAGGGAGAGGGGAGCCATCTAGGTGAAGATTGAGACTTTACTATTATGTATATCGGTTTCTGAAAGTAATTTATTCTTGTTTTAACTTGTCTAAAATTTATTTAATAGATAAACTAAATCAAAGTTACTTAAATACACGGTCGTATTTCACGATGTCTGCTTGTGTTAATTTTAATATCATAATTAATTTAGGATATACATCAATCATTCAGTTCATCAGTGAGATATATCTGAATATTTACTTTTCAGATAATGATGAAAACAATATTTGGGATGTCTCCGACAAGTTTGTTGCCATTATAATTTTGTTTGATTGCATTATTTAGTTATCTGACTACTGAATGAGATATAGGGTGCAATTCTATATATGACTACATACAACACAACTTAAATATTTCGGAAATGTTCCAGTAATGAACTGGACAATTGACATACAGCGTGTTTAAAATGAAAAAATATTATTCCTTATAAAAACTGTTACGTGTGCTTAAGGTTTATCTAACATAACAAAAGTTACCTGCTACGTAAACTATGTTATTTAATATAAAGTGCTCTTGTTGAAAGGCCCTAAAATAGCCTTCTCTTCCACATTTCATACGATAAATTCAATGTGGTCATTTACCTTATAAGTAACAAATTAATCCAGAAAATATTGTGCACTGCCAAGAATTAATCTTTACCAAATGACTATCATGAACAAGATGCCTTGCTTACTGCGAGGACAATAAAATGACTAATAGCTAATGCTGTTCATTAATGAGAAAGTATCGTATCAAAGTACTGTGGACCCTATATTTGTTGCGTCCTTCATACAGGCCCTTTCAAACTGACCATTCATCGCCTATATAATTCTCGTACGTTCTGGCATTTATTTTCTTGTTTTACAATGTTTAAGATAGGATTATACCAGCTTTATATATGTTCTTCTATTCCCTTTATTTGGTATATTACCAATTATGCTGTTTTGTAATCCTTTTCCTGTATATTACCAGAGTATGTGAACCGGTTTTAATAATTGCTTTCATTCTATCTCTATCTCTTTTATGCAACAGTTAAAATAATAAAAGCTTTTAGAAAGAGAACGTTATATACGTAATTAAATATTTAAATATATAATTAGAAGTCTAATTTTAAGCTTTAGCTTATACTAGCCCCATTACCACCCATTGCCTTTATTCTGTGCTTTTGTTAGATTATTATTAAGTTATGTACTTGTATATAAACATGGAGGAAGTGTTGTACATATTCGATTATAACGGATATTACAAAATCATTTAATATTCTTCATGTTTGCGGTTGGGTATATTCAAATAGAGATTATTTAGATGTTTCCATGTAGAGGTATACACAGCGTTAATTACTGATGTTAATGAATCAATTTTATAATGAATTTGTGTTGTTACGTTAGTGAATATCCCATGGCCGCTTCCGCTTCCGCAAACCCTTCTGAAACAGCTTTCCGATTGTTTCTAATATAATAGTTGATCTAATGTAATATGTAGTTTTACTATCCTTACTGTCTTAAGTGGTATACAAGGCGGAAGGATGAAAATCTTAGACTTACGATATTAGAATTTTTCGTGTAGAAGATTTGAAACCATACCATCATGTTCAGGCGTTGTTAGTTAGTGCTAAAGGCAGAATACGTAATTTGCCGTCGCTGTCATTGAACTATGGTGAACTACCAAGCAAATCTAACTTAAAAATTTTAGAAAAATTCCAATAAAAAACGCACTGTGGTTTGTGACAAATGCAACCATAAGAAATGACCTTGACTTACCTTCCGTCAAAGACCTCATCCATTTCAACTTGATCCAAATCTATCAGCGATCACTCAGTAAACAATTTATCGAAGTGTTCTGTTTTGTGACGTTTCTATCACTATTGCACTTCAATTATAGTTCGCATCAACTTTATCTTCATTTGTATTCCGACAGGTGAAGTGGTTTTGTCAAAACTGAACTGTATAAATGAACTCTTTCATGACAAAATAGCATACGCATCTTCAATATGATGGCAAAGTGACTCCAAAATGTTTACTGGGATGAAATCTAGATCTGACATTGTCAAGTCATGCCTTGTAAGGCTGGCCAAATAGGGTTCTAATCAGGTGCTCATAAGGATTATACAACTAAGGAAATAACATATAATGGTAAACTTTCACAAGTTTGTATTCTTCGCGTCAAACGCATTGAATTTTATTGTAGCATAAGGGAAAAGGGATGCTTCCCTATAATAAATCAGAGATAAAGTTACTTTTCTAAGCATCGTCGTTGGTAATGCTAACTATAACACATTTATGTCATCAAACCGTACAGATAATATTAAGATCCATAGTGATCGATGCATATGCCTTCCCCCCCGCTACTCTTCTTTTACATGTTTGATGCGATATGTAACATGCGAAAACTATAATTTATATTTACTTCTAATGAATCCTTAAACCAGTGGCATATTTAAGTCGGTGTGGGTTTTCTTAGCTCCCACGCCGCGAAATTAATTATATCTAGTTACAATTACGTATCTGCAAAACCAATCGTATCCAGTCACAAGTACCTGCCAAGATAAGGCCTCAGGCGCTTGTGGTTAAATCCGCTTCTTTGCCAAACCTATTTATTACAAGTATATCGCGTCTTAAGAAGTTTCGCTTAAAAAAGAGAAGAATTGGTAGCAAAGAATTACCAGAGAGTAAATGTGTATAATTCACTCGTATATTGCAAAACAACGAAATATATACGAGCACAAGTAATATATGAGAAATAAATAAATCCCGGGCGTTCAAGGGTGATGAAAGCAATTCAGGGGTTTCTTAATACGTAGTTGTTACAGTATAACCCCCAACCATTATCCTCGTCCTCCAAATTCCGCCACCCGTACCTCCTCAGTGGAATACTGGTATGAGAAGTCTTGCTGAGGGCATCGTTTTGCTTTATTAATTGCTGCGGGCATACCATAAGCTAAGGAAGGCAGCGAAGTGGCAAGTAGTCAGAAATGTAGTCATTGAAGTTGAAATAGTTTGATTTAATCCTTTGTGTTTGTCTACGATATATGTACATAATATATAGTTTGCTCTTGATATAAATCGCTCAAATGCTAACGAGGTTAAGTCCATGTTGAGATAGTTGTAAGTCTTATAAACTTTAATGGAATAGGTAATATGTTATTCTTTTTATCCTACTTCTTTCTGAATAGGACAATGTGTATAAAAATGTTCATTTTCTCGATTGTTTTTTGACTTAACCGAATTGGCTTCTGGGCGACTCTTATGTAAAGGTATTTTAGAACCCATTTCAAGCAACGGGTGTTTCATTTATGCATTCGTATAATAATAATTATGTACGAGTATAATAAAATAAACTACTAAAATAAATAAATTAATTACTAATTTTTTATTTTAAATTTATTTAGTATAGCTTTTGTGCCGACCATTTATACTTGATGCTATACAGCTTTTATATTTGGTTGTTAGCAATTTGATTGATTATATGATTATACGATATATACTACGATTATTTCCGCCGGGAAAAAGGTGCAATTGCACACTTGCATCACAATAGCATGAAAATTAAGAAAAAATATTTGATATTATCAATATGACAAATTAATTAATATTCTTAATTAATGTACTGGTTTAACGGATGTAACAAAATTTAATATAAATTTTTCTTTTATTTTCAGGTAAGCCACTCTTCAAATATTTATGATTCAAATATATGCAGCCATTATATTGTAAGTATAAAAACTCAAATAAATCTCAAAAAACTTAAATTAAAAGTACATCAATTTCCTTAAAACACAAAACATGACCGTTACCTTATATTCATGTCACATTTTACTTAAACAAAACCTAATATTATTTAATCTAAAAGGGTCCTATTTTATTATTTTACTAATATTACTATTTTATTATTATATTATTATTATTTTACTAATATTTAATTTTACTTTTTATCAAAATAAAGAGTTGTCCATATGTTGGTTTATTGGATTAGTAAAGGGGTTCTTTTTGAACTTTCTACAACTTTGAATATTTTTAAATGGTTCTTGCTTCATTTAAGAGAGTTGCAACTAATGATTATTTATGCTAAGTAACTAACTAACGCCTTAATCCATTGAGCCATACCATACATTCATAGTGAAATTCGGCGCTGCTCATCAGCATTGTCAATATCGAAATAATATTCACGTCAAAAGAGACCAATGTTAATGTCCAATAATTCCATAGTACGCAGGTTAAAAACGAAAGTACCTCAGGACCTATTAACCAACTGAACAGAATCTAGGATCTATTGAAATTGAGGGTTGAGTCGATGGGCACATCTCGCGCAAGACACTTTATTATTTTTACATACTTATCACTGAATGTCCTCTTAGCAGGACAGATTGTAATAATCTATAGAAATCAAATTAAAAAAAAAGAGACCAATAGATGACTCACCATACAGAGGTTATTTTCCTTGCATAAATAGTAATTTTTCTCGTAGTTATTATCGGAATAGAACTATTCAAATTAAGGAGACTATTACATCGCTATAGAAATAATAAATGACGGTTATTAATATCCGGAAGACTATCTCCTAATCAATGTACCATAAGGCTCAGTTCATATAACAGCATCATTCTCCAAGCATAAGTAACGTCGCCATTACGTGAGTTTTTCCATTCTACTAGAAATAACCATTCTTACAATTTCATTATCTTAAGGAAGAATAGACGAAGTAAGGTTGAGAAGTATATTGAAGAGGAGGTAAGCGGAAGGGTAGTTTAGGGGTAGACATTATGTGGGGGTCTGTGATTTATAGCTCAGCTCCTTCACAAGGTAACGAATAACTGACATACAGAACAATTCTAACAGCCTAGTTCTCTGCAGACTTACTACTCTATACGAAAACAAGTAAATTCATCAAATGTACGGTACGGAGACATGCTGGTGCTACTACCCCGCTGGTCCCCTCTGCTATTAAAACGCGCAAATTATAAACCGTTGGTTCCATGTCCTTGTCCATGGTTTCACAATGGGCTACTACAAATAGACTTTAAATATAATTTGTAAAGTCCCTAGTCGGAACTCGTGAGTCATAACAAGGACAGGTGATGTCCTGCAGGAGCTCATCAGTCGTTGGACCCTAAATATAAAAATATAGCGAATGAGAATCTATCCAACTAGACCTCAAAGTGTAAGCTTGTCAAAACTTGTGTGCAGAAGGCATACAGTGTATCCTGATATTCAGTTCAATGACGTCACTGCAGTCAGAGTCCTCTTAGTCAAATTGTGTAATTAAAATTAAAATTTGTAATTTTTTTTTTATTTGCCTTGACTTTTATTCGTCACAGCCACCATCAAACATTTTTTAATAATAATAATAATATTACCAAGTAAATAATTGTATAAAGCACTTTGGCGCTCATATCTCTTTATCCTTGCGCCGGCTCTGTAAGTGATTGAAAGTAATTTCAACAAAATGGTTTTTTAACTATAATTTTGATGGATACTACTTGTACACAATCCTATTGTTTTATAAACTTGTGAAAGTTCATAAGGGTTCTCCTCCCTCTCTCTCAGCCCTCCTGCTCCTGCTCCTGGTTCACATAGTTCACTAGTATATCAGAGCACCACCCATTGTCGGTGTTTTGCTGTTCACATTTTCTGCCGATCCAGCAATTTAACTGAGTGATAACTAATCCCCCCTCCCCCCATACATCGTATTTCATATCAAAAACGTACGACGGTGAACAACTGAACACGTCCCGACGCAAACGCCGACCCCAACATATTAGGTGACGTACAGTGTACAGAAGTAACGGCCATATTATTTATATCAAAACAACGAAATTAATTACCTTTCAATTTGTAAAACTTAATAATTAAATAACAGGAAATTATTTGTAAATAATAAATACATGAACTTATATCATGTAATAAGTATTTACATAAAAGATTAAAATAATTTCCAAGAAATTTGTTCATTTTAAAATTGAAGTTAATTACTGTCGACTGTCACTTGATTTAATTTTCTTGACTTAAACTTTGTGTGAATATTTGTTTAAGGAAACCCGTAGGTTATACTTGCTAAAGTATGAATGTATTATTCTCTGTTAGACAATATCAAACAGAAGTAAGAAGTAAGTAGACTTACTCGTACTTACACATCTTCAGCTATATCTGTGTGAACTTTGTGCCAACGGAAACTAATGTTTGAAATTTGATTTACCTTTGTTACTCGTATTTTGTGCGTTGCGTGTTCTCTAAGGCCTGTTGCACGGTGCAAGTGTCTTAAGCGAGTTGTGCGGCTAGAACTCTCGGAGCAAGCCGACTCCTGTGTTCTTAGCATGTATGTGTCACAATGTGTGTAACTTGTAAATTAATGTTCGAAATGTAATAAAATTTTGACACATATCTTTAGAAGGTTGGTACTATCTAAAAATCATAAGGATTTATCAATAGTGGCGCCATCTATATGTCATCCTACGAACATATTGTGTGGTGTGTTACCTATATTTATCTGTTTGTTATAATTCAACAAACTCGAAGACTTACTGACTCTTACCGACTCTTTACAACAAATTTGATTGAACATTGTACTTGAAATCTGCATCGTTATTGATCTTCGTCTAACTATAAGGTATTTGCAGATTAAATTCAATGGTGTCACAGTTTCAATAGAACCGTGTGTGTTACAGGTCTCGAAGAACAGGTCTGTATTTTACAAAGAGAACTAGAGAGAGATAGAGAGTTTTGTATTTACTAGTCTCCAAAAGTAAAGAGAATATAAAATAGCTTAAAAGCTCTTTAAAATATAAGGGTATGTACACAGTCAAATGCTGAACAATTCTTTTTCAAAATTTCGCAATAGTATTTTCTGATTATTATAGTGTACAAGTAAATATACAGTATATTATTTAAGTACATAGGAAGACAACCTAGTAGACCCGAATTATTATCGCTTTTTTATCTCTAACTTTGCAACGATTTGAACATGGGTCTTTTTATATCTTACTGTAATTCTCATTAGATCTTTTTTTCTTCAGTTGATTGAATATATTTTCACAATTGTAATGTATTTGTAAATAATATCTTTTCATAAAAAAATAATCTACTATATCGGTTTGAGAATCAAACTCGAAAATACAACTGTCTCGAATTAGATATAGTTCAAATTACGAGAGTTTGCCGGCTACATTCTTTAAAGAGCTTATAAGAGCCGTATAAATCTATGATACGATAATGAATATTATCTTATTCGTACCTATATACTTTATAGAAAAATAAGTGAGTTAGTGCTTTTTCATTGTATCAGCAGTTTATACGGCACAACTTGTTTTAAGTATGAGTCGCCGCCAAACTCTCGTAATTTGAACTATTCTAACGCTTTCGGCCACTATGCTATATACTATATATCCATAATTACAAAAGCGAAATCTAAATTTACATAAATATTGCTACTTTAATAACATTAATAAAAACATAATATATCTTATATCAAAAATTCGTCGAGTAAGGTCCTTTTATTTATTTTTAACTGTGTATTTCTAAAGGATAGTATAAAATAGATAGAAAACAATCCTTTCAAATACTGAAATCTCTGTCACCATCTATATTGATTCGATTTCGGAGAGAAAGAGTAAGAGAATATTATTAGAAACGAGAGCAGAATAAATACATAAAATTAAATACTTCTATTATTTATGCTTCTTTTGGTGTTTTGTTATTAACCTTTATACTCTGCTATACACATAGATGTAGGTTATTGTTTCAAATACTAATAGCACTGGATGAATGGTAAGCATAGATAATAAGTTGAGTGAACATTGTAAACATGAACGCCGCCGCACCGTTCAGGAGATAAATTGGGATGGAAACTGTGTGAACTAGATGACTAACGATGTTTGCTAAGTGTCGTTCAGCGTCAAAAACAAACTCTGCTGTGCACAGTGTGTAGAAACAACCGAAAGCACAAGCTGTGTCCATAAAAATGGTTCGAAAATGTAAACAGAGACTGCATATGATGAAAGAGTATAGTTCCAATAGGATGAATCCACATCACACACCTCTAATATATCTCTGCAACGAGTTAGCCTACTTTTAGCTTGAATTGATATCAAAAAAATTTGCTTCTCATTTAAATGATCAAGGTTATCTGGTAATTTGTCATGGAACTATGGTGAACTACCACGCAAATCTAAGATAAAAATATTGGAAAGATTCCAATCAAAAGCGCACCGTGGTTTGTAAGAAATACAACCATAAGAAATGGCCTTGATTTACCATCCGTCAAAAACCTCATCGATTTCAACTTCATCCAAATCCACCAGCGACCACCTAGTAAACAATTTGGTGAAGTGTTCTGTTTTGTGACGTTTCTATCACTCTTTCACTTCAATTATAGTTCGCATCGACTTTATTTTCATTTGTATTCCGACAAGTGGACTGGTTTCGCGATTTGTAGCCAAAAAACTGTAAATGTACTCTTTTATGACAAAAAAATCATACGCATCTTCAATATGATGGTAAGGTGACTCCCAAATGTGGCAGTTTGCTGAACTCCCAATTGATTGAAGAGATCGATGTGATGTGTTGCCCACAGATTCGCACAATAATGTCGACAACCCAGTAAACATTTTGGAGTAAATTCTATTTCATTTCTATTACTTTTCATGAGTTTTTTTTCATGAACGCGTTTGTTTTCTATTCAGTCGATCATAGGGAATTTCTCTTTTATGAGCTACAGACGGCGCAACGACTGCTCACTGTTGAATAAAAGCGACTCCTGTGACAGGTAGGGAATCAATTTGAACCAAAATGAAATGTACGAGTGACTAGAACTTCACCTAGCCATTCTATTTCACCAAATGTTTACTGGGAAATTATCAATGAAATTAGAAAGAAGTGACCTATTGGATCCACAATACTTTAGTATCATAAGAATTGCTAAGTATCATTGATATTTAGAATTATAGATGTTTGTTTAGATGTTATTTAGATATAAATTGACCTGCAAGAAAACATTGAGATGAAATAATTTGTCAGTGTCTATTTTAATAATCGCTAAATGTTTTTAAATTAATGAAGAGAGAGAGAGAGAGAGGAAATTGTTAATGGAAAGATAGATGGAGAGAGTATACAGGATATATGGTAAGGAGGGGGAAAAGCTAAAGTACTTTGAGGATTAGAACCGACTACTTTTGACATCCGAGTTTTATAATAGGGTTTATTACTGTTGTTTTGCTATAGTACACAATATCATGGGTTTTCTACTTTAATGTTTATCAATTTACCATTGCTTAGGAATAATGATCAGTTCATACGTACGTTAATTAATAGACGTCTACTTTATTATAAGACGTTTTGTTACAATGATCTTAAAAAGAAACTTTGTTTTGATACATCCTTTATATGTTTACGGCGTTCAGATTATCGAAAAACACCTTTATATACAAGCAAATGTAAAATGTGAATTAAATATTTTGTTGTAAATATTTTATCACTCTCAATTACCTGTAGCTTGTACACCACTGCTTATAATTTATAATCTTCTCCTCTGTGTACAAGTCCTTGCCGTATTTCGCTATGATTAATTCAATAACTAATTGCCTACACAATAAATCCTCCCCCACCATCTCCTCACCCCTCACCCGTAATTTATTGTTCCAGCACAGTATATTAAACTTATTACTTGTAATGCAATTTCAAACTTATTTTCTTTTTATAAAAGTAAATCACTAGCAGAAGCTTGTTTTCCATTTTTCCACAACGAATTTCCATATATTTTCTTCTTTTTTTTTATCTATTGATTGCAATATTTTAAAATAAAGCTTTTCCACTTAATATTATTCCTATCACGTATAAAAGAAATTTTAAATATTTTTCATATTCTTATTACATTTAGTAAAAGAAAAATTTACAGAGGCTGTCGTAAATATCAATATGTCATGCCTTGTAAATGGGACAATAGTCTGTTATTTACCCCTGGTATATATACTATTACTACTACAGTCAATGGTGTAATTGCACTTAAGACTTTTTGAATAGCTTGCTCTTTATATTGGCAATATCGAATTTATTTTTACGTATCAGTTATTAAACATAGCTATTAATAATGTCTGCGTCTCACTCTGTCTCTGATATCTGTATTATATGTAATATATTAGAATGGGATGGGAGATATATGCAATATATATCATTCACACGTTTTTGTCTTATTCTATTTTTCTTTACCTGGGATGTACAACCTTTTTACACCAGAAATTTTGATGAATACAATTTCAGCTTAGTCGTGGAAAGATACAAATAGTACTGTATTAGTATATCGAATAAATAGGAACACCCAGGTCCGGATTAACTCTTAAGTCGTTCACAAGATTTCGGTAAATGTAACTTTGATTAGATACAATTGATTTGATACGTACTCATATTTATTCAGCGTTGTTCCTTATGTAGCATCAATTATTTCTATTAATATTTATTTGAGTGTATCAACTTTTAAAAGGTAATAAACATTTACAATACATAATTTACAACTTATAGATACTAGTGTAAGGGTATTTAAAATAAATAGATTAAATTAGTTTTATTAATAAAGTCAGTAAGGTTTTTCAGACTGTCCCTGCTTTCAAATATCAATCTATATTCATCAGACATATTACAGCCTTGTCTGTGCGATGAGTAATTTGAGTATCGGAGAATAATATGCTTTATCGTTAGAGGGCTGTTACATTGTTCACATATTGGTTGAGTTTTTTTTTAATAAGTAATTATGAGTAAGACTAGTTTCAGCTTTTTATTTAGTCCGACTGGTAATTCTTTGCAACCACAATAACAATGTGCGGTAACAATTTCCTCTCTTCAAATTTTGTGACTGACAGCCTGATTGATTTAGAAAAGTCGTGTCTCCACTTACCACCTTTTTTTTGATCACTCCATTAATTAATTAAATTTACGATTCCAATTCTAATACAGAACACATTTGAACATAATATAATCAAAATGGCGAGAGTTCGGCGTTGACTTATGCCTGAAAGAGGTTATAAGAGCCAAATTATTAGTGATACGATGGTAAATTTTATTTTATTAGTTACAATATGTATTATAAAATAAGTGCTTTGCTATTGTATCGCAGATTTATACGCACTACCTGTTTTAACCATGAGTCGCTGGCGAACTCTCGTAACTTAAACTATAATTGTTTTTTTAAAACTTCTCCCACAATTCCTGAAATAGATAGACTCGGTGGAGTTATAGTTTTTCATCCCTGCTTTCCCTACAAGGATGGATGATTATGTCGGTTGAATTCCAAGCACGATCTCCTTGTCCTACGTTTATAATACATATATAAATACATTTGAGCTCGCGTATAATAATACAATGTATATTATGCCACTATATTACTTGACCTCCGGCTAAAAATAAGATTGCAACGAGACTTACTAGCAATACGTATCAAATAAAATGGACTTACTTCAAAATCTATAACAAAATTAATGTAAAAATATTGCCAAGTATTATATGGTACATATCTTGCTTTTGTAGTATTTTTAAAACAGTCAAGAACAGTCTTTCTTCTTTTAACAGTGTACTTGTACTAGTATTGTCTTTATTGGCTCATTATTTATTGACAGTGTGCAAGACTTCATTGTAAGTTTTATGGTGGTAGAAGTACCTGACATATATCATGTTATTAGGTGAATGAGCAAATAAATTATTAATTTAACACGTGATTTGTGCAATGTACGTTGCACCAGAGGCACGTATTGTATTGTTCATTGGCGTATGATTTGGGATCCGGATATATCTAGATATATGAAATATTTGTAGTTGGTATAGAGTCTATTACAGAGCCGGTAAGGGACATAGAGTACCATGACTTAAAGGCAGTGCCGTTCTTAGGGGATCGCAAGGTTCACCAATGTAGAAAGACGGTAAATTTTTAAATTATAGGGGCGTCATCTAAATACAATTGATTTTGAGTGGGAGCTAAGGAAAAGGTAATTTTGGATAGTAATTGTTGGTTAATATTTATTTAATTGCATCAACTTTCAACATTTATTAGCACTTAATAGAATATATACATTTATAAATATTTTCAATACATTATTAACAACTTATAAACACGAGTATGGGTACTTAAAATAAAGAGATTACACTTTTTCTACTTTTAAATGTCTGCATTTAGTCTTCAGTCATATTACAGTTTTGCCTGTGGGATGAATGCAATGCAAAGTGTATGAATAACAAAACTGTAATATAGTCCACATTACGAGAGCGCGGCGGTGACTTATGCTTTAAAGCGGTTATAAAAGCTGTATAAATCGACGATACGTTGGTCAATTTTATTTTATACGCTGCTATATACATTATAAAAAAATTGGTGAACCAATTACCTACCTCCGAACTCTCTCAATTTGTACTATATTACAGTTTTGTTATTCTTTATTAAAATTCTCATTAACTACAATATTACAAATATTCCCGAGTAGTTCTTTTGTAGTAACGAAAAAATATACTGTAGTAAATAAATAATCAAACTTTATTATTTTAAATTTATTTAGACGATTGTTTGAGTGTTAAGTTTACAATCGTCTGCGCACTGCTTATAATTGGAACTTTATTACAGTCCAATGGAGCTTATGTAATGTGTAACGCAGTTTTAGACCAGTTCGCAACGATTCTAGCACAGTGGTATACAGCGAATTACGTAAATGCTGTATTCGAGGAAATTATTACTCCAAATGAGATTCTCCAATTACTATTATCATGTTAGAAATACAGGAACATGCTGCCGATGGAGTTGATAATTCGGTGGAAAGCGTAACAGTTCAAAGTCCAAATAGTTTCTATTGGTTATGTATGGAGCAATAATTTTAATTATTATGCTATGTACTCTGTGTATACGATGTGTGCATTGAAAGTTTTCACGTACTTCAGGTAGTTAAACTCAGCAGAAATAATATCAGAGAATTAGACAACTACAAAACAATGGAATGAAGAGTAGTTGCACTGATGCCCGAGTAGATATTTTGCTCAAGATACGTGAGATACCGATCAGGTGTTGACAAGTCATGTCTAGTTAGCGCTTACCCGGCAGGGGCCTTGCCAGGTATTCATTAGGTTGATCCAATAAGGCAGACATAATATTAACCTAATGCCCTATATAGACTTAACATAATTCACTAAATTATAGAATTTAACATAACTCTCACGTAATGAATCATCCAAACTGTACCTATCAATCATTGAATTAATTATGTATATGAATTTTAATTACTCGATGCATTCTATTGGTGAAATGTTGATAAATCAATTTTTCTTTAAATAACATGAAATTCAAACATGGCACAGAAACTCGGGAACAATAATTAGTTCAATATCTGTATACATTGTAGAACAAATGAATATTGAGTACATATAACAGGGTTCTACAAGCAACAGCCCCCGGGCCTGATTGCATCATATGACGCGGGCTCTCTTCTAAAATAAAACTGAAGAAGAAAACAGAATAAAAAATAAAGGCATCCAAATCTGTAATTGTCGAAAATGACATGGTTCAAGGAAAACAATACGTAATAATTTTATCGCTGACAATTTAGGGCTAACTCAGCGCTGATTTTTAGACCTGCTGACCCAAAGACAAGGAAAAAGGAGAATTGTGTGTGTGCGTACTTTGATGTCTAAGGAGTAAATTCACCATTTTTATAAAATTAGGTACATCTATTAGCCTGCATCTTAAAAACTAGAGCTGCTAAATTATTCGCTTATTAAGCTTCGTTTATTAAACTATAATTCTCCTTAGCTACGGACCATATGATATTGAAACTAAAAAGAGAGAGAGAGAGAGTGATTTAAGAATTGTTAGCTTTTTACCAGATTGGAAATTCCTTACACTTAAAATTAATCACGTCGTAATAATAAGCAACTATTATCCTAAACAGTTATTGCTAACCAATATTATTATCTAAATCCTTATCTGGAAATATTACCAACTACATGATAAATTTTTAAATTAACACAGAGCGAATTATAACTTAAGTAAAGAATATTTAAAAATTACCAATCATCAAAACTTTGAATTGTTTAATGAAGATCAACGGAGTACTGAAGTTTGGATACCCCTGACATATAATATTCTATTTGAAATGTATTGATGAATTACATATAAATACAATATGTATTATTATTTATACAGCATTGTATATGTATGTGTGTGTAGTATACATGTAAATATATCTCTTACTATGACTTTGTTTAATTAATGAAATTCAATATTCGAAAACAATACACATAAACATTTAATTAATATACGAGTACAGTTGCAAAACATTTGTAGTAGCTATTTGTTGTATTCATATATTTATATAGAATTGGATATGTTGTATGTTGTTATGTAGTTGTTGTAGTACTAACTACCGAGCTACCGAGCTACCGTGTATACAAATGGTATTGTACGAAGCAGCAGTATTACGATAAATGAACAATCGAGAGTTTAGATAAGTTTGCTTTATGTAAAGTGTAAACAATTTGGTTTAAACAAAACTTGAATACAATAACTTTTAGCGATCGTGATGCCAAATTGTATTTTGTACTTCGTGTATCACTTTATTTAGCTAGTAATAAAGCCAAGAGCACAGAATGAATGGTAAACTAACAACATTTAATCAGAAATGTGTATAAAGGAAAATTTGAAAAGCGCCTCGTAAATTGAAAATACAACCATTGTTACATTTTAGTTTGGAATTGTATTTTTTATGTGGAAATATTTTATTTTTTATATATTGTTACGAATTTGCAAAATTATAGTTGTGAAATATTATCCGTAAATAAAGAGTAAAGTACGAGAGTCAAGACGAAATAGTAAAGATAGAGCGTCTATGCCTGTAATAGACATAAGTGGAGAAATAAAAACGAAGAGAGAAGGCAGGAAGGATAGTGAAAAGATAATAGAGGGCTTGGTCGAGAGGAGACAAAAAAGGCAAGAGGTGATAGATGAAGATACAGGCAATAAGGAAGGAGAAGCAGGAAACGGTTTGCCGAGAGGAGACAAAGAAGACAAGAGGTGAGGAAACGGCGAGAATGAAGGAAGACTAGGGAAAATGAAGGAAGAGGGTCAAGAGAAGAAGAAGCAGAAAGTACTTTTGGAAATAAAAAGGTCTAGAATAGTTTAAGTTTAATTTCAAGTTGAAGTTCTATGAAATGCATTAAGAATGTAGATTGTAAAGCTGAAAGGCACACAATTAATATAATATAATATTATCGTTATTTAGACTGTACAACTTAGACATATACCTGTGCGACATAAACAAAGTTGTTTATTTGAGACGCATTAATAAGAGACAAACACTTCTGGAAATAATTATACTGCGAACTACTAAGGGCCACGTTATAAAACCTTTCTGAAGTTATTCACGAAGTTAGCGATATAATATAAAATATTAACTGTAAACACATCTCTACAATATTAGTGCATTTATTTCATCCAAGTATTCTCAGACTACATCCTATGTTTCGAAATGAGTTCTAGTTTTTAGTAAAAACATTTCTTTCCATTCTATACCATGCATAGCATCACATTGCAACGTATAATGTACAAATGCATTGTAATGCATTTCTACTCCTACTTCTTGTAATATCTTTGTTATTATTCAAACGCGGTTACTAGTTGTAATAGTTTTGTAGCAAGATGTTTTGACACGAGAGTTCATGAGCTCATTTCCTTATGTACGAGTACGAGCATAAAATATATGTCAGTTTGACTAGCTGACTAGCTGTAGGAATAACAAACCCAAGCCCAAACCCAAGCCTAAACCCAAGTACAAACCGAAGCCAAGCGGTTCAGTTAGGTTGCTTAAAATGTAATATCGTTTTGAACGAAAACAAGAATGCTACGTATGTTGGTCTCATATACGTGTCAGTAAGTTATATGACACGTGTGCAGGGTAGGCTGCAGTTTAATATTTAGAGGACTCTTCTTGGTGCCCGGTTAATTATTTGTATTGTCAGTTTCAAATTGTAAATATTTTTTAAATCTAATTGTAGATCAAGACTTGAGATAGAGAAATAAATACGAGTTTGCCTCTGGTTATTTTTGACACACATATAACAAGTAAACCTACATAAATAAAATAAGTTATTAGGTTTTTTTTTTAAAGAAGATATAGATATAATTCAAAATATACAAAATATATAAAATAACAATAAATTGTTGTGGACATCGAAAGATACATATATGCCAAAGCCGTTGTTGTTTCCATTCCATTGTTGAAATATATTTCGAAAACATAGACGTATGGATTCTTTAGGAATGGAATACTTGTAATGGTACCCATATGATTGGATGCAGAGATAAATTTATGTTTCAGTGACTCATAACAGAATCAATTCGGCATATATTATAAATACAGGGTGATTCGTAAGTTACTGTTTATATGGTTTTAAAAAGTGTGTCATAAATCATAATTTCAGTCAGTCTATACTCTGCATAATTTTGCAGTTCACACATAATATAAGTAGTACCATTAGATGTCCCTCCTCAATAGAGTGACGTCTTATATCCTTGGTTTGACACTTACCAAAAATAAGCGAGGTCCTACTCTATCAACTTGTCCGATGACTTTTTGCTGTCATTCAAAGAAAATAAATTAATCTTCTAAACATATCTTCTAACATCTTCTATCATATAAATAACATGTTAATAATGAAAGACTTTTCAACAAGATTATAATTTAACTTTCACGATTTTATAATTAACAAATTTTACTTGTAATAGACCTTGTCACCCAATAAATATTTCAACGCGTTTGGTTATTATTAAAATACCGGAATCGAAATATCTGCGTTGTATATAAATAGGTTTTACCAAATTTAGTTTTTTTAAACGTGTGTTTTAAATTTAAAATATATACATATGAATGAATCCATATTAACTGAAACAAATTTTCTAATTTTTTGTAGCTTTCAACATATTTGGCTCAGATTCTCACCTGCGTTACAGTATCATTATGAGAGGAGATAATTAACCTTGTTACTTTTACATCGCACGATATCATCTTGGACACGATATTATCGTGGCTACGATATCATCGTAACCACGATATTATCGATACTAATCGTAAAACAAGAGGTGGAAAACATTCTGTATCATTCCTTGGATGAACCGGATCATTTTGTAATAATCTGAAACCTGTGATTGTTAATTCTTATTCCTATTATAACCTTTTTTTTACCTAGTAACCGTGTTTTCTTAACGGTGTGATTCACCACCATGCTTGTTTGTTTACACCACTAGCTAGCTAGTGCATAAAACACGTTTGAATTGAGTTATTCACTGAAATATTAATATAATTTCATTGCGTAATTAAACAACATTATGTTATTATACAATTATTAAATTATTTACAACCTAATTTATTTATTATGTGATTCAATATAACAATAGAGCAGTAAAAACCTTTAGTTAAGCAGCTTAGCCAGCATTACAATTACAGACTGAAATAATAACAATCATCGTAAATATAATACAATTATAACATAGCTATAGACCGTGGTAATATGTTCTAATGGTATTAGGACGTGTAGATCGTTACGTTTAATGGATTAACATAAAGGTTAGCATTCCCTCTCTCTTTCCCTCTCCCCCTTCAAAGCTGTGCTTGCTTTCAATCAAAAACGCACTGAAATACTATCCAAATCTATTAAACTATTTCAAATTATATTGTTAAAGTTAACTAGGCTATAAAACATCTGACATAAACAATGATAAACGTTGTTATGTATTATGCGTCGTCCACATCACTGTGACATTCATATAATTCCATTTATAAGTTGACGTTTCTTTAGACATGAGTGTATTAAATTTGTTGTACTTTATGGTCTGCACTAATGCGACAATCATATCGATACATATATGACATTTTTAAAACTGTAATTTTATTATATTGACTGATGAAGCTGTACTTTAATTGATTGATGATTTGTTTTATCATTTGGTTAGTTTATTTCTTTACCAGTCATGGAATATATTTATTTCATAGCTACTGGTGGCGCTGGCTGTTATAAATCCGGGAATCAAACCAGGATTTTTTGTAAGAGATATTGTCAAATGATAACTTCAGCTTCTATTCAGCATCGATCTGTTTAAATAATAATTTTTTAAAAATAAAAAAAAATTATGTAAAACAAACATCGTTTTGAAAGAACATTTTCATTATAAATAACAGCGTTATGCGTGCAGTGTAAATAATAATAAACAAAGTACATACCAAAAGAAATATAATGGCTAAATATTTCAGAAATATATAAATAATAAAGCAAATGAAAATTGTAGCCCTTGGAAATAAATATAACAGAAATTGTAATTGAATAAAAGCGTGTGGTACTCCTGTATAAATACGAGAAGAAAATATTTTCAAATTTGAAAATATTTTTGTAGTTAACCTTATTATTTTTTCTGTTTTAAAAAATAATTTGATTTCATTAAGAACAAGCATTAAATGTAATCAAATTATAACATTTTTTTTTCTCTCTATTTAACAAAAGTCTTCTCCTCCTCCTTCTCTTTCTTCCCCTCCTCATGCTCCCTTGCTCTTATCTACCATGTTTCAATTTGTTCACACCAGGACACAAGAGAGATATATTCCAACAATATTATTTCTTTAGCATAATTATTTGTATCTTTTTTCCCCTTGCGGTGATCTCTTCTTCTTTCTTTATGTGCGGACAGGGATAGACAGAGACGTACTAGTAACTGTCAAAAGACTTTTTATACAAATGATTTTGGAATTACGCTTTTGAGATTCTATCTAGTATTCGAGTAGTTTCACCCTTATTTTCTAATTCTAGGGTCACTTTCTCCCCTTATTCGCCACTGTAACAAGGACAGGGACTTGTTCTCGCCATTCTACACCATTTTTCGTGGTTACATTTTTGTATATACTTCCAAAGCAGATGTTTCTAAGTCTTCTGGTTCTAAATATAGAAATTGTCGAGTGCAGGCGGGCAGGCAGCACCCATCTGAGAACTGAGATGATGGTACAGCGTTTAGAACTAGTACAGTTCATGTCAAAAATCAACATCCCTTAATTCTACGACCCGTACATTCAACCCACAAGAGATATGAAAGTGTCACGAAAAATTTTAAGGTTAATTCCCATTGTTTTAATATTTAATTTGATGATTCTGTCCAATCTGACAACGTTTTTTGTTAGAGCATTTATTTTAGGGATGTTTAAACCAAAAATACTAAATTATTTAAAGTTCATTGCAGAGTTGGTATATAAGAACGTGGATCTGAAACCACACTTTGTTGGAAATTGTAATTATTTTATAGAACAGGGTACAAAGAAGGGGGAAGCGGTAGATAATTGAGGTTTGTGTTTTCACTTAGAAAATTAAAATAACTTTAAAAATATAAAAGTTTTTAGCTTAGAATTCTGTAACAATTTCCAGCACTGAAAAGTAATTTATATGATTAATTTTGTAATGTCGACTGCGTTAAGACTTGGACTCTTCGAATAGTTTTTACTATTGGTTTTTGATAACTTGCGTAACTTTATGATGTTTTGGATTCGAATCACTGCACAGTGGCATATTTTCTTTATGGATTGGTTTGGGTGTCGTTAGGAAAATATATTTAAAGAGGTATTAGGCAACGGATAATGATACACTATAAAATCTGCTTACATTAAAGACTGCGATATTGCACAAGCAGATAATATTATAACGGGTATAATAATTTAGTTACGCGTTTAATATTTTCTCCTACATACGTCGTTTGCAGCACTTGAAGAACTTTTGCCTCCTTTAGGTTTTTTCTGCATTCCTTCCTCTTATTGGCAGCCTTTTTCTTCTAGTTTCTTATATCTGTTTTCTTTAGATCTTCGTCTTACTCTAGCATCTCCCAGATTTCCTTCCACAAGTTACTTAGCCGTCCTGTTTCGGTTCATTCCTTCTATAAATTCTAACAATAGAATTCTTTTCCTTCTAATTTTTGTCAATTTTTAGATATCTATTATACCATTCTCATAGTCCACGTACCGATCCTTGTAGTATATCACTGGTTTTACATAGGCAGATCTAAGTAAGTTCTGAAAAAGTGCACCCCTCACTTGCTCTTTCAAACTCCCTTTCTAGATCTGTCTTCTGCGTGGGTCGAGCTTCTGACGAATTTAATTCATTTGGAATGAAGCACTTACATATTATTTTGCAGAGATAGCTGATGTTATTTTGCAGTGTTTTTATTATGCTATGAAGAAAATCATAATTGCTCTTTATGTCTTATCATAAACACCCTTACAATTTTAATGACTTGTAACAAAAACCTTAAATGTCGTTACTAGTATTTCTAAGTTATATTTAGACATGAAGGAAGATAGAACATGAGTAATCTTGACAAGGGGGATCGGGATTTTTGGGGGACTATGTCCTAACGTTTAGTTAGAGTGTCTCGTCTTTATTTATACCATATGGTTCAAATTATAAATAAATTCTATTTCGTTGTGGCTGTGGTGGTACTTGTGGTGTACATTCAACTTCTAACTCTGGATTTGAGGTTTAGTGGCTCATTTATTATTTGCAGACGTTAACTAAATATAGAAGACAACATTGACTGCTCTTTAAATGACAATTTCTTTTATTTTTGGATGTACTTAGACTTTTTTTAAACTGCACTTGTTTGTACTTTATTATTCTGTCAATGGGGTGGTGAACCTTATCTTAATTTAAACAGAACAATGAAACATATACCGCCTTTGAAATAAACCTCTTATAAAATTTATACCAAGTATAAAGCCCGTCCGGACAGGTTTATTATCAGTTTATATTTGATATAAATGGCATCTGTGGCAACCAAAAACGTTATTTCTTGAAATTTTGACCGAAAACTCGATACAAGTTTTATAAGGTTTTTCATTATTTCGTGTTTTATGAAGAGATGATAAGAATGGAGTCATCTCGGTTTCGAGTCCCTACTCTTAACATAGACACTCTTATCTTAAAATCCATTTCAGTTCTTCAACGTTAAATATTATTTACAATTCTCCTCAGACACCATTATCTCCCACTTCTGAGTCTTCCATAATAAAGTTCTTTTGTTCCTGGAATCACTAAATCTGGAATTACGTTTCTTGTCTTTTTCAATGTTATATCGAACTTCATTTATTTTAGGTGTTACAAAGCTTTTTAAGGATCTATTGTTTTAACTTTTGTCTTTTAAGATTTTAAGCATCTTTACAACATTTTAGTACAATACTTAAATTATTTAAGTAAATATTTTACGTGGTAATGTGTTTTGTATATTTTATATTTCGTTGTTTGCTTTTTCTTTGATGCTGTAGATGTTTTACTAAGCTGAGTTGAAATTAATAATGTTACTGTTTATGAAGAATTAGTTTAACTAAATTCAAAAGTTATTAGCAATTAAAAGATTATATACATTTATAAACATTTACATTACATAACCTACAAATTACAGATACGAGTATGAGTACTTAAACTAAATAGATTAAGGTGAAACGGTACTTGGCCATTTTTTTTCGTAAAATATAGATGGCTGTACTATACAGCAGGTTAAGTATTATTAAAAAAAACGGTTTTTTTTTATGTTTAAATCGTTTTATGTAAGTAACTATAAACGCGAATCAAAATCAAAATCTGCAGTTACTTAGATGAATAACGTATCTACATTTTAAGCTTTCTTCCACTGACTTTTCATGAGTTGGAACAGCAAAAATAAGTTTTGAAAATGAATATTGCTATATTTTCTAGTTAAATTTCAATTTTTATATGACGGGTAACATTTCTAAGGGTTTGTCATAAATAAAGGTTATAAAATTTATGACAAACCCTTAGAAATGTATCGGCATCTATATTTCGCGAGAAAAAATGGCCAAGTATTGTTTCACCTTAAATTAATTTTATTGATAAAGTCAATAAGGTTTCTTAGACTTTCCTTGCTTTCAAATATCTGTCTGTATTACTAAAGCATATTACAAACACTTCCCTTGGCTTAACGACTGAGTATAGGTATTAGTACAATGCCCTTCGCTGACCTTTATCTTAAAAAAAGCAATTTTCTACAAAGTTTAAAGATTCTATCTAAAGTACAAGATCTATAACAATAATTTAAAGTCAGTAACTCTATCTAAAGTGAATAATAATAGAATAAAAATTATTCATAACCTTCTTGGATCTGGGATCGTATCACATCCATTACTCTGCGAACCCCATGTTTTAGAATCCGACAGAATTCAGCTCCGGTAACTCAATTTAAAAGATTAAAATCATAATTTACATAAGAATCAATGCTTACATGAAGACAGGGAATATCAAGTGATCTAAAGTTACGCCACCGGATATATTAAGACAGCATCCTTCTCAAAAAAAATAAATTAAATGAATATTTCAAGTTCGTCTTATTAAAGCGTAGACCTTGTTATTTAATAGAAATATAACTCGTACTCAAGTAGAAGTAGAATGTACTCAAATAAATATTGTAACTAGAGGATTGTAATTAATTGGTCACGATGACGTCATAGATAGTGTTTACTCCACGACTATTTACCTGAACGCTGACTTGTGACTTCTTCATTTGAGCTGTGTGCTTCATGAAGAACAAAGTGTGACTGTCGTATGATGGTGACCATCCCAAGAAGGAAGGTAGTTATAGTTAGGTAAAGAAGCGTAGTTATTCTTGATGGAACAGTTAGCTATATAGCACGTGCCCGTCATGAAGGCTGTTCGTGTCCTACGAGACGTTTACAAGCTACATCTGTTTATTAAAATAAAGATGAACTAATTAACAGATACAATATATTAAAAATTAAATAATTTCTATAACTAACTAATAAGCTAATAATAATATGCCATATACTTCCATCTTAAAATTAGAGTAGTATGTTACTTATCATTGGACTGTGCTTCGACTAACAAAGAATACCCGTTAACCCTATCAGGTTCCTTACTAGAACCCTGTCAGGTGAGGCCCCGTGAGGCAACTGTGTTTTTTCCTTATCATTGCCTTTAGACTATCCTTATCGGGATACATCTGGGGTAACTTTCTATTCGGTATGTTATTATTATTATAATTGTGTGCCTTTCGGCTTTACAATCTACATTCTTAATACATTTCATAGAACTTCAACTTGAAATTAAACTTAAACTATTCTAGACCTTTCTATTTCCAAAAGTACTCTCTGCTTCTTCTTCTCTTGACCCCTCTTTCTTCATTTTCCCTAGTTCTTCTTCATCCTCATCGTTTTCTCACCTCTTGTCTTCTTTATCTCCTCTCGACAAACCCTCTATTATATTTTCACTATACTTCTTCCCTTCTGTCTTCCTTTTCACTTCTCCCGCCTTTTACGTCTATCACTCTGTTTCTTTTGTCCGACCATTGAGTTGCTACTAGGAAAAATATTCCCTCCACAAACTTTCTATTTGGTATGGTAATAATAATATTTATTTGTTATACCAGTATACAATAGATTAAGGGTAATGTAACTCACAAAATAATGATGTAATTTTCATAATAATTATTGTTATACACTCTTTTGAATTGTCTCACAATTCTTTTATTGATTTTTAGGGACCATTATTTTTTTATCAAATATAAAATATATAAATTCATACTTTGTAAAACGTACAGTGATTTAAATCAATGTTAAACAGTTTAAATCTCAAAACAACATATTCAATTCATGGTTCATATAACTTAGTGGAAACAGCATTAACTCGCGAGTTATATGGTTTGGTTGGTTATAACGGTGGACTAGATGGAGCGTGGCGGATGATCGGGTTGTGTAAGGAGACCATGGAGAGGGGGAGGGGGGGTGTTGTGTAGGCTACAAACGTTACATGTTACACATAAATTCGCTGTGGAATAATCTATAGCATATACATGACATACACAGTTATGGTGTGGTTAAAACCGAATCCCCAACACTTAAAGCATTGGTATAAAATAGCACTTAAATACATTTCTATCCTGGAATCCTGGAGCAGCTGGAGCTGGTGCTGGAGCTAGGAAACTTTGTTGAGGAGAACGATTCACATTTTATATATAATAAATAAATGGGTTTTAGCACGAGAGCAATGTTTAATGGGAAATAATGGTAAATTGCTTTCGTTTACACATTCACTCTTCACTCACTCGCTTTGCTATCTTCTAGATAAAGAACACCATCGTTTTGTGATTTTCTTCTTTTTTTTGTGTGATGCTTAAAAAAATAACGAAGTGATTAAAGTTATTTCTTATTGTCTGTGTAAGAAATATATGAAATGATGTGTAATCAAAATCAAATTAGGTGAAGTTTATAGAGGGAGATAGTACGAAGGGTCTTGTTCGTGAGAAAGAGATAAAAAATGTTCACAGTTTTCCGGTGCAGTGCTCGTTCAATGTGTGAGTTGGAGGGGCGGAGCGTTCAAAGTTTATTACATAACCTAACTTTTAAAAAATAATTCAAGAAACCTTATTCTAATAACTTATTACTGTTGAACAGCTTCGAGTATCGGTCAATGGTACTCCTATAGTTTATTAATGTATCGACCTGTTGCTATTTATTTAGTCTAGATATTCCTATAAATGTTTTAGCACTTTGCTATCTTTTTCTCTTAAATAATAATTATGTAAATTCTAATATTACTTCTAAACTACCCTTTTAGTAGTGTTGCCCAAATGCAAGAACAAGACGAGACTTAGCCAGTCTTGGTCTTGGTCTTGCGCCAATACACCTGGTCTTGGTCTTGGTTTTGGTCTTGCGCTCCCAGTCTTGGTCTTGGTCTTGGTCTTGCAGCAAGAGTCTTGCAAGTCTTGCAATTACCTATTAGTCTATTACTATTTATTAAAGTTTACTTTAAATCTTAGAAAAACGTATTAGAATTGGAACATTGTGAGCTTGAATTAACATGGCCATAGTAAAGATCAAGCAGATTAATAAATAACTGAAGATTTGATAAGAAATTCGAAAAATCAACTGACCTATATGTCGTTTTCCATGGAAGTAACTGTTTCTTAATAAACATTTATGATTTATAAGCTTACATTACATATTATATATTACATATTATAATTACTTACTAGAATGAATTATTATGACATCTACTACCTATCCTCACCATTTTATCCTAATCATAATACTACTTGCGTGATCAGTATAATGTATTTATTTTCATTCTAAGCACTCTGAAACTTATTTATTCTTTGGAACACCTGTAGGTACTCTTAAAATTCGAAATTATTTTGCATGAATAGTGTCAAATGTTATGATTTCGGCGCGGCGGCAACGATTGTTTTAGATTTCAAAAGAAGCCGCCGGCGCGTGTATCATAACCATGTACTTCCGAAAAGCGGCAAATTTCTTTGAGAAGTAAGTACAAAACCTTTGATGCCGCATTATCAAAGTGCCGATGGTTAAAACATAACTATGCATGCACTCAGTTTGATTTTAATAGATATTTTTTTATTCGCTATGTTTATGGTATTAGTCGTAATGCGCATAGGTCCAGTTTTTCATATTCTTTGATATAGTTTTTTGCGTCTCATAGAATTCCTAAGCGTACCTACCTACCTATACACCGAACTGTTACACCTAACTACTCCGTGAAATAGCGCTAAGTCCTAGCTGCAAGACGCAAGAGTCTTGCAGGCTATGTCTTGTTCTTGCTCAAGTCTTGCACGGTCAGTCTTGGTCTTGGTCTTGCTAAAAATACGCGGTCTTGTTCTTGGTCTTGGTCTTGCAAAAACGCAAGAACAAGACCAAGACTGCAAGACCAAGACTGAATTTGGGCAACACTACCTTTTAGCAGAAGGAATGTTGATGCCTTCGTAAGTGTTAAACATCGTGTAAAATATGAAAGACTAACCGCTATTTAAATGTTTACTTTTACAAAAATATCCCACGTAAATAGCAAGTTTATTAGAACATAAGTTACAATTACAATTTGGGGAATTACGGTCGGTATCATCCTCGTCCTTGTATCATCCCTGGACTTTCTACGGCTCCTAGAATCTATGTTCTACCCCTTTAGACTGTTTCACTTCTGTGTTCTTCATCTATGTTCTCAGTTCATTATATCCCATTCATCCCACCGCTTTACTCACCATTTCTCTCCCAACCCCCATGCTCATTCCAACCCTTACCATTTCTCTGGTGGTGTTGGGAACTTGCTACGTTGAACGCGGTCTCAACCAAACCACCCTCGCTTTGCGGTGTTTTTGTTTTAGTTTCAGTTGTTCTACTTGTAATATTTTATCATATATAACTTATGCAGTTGGAATATCACTGTTTTCTCACAGAATTCATTGTCTACAGAGGCGAACTAAGGTGCGGGCCTTAACACAAGCCATTCCACAGAAAGAAAATTCGCTCCCTTCAAATTTCGAGTTGATTTTTCGATTTCATTTCACTAAATTCAACACTACGTCCCTTACCAGTTTAAATCCTCTTCCGACCCTGGATTGCAACTGCGATATTCCCATTTAGTATAAAACCGCTTGCCGACGTCCACTGCTTTTATTAGTGTTTTTCCACATGTTGATGAATATGATGCAATCCAGAAACTGAGTGTTGTAAATGACTTTCTGTAGTTCGTACCATTGCTGGCATGACTCAGAGATGATGATGATGACCTAGTAGTACTCATCATGGTGTTTTGGGTCAGTAACCGTCATACTTGTACACACTCCACATTAGAGAGGCGGATTTTGTTCTTCGAAATATTTACACCATAAATATCCGAATGTTTTTGTGCTTAGGTAATTTGTTAAACAATTTTATGTAATAAATAATATAGAAGCTAGTTCTATGAAGATAATAACAATAACTTAGTAAACAGTTCGATGAAATGGCTCGGAAGTCTGAATGAAATCGTTACGAGTTCGTTTAAAAGTCTTACAGTTCAGTATTTGCTTTGTCACATAAACTATGTGGTCTGTCAAAATTCTTTTTCTTTTCAGCATCATAGGTTTAAGGGGACATATAGATTCTGTCTCTTTCATTTATCTTTACTACTAGTTCTCTACAACGTATCGTATGACAAACAACAAGATTTTTGTCTGCATATTTTATACAATTTGCATTTAATAGGATTGTAAGAAGTATACTATCACATAAGATTGATTCAACTGCATTCATCTCTGTTCGCATTATATCGAATATGATTTTCTATGTACGAAGCATATTGTAGAGACATTTTGTAAGAAATATCGAAGTCTGAGCGAACTCGTTTCTTACTTTGATGATATAAAATTAATCTGAACTCGAATGGACTCCAAATGAAACGTTCTTGATGTCTTTATTTTGAATCTTACTCTCTAGTATTTTGTTTTTCTAATTTGACACACTGACACGTGGTCTAATTGGAAGTTAATTATTGCTGTTATCATTTTATCAATTATGACCTGGTAATTATTGCAATGGAAATATTTACGATTTTAAGATGAACAAATCATGAGTTAACTATTATCTATGATTACATACATATAATATTATTTCAATAAAAACTTTTTTGAAGTTATACTGAATTGTTTAAGAAACACTCATAACTTAAAACTGAAGTATTTAAGGTTTAAGTTTCGATTGTACTCCTACTTTAAAGATTGTAATCCTTAATTTATGAAAGTAATCTTTAACACAATGGATTACCTGGTAGGGTTTGTTTTATATAAATCTGAAATATGAATGTAATACTTAAGAATAATAGTGTGCCTCAGTCTCAGAAGCATTGTGCAGTTTAATCCACAAATTAATCGTTTATATGAATTACGAATGAACAATTAAATATGAGTGCGATTTGCATGGCTTTTGTCTATTTGATTTTTGGTAGCAATTTAAATTATGCGAGTGTTTATTGTCTGCATTTTGGTTTTTAAATTTCATTACATTTTTATTTTAACCAAACATATAATAATTTAGATAACCTAACTAAAATTAGTATATCGCTTTTAATATCGTAATTCCTGTTCACCTGTCTTACTTTCTCTCACTTCCATATCACCTTGTTCGTTCGATTACTATTCTACTACTTCTCATCTCTGCTTATCGTTTTTCTACTATCTATTGTGCCCTCTTCCTCTGCTCTGTTATTTCTTCTCTATTTTTTATCCTTTCTGTTTTATTAGTTACTTTGCACATCCTATATCTCGCTCTTCTCAAACATTTCTCGTATTTCTTCACATCCCATCCAATTTATATTATACAAAGTGCATTTTTTCATTCGGTAGTGTATGCTTATAATTAATAATTAATTGAGTTGTGAACCATGTTTAATTTCTATAAAACTGTACTGTACATTGATAAAGCAGGATACACAGGACCAAAAATGATCAATTATTTTTTAATTAGTAGCAATTTTCTATCCAATATATTTGCATTTTTGTGAATAGGAATTTTTCGTATTCGTATTTCTAAACATTTGGTCAGTGTGTATTTCCGATGTGTGTTTTTTTCTTCTCCGATTATATTGTGGAACAATTAGAAAATCATAATTCAGACTGGGAATTATAAGAATAGAATCAGTCAGCGAATTAGAATCTGACGTGTTTTTCTTTTTTAATTTATATTATTGCAATTACAACAGATTAGATTGAACCTCGCATAATATTTGTTTTTGATTTGTAAATGAACTCTTTCATGACAAAAAAATTATTCTTATCTTCAATATTATGGCAAAGTGCTATCTCATTTAATTTAATACTAAGGCATCAACTGTACTGAAGCAAGTGTGTCTGCGGTAATGAAGAGCTTTTCTAATTCAAAAAAACTCAAGTTTTAACTAGAAGTCATTCTTAACTACAATTATATTTATTAAATGAAAAAACAAAAGTAGTTTTTCAGAAAGTTAAAATAAAATCTTATAACATTTTATCAGCTTAAAATAAAGTAATATAACATTAATACAAATGACCACGTTATTAACATTAACTTTCATATCATCTGCAAATGTCCTTCGGCAGTTCTCTCAAAACCAACTTGAAGTGAGTCTCAGAACTCTGCTTGCGTTTGTCACCATGTTGACTATGCCTTACAGCAATTTCATTTGCGGTCCTTCTACTGATGCTGGTGCCAGTGCCACGGTGCCATTGCTACTTAAACTGCTTCTTGTAGATATTCCACTTCACTCACTAACTTTCTATGATTCTACGAATCGCATACGAAGGAAACTGGGGAGAGAGAGAGAGAGAGAGAGAGAGAGAGAGAGAGAGAGAGAGAGAGAGAGAGAGAGAGAGAGAGAGCAGAGACCCCTAGCAGCAGTCTAGTAATTATATGTTGTTACTTGTTTGCGAAGTATACAACAAGCGACTTACTTAGTACTAGTATTTTCAGTACTATACCATATAAATATGTTCACGTTGGCATTTAAGAGGATTATCAAAACGCATTACATTTTTATTGACGTAGATTCGCTTTTTATAGATTTAAAATAAATTAGAACTAAACTTATTATGTGCTACCATGGTTTCTACCTAATAACATAATACATCGGGATCTGGATATACCCACAGTTAATGAAGAAATAGTTCTTAGAATCAAAGCATACAAGGAGAGAATACTTGAACATCCAAACAATTTGGTCAGCAGTCTAATGTCCAATAATTCTGTAGTACGTAGACTAAAACAGAAAGTACCTCAGGACCTAATAACTACATAATCAGATTGTAGAATCTATTGAAATTGAGGGATGAGCCGACAGGCACACCCCGCGCAAGACCCTTACATTTTACATACCTATCGCTGAATGTCTTCTAAACAGGACAGATTGTAATAATCTCTGGAAATGAAATAAAAAAAAAGTGTGTTTGTTTTATAATGATTCATTCTTCATTAAAAAAGAAATAAATAATATATTTGCTATGGCAATTTGATTAGTTATGCAATTATTTCAGCACAGTTGTAATGTAGATTAGTTACAAATCATTGTCTTCTTATCAGTTGACTATATGTGACGCTGACTTTTTAAGTAGGATGTAATCTAATTGTTTCGCATTTGCACACTTTACAATGAGCAGAAGTTACTACTCTAATGTTTATCAATAAACCAGTGTATCCTTATCGTTTTTTTCTCTCAATAATCCGCTGCAACACAAAGAAGACCGCGATCGTTTTTTACGAACTTGCACCTATCCCAGAGGATTCAGATATATAAATTGTAAAAGCTCTAGCCGGTGTTCGTAACCCGATCCTTCTAAATTCGTTTATATGAAATATAGATTTCTTAGAGAAAGTGGTTTATTGATAAACAATAAAGTTGAAACTTCCTCTGATGTTAAAATGTGTGTTTTGAAATAACTGTAAAGTTGGATGTTATAAGTAATCTACTAGTAGTGTGAGAGCACCCTTAAGATCGTAATATTTAACATTATAATTAATTCAACAATATAATTCAAGTAATACCATGTCCATGTTAACATATACTTCCAGAATCGTAATTATCTATAAAACGGTCTTGTAAATGCATATGCAAAATGAGATTTTTAATTTATTTTTTACGGCTTACATCTATGCTTTGCTTCTTCACATGTTTCATATACGATACATATAGAATAGCACCACTACACGCAGTATCATATCCTATCATATGTGGTTTTTATTCCGGGAATACTCCAGTAGATGGCGTTATTAAAATGATAATAATATCCGTTAACATCCTTTCTCTATGTTTTTTGCATTGTGCTACAAAGAACGCTTCCAGCAACATTTTAAAAATAAAAAGATACAATTTTTTATGTTTTATGTATTTTTACTATGTTAGTCGTATATACTATAATATTTTGCAAATGTATTTCTTTTTTATTTAATGTTAGATTGAACTAGGATATGAGTATACAAGTTTTGTTTAGTTCTGTTTTGGAATTTGTGCTTTCACTGTTCACTGTTTGTTTGTTACTTGCAAATATTATTTTATGTATTGTACAATATTTGTTTAATGGATTTGTTTAAATGGATTTCTGTAAATATTATCGTATCTGTTGCTGTAATCTATAGTTATTGGGATTACGTCGTGTTTATTGAATATTAACGAACGATTTCTATGCATGAACGAGTTATTTCATGAATCAAGACTAGATAGAATGCGAACACCATATTAAATGGAAGGTTTTTCAGTTTAATTTCATTAAAATCAAAGTTAGAGTATTGTAAAAAGATTTTTTATTACCCAAGTAAAAAATTGTCTTGTAGTGCAAGATTCACCTTTTCAGTTTACCACACGCTAATTCCAGGGTTATTTTCCTACTTTTATATACAAATTATCTTGCAATACACACACACACACACACATGCTTTCTCGCTTACTACTAACTCAAGTGTTACATGTTCTTTCCAGTGTTCTTTCTTCTGATACTACGGATGCAGGTCATCATTGTTCTGTTACCATTGTGGAGTTTTGATCATGTTTAAGATTCTTCACCATTCCTTCTTATTGGCCACTCTCTTCTTTCAATTTTCTAATACCCATCTTCTTTAAATCTTTCCCTACTTGTTTCTTCCATCTCTCTTTGAATCCATCTTCCATGGAACTCAGAAATTTCTTCATTTTTCTGTTTTGGTTTATTCGTTCCATATATCTTAACCTGTCTTCTCTTTCCTCCTAATTTCTATCCAATGTTGTTTTTTCGATATCTAACACATATCTATCTCTATATTTGTTCTTATTTCCCACTGTCTGTTTTCATATACTGCACCACAAATTTTTCGTAAGCTAATCCGCTGGATCAGAACTGCTCTTCCTCAAAGCCCGACTGCCTGATCCATATCGTACAACTGGTTTAATTATATCTTAATATAAGAATTTTTAGATCTAGCAGATCTAAATAACTTCAGTTATTTCTGACTTTAATTCCGACTTTAATTTCTTGATATTGTCTAAACCAGATATCTAACCTCACTTACTCTATTACAGACTTTCTCATATTTAAAACAACCCACATTCTGATATCTTTGTCTGTGCGTTGTTTATATTAAGTCTCTCCTATCTCCTTTGAGATACTGCCATCAATTCTTTCAAAATCGCTTGAAGCGCAAATTTAATAAATACTTGAGGTAAACATCTACAAATTTGAAAGTAAAATGGGTGTTTCTAAGTTGAAAAAACCGACACAAATATTAAACACATATTCACAAAACTGAAACATAAAAGTGGTTCTCACATATACATATATATCTGTAATTTTTGATATTCAAATTTAAATTGGAAGTCATAAAATGCTTAACAAAGCTTTCAATAGTGAGCTTTAGTGTAAATGAAAAAAATAATACCTTTTGAGTAATTGCTTTTTGATGATTCGTTTGATAAATTTGCATGCACAAAATATAGAAATGAACCAAACGATGTAGATGTACACCTAGATGTACAAGAGCAGGGTTTATTAGCATTGTTTTATTCCAGCAGCACAATGGGTAGTTTTGTTGGAAGTGGTTATTGCGTGTGGTCCTTTTATAATATACTATGTATGAGTATATCACAAATAAAATCCTTAATTTTGCATGTACAACCATCTAGAACACAAAAAAATCAAGGCACAATTCACCAGAATAATTAAGGAATAAAATAGATATAATATAATAGATGTAATATAGGATAGCTGATCTTAGTAATTAGAATATTTCTAAAAATTAAAACTAAAACAATATATATCCTTTATTTTTATATAGTGAACTTTCCAAAAACAAAATCCAATCCATATAGCTAAAACTCGAACACAGATTTGAACATATTGGGCACAGCTTCGAACCGAGAATGTTATTTTTGCGTTTACTTGTTGATAAACATAAAGTTATTGCCTTTTATAACTAATATTGATGTGTAATTGAAATTTTTTGTCGGTGCTTATTTTTATTCCAATTATTCTCCGAAACGTGTACTTTATCATTCTGTTGGTTCATAAATAACTAACAAACATGACAAAATTAAAATCAAATTATCCATTCCAGTGTTATTTTGTTTTAGAGAGTCCTTCAATGATATAGACTGCAAAACATAGCAGTCTATAAAGCAGTGATTTCCAAGAAAATGTTAAGGTTGTTTATAATCGTAAACGGCCGGTTACCGAATTCATAGCTATCACAATAGTTAACATGCCGATCTTGTAGTAGGTATTGGTTCAATCTAAAGATTTACTATTATTTCTATTGAACTGTCCATGTTAAATAACTATGGGTTTAGAAACCGTCTCATACTCCAGCAATAGAAACAATATATTTCTTAAATTTTTATCTGCAGTGATATTCAAAATAGAACCTTATGAAATAAAGGAGCTGAAGTAATAACTTCTGAAGTGTGTTAAGTTATAATTGCCCGAAAAGATGCATTTTCTTGCATATATTTCAAGTTTCAAATTTATCAATTCTTACATTTCACCTAAACTTATTCTAACATAATTTAACTTACACTTAAAATGTAACTAATACTCTAAAAGTTTATAACCTTCTAGTTTGCCTTTTTATTCCTGCTTTGTACCATTTCTAGTCCATTTTTGACTGCTCCTTTCTTTTCTTATAATCCGTCAACCTTCTTCTTCTTTCCTCCTACAATTTCTTCAGCTTCCTTTCGATCTCTACCTTTTCCTTACATTCCCTTTTTATGTTTAGCGTTTCCTCTACTTCCATTTTCGTAAAGAAATTTCATCATCCTTTTTCCTTCCGCATTACGCACAATATTATGTAGTTTTTTATCTGTATTCTCTTTCTATCTCTTCCTCTATGCACTCCATCTTTTCCATTCTGGCCTTGCAGTTATCTACCAAGTTTACGGAACTGTTATATTAACTTCAATTATAATATAGCTCTCGGATTTTCGTAAAAATTCTGCAGCGTAAAGTTTTCTGTACTGATTCATCCGAAACGTGGTGACTTAAAAGACACTAAATATATTTTACGTTACATTCGATGGTACAAAAACAATCCGATAGGAACAATACATGTACTACATAAAATATCAATCTCTAAAGCGAATGTGCCATGCCTGCTATTGGGTATGCAACATAGACTAATTGTTAAGCATCCCATATCAGGTTATACGTTCTAATGAAACAATGAACTATGCTAAAAACCCAACAGGCAACTGAAAAACATCACATCACTCTGTCGGTCTGTCGGTCTGTTGGTCTGTCGGTCTGTAGCGCCGCCAATTAAAAAAAATCTCAATATACATGAAGCAAACACTTTTTGTGTTTATTTTTTTCAGTTTAAAACAATTCAAACAATTCTCTGTGTGTGCACAGTGAAATAAAAAAAATAAAGAAACAATAAAAACAATAATTTGAATAAATATTTCATTATCCCTTATCGGGGGGTGGTAGAGTTCTGTGGAACTGTACAGTCGAGCTAGAAATGTAAATCATTTCCTGAATATAAGATTACCATGTATAAAAACTTGACTTTCACATATACGGAGATATTTTTAGGTTAAATTCTGTTTCGTTGACGTTAAGTTTATTTTATATTTCTATATTCGAATAACACTTGTCAAGCTCTATTGCTTTGTTTGAACGGTGTTTTTCTAATTAAAAAGCAGTGCTGTATCAACACACGAAATTCAGATTTTTCTATTGTGTTGTAAATTACAAAAGTAGCTTCACTAAAACCACTGTAACTCGTAAAACAATAGTCACAATGTCATGAAATTTTAATACATATCGTTTGAAGATTAGTATTATTTAAAAATGTTATGAATTTGTATGCTGTCGCACGTAGTCTCTTCCAGTGATAAAGAAACCTTACTCCTTAAGTACTTTATGAAAAATATAAAGTTTATATCCGCATTTAAGTAATATTTAATTAGTAACAGTCTTAACATTTTGATATCCATCATAAATAAAATAAATACCTAATAAAAATGTACCATAAAATAAACATTTTACTTAACTACACTTAAAATATTTAAACTTATTAAGTGCACTTTATCATGGTCCATCAGACTGCCATAAACTGCTTAAACTGCTTGCAGTTGCAGTTGCATTCGACGAAAGAGTATGACTATATTCATACACTTGCATTGAAGAAGGATATAAAATATCTAAAACAAAGATAAATTTCAAAATAGTTGGCTATGAAAACATCTTAGTGTTGTCTAAACAAACAAAGACATATATTCGTTGCAAGACAGAGCTGGCGAAGGACTTTCATGGGAAGAGCTTTCTCTAAAATTGATATAGTTCAAGTTACATGTTTAAATCATCTTGTGTTAATACATTTTTTTTTATTTATTTATATTATTGTACAACATATTAAGTTTATTGTGCAAAAATTTTAAAGTCGATTGAAGTAAAACTGTCGGAGATATAGAGTTTTAGGTCTTCACCAGTCTCTGGTCAGCTTTCGTGTTACTTTGAAGCTTTTAAATGTGGTTTCTCACACATAGCTTTTTCAGAGTCGGTGTCCTCTCTAGCTCAAAATCTGCTGAACCGATTCCTTTGAAATGTTGCACTCTTTCTTTACATAAATGCCAAAGTAAGTTTTTTTTTAAATTTTTTAATTTTAACGTATTTAAAAATAACAAAGTTTCCGATTTTTTTCTGGAAAAATTGGTTATTTGACTTTTAAGTGCTGTAAAAAATTGAAAAATCATTAAAAAAGAAAAACTCGACAGCATTACCTGCAGGAACTTATCAACTAATGTAATTAATGTGGTTTTTCGATTTTAGAAAATCCAGTGATGAGTTATGAGTGACATCGCAATGTTACTTTTTTTTTTTTGTGACGTCAGTGAAGATTCGCTGTCAATGCCTCATTTCTTAACATTTATTTATGAAACTTTCACAAAGTATTCTTCAAATGTCATTTTATCATATAGTAGTTATAGAAATAATTATATATTACCTGTGTCGTCAAAAAGCATTATCGAAAATATGCTTCTTTTTGACCTTACCCTTCCCCTAAAAAGAAATTCTTTGTAAGAATACCTTCATAGTTTTTCCATCACTGCTCTCCATGAATATATATCATTATTTTGAAGTTTGCAAAAACCATTGCCATAATTTAACATTTTATTAATAAACTTTTGTTATAAACGTAATATAAAACTACGAGTACGAGTACGAAAACGAATAGTGTGCGCTTATAAAAAGTTTTAATTAATATCGTTTTATAAATGAATACCGTAGAAAACTTTGAAACATCAGTTGTGTTATTTTCCTGCCCCCACCACCACCTGTTTCCATTTCTGTATACAAAATTACTTTTCAACTAATAAATTATTTAATGTTTATTTTCAATCACAAATATATTTTATGAGGTAATTACTTTGATTAGTTTTATTTGTTAATTAAATATTGAGAAAATTGTTACACAAACAATTTTAGAAAAACTTAAATATATTTATTTATTTAAATTGATAAATTTTCAATTGCTTTCTTATTAATTATGGTAACTTGCAAATATTACTCAAATAGAAAATTATCTTGGAATACAAATTTCGCTCTTGCTACATTGTCACAAGTTAATTCTAAGGTTCAGACTCTTCTTTTTATATAGAAATTGTCTTGCAGTTCAAGCTTTACACTTTCTACCTTGCTACAAGCTAATTTCAAGATTCATTTTGTACCCGGGCAATAGTTATTAGTTTTATAAGCACCTATTAAAGATTTCTATCGGTATCCTCACCATCCCATTTCTTTCCAGTTACTTTTCATATAATATTGTTTACTATCGAATTATTTCCCCATTTTCAAACTTTTCTCTTGATGTTAAGGGATGTTTCAATCCCATAAGCACAAAACACACTACAGCTACCGCACAGCTACCTTCATGGTTTCACAGTTCCATATAACTATTTCGAGTAATAATCAAAGAGCAAATGTATTGACACTAGTTCTCGAATTGAACACATGCCACTGTTATACTCGTACTTTATTCGTATTTGCTCTATTGGCATTTGACACTTGTGTGCATTCATGTAAATTGCAACATATCGCATCCTACAACCATCGAATGAACGAACATGCGGATGCTGTGCGGGTGCATCATCATCACGTGGTTCTGATCCTTTGTTGTCGTGAACATTCCGCACAACTATCGATGATATTCCGTTATTGTTTTAATCGAATTCTCTTCATATTTTAAATTTAATTAATTTTAATACATGCTAAATGTTAAATAAACCACTAATAAATTTCACTAATTCCGTATTTGATATGTTGTCTTTAGATAAACTTGGTTTTAGATACTTTCTCGCTTGCACGTTATACATACCGTTCTCTCTCCTTCTACCTTTCTCTTCGTTTCTCATTCTGAATTAATATAAATAATAAATATCATGCAAATTTGTTGATTATCCACGAATCGGAGCTTTTTAAAGGACCCGAGAAGGTTGAATTCCTAAAAAATCCTTGAATTTAGATATGTAATTAATATTTTTTACGATTTGTAATTAAATGACACTTTGAGGACCCACATTCTTTTTGACAACACGTAAACAAACACTTGACATGAAAAAACACCCGCAAAAAGATGCCCCAAAACAACCCTTGACATATTTTAATGAATTCATCCTAACACATTGTTAATAAAATAATTTTTCCAGTGAAATATCCCTGTTTCTCTTCTCTTCTCCTTCCCTAAGCACAAGCTGATAGGGTTTAATTTTAACTTTTATGTGTTACATTTTCATGAGCTTTATTTTTTTGTCCGTAATATTTTATAATCAGTTCATGCTTTATAGCTTCTCGGTGGTTGAATATGAACATGTTACTACTATGGCAATACCACTACTGGTAGTGTTACCACTGCTTCTGCCGCTGCGGCAACACACAAATAAACGAACAAAAGCTTGACACATGTTGAAGCTGTTATCTTTTTAAAATGCAATTCAGACAATGCTGTAGCGCACTAACACACAAAATGTCAGATTTCATTCAATGGATCCGGTAAAAGCACAACTCTTGCTCAGCTTGTCCGACTCGATTCTATATTCGCTGGTGTTCATGAATGCAGAGCCGAACTAAGGAGATACTATATTTTCTTTTAGTAATAGTTACTTGTGTCAACAAGAATGATCTATTCATGGCTACTGCTGTTATAAATTTCGGTTTCTCAATCAAAAAGGCGGTGTTAACACTAAGCGTCTGCGAAATCTGTAGCACCGCCCTTTAGAGTCCATTTTTTCCATTGCTGTATTTTTAAATTGCCACAGAATGTGGTTAGGATCTGCATCCTCTTCACCACATTCGCATTTAGGGTTTGGAATGATTTTGTTTCTTGCTAGATGTTTCGGAGCTATAGTATATGACTCATTCTTAGTCTTGAGGTCATTGTTATTTATTTTTGTTGACTATAGACTCCACCCCCTTCTAATGCGGCCCTGCCATATTTAGTAGACTATTCGCCCTACTCAGCATTCCTGTGATTTCGCATAAATAAAACGCGGAAATCGCGGAGAGCGTGCACATACATACATTTACGGCTTATGTATGTGAAAGGGTTTCCACGTCAATAAAATGATGAAATGGTTATATTTATTCTGAAAAGAAATTCAAATTAAATGTCAGTCATGCTTTACTTTAAAGTGGCTTTAAAATGTAAATAAGTGTGATAGATAGTACGGCTAGAAAAACCATGCGATCCCAATTTCTTCTTTGATTTTTTGTTCTTCTAAATATAAACATACTTTAAAAGGTTCAAGAGGGAAAACTAGGGTAGATATCCGTCTATGCATTTATACAAAACTTTTTATGAATAATAAAATATGTTAAAACTTTAATCTTTTTTGTATAATTACTAATAAATTTTCTGTTGTTTCAGGTATGTTCGAGAATATCGTTAATCTTTTTGAAATGCATCACTTCGAAGTTGTGTAAGTTATATAATATATGTTTATGTCTCAAGTTTTATTGGTCTTTTAATTACCCAGCTTTTTTGCTACATCATATATTCAAAATAATATATCATGAAAACTGGGGATTCTGTTAGCTTAGTATATTTTTCATCAGTGGAAGAATTAATTTCCTTAAGGTTTTCCACAAGTGCATCATATTTCTCTTATTTTATATGCTCGTTACTGCACTCTTTCATTCCAACATCCTCTGTTATCTTAATTCCCTATACACGCTTATAAATTCGCTCCAAAACTTCTTAATGTCACCAAATTACTCGTACATTATTATTAAATTCACAGTCAACTACTATAGAATAATAAAAACTTGAGATACGTTTTACACTACTCAAGAAGTCAATAATCAATGATCAACATTCTCAACCAATATGTGAACAATGTAACAGCGTACTAACAGTAAAGTATATTATTCTTTAATGCGCCAAGTACTCATCGCACAGTCATTATTGCTTTTTTTATTTATTTATTTGACATCGGTCAATTTTCGATGCTGTGTCTTATTAGTAACTACTTTTTACTATGTTGGTAGTTTTGTTTATGACGTTGCCTCATGTATATGAACTACATCGCTGCTTGATAAGTTTAGTTACTTTCATTGTGAAAAATGTGTAACGTTTTTATTATGACGAACGTTTTCGTTTTATTTTTTAAAAATTAAAGAAGCGAATGGGCTAAAAAGTCTTCTTAACTTTTTAGAAATATCCAATCTGAAACATTACTTATATTTTTTAACTTTTCAAAAAATGAATGTAATGTTATGAAGAGGGGATTTTCAACATAATGCTTCTTTATGAACTTGGCGACATCGCCGCCGGGGTGTTTAAGTTTCTGGTAAATGGTACTTTTAATGATTCCATATTAGTAATAAAAAACTGCGAAGTATGTAAAATGGTACGAATTTATAATACTTCTTTAATTAAAATACCGATTAAAAGTTTGTCTGCAAAGAATTTTGAACAACGTACTAATAATTTAGACTGTACTATTCCTTTTGTTCCAAAATTGTTGACTAAAATTTTGAAAATTATTTATTTCCCAATTATTTAAACAAAGTTCGAAAAATCGATATTTTAGTTGAGTGTACAGTTGCATCCTCTATCTGATTGAATACTCAGATAACTTATAAATGCAAACAAACAAAATATAATGCAGATAAACTTTTTGAATATCACTGAAATACTTGCTCAAAAAACTCAATGCTCGGAGATATTTCACAAATGAACTGAACGATCGATATGTAAAGTTTATTTAACATAAAAAATAACCTTTTGCATAATTTCCTTTAGGTTAATAGAATGCAAAACAAAAATCAAGCTTTCAAAAGTTTTTAAGGCAAGACTATATACTGTTAACTAATCTTAATATATATAAATTACGTGTCACGTTGTTCGTCCGCGATGGACTCCTAAACTACTTAACCGATTTTAATCAAATTTGTACACCGTGTGCAGTTTGATCCAACTTGAAAGATAGGATAGATAGATTAGCTTAGGATTATCTTATTGGAAATTATTTGTCTATTAATTATCTGTTAGCTCCAAACGATGACATCTGGCGACGATGATGGCGACATCTGTTGACTAGATTGAGTAAATATTCTGTTGACTAGATTGAGTAAATATTCAATAGATGGCGCTATGTAATGTAATATGACAAAAACGTTAGTCACAGCAACGCGTGGCCGGGACAGCTAGTATATGAATAAAAATACTTTTAATGTTTGAATTTATTTAATGTAACAAAACGTAACATTATGTACAAAAGTTTTACGTTATATAGAACATTAGCTTATGTTTTCTGTTTAGTGTGTTACATTTAAATGACGGGACAATTTTATCAATTTTAAAAGTATAGTTTCGATAAATTTTAGACACAAAATAAATCAACTGTCAGTTTCAATGTTTCGTGTTAGTACTTACTGGCTGGTGCCTGTCCTTGACTGGCTGTTTTCGATTGTAACCTTCCTGTTCTCCTGTCTGTTAACTGAAATAGTTGAATGCGATACAACACATCTGCTGGCAGGAAGATTTATTCAGTGCGTAGTGTTCATTTCACACTAGAAGAAATCTAATAAAATGAAATCACAAAGAAAAGTTCTTTACTGTTGAATACTGCTACTGTCCGCAGAGGTGCACAAACCTTTTTGATAGGGTCACTTTTATTTATTATAAAAAACTACATTGAACCACTGAAGATTTTTCAATAAAATTTTCAATGTTAATGTATTCATTGTTTATATGTTTGTTAATTTTTTTGTAAACTGCGTGATTATTTTTCTTTAATTGTTATTTGTTCTTATAAATTTATGAAGTTTTTAACGCATTAAAGTCTTTTTACTTTTTCATTGATATAGATTTATTGTTTATTGATTTTTTTGTAAATCGCTTTAATAGAATTGAAAGAAACAAATGTATAAATTTCATTTCTTGCTGATAATTTGTTATTGCTGTGTTTGCGGGTTTGCTTTTGTAGTCATTTAGGAGCAATTGTCCGTCAAGCCTTTGGTCACTGAAATTAACTCTTTCTTTACAACTCAACTAAAACAAAACAATTAAATCAATTTTTTGTCACTATTTGCTTGAGTCACAATTTGATAATTAGCTGCCGACCGACATTTGCGCACGTAGTAGCAAAAATCCTATAGAACAAATTTTTCGGGCAAATTTTAGTCTCTACAAACCTTATTTAGATTATTACGTACATTTAAAAAAAAATTAGCCAAATAGGTTCAGCCCTTGCACGTCAAATGATGCACTTACCAACGAACAACATTTAATTTTTATTTATAAAGAAAATAATTTACAGTGATTTTTTAACTGGGTCATTCTGCTTTGTGTAATATTTAACATATTGTAATTGTGTTGTTTTGTAGGTTATGTAGAAAAATATATTCTTGTTGCTTTTATAGTTTTTTTGTGCATAAAATGATTTCATCTTCGAACATCGAAACCAGACCCAAGCATACTCAAGTGTATTTCTTTTAATTTTTTATAAAATCCTTCTCTATTTTATCAACAAATATTACAAAACGATTTTTATAACCTTTGCCCTTTAAAAACACGACTTGCGTATAGTAGATTCTTGTGAGAGAACTTATTAAATGTCGCGACAAGTTTTTTTCTTATTACATTTGGAGATTCCTTTTTTTTGCCATAAATGATTGGGCTATAAGTATTTGTCCTTCAGTGCTTTAGCCGTATGTTTTGATTTTCCACCGAAGGCTTTCCATTTCTGTTGGTGTTTATTTAATACAAAGAATAACATTATTTCGCTGTATTTATTAATAAACAATTTCATAACAAGTGAAATTCCTTTCTTTTGAAACTTAATTCTGTTTTGTTCAAGTTGAACTTCTTTAATTAAAATCGCTTTTTCGCTAAGAAACTCGGATCAGTTTTTTTCTTCAGTTCTTTTCACTGAAGACAGCTTCCTGTGGGAATAAAATTTTAAAATAAATTCAGGAATCCAATAATGTGATATATATTCTTAAGAAAGTTTATTGGCTTTGAAATTAAATTTTAAATAAAATCATAAATTTCCAATAATATTATGAAATGCGAATACATTTACCCATTTTTAGGGATAGAATTACATTAATATTATATTATGCTTAGGGTTTCTCTTTTATTTATGTTTTATATTCATTTATTATTAAGGGAAAATGGTATAGAGCTTTTTCATAATATGACTAATTTATCCTCGAAATTCGATATTTATAAATTTCTACGTGAATACTTAAACACGCCCTCGAATATGTTGGGCTCGATTCTTAACCGAGCATGCTCGCAGTTGGCAATACATCAATACATGGTCAACATGGTTTTATATATTATAGAATGTAATATTTATTTGTATTTTAAAATAGCAAGAAGACTGAATAAGCCAAAGCCCAATAAAATTAAAATATATATATATATATATATATATATATATATATATATATATATATATATATATATATATATATATATATATATATATATATATATATATATATAAACCATGACTTCGGCATTAAAACTGTGAAAAAAGAAATTAACAAATTCAGCCAAAGATACCATCAGCGACTAAACAATCATCCAAACTATCTAGCTGCGAATTTACTAGATAAACACACGTCTGACTTTAAAAGACTAAAAAAACATAATGTGTTAAAGGTACCACAACGTTTTTAATTGTCATTCATAGATGTAGCCTTCACTGAACGACTATTTCTTATCTAGGTTAATTTTATTTTTAGTATAGGTAATTGTTCAGTACAAAATTAGCACAGAACATAAAATGTGTCTCTGTTGACATTCTAGTTTAATATTGTATTGTTGTCTCTGGTAGAAATCTTACTCAGGGCAACACAACGACGACTGCTGTGCACGCTACAGCCGTATGGCAATCGAGTCACTCGTGTTTTGGCTTTTGCACTGTCGTAGCATGTTTCGCAACCATTTTATATCATTAGAATTTGTGGTTAAATTTATATTAAAAAAGTGTAAAATAATTTTATCATTAAACAATTGAATAATTATTCAATCTACAAATACTCGCATGGTTTTATTTCGTACATGCGAAGCTGGTCCTTCGATGCCTTACAAAGCCGATCCTTCGAGTTTATTATCCGCGTGTGTTTTACATTGTGTTTTTGGCGTTTTTTTACATTTGCCCCTTGGTGATTGCCATTGAATGGGTAATTGGGACGCTCTATTTTGGCGGATTCACGGAGGATTTGGATTTTACAATTACATTTCAAGAAGGTTTTAATTCGTAAATGCGAATCTACACTTCGAGAATTAAAACAAATTTGGGCTTACAAACCATTATTAACCGCGTGTGAATTCGTGGTGTTTTGAGGTTACATCTGTGTAGTAATCGGCACATGTGCAAGCTATTTCTTTACATTTACCCTATGGCGGCCTGGCAAGTCATCAATTGACATTGATTGGGTAATGTAACGCTTGATTTAAGCGGATTCACATATATTTTGGATACTACATGTTCACATTTCAAGAAAAATTGTTCAAGAAATTTATTATACGGAAAGGGGTGCAAGGAACCTAGAAGAGAGTAAAATACTTTTTTACTCATCAAGGTACAATTCTATTATCATTATCTACAAGTACCGATTTATTAAAAAATTGCTAAATTCCTGGATTAAGCTGGATTAGTTTTCTCATCCACGTTTCATCTAACATACAAGTACGAGTTTATCATCTAAGCAAGATGGAGGGGTTGAAGAGGCTTAAAACGGCGCGGACGACTGCAAAAGGTTCGATTTCAAGAATGGACAATTATGTCAGCGACGCAAGGGCCCTCGAATCCGGTACGGTAGAGCTGCTGGAGGCGAAGAAAGAAAAGTTGATGGCTACCTATCACACGTACGAGCTCACGCAATCCAGTATTTTAGAAATTGATGAACAGGATGATGAAGACATCGAGGATGTAGAAGAAAAATACTTTAATATTTTAGCTAAGTTAAATGCCAGCATCACCAAGTTAAAAGAAGTTAATAGGCCTACTTGTCCTAGCTTAGTGGCATCCAAGCTTCCAGCGGTGGAAATTCCAACCTTCGATGGCAAGGATATAACCAGGTTTAGGCCCTTTTATGAGCTCTTCCAAGCAGTTGTTCACAATAATGCATCACTGTCCGATGTACAGAGACTTTTTTATTTAAGAAAGTATCTCCTTGACGAGGCTCTCTCAATAATTATAAATTTGCCGCTTGTGAACAGCTCATATAAAGAGGCTCTTGATTTATTGTTAGCGCGGTATGATAATAAGGCGCGATTAATTACTAATCATATAAATATATTACTTGATATTCCAAACATGCAGAAGGGTACTGCAATGGCTATAAGGGCTTTTTTATGTCAAGTAAAACAGCAATTACAAGCGTTAAAAAATCTTGATGAGCCTGTAGACAAATGGGATATGATTCTAATCTCAATATTATGTAGAAAGCTAGATTTATTAACTAGTCGCAATTTCCATATGGAAAGAAATGTAGACAAACTGCCTACTATGGCAGAATTTATATCATTTTTAGAAAAACGTGCGATTGCACTTGAGGATAGCTCACCATATAAAAGTATGTCAAATGACAAAAATTATAAAGAGTATTCGTACTCGAGAGTTTCCAATGTCACTACTCGCTACAATTTAGCATGTAGATATTGTAATATGGACCATCCCATTTTTAGATGTCCAAAATTTAAAATGGCTCCTTTAGAGTCGCGTAATTCATTTGTTCAAGAACATAAATTATGTTCGCTATGTTTAAAAGCCCATAGTGGCAGGTGCTCCCTTGAGAATAATTATAAATGTCATAAATGTAAAGGCATGCATAGCAAATTGTTATGTGATAAAACAGATGCTGGTTCGCTGGCTGGCAAGACAACTGAATCTCCAGTTGTAATGTGCTGTAGCAATGATAGCTTGGGGGGTACCATATTGCTGCCTACTATGAAGGTAAAAATTGTTGACAATTTTGGTCGCGAGTTTCTAGTTCGTGCATTGCTCGATAGCGGTAGTCAAGCATCATTAGTGACTGCTGAACTCTTAAAAGAATTGCGTTTACGCACAAACACTCATCCTAGTAAAATAATTGGCATAGGCAATAAAGCCACAAAATTATATCACTCAGCAATTATAAACATACAGTCTAATTACGACAGAAATATTAATCACAAAGTGAATTGTCATGTAGTTGAATCTATCACTACGCATTTGCCTCAAATTTTTATTGACACATCCAAAGTTATTTTTCCCAAAAATATTAAGCTAGCTGATGAGCAGTATAATGTACCCTCGAAAATATCATTGCTATTGGGTGCGGATGTATATTTTGCCATTCTATTAGGTGGCTGTATTAAATTAAATAATGGCTCAGTTTTACAGAACACTACATTTGGATATGTAGTTGCAGGTAAACTGCATAATCAATTTAATTATAATGTTATTAATGAGCCAAAAATGTTTCAAAATCAAAATAATTATTCAAGTAATATTATAGTATCTAATTTTGCCATTTCTGACCATACAACCCTTGAGAATGTTATGGGGCAATTTTGGATGACTGAGAAGGTCCCAGAAAAGACAGACAAGTTTACTGAGGAATATTTAAAGGCTGAACATATTTTTAAAAATTCAGTACTACTTGAAAATAATACTTTTACTGTAGATTTGCCATTAGTCAGCCCAGTAAATGAACTAGAATTGGGGGATTCTTTCTCAGTCGCCCTGCAAAGATTCTGTGTGTTAGAAAATAGATTTAAACGAAATCCTTCACTATTGAAGGTGTATAAAAAATTCATTGATCAGTATATAGAGATGGGACATGCCAGGGAAATAGACATAAATTCTTATGATGTTTATAATACTCCTAATTATTTTTTAGCACATCATGCAGTTACAAACGATGATAGCAAAACTACTAAATTGCGTGTGGTCTTTGATGGAAGCATGCGTTCTAAAAATAAGATTTCTCTCAACGATGTTATGCTGAATGGTCCTGTGGTTCAAGGCGAGCTCTTCGATATTCTCCTACTGTTTAGAACTTATGTGTACACAATTGTCTGTGACATAGAAAAAATGTTCCGCTGTATTCTCACAAATGACACTTACAATGTCTTACAAAATATTTTATGGAGAGATGATCCAGGTAAGCCCATCAGTTGTTTGCAATTAAAAACTGTAACATATGGACTCAAATCTTCTACCTTTTTGGCCACACGATGTCTCATAGAACTTGCCCATCGCTACAAACATAAATATCCTCTCGCAGCGAGAGCAATGTGCCATAATACGTATGTTGATGATGTCATAGTTGGGTGCGATGACGTGGAAGAGTTATCTGAATTAAAGTCTCAATTAATTGGTTTGTTACAATTAGGTAATTTTAAATTACACAAATGGTCTTCCAATCATCCCCCAGTGCTCGACGACATCTCTAGTGATAAAAAATATATCAATGAATTAGATTTGAATAAATCAGCCATTATTAAAACATTAGGTCTAAAATACAATGTTATTTTGGATACATTTACTTTTACATGTCCTAACACGAATAGTAACAATTTGAATACTAAAAGAAAAGTGCTTAGTTTTATTGGGACTTTATTTGACCCGTTAGGATTGATTGGCCCTATAATTGTAGTTGCCAAGTTAATCATGCAAGAGCTTTGGTTTTTGAAAATAGATTGGGACGCACCGCTGCCTGACAAGCAATTACAGATGTGGGAAAAGTTCCTTAATGGTCTAAAGATAGCAGACAGCATTTCAATAGATCGACTTATAAAGGAGGAAAATTTTGTCACTGCAGAATTAATAGGCTATGCAGACGCATCTATGAAGGCGTACGGGTGCTGCCTATATTTAAGAACCATTACAGCAAATGACAACGTAAAAACAAAATTAATTTGTGCCAAGTCTCGTGTGGCTCCACTAGGTAAGGTACTTACAATACCCCAACTAGAGCTAAATAGTGCAGTTTTGTTGGCACAACTTGCGGTTAGAGTTAGTAATTTACTCAAAACTAGATTGGAACATAGACTTTTCCTTTATTGTGATTCCAAAATAGTCCTTGCTTGGATTCAAGCGGACAAATTAAAAACCAATATCTATGTTAATAACAGAGTAAAGAAAATAACAGAGCTCACAGATAAATTCTCTTGGTACTATGTAAAATCAGCTGATAACCCAGCTGATATAATTTCTCGTGGTATAGAACCACAACACTTAAAAAATCAAAATCTTTGGTGGAACGGTCCCCAGTATCTATCCAATTCTCATTTTAAACATGATCATTATTTTGATTTAAATACAGTACTTCTATCAGACGATGAAGATAAAAACTGTAATGTTTGTAACATTGAAGTCGAACAAGCACCGTTAATGCTAGACTTGTTTAAAAAATTCTCCAATATCAATAAGCTACAGCGTGTATTAGCTTATGTGTATAGATTCTTTAATAATTGTAAAAAGGCAGTACACAGTTCAATTTGTTCTTATCTTACTATTTCTAAAAATAATATTTGTGGACATTTATCTCCACAAGAACTTCATAATTCTTTATTAATTATCATTCGCTCAGTTCAAAGGCAAATATTTTTTAAAGAAATAAAATGTCTCTTAGGTGGTATCATTATCAAGACCGGTATAGGTAATCTCCACCCTTTCATAGACAGCACTGGTTTAATTCGTGTTGGTGGCAGATTGCAAAATGCAGGCATTGCAAAAGATAAAATGCACCCAGTCATACTGCCAAAGGACAACAATATCACTTCTATCATAATCAAAAATGAGCACTTACGTTTGCTCCATGCTGGTGCTAGATTAGTACTCAGCTCCTTGTCTCAAAAGTTCTGGATTATCAATGGCATACGGGAGGTCAAAAAGGTACTATACAAATGTGTTATATGTTCACGATTGAAGGCTGAATCTGCTAAACAATTGATGGGTTCTTTGCCAGCTGACAGAGTTACAGCTACAAGACCATTTCAGCATGTAGGTGTAGATTTTTGTGGACCTTTTAACATAAAGATAGCTCGCATACGTAAACCATTGATTACAAAAGGTTACATTTCATTGTTTGTTTGCTTTTCTACAAAGGCCATACACATGGAAGTGGTTTCTGATTTAAGAACTGAAACATTCTTGGCATGTCTCAATCGTTTTATTTCTAGACGAGGCATGCCTACTAAAATTTATTGTGACAATGCTAAAACATTCAAGGGTGCTGCAAATGAATTAAAAGAGTTGTATAATTTACAGACTAATAAGTCTCATAGAAATAATGTTATAAGTTATTGTAAAGAATCTAAACTCACCCCCATTAAATTGGCCAATGGCCAGAATCACAAAGGTCTTTTTTGGTAAAGATGGAAAGGTGAGAGTGGCGGAAATAAAAATTGGTGATAAGATCTACAACAGACCCATCACAAAATTGTGTAGATTACCACTGAATTGATTGTTGTGTACATTATGCAATTGATAATGTATGCTAAAATGTTAATTACGTTTTCTGTTATCTTTAGAATAATTGTTATTTTGTTTTATTTTATATTATTCTCATACAATTATGTAGACTATCATAGATTTAAGAAGTTTGTAAATTTATGTAGCTCTATGTATTAATGTATTTTTATATATATTTTAAGTTGGTTGTGGGATCAGCTACGTTCTGCTGGCTGGTAATTTATGTTCAGTACAAAATTAGCACAGAACATAAAATGTGTCTCTGTTGACATTCTAGTTTAATATTGTATTGTTGTCTCTGGTAGAAATCTTACTCAGGGCAACACAACGACGACTGCTGTGCACGCTACAGCCGTATGGCAATCGAGTCACTCGTGTTTTGGCTTTTGCACTGTCGTAGCATGTTTCGCAACCATTTTATATCATTAGAATTTGTGGTTAAATTTATATTAAAAAAGTGTAAAATAATTTTATCATTAAACAATTGAATAATTATTCAATCTACAAATACTCGCATGGTTTTATTTCGTACAGTAATTATTGTTAATACTTATTGTAACAGATTATAACGTGGCACAGTTATGTATATTTAAGGTTTATCTAACATAACAAAAAATATCTGTTACGTAAACAATTTTATCTAATATACAATGTTTTATTACCTATTTTTCGGCTTTTTGAAACCTTTTGCCCATTAACATAATTATAAGGATTATACAATCTTAAGAAGACCCTTTTAAGACTTTTAAAATAGCCATTATATAATAGACTAACAGTCTTTTTGGATTAAATATTACTAGGTTTTGTTTAAGCATGGATTTTTTTAGTAGATATGATAGCATACTATCAATCTTTATTTCTGGAAGTTCATACATCTTGTACGTTATTTCTCACTAAACGGTTTTCATATAATAATTTAAATTTAAAACTTATCTATGTTGAATTCTTTTTTTTTTTTAAATATTTATAAAAATCTTTCCCTTCTATCTCCTTCCTACGTAACACAGCTTTATTTTCCGTACACCAGTGTTCAGACAGCGCTCAACTCGCTTAATATAACCGAGCTTATTTACCCTTTTTTATTTCAATATTGTGTTCACTTTTTTTTTTATATATTTTTTATATTTAATATAAGCGGGCTTCTGAATTCTTGTGGTCGGGTTCTTTAGCAATATGAACTTTTATGACGGGTGAACGCCATTGTAACGCTGATGTATCCATATTGCAACTTAATATCACTCAGCGAAGCTCAATTTTATATACCGAAACTTTGCATCAACCAGTAAAGTTCTATTTCCATGAATACAGCCAGTCTGAAATAGAGCTTGATGATGAGATACCTATGTAATAGTATTCCCCAATATATCCTTCGTGCTAAGAGGGCCAATAGCAAAAATTCCACATTTCAGTAAATCGTCTTAGTAGTTTATATCAAAACTTGTCTTAATTATAAGTAGACTTAGAGGGGGGAGGGGGTTAAGGTCCAATGGATAAAAAAGGAGCATATATTCGATAATGTTTTTTGACGACACAGTTAATATATAATTATGTATATAATTACTACATGAAAAAATGACATTTGAAGAATACTTTGTAAAATTTTCATAAATAAATATCAACAAATGAGGCATTGACAGCGAATCTCCGCAGACGTCACAAGTTTCTGCAGGTAACGCTGTCGAATTTTTCTTTTTTGTAAGTTGGTTTTTCTAAAAATGAAAATTAACTTAGATAAGAAATAGTCGTCCAGTGACGGCTATATCTATGAATGACAATTAAAAACTTTGTGGTAGCTTTAACACACTATGTCTTTTTAGTCTTTTAAAGTCAGACGTATGTTTAGCTAGTAAATTCACAGCTAGATAGTTTGGATGATTGTTTTATCGCTGCTGGTATCTTTGGCTGAATTTGTTAATTTCTTACTTCACAGTTTTAATGTGGAAGTCATGGTTAGTGAATTTGTTGTTTATGAACCACGGTATATGCGTAATGGTTCTTAGTGATTCTTAGTGACTGTGTTTAGTGGGTTATGTATCCGATGGACATTTGTAGCTGGTTCGTGGTCTCAGTAAGATATAAGAGAATAATTGTATTTCCAATATTCAACTAATAAATATTCTGAGGAATAACAATACCTACGTTAATTAATAAAGTAAACTACATATGTATATATATATATATATATATATATATATATATATATATATATATATATATATGTGTGTGTGTGTGTGTGAGGGTATATAAAACTGAAACGCTACAGGTATATAGGATAACACGTCCGTGCAATTACCGTAATAAAGTTACTTTAAATAAATTATTATAATAATATTCAACCGAAATATAAATCGTATATAAATAAAAAGCTTTGCATAAGTGGTGATTCTACCCCCTTCCCCTCCCCCCTCTACGTCGCCATCATCTTCTTACTACAATTTCCATAGCGTTTAAACCACCTTAAGTAGCGCCCCTCGTCAGTAGCATCCCTCTCCTAACCACTTGACAGTCACCCCACTTTTATAACAGTTTTCTTCGGATAACTTTTCATTGCCATAAATAATATATTCAACATCTTTTTCTTTAGGGCGAAAAATAAAAGTAAGACGTAAAATATATAGAACACAAGAAATGGTGAAGTTACTAAATTAAGGGGTGAGAGTGTGAATGGGGGATGAGGGTGTGGGTGCGGGTTGTTGGTTGTGTTTAATTCATTTTAAGTTAACTTTAGTAAGTTAACAAATTCGTGGATTGTTGTTATTAAATAATTTACTCCTAGCATTAACTTTTTTGCTTGAAATAACGGACGGTGAATTTACTGGATCTGTTTTTTTCTTCTAAGGAATAATAAAATAATCATTTGAGATTTTTAGGTAAACAAAATAATAATAACAAATAAATTTAAATCTTAACCAGTTGAATATTAAAATTTAATAAGCGTTGTTATTAAATTAACCCGCTAAATACACGCAAGTAAATAATTGACTTTTAGTGCAGTTTCAAGCTTGATAGCTTATTACAAGCTACTCCTAAGGTTCCTATCCTTATATAAATAGTATTTCAATAAGCAAGATCCAAGTTGTTAGCGTGCTACCAGCTTTTAGCTTTGATCTTTCTAAACTATAATTTATGCATAATAAATGCAAATATAATATGATCCAAAGTTCCTTCTTCACCACATTGACATCTATCGTCGAATTTAATATTAATTTTGTACAGGTGAGCTGGAGTTTTACAATGATTTGACTTTACAGGTAAACTATGTTTGACGTATATATACAATGTTTCGCGTATCATTTGTAAGAATCGCATAAAGGTGCCTGTGAATCTAGAACGCTATTTTACCGAAATATTTTAGTTCAATTTAATAATAATAATAGACCAAATTCAATTTAATAATAATAGACCAAAAATACAAAATCAGGAATTTCTGAGTCATTGCTTAATCATAACATATTTCTACGCTATACTTCTTATACTACAAGTATATACATATATATGTATTTCCTTCAAGTATAATTATATATAAATTTGAAATAAATCATTTATATCATACACTCATATCTGATTTAACACAAAATATAAAATTTCAAAAAAAGAACCTTAAATCTATTTTCCATATACAGAATAAATGATGAAAGTTATAATACATAAAACGCTAATGTTCTCGAGTTACTCCCTTCTCCAATAACTTACTCCCACTTCTCGTTTTCTCCTTCTTACTTACTTCTCCTACTCTTTTTATATACAAATGTGTATAAAATGTTCCAAAAAGATCTCTTCCACTATCCTAAAGCCAGTATTCCAAACACCGACATGCACAAAACTCTGCTCTGAGATTATTTTGATAAATTGCTTTTTAATATCCGCTTTTCACACGCTACAAATCTCATTGCATTTCCTATTTTCTCAATAATGGACGACTATTGTATAATGTAAATGCCCAAGTATGAATACTGAGTGTTACTTCTGCTATTTCAGTGGAAGCCTATAGAAATCTACGTTTGAATATATGTTTGTGTCGTAGGTACATTTGATATTAAAGATTTTGTAATGCATTTCGGGTAACTGACTCATCGTCATCCATTGAACGATGACAGGCTCCATCTATCTTTGTAAATGTATCTTTCATGTATTGAACTGATTGGAAATGTATTTATAAAAAGCTTGACTATAGGAGGATTGATTGATAAGTACTTCTATTGGGCAAGAGAAAAACATGTTTTCTTTTTAATTTCGATTTATTTTTTACCTATTACCTTTTATTCTTTATTACCCCGTAAAAATTTTAAATTTGGGTAAAGTAAATAGTCTAACGGGACTAAAGTATCATTCCCACTCACTGTTTTAATTTTATTTTGTGTTTTTTATTTAATTTATATTCTTTAGCATATGGCATAATACATAGCCATTCTCAGTACCATTTTTAATTAAATTTATTTTAAGTTTTCTTTGTTTTTTTTAGTACCTTACAAATCCCAATGTTTGTAAATTAAAAATAATAAATTTAAAAAAATATATTATAATATAACCTCCAAAATGTGACAATCTGTCAAAATGCGGTATCAGTTTGTCAAAAAGAAAGAAATAAAAATAATTTCTATTACTAATTATTATTAAAAACATCAATTTTAATTATTCTACATTTCATTTTGTCCAACTGTTGAACTGTCAAAATTTATATTACTAACGCCGCATGCGCACCAACTAAATTAGCTAAACTCAAATTCAAATACGAATGTATGACAAGGAATAAATAAAAACAGTAATTTAAATATCAAAACAGTGAATGAGAATGAGACTTAAATCTAGTGAGTAGAGTCGAGCTTTAATATTTTGATTTTGGTCATCGCGATAAATTGACTTGAATTATGTAAAAAGAATTACGTAATAGGTAATTTTCATTATGTTAAATAAACCTTAAACACACGTAAGCTGTTGTTTATCTAATACTAACACTAATTTTTTAGTCCGTTTAGCTTTACGCAAAAACAGGCTTGAAGGCTCCAGTGTGAGAGAGGCTTTATAGTCTACGATCTAACTACCTCTTCTACGCTGAGAACAATAAAAGCACTATTTATACAATCTTTAATTCATATGTATATATACATATCTCCGGATATAAATTAACATAAAACTACATATATTATTTTGTCAAGTAATAAAAGAAAATGTAGAAATTTATGTTGTTTCAAGTGTCACACTCCCACCATGTATATATATATATATATATATATATATATATATATATATATATATATATATATATATATATATATATATATATATATATATATATATATATATATAATATAACAAAAGGTTTTGAAAAATGGGAAAGAAATTTGTCAGAGAAAGAAATGCTGGCATAGAGAAAATTACGAAAAAGGAAAAACACAAACAGCTAATATTGTTGAAGAAGCTTTAATATTATATTTTCAAATACGCCTACTATTTCAAAAATGGAAAGAAATATATTCAACTTTTATTTCCAAAACAATTTTTAAAATTACATTTTTGAAGTGTCATATTTATTGCTTCTTATACATATTTGTATTTATATATAAGATATTTATATAGATATATATATATATATATATATATATATATATATATATATATATATATATATATATATATATATATATATATATATATATATATATAAAACTACATATATATATGTAGGTAAAACAAATTATAAAATTGCACTCTCTACTGGCACACTATTCCCTTATCAATATTGGTCCCCATGTTAAAACATTATAAGCTAAAATTAAAACAAAATGACTCCTGTTACAGTGAAGCTATATCAAAGAATGCTGTATCTATGTATACTGCCTGATTTTCATACAACAGGTTGCCAACCGCTGTTTCTTCGCATTCCATGTCTAATAATAATGTTAGCATGTTTACAGGTAATAATCATTACCACCTATTATGTCATTACGTCGTAAATTCCAACGATAAAATACACGTAATAATTTACCACTTCATGAAAATATGAAATGAATACCGTGCTGATAATACAACTCACGTAAAGATAGAGAGTATACCAGTTGTAACGTATTTAAGAAGCTCTTGTCGAAAGCAAATATATGTCTTGGAATTATGAAATACATTAGCTACTTATTATTATATACGAGTATCATGTGAATAATATACAGGTTCATTCAATAGAAGATGCTCCATATTTATTATTACTTCAACATTTAATATAAGGTCTTATATTACGTATACGTATCTTATGTTTTAGGTTAGTTAAATGTATGGTATACGGTGTGTCTAGTCAATTACTTATTTAAATTCTCTCTAGAAGATTCCTTTCTTCTTCTTACTTAAGTTGTGAAACAGTATATTCTTAGACTAGTGTTTACCCTCGTCGACGACCTCTTATTAGTGTTTATGACTTAAATAAATAAATGTTATGATTTTGAAATATTTAATTCTGAAAACTGATTTTTTTCAACAAAATATAATTTTTTTTCAAAAACATTGACGGAGCCGTTTTCGAACCACCATTTAAAAATCAGTACCAAACATATAAGTATGTAAATAAGTCAGATACACCTGCAACATTATAATGTACGATGATTGTATAAGGTATTTATACTTTCTTAATTAATTAAATGACTTAATTTAAATAATTGTATGTTTTTATCGCAGAATAGAGCAGTGTTCGGCAAGTTTACTAAATATTGAATCAGATAGATGTTTTTTTGTGTTATTAATGAATTGGATACCGCCTATATCAATCAATTTAACTTGATAACAACTAAATCCAGTCAAGAGCATGAAGCATCAATGCTCTATGTGTTTTAAAACTAAAACTAAAGCTAAAACATATGCAGCTAAGTATAACGCATATTCCCATATGCAATAATATTCTTGCCACTAAAACATAAAATTGAAACTAAAATAGAAGGTGGGAATGATAACTATAATAACACAAATACATTGATAGTATTAATTTAAGTAGCCTAGTGATTAATCTAACTAGCTACAATGTTGTTTTATAATGATATTCGTACGATGCTTCTCCAACCATTGAGCTTAAATATTAAGAATTAAACAGTAACATTTTTATAGTTTTTGCTTCAAATATAACATATTAATCTTTTTAATTATAAATGAATTCATTTACTTTGCTAAAAATAGTCACTTTGTTATTGTCAAATTAACTTTAAATTTAAACAACCTTTAAATATTTTTAAACCCAATTTAAAAACATCCCTTAAAAAGGAATCATACTTAACGCTTGTAATTTACGATGGGCTCGTACTCGTATATCCAACACCCTTAAACGAAATTTTAAATCCAGCTTTTTTCACCCCCTTATCAGTTTCTAATAAAATTTATGCGTGGTTTGTCTACGTACCCCAACAAATAAAATACAAATGACAAGTCTCTCTACCCTTCACCCTTCATCCTACACCCTGCACACTTCTATATTGTCCGTTTAGATAAAATAAATTACTTAAAAATAATTGAAATACTTTTGGTTTAATTTAACACCAACCACCACCACCACCAACAAGAAGAAGGGACGATTTTATTTGTGGTAACCAGCTTGCTGATTGGGGATGATTAATGAACAATTTTTGTTATTAATTCAGAACATTTAATTCACGGTCTGAATTGTTTTACAAGATTTCATTAAATAAATCATTCAATTATTTATCCACAAATGTATTTTATTGCCTACTACGTAAAAAATGTATCATTTTCAATTAATTTCAAAGTGATTGTTTATTTTTGTGAAAAGGTATTTTTTATTTGTGTGTTTCTGATTTTTATTGTTTAGTTGAAATGTTTTCATAACAAGAAAGGAATCCGTTACAACAAATTAAACAATATTACATTGCTTTAGCTTTGAATTGTTTTTAAATCTGTAGGGGATTATTTCCAGGGCCGAGTTAAACTATTGCTCTAAAGCTAGTTGTTACCCATATAGAAAATTTAACACTTGAATTAAATTAACATTGCAAGACAATTTCTATATGGCAAGTAGAAAGTAAACCCTTAAAATTAGCTTATGGCAAGCCAGTAAAACTTTGGATAGTTTTAAAATTTAATATCAATCTGAGTAGTATTATTTGAAAATGTTATTGAGGCTTCACGTTAATTTTTTTCCTTAATTGAACCAAATTCCATAACGTAAGGAATAATTACAGAGTGACATTTAAATTTATAATATAATTTTCAAAAAAAAAAAAATGTTTTATTGTCATTTGTACAAAATTTATCATAGGATTATACAGTTACGTATATGTAAGGTTTATTTAACATAAGAAAGTTTCATTTTTTCATAATTTTCCTTGGTTCAGATAAGGCCACGTAACCAAAGCAATTAATTTTTATTAAATTATATTTATTCTCGTCTAATTAAAATAATTATCTAAAGTAGTAATAAAAGTTTGACGGGAGCATAAGCGAGATCATTGATACTTGTCACTGGTCCCTGGATCAATGGTGTAGTTTACACTCTTAAAAAAAACTGTATAAATTTTAGAACAGGGTTTAAACCATATTTTAGAACCAGGTATTAAAAAAAATTCAGATCCATGTATAATAAGTTTCATAACATATACAGTGCATTTTCATAGAATTTTTTAACAAATTCAGACCAAAATGTATCTTTAAAAAAATTAAGAATCAGTTCTCAATTTTAATCTGCATTTGTCTATTAGATTTGTATTAAAATTAAGAACATTTTTAACACTGTAATATATGAGGCCACGACACAATTGAAACTGTCAATATAGTAGGTGTTCGTTAGCGATAGATACGTTAAATAAATTAGATACAAAATAATGTTAATATAACATAACGTTATGTATAAAATAACACCTTAAATAATTCATGATTTTACGTTTTGTGTTTAGCAGGTTTCGTTACATTTTTCTGTAGAGTAATAATAAATAACATTTTGGCTCATCCCCTGATAATCCATATCTCTTCCGTTTTGAGTTCAGTCAAATAAATAAAAAGTTTATAATTATGCAATGCTCCAATTCACCGATAACTTAAAAGTTTTTTTTAAATGAACATGACTTAGTGATTTAAAAGTTTTTCTTTTCAATTGCGAGAATCTCTCAAAAATAATAACAAATGGAATCTGAGTATAAAAAAGCGGCACAAACAAGTGGGACTTACAAGACGTTAATAAGATATTATATATGTATATGTATTTGTAAATATTTATCCTTAAGTATATTTATGTATTATATCGAACATATGGAAGAAGCGAGATTTATATGACATCAGTACATTAAATAAATAAATAAATAAATTAGGTACATTTAAATGAGGGTGTGTGCCATTTTGCCTATATTCATTATTATTTACTACGAGTATATTTGTCAATCAATACGTAATTTGTTAGATTACAATACTAATTGGAACAATAATTATACAAATAAAGCTAATTATAATTATTACTAATTACAATTAAAAATTATTTGTCAAGCAAACATTTGTACGTAATAATTGTTAATTACACCACACAAACCCACACACAGAACGCTAACGTAAAATATAATACGCAAATTGAATTGTTATTGATTAATTAAGTCGATGTAGGTCATGCGATGTCAAGGGATTCGATGTCATGAAGAGATCTTGTTTTTACTTGTTATGCCGGCTCCAAACAATGCTACGAATCTTCCAACGTTGGACGCTTGATGATTGGACGCGATTGGAATTAAGTGTAAAAAAAGTAGGGCTGTCGTCGGTATTTTGCCCCGTGTCAAAAAGGATTTTTTCTACTCCCAACACACACTTGATTCACATGTCATGCACTGCTACACGAATCGTCCAACAAAGGAAGATTTTATACTTGAAAGTTTCTTTATTTACTTTAAAGTTTTTGTTAAACAGTGTCAGTGTCAATAATATCAACAAATTAATAAAATAAATAACTCATTCGGATTAAACATTCGTTCCACTGTGTAGTGAGAATCGTCCAATATTTGACTTACACACATTTGAATCAAACGTTCACCGCATCGTTTGGCGCCGGCTTTATTACAATCTCTTGTTGTCCTTCTCCACATTATTACGTACACATAACCTTTGAAGTTTCAGCGAAACACGTAATCATTTTTACATAACGTTACATTATATTATTTACCGATGTGTAAAATAATTCTATTAAAAGACATAAATTTATTACCACTATATTAACTTGATATGTAACATTACATAACTTTGCATAAAATGCTTTATTTACGTCAGAAAATATAAATTTATATCCTTATATAACTTAAACCTAGAAGTTAAGTAACATGTAAACTTTTATATATTAAATAATCTAACTCTACAACAAAGATATTTCAAATATTATTTTAAGAGTAAAAGAAAGCTTTTCTTCGGTGGTTTGGAGAAGGACTGCTTTCACAGCTTCTATGGACCACTAACGTCTATGATTACGAGATTAATCTGTATTACGAGACTATCGGATAATATAATCGATTAATAATATCCGTTTAATTCATGGATTACAGTATTATCATTAATTATTGAATATCGTTTTGTTCTATTTTGTTTTGGTTTGTGCTCATTGAATTTATTTCAATCTGACTTTTACGGGATTTAGGATCCTGTTAATTACGGGTTTACTGTTTAGGGACACATGTATTATTAATGATAAACAGAATATAAAACATTTGACTGTAATTCATGTGAAACATGAGATAAATTTTAAATACAGTTGTTCAACATAAGCTATTGAATGAGTAATGAATTACAGATATATCTTGTTTCCTTTTCTATGATATTCTGGTGAATGAATGTGGCATTTTTATCTCTACTAAAATATATATTTTTAAATGTAAAATAGACAACTATATCTCTATTTAAATGTATGATGTTGGAAGGAGATGATTACGATTTTCAAAAGTTATTGGCACTTAAAACAATATATACAAATACATTAAAATGTATTAAAAATGTAATACAAAGAGATTAAATTTATTTATAGGGACAATAAGGTTTTTCAAACTCTCTCTGCCTTCCTCAGGCATATTACAGCCTTGTATGTGCGACGAGTTCCTTGAGTATTGAAAAATATTATGCTTCATCGTTAGTGGGCTGTTACATTGTTCACATATTGGTTGTGGTTTTTCAAGCCTTAATTACCGCTGTTTTGTAGTTAACTAATTACAACTGGTAATTACTCGCAACGCTATATAGTAACACTTACAAAACAACGAGATGCCCTTCTTTATAAAAAGTATGTATGTATTCTATTTGATTATATAAAATAACACATATAAATTGAATATAGTAACAAAGTTATTATTTCCATTTTACACCGCATATATATATATATATATATATATATATATATATATATATATATATATATATATATATATATATATATATATATATATATATTTCTGTTTTAAAATGTATTGTATTTATACCATCATGTTTTTGATTTATTACATTGTCAGTATAATACAGATTGAATTTGTCAATACAAATTGAATTCAATATCATTTTTTCTCTAACCCATGAGATTTACTGTCGTTCACAAAGGCCCAATGCTGTCAAACGGTGAAATGTTTCTCTATGTGTTTGTATATATGTATATATATATATATATATATATATATATATATATATATATATATATATATATATATATCTATGTGTGTGTTTTTTGTGTCAAATGGATTAATTTCATTACATTTTTCTCTCTTTTTTGATTTTAAACTATTAATTTATTACGTTCGAAATGTATTGAATGTTATATACAGACCGAGTTAATCAGATTAGTAAAAATCATGACGTACATACAGCAGCGCCATTGATTTAAACAAAATTAATCCTAGTGGTCATTGTTGGAACTGTTTTGATTAAAGGAATTTTCAGAAAGCTAATGTTAATGAGATTATCACTCAGAACGTTGACACTTGAAAGCAAAAACAATTAAAAGTAGCTCACCTTCAAATTATTTCAACCTTTAATATCATAAATTAAACATATTACATTTATGTTTATCAAAGATTAATTAATTATGAAATAAACTCACAAAATGACAGATTCGGAACAACTTTAATATTACCAGTAAAATGGTTTTAAAACGCAAATGAACAAAGTTTCAAAATCCTGCCGTGGTGTCGCTACTAGCAATTATAAAATTGCTTTGTGGTGAACGTACATCTATTTTACGTAGTTTGTGAAACTCAATTACATATTGATATTGTTACTATCGTCATTTGGTGCTGGTAGTATTGCCAGCCGCTATTTTTATCAAATAAAGTAAGCAGAAAAGTTTTCCCTCAACTAGAATTAGTACGTGGTTGAAACAAAGCTCACTGGAACCGAAACTGGAACTCAATTGGAATTGAAATTGGAATTGGGTCTGTAATAGAAAACGCACGAACTAAATAGACAGGTTTAGCGGCTGAGTCAAACAACGAAATAATAAAATAGCGATGGACCTTTATGGTATAACGAATCCGCTAATAAATTAACGAAATACCGAATATAACGACCCACGTACACGAAAATTAAATTCGGACTTTTTTATTAAATTTAGAGAAGCTCATACAATTACTGGGTATAGAAACAATTTTATTTGGAAGCTAATCACAAATCCATTTAGCTAATTTAATAAAATAGTTAGCGCAATATTTTGTACATTTTAGCATAGAAATTGTAATATAGCATACAATGTAACTTTAGTTTTAGTTAGGCTGATGAAGTTATATATAAATACGATCATGAACTGCTGTCTTAAGAAAATACGTATTAGTGGATGCATTTAGTGCAGGATTTTAATAAAACTTTGCTAAAGGGGTTATATACAGTTAATATTTTAAAATATTATTTCAATTTCGTAACGTACATACATTTAAGTACACACACAGAAAATTTCAAGTAGATCTGGCGATTATTTTTGAAGTTATGTAAGCTGAAAGAAAATTTTGAAACTTTTTTCAAACTCGGAACGTTACTCGGAAACGGCTGAACCGATCAGTCTTAAATTTTAACACAAGCTTCTTAAGTATGTTTTTTAGAAATCAATCGAACGTTTTATTTCATAGATAATTTTTTTTTTTATAAACAATATAAGGCCAAAAATTTGTTCCAAAATTGATTTTTTTTTTGAGACGCCACCATTTTGTCAAAAAAAATTATTTTTCTTAATGCTTTGATTAATTTCTAGATTATAGATTACTTTAACGAAATCCGTTTGTTTTTTGTTTTTTTGGATGATCCAGTCCAGAGATATAGTAATCACCGCAAGATGCCTTTTTTAAGAGGTGCTCCTGGAGATCAGCTATAGCAGCTTCCAAATTATTAATTTTGCAAATATAAAAATACTTAAATACAGTTAAAAGTTACTATGACATGTGTACAAATTTTCATTTTATTTACATTATTACAATTAATAGTTTTCTCAGGAAATTTCTTTGAAAAATCGCTTTTTTTAGAATTAATAACTTGTATTAACTTTGGTTAAATACAAATCACAAAATTTTGTAATTTTATGACGGTTTCTTATGGAGAAAATACACTTTTTTTATGAGAATTTTTTTATTTAAATATCAAAGATACTGCATCTTTTCATGTCACTATTAGCTTCACTATTCACAAATTGACAATGTGCTGTAAAACGACATTTGCGCACATAGAAAGAAGAACTTTCAGTTTTTCCCGGATTCTCCAATTTGTCGGACAAGTTTTGTAATTTTTATTTTCCCAATTATTTTATTTAGACTATTATGAATTAAAAAAATATATGTCCAAATCGTTCCATTCGTTCTGAAGCGATGCGCTTGTCCAACGAACAGCATATAATATTTATTTATAGAGATTTTGAAAGAGTGTACATTCCCATTTATCATTCCTTGACCCTACAGCTGCACTACTTGTTACAACGCGTCGCGACGTTACGTTCAAAAGCTTTAAAGTAACACTAGCGCCGACAAATCGTCTAGTGTTGGGATTGCAAACTATTACGAAGTATTACTACATACGTGCCAGTATCATAGTATATCATACGCTACATACGAATAGCTTCATTTCTCTCTACAAAGTGATGTGACATAATTCAACCAGAGACATATAGAGAGACCAGAGACAAGCAGACACAGATCATCATCATGATTTATCGAACAATGAAATCACACAAATTACAACAATATATGAATTCATGTAAATCGGGGTATATCCATCAACCCGAGCCGAGCCAGTGATGACGTACGACGTGAAGCCACTATATTAACATGTGATTTTATTGCCGTATAACGCACTGGCATAATAATTAATTTATAGAGCAAAAATGTAAAACACAAATACGTCACATAAATTAGTTAACCGACACCGAATATAGTTCGATCGGATTTATTGAAAATTATAAATGATTATAGACATTTCTTTGCAGGGTGTATCAGTAAAAGCTAAGTGTTTTGTATGTTAAATAATATGTAAAACAGCGACTATATTTTCAATTTTTCAACTTCATTATAACACTAATAGATGGCAGTTATGAAATATTGTTCATAACCTATAGTTTTTTTTAGGTATCCTCCCAAAATCAATTGTATCTACTTTCAACTACTTATCTATCTAGGTTATCTGAATTATTTTTCGATAAATTGAACGGGAGTGAGACCACTGACATATTATATTACTTTTGAAAAATGGCGGTAAATTTAAAACTGTTAGTTACAATCTCTTAATACATTTTAACATATGTAGTTAGGTAGAGTTATGGTTTTATTTATTAAAGCCACTTTTTCTATAAATAATGTGACATAAAAATAAAGCCATCATTTCAAGACTTTACTATTGCTTTGTACACCTCTCCCAACAAATCTCCTCTACTTAAATTCTAGTCCGACATATATATATATATATATATATATATATATATATATATATATATATATATATATATATATATATATATTTATATATGTAATGTGTAAATAAATAATGTATCGTACGTAGACAGATTTACGTATTTGATTCGTTCTGATGCAAGATTGATTGTAGTAAACGAAATCGTTTTGCTTTTTTCTATGGGCGGATTTACGTTGAAGGAATTTATAAAATATTATCATATAAATGACTAAAGATATATTCACGTTTAAAATAACGTATAGAGCAATATTTTTTAGAACAAAAACCTTTTATCAAAATGTAATGGACAGAAATACATCGGTTTTATTGATGATCCATGAATACATTATGTTGTAAATTCGTTTATAGAGCAAAAGTGAACACACTGGACCCTTTCCTGGACAAGGGTCATTCAAATATCAACTAGAATTTTTTTTTCTACTTAATTATTTATTTGCCTTGATTTTTATTCGTCATATTCATCATCAAACATTTTTTATACATATTTAACATTTTATAATTCTATTTTACAAATTTCTAAGTATTTAAATAATTCACTAATTAACTTCGAATCACTTAACAAAATTTTAATAATAACAGACAAGGGTTCACAATGTGTGTCAAGACGTGGCAATGAGGACATAAAAATTTGTGTGACGTAATGTATGGATAAAAAACAGTAGATCATAAAGCATTGTATATGAAATAACATTATTTACGTAATAAGTAACTTTTGTTATTTTAAATAAACCTTAAATACTAAATAATACTATTCTAATAGCTTTAAACCATAATAAAACATTTGGGGAATCTTTTGTCATATCTGGTTCATAGTTTAAAAAGTTCAATTGTCTTATGATGAGTTTTTAATGATACTGCATGAAATTCTTGACGTACATCGTGAAATATACCGCGTGAAAAGAAAACTCGAACATAATTTATAACCAATCACGTAATGGCACACCATTTTACAATTGGTTTTAAAATATCTCCGTTCCTATTGTTCTTCTATAGATTTATTTGCCACTGAAAACCTTATGTGTAATTTTTCACTCTCGCTGGTTTAATTTATTTGTTATTCAGAAGTTATCTCCGTTATTCGTTATTCGTTATTACTGCTTCACAGTTTTCAAACTCACCATTTACGTTTACGCTTTTTTTTTTAACTTACTCCTATTTTTCATTTTATTTTTTTCATTGTTGAATTTTTATGAATAGAGCTGACTAAGGAACTAAGGAACTTTCAAATAATTATAATTTTGTAAAAGGTTTTATTTTACTTTTTATAAATTTTTCAAGTTCCATTTATCATGTCTTTGAATTTAATAGACTGAGCGCATCATCTTAATTGTGTCAGTGAATTAAATCTTCTTTTAAAAAGACTTTTTAAATATTGAAAACTATTAACGTAATTGCTGTTTAAATATGGTCGTCGCGTCGTTTGGTCTATTTACTTATGAAAGTAACACTGCAGTAACACACAATTTAGTTATACGCCTCATAAAGATGATATAAAAGTATTTTATTAAGGTTATCGCTCAGATTGTTGGTCGCGGATGGTTTGTGACTCGGAAACAATTTCTTAAAATGAGGTAGTAGTAAGACCAACTCTTAAATTATGACGTTGCTTTTCTTCTTGTTTTTATATAGCCCATAACTCTGATTAACGTTGATTGTAGATCACATTTGTGATACAATGTTAGCAAATTTTGTAATTTTCTAACTTTAAAATTCTATAAAGTTCATTTAATGATGAATATCAAATATTGTTTGTGTCTTTAAGTAGTTGTCGCACTGTAAGTCCCATAGATAGAAAGGTATAATCTACTTAATTATTAATTGGTTAATATGATTTGGGCTCGACAGTTTTTATAAAAATCAAATCGATGTATTTTCTTATAAGAATAGCTAAAAATAGATTGATTATTTTTGTGTATTTATAAGAAAACATGACAATAATTATATTGTCATATCAGTGAAGACGTACAGCTATTAATGCCATTATTAAAATAAGTTTGCTAATGTATAGGCCATATTAGTCGCGAACAGGGGCGGCTGTAACTTGTGCACTCGGGCGCTGTACTACCAACTTAATCTCTATGCAAAATTAATTAAAACTTATATCCGTTCGAAGAAATATTCCCCGTGCGCTCTCCACAACGCACATAGCTGCTAAATATAACTATTATGGAATATGCGATACATCGCCCAGCGCGTGAGACAGAAGTTGACAGAAGATATGCGTTGACCGAAACTGAAAATTAGCGGGGCTTGCTGAAATAACATAACATGAGCCGGTGGATTGATTTAATATATAAAAAATAAAATTATTAATAAGAAAATGTTGTCTTATTGCAATTAAATTTAATAATAATCCTCAGTTAAACTTTTCGTATCACAGGAAAGTGAAAAGACTAGAAAAAAAACATAAAAGGAAGCAGCTAGCTAAATTAAATTTAGGGTTGAAAGTCAGTAAACTAAAAACAATTGAAGATATATATATATATATATATATATATATATATATATATATATATATATATATATATATATCTATGTGTGTGTGTGTACGTATATATTATATATAATATGTACAAGTCTAGTATTTTAAATTGAATTCTAATATTAAATTGAAAAATTCCGCAATTCCATTTGTATTAAAAGAATATGTCTGTATCTCAAATATTTAAACATATCATACGGTGAAACCGAGAGCCCGTGAGAGTGGATAAGCCATATAAAAATTCATAACTTTTATCACATTTGCATGTAAAAGTTGTAAAAATGTTTTGCCCGTGACTTTCGTAAAATATTATACATATTTTCTGTTTCTTTACTAGTTGCAAGTGGGTGGATAAATGGTGTTAGGGTGAGTGGGGTGGCCTCTGTTTTTGTTAAGAGTTTATTAGGAGGATCTACATACATGTATATGTATGCAAACATTTTATAAATTAGTTTATGTTTCATGTCTTTAACAAAAACATATTCAAGTTTTCACTGAGTTAAAAGGTACTAAAGAGGGTGTAACTTTTAAGGGGTCTTTTGACTGCAAAGTTGGTAATAATATATTAGATCTCAATTACCTGGTTATCTTTTACATAAATTTAAATAGTAGTGGGGCAGCATAGCATAAGGATACTGCCCTTCTGATCAGCGTGAAATTTCTTTCGTTTGTTGATAAATACTATATGCTTGTTACCTAAGAGTATCCTGTAGGAAATGGCGGAACACAAACTATACTCAAGATGGCGTCCTATATGCATCTAAAAATTTGAGGTTACAATCAAAGTTGTAAGTTTTTAACGTCTTAGCTCTACCTGCCAGAGATAGCTGCAAATATAAGAGCAGCTGTGCACTATACAGAAGATCTGGGGTCGAAGCTAATTTCTGAAAGATATTTTTAATACTCATATAATTGGTGATATGGCTCGAAACGGGACCATTGGACCTCACTTGACATAATATTGGTCTCAGATGTAGAGTTCCGGAGTTAAATTTAATAATTCTGCTTAATATTATTATATTACTTATTCAAGCATGAAACAATTTACAATATATTTTGACGATTTGTATGCTTACAAAATATTTCCTTGACTAGAGAAACCCTTTCTTCAATAATTATTTTTTATTTTAATATTTATTTAAGTGCATCAACTTTTGATAGTTATTATCACCTAAACCAATATACACATTTATAAACATTTGTAACATATAATTTATAAATACAATAAGTATGGGTACTTAAAATACAGAGATTAAATTAGATTCATTGATGAACTCAATATCTGTTTTTACATTATTGTTTATGTAATAGTTTCAGAGGTTTTAGAGGAGAAGCATAAGATTTTTTAAAATTATTTTTTACAATATTACATACTTTGAGTACTGTATTTTCAAGATCTTTTCCCATTCCGACAGTAAATGAAATAAATAATATATGTATAACACTTATATATATATATATACATATATCCATAACATCCGAAAATGAGATACTTGATTTAATAATAAAACGAAATAAAATAAAATTTATACGGAAATGGTTAAATATTTGAAAATTTAATTAAGATTACCATCCTCCTTCATATTTCCTCATATTATTAAATTTTCACATTTGCAGGAATAGTTTTTCAAGTTATCTTGGTCGCATTTACATGGAGAGAACATTTTATAATACAAAAATGTATTTTCGCACTCATTTAATATTCATAGACAGCGCTTAGGGTGTACTTAACATATATTTGTTACGAAAGTGAGGTAGGTTTCAGAATATGATATTCATATCCGTGTTGGTGCTGTTGTATCTACAGGAATAATGCAAATATTACAAAAATACGCTCACTATAAAGTAACCCGCTAAACACAAAATGTAAATTCATGTATTATTTAACGTAATGCTTTTTACCTATTATTATACTTTGTTATTTATCGAAGTTTAATATAATTCTGGTACATTGTCTTATACTAATACTAGCTGTCCCGGCCACGCGTTGCTGTGCCTAACGTAGCGCCATCTATTGAATATTTACTCAATCTAGTCAACAGATTTCGATTTACTCAACAGAATATTTACTCAATCTAGTCAACAGATGTCGCCATCATCGTCGATTGATGTCATATGTCATATACAGATAATTAATAGACAAATAATTAGCAATAAGATAAATAAATTTTAGCTATCCTATCTTTCAAGTTGGACCAAACTGCACACGGTGTACAAATTTGATTAAAATCGGTTAAGTAGTTTAGGAGTCCATCGCGGAGAGATGAACGTGACACGTAATTTATATATATTAAGATTAAGATATTAACTTATTATGTAATGCTATATAATCTTACATAAAATGCTTTATTAACGTCGAAAGATTACTTTTGTTATGTAATCTCACAACAGTTTAATCTCACAATCTTATGCAATTGAATATGTAATTAAATTAATGACACGTATATTAATATATTTAAGTTATATAAAATTCTATAGAAAAGTAGTTTCACTGGTGAACTACCTTAAGTAATTCTCATACTTTTTACTAAATGTTGATGTTTTATAACCAAGTAAATATAAATGCAACATATTTATTTTATATTTCATACATTTTTATTTAACTTCTTTTAGCGAGATGTAATTTGTTTTAAGGTATACTTTAAATAAGGTATATTTTCATTATGCAAATGGAGATTCCATAATCATAAAGCAGATGCAGTTTTAAGACTTTACTTATAAAGATGCTTTTATCTGTTTATTCAAGCAAATTATCTACCGTTAAGAATCATGTAGAGATACTACGAGTAAGTTGGGCGACGTAAAACTTCATTTAGTCCAAGGGTAATCGTTACTGGGAAGATTTTATCTTCGCAAGAGATAATTAGTGCTCACTATCAGTTCGAAACTAAGGGCATAATACTTAATACATAAGAAATTACCAATTGACGATTATTTCACGGCAATTGGTAAGAAGCAACTAAAATCAGGACCGTGGCGATTTACCCCCATAAACCCCCATCGTTCTCGTTCCCGCACTTTCAATTACTAAAATTACATATGTATGAGCTCAATACAAATATTGGCAACGGAAATAGACCGACGTTAAATAATTTAAATTAAAATAAAATAATACTAACAATTACTAAATATTTTCATCTTAATTTCAAAGGATTGCCCTCTGACTATTGAGAATCAAATAGAATTGTGCAAGCAGAACGACAAACAAATTCATAGCAAAAGAAATACCAGCAAAAATACTATGTGTACTGTGCAGAAATAAAACTACCGCCATCTGGTGGAAAATCTGGCGAACCGTAAAATTAATGGCGTCTGTGACAATTTTATACATTTAAAATAAAATAAAAATATTTTAAAACTTTTTAAATTTTATTTTCATATTTTACTAACTTAGAATAATGAAATATTTAGACAAAAAATACATAAATGCAGTTAAATCATATTCTATAACATAATGTAAATTTCAGAGTTTCCTGTATTGAAAATATAGTATATATGCTTATATAAAATAGGAAGAGTCATTATTGTCAATATATTTAATTTAATTAGTTTGTAATGGTTTATTTGTATAGAGAACATGACAAGATTTTAATTAAAATACTCATATTTAGTTTTAAACAAAAAGTCATTTGTTTTTCATATTTAATAATATTTTGTATTCATTGTAATGCAACAATGTTGAATTCAAGTACACTGGAATAATTAAAACAAGCAAATTCAAATTTAATTAATTTGCTGTTTCATATTATTTATTATAGTCGTGATTTCATTTTATTTATATTTTCTTTGTCTGTATTTATGAGATTTTTTCAGATAGAGTTACACATCACTTAATAAGTTCGTAGATGGCGCTACTATTGACAAATCCTTATTCTTTTTAGAAAGTACCAGTCTTCAAATAGTATGTGTTAAAATTTCATTACATTCCGACCATTAGTTTACGCGTCACATTAATTTTGGTACAGCTACTTTTGCAATTTTATTAATTGAATAATCTGAATTATGTGTGTTGATAAAGCATTGCTCTTTAAAAGAAATTCGGGTACATTTTAGGCATATTTAACGTTTACTTAACATAAAAAGTTTACCTTTTACTTAATGGTTAATGTAATGTAAGATTACATAACAAAAAGGTTCATTTGATATTCATTTCTGTTTTTTTCAGCGTAATAAAGTTTTTTATGCGAGTTTGTATAATGTTATATTTTTTTATTTATTATTATTAATTGTTCGCCTTTCGGCTTTACTATCTACATTCTTAATACATTTCATAGAACTTAAACTTGAAATTAAACTTAAACTCTTCTATACCTTTTTATTTCCAAAAGTACTTTCTGCTTCTTCTTCTCTTGACCCTCTTCCTTCATTTTTCCTAGTCTTCCTTCATTCTCACCGTTTCCTCACCTCTTGTCTTCTTTGTCTCCTCTCGGCAAACCGTTTCCGGCTTCTCCTTCCTTATTGCCTGTATTTTCATCTATCACCTCTTGCCTTCCTTGTCTCCTCTCTACAGACCCTCTATTATCTTTTCACTATCCTTCCTGCCTTCTCTCTTCGTTTTCCCTTCTCCACTTATGTCTATCACAGGCCTAGACCTTTACTATGTTATTATTGTCTCTATCTCCGTCATATACCTCTTGTCCTTATCTCCTTTCCGAAAATCCTCTATTTTCTATATAATGTTATATATTAAAGAACATACCCTTATATTATTAAAAAAAATTTGGCATATTTTGCATTTATTTAATTATGATAAACTGCAGTAAATAGTAAAAAAGATTACATTAAATAAAACATAAGTTTACGTTTTGTGTTTAGTGGTTTACATCTAAAAGTAATACACTCGTAAATAAATAAAATAAGTTTCTTATGTGTTACAAAAATTACTTATTTTCAAATAATCACAATGGTTTGTTATTATTTCCGGTTTGTTTGTTGATATTATTGTTGCCTCCCTATATTTATTGTTATAAAATACACAGCGTACCATATTTCATGTACCATATATTTTTCCTCCCCAATAAATCCCATGATAAACACTAGTAATACTATATCTGTCATTGTTTTAGTCGTCTATTTTTTATTTGTTGTTTTTTAGTTTTATTGCGTTATTGATATATTATATATTTTCCAAAAAAAATAGGACTATAATAATTTTTTATAGTGGATTGATTGTTGATTTTGTTTCAAATGCGTGGGAGGCAGGTATAGGGTGGTAAACTTTATGTTATATTTACATTCTGCATGTTATATTGAATATTGGGTATTAAAATATTGTAAAAAAAAATATATAAATAAATTAAAATATAAATTAAATAATAAATATTATAATATATTTTTTTTCTCTGTTTGTGACAGCCTTGTGTTCTTGTCGAGTGATTAGCACTTAAAACAATACCTACATTTATAATGCATAATTTATAAGTTATAGGCACGAGTATTGGTATTTAAAATAAAGAGATTAAATTAGTTTTATTGATAAAGTCAATAAGGTTCATCATGGAAGAATCATATGCTGCAATAAGGCTTAAAACTTTGGCAAATTCTAACAAATCGGGCGGTTACTGTGCTGTTTACCATAGTACACATTCTGTGCATCTTCTATACATGTACAAAACACTATTATTCTCTAAATTAAACAACCAAGATTTGAGTCATGAAAATAACAATTTTAATTACATTTATAATAAGCAAACAGTAATAATAATGGTGATCTTATCGCACGATTGCTGCAGCGCTCCATTACTAGAACAAAAAGACTTGCTGAATCCGGGGGTCGGGTCGCACCGTGCTGCGAGTATGACAGGATGTTGCACCCAGGATTTCAACGAGGTTTCCAAAACACTATAGGTTCCGAGCAGGCAGCGGCTAGCAACATTAGTAGCGCGGGACGGTTACATTACAACACTAAAACTAGTCACATTTGGAAACAGGTTTTTGAATATGAAAGTTTCTTTATATTTTGTCTTGAAGAAGCGTCACTTGCAATAAAATTTAAGAAACCACATTTATAGAAATTATTATTACTGTATATTATATACAGTATATTTTTGATCATATCTTTAGGTTTCCAACCTCTGATCAAGACGACTAAGAGTTCACCAGCTATTGTAGGTTTATTGTTGTTTTTAAAGCAAAGGACGAAAAAGGGGTAACTTCAAGTATCTAAAAGGTTCCAAGTCTTAAAAGGTTAAAGCAATCTCAACTTGTGCAGGTGTTGAAAATGTCTCTATTAAACCGTATGAAAGAAAATAACAATAAAATTGTACAATATAAGCATTTTGTAAGAAACATGTGAAAAGATAATATAATAAAATAATGAAACTGTGAGAGTTATGATACGTAATATGATGCAGCAATAACATCGTTATTTAAGTCACGTTAAGTAGCTTATTTTTAATCGTTTTAAGTAAATACGTGTATCACACGTAATTCATACTTTAGACACGATTTTCTTAAGACTTTTTTGACTTTATCGTAAAAAGACAGAGACAGCGCGATAATCATTTTCATTTTAAACAGTCTTGACTCAAGTGTACGCGTTCTTATATGTTCCCTTAACAACAATGTCTTAAAACAGATAATGGTATAGAAGTCTATATTTGTTGAAGTATTAATTGTGTCCAATATTAGTTACTGTAGCGTTCCAATGGGAACTGGTGTTTTTAAAACTGTAATACAATCATTGCCATTTCTTGTACCAGTCTCGTAATTATTATTTATTTATTGTTTATTGTTCGCCTTTCGGCTTTACAATCTACATTCTTAATACATACTTCAAATTACAATTAAATTTACATTATTCTCCACCAGCTTATTTATTCTCCTGTTTTTTCTTTCCTTCTTACTATTTCCGCCATCCACCTCTTTCCTTCACTGCCTCCCTTTAATAGCTGGCCAATGTTCCTTTCGCTCGCTACTTTTTCCTTACACTCAAACTTAATGTGCTCCAGTGTTTCGTCCTCCGCTTCGCACATTCTACACTTTCTTTCCTCACTCTTTTCCCAGTATCTGTTTCCTTTTTTCTCATTTCCCAATCTAAACCTTGCTGTTCTTCTTATGTGTTTTATGTCTTTTTCTATAAGGTACTGAGGCACATTATTTTCCCATAACCTTTTATATCTTTTATTGTAGTTACTTTTTTCTATTTTTCCCATTCTCTCCTGCTGTTGTATCTCCTTATCCCTTCTCCTTAGCTCCTCTTCCACACTTGCGCCACCTTCTCTTCTCCTCTCTGCCTCCTCGATCGCCATTCCATTCCTTTCAAAGTACTCCTTTCTCTTTTTTGGACCTCCTCCCCTTCCATTCTTTATGCTATCCTCTCTTATTATTACCAGTCTCGTAATAAATATATCCTACCAACGATGGGAATTGAACCTAGTCTCAACATAAACGATGCGTTGTAATCAACGTAAGCTCTACAAAATTGTAATTAACAATTTAAACTAAAACAATGTAGATTTTATATTTAGTCACAATATTTTTTAACGAGACAATTTATAATACAGTTATGCAAATTTATAGAAAATAAAAATACAACTATTTATATATCTCAGAGTAGTTTAACTTTTCCATCAGATATTACATGAATTATGTACACAGCTGGTTTGGGGGGGCTCAGGGGGCTCACTGTTAGTGCTTCAGGGGCTCTACAAACTGCTAACTCCCTGAGGATTGTCCATTGGGGCACATTCATGCACATGTTGCAATCGGTTATAAATACTCGTTGTGTATATTTATATATATACACCTATACGATAATTAAAAGTTTAACGTGCAATTTTATACTTTGTATTTCTCATTTGGAAGCTGGAATTTATTCAAATAAAGTTTTTATGAAAAAATAAAAAAAAATTAATTTGTAATGAAAATTTAGAAATAGTTATATCACAATATTGAGTGATTTATTGATTTTATTATATGATTATTATACTCATAACTTGAAATAGAAGATATTTTAATATGTAACTATATATAAAGTAAAGGCATTGTTTAAATATGCGGCATTCTTATGAAACTTTGGCGAATAACTACATGTAGTTAGTATGTAACTAGTTTACAATAGTAACTAACTTCAAACGCCGCTAGGTACGGGGTACTTTGTAGTCTCGCGGTTTGCGGCGTGCGGTGGAATTACAACTTGACCAGATTTATACTAATGTAAACAGTCTTGTGGGGTTCTATAGTTTTGTTCATGAAACGAAATCTATATCAGTCTGGAACAACGATGGGGAACCTCTTTTTCATTTAGCATTTTACCTAAAGATTATTATTTCTACCAAGAACTTGTTGGTAAGTTTGGAAAGTTTGTTGAATTTATTGTGTTAACATACAATCATATAGAGAACATATAGAAGATTCTTAGTTCATAGAAATTAAACAAGGAAACTCGTTTAGGAATAAAAGGACGAGCAACCCAACTCAATTCTCTATATATTTAACAACAAACTTTTGCAATATCCTTGCCAATTTGCCATTGTTTTACGAGTTCAAGGTTATTGAAAATTCTTCATCATAAAGTTTGAAAAATTACAAAAGTAGCGTCACTAACGCCACTATAACTAGAAATGAAATGGTCAGAATGTCATGAAATTTTGACACATATCGTACAAAAGTTGGTACTATCACATAGAAGAGCTATGTTACATCAATAGTTTCCATGATGTACACTAGATGATGTTTGAATAGTTGTATACATAGCAGTTTTATTGTAATAAGACCATTCCATCCGTTTTCTATCCTTGTTATATATTCCTTCCCGTATAGTTCAGTTTCGTTTTAATATACAGATTTGAAAATCTTCTTATTGTTTTCTGAAGATACTATCAACATCTGGAATAATAACTAGTTAATTTTACATTCATTTATTCAAACTTTTAGTGACTTAGCATAAGTTTTTAGTTTATGAAATTATTTTCGTTTTATTGTATGTATGAATAATTAATATATAAGTTTAAACTTTGCTTGGAATTATATAGAATATAGATTGAACTTTGTTGAACATCAGAAATGGGTTATTGCTTTAGTTTTAAATTTTATAAAATTGTGTTTTATTGCTATTCAATAGTCTTTCAACCTTTAAAGGATTTCTTATGATGTTTATTTTTAAAAAGCAGTAAAATTGGATTGATAAACCTAATTATATGATAAAAACATAACTGTGCCTAAAGGGATATTACTCACACAACGCCTCAGATGTTCACTTAATTAGTTAATGCGGTTTAGAGTACCAGAAAATTAAAGGGAAGAACACTTTCTCATTCTATGACATCACTTTGATAATGATATCTTTAGTCTGTAAGCTGGTGCATTGAGAGTGAATTGATTATTGAATAACAAAAACTAATAATTTTTTTTTATTATTTTCAGGTTCGTGGCTTTTCTAATTTATATATTTTTAATATATTTCTGCAATAACGTAAGTAAAAACTTCTTTTTTCAAATTTTACTAAAATATATTTCATACTACACCTGGAAAGAAAGAAAAACTGTTATTTGTCAAATATTGGAAGATTGACATGGCAAGTTTCCTGCTACACGGTGGAGCGAATGTTTGATTCGAATGATTTATTTATTTTATTAATTTATTGATATTATTGACAAAAACTTTCAAGTATAATTGTTGGACGATTCGTGCAGCAGTGCATGACATGTGGATCAAGTGTGTGGTGGGGGTAGAAAAATCTCTTTTGGCGCGGATCAAAAGAACGACAACAGCCTAAACTTTTTCCAACATGATACACTTAGTTACACCATCGGTCATACGATGCGTTCAACCATCAAGTGTCTAACGGTGGAACGTCGTACATATCCTATTAAAGAATAGAGAACAACCGAATTTACCCAAATTTGTTCCAAGTTGTCCCTTTTTGTCGAAGAGAACAAAATATTCGTGAACTACGAGTATTATTTGGTTTGTACAACGATAATTTTCCTTTTTATTCTGTTATGATCTTGAATTTATATATTTTTTGTGCTTTTATTTCCAAACATAAAATATTATTTGTTTTAGATTATTCCCCAATAACTCTAATTTATGGAACCATTTCTTTTTATCTCCATCTTTATCTGCAATATCTGTTCCTTGTTGATTTACGATCTTATTATTATCATCTTTCATTATGTAGACTAGTTTTTTTATCTGGTGATTTCCGCACACAGTTTGTAATAATCGCCGATAAAATAATCAATCTTTAGATTAGTAATATCTTCGTTATACATCAATGTGTGCATTTACCACTTTTTGTTGAATTGGTCTCATGGAAACTCTTGGTACATATTTCACACTGAATTACTTGGCTCGCCTTGCCTTGGTTCGGTTTGGTTCGGTACGGTTGGACTGCATCCAGAAATAGAGAAAATGGTTTTATTTTTTGTACGTAGTATGCAAATCACTGAAGTGAGTGAAATCTAACTCCCAATTCTTCCCCACTCCTTTATGGATTCACCCACTCAGTGGAAAATGTTCAAGCCCGCGACTTGTACCACCACCGCTATTTGCAGAGCATTGGTGAACAAGCATCTGAATGTGGATGACATTGATGAACTTTTTGTTTTATCGGATAGTAAATATACGTAAGAAATTGAAACTGAAAATATCAAAAGGTAGGGAAGCTTCCAAAGTTGTCGAATTGTCTACAAGATGGGGGGGAGGGGGGTTTAAGGTTTCAATTTTTTTTTAAATTTATTTATATGAATGTACAAGTTTATTGTGTGAATTTGAAATCGGTTGGAGTAAAACAGTCGAAGATATAGAGTTTTAAGACTTCACCTTTCTAGCGTTTTTCTCTCACTTAGCATTTTCAGAGCCGGTGCCCTTAAAATCTTCTTTACCGATCCTTTTGAAATTTTGCACACTCTTTCTTTACATAATTGCCGAGGTAACGCTGTCGAGTTTCTTTTTGTTTTTTTAGTTTAAACGTATTTTAAAATAACAAAGTTTCTGATCAGTATTTTCACTTATAGGTGCTGTAAAGAATTGAAAAATCGACAGGGTTACCTGCAGAAACTTATCAACTAATGAAATCATTTTGGTTTTTCGATGTCAGAAAATTCAGTGATGAGCTATGAGTGGCACCACAATGTTACTTTTTTTTGTGACATCTCCAGAGATTCGCTGTCAATGTCTCATTTCTTGACCTCGGCTAACCAGAGAACTGTATAGTCGAATTTGATTGCTCTATTTATCGGTGTTGTTTTTCTAAAAAATTCGTACAAATTATGGTTTAAACCCCACTGTAAATTTGAAGTGTATGTTAATCTCAATAGACCATATGACGAACGTTTGCCAGAACTGTTTCGCAGCTTATAAATCGTTTATTTATTGTCCATAAGAAAAAAGACGAACAGAAGAAGAAGAAGAAAACGAACAAGAAAATATATTCCACACATATAACAATGGAACACGATAGTTGCCGGCCGCTAAACCATGTAGCAGTAGCACCAGCACTATACCCACACCGTGATCCCGCAAGAAGGAGAATATTTGTTCTGGATGCTGTATTTATCAACACCAGTACGTTCAGGAGTTGCATGGAAAGGAGAGGGGAGGTGGTGGGGAAAGTGGAGGTCTAGGAAAACAAAATATGGAGAAAATGGTTATAAAGAAAACTGGAGTCAAGTTCAATATGTTTTTCTTACTTCGACTTAAAGAAGTTATAAAGTTAATAAAATAATAAATCACACTATTTCAGTGGAACGTTTTGTTAGGTACAGAAATATCTGTGCTAAGCGATTTTATAGGAATTATTGTTGCTGATCTGAATCATAAAGTTAAGTAAATGTCATGAGGTTCACTGCCCATTGGGTGAGGTTCACCTTCATGAATTAAAGATTTCCTCCTTTAATTCTACGTTTAATTTATTAAACAGAATGCGTTGACTGGTTTGCGTGGTTAGCTGTGGACGCCCACCTTTATATTGACATTTATTTTAGTCACTAAGTTTGTTAAGAACGTACTCAAGAAAATCACTTTCCATGCGACTTTGTCGAAAAAAGGTAGATTTATATTTTTTTAAATTTTTTTTTATTTTAGAATTTGAGGCGATTCCAACAGCCTGGTCATATTCGCCTGAAGTTAATTTATTTTAATTAAATTTGGTTTATTATATTTATATCATTAAGGAATTCCAGCACTTTTTGAATTTTTTTTGTATTGTCCTTTAATTCACCACTGGTGTTGTGTTGTGTTCTTTGCGTTTGATATTGTGGGCAGGTTATTAGTAGATGATGGACTGTTATTTGCGTCTGACAGTTGCTGCACTGCGGAGCTGTTGTTTTACTGATTAAATGTTGATGCGTCAATCTCGTATGTCCTGTTCTTAGTTTGAAGATGGTTCGCGTCCAGTACTGGTTTTGAATTTGCCTCATGCCCTTTTTATGCCATTCTATTATATCTAAATGTAATATGTCAGAAACTATAGTTCCTTCTATAACAGATTTATATTCTAAAATGCAATAAACTTAGTCTAAACCATTGTATATTACATAAAAATTTGTGCGTAAAAGTTTTTTTTAATATTACCTACACGTTTTCAATATCGGAAAAGTAAGTGACTCTTCAAAAAATCTTAAACTCTGTATTTTACCATTCCTGTCTTTTGTTTGGTAGATCTAACCCTTTGTAAACTAAATCAAGCACAAAAGGATGTTTACATATCTAAAATATTGTTTTCTTCAAGGACTCCAAAAGCAAAATGAAACATCCCTTTTAATACAATCCTTTATAAGTGGTCTAGTAAATATTGTGATTTAGACTATCAAGTGGAATCCTATTCAGCTCGATTGTTGCTAATGTTGTGTAGTACTAGCAAGACCTTAAGCTGATAATACCACCTCTCATAATAAAATCTTTTACATGGGATTTTGAGTCAAGTATTTTGAACTGGTTCTGATTTAACTCAAGTTATTTTTCTGAGTATAAATATTAGGATGTATTTGTACAGTCAAAGACATCTACAAAATAAGGGAAAAAATCACATTGTGTTGTATCCAGTTGTAGCAGATTCGTTGTTCAGGGTTTCCATCCGAGATTAAATTTGTTACAGATCCCTAGCTATATAGTATTAATTTGAATGAATCTGATTCTTAGAAACCATTTTCTATAGGACGTCTTGGCGTGCAGCTATATCTAGCTAGAACTTGCGTTTAGTAGACTGATTTTCACTGTACGTGTAGGGGTATATAGAGTTCTCTATGTGCTTAGAGCTCGTCTATTGAGAACTAGTAACTTTGCAAAGAATAACATTTATTGATTTCACTTTAACTAACAATAAATCTATAGCATAACCATCTTAAAATAACAATAACATTCATAATATCTGAAACTAGCATTACACGTTTATGAATTATTTCATTTCTAAACAGACAACACAGAAGGAACGAAAAGGAAGAAAGAGTTCTATGAAAGAAATGTAGTGGCGGTAGATGAGTTAAAAGGAAGAAATGTGGAGATGTAGCTAATGCAAAAGGAAGTGGAGATACACCACTCTAACATTAAGCACACTACATCGTCTTTCCGATTAATACCCTACTACATTCATTACCGCAACCAAATTTAACGGTCAAATAGTATCTTCCCAGAATACACTAGTATAACATAATGAAGAATGTTGTATTTCCCAAGTGATACTTGACACATCTCAATATTCAAATACTAATCCAACAAGCATCGTAACACGAGAGACTATCTCCATCTTATCACAAGGAAATCAACTACCGACGAGTCCTAGAGATATTCACGCTTCATTTATAAGTATTAAACAATACTCTTATATCGTAACAGGAGAAGAAGAGGAAGAGATTGTCGGTATATTTCCCTTTTAACTATTTCATGTGAATGACATAAGATAAAAATCACGTATTTACTCTCTCGTACCTTTGATGTAGTATTTTTTTAGCACTCTCATAAATATCTTTCAACACTTTATAGAAGTAGGGTTATATTCATACATAGTAGTCTCTTCTTTATCCATCTATTCTATACTTATCACATGTATTGACAGGACCGTCTTAGCGGAGATATACGGGAACAGATTTGGGATTTGCATTGAAGGGATCAACAAGAAATGATGATGTAACATCTATGCGTCGTTTAATAAAAGAATTCATTGATAAGTTTGGTAACCTACTGATTTATAAAGAAGGTCACTAAGAAATAATTCAAAGGACTATATTCTGGCTAAGAATTTCTATCTTATATATATTTCTCATAACATCATTATTTATCCTCTAGAAAAATGTTGGATGATTTTAAATTTATTCACAATATCAAAATTGCGTTACAGACAATTTCAAAATTAAATATAGTTTAAATTACGAGAATTCAGCGGCGACTTATACTTAAAACAAGTTGTGGGGTCTAAACTGCCGATATAACTAAAAAGCACTGACTCACTTATTTTTCTATAATGTATATAGAAACGAATAAGATAAAATTCATTATCGTATTATAGAGTCTTGTTAAGAAGTTTTATGATTATGTTATTGACAAAAAAGTCAGATTTATTTTAATAAAGATCGAAAATATAGGTAGCAAAAACTTGTATATTAGGTAACATTGTTTACATAATAGATAACTTTTGTTATGTTAGATAAATCTTAAATAAACATAACTGTGATTAGCGTGTTACGTATAAATATATTCTCCATTTCCAATTCTGAGTCACGTTGTCTAATAACCACTGTCTAATAAGTTTATAATTATATGATTACAACAAAATCAAGAAAGTATCATCGAACCCGAAGACAATCAGCGTCTCAGAAGTTAACGTTAAATAAATATTTAAGGCAAAATATTTTACAAAATCTCAATCTTCAACTAATAACTTATCATTGAAAATTAAAGGAATTTTAATTGTATGTTTATTAAACTTTCATCATGATTGATAATTTATTTATATTATTTGTTTTTTATATTTATCTATTTATTTGCCTTGACTTTTATTCGTTACAGCCACCATCAAACATTTTTTATACATGTTTTACAATTTATAATTCAATTTTACAAATTTCTAAATATTTAAATAATTCACTAATTATTTTTGAATCACTTAACAAAAATTTAGTATTAACAGGAAAAGTTTTAATCACATCTAATATTTCACTATTGAATTTTATTTATAGTATTTGAATTGTATTTCTATTAAAAGTAAACTAAACTACTCAAAAATTGTCTCTCTATTGAAACGAAAATCCCTAAAAATCCTACAATGACAAAAATGGACATGTCCTACTTTTAAAATAAACGACTTAAATCCATCACACTCTGCTAATATAATCCTGATGCGTCCCTGTCTAAGGACTACTATAAGGTCTCTATTAAACCGATCTGTTTAAGCCCCCTCCAAAGCTCTTTTCAACCCCTAGTAATTCGTCCGTCGAGCAACATCCCTTGTCCTTTACCTCTTACTATTTTCATCTCAACCTCCACATTTCCCCTTCCCCCTACCCCATTCCCCATTCCTAAACTCCTACTACTTCTTCAGTCTCCTCTACTGATCTCTTTCTATCCACTTTCCACTTTCCACATCCTACTTTCCACTTTTGATCTGGTTGAATGTTCTATAATACTTTTTGACATCGTGTTCGATTTCTTCACGAATCGCGCTTACTACTGCAATCTACTTAAGAGCTAAACTCTTCAAGCTATTATGATGACGTCATTCTACTTTATTCGAGTGATGCTCTTCAAGTGGTTTTAATACAACTTTTATACCAATACAATATTTTTTGATTATAGGTTATATTATTATACTCGTATATGTTATAAGGATGTTTCATTCCGGTCATTTTATTTTTCACATTTTGATATACACACACATACAAATGCATGTACATTGTAGTACATACATATAAGCATTATTTAGATTGTATTCTGTAATGTAATTATTAACAGTGGATGCGTTCTGTAATAATCGTTTCAGCGTTTAACTTCTCATTTAAGTAATAAAAGTTTTTAATTAACAATTAATTCTGAAATAAAAATCTCACCTTTAACCTGCTTTATTTTTATTTTTTTAATCTAATTTATTTAACAAAATAAACTCACTTTTACTCAATTTTGTTTTCGTTATTTACGTTCTCCTTATAACATTGATGACGTCACTGCATATATTAACGCAGCACATTACGTCATAGACCAGTTTTCCGAAACATCTTATTGGAAATGGATTTTCTTTTGTTACCTTTGAATTGAACCACTACTGCTACTACTATATTTTCAGGGAAACGTGTTATTACAAAAGACTTTCTTTCAGGTTTTATTATTTTATTTTTAAGTCTAGCAATTTTCTAATATCAGGATTTTATAGAGATTGGCTGACTTCAAATATTAGGCAATAGAAATAAAATCTAGAAGGTTTGAAAAAATAAGATACATTATTTTCACTGGTTTTATATATGGAACATGATTTAAAATTAATTGTTTTAATTTGAGTTCAGTTAATTTAGTTGGTGCGCATGCTTCTTTAGTAATATAAATTTTGACAGTTGGACAAAATTGATGGTGAAATAATTAAAATTGCTGTTTTTAATAACAATTAGTAATAGAAATTATTTTTTATTTTTGATAAATTGACATTAAACTTCTTTTAAATATAAATTCTACTGCATTTTGCCAGATTGTCACATTTTGGAGGTTTTAATATAATATAGTTTTTTTTAATTTAATATTTTTAATTTAAATATTTAGACTTTGTAAGGTTCTAAAAAAAACTAAGAAAACTTTAAAAATAAATTAAATTAAAAATGGTACTGTGAACGATTTCGCGTATAGCCATATGCTAAACAATTTAAATTAAATACAAAATTAAATTAAAGCAGTGAGTGGGAATGATACTTTAATAGATCACAGATGACGGTAGCTGCGCGGGAAATTCAAAGATTCACTGAGTTGTCAATTTACTTTAGTATCTAGATACAATTTCAGATACAGATGTACGCCAGTAGCTACAACTCGTATTCGCTGAATTGAGCTATTCCGCAACTGACTTTACATATTTTATAATATCAAGACTAATTAAAAAAGCAATTGTAAAACATTAAGCACATTTTTAATTAAGAATACGAGTGGAGAGCAAACAAACAGTGGAAACACATTTGTACCATAACAAAAAAATACGAGTTTTGAACATGATATCTTTTGAAAGTAACGAATCAATAGGGTGTTAATTAATGAATGATTTCCCTAACGACAAATAAGGTACAAATGAACTGCAAAAATAAAAAAAAGCTGATGACGTTGTTGAAAGTTCTCTCTATCGGCCGACACTCGGTGGCTAATGACACAAAGGCCGTGACAGTTGATTGAATGACGCGGAGTTGATGAAAAACACAAATATCAACGTCCTGGTGCACATTATGAAGAGGTGTGATGAGATGAGGTGGTGATAAACCATGACACGAATATTAAAAGCTGTCCAAAGAGTTCATGGATTAATTCTATGATATGGACGATGATCATGAAAAATGTGGAAATAACAATATTTAGATACACGTAATAGAGTTGTTCGAAGAGTAATAGTATCTTATACGATAGTAAAAGTATCTTTTACGATAGTAAAAGTATCTTATACGATTCTGGTGAACATTTATTTAATATAAAAAAGGTTAACCTTATACGCAATATTTTTAAGGTTAACATAATGTAAAATTACATAACAAAAGTTACGTACATTAATGCTGGAGAATGAAGAGAGAGACTTTAAATATTGGGGAACAGTAGAAGATAAATTATGCAGCATATGCAAGGAGGAAGAGGAAAAATTAGAACATTTTAAGTATAGGTGTCAGGATAAAGTGCAAAGTGAATTAAGCTTGGAGGAGTTATCGCAAGGAAGAGTATGGATGACGGAGGGAGAAAGAGAAGAGAGAAGAAGGAGAAACTTTGTAAGCAGAGGGAGTCGTGTGAAACGATTGCAAGAGAAAGGAAGGAAGCAGTGGAGGAAGATAACAAGGCAGACGAACTTTAAAAAATGGTAAAAACTTGTAAAGGAAATGTAAAATGTAAGTGTGATTGTAAGGCCGTAAAGGCAGAAACAATAAAAAAGAGTACAATATGTTCATTAATGTATAGTTTCTAACGTTTTACAGAAGATTATATATTGTTACAATATTAAATATCTTAAGGATTTATTTAATGACAATGTAACAAAATTATGTTAAACTTCGGTAAATAATGAAATATACCATTAGATAAAAGTTATTACTTTAAATAATACATGAGTATACATTTCTTGTTTAGCTGGAAATATTTGAAATAAAATTGGAAACACTTTAATTAAATGCAAAAGGTACAAGACTCAAAATTGATTAAATTTTAAAATGTTTCCTTCTTCCAAGACAACTGGAATGTTACATTAAAGAACGTAAATAACTCACCTTCTTACAATACATGTGCTAAATAATAAATTAAACTTTTTCTTGTCTTTTTCTTATTAAATTCCTTAAAAACTCTTTTTCTTTAATGAACGTATAAACATTTTAATTGAAATTTTTCTTACAAAGAATGTTTACTGTATATAAAGTAAAATAAAACTCAATAAAAATACATAGTTTCTATCTCACCCGTTTGGTTGATATTGGCGCTGTAGTAACTATTTGTAACAGACTTAAAAGTCTCGTAATAAACTGAAAGAATATTAAAATGTAATAAACAGAAAATTCTTTAAACTTTTATTTCTTAAAGTATATTTTTTTTAATTTTTATATACTTTAACCACATATATAGTAATTTAAAATGAATAACATATTTTTACAGTGTAAAAATAGTTTTGAAAGTTCTTTTAAAGTTAGTGATGCGAAGTGGTGTTATGGGGGTTGAACTGTTTCCTGCAATGAGATGAGAGATTGGGGAGAGTGGGGTGAGGTTGCTAGAGGAAAGTTGTTGAGTCTGGCCGAGTCAGCTTCAATCAGACACTTTAATTGGAGGGCTTCTCCCGACTCAGCTTTAGTTCGTTTTTATAAATTCTTCGTTATACATACAGAAATATATACGAGTATGTAACAAACTGAAGGCCAGATGAAAATTCGTGCGTAGATATTCATATTTTGAAGTTGCGGGCAATAAATTATGAGATATATTAGTAAAGACAGCATGTATGTGTGGATAGATAACTTATACACAACGGAGCCCCGATTTGCGTCGTTATTATGTTTTTATTATTTTATTTTAATGTTTTTGACATTACATTTTTCCGCCTTAATCATTACATTACATATCATTGTGCTTAATTTCATACTATATACCCATTCACATTCCTTTCAAAAGAAAAATACTAACAAAATAGATAAATTTAAAACCCTACTGCTTCTCTCGCTCTTGTTTCTACTCTGCCCTTCCTTCATATTTCTTTTATCTAACAGAAAAACTTTTTTTTTATTTTTGTGACGTCAGTGAACAGCTAAACCCGCATTAGTCTAATTAGAAAATTGCATGCGTTATGCACAATGTAATTAGTTTGATGAAATAAAGTATCTTTAGCAACAATCAATGATGCAATATGTATGATTTCATTTTATATGAAATAAATACAACGCATCATTTGCTAATCTTTTTCAAGTGCCATCCAAAGTCAAAACAGTGTAATTCAACCTCAGATACGCTTCAAATACTTGTATAGATACGTTAATTATACGCTTAATTAATGAAATGCTAGCGCACTTAATGAAGAACTGATGCATGTGTTGCGCCAGCAAAGTTATACACAGTTGTACGAGATGCATCGCAGTCCGTGGTATTTTCACAATCTTGTGGAACTTAACTATTTTACCAAAACTAAAACTGTTTTTACTGTGGTTTAAAGTTTTCATAAATGAAACAACAATTTTTTTTTACATTCTATTGTATATGGATGGCTATGAATTCAATGTTCCGTAACTTTGTCAATTTTCACAATTTCGGCATGAAATTTTAGCGATATACTCTTGAGATACAACCCTTTGTCTGACCTTCCTTTCAGATTGTTCTTTTGCGCATTTTCCTTCCAGAAATGTATAATTACTAATTTATATTGCTTAAAAACTACGACGAGTACTATCTCCATCATGTACAAGTATATCACAAATAAAGAAACCCATAAAAACACAATGTTTAGATAACAAATAAAGAAACGCTTTCACACCACACGTTTTTCATTGTATTTTCCTTCCAGAAAATCTGCTTGCGTTTTGAAATCGTTCGTTCGTTCATTCGTTCACTCAATTCATTTTCACTTCAGCAACAACACAACATTATACATAACGTTGTTTTTTGTTTTACTCACTGGTCAGTAAAATTGACCGGCCGGCCGGTTGGTCCATTCCTTAGTAACTGACTTGATCTACAGATGACCTCTTTTATCTCTAGTCTGTATTTCACTGTCACTGAGATATATATCCTTCACATTCTTTTAACATTTTCCTCATTCATGCTATTTTCATTCTATTTTCTTTATTTTTTTTCCTTTTATATTTATGACTTGTATTCTGATACAAATTTTTGCTTTGTTTTTTGTTTTTTTTTTCTTTTTACGTGACTATTTTTTCTATAATTTATAAGTCTTGTTCGAAATAATATTTATCTTGTCTTGAAAATTATACTTGTTTCAATAATAGTTAAACGTTCACCATAGTTTACGGAAGAACAATAATTTTATCTAATATCGTTTTCTATTAAGGATAATATTAAACTTTTTATTTATTTGTACATAAGGTATTATATTTTCTAAAAAGATTATAATAAAGTTTAAAAAACAAAATTAACAGCACTATACTAAAAATTAAAAATGAAAGCAACAAAAACAGACTTTCTGATTCTAATATTCTTGTTCCCTACTCCTCATTGTTTCTCTCCCTTTCCTCCTTCTTCTTCCTTCGTGCCTATACCTTCGTCATCTAAGTGTTGCCTTCCTTGTCTCCTCTCCACAAATCCTCTATTTTCTTTTCTCTATCAATCATAAAGTAGTATTTTCCCCTAATATACCACAGCCTCTCTTTTTCTCGCTTACACGTTCTGCAGATCCTCTCTTTTATTTCTTCCCAATATATTTTTCACTTCCTCTGATTATCCATTCTAAATCTTTTTATTCTCCTTGTCTGTTTTTAAGTTTAGTTTGGCAATGAGATGTAATTACGCGTATTTCATTAAAGTTTTACGACACCACATTAAATTAATAAATTGAAGAAAAAGCACGAAATATGAATGCAACTCAGACAAACCAGAAACTCAGAAAATATAATAAAGAAAACAAAGAGACAAAGTCACCTGTATCAATTGAAGTAAATTTAGAACCGCTAAAAGAAATTATTGAAAACAACCCCGATGAATATTATACCACATTTTAAAAACCATTATAACCAAAAGCATTGGCAAGAAAGATACTTGTAGATTTTTACAGCAACATATAAATGATCCTTAATAATTTATTAATATGTTAATCTTACTGTACAACCATTTAGAACACAAAAGAATCAAAGCACAATTCACCAAAATAGTTAAATCAATAAAATAGATATTATAGAATATATGTAATATAAGATAGATGATCATTGTAATTAGAATATCCTAACAATTAAATTAAAAAAAAGAAAACAGCATGATGAATAAATATTTCGAAAACGTTTTAACAACAAGTAGTGCCTGTATCATTAAAAGTGACATTTACAATACAATCTAATTATTGCAAATAGATACAAGAAATGTATTGAATTGTATTCAGCAATAAAACAAAAATAAAGCAGACAAGTGGTGTACATTTTGCTGTCTCTGAAGTAAATGTTTAAGTAGAGTAATCGTACTTCTACAATATCAATTATGCTTGCAACATGTACATTACACAATACATATATTACAATACAAATGCACTTTGACCTATTATCGTCTGAAAAGTTATTCTCATAGTGAAACAACTGTAACAAGGCGAATAAACTAAACAAAGCCCCCCAGGACCAAAGAACGAAGTTCCAAGAAAACTAAACTTTGTGCTATTAAATAAAATTACAATGAATGAAGAAGGTAATTCGGTGTAAGAGGTTTTAAATGCCATTGGATTATACTTATATTATATTGCTGTGTAGATTTTATAAGAGAAAGAGAGAGCTATTTTCTTTTATTTTTATTTTTTAACGTAACATAACACTTTAAGGTAAAATATAATTGTATTTAATATAACAGCTATTACTCAAGAAGTGTAGAAAGAAAAATAAAAAGAAAAAACTTTGAAGTTTGAGAATATTTTTGCTGTGCTTGAACTAAATGGTGCAATTTAAAGTCGCACAAGTGTATCTAACAAGATTTCATTTTCAACAAAGTTGTGTTATTGTTGAAAGTTACTTTTCTTTCAATTTTATATGTTTTAAACTACGAGTACATGTTAACTAAACATGGGAATCTTGTTTGTAATTTCCGGCGTTTTATCATATTTTTTTAATGAAAAAGACTTTAATAACAGAGAATAAATCGGCCACTCAGTCATAATTTTTTTTTTTTTTTATTTAGGCTTTGGCTTATTCAACCTTCTTGCCGATCATATTTTTAATTTGTCTTTTAGTTTTTAATCAGTCTTTCTAATTTGTTTCATATGTAACGTGTATTTTTAACATCATATCTACAGAGTGTTTATACGGTTCAAATTCTTATCTTATTTGTTTTAATACTATCTGTCTCAGTTCATTTGTTTTAATACTATCATATTAATTTCATAATAACCAAACCCAGAAAATATCTATCTGGTCCGGGGATCGAACCCGAAGACACAGCAGTCGACTCAGTCATTAGAGAGACATCTCTGAATATGAAGTTTTGTGAAACAACGAATACAATATTACTTCAACGGTATTTAACAAGTTTATCTGCATTATAATTTTGTTTGATTACATTTATGAGTTACGTGAATATTGAATCAGATAGAAGGTGCAATTTTACATATAATTCCATATTTATCTTAAACTTCGATTCTGTGATGTTTCAGTAATGACCTGGACGATCTCTAAAACAAAATAAGTTTTCTCAGAGACTAATGCTTTTACATTTGGGTCTGGGTCTACAACAGAGAGAGAATATTTTATTTATTTAAGTCTCACTATAATGTACTATGCCGGATGATGCAAACGCAACTAAGATTTTGTTTTAGTCAACAAAGAATTATGCATTTACCTTTGGAAACATTTAAATATAATGAAAATACTTCGATGTCTCTCAGAATGGGCTTGTTTCCTTATTTTTTAGTGGTCGATTTTTCAATTGTTGATTGAAATTGATGTTAATAAATGTGTATTGGCGTGTCTATTTTATTAAATAGCTAAATATTGACGGAGATATAGCAATTAAAAATTTGAATTGTAGTTTTAGCGTTAGAAATCGTCGGCCATGACGATGACGTGAAATGCATTTTAACGTCAGTTATTTGTTGAGTAGGTCAGTGCATTGGTAATGTCCTGTAGCTGTTGGTAGTCGAAATAATCAAATTAAATCAAAGAATAATAATTTTATAATATTAAAATTTTATTTTTTCTTGAAATAGCTGTAAATAATATTTGATATTTTGATATATAAATACATATAGCAGCGATTTATGATCTGTAAAGTTGGTAACCTTACACAAGGATTGTGATGTCACATGCACTTGGAATGTCTACAACGTTGAATCCCTTTAATAATTAAAGGGAAAAAATGACTTTTTTAATTGTTAATATCTCTTAACATATAAGGAGTTATTAAAAAATAATTATACATTTGAGGTTTTAGTAACCCACTTTATCAATATATAGTACACTTTTATAGAAATGAAGACATAGGACACAAGCCCATTCGAAAGAAGGCAAGTTAGCATTTGACTCCACTGGTTATCTAAGTGATAACAGGATTTATTACATCCTTTTTTTCAACTCTGACCATAGATTATACTAAAACCACTTTGCAAGATATCAGATTTAAGTTTAAAGATTCCAAACGAATCCAAACAAAAAGTAAAGGTACTATTTTAGTATATCAAATATAAAAGTGTAACAATAGAATTTTAAGGTTTACAAATAAAGCAAAAATTATAATAAATACATATTTTAATAAAACATTAGTCTAAAAAATATATATTAGTTTAATAATAAATTAAATTAGTACACCCATATCTATAAATTGTCAAAACCTAAATAAAAATATTATCCCATGGTTCATAACCAACAAATTCTGTAACCATGACTGCGGCATTACAACTGTGAAGGAAGAAATGAACAAATTCATTCAAGGATACCATCAGCGACTAAAAAATCATCCAAACTATCTAGTTGTGAATTTACTAGATAAACATACTTCTGACTTTAAAAGACTAAAAAGACACAGTGCGATTCATAGATATAACCTTCATTGGACGACTAATTCTTATCTAGGTTAATTTCCATTTTTAGCATAGGTAGTTATTGTAACAGATTGTAACGTGGCATATTATTACAAAATAAAAAATAAAAATATATAAATGTTGAATGTCGCATGTTGTAGTCTCACTTGTTTGTACAATGCATTACATTCAAACCACCTTCTAGAGCAATATGTATCTGTAACATTTATTTTACCTCTTGCAATACCTCGGTTCATTGTTTTCTTTTATTTCAACCCAACGTTTTGTTCAGAGCTCTACGATACGGTACGGTACGTTCAATGTGTTTTCCACAGAACCATAACAATTAGTGGAAATTCTTTCTTACTTTGTTTAGTATAAATATCTACGAGTACAACTATACCTTTTCTTTATTTTACTTTTCTAAAAGACTCTTTTCTTAGTCCACTTTGCATTCATTATTTTTTCTTTCTCTCATAATACGAGTACTCCACTGTAGGAGTAATACTCGTAAGCACGGGTTTGCTCTCATTTAATTATGTTTATTTTAAATTATTTTATTCAAAGTATGTATAATTAAGAGAGGCCTCATTAGTAGTCAAATTATTGTTATATAACATATTCTGTGAGTAAAGAAACCGTAATCTCATGCTGGGGTTTAAAAGAACGCGCGGAGCTTCTTGAGCTTTTGTGACAGCATCGATATACACACGATTAGAGTAGGATAGAATATAAGGACGTACTGTCATTAAAGTAAGATATAAATAAAGTTACTTTTCACAATATTATGTGATTTAGTTTGATCTAATGAATTAGATATTGTTACTATTGTTATATGTCGATCTACTGCAACAAGCAACTCTACTTGCATTATTTAATTATAACTTTTTTACATACATATAAAACTGCTTGAGTGAATACTTAGTATCGTCAAAAGATGTCGATTTTACTTCAGTTTGGATGTGTTTTACATACATCTAAATTTAATTGAGGTTTTCTGTTTTTAGAGCAGAAGCTAAAGTACGATGAATTCACGAAGTAACAGAAAGCAATTAAAAATGGTCGCACACTGATGTCTGTCTTAAGACAAGGTATTAAGACAAGGTAAGGTATTCGCTCATCTTTCTATGATAAAATGTTTAAAGACAGTCGTTTCTCCTTTGAAAAATAACAGTGTATCTCGATCGCCCATTACATTATGTCGTTATATAAAAACTTTGCAAGACTCGGTGATTTAAATTCCTTCGGTATAAAGGCTTAGTAAGCTAAAGCCAAAGAATGCAGTTATGAAATTCATAAGTGTCGGACGGAATTAACAGGTCGTGTAATCGTTTAACTTTCTAAACTTTTTAAATTTACGAACTCACATATTACCAACCAAAAAAGAAAGAAAAATAAATAGTAAATTGTTCCATTACATTATTTATATATTAATTGTGTATGCCTTTCGGCTTTACAATCTACAGTATTATATTTCTAATACATTTCATTCCTATATACATTCCAAACTTAAAAACTAAACTTAAAATAAACTTAAAATCTTCTCGACTTTTACTACTTCCAAAAGTGCTTTCTGCTTCTTCTTCTTTTGACCCTCTCTATTATTCTCCACCAGATTATTTATTCTCCTGTTTTTCCTTTTCTTCTTACTATTTCCGCCATCCACCTCTTTCCTTCACTGCCTCCCTTTAATAGCTGTCCAATATTCCTTTCGCTTGCTACTTTTTCCTTACACTCAAACTTAATGTGCTCCAGTGTTTCGTCCTCCGCTCCACACATTCTACACTTTCTTTCCTCACTCTTTTCCCAGTATCTGTTTCCTTTTTCCTCATTTCCCAATCTAAACCTTGCTGTTCTTCTTATGTGTTTTATGTCCTTTTCTATAAGGTACTGAGGCACATTATTTTCCCATAACCTCTTATATCTTTTATTGTAGTTACTTTTTTCTATTTTTCCCATTCTCTCCTGCTGTTGTGTCTCCTTATCCCTTCTCCTTAGCTCCTCTGCCACACTTGCGCCACCTTCTCTTCTCCTCTCTGCCTCCTCGATCGCCATTCCATTCCTTTCAAAGTATTCTTTTCTCTTTTTTGGACCTCCTTTCCCCCCATTCTTTATGTAATCCTCTCTTATTTTCTTTAAGATTTTGCTTTCCGCTCTGTTCAATTTCTCCTCGTATTTTACCGCTCTTTCCCCTGTTTTAATTCTTATCTTGTCCCTCTTTAGCTCCTCCATCACCATGTATCCTGGCGTGCACCTGTCCAGCCCTAGAACCCATTTCATATATCTTACCTGTATTCTTTCCAACTTTTCTTGTTCCTTCCACCCCCAAACCTCTGCTCCATACGACATCATACTGGCTATCAGTCTCTCGTATATCCATATTCTCTTTTGTATGTCCCCCCCAAATACCTTTGTTCCATTACATAAATTTGTATGTTTACTTCTAAAGTGGATAGTTTTAAAACTAAAATTATGAATTATGAGTGGTAAAACAAAATAATGGGTAAAAAGTAACTATCAAAAATCGTCTTATTCTTGTTAAACTTATTTAACTGATGTTTTGCCTTCAAACTCCTTTAATTATAAATAACACAAGATTAGTAATATTTGTTTAGTACCTAAACAAATAAATATTTCTATTCCAGGCACTGGTTTATGACTTTATAACTGTTTCTCACAGGTGTTCTCTTTCATGTTTGAACGATATGTTTTGGTATGGCCTCCAACGTCTGAATCTTATATTGCAAGATTGACATGGCAAGTTTCCTGCTTCACGGTGGAACGAATGATTTATTTATTTTATTAATTTGTTGATATTATTGACACTGATACTGTTTAACAAAAATTTTCAAGTAAATAAAGAAACTTTTAAGTATAAAACCTTCCGATGTTGAACGATTCGTGCAGCAGTGCATGACATGTGGATCAAGTGTGTGGTGGGAGTAGATAAATCCCTTTTGACGCGGGTCAAAAGACCGATAACAGCCCGAACTTTTTCCATACTTAGTTCCAGCATAGTCCACACGATGCGTCCAGGGTTGGACGCGTTAGAAGGTGTTCGTAGCATCGTTTGGAGCCGGCTTATGCAGATACTTTGTACCAAATGAATAGGGATAGGAATTCTATAGAACACAAATCCTTTGTTGAAAAACGTCTGTGTACTAAAGAGAAAACCTGATATCGAATCCAGCTTCTGAACGATCTTTTAATGCTCATAAAATTGATAATTGCACTTGTAACGAGAACAGGGACCTCCCATACCATAACAGTATCTTCTTTGCTTTTTTTTATAACGAATTTAAATACAACTTTTTTTCTTGATCTCAGGCTAGTCCAGCCCTGAACCTTATCATTACTAATCCAAGATACATACTATATTCATTCAAATAAGACCATGTTTCGCACGATTTCATCCAACCATCTACATAGTACGTACTTTACAGTTATTGTTATACGCTTGAATTAATTTCATAATTTTATTTGACAATTTGATAAATTTGAATGGGGTAATTTTGTGGGTATCCATACTTATACATTTGTAAAGTGATAAACGGATATAACAAGAAATAACGGAAACATTACATACCGGATATCCTTCTACATTCAACTGAGTGCTGCTTATCGCTACCAAATCCTTAACATTATCTACAGAGGAACACAATGAAGTTTCATTTTCAAGGTTTCAAGCAGTTTTCAAAAAGCTATTATCGTAATAATACTGTTAATTGTTAAACTTAAATTCATAATCTTAATTTAGAATAAAAATAATAATTTATAAACGCGTATTTTAGCTGGGGTGTTGTTTTTGGGGTGCTAATCATTGTTATTAAGGTGTATTGCAGTTGTTCGCATTAGTACACTTTACCGTAAGAGCAAGTTTTTACTTGAATATTTATCAATACACTACCAAGTTGAAGAAGATAACAGTACATACTATATAACTGTACGTTTCCGTCACTTTGTGCTGTGCTGCCCTTCGAGCAGTCTTTACCAAGATCTCATAATACAATCTCGACTACAATCGGAAAACTGTTAAATATTATAGAGAAATACAAACGGCAACTCGAGTAGAACAATTTACGTTTTTGCATAAATTTATTCATAATACGTTTCTGCAAATTATTTGCATTTTTACATTAAAACATCTCATTAATTTCAATAGGTCTTTCAAAGTATAAAATGACTATAAACCTTATGAAATAAAAACGACGTAACTTTAACGATCGTTGACGAGTTATGTCCGTTAGCCGTTAGTCCTTTAGCCCGTTACTAAGGTTGACGTTGTGCATACAAAAGATCCTGATTTATTCCTGAGTTTTACAGTTTGCACAGATAAGGACTATTTTTTTTTTCATTGGACTCAGGTAGTAGATTTTTTGGGAGTAATTAGTGTTGACCACATGATTTCGAATGTGTGAAACATAAAACAGAGCATGTAGATTCTTTCTACACATCTTCACTTCCTGTAACGTCTTAAATTCGAAGTTACTCCCCAGATTGTAATGTGGGTCTATTGTTTATATTCATTCAAAAACGCACTTGCTATTAATTCAATTAATTCGCTTGGTTAATTGAAGTTATCTTTCTCGTGATAAAAAGTAGTATCTAATTTTTCCTTTTATATTTATACAGTAATACTTGAAAAAGAATAGTCAAAGAAAAGGAAAAATTAGATACTACTTTTATATTATTGCAGCTATTTTCCTCTTGACAATTTTTCTAAATCTCGTACGAATCTTATACGTTTCTGATACGATTCGCTTCAATTCGTTAGAATCTTATACGATTCTGGTTAATATTGTTTGTAGGGAAGCACAAATTTCTTCTTTCTTTGTCCATCCTTGTTCATCTACTACGAATTAGGAGTTTCTTATTCGTGTTAGAACGTGTAGAAGTGTCTGTCTCCTTTTCCAGCTTCGTTAGGACCAGTTTTGTTATTCGCATTTCGTATTCGTTAAGATATCGTCACGATCTCTTAACGAAGTCTTAACGAAATCTACTTCAGTGCACCAGCACTAGATTACAACTTATTACAATATACTTAGTTTGGAGGCTGCTATAGTTTTGGATGGTCAATATTTAGATTCACTTTCGATCTGTATTCATATAGCAACCATCGATGGTTCACTATTACATATTTTCCTCCGATTAAGATTAAAGTTACACATCCCTAGTAGAAGGTAGTGAAGAACGATATCATAATATTTCTATGGGACGAAGTGAATGGAACATCTGTATAAGGGACTGTGGATTACTGAATAGAGGAAAGATAAAGAGACGGTGGGGTGGCAGGGGTTTATAATAACCTGCACGTAAACAGTATGTGTATGATTTATAGGTGGACGTTGGACAGTCTGCGCATCAATAGAGATTAATGAATAGATATTGAGACCGTACTATGCGCAAGCCATTATCCGTGTATGTATACATCTATATACAAAATCATTGTAATAATGAATTATTAAGGAAGTGTATTAAAAAATTAAAACGTATTTATCATTAAAGCAAATGATGTTGTTTTCAAAATATTTATTAAATAGTAAATTGAATTTGAAATTGACTTAAAAATAACATCACTTTTTAGTGCGACAGAATTTTGATCGTTATGTAAACAACATATTTCTAAAGAACGATAGTGTTATGATAACCTTATCAAATAACATAACAAATTATAACGGGTTTGACTCCCAGCTGTTAATTCTTTATGGCATTATTTTGCAATTTTTCTCTAACGTCGTGGGTCATGAATTGGTGCCGATGATTAGTATGATATTCATTTGTTTCAACGCTTCAATTCATGACGTCAGAGTATAAGTTACAAAATAATCCACCTACTTTTTCTATATTTGTTTGATAACTGTAATATACTCGTATATACAAAATAACAATAATTCTTTCACAAATAAGGAAATTCAATAACATAATACACTAAATGACTTTCTTTCATATATGTCTGTATTTTTGTTTCCCATTCAAAACATATAAGTACTTTCTTATTTCCTGGTATGCTAATAATTTCGTTTTTGTTTTGCAGGGTCGTCTCCTTGGGAAAGTAGACGCATATTTCAGCTCATTTAGAAGATGTAACTATCCAAGAGTTGGTGCTCAAGGGGCGGTTGAAATTGTTCAAGAATGTGGAAGATATTCAAGGTCAGTGACTATCACATAGGTTTTCTTTTATATTCGTATTGTATATAGTCTTAGGAATACTTACTAAATGTTTTACAATTATATTAGAAAATTTCAACGTAAGCCGAAGTTAACCGAAGTATTTCTTGTATAAGTTTAAGGTTCAGAGAAGTAAGGTTTATGCCATCAATGTTCATGTTCGCAATCTGTAACTGAAAAATAAAATGGGGCGAACCAAGATCTCTGGCGTAGCTAGGTATGGGCCAGTCGGTGCTGAGCACCGGGGCCCTTAAGCTCAGGGGGGCCTCGGACCCTGACCAGCAAACCCCGTATTGTACTAGCTAAAAATTCTCCCACCTTTGGAACGTAAATAAAATAGGTTACAACACGACTTTAAGGTAGTACTGTCGGTCAGAGAGTTACCGTTTAATATTTTCTAAAATTTGGCATATTAGTAGATTATAATAAGATTTCGCTCATATAAATTTCGCTAATGTTTCACTCATATAAATCATTTCTGTTCGAGCACGACCATAGTTCGCAAGACTCAGGAATGGGGCCCCTAAGGCCCTAATGCAGATCGGAAAATGGATAGTCAGTAATATATATATATATATATATATATATATATATATATATATATATATATATATATATATATATATTTTTTTTTTTTTGACTTGATAAAATCTAAACAGTTTAGTTAGGGCCCCAGTTTCTTCTTGCACCGGGGCCTTTGGTAACCTAGCTACGCCACTGGCCAAGATCCTATTTAGCCAATGGATGCTTTACAATTAAGCTTTAATTATACGTTCATTAACAAGCAGTCGTACAACAACTAGTAGTTTTTATAAATATATATCAGTAATTTTTAACAAATTTCAATAAAACTTCAAAACAATTTCTGATTTTCAAATATAATTATCACTCCCCGTTTCCTTGTTTAATGTTTGTGCCCTAGTTCTATCCCTCTTCCTGATTCCATTTCAGTTTCAGCTTTAGATTCCCGATTCCTAATTCAAATTAAATAAAGTCAATGTTCCGTTATAGGCTTAAATGTGATAAAACGAAATGTCAACGAATCACTACGAGCTAATTCGTTTTTCTGTTCTGTTTGCTAATAGAATTCTAAAATCAAAGTCCATTTTATTTACTCTGCTATACTTTTACGTAAAAAGGTTCGCTTCTCTGTTTGCTGTTTTCCTACTAGAATAAAGGGGCTTTAGACTTTTAAAATTGGATTCCATTATCATAATTGTGTGAAGTCTACGCTCTCTTGTGTTTTTTTAAAATTATACGGATTGGAAAAACAGTGCTTCTTCATCTGTGATTTTCTTAATGTTTACCATTGGCTTTGAATTGATGACCAACATTTTTACTATGTTTTAGAAGAGAGAATAACTAAGAGTAATCGAAGAACTATAATATAAACTAGAAAAACACAAAAGAAACAATTCATTAATTGCACATTGCAATCAAAATTGTAATAAATTTTTCATTATACTTATAACAAATAAAGGTAAGGGAAGCCATCAATTTATAAACAAGAATTACAGGTCGGGCTAAATAGAAAGCTGGAAGTAGTAATATGTATAGTGTATAGTATACCCATGATAGGTCATACAAATCTTACTATTTTTTAATATTTATGTTTAGTGCATCAATTTTTAAAAGTTATTAGCACTTAAAAGGCATATATACATTTACAATACATAATTCGTAATTTACAACTTATAAATATATTTATTTTATATATTTATACAAATCTTACTTAATTAATTAATCTGTGAATAATTTATTAATAGCTCACTAACAATAATTCATATTATTCTTCAATACTCTACGCACAGACAAAACTGTTATATGCTTGAAGACTATAATCTTTGAAATTGACTTTATCAATGAATCTAATTTAATCTTTATAGTTTAAATACCCACACAAATATGTACTAGAGTGTAATAAAGAACACAACAAAAGTTACCTGTTCTATTACGTAAACAATTTTACCTAATATACAACGTTTTGTGATTCAAGAATTGTTTTGTACAGTTTTTAAAAAAATAAAACATCATACTAATAAAACCTCTAATAAAAGAAGACCATTTAAGGATCTTACAATATTAAGGGGTCCTTTTTAAAATTTAAGACTTTTAGAACAGCTTTAAATAATAAAATAAGAACTTTCTAAATTAAATATTGATAGGTTTTGTTTAAGTAAAAAGGTTGATATTATGAAGATAGTGAAAGAGTTTTCGGCAACACTAATAAAAGAGAGAATGACAAAGACAATGTATTAGAGTGTTGTGATATCAAAATCCTGTCGTAAGTAACCAAAAATAAAATCGACATCGGAGCTGATTTACTAGGCTAGATCGCTAAACTAGTACGCTAAATAACTTAGTCTCATAAATAAGCCACCCCGGCTGCTGACAAATCTTTGGTTGCTGTCAAATATACATCATTAACAATTTGCATCATAATTGTTCATCTTGTGGTATCATAATTTAAAATGCCTACTGCTGTTACATTCAATCAATGTACATTATATGAACATCACAACGTAGCAACTGATTGAAAGGGAGCTATGTTATGAATTCAATTTGTCAATTAATAAACGTAACATAGCTCAGCTCAAACCATGACAAGGCTTTTGTTAATTAATAACGAAATTTTCAGTAACAAGTACCGTGAAATGAGGACTTCAGATGAATAATTAATATCACTTTTGACCATGTCAAACTTGCAGGTATTTGATTAACAATTCTATTTATGGTATGTCGTCGTAGTCTGGAGTTGAAACCATTTTGGAGATATTTAATAATAAAACAAATATTCAGTACCAGCCAAGGTACTTAGTCTGCTGAAACTAAATTTAATGTAAATTCCCAATGTAATACAGGGCTGTACAACCTAATTGAATTGGAACCATATTCTGTATATGCTCCGTAATGTGAAAATAATATCCTGTATATATATTCCATGTACATTAATAAAAAAGAAGCATATTTTCGATAATGTTTTTTGACGACATAGTTAATATATAATTATTTCTATAATTACTACATGATAAAATGACATTTGAAGAATACTTTGTGAAATTTTCATAAATAAATATCAAGAAATGAGATATTGACAGCGAATCTCCGCAGACGTCACAAGAAAAAGTAACATTGCGGTGCCACTTATAACTCATCACTGGATTTTCTGAAATCGAAAAACCAAAATGATTTCATTGGTAAATTTTTTACAGCACTTAAAATACCGATTTTTCATGATAAAAATCAGAAACTTTGTTATTTTAAAATACGTTAAAATTTAAAAAAAACTCGACAGCGTTACCTCAGCATTTATGTAAAGAAAGAGTGTGCGAAATTTCCAAAGAATCGGTCCATTAAATTTAGAGCTAAAGAGGTCACCGACTCTATAAAAGCTATGTGTGAGAAACTGCATTTAAAAATTTCGAAGAAACACGAAACCAGACCAGAGAGGTAAAGACTTAAAACTCTATATCTCTGACAGTTTTATTCCAATCGATTTCAAATTTTTACGCAATAAACTTAATGTCTTATACATTAATATAAATAAATTAAAAAAAAAAGGTGGCACACCTTTGAAAAAGGTGTATAGCAAAAAGCATTCTTAACTCAATTGATCGAACCACAGCAGTACCACAACACTTTAATAAAGTTTTATAGAAATTAAGACATTGTTCACAACGCAATTAAGTCAACATATACCTAGTAAACGCAAATATCTTAATATATATAAATTACGTGTCACGTTGTTTGTCCGTGTTTGTCCGCGATGGACTCCTAAACTACTTAACCGATTTTAATCAAATTTGTACACCGTGTGCAGTTTGATCCAACTGGAAAGATAGGATAGCTTACATCTCAATTTATGATTGCAATATTATCTTATTGCAAATTATTTGTCTATTAATTATCTGTTAGCTCCAAACGATTGTAAAAGATGGCGACATCTGTTGACTAGATTGAGTAAATATTCAATAGATGGCGCTATGTAATGTAATATGACAAAAACGTTAGTCACAGCAACGCGTGGCCGGGACAGCTAGTAGTCTTTATATAATTACTAAAAAGAAAATACGAGTATTTGAAGACAGACATAAAGAAAGACTACTGACTTCATGTTATTCAGCGTGAAGATTATTTTGTGTCTCAGAGTTTGCATAGTAAATGATGATATAGAATAATAATCTAATCAGACGACATGATGGAACCGTGTGAGAATTGCAGAGAGCAAAAGGAAGTGGACAGGCGGGACAGCGACTGCTACACATCTGTAGGAGACAGGGTTAATTAAACTTTATTTAACAAATAATTGCTGGGTGCACTTTATAAAAGAATTTTAATTAAAAATTAAGAATTTCTAGAAGATTTTATTTACTGGTAATATAACAGTATAATTTAATGTAACTAATTATATTTTAGATTTATTAAAAATATTTTTGACAGTGCCATATGACGCAATGTGAAATTTATAGTAGTCTTCCTTCTAAAAAGATTTAAATATTGTTTGAAATGGTTTGTTTTTATAATTCTAAATATACAGAATCATGAAAAATACCATTTTATGTCTCTATTCATCCTTAAAAAGGTTTTCTAATGATTTTAATAATCAAAAAACGTGTTTTTCTTTTTTTTGTTTTACGCCTATTTCAACTACAGTGACATATTCGCAGATAATTATTCTTTTTTAATTTGTTAATAAGGTACGTTTCAAGGAAAACCTCTCATCTTTACAATTAACATAGTACATGTATGGTTTATGGTGTCGAATATTTATGATAAATAATTCATAAAATCTAACAATAACCAAATCAAGAAATATTAACGCTAGTCCTTTAATTGGTCCATAGAATCCTGTTAATGTTGTCAACATTTTTGGTCACTATACCATCAAGATAATTTTTTATTTGTATCATTATATTATGATCATTAAAAATCTTAAACATTCTACGCGAAAGTCAAACTAAGAAAGTATGATCTTCTTTCCGGATTTTTTCTAATATTATATTATGTTCTATTCATTGGGATGCAATTTTAACACATGTAATACATAAACAATATTTGTTGTCACTTGTTACTCTTCCCCAGTAAACAATTTGGTGAAGTGTCATGTTTTGTGACGTTTCTATTACTATTGCACTTCAATTATATATTATTCTGACAGGTGGAGTGGTTTTGCCATTTGTAGCCGATAAAATAGACATTTTATATGAACGACTGTGAGAAACTGAATTGTAAATGAAAAAGAATCATACGCATCTTTAATCTGATGGCAAAGTGACTCCAAAATGTTTTCTCTATTTCCATGTTCCAGTTGTTCACCTATTTTTCATGTCTTACTGTTTCTTATCGAACTGATAGAACTGAAGTGAAAATATTTAGGGCGCCAACATTTAAAGTAAAATATTCAGGTTTCCAATATCAGGTTAATTTCATCTCCAATTTCAATTCTCTAAACTTAAATAGCACAGAAAAATAATCTTTTAAAAAATTCTAAGAACCACTAAATTCTAAATGTCAAATTTAAAATAACACGATGTTTTATTATACAAAGAAAGGCAGTTTCAATTTCTTTAAAGAAAAGGTCACTTTTTTTGTAAGGATCGCTTGTAATAAACTGTTCTAAGCGAAGTCGACTCGGTATTAAGTCTTATTACTAACCGTAGATAATGGATAGAGGAAAAGCAACTGCAGACTTTTGTGTAAGGGTTGCTATAACAACAAATCCTAAAAGCTTTTTGGAGATGCCATCCATTCACAAACAATAAGTAATCATTTACTTTAAGTTTAAACATTTTGTGTATTCATTATTTGTCTATATAGATGAAAAGGAGGATTCTATAATACCGTATTAGTCTTTTGTCTCCTTATTGTATAATTCTAAAGAAAATCTGACGCAAGGAGATAGGTTTATCTGTTTTGGAGAATTTAGATTTATAGATTTCTTTGAAAATGTACTTTAAATACTATTGTTTTTTTTATTACAAAAGAATTGTTGTCCGGTGAATGTACATTACAAAAATGTACAAAATAAGAGCAAAAAATAATGTCATTAATTTGACAGACATCCATATAATTTTACTTCTTTAAAAGTTGGTAACTGGAGTTTCCCATAAACCATAGCGGCGAACGTCATATTGTGGTAATAAAATTAAATGTCAAAAGTGCGGCTATAGCTCTATTAAAAGAAATTAATATTAAAAAGAAGAAAGTACTTTTTAAAACAATAAAAGTGGTTGTGATTAGTTATAAGTGTCTTATGTTTCATTTGAGTTATTTAGTTTAACTCCAAATACATTATTGTTAACAAAAACAAGTGTTGAAAAAATGTGTCACATAACCTCATAAAGTAGGGTACTTTGAATTGACTAGTTTCAATTACTAATAACAATAGTGTTATTAAATAAAAGTATTATCGTATTTGTTTATAATTATTTAATGTTAATTAAAAACAAATTGTTACATTCTGTGTTAGTGAATTGTTAATTGTTGTGACCAGTTGTGACAGTGTGTATACTATTATTTTATAGTTTTTAAAATGATAATTGAAGATTGCAAAAACAGATGGCGCTGGCTGTTGATAAAATAGTAAACTGTAATTGCAGGTAATTTATTTATTTATTTATATAAATGTCAAACGTCAAAACATTAATAAAATAAATAAACTGTGTAATATGTTAACCTTTAGAGTCTAATATCTATTTGACTAGTAATAAAATATTAAATAATATCAATATTGAAACAAATAAACTGTTGTCTTAAATATTTTAAGTTTGTATTTGTAAAACTTTATATAAATCCAACCTTAAATATTTTATTGTCATTATTCCTGTTCAAACATGCTATATTTTAAATGTCTTCATGATTTGAATATTAAATAAGTAATATTACATTTTTATCTTCAAATATGTCACAAAACAGTGCTGCGAGTAATATAATTCAAGTCGTTTAAGAAAATAAATATGTTCCTCACATAAAAGACATTTTCTAGTCAGTTCCACAAATGAAGCGTAAAACTTAATAAAATTTAATAGTGCCTAATGAAGCTTATGAAATTTTGAATCTACAATATAATTAAGAAAATTCAACAGAGAATATATGTATATGTATTCTTTGAGATAAAAGTCAATTTAGTTATTTTATTGCTGTATTTAAGTGAACAAAGTGTTATGATGTTTGGGAACCATTGAGTTTATATTCTCAAATTGCATAATTTCCCCAATTTGACATTTAATTCACTTGTTAATATCCCGTCTACAGCTAACTTCAGGCCATCAAGTTACCTCTACGTTTCATAATGAGCCACACGGGAATTTGAGATCTGTCTCTGCAGAAATCTCAACCACAGTATTTCATGCACTGTGGACGGTTTAAAATGAGTAACTAGTGTTGCCAGATACTTTGCGAATGAATAAATAGTGCTGCCACATACTTTCCCAATGAATATATGACAATTTAAATACAATATTTGTGCCTGAAAATGAACGCTTTAGTGTAACGGAAGTTAGTTTTTTAATATTTTAACATTAATTATATTATTTATTTTAATGTTTTTGCCATTGGCTCTACATTTTTCTGCCTTAACTCATCAAATTACATATCATTGTCATTAATTCATTTTTGATCCTTATTATATCTTAACGAGAATCACTCTTTCCAAAAGAAAAATAAAAACAAAACTGCTTCACTCTTCCTTACTCACCCTCCTGTTTCTACTCTGTCATTCCTTGACTTTCCTCGCTCCTTTTCTCTATCTCCGCCATCCACCTCTTCCCTTCACTGCCTCCCTTTAATAACTGCACAATATTCTTTTCTCTTTTTACCTTTTTCTTACATGAAATCATAATGTGCTCCAGCGTTCCGCACACCCTGGACATCTTTTCCTCTACATTTGCCAATCTGAATCGTGCAATTCTTCTCATTTTTTTTTGTGTCTTTTCCTTATATCTTTTGTTATATTTGCTCTTCTCAATTTTTTCCATTATTTCCTGTTGTTGTACATTAGTTATATAACTTGGGGACTAGCATTGATAAAGAATAGTGTGCCAGGAATAGGGTGACATTAAGTTACTATAGTAGAGTTTGTATACCTGAAGATGACCTCGCATTGAAGGTCGAAAGCTTATTTATTAATTGTTTCAATAAAATAATTTTTTCGTAATAATCAAAGGTTGGTTATTCTAATCAAATAATATAGTAATAAATGGCGAGACATTTTTCCTATATATGTATATATATATATATATATATATATATATATATATATATATATATATATATATATATTTATACGTATAAATAATGAAAGTAATATTAAATACCAATGTATTTAATAAATATTTATAGGTTAATTTAGAATGCGAGTAGGTTCCATATAATAAATTACTTTACTGTATTTGATATCAGAGATACGATATCAATTTAGTGAATTAAATTTAGAAATTTATTTTATTTGACTTCTCGATTCCCTAACTAATTATAAAATACTGCTGTATAATATTTTAATAACGCGAACGCCATCTCTTAAGAGAGATATAATTTTACTAAGAATATCTCTGTTTGATATCATACTTAATTTACCACTCGTACAGAGAAGCACACACACAGAGAGAGAGAGAAAGAGAGAGAGAGAGAGAGAGACAAAATAGCTAAATCTTTACATTAACATGTAGTAGTTGTAGTATAAGTTCCAGGGGTAAGACAGTACAGATACTGGGGGTTAGAACGGAGTAAACTTAGTGAAAAGTGATTTGGAATTATGAATTACAACCTTATTCGTAGTGTATATACAGGGCTGCACTGCGGGTAGAATTCTTTTCTGAGGCGCCTAGTTTTATTACACTTTCAATTACGAAAAGATAATCAAGGAAAAGTAATTTAGGATAGGTTTCAAGACAATTATAACTACAAATAAATTCGCGTTGGAACCACTTTTACAAGAGACATACCCACGCCGCGACCCTGTATGGTTAATATATATATATATATATATATATATATATATATATATATATATATATATATATATATATATATATATATATATATATATATTATAGATATACAATGTTATCATTTCCTTTTTGCTAACAATCCTTTAGAGACTACAAATGCATAAATAATAAATATTTCATCAGACTAGAAGTTTACATTTTCAATATAAAAATTGTTTTTGTTTTTTCTTGATATAAAATTTTTATTTAGTAATATAATAAAATAATAACATGATTTCGTATCGGTTTGCTATATATTCGTTTAGTATAGTATAGTTTTTTCAAGCAGTGTTTTTTTGAAACATAGTACCATTGTGGCAATAACACCATAGGGGATACAAGGGCTACATGGCAACTGCAATAAACATACCGAGAAGTAAATCAAATGTGCTATTTGTGCCTCTAACGTGTGGGACCATGGGATCAGTCCCACTTCTGATGTAGACTGCATTGTACAGAAGTGGAAAACATTTATAAATGGAGTGCTATAGTTCTTTATATAAAACTAGAGTTTACTCCCGTCGCAAAGCGACGTCTTTTTGGCGTGTATGATTTGAAATCAATAAAATAATTCGTAATTACATTTCATATTTAACCATATTATATGGTCAACTTTTTTTCAAAATTTGGGATTTTTTTTTCGATTCGTAAATAAGTTACCAAGGTAATTAATAGCATTAAATACCTTAATACACATGCAAAATTTCAACTTTCTATCTTTTACGCATTAAAAGTAATACAGCAAAAAAGGGCTCACTTTTTTCCAGTTTTTCCAAAATTACGGGTTTCCAGGAAATTCAGGGAAAAATCCGGGGACGCCAAAAGTCTTAGAATTTTTTTCTTTACGAAATAGGAAATTTTCAAAAACTTCCCTTTAGCCGTTTTCGAGATGCCATACAAAATTCGAACCAAACATATAAACATATAAACATGTAAGAATATAAATGAACATTTGGAACATTATAATATTGGATGTTTTTCATTACAATAGAAAAACGTAATATTTCCGTGAAAAGTGGTCTTATTCAAAGTAACACTACATCTACATCCGTATTTTATGTTTCGGTCAATTTTCAACCACAGGTAATTTTCGTTTGGTATCCCTGACATAGTGTAACCTTCTATAAGAAGAATTGGCAAGTAACTGGGTGGGTCTGGGTCTCATGAGTGAAAGCAGGAAAATATATATTTGTCTCTCTGTCTAACATTAAGCTTTACCCGATATGGGTTAACGACATATTGGTTTATTGGATAATTCGATTAAGTGCATCGAGAAATAATGATTATAGTTCATGTTTTAAGTGAGGGCTGTTGTTTAGATACTATGAAATAAAAACGTTTATTGTTATTAGTGGAAAAATGTTACTTATTATGTTGCTTTTTATTAGTTTATTTAATGCCATAATCAGTTAGTTAAGAGTAATGGCATAAAATCACTTTAGTGCTGCAAGGAGTGATAATCGTTGAAGGATATATCGTTAGTAATCTGTATTTGTTTAATGAGCTGTCTTATACACATTTAAGGGTACTTAAATGTAAAATTACACTCGTTAAAGATGTTATGTTTAACACGATAACGTTCTCTTGGTTTGTTAGCGGGAGCGGGGGGAATGGAGACCATTTTACATTAGTTATAATCAGAGTGTCGTAGAGTTCACAACTCAAATTAATCTGCAGTTGTATACTTCAGCGAGTGCACAACTTAATGTAACGTGAACATCATCTACGCGTGCATCATATCAATTATTTGCTACTATATTCCTTGTTATATTAGTTTTAAGACGACTGGAGATTAGAAACACATGTTTTTACAGGGAGGCCACAGACCTGGAAATCCGGGAATTATCAGGGAATTTAGTGCAACCTGGAAATATCAAGGAATTTCAGGAAATTTCAATAAATATTAGGAAATTTCACAAATATCAGGGAATTTCATTGTGGCAACTATTTCATATATAGTATATTATATTTCATTTAAAATTCAAAATTTAGAAAATTTAAAAAGAAAACGTGTAGCTAATGAAAAAAAAATTTGGCGTCGAAAAAAGCTAAACTTTTAGCTGAAATTCAAGTTATGGATGATTAATTTAAAATTCTTCAATAATTTTATATATTAAATATAGAGTTCATTTGTTCTGGTTTATACTAGGCATATTTTTGTCTTACTCAATTTAAGAGTAACGAGAAATAAATCGTATTAGTTATTAAACGCAAACTAAGGCAATGAGTTAAAAAAGAAATATATATTTTTTAGTTTAATACCAGATTTAATTATTGGTAATTTCAATATAATCAAAACTTTAAATATATTTAAGTAAAATTTCTATATCAGAGAAAAGTACGAAAAATTTAACTGAAAAACCTGGAATAATTAGGAAAATTTAAAATCATTTTTTTGTGGCCACTCTGTTTTATTATTATTCTTACTCTGGCGTTATTATTTCATCGACCTCACTAACCTTTCCTATGTGAAGAATTAAGTAGTCGTAGAATATATTAAATTGACAATATGATTATGCAAAATGTCATAGTTTTTTGAGATATTAGTGTTTATTGAAATCGTATGATATTTTATGAATTTTTCAAAGTAATGATTGTTGTTTTAGAGGACTGCCCAACGTTGTATTTTGTCCTAATAAATCCAGAGGCCGTTAAGTATACCAAACATACGTATTTTCTATAGTATTTTACTAATTGTTCCTAAGCATCATTACACATTTATTATTCATGTATGCAAATAGAACCACAACCACCCAGATATATATAAAACGGTACTGTAATGGATTTTACTTGTTATTTTCTATTTTCCAACCCGCTACGTTACGCCATGCCACTACACACTATGCCATGGTTTTTCCGGCATCAAGAATTAACGAGTTCGTTCAATGGATTCTATTTGCAGACTCGTTAACAATTGCAGGTAACCATAGTCTACAATAGAACGTGTAGCTTTGTTATAAATGGCTGAGTTTTCAACGTTTGAGTTAAATCCGCGTGGCGCGGGATCATTTATATTTTAGTTTTTTAAAAATGCTTTTGTCGGTCACTTTAGTTCGTTCATTAAATTTAAATTTTGCTTTTATGGGAAATCAGAGACTAGTGAGTAGTGAGACTAGTTTCAAAATTCGGATTTTATATAAAATTGAAATATTACTGTTTTCTAATTGTGACGATGGTGAAGAAGGTACCATAGATCGTATTATCTTATGATGCAAAAATAGAAAGAGTCAAATAGATGCATTCATTACTCAATATTATTAGTAAATACATCAATTTACCTGTGAATGTTTTATTTTTTATTGCAGGTGTAAGAAGTGATTCGACTAAATGAACACTATATTTTTCGAGTCATGGTGTGTACACTGGGTCTTTGAGGGAACAGTTGAGTTTTTCGAGTTTTCTAAGCTTTCAAAAAATCTGAAAAAATTCTAGATTACTTCTTGAAGTGTTTACTACATGGTCCAAAAATTGCCAAAGTTTAAAGTTTAAAGCCGTTGATAATAAAAATTGACAAATAGTAAAAAACGCTGAAAAAAACAGAATATTGCTAAAAAATTCGTAACTTTATACCAAACAAAAATTAAGAAAAACGGTTGTAAACTTTTTTATCTTAGACTATAAGCTTTCGTAAGAATGTAGTGTCTTTGGCGTGGGCTCTAAAAAGTTGAATTATCTGTGCACCTGAAAGTGGGGAATATTTTACGGATTCAGGCATGTCATAATAAACGGAACGGTGATTATTCGGCACAAAATAAGTTTTTATTGTTACAAATACATAAGTTATGAAATAAGAATTAATAATAGTTAATAATAATTAGTGTCAAAAATAGAATTTACGATGCGCAACTGGAACAAAATTGCTTACGATGATTATCGCAAACAGACCCAAGACATAAATGTCATTTATGTGTAATGTAAAATGTAATATAAAATGTATGTGTAACATTTCGTAATTGAAATTAAAATATTTAGTCAAGGGTGCTGACAAAGCTAAATCTAAAAAATATCAACCTAAAGTTTTGATCAAAGTATGAAAGTGAATAAATTGTTTTACACTACATAAACCTTTGTAACAAATTTACCCGTACATTGCATAAATAATGTAATATTTGTTCTTTCACGCTCGAATATTATCTTGCTCTACCGTTTCTCGGAATAATCTATATGTATGAGACGTATTGTGGTTCTTGTATTCATTCGATAAAAACAAACATTGCTTAAACAAATGTAATTAAAGCAGTGTTTGTTGAATTAATTAGAGTTCAAGTTAGAATAAACCACGTGGATATTGCTTTGGCCTCTAAACGAATAATAATTAGGTGAAATGTAACATCTGAACCTTTAGATTATTCTAACACTCTTAGAAAAACCTTATAAATTTTAGAAACAGCTATTAAATAAAATTCAGATACAGGTTTATTAGCTAGAAATGGTCGGCCATATTTGTATGACGTGAAATTCATTTTAACGTCAGTAGTTTGTTGAGTAGGTCAGTGCTGTAGTAATGTTTTGTAGCTGTTGATAGTCGAAATAATCAAGTCAAGTCAAAGAATAATAAGTTTTTATTTTATTTAACCCTGTTAAGGCAGACATAATATTGGAATTTTATTGTTCCTTTTATTGATATATAAATACATATAGCAGAGATTTATGAGCTGTATGGTTTTGGACATGCTTTTGGAATGTGTACAACGTTGAATCCTTTTAATAATTAAAGAGACAAAATGACTTTTTTAATAGTGAATATCTCCTGACATATAAAGAGTTCTTAAAAAATAATTGAACATTTGAGGTTCTAGTAACCCACTTTATCAATATATAGTACACTTTTATAGAAATTAAAACATAGGACACAAACCCATTTGTATTAATTTTTTAATTTAATTATCTGATAGCATTATGATTTACATCGATATATATCTGTTCATATCGGAGTGTGGCCGGCCACTGGCTTCACGTATGGCATAGCCCATGCATTCACACCATAAACTTAACACGTAATTCACAGTTTATAAAGCGGTAGTAAATCACTGGATTACATTACATTACCATTAGATTTACAATGAGTCAAAGAGTGGGGCAGGGGGGGCAGGGGGGGCAGGGGGATAGTAGGATTCATTATTTGTAGAGCAACTAACAATGGAAACATCAACTTTTTGTTAGTGTTTCTGTGTAAAATATGTGAAAATCAAATAAACCATTTTCACCTTTATCTATTTTTACTGCGCAGTTGCTTATAACGACCAGTTATATAATTTATAGTCATATTTCTATTTGTGTTTTTTTTTTATTTATTTTATTTTTTTCTATTCTTTATAGTCGGAACAATAAACTCTGATATTACACACAACTACTCTCAGAATATTGCAGTCCGTGCACCGTGCAGCTTTCCACGGTTCCATGACTCAGACCGATATTACGCCAGGAGTGCTGAACCGTTTTGTCGCGTACCGTGTACAAATATTTATATATATATAGTTCAAGAATCGAATAAATTCAATAAGTACCACTATAGAAGTTGAATATTTTTCAGTTAACAGGCCGTGACTTTATGTGCGCAGTATTATTATGATCCTAATTGAATAAAAACGTAGTTTTCATAAATAATGTTAGTTACATGTATTATCAGATCATCGACGATAGAATGTAGATTTTAGATCAGCCTAATACCAGAGACGTTCATCCCAAAATGTAATTTTATGTCTTGTTAAATAGATTAATAACACTTTGATTTTTTAAATTTATTTTAATATAGAATTTGAGACGATTTCAATATCAAAGTCATGTTCGCTTGAAGTTATTTTGTTTAAATTTTATTATCAGCTAGGAATACGGTATCACTCTCCCAGATGCCTGCAATCTTTGTTATGTATCGTCATCTATTTTATATACTGTTATACATTTTTTTTATTACTTATATTTTACGCAAAAATCTAATGGACTTATCAACAACACCATATAAGTTATTTGCTTAGTTGCATAAAACTCGTATTAATATAATAGGTTAAGCTAAAGAGTACGTCATCGGTGGATGGCAAGCTCACATGTCATTTTCATGTTTCACCAGAATTTGATGAATGTTTCTTGAGACAGATTGTAAATTATGTATTGAATTAAAATGTATATTTGTTAGTATTTATGGTCCCGCTTATTATTGGACCTCTTGTTCTTACTGCTCCTTTTTTACTACTTCTTTAATAAAGACACGCCGTAAACCTCAATAATCTAGAATCTCAACTAAATTCCTCCACATCATTATATTCTATAATTATTATAATCTGCAATAATTCGTTCCTGTGATTAATTTAGCTATAATAACACAATCTACTTGATCCAACGTTAATATTGAATTATTTGTTTGTGAAGTGCAGTTTATTAATGCTAATAAACGAATTATTTAAACAAATAAATTATTTTTTTAGTGTCTTAAATTCTTCTGTAAAATCTCTCTGGTGCAAAGTACTGAGAAGACGTTCATCCTGCCAGAATTCCACCAAGTATATTATTATTTCTTGAAGCTGACTTTTCCATATACTTGTTATGAAAATAGAGTTGCAAACTTCTGCAATTCGAAGAATAAAAGCACAATTCTACTAACACCGCACAAACGGTGCTGACACTATACTATTGTGTGTTATATATATCTTACCCTATTCTACCCGCGATACGACGACACCACTGACTGCACTTGTACACTATACTATACTACTATAGTAAATAAACCATTAACTCGCCGCATGGAATAGTTATTTACCGTGATTTTAAAGTCCGCCATTTCTCTACCCACTTCTGACATTTTATTATAAATTTATGATCCTGATTGTACACTGTCAGTTTATTACTACATTCGGGTTTTATATCTGATTTACAATCATGTTATTTTTAATATGAATATCCGATATCCGATGACTGTCCAATGTCCAATATACACCCTCTACCCCTACCCCCATCTCTCACACACGCTCCACTAACTCACTATCGATGAATGTCACTAACTTTTCAATTTGTGTGTTTTTTTTTTGTTGTTTAAATCATTTTTATTGTCTGTATATTTATTTAAAACTCTGTTGGTAATTTATTTAGTGACATTATTTTTTATTTAGCTTTGAAATAAATAAATATTTTAGCTTTATCCTTTTATAGCTTCTGTTTAGTGTATAATAAGTATATAAACATAATATAGTAATTTATGTAGAATTCAAACAAACTTTATTTTACCACGTAAATGTTTGGTATAGATATGAAATATTAAAGCGTAGTGAAAAATAACAAGGTTTAATGTGGGTCGGACTAATATCTACATATATCTTTTGGATTTCTTGGTTAATAGTAGGTAAATGTTTATGATAAGGGTTATGTGGTTAAGTAATAAGAATTTCCAATAGAGTACACAAGCTTAGCGGTTCTTGAAACCTATGTCTTGTAATTGGCAAAATAAAGTTTATTTAATTCCACATAAGTAACACAATGTGTGGGTTCGTTTTCGACAATAGAAGTACATAAATACTTTAGTGCTTTATGTAAACCATCTACTTCAAATGCATTTTAAAGCAGGACATTCAGTATTAACCGCAAGTGGTGAAAAATATCTATGAAAGCTCTGTATCCGGCGTTTCCACCACCATCGCGGTGTTGGCACTCATGAGTGACTGACTCATCCATATTTCCGGCTCCGGTGCATGTAACTACGCCTACCCGCGCGTCGGACACCACCGGTAATAGTAACTACACTAGGTTTCACATTTACATGCCCCGCAACTTGTGTGAGCAACGTTCGTTGAAACAAATATGTTTTAATTACTGAATGGCAAATATATTTACGCTACATTTAATTTGTGGCCTGTCTGGTTTGTTGTTTAATTTATTCGATAATCAAAAAACTTTTCTTTTACCTGTTAATTACAAAATAAATAATTATATATGTACTATACGCTGTTAATTATGTTAAATTTAAGTTAATATTTATTTTTAAATGAAGTTTTATTTGTTTATAATAACCGTTTTGGATGAAAAGCTTTTTCGTTTTGTTGTTTTGTTTGTTTTACATGATGTTTCATAAAAGCAAAAGTTTTATAAACGTGCATTTATTATTTTTATTTATTATTTGTTTGAGCTTAAAGCTCATATAACGCTTTGTTTAACATTATTTTATATTCTCTGTGTTATTTGTTATTAATTTTAAAACGTATAACGTTATACTTAATAAACTTTCCAGTTCATAAAAAATTGTACTACACAATTGTTAGTTTTAATAAAAATTTTCTATTTCTTTTATTATCAATGAATTTCTCTGAGTAATTTTTAACAACTTAAATTAATAATGTTTCTTTTTATTACAGGTGAGTGCCTACAATTTTATCTGCACATATAATGTAAGTTCTATTTTAATTTTATCTATTGCCAATTATTTTAACCCATTAAGTACCAGGATTTTTCAACGTTGGAATATAATGGTGAAATTTTGAGGAACGTCTTATTTTATGCTAGAAGTCATTCCTGCAAAAATTAAAAAAAACTAGTCAATTATTAATTTGTTGATATTATGGACACTGACACGGTTTAACAAAAACTTTCAAGTATAAAACCTTCCTTTGTTGGACGATTCGTGCAGCAGTGAATGACATGTGGATCAAGTGTGCGGTGGGGGTAGACTGACAACAGCCCGAACTTCTTCCAACGTGAACATTAGACACATGACATTGGACACACTTTGTTCCAGCATAGACCACACGATGCATCCAACAATCAAGCGTCTAACGTTGGAAGGTGTTCGTAGCATCGTTTGGTACCGGCATTGAAAGATTTCGCGCGGGCCCTAAGAAAAAATAGTTAATTTCAGAAATTTTGTTCTCCAAGGAAATCTAAATTGTTGTAGTCGTTCTAATATAATTTTTTAAGCACTAGCTGAAATAAGAATTATAATTGCAATTTTTTTATTTACATTTATTAATGTTTGTTGTGGATTATATAATTTTTGATAATCTTATTAATTCCTAAATATGACTTCAACTTACATTGCGATATGGAACAACAAAAGGGAACTGACTTAGAAGTAACTAACCAAAAACCAAGTACTCTAAAAGTTAAAATGTTTTATCTACATATTTTTATTTAACTTTTATTTTATTATTCCAAGTAAATAACACAAAGAGCGAGGAGCCCAACTCGTTTCCTCTATCCCAGTCCCAGCCCATACAGGTAATTTCTTTTTGTTTTCAACAAAACTTTTTTATTTGTTGGCTAAGAGGTTTTATTTGCGCTACGTTTAAAATTGCGTGGAAAGTGGAAGCAAAAGGTTCAAGATACTTCAAAAAAAAAAAAAAATGTTAAGAACTTTTTTTTACTGTTAGTGAAAAGTATTGGACAAATTCAAAACTTGTATAAAGTTACTTGATAAAAGAAACTTATTAATGTTTTTCTGGATCTTTTTCGAAAGCTATGACTTCAACTATGATTGGTGAAATATATTTTAACCCTTAAAAATCAGGGCTTGGAAACTATATGCTTGTGATGGAACGGTTTTTCACTATTGCTTTTATACCACGTGGCACGTGGTCTTTATGTTTTCAACCCTTAACAAATGAAAGTAGGTATATAGTACAGAGGATGCTTTTAACGTAGTTTTTTACTTTGTTTTTGTGTTAAAAGAGTTTAAAATGCAGCTCTTAAAACATACGACGTTTGTATATGCATATAAAAACTTGTTCAATAAAACAAAACATACAAAAGTAAAACGAGGTGAAAATTATACCCCCACGTGGGTGCTATTATCGCGCTGTGAAAAGCTCTTTAAAACAGGAGCCGCAGCTCATGTTGATACGCTGCGAGTACACGAGTGGTGAAGAGCTTCTAGAATATTAGATAACTATAGTACGTACATATGAATACTTGCTAAAGTGTACTACTACAAGTACAATGTCCGTTTTGATCCAGGATATAGCTTGTTATTATAACGTGTAATCATAGTTCATTCTTTTTATTTTTACTCATAAATTTTTTCTGTGTCTGATAAAAAAAAGTTTAATTTAACTTTTCAACTATGAAATAGAGTCAGTTTTATATGCATACAGTGACGTAGTTCTCTTTAGGGACTACGAAATATATATATTTAGATTAATTTATCCACAAATTACGTCACATGCGAAAAGAGAAGGTCAAGAAATTATCACAACATGTGACATATCGTTATGACGTCACACACAGCATAAAATCTATAAAATTAGTTGTAAAAAATGTAATTTTGTGAAAACATTTTTTCGCGAGAAGCAATATAATTATTCTTTTTGAAAAAAAACGTAATTCCTGGAATAAATTATAAATTTTTAGGAGATCTAAGAAAAAATAGGTCATTTATTCTAAGAACAATAAAATATTTTTTAAAAATGTATTAATTGAAATGTGTGACGTCACGGCAAGGGGAGGGGGGGGGTTCATAACGGCATTAGGTGTTACATAATTACGGATTTATTTCCATACTATTCTTTTTCGCAATAGATATAAAGTTGATCGTATCATACATACAGTGTTTTAAAAATACTGCCAGTACTAATTAAGCATGGCTAATTTTTATTGTAATACTAACAACATAGCATATTATTTAATAGATTCTAGAACAATCTGCATCTTATTTAACATCTTACCATAATTAACGATCTATTATTTGTTTATATCCAGTAAAGCAGAGATTGTAATTTACCCAAGTACTGCAACCCATTAAATAACATTCAGTACAGTAATTTCATTTATAAAGAATTAAGCTTTTAAATTTCTATGAAAAGCTCTAGAAAACGTTCATTATTACTTGAAATTAAGCTCTAAAGCTAATAATATATAAAGAAACATTTTATGTACACATACAAAATAATAAATGCTGCACATTAAGAAAACGAAAGATGTATTGTAGAAAACAGTAATGGACAATCTTTTTATAAATTGCAGAGCTTTTCTTTTGTGTCTGGATTTTGTTAATAATATATATATACAAGTATATGAACATTAAATGGATACGAGACCCTTGTGTTGGACAAAATGTATCCTAATAGACTATTAAAGAACGTTTTCAGTCTTTAGATCACTGGTTCTTAAATTGTGGCCCATCAGATCACTAGTGTTTTTCAAACTTTGTTGTTACTTTTAATTTATAACGAAATATTAAACCAGTGTTGTATTTAGATACATCTACAAAGTTTTAGATACGTTTTCGATATAGTAAAAGTATCTAAATGCTTAACGTATCTAACATAGGGCGTAGCTACCGCCCTATCTGCCGTATCAATGATACGGGGTCCCCGGGCTACAAGCGCTCCAAATGTGAGTAAGCAAAAATTCGTAAAATATTATCCACAATCTCACTTAAACTCTTAGGCCATACTTAACTTAGTTCCCAGGAGTATTAATTGTAAGTAATAACGTATAATTAATATATTATTATTTTAATTCAATGCGAGCGTTTTTGTTCCTTTTGTGAAATATCTTTATCGACTATTTAGGCCTAGTTACTGACATCTAACCACATTTCAGCATATCAGATTTTGTTTATCAACTATAATAATCAACTTTCTTTACAAATACTTCAGTTTTCAGTTCAGTTTTACAGATTCCTTACGAGAAAAAGGACAATAAATAAATAATGCTTCTTGATTTTGTAGAGATTAAGAAACACTGCAATAGACTACGAAAGAACATTTTCCGTCTCTGCTAGATAGATATTTTAGAAACATGATCTTCATGTAATAAAGCTGCTTGCTCTTGTTGAGCTACGAAATTGTTTAACGCTTATTTATTCGACGAGATGTTCGAGTTTTATTTATGGAGCTGTAATGCGGTTTAACGTCAATCATCTGTTAATTTCCATAAGTAATAATTATTCATTATTCAATTTAACTCTTAACTCTTAAATTTTACGGGTATCTTTTCTAAACCATCTTTTCTTACTTAAATTTGGATGTAACATATAATAATCTCTTCCTTTTAACTGACTTTTGTTAATGAATACTTGGTTTCTCAAATTGAAGTTTAATTTTTTGATTATATTAAAAATTTCATATGAAGGTAATTTCAGTTTCATCTCAATTTCCAAATTAATTGATTCCTTTGCCAATTTATCCGCAATTTCGTTTCCTCTTATTCCACAATGTCCTGGTATCCACATAAATATTATAGTATTATTCTTATTTATTATATTGAAATACATCTTAATTTTGCATGTCAAAATATCATTATTTGATTTGTTATCATTTTAATTTAAATTTTTTAAAACACTTAAAGAATCCGTTATTATTATAATTTTATTTTTGTTTGTATCTTCATTAATTTCCACTGCTTTTAATATTGCTAATTTGTCACCAGTATAAGAGCAAACTTTGTTATTTGATTTATATTTATTTGTTTATATATAACAAATCCTGCTTTAAAAATCTTATGACTAATGTAATTAATATCCTGCTTGTTCTCAGACCTTTATGTCATTATATTGCATCCAGAGATTGTTTATGTTAAGATAAGTTGGATTCAGAGTTGTACTGGGAATCATATAGCATCAATAACATTAGAAAATAAATAAGTAGAAACTCATAGCTGTTTAAATTCCAATATTATAGGAAGTACTTTTCAGCCAATTGATGATATCCTCTACTAATCCATCACATATTAACAATAAAGACATTACTACAAAGAACAAGTACAAAACAAATAACTAACATCTTTGAAAGAAAGTTACGAGGTCTCTTTGTAAAACTTTACTTATATTTCCAACGAAAACAAAAGATGGAAACTGACTTACTTTTTTCTTTAGATTGTTTTCGTACTTTGTAAAGTTCAAAGTTTATTTATCTGACATATGAATCCGCTTCCGGTAGCATTATATCATATTAAATCGGTCACCAATCTATTGTAGTCTATCTGTAGATAAATTGTATAACGACGTTTTAATAATAGAAATCATGGCGTTAGACTTTTACTATTTTGTCTAGCTGTCATTGAACAATCTTTTATATTAATAACGCAGTCGCCTACACCATTGCACCGTTGGTATCTGTATCACTCGGGATCTGTTAGTAATGACGTTTTCTTTTCATTTAGAAATCTGCTCTCATTTTGCACTTATATATATATATATATAAGTCTTAGAATTTTTGTCTCTACGAAATAGCAAATTTTCAAAAACTTCACTGGAGCCGTTTCCGAGCTACCATACGAATCGCGTAAACATATAAACAAATAAACATATAAACATACAGTTGGAACATTATAATATAAGAATATTATCTAACCAATTCGCTTTGACGTCTAAGTAAATACATGCTTTTATATAAAACACTTATACGATGTCGATAATACGGTTAACTATACTATACTATATCAATCTAACAATAAATGTATCTTGTTCTATCAGATTAGATATTGTAATTTTATTACGGCCAATAATGGTCAAGTTAATAGCTAAAGTCGGTCTTTAATATTCCCTGTATGTTGACCACTAATTGAACGATTTAGTTCCGTATCACACAATTAAGGTGGATTACAAGTATCTGGAGCACCAGGAATACAGAGTAGAATAGATTTGAGGATTAGATGATGGAGAGTCGGTCTGATGACCTTAAGCCGGCTGTAAACGTGTGCAAACTAGAAAATAAGGATTATAAAGACACAATGTAGAGCAACGAACTAGTAGCTATAAAAGGTTTAAGGAAATTAAAACAATAAAAATGTATTTACCCCGTCGGAAAACGACGTCTGTTTTATATATCTGGGTCGCCACTCGAAGTGTTACTTGTCAATTGTCAATTTTGATTTCTTTTGTTTTAAAACTTTACTATATCGTAAAAACATTTCAAATATAAAAGAAAAATGATATTGTTCGACGTAGCCACATTTAGCTTCACGTGTGAGACATTTTATACTGTTTACCTCTCCTAATAGTTACATTGTGGCATCGGACCCAATTTCTGAACTCATTCCTTCAAATCACACAACACACAAATTGTGTTTGCTACAATTTTAGAACGTTTATTATGGTTCTAATACCTCTAATCTAATGGTTAAAATATATAGAGTATTCGATAATATCCCAGTCACTTAATAGGAATCCCCTTAATAGGAATTGACAATTTAAATAATAAACCTTAAATGTCGTTTCTTTGATTTCAGAAGCAACACATAAGTTTGTTTAAAAATTTACAATTCCTAATAATGTCATATATATATATATATATATATATATATATATATATATATATATATATATATATATATATATATATATATATATATATATATAATATATATATAGCTACGCTATTTATAGTTGTAGAAATATCATAACTATATTATCAGTCAGTAAACTTGGCGCCAAAAGATGTCACACGTCAAAGCTTCAGTGGAAACTGCTTTTCCAAAAGAACTATGGTCACCCTATTTTCCGGAGTCGACGTTTCCTGGATGCTTCATCTAAACCCATATCAAAGACAAAGTAAAGGAATTGAATCGGCTAATCCTCATTCCATCGCACACACACACACTCACAGACTTACCCATACACATAGAGAGAGATACTTCTAATGAACGGTTGTATCAAGCGTGGGTATAAAGTATAAGTTTGAGAGCATTGATCATAACGTAACTGCTGTACATAGATAAAAACATTTCAGCAGAATGCTCATCCATTAGAAACTTTTATAATTGCTTACTTTCAGGAGGTTATTCGTTACAGGATACAACTTTTGAGGAATTGAACAAAATGGAAAACATATTATATTATGTAAGGGGTGTGGAGGGTGAAGTGAAAGTAAAAGTGGAACGTGTGAAGCGTTTGGTTAATGGTGCGGTATTAATAAGGGTAGTTTACAATTGCAAAATAATTAGAAAACTTTAAAGTTCCTCCTTTTTTACGAAGCGCGACTATTAAATAACGAGACTAACGCTGCTACAGAAGAAGTGTGTATGCACCAAACGCCAGTGACAACAGCAGTTTTTCGTGAAGCCTTCTCTTTCGAATACAAAGTCTCTCGCTTCTGTAAACAAATCAGTATGGCCGTAGAGTTGTTTTTGTTTCGTCGGAAAAATGTTAAGTGTAACAATAGACTTATAATTTATTGAAAGAAGTGTATGGCAATGAATGTTCTTCGTGTTTTTGAGTAGTTTATGCGTTTTAAGATGGCCGAAAAGACGTGAAAGATAATTCACGAGCGTGTTACCCTTCCAAGTCAAAAACGCATTACAATATCGGAAAAATCGGGAATATGATTCAATCTGACTGTCCGTTAAGTATTCGTGTGATTGCTAAAACTGTACGAATTGATAAAGAATTCGTACGGCAAATTTTACATACGAATTTTAATATGCAAAAAGTGTGTGTGAAACTAATGCCGAAAAGTTCCACAGACGAAGACGTTTCTAGCAAAGTATAACATCTCAGTGTTAGACCATTTGCTTATTGGACTAAACAGGCACCATATGACTTTTATCTATTCTCCAAAGTCAAATTTGCATTAAAAAGAACAAGTGTTTTGGAGAAGCTGACAGAAAAGGACTTCCAGACCTGGGGCCTTAGCGAATAATATTCGCGATCGAACAGATATGTTTTATATGAGTAAAACATTTTACGAATCACTTTTAAAAGAGTATTTCTAAACTATAATAATAATTAAAAATAACATTCAGGAATAGTACAGGAATACTCTTTTTCAAAAGTTATTAGTAAAATGTTTTACTTATATACATCATATCGCATGGAGCGTTGTAGGGATAGAGGAGGGGTGTATATTGAAGGTGATAATCAGTAAATATGTTTGAAATCAAAATAAAATGTTTTACAGCGTCGGTCTCCTTATTTAATAGCCGCACCACGTATAAGTATGGTAGAAACAACCTAAATTAATAATATAAAACAAACGTCGGTAAAGACAGCTAGCGCTCTATTTTTAATTATGCTCGTGGGTAAATATGGTTTTTACATGAAAGAGTTTTTCATAATTTAATAAACACGTCGCATATTTGCATTCCGTCCTCCGCCGTATAACAAGTTTTGGTAATTCTCTCAGTATTGCTTTACTGATTAAAAGAGAAGGTAATAATTTTAAACTCAAACATGACGAAACATTATCTCAGACAATACATGTTTAGATTGAAAGTAAAAGATTCTTCTCATTGTTTCAGTGTGGTATCACTCTATTACGAATTATAACCACAAAAAGAATGGCTCAGTCCACTGTATGACCTAACCTATATTTTGTATTTCAAATGTATGCGCTACATATTTGGATATTACAATCACCATCTTATGACATTTGCAACGGTCCGCGCCGGGTTTCCGTTTAGATAGTTCGTATTTTATGACCATCTTTCCGTTATGGATCAGAAAATGATGTCACAAAAAATGATACAGTCTAGAACGGATGTTCCATGTACCGTGAAATTCGATATAATGGTTTACAATAAAAATCGATTTCGCATTAATGGTGGAATCACTGAAAAATGTCCTTTAATTTACAAGGAGTTCCGTATATGTTCCATAGTTATGTGATATTATAAAAAAAATAAGTTCATTTATCTAACGGCTGTTAAAAAAATTTAAGTTGTTAGTAAAAAAAGAAAAAAATACCATAAAATTTCTGGCAGTTTTAATTAATCAAAGCTTAAAGCTCAAGGAAGCTTTTTTATATCTTAAACAATAATAAAACAGAAGCCACATAAATATAACATCTTAAAAACTTTTAATTAATTATAAAAATAAAAGTAGAACATAAAAATACATTGAATTTAATTCCTCGTTCAACTGAAACCTTGTCACGCTGAGCTAATTGTTATAAACTTTTTATTTACAGAATCCTCAGTTAGGAAAGTTTATTTGGTAACAAAAAACTTACTTAGTTACAGAGTGGTTCACATTACTTGTGAATGCTTTAGAAATGTGTTTACTTTTAGGAAATAAAAAATGGCATGGAGAGAGAAATTATATATTTATTTTTGTAGCGTTTGTATTATGATTTATTCTTCTTCTTTATGTAAAAATCTGGTAATAACGTAAGAGGAGGTAGAATAAAATATATATTTACATATATTTACCTAGTAAATATATGATTACAGTCAGAACATAATTAATTAGAGAAGGGATCATCTGTTAAATATGTCACATGCAAATTGGGAAAAAGATGGTCCACAAATTGTGACAAATATGTGAAGAATGTATTATTCTTCGATGCTCAAGGTACTCGTCGCACAGACAAAGATGTAATATGTCTGAAAGTCTGAACACCCTTATTGAGTTTATCAATAAAAATAATTTAATGTCTTTATTTGGAGTACCCATACTCGTATCTATTCTTTTGAAAGTTGATGCATTCAAATGAATATTTAAAAAAAATGAGACAAAACGCGTTACAAACAATTGTGTTAAGAGGAGGAGGGCAGTCAAATTTAATCTAAAATGCAGCTTCCAAAAGAAAGACAAAACAAAATAAGACTAAATAAAATATATCTTTTTTCAAATATATGACGTCACAAAATTGGGAGGAGGATTCGCAACGATTTGTGTGATATCAATACATCATTATTGGACTGGGAATTAATGTAAAGTTTAAACCCAGATAAATATAGAAGATGAATTAAGAATATTAAGTTGGGCTCTTTACAAGAATTACTTACGAGAATTTTTCACACAACATATATTTTAAAGATAATAATTTCTATTTCAGAAAATACACATTTTTGTATGTGTTCTTTTTTTAAACTGCTGCTGAAATTTCAGTGGAATAAAACCATAACTAAAGTATTAAAATTTAATCAATTAAATAAGATATTTGTTGATAGAAACTTATGTAAGATAAATAAAAGAATAATTACGGTAATATTTTAATACCATAAAATATTTGTAAACTAAAAAAATAAATAATATTTAGTTTCGATGATCCACCCTGTACATCAAATAAAGTATTGCATAACTTTTTTAATCCAATTAAAAGCTTTTCCACGAAGTAATTGATCTGATATTTAGCAGTATTGTGACAACTAACTTAAAAACAGTCTAACAAGGTAATTTAGAACTTAAACTTCTACTTTCAAGGACTAAATGACTGACTGAGTCTGAAGTAATAAAACTCCTGTTTCTGCAGTATATTTATAAAGGATTTGTTTTAAACTCTTTGACAGGATCTCATATATTCATCATTTTATAGTCATAAAATAATAATTTGTTGTATATAAATTTGTATATTAATATCATTCAAGAATATTGCTTAAAATTATAAAATGAAAAATAAATTACCTTACAGTTTAAAGCTGGGGTTGCAAACCTGTTTTAAACATAGCGATTTGTCAGTTAACTCTAATTCGAAATACGGGTACGCATATTCTTTATCCGAATTATTATTTTTTTTATACCCACAGTTAATGAAGAAATAGTGCTTACAACGAGAGAATACTTGAACATCCAAACAATTTAGCCAGCTGTCTAATGTCTAATAATTAGGTAGTACGCAGACTAGAAAAGAAAGTACCTCAGGACCTATTAACAACCTAATCAGAATTTAGAATCTATTAAAATTGAGGGATAAGTCGACAGGCACATCCCGCGTAAGACACTTACATTTTACATACCTATTACACACATACATACACACATAGTTTTACAATAGGATACCGATCCAAGTGGTCAGACATCCCCTGGACCCAATTTTAATTCCGCTATGAGTAGGAGCGAGAGGGCATTATCCGTGCGCTATACGATCATTGTACATACTAACACTACTCAATCTTACACATTTTGTTCATAAAAAAATAAGAGATGTCTACCGGCTTTGAGATCTCACTCTATAAACATATTACAAATATACCAACCGCGCGGTTTTTTAATCGCAGTGTGTGCTGGTATACAGAAATAAAACCACGCGATTTAAATCGCAGTGTGTTCCAGCTCTAAAATTAATAACTAGGTCTCCAACCACTGATAGATTATATTTAAATAGGCGGTGGTGTGTTATACTCCTATAAAACGTACACTGTTACTCATATATATAGTATCTAATATCAAAATATAAACCACAGCAAAAACATAACACAATTATTTTTTTGGCAGTGTCATCCGTAATTGATGACACCGGAACACAGGGACGCAGGAACGCCCGGGCCTGCCTGTAATTTATAGCTTAAGAAAAACATTATAAATGGAATAATAAATTAATTTATTATAAACACAACTTGGATATTTATCATTTATGTCAAATTTATTATTTATGGCATAACTGAGATAAATAAGAAAGTCGAGGAGATAGATTGATAACAAATAATTAAATTTCATATTAGAAAGATTGACTACCTTTATAAAATTCTCTTTAAAGTTATAATACAGGTAAATGTGATATAATAAAAGTGTGAAATCAATTCATCATTCCTATCTTTCGGAATACGGCATCAGAAATAAATTGATGTTATAGCACATGGGCTGAAAAGTCCCGGGCATAACACATAGATAGCGCTAGTTTTATTGCAGTCACCTTTTTTCAGTTAATACTAACCTTCAAAAGACAGCTGTTAAAATTTCATGATATTCTATTCAGTAGTTTGTGAGTTATTGTGCTAAGAGTGACGCTACTTTTCTTATTTTCAAAACAATGGATCAAAAACAATTTCGTGTTTTAATTTTACACTGCTTCTTGATGGGAAAAAATACCGTTCAAGCGAAGCAATGGCTTGAAAAGTGTTATGGGGACTCCGCTTCATCAGAAACAACAATAAAACGTTGGTTTGCTGACTTCAAACGTGTTCGTAGAGACACCGATGATGCAGAACGCAGTGCACGTCCAAATGAGGCGGTAACACCAGCCCATGTGTTATATTTATAACTGAAATGTATCTTTAATAGCTGAAACAGTTATTTCCAATGGCCAATTGAAGAATACAATCTCTATATTTAAAGTTAAGTGATACATAGAATCAATTAAAAATATAATATTAAGAACCGATTTTAGCTATTAACTTGACCATTATTGTCCGTAATGCAATACAAGATCTAATCTGATATAACTAGATACATATAGCTTGGTTTGATATAGTATAGGTAACTGTATTATCGACATCGTTTTATATAAAAACATATATTTATTTAGACGTTAAAGCGATTCCGATAATGTCCAATATTTATTTATAAATTTGTTATAAAATCGCTTCTAAGAAATGCTTGCGGCTGTTTCTTTGGTTTTAAGATTTCAAGAGACTTGTCTTGAAAGGTTTCATTAACTTTTGTTTTTATTTTATTTTATTAGCTTGCTTAAAATCTTATACAATTGTAAATACAAAATCTGTATTCTTGAAACTTACTTACAGCGCACATTGTTATTTTAAATTAAAAATACACGTTAAGTAACTTAAAGTTAATGGTTTTTTTGGATATAAGTCTTCAAAAAATTATAAGGTTAATTCCTAAGTTTTCAAATTGTCTAAAATATGTATTTAAAATTGTGATAGTATAGGTGTAATAATACATAAAATGTAAATATGTAAAATGTAAATGAAATGAATTAACAAGGACGAAAAAAGGATCGTGGTCCTACGAAGCCCGTAAATTATTAATAAAAGAAAAGAAAAAATGGTGATATATTCATGCGTTTGGTAAAAACCGGCAGCAGACCTATTCGATGCCGGACTAACCAGCTCTGGCTGTCACTTCAAAAATTCGTTGCTGATCATGCGTACTAATTTGATTAACAACCGGCTCTGATTTACCTGCATGCAAAACTGCTCGTGTAATTAATTTTACATGAATAGGACTAAGCTATTTTGAACTGTCCCTTCGCGCAATCTATTAAATTTGAACAACATAAATACAAGTAAATTTCACAAACCATTTACCAATACACATTTGATTGTATTTTTAGAGCTTTCGTTTAGATCTAATACGCGTTGACAAAGATAATGACTTAAGAAAAAATGATTGAAACTGTTATTCTCTCTGATTACACGGAATCCATTTCAAAGAAACACTTTCTACACTGTTAGGCTATTATACACAAGGTTAAACAACGAAACTAGCCAGAAAAAAATGTATTAACTCTGTGTGTGGTACACTGTCACATTAGCACCGACCACACCCCCACCACCCCCTGTGTGGGAAGAGGAGTACATTCAGAGAAATGACAATTGTCCGGAACCATGTCTTTGAGTCGGGAGAGTATTGATATAAAGAAGCGGATATCATTCTTATTGTTGTGTTAAAGAAATGAAGTTTTTTTTTGTAGATACAAAAAGTTGTAGGACATAGTGGGGTTGGGTGAAACTGAGAGCTTTATAAAGCTCTTTCTAAGAAAAGAATTTTTATTCTTTAGGAGTTTTAATGTAGCTTTTGTTTGAAATTAAAGAGAAGCTTTGAACTTTTTTATTATTTGAATATTTTTGTTTTTTATATGTTTTAGAATATGTTTAAAGAAGATATCAATGTATTTTCTATTAAAGTTTCAATGAAAATTGATTGAAAAGTTAGTGAAAATTAAGCTTACATTGCTTTTGAATTATCTTCCTTTTGTATTAAGTTTTACTTCTGAATTTAACGTTTGTTTGATCTTTCAATAAAGCTCTAGATTTTTACGGAGAAGGAAGCAATTAATAATTATTTTATTTTAAATTCTTTCTCGGAAACATATAGAGAGTAGAAATTAAGTTTTCTTGAAGAAGCATTACGTCTCATAACAAAGATGTCGAACTTTGTTTTACGTCAGGTGCATGTTTAAAATAAAGTTAACTAAACTAAAGTTACTTTTAAAATTATCAAATTTGTATGAAGGCTGCTGTAAAAGCTGGTGTCGCTAATAGCGGCTTTTTTGAAATGTACTCCCTTCTCCTTTTTTTATTATTATTTTTTATTTTAGAATTTGAGGCGATTCCAACAGCCTGGTCATATTCGCCTGAAGTTAATTTATTTTAATTAAATTTGGTTTATTATATTTATATCATTAAGGAATTTCAACACTTTTTGAATTTTTTCTGTATTTGTTCGAAAGTATGCCGTTTAGTTCACCACTGATGTTGTGTTTTGCATTTGTTATTGTGGGCAGTTATTAGTAGATTATGGACTGTTAATTGTGTCTGACAGTTGCTGCATTGCGGAGCTGTTGTTTTACTAATTAAATATTGATACGTCAATGTCGTATGTCCTATTCTTATTCTAAAGATGTTTTTTTCGAATTGTATATTGCGACTTCTCCCTTCAATCCCTTCTTATGTTGAGTCGCCGAAAATTTTAGTTCATAGAAGATATAACATTCCAAGAGGTCGCCAAAAGCGGTTTATTCCATGTCGAGGAATTTTACTCTAAGTGATAGGCCACTGCTTCCAGGTGTGCTAGTGGGTGCATTGTTCAGCCGCGTTCGCCATATGGGAAGTATAAGATTTATACCATTAAATTAGATTCTAAATGTAATATACAAGAAACTGGGATTCCTTTAATTGCAGCCAACTTATTGGCTTCATTTGCCTAGTTTTATGCAATTGGAATTGACAAGTTGAAGATTCCCAATGATTTACCATAAATGACTGCTGTGTTGAAAAATAGTAGAAAACTGTGGGTTTAAAAGCACATAATAAAATATTTGTATAAATGCGGTTTTTTGTATATGGACAAACGGAGGTTAATTTCTGAACACCCCTCGTATATGCAATTTTAATTAAACATGATTCTACTACTCTAGCGCTTTAAAAACCTAATGTAGATTTAATCCACTCCTATTTAGAACATCCCATAGGATTCGTACTCGTACCAACTGAAAAACAACTTCATAACAAAACAAATATCAAACACCAAATTATATAACACATATAAATTTCTAACTATGGTTTATATTTGTTTACTCTTTTATATTTTTATTTTGTTGAAAATGGTTGCAGTCACGTCGAGCGATTATTAAAAGTAGTAGAGCGTCACCCATTCGCGCCCCCGCGTTGTTTACCATAAAATCTGCTGTAAAAACAAAGTATAAAAGAGTTTACTTGAAAATGTGAAATGTTGAACATTAAGTACACTGTGTTATAGTTTCACTAAGCAAGAAAACTGTTCACAATAATCTGTATTTATTTTTATTGAATAATAAATAGTTTTTTTTATAAAGTGTTGTCATCACTGGTGTAACATTTCGATCGCACAGTTCGCTAGTAAGACATATGTGATTAAATCAATATTTTAGTTGAGTATGGGAGAAATGGGCTTGTGTCCAATGTCTTAATCTCTATAAAAGTGTACTATAACACGTTTTATTGTTGTTTCTGATGGAGCAGAGTCCCCATAACACTTTTCAAGCCATTGCTTCGCTTGAACGGTATTTTTTCCCATCAAGAAGCAGTGTAAAATTAAAACACGAAATTGTTTTTGATCCATTGTTTTGAAAATAACAAAAGTAGCGTCACTCTTAGCACAATAACTCATAAACTACTGAATAGAATATCATGAAATTTTAACAGCTGTCTTTTGAAGGTTAGTATTAACTGAATAACGGTGACTGCAATAAAACTAGCGCCATCTATGTGTTAGGCCCGGGACTTTTCAGCCCATGTGCTATATTGATAAAGTTGGTTTCTAGAACCTCCAATAATTTTTAATAACTCCTTATATGTTAAGAGATATTAACAATTAAAAAAGTCATTTGTCTCTTTAATTATTAAACAGATTCAACATTGTACAATATTCCAAATGCATGTGACATCACAACTGCTAGTTGCTATCTCTTTTATACAACAGAGCGTTTTTAATCTCTGTTCTAGTTTGTATCAAGTAAAATATTGCATCAGTCGAGACGTTGCTTAAAGTAATAAAAAAATAAACACAAACTATCATCCCTTGTAGTATAAAAGTAGTAAACACAAGTAGTATTCAAAGTTTGTTCAGAGTCAGAGGATGTATACTCTAACGCGTGTACAACGTTTGTTTTATGAAGCAAAAAATACGCAACATTGAATTTGATCGCATTGTACGCTCTTGTAGTGTTATAATGTTTTATAATACAAAAATATCATATTTCTTTTTAGTCCTTTTTATTGGTAATATTACTTTTCCATAAAGACATTTTATATAGAGAAGTACGAGTATTCTGGATGTTAAGAAGTACTACCACCAACACATCGAGTAGACGACGTTTTTAAGGTAGTTGTCGTCTTATAAGTAATCATGTGTAATAATTGTTTCTGGTACTTTATATTATGCATATACCTAGTTTCCTGAAGCGTTAAGTTTAAGGTCAAATCGATAAAAAAGCATATTTTCGATAACGTTTTTTGACGACATAGTTAATATATAATTATTTCTATAATTACTACATGATTAAGTAACATTTGAAGAATATTTTGTGAAATTTTCATAAATAAATATCAAGAAATGAGGCATTGACAGCGAATCTCCGCATACGTCACAAATACCTCATCAACGGATTTTCTGAAATCGATATGATTTCATTTGTTGATAAGTTTCCGTAAGTAACGCTGTCCAGTTTTTTTTCTTTCTATAGATTTTTAAAAATTTTACAGCACTTAGAAGTCAAAATACCGATTTTTCTTGAAAGAAATAGAAAACTTTGTTATTATAAAATACGTTAAAAATTATTTTAAAAAACTCGACAGCGTTACCTTGGCATTTACGTAAAGAAAGAGTGTGCAAAATTTGAAAAGGATCGGTGCAGTAGATTTTGTTCTAGAGAGGGCACCGACTCTGAAAAAGTTTTGTATAAGAGAATGCGAGAGGTGAAGACTTGAAACTCTATATCTCCGACAGTTGTACTCCAATCGACTACAAATTTCGCACAATAAACTTAATATGTTGTACATTAATTTAAATAAATTTAAAAAAATTAAAAAGAAAACGTTGAAACCTTAACAACCCCCTTCCCCTGTATCACCACAACGGTTTATTGGATATATTTGAACGAACAATATATCCAAGATTGAAGCATTTTAATATGTACCTATTGATAATTATAACAGAGACTCGCAGCGTAATCCCATGATATGCCATACATAATATATTGTTTCGTTCGTCAATGCTACTCCGACATAACCAACCCCCTTAATGTTGTTAAAGCTATACGCGTAAATAGGAACCGATATGTCACATGTTTGTCACATACTCGTACATCATTTCGAACACGTCATTTCGTTTTATTGCTGTATTTATTAATATTCCATCTAATAGAATATATACGATAAGTGTTTTTATAACTGATTTTATAGTTTTATCTGCAACAAAGGTCTTTTACTTATTCTTTTAAGATAACTTACACCACAATGACCGAGAATTCGAGAGAAAATAAGGTTTAAAATTTTATCATTCGAAAATGTTGGGATGACAAACGATCGTTGGATTAATTTATATTTATAACTGTTTTACTATAAAAGATACAACAAGAAGTTGTTAATAAAAGTTGTAGATGATAGTATTATCAACAAAAAGTTATACAAATTTTTTTTTGTAAGAGTTATAGTTTATAAGATAAACAAGGAGAACTGTGACTCCTTTACTTATGTTAAATATTTGAATATACTTGTACATACCTTACTATACATTCCTGTATATTGCATATCCTATGTATATGTTGTGATTTCAAACCTACACTGTATGTTATATGTATGTGCAAATGCAAAGGTATGTTCATATATAAATATTGCAGCACGTACGTAGGACGTACTGTCATATTTATTCATTTTATGTATATGCAATGAATATACACGGTATTATTTTCACATTATAGAACATATATGAATATACAGAGAATATCTAATGTTACTTTGATCAATAATAAACATATTAAAGCTCACCTGTACAAAATTAATATTAAATCCGACGATAGATGGCAATGTGATGAAGAATGCATAAATTATAGTTTAGAAAGATCAAAATTCAATAGTGAAATATTAGATGTGATTAAAACTTTTTCTGTTAATACTAAATTTTTGTTAAGTGATTCAAAATTAATTAGTGAATTATATATGCTAAATATTTATAAATTTGTAAAACAGAATTATAAAATGTTAAATATGTATAAAAAATGTTAGATGGTGGCTATGACGAATAAAAGTCTAATCTAATGTTACTTTCGATAAAGTAAATATATTAAAGTCATAAAGTATTAGGATCTTAAGTTGGTAATACAGTAAATGATTGTTACTGAAGTAGTATTTACAGTTAGCCTTACCCTTGTTCTTTACAACTTTTTAAATTCCCAACTTCATTTCTCATATCTCCAACTGACAGAGCTTTCCCGGTTTTTACGTTCCAGTAGATTTTACTTACCAGACGACTATACATTTCTGGTTTTGCAGACGGGTTTTCCACTTTTCAACGAGATTTAAGTTTTCTTTTTATTGTCTCATTCTTTGTGGTTGTACTGAGGTTGAAACAGAGTTTGATCCTAAGGCTATGTACTATGTGGAAAAGCGGTAGAGTGCAAACTATTCGCCATGGCTATAGTATGGTCTATGGACTATGGACTCTGGACGGACCATGGTTGAAGAAGTTCATTGCACAATGCAACCCAACCACCAAGTGAAGTACGGGATGGCTTAGAACTTTAACACTTTATCCTGCTTCTGGGGATTTGGGTAATTGTTCCAAATAAGGGAAATGTCTCGTCTGTAGATGCCGGAAGGAACACTCATACATTTGTTACGAGCAGATACATAAAGGAAACTCTTGTACATGGTGATAATATTAGAGATATGGAGAGAAATGTAGTAGATACGGACAAATATACTTAGTTACTTTTTATTTAATTGGCTTTAGCTTATTATACCTTGTTGGTATAAAAGTAACATAATACTGTATACTACTATGTATTTTTTTTAAATATTTATTTTAGTTGCTCAACTTTCAAAAGATAGTAGCACTTAGAAGAATATATACATTTATAACTCATAATTTCCAACTTATAGATACTTAAAATAAAGAGATTAAATTAGTTTTCAGATTTTCCCTGCTTTCAAATATCTGTGGATCTGTATATACGAGTTCCTCGTATATATAATATTATATCCCGTTCAGATGGCAAGAAAGATTTTCGATGTGACATAACCCCCTTAACTAATGCTGTTTACAATATTTTGTTTACCATAATAATACTTTTACCATGGTGTTGCTACATATTTTAATTACGTTAAACATTCAGTTATTTCGCATCTCCCTGCTCCTGCCTACCTCCCCTCAACATTCCATCTCCTTGTGCGTAATTATAAGAAATTTTTACGTTTCCACTGAAGCCCCCACCATTCTGCTAAGACTCGGCCCTCCGATGTTATCCAACCGTGACATATTACATAAAAACCTAATAATGTCCTGTCAATCTTCAGACAATATTCTACGTGCTGGAACAAGCCTGCCACCTAGTGGCTACAAATCAAATCAAATATACACTGTTAAAAAAATTACTAATATTATCAGTTATATTTAATATAGCTTATACGTTAAAGTATTCATTATTTTCGATTTTTAATTAGCAGAAAGCAATAATTAAATATTTATGTAATTGAAACGATAACAATATTTTTGTTTTATGATAAATATAGTTGGAAATAAATTTATGATTTTATTTCGAAGTTAACAGTGTACATATTTCAAATATTTTAAATATATTGACAATATTAGTTTTAAAATGTTGTTAACATGATATTGCTGAAATATGAAAAATGCTGAAATGTCAGACTTGATGTAGCAAAGCGAAGACCTTATACTTTGTCAGGCTTAAAATAGACAAGAAAATATCTTACAATTTTGTAAAGTAATGATAGGTTTATGTCATAATAATTTAACAGATAGGACCAAAATTTGTTTAAAATTATGCAAAGTTATGAATGTGTCATGCTGAGGAATATACCTATATATTTGTTTTAAAGAATTTGGCAGTTAAATATTACCACTTTAGGAAATTAGGGTTCTAGAGGTGTACGTACGGTTTAAACACCTGAGCAATGGGCTTATGAACTCACTTTTTTGATATTTAGTTTACTGAATTTATTTAATATTGTAATCTAGATTTCAGGTTTCAGGTAAAATTAAACTGCAGAGAAACAATTTTGTTTGCGACATTATTTCAATGCTCAATATCTTTGATAGGCAAGTCATTTCCTATTAGTATTTTGATTAATAAACAGATGGACTTAGTAATCATGTAGTCTGATCCTAGACAATAAACAGTACATGTTATATAGTCTATTGAGCTTATACTCTTTTTAAAAAGTGTTTGTTAGTATTATCTGCAACGATCTTGTTGACAGTCTGTTACACCATGACCCCTATCTGATTTACCTGGGGGAATGCAGTGATTACACCGTTGAACACCAACACCTCTAAGCACAGGAAACGGAACGGTATACATGGTAGGTGGTAACATCTGCCAACGGGTCATCTGAACCCATCGCAAAACAGTACTCGAGGCTGGCCCAGCAGTCGTGTCGGATTCTACTGCGTTTCTAGATGTGTCTGTCCCGCTCTGAGACCGTCGTCCACCGTTATTGCCGACGTGTCACGACGCCTTGATTGTAGATCATGTTTTTTTCATATCACGTCTCTCAGTGATATAAAATCTGAGATTTTTATTCAAAGACCGTTTTTTTATAGATCAATTTAGTCATATGAGTGTCTTCTATACAATTTTTACTTTATTATTTCAAATGTTGATATTTTTCTTCTTTATTTTGATTACTGATATTGCTGTATTAAGTATAAAAAAGAAATAATAAATAAATATCAGTATTTATTTTACGAAGTGTTGTATTGATTTTATCCAATATTATATCATACTACATATTATTTGATCTATCATTTTCATTTAACTATATATTACAAATTTCTTAAGGTAACTAGAACATATAGGTATTCATTTTGTGACAGGCAATGAATAAAAAGCATGTATATTTCACTAACACTGTTTGTAACAATAACAGAGATTATATCTATATATACCCTAGAAAACATTTGGATATACCTACTATATTCAAGGTATATACATCCATGTATATTGCATATCTTATGTACTCATATATGCTATTGTGATGTAAAACCTACACTGTGTGTCATGTGTATGTGCATATTTAAACATTGAAGTAGTGGGTGTACATTTCATGTATTTGCAATATATATGCAGGATATATACATCTATATATCTATTTGCAGCGAGTGAATGAATTATTTAATATATTAGATATTTATTAGATATATTATATCTTCGATGTAAAGAGATTGCGTGACAAACTTTTGATTATTTACATCAGCAGTGTACGACTACATCGGATTTTAATACAATTGGGCCCTCAGCATACGACGCGACTGGTTGCAAACCTTAGCCCCGAATATGCCCGAACCGAATGAGAATGCAACTGTGTTGTTAATAAAAGAACGAAAGTGTTTACGAGTGAGATAAAACACACCTCACGAACGTAACTAAACTGATTTCAAACTGGTTTTGAGCATATATTCAGCGACTATATTTCTCGGTCGCAGGGTTTTGTTGGTTTCATCAACAGAGATGTTTACGAATGCTATTGAAAAGTATGTAATACATACATACAATCAAATATAACACAATAGAGGTCCACCTGTTTTCCAGATTTCAACCGCACCCAAATACGCAACAATGGAACTTCTACAGTCTCCCAATTTAACCCAATTTAAAGTTAAAAAAACGTTTTGCATTCTTTCAAAGAAAAAAGAGAGAAATCCACTGAATTAAGTTAAAAAAATTTGTTCATTGGCTATTAGCCAGACCTAATTTATAAATTTATTTATTATCTATGAAATAAATATTTTTTACTTTTGTGTCTTGACTGTAAAGATAATTAAACAAAAGTAATGAAATCCCAGAATCCATTTCCTAAAGCGCTGTCGGCTCCTGACAAATCCTAAGCTATCATGATCAATTACATCTTCCATTCATCTTCAGCACGCGAGGCGCATCATGCCAGGAGTTATCCTAGACGCGGTTGAACCCCTGAGAGACATCCGACGCTATTTCGACGTACACAGCAATAGAAACTAACATGCCAGGATTAATAATAAGTATTATTATCACGGGATTCATGACATCCGTCATGCCAAGATGTTTAGACGTAATGATGTGAGACGGGCTGAAACGACGGTGGTGCGGTGGTGCGATTGTAGCTTATTCATTCTTCTTAGTGTTTTCTACTACATAGAAATCTATTTTTAGAAAATATACAAATAAATAATCTAAGTAGAAATTTTAATTTAAATTCAATTTGACATGCGGGACTATAATGTTTTTCTATATTATTTGTTAATTTAATATATTTTACGATTCTTTAAATTAGGATAGGTGATAAAAGTATGTTATAGGCTGTCGATGAAATGAAAATGCAGTTAAACCGCAAAAATTTAAAGATTTTAAAAATAAAACGAGGCGTTGAAGTCCCCTCCAATTAATAGGTTTTCATATTTCTCATCTTTAATTACTTCTTTTATTTCTTTCATCGTTTCTTTTATATTTTCTTTACTGTATATGGTTACTATTTCCCATGTCTCTTCTTCCAGTGATACCATCCTCCTTACTGTTGTTTCTCTCCTGTCTGCTACCTCTTCCTCTTTCAACCTCCAACTATTGGGTACTGCATCTACCTCTAATATTGAAATAATCCAAAGAATTATTTTGAGATTCTGATAGTAACTAACATTTAATAGAACACCATTGATTCACATGAACTTCTATATAGCACGTGACCCGACATGAACACTGTTGGTATCGTTACGAAACAATTACAAGCGACATTTGTTTATAAAAACACATAACTTTAAAGATTTAATGCATCATCACAGGTTTTGACAGGTAAACAATCCAAATTACAAGTAAAATAAATTTCATTCATTTTAAAATTGATTTCCTATATAAATTTTTATTTTTATTATCTTCTACAATGTATATATCTCGTGCATTATCCTTCCAGAAATTTAGTGCATGTAGTGAAGATTTAGTATCGTCAATCTATTGTTCAGCCAATTTTAGAACATGTTCTACCAAAACAAAGTTTTACTGCTTCCATGTTTTTAGGTAATGTTCTTCAACTATTGATACAATTTTAGTATTATTACTTCCATAAATTCGTCTATAAACCAGCATTGGTTATTGGCTGCATTTCCTAGACTTAAATATCCTCTAGATAGATTTGTATTATCTCTTGAATAATATTTTTGTTTAACTAGGTCTAGCTATGTATCTAAGAAGTGAACCATTCTTTTATTTGTTCTATTGGATTAATACGTATAGCTATAACAGCATAGCCTTGTTGCACTATGCTGCCATACAGGGTGGCACAACTGTCTTTTTTTATATAGCATTGCTTTATGTGTTTCACTGTTTTAATACAAATTTAATAGATAAATGCGTATTAAAATTAGGAACTGGTTATTAATTTTTTTTTAAATGAATTTGTCAAATAATTCTATGAAAATGGATACATTATGAAAATTTATATACTAGAATCTAAACTTTAATACCTCTGGCTCTAAAATATGCTTTAGAACTGTTCTAAAATGTAACAGTTTTTTTGAGAATGTACTTATTTATTTGAAATTATTCTGAATTATATATGGAGTATAATTGTCATATAAACTTAAGGGAGAAGGTGCAGAGAAGGGTTAACCAGCGCCTCAAAAAATACTATTACGATTTACATTTCTATTAGACCATTACCATTTAGATTTCTTTAGAGTCAAATGTTTTTACACTATCGATTGCATCACTCAAAAATGTTACAATTTATAAGCTGCACGGGCAACAGTTACCATCGTTTTTCATCTACTACGAAGAGTGCACCGCTCCAACTATGCATTCTGTTCATCAGTAAAACTTCACTTGTTTAACGTTGTCATTGAAACGAATGCTACACGCTTTTAAATGATATTTGACGTGTGCAATGCGAGTTTCCTGCGTGATTTTAATATTAATTTCCCTATTGACTTTATCAAGAAAACTAATTTAATCTTTTTATTTTGAGTACCTATATTCGTATCTACAAGTTTTAAATTAAGTCTTGTAAATGTTTATAAATGTATATATTCTTTTAAATGCTAATAACTTTTGAAAGTTGATGCACTCAAATAAATATTTAAAAAAAAATATTATTTTATATGTGTCAACTTTAAATACGACAAAAGTAACTAATGGGTGTTTCAATTCTACGAGATTCTTAGAAGTTAATATCTTTCACGTTCTTACTCTGGACAATTCAATCGAGTTCTCCAATAAGTGAAAAAATTGATGCAAAAAAATTCATTTTTATTGAAGCAGATATTATATGCACAGTTATATATTAAATATTTTATTAATCAATAAGTCCTCAGACTGAAATTATACAGTAAGAAATCAGTAAAAAAAATTTCTTATAGACATAAAACAATTGAATTTAATATAATAGTTTTATATAAACAAAAACAAAACCAGTTTCAGTAATTTAATTTAAGAATGAATGTATTGTAATTCCAACACACCCCCTCAAGACATTCATTTCAACAATTTAAATAATTTGAAGTCCCAATCCTTCAGTGAATTTTTCATGTAACTCTCTTGGCAGTGCTTTTGTTAAAATATCCGCAACCATTTCATTAGTTGATACATGACGTAATTTAATAATTCCTTCATCAACTACATCACGAACAAAATAATGACGAATATCTATATGTTTTGTACGTGCATGATAAATCGAGTTCATTGCCAGTTGTTCAGCTCCACGATTGTCAATTAATATTTTAATTTTCAAAAATTTTTCTTGCTCTAGTTCAGTCAATAAATCATTTAAATATATTGCTTCTTTTACAGCTTCTGATAAACTAACATATTCTGATTCAGTAGATGAAAGTGCCACAGTTCTTTGTTTTTGAGATTTCCAGCTCACAGCACCCCCTGCCAACATAAATACATATCCAGAATATGATCTTCGATCTTCAAGACAACCTCCCCAATCAGCATCACAGTATCCAATCATAGATTTTGTTTCTTTAGTATAAAGTATTCCTAATTCTATTGTACCAGCTAAATATCTCAATATTCTCTTAACTCCCAACCAATCTTGTTTACTTGGTTTGTTTACAAATTGAGCTAATCTTGAAACAGTATTTGCAATATCTGGTCGAGTTCCAACCACTAAATACATTAGTGCTCCAATAACTTCTCTATAAAATTTACTATTAATTTCTTCTTTTTCAGTTGAATAAAATATTTTCTTCTTTTGTAATTCTGCTGGCGTTTTAACTGGATTGCAATTATTCATTTCATATTTTTTAAGTAAATTGATAATATATCTTGATTGATTAATAAAAATATATTGATCTGATTGATTAATTTCTATTCCCAAACATTGTTTTGCAAGACCTAGATCCTTAATTTCAAATTCTTCTTGTAGTTTAATTTTAATTTCATCAATCCAATCAACATCTGATGATGCAATTAAGAAATCATCAACATAAACTAGAAATAATAAAATATCTTTACCACGTTTTGCATAATACAAACAACTCTCCTTTTTTGTTGACTTTAGTCCAATACTTTCCAACTTATTTGATAATTTTTCATTCCATTGTCGAGCAGCTTGTTTAAGACCATAGAGAGCTTTATTTAATTTACAAACATCACCTCCTTCTTCAATACATTTTAACATTTTTGTAGCTTTATTTTTTAATTCTTCAGACACCTGACTATCATCAATTATCCACATCAAAATTTCATGTAGCATATCCGGTATTTCCATATAAACATTTTCTTCTAATATTCCATTTAAATAGGCAGTTACAACATCAAATTGTCTTATTACAAGTTTTAATTCCACAGACAATGCAATTAAAAGTCTCATTGATTCCATTCTTGCAACTGGAGCAAAAGTTTGATCATAATCAATACCATATTTCTGACTATAACCTTTTGCAACAATACGAGCTTTTCTTTTTTTAATAAGCCCATCTGATCCAAATTTATTTGTTAAAATCATTCGACTTCCCACAACACTTTGACCTTCAGGTAATTTTACAATATTCCAAGTATCATTTTTTAATAAACTTATGACTTCTGATTTAATTGCTCTCTTCCACTCAGCACACTCTTGAGAATTAATAGCATCTTCCAATTTAACTTCAGCTACTCCAACAAATATATTATCATTATCATTATCATCTTCATTAGAATCAGATTCAATCCTTTCTTTAACTTCACAATTATTAACTTTTGAAGATAATTTTCTGGGACGTCCTTTCAAACCTGTTTTAATTAATTTTGGTCTTCCTGGTCCTCTTCTTTCTTCTCTAGTATATTCTCTTGAGTTTCTTCTAGGAGTTTCTTGAATAGATGATTGAATACCAGATGAATTTTCATTTTCTTCATTATCTTCTAAATTTTCTTCTGGAATTCCATCTAAAGTTTCTGTCTCATTACTATTTTTAAATCCTGTTATCAATTCAATCCATGGTTTATCCTTGTTTTCAAAATCATTAATAATCAGCTGTTTAATCTCTTGGTTCTTTAAAACTGTAGTAACATTATCTTCAATAAATTTCACATCACGAGCAACAATAAATTTTCTCTTTTCTGGTAACCAAATTCTGTATCCTTTTGATTCACGTGGATAACCTACAAAAATTCCTTTCATTGATCTATCAGATAATTTGCCTTTTGTTGGATCTTTATCTAAGACATATACAGTTGATCCAAATGCTCGTAAATAATTTAAATGAACTTTATCCCTGTTGAACCATCTCTGATAAGGAGTATCTCCATTAATACTTCTTGAAGGACATCTGTTTCTCAAATGACATGCTGTAGCTACAGCATCAGTCCAAAACATATCCGATAAATTTGATTGAAGTAATAAACATCGTCCCATTTCAACTAATGTTCGATTTAAACGTTCAGCAACACCATTTTGCTGAGGTGTTCTTACAACACTTAATCGACGTTGAATACCTTGATTACGCAGGAAAGAATCCATCTCAGTATTACAATACTCTTTACCATTATCACTTTGAAGATACTTAATCTTCTTCCCTGTCATACGTTCAGCTTGATTTTGATACATTTTGAAAGCTTCTAGTGCACCACTCTTCTGTTTAAGAAAGTATACTTCACACCATCGAGAATAATCATCAATAAATGTAATAAAATATTTTGCTCCATTCACTGATTGTGTCCTAAACGGTCCAACAATATCTGTATGAACTATTTCAAGAAGTTCTTCACTCTGTCGTTCACTTCCTGAAAACGGTAACCCTGTCATCTTGCCTCGTAGACACACTTCACATCTTGACAAACATTTCAATTGTTCAGAGGTTACTTTACTTGTAGTATTCTGATTAATCACCCGAAATAAATCCTTAGCATTTAAATGACCCATACGACAATGCCACATCAATAACTCAGAATTAGCTTTATCTTCTCCAATACAAGCTTCTTCATTACCTTCTTGTAAATAATAGAGATCACCACGCCTTTCAGCAACAAATTTAACATTTCCAGTCATATCCATAATTACAGCTGAATCCTTTTTAAATAGAATTTCATGATCCTTATTAGTAATTTTAGCAACTGATACTAGATTTGACCTTAAATCTGGTACAAATAATGTGTTTGAAAAATCTACTGACCTCAGCTGTTTACCATTACTAATCGACAAATTAACAGTACCTTTTCCTTTGATTTCACTATTTGCTTGATTAGCCAAATTTATTTTCCCACTAATTTCTTCATTTAAAGACTTAAATGATTGTTTATCACCACATAAATGTGTTGTACAGCCACTATCAAGAATCCAAGGTCGACAACTTGGAACACTACCAGCAAATTCAACATTAAATACTGCAAAAGTATCATCATCCGCTTGAGAACATTGGTTTTCTTGTGTGTATCTATTCTGTCTATCTGGTCTATTTCTTCTGAAATTTGGTTTCAATTGAGTTGGACATTCAGGAGACTTATGTCCTTGTTTTCCACATTTAAAACAATATCCTTTAAAAATATTTTTGTAACTCGGTTGATTTTCAGCCCTTACATTTCCAGCTAACTCAACAACTGAATTTGAACCAATTTCACTCTTCTCAAGTATCTTAACCTTAAGAGCTTCAACCTCCAAGAGTTCATCACGTGATTCCATAGCACATTTAAAGCCTTCATAGCTATCTGGTAGACTATATAATAACATTACAGACAATAAATCTTTATTCACTTCAATATCCATAGCTCCAAGTCGATCAACTATATCCGAAAACTTGTTTACATGATCCCTGACATCACCACATTCAGACATCTTGTGAAGCATAAGTTGCTTAAGTAATAAAGCTTTTCTTGCAGGTCCTTTGGAAGCATAAACTGAGGCAAGTTTTTGCCAAACTTCATGAGAAGTATTACAACCTCGGACATGCTGCAATTCCGTTGAACTAATTGCTAATATTACTTCTGACTTAGCTTTACGATCAATTTTTATCCATCCATTTCTTTCTTCTTGATTATTTTCCGCAGCAACAGGAATCGGTTTTTCACCACTGACATATTCCCACAAATCATTTTTGATCAATAGCGCCTCAACATGAATTTTCCAGGCTTCATAATTGTCCTTACTCAACAGCTCAAATCTTGTAGCACTCACTGATGTCGTCATATTAATTGCCTGGGCCCATAACCTATTGAAGCAGATATTATATGCACAGTTATATATTAAATATTTTATTAATCAATAAGTCCTCAGACTGAAATTATACAGTAAGAAATCAGTAAAAAAAATTTCTTATAGACATAAAACAATTGAATTTAATATAATAGTTTTATATAAACAAAAACAAAACCAGTTTCAATAATTTAATTTAAGAATGAATGTATTGTAATTCCAACAATTTTTAATTGAATTTCTTTTTAAATATTTACTCGAAAATACGGACTGTTGAACCACCTTTTATAGAGTATACAATAAATCTAATAAAATCGTTAGAACAATGTACACTGCGGGGTCAAGCGTTTGGCAAACAAACAGCAACGATACGAACTGAAAATGTATACCCGAGGCCCCAAGTAAAAGACATTATAAAGGATATCATAAGAGTGTTTCAAAAATTAAATAAATACCGCATTTTCCAATATATGTTATCAGCTTCAGCACAGTTATTCTAAGCTCTAATTCGTACCTGCTTTTAGTATTAGATTTTCAAGAACTTTTATTGGAATTATTATTACCATTCTTGTACGAATGAATTTGAAATGTTAATTAGAAATGGTTAATAATATAATAATCTGGTATGAAAATTAAATGAAAACGTTTACATTATAATTTAAATAAAGTTTTCGGGTAACTACAACCAATGAGACAATTTAATAAGGCGGTGGTGACATCTGTTGAAAATGTCCCGAACGTTGGGAATGGTACCATCAGCGCCACGTGACCACGTTTTGCTGCAAAATATAAAAATGTCCATCTGCATACATATTTAATTAGTTGCATAATTTCTTTTTTTAAATTCGTTTGCTATTTTGTTTTCGTTGTTTATCTCTATTTATGGTACTTCTATGAAACCCAGTTAAAATTAACGGCGATATGATTTTCCTTAGCGTAGTCATACGATCCAGATCCTAGACGACTCGGTATACGTAAGGACGTAAGATCCTGTTCCTGTTCCTGTTATTAGCTGAACATGGCTTCTCTAACTTTATGGTTCTTAGCAAAGTATTAAAACTTGATTCAACTTACGTTGTTAAGTACTAAACAATAAAACAATGAAGCAAACTATGCCCCACTAAAATAACTTTGTTCAAGAATAGTGTAAGTTAGATAGAAAGTTGAAATTTTAAAAAATAATGCAGATTCTGTTACATTTTGAAATTAAGAAGACCGTTTTGAAATTGTTTAACGGACGTACGTAACTTCTGTCACTTTTTCAAAGGCTTATATTTTCTAAATCAATATTTTAAGTTACCTTTTTGAAAATTAATTGTATTTAGTCATCCTATTAAAAATGTTGGTGCCGAGTTGATAAACTTGTTTGATTACTGTTATAAGAGACATATTTAACGTAATTGTAAAAGAAGGTCGGGATTTATCATGACAAAATAGATCGCGCATGAAACTGTATCGGATTTGGTTTGAGTGAGCAATCTAGTATGTGCAAAATGTGAAATATCACTGAATAAGTACGTAGAATGACATATAAATGGCGCCACTATTGACCAATCCATATGATTTGTAGATAGTACCAAAATTCTCATAAAAGAGCTATGTTTTATCAAGACACGAAATTATAATTTTTCTATTGTTTTGAAAATGACGAAAGTTGCATCACTAAATCTACAGTAACTCGTAAAATAATTGTCGAAATGTCATAATGTCATAAAATTTTGACACTTATTGGTTGAAGCTTAGTACTATCTAAGAATCGTATGGATTTGTTAATAGTGGTCCAATTTCTACGGGGGTAGTTTGATAACTCAATGACTTTTTGAATTTCTCGCGCAGTTTCTGTCTTCTGCCATCTATTAATAGACTACTATCAAATTTTGAGCAAGGTACTTCATTAGAGCTTGTATTTGATAGCCAAAGCAGACAACTAGCAATTGAAAGCAGATAACCGCGCGATGGGTGCTGCGATTGATTGAGTGTGTAGTAACTATGGCAAACATTCATAAATTGGGCTAATTATTTTTCAAATGCCCCCTGTGATTATTTCTTCTTACCAAACCTGAAGAAATGGCTAGACGGTCAGGGATTTGGGCAAATGCCTATTTTGACGGCCTTGAGAAAACCTTGGAAAAATGCTGGATGTTGATAAATAAAACGGTTTTTCAAAAGAAATAAATATAATAGCACATGGACTGAAAAGTCCCGGGCTTTATTCATCAACGTAATCTCCATCAAGAGCAACGCAATCATTCCAGCGCTGCTCTAACATTTCAATACCACTTTTGTAGAACGATTTATCTTTTGCCTCAAAATAGGCCTCAGTTTCAGCGATAACCTCTTCATTCGTGCGAAATTTCTTACCGGCGAGCATTTTTTTCAGGTCTGCGAACAGGCAGTAGTCGCTGGGAGCCAAAACTGGCGAATACGGTGGATGTGGGAGCAATTCGAAGTTCAATTCATGTAGTTTTGCCATTGTTGCGTTGTCTTGATGAAACAAAATTTGTTATATATATTAAATATAATATAAAAACTCAATATAACTATAAAAATTGAGGGCGTGACTAGTGCTGAATAGGTTTTAATTATCATCCTCATTTGAGCCTAAATATCGTAATTTGTCCGATAACTGCCACATGTAGACCCAAAGAAGGAGGTCGTCAATAGGGTCAAAATTTCGACTCGGGTACCCTCTTGACATTATTTCCGTATATGATGAAAGGAGGTCTATGAATCACGGAAACGTTAACAAGACGTTCATCAATCTGTACACTGACCAACGTACATTTCAGCATCATCGTTCCGTACCACGTACCACGTCGTATAAGATTTTATTGTTCCCTCTACAGAAGTTGCTGTCGTAATTTACATGGTAATAATTATATCTCAAACAATAGAACCAGTGGAAGGAATGATGTAAAGAGGAGAGTAAGAGGGAGTGGTGGTAAGATGGGTAGTAAATATATGACGTCTTTGTAGGTTAGCCACTGCCAGTACAAAAGCTAATGTACTTGTACAACTACAACTACAACTACTAGTACAACTAGACTGGCGCTAGCCAACACATGTTGGTGGAAACATGCAGAAAAGATTTATGACGGAAAACTGTTACAAAGATTATGTTGGTTCTCTTAGTTTCATTATTTTGTACACAGAAATTGTATATAGTGATAAGTCTGACATAAATACAAGTTTATATGCAACGAGCTTTATGTATATGTCGAGCTTTTTGTGTTTTGTGGAATGAGCTTTTAATATTATTTTAACGTTATAATTTATATTAAGCTTTTGAAAAATTATGTTAATTTTATTTTACTCTTGTCTAAATAAATTTTGGTAAATTATTTTAATTTCTAAAAGAGAAATAAGATTTAGTGTCTTGCCTAAATGTAAACTTTTGTATTGCTTTGTATATTATAAGAGAATTATTATTTTTTGCACATAACTCTTATCCTAAATAATTATCATTAACCAAATAAGTCCAATAATAATGTCTAGACATTAGTCCGACCCACATTAAACCTTGATATTTCTATGTTTGATAATTTAATCTTCGTCTTTGTTTTGTCATAGGTTTTCTTTTTAATAAGCTGCTTTATTTAAGTTACCAACAATTTGCGACTCCAGATGAGGAGTATAGCAATTAAAACCTGCTCTAGATTTTAACGACATTTAAATTGAACCAAACATATCTCTGGTAGAAACCGACTAAATCTTTAGACGTGCTAGTACTAGTTTGCTTCATATTATACTGTATACTATAATACTTTGTTATCTTTAGTTTCCAGCATGTGTAGGTTGCCACGTAGGTAGATTTACCAAAAGCGTAGAAGAAACAGGGGCCTCTTATGAGTTTTGTAAAATATGCATATTTGAAATCAATTTCATTTTTACGTGTAAATTATGTGACGTTTTGAAGTTGCCGCGTTATGCCGTGTACCCTAAGGGCGTCCGCACATGATTTGACTGATTGCAAACTAATCGAGCCGTGTTTTGTGACTATAGAATGTTTAACAATATCATAATAGGGGATTTTATTGTGCCTTATTTGTATGTATGTATATATTTAAATATTTTTGAATAGTATTCGTGCTCATCTCTGCTTATGATGTCACCATCAAAAGCATGCAACCAAGCATGCCTTGCGACCAAGAAACATCGTCGCCAAAACCATTTTAGTTCACTCACGAGAGTGACTGAAATTATCTTGTTATCGATTTTCAAAACAATAGAAAAATCTGAATTTTGTACGGTGGTAAAACATTGCCTTTTAAAGCAAAAAGAAATCGTTCAAGGAAAGGCATTGGTGTTCAAGCAAAGCAAGTTAAATGTACGCCACTGGTTTTCTCTTCTTGTACTGTTTATGACAATTTTAGTTGTTTCTGTTTGTTTATTTATTCACGTCTCTCACTGTGTGTAATAAGGTTATAAACAAATAAACTAAATAACAGTATATCACATCACAACGTATTAGAAAGAGATGGAAGATAACGTATAATATACTCCTATAAGAGAAATAAGGGGAAATGAGAATCCGTTGAAATTATGTTAATTTAATATAGCACGTAAATAACGTGTGGAGTTATCCATGGAATGCAAATCCCATAAACTGCATTGGTATAGGTACGTGAGCAGGAACACCATACACCATACCAATATACATTGTACAGGGTGGACAATAGTTACGAAATAATTACAAACTTGTAGCCGAGGGTAGTTTGATAATAAAGTATTTTCTTTGGATAAAGATACTCTTCATTTCTCAATAAGAAAGACAAAACTGTCTCTCTGTTGTAATCATTGGTGTTTTTGTTCGTGTTTTATTGAAATATCTCCCTGGTGTGAAACTGGTATAATAGTGATTCGGTAAACGCCAAAAACCTTCTCCAATATTTTCACTATCTTCATTTCCTTTTATTCCATTATTTACATCAATTTTTAAATACTTAATAATAGAATTAATTAATAATAGAAATCGCAGATATATATTCTTGGTGTCTAAATGATTATGGCTTACCCTGTAGTTTCTAAGTCTTCTACTTCTCAGTTACTCATGCTTCTTAATATATTGCAACGTGTATCAAACATATTGTGATTAATTAAACGTAATTGTACTTACGTAGAACGCGACTTTGTTTACAGTTTCAACGTTCTCAACATGTTAAAAGATATTCTGAGTTGTTTTAAGTAGAATTGTTGATTTAGATGAGATTCTTGAGGCTTGGTGAGAGGGAAGGGAGAGGCGGGAGGGGAATCATGTTGTTGTTCATCTCAATGAATGAGTATTATTAGATTTACATGATCTTAATTGAAATTAATTTAATTGTTACGTACTTGTCTACATGATATTATATATATATATATATATATATGTGAAACGAAAAAATAAATCGAGCATGCAAAGTAGGCGTAACTATAATACCCGGTCTAGGAAGTCATAAAGAATGTGATTAATGACGGTATGTTTTAAATAGAAACCAAGTGAAAGCACTTAGAACTTAAAACCACTGACTGAATATTTGAGGGTGTGTGTTTATTGAAATTAACCAGGCGTATTCTTAGAATTAAAATAACAAACCTTTTTAAAGTCAAGCTAAAAACTAATGTATAGGACTGAGTATATATTAACTAGAACTTAAGGTTGTTTGTGCATTCATTGTTCTGTATTTGTAAAGTAAACACCAACGTTTATATTGTATCATTATTATTATCATTATTATTATCATCGTTATTATTTTATTCAATAAATGTATTAAACCAATTATGTGATTCTTTATCATCCTGACAAACCAACTAAGATATTACGTAGTTGAATATTAATTGAATTGACATTGCCCTAAATTAAACAAGAGTACCTTGATTCCACACCAGATTAGCGGATTGGTTATTGTTTTCCACATAAGAAGTTGGATAGCTCTCGTTTCCACATCAGAGGTGGCATTGTACTCTCGTTTTCCACATCAGAAGTGGGATTGAGCTCTCGTTTCCACATCAGAAGTGCGGATTAGCAGCTCATAGCGAATTGAACTAAGTGCGCGAAGTGAATAATACAAAGAAGTGCGGATTAGTAACTCATAGCGAATTGAACTAAGTGCGGATTAGTTATCTACGAGTTATCCACAAGTGAATAATACAAAGAAGAATAATACAAGATAGTTTTCTACAAACAGTGCTTTCAAGTGATAGTTCATTAGCGGAATAGTCGAGAATTTATAAGACGGACTTTATAATAGGACTAGCAAGTGAATTGTATCAGAAAAGTGTGTAAACTGTTTTACGAGGAGAAAATTGAAAATGGCATATAACGTAAACATGAACGATACTACTGTGGAAGATAGTTTGTTAGCTGGACGCTCAGGTAACTCAACATCTAATGAAGATAGTTGGTTGGGAGTACAAGCAGAGCTGACGAGGCTTAGAACAGAACTATTGCAGTTGAGTATCAGGAATAGTACAATACAGGAACAGAGAATGAATCATCATGGGTTTATGCCGACACAGAACCTGGAATGTATACCTGTGTTTAACCCAGCAAGCACGGTATTGACGGCTACAGCTTGGGTGCGAAAATTGGAGGATATAGCAGACATTTATGGCTGGAGTGATAAAGTGAAGCTTCATCAAGGTGTCAACAAGCTGCAGTGTGCCGCGAAAAACTGGTTTGATGCTAGTTTGAACGTAGTCAAGGATTGGACGACGTTCAAATACGAATTAATCAGGAATTTTCCAGTGGAGTACGATGAATCTGACGTACACATGGAACTAATGAAGAGACGACGAGAAAAAAACGAAGCAATAGAAGATTATGTATACTCGGTGAAAGCGATCGCCAGTAAGAGTGATAATATCAGTGAAAAGGCCGTGATAAAATACATAATAGCCGGACTAAACAACAAAGACTTGATAAGTGTGTTATCAATGTGCGACTTTAAAACAGTGCCCGATTTGTTGTTAAAAGTAAAACGGTATGATTCGACGCTATTGCAAGTGCAAGAAAGGAATCATTTTAGTGTACGTAAAGACAGACCAAAAGACTTAAACGCGATAAAATGTTTTAATTGTAATGAACTCGGACATAAAGCAAACGTGTGCCGAAAAAGTAACCAAGACAGTGAGAATAAAAGAGTCGAACCAAGTGAGAAAAACATTAAAAGTGAAAGTAAAATAAAGTGTTTTAAATGTCATGAAGAGGGACATATTTCGAGAAATTGTACCGCGAATAATACGAGTGATGCTTTGATAGTGAACACAAATAAAACAAGTGATATGACAAAAGACATGAGCATAGACAGTATCAGTTTTAAATGTCTGATTGATACCGGAAGTGATCAGAATTTGATTAGAGCTGACGATTATATTAAATTAAGTAATAAAGCGGTTGTGCGCGAAAACAATATTGTATTGACTGGAATCGGAGGATTTCAAATCAAAGTTTTGGGTGAATTTAGTGCTCAAGTAAAAGTAGACAATGAACAGTACTGTACCAACTTTTTAATAGTTCCATCAAGTACAACTAGACATAGTGTTGTAATTGGTAAACCTCTGCTAGATCAAGTAGAAACCACAATAAGTGTAGACGGTATTACCATGCGGAAAAAGTACGAGGAAAGAAAACAAAATAAAATATTAAGTGTAGCCGACGACGAAATCGTCATGGGTAATAACATTAGTCCAGGTGCCAGGGCTAAAGTTACGGAACTACTTAAAACTTATGAACCAAAAGTAACAAGGGTTACTGAAGCAGCAGAAATATACATGACCGATGAGGTTCCTGTTTTTCAAAATTCGCGACGTATGACTTACTGCGAACAAGAAGAAGTTAATCGAGAAATGCGTGAGGACGATTTGCTAGAGTTACGTGCTAACGACAAGAAACATATATTAAAACCACAGGAAGAGAATCGCAAGAATTTCAATAGAAATAGGAAACCAGCTAGGACATATAAAGTCGGAGACATTGTTGCCGTAAAAAGAACCCAGTTTGGTACTGGATTTAAATTATATAACAAATATTTAGGACCGTATCAGGTTACAGGAGTTGACCGAAATGAGCGGTATAGGGTAAGACGTATCGGTGAAGGGGAAGGTTCTTCTAATACACTTTCAAAGGCCGATCACATGAAACCATGGGACGTGTTCTCAGACGACAGCGATTCTGAAACTGGAAATGTTGTGTCAGGTGCCGAACAGCAAACAGATGACCGCAGTGACGTATCGTCTTTGGAGGCCAAAGAGGAGTCATATGGCCGTGTGAAACGAAAAAATAAATCGAGCATGCAAAGTAGGCGTAACTATAATACCCGGTCTAGGAAGTCATAAAGAATGTGATTAATGACGGTATGTTTTAAATAGAAACCAAGTGAAAGCACTTAGAACTTAAAACCACTGACTGAATATTTGAGGGTGTGTGTTTATTGAAATTAACCAGGCGTATTCTTAGAATTAAAATAACAAACCTTTTTAAAGTCAAGCTAAAAACTAATGTATAGGACTGAGTATATATTAACTAGAACTTAAGGTTGTTTGTGCATTCATTGTTCTGTATTTGTAAAGTAAACACCAACGTTTATATTGTATCATTATTATTATCATTATTATTATCATCGTTATTATTTTATTCAATAAATGTATTAAACCAATTATGTGATTCTTTATCATCCTGACAAACCAACTAAGATATTACGTAGTTGAATATTAATTGAATTGACATTGCCCTAAATTAAACAAGAGTACCTTGATTCCACACCAGATTAGCGGATTGGTTATTGTTTTCCACATAAGAAGTTGGATAGCTCTCGTTTCCACATCAGAGGTGGCATTGTACTCTCGTTTTCCACATATATATATATATATATATATATATATATATATACATTATATGTATATGTATATATATATATAATATATATAGAATTTCAACTTAAAATTAATCTTAAACTATTCTAGATCTTCCTCTTTCCCACAGGATTTTCTGCTTCTTCTTCTCTTTACCCTCTCTCTGCCTGTTCCCTACACCTCCTTCCTTCTCACTGTTTCCTGCTTCTCCTTCCTTTTTTCCTGCACCTCCTGTCTCTCACCTTTTGCCTTCCTTGACCTCTCTCGAGAATTCCCTCTCTATTATCTTTGTCTATTCTTTCTTTCTTTCAGACTTCATTTTCACTCTCCTGCCTTTTACCTCTATCACTCTGTTCAGGCATAAATCCTCCTTCTAATTACTTCTGCCATCCATTTGTTCCCTTCCTTTTTCCCTTTTACTAACTGCTCCATCTTCGTACGGTTCCTATTACGTCTTACGTATTAGCCTATATCTTACCTTACATAATATGTACGTCTTATTTAGTTTTTTATAAATACATTAGAAAGAAACTTTTTTTTTGGGACATCCTGTATTAAACAGAACCGAAAATATAGAAAGCAAGGCTTAAATCCTCTTCAACAAGCGAGCCAACATCCTGCGAATTTTCTCATTTTCTCTATCGAACTTTTGAAAACATTATTCTGTCAGATTCAGTGCTCTGAACATTAAAACGATTCCACGACTAAAACAACTATAAATAAATACTCGTCTGTCATAAAAATATGTTTATTGATTTCTTTATCAAAACTGACAACTCTCTTAAAGTCGAACAAAACTAAACAAAATAAAGTTTTTGTTTATTCTCGTTTTCCCAGTATCTTCTATAACGCGACGCCCCTATTTCCTATACCCTACACCGACCCCTACCGTGACGCTTTCGACGCCGCCACCGCTCCAGCAATTGAAACTTCCAAACACACGAAAATAATGCATGAACACCCAACATATTTCTGGTATTGTTCAGCAGAAAAGTAAAAGAAATATTTTATAAAAGTTTGCACTCAATGTACATATGTTTCAATATTTTGTGTATATATATATAGCGTAGTATACTTTCTTCTTGTTGTCTTCTAACTTATATTATTGTTACTATATAAAATTTATTTTATATACTAGATTTTATGTGTCTTGTTTGTAGACTGTATATTAGGTGTCAAGTTATCTAAAGTATAGAGCAGAGGGTACCAACCTTATATACACGAGCTGTCACTCTTAAGTGATAATAATTTTTAATCTTTTTATTTAATATTGTTAAGCCTCATTCCCACTCACTGTTTCGATATTTAATTTACTGTTTTTATCTAATATTTTAATCTAGATTTCAGGTTTTCAAAATAGGCATTCTTAGGCAAATTCGTATTTAATTTAGTTGGTGCGTATGCATCTTTAGTAATATAAATTTTGACTGTTGGACAAAATTGAAGGTGAAATAATTAACATTGCTGTTTTTAATAACAATTAGTAATAGAAATTGTTTTTATTTCATTAGTTTTTGACAAACTGACATTGAACTTCTTTTAAATATGAATTCAACAGCATTTTGACAGACATTTTGGAGGTTATAATATAATATAGTTCTTGTTAATTTAATATTTTTAATTTAAAACATCGGACCTTGTAAAGTTCCAAAAAAAAACTAAAAAAACTTAAAAAATAAATTAAATTAAAAATGGTACTGTGAATGACTACGCGTATTGCCATGTGCTAAACAATTTAAATTATATACATAATACTAACTAAAATTAAAGCAGTGAGTGGGAATAATCCTTAAGGGTTCTCTCAATTGAAAATCTTTAGTATGCGACCACCCTGAAATGGATATTTACCCCTATAAGGTACAGAAATGTGTGCAACAACATTGTAAGCAACCTATATACAATATAATATTTGTGAGACAATTTAAACCAGGTTTGTTTTTTTATCTATGAGACCCAAGAGATTACTTGAATAATAGCTTATGCTAGAATATGATAATATGAAAAAATGTTTAGATTTTTTAATATTAAAAATAAGTTCCCAAAAGAGTAATATTACTTTATAGAAACTGTCGAGCAACAACTACTGGTTTTAAAATTTATTTTTTTAGCTAAACTTCTTTTAAATTTAATTTTGTAAGTTATGTAAGTAGGTTTTTGAATTTATAAGAACGCTGTAGAAAACTAAGGCACTGATTAAAGGGTGTGGCATACGCTTGTTGTTTTACGTTTCGATCAGGAAAATGTCATGACTACCCGATCGGGGCATTATGTGGAATTCCTTGTAATTATTCGATTGTACTAACCTTACAAGAACCTGAGTAGGGCTCTATCGAGTAAGATATTACTAATAATTAAAATACTACTGCTAGTTGCATCAACTTTTATTATTTAGTAATCTATTTTATATTAATCATCATCATTTTTTTCTTATTTTAAAATCCTTGTGGTTTTTATTCCTTCAAGACTTCACTATGATACTTTGGACCCTCTAACGGAATACTTTTTCGAATATAAGTGACTAGAATTCTTCTTATAGTCTGTAATATAATATATTACATAACAGTATTAGTACTTTTCAAATTTATTTGACTGAGTAGACTTTAAAATAAATTTAGTTCAGTGGAAGTTTCGTAACAATAGTAAAGTTAAACTTCTTGTTAAGTTTCTGCTAAATGTTAATCAAAATGTACTATAAAGTTTTAGCAAACTATTAGAGGAGAATATCTTATGACAATAGAGCATTATTATCTTTGAAGGTATGTCTCCTGTTTCTAGACCAGTGATTCTCAATTAGACAAGTTCTTGCAGTCATTTGTCGTAATCTTATTTCATAAATGACTACATGATAGTATTGAAATTAATGTAAAAATATTTTGTTTAAAGAAATATTTTGCTGAAAAGATTGATGCACTTCCTCTTTTTGTTCTTATGTCTTTTGCGCTCTCATCAAATTTGATCTAAGATTCAACCCAGCTTTTATAAAGTGTTTTGAACATAACCAAACAAAATACTTCAGATAAATATTTCGTTAGGTAACTGCGATCATAATTATCAGTCTAACTTCTATTGGCCGCCTTTCTCTTCCAATTTCTCAAACCTATCCTCTTTAAGTACTCCTCCAGTTGTTCTTTCCAGCTCCCTGGAAGACACTAGATTGTTGCATCCTCTGAATTCTATTCCATAAATTATTTGTGGTTCTGTGTCCTTCCATTCTTTTTACATATCCTAGCTATTGTAGCCTTTTTCATCTAATTTTCGTCACTATCGACGTTTTTTCGATATCTGCAATTAACATTAACTTATTCTCACAGTTAACTGCGCCTAGTGTGTCTTTGACCCATCTAGAATTGAGAAATTCATTTTTTAGGTTATTAAGGATTAATTCAGTGCTGCCATCACACAGAGCCAGATACACTTCCTATTTATAATTATCGATACGTCAGCGGATTTCTTGGTGTTTGAATTTTACCCATTAATTTTTTTAAACAAATGCAGAAGGGTTCTTCAGTGTATAATAAAATACATATTTCAATAAGGTTGGGAAACAATGCTGCAGCTCAATATAAAATATTAAATTATTTTATCCTTTATTTAATTAATATTCATATTACAGGTGTATCAAAAATTATAATTAAATTACTCGGTAGTTTTGGAATGTTCGGAATTTTTAGCTATTTGTCTGTGGAATGTTTTCAGGCAGTCATTTTTTAATTTTCGTTTTTTATTTGGATTTTATAAGGTACTTGTATATTATATTACCTTCACTAATTAAAAATAGGCTTTTACAGACGACTTGGTGTTGTTGAACAGAAAACAAAATGTGATCCAAAGGATTTTGAAAGAAATTAAGGTAGCCACAAATGAGACAATGTCAGGTGTTTTAAATATGGAGAGAAAGGGATGTTTGGTAGAGTAAGTGGGAGATTTATAGCCGGAAATAAATTTAGTTAAGCATAACAGATGTTTCTTAAATCTGCCTTGCGTAAATTATAAAATAAAAGTTATCCTAAATATATAGATACAATAAAACCATATTAGATAGGGCACTTGGACTTTGAGGAAGAGCTATTGGTGTACTACACATTTTTTTTACAAATAATCGAGCAAAATAGTTCTTAAGATTCCAATATCTTCCCAACCCTAGATAATTGAATCCCTCCTTCATCATTAATATGCGGTTAAACTTATTCCACAGCAAGTAATTTATTCAAAAGTTTTCCTCATCGTTACCTTTACCTCAAAATAGGTTCACCTTCATATAGAAGGAAAATTCTCTTCTCACAATATTTTACAGACATGAGAAGAGCTGTTATGTTTTAAGTGTAATTTATGTGTGACCCCTCCAACAGTTAGCGAGAGTTTCCTTAAACCAACAATTATATTTCAGTAAATCTGAGCCCACAAGTAATAAAATAGGTTGGAGCACTGGAGCAAGTAAGTAACAGCGTTTCTCAACCTGTTTAAATTCTTTATATTAACTATATCTGGACGAAAACCATCATTAGCACCATCTATGGTTCAAAACGTTCGTTTTGATATTTCCTGTTAGAAATTATAGATGTACCTGTCTCATTCTCAGTCTCCTTTACCTAAACGTTTTTATAGCATAATCTCGGTCATTCTTCCCAGCACTGCGAAGACATCGCACCACAACAATCAATTAATCCTAAGCAAATACTTATTCATAAATCATTTCTTTATCTATTCAACTGCCTACAAACATTTCACATTCCTTTCCTTCTTTACAAACCCGTTTCTTTGCTGTTATCAACAAACATCATTGTTTTAGATTGTTACAAGTAAAGTAAAAGGCACTTAAAATTAACATTGTATCATATTAACAAGTGATTACATAATAAATTAAACCAAGTGTACTGTTTCCTGTAAAATCGGTCCAAATAGGCTTACACCCAATTGAGAAAAACGTCACATGAAGATCACCATTGCGTAGACTCTTGATTTCTTTTCAATATCATTTGCTAATTTTTTTATTTAATAGCAGAACGAAGTCAATTGATACACTTAATTAAATAATAAGAAAACAACTAAAAAATGTACCAAGGTTAGTAGTCGACTGACTCTATTATTATTGATTGTCTGGACACAAAGATGGGTCATCTACATCTCATTTATACTGCTGCATATCAATTAGCTATCGCACTCTTACATACACACTAATTAACACATGTCTGATTCTATCCTCACTGCGGACATCATCTCCCTATTATTGCTTCACACATATTTTAGCACATTTATTCTAGGACTCATCTACTTTCACGTTCTGAACCATTTCAATTGATGATATCTTTTACAATAGCGCGACTTCTTAATATATAATTGAACATTTGAGATCCTAATAGCCAACTGTAATAATATATAGTACTCTTTTATAAGTCACGGTTCAAGCCTAGTTAATATAGTATACGCCCCCCCCCCCTCTTCTATGCCAGATCCTACTTCATTCATGCAACATGATAAAAATATTACTACTCCTACTCTTGTTATAAAAAAATTTTATCACAAAATTTTAATAATATTATTATATATGTGTTCTGTACAGAATATAAATATTTAAAAATTATTTTACAGAATAGAGATATTTAAGAGTGAAATAACAATGTATGGAATATAATAATTGGCCACACCCACACATATTCTGCATTCTTTATCTATTTTAAATATGTATAAGAAATATCAGTTTTAAAACAGAATATTTCCTGTGTAAATATTTTTCCAAAAACATGGTTAAATGCTTCTTCAAGACTAGACTACAAGAGAATATTCTCTTCATATTTTCTACTTGAGAAACTCTTGAAATACAGAAAGCGGAATCCCCAATCCCCATTGCTCCCATAACATCATGTTATGTTTAGGGATTCGTTCCCGGTAAACACGTCTCGACTGGAGCAATAAATTCACAAGATCAGCATTGCCCTAGGGCTTCTAGTGCAGTTAGTTTTGGGGGCTCTAATAACTTGGAGCTGAAAGGTTCACCTAGTTTAAACTAACCTGCAACTTAAGATGAAATTATGTTGTAATTTGTATTATTGCCTTTTGTTAATACATCATTAACCTCTTTTAATATTTATTTAATTGCATCAGCTTTCGATAGTTATTAGCAGTTAAAACAATATATACATTTATAAACATTTGTAATACATAATTTATAATTTATAAATACGAGTATGGGTATTTAAAATATAGAGATTAAATTAAAACTCTGCTTATAGTTTTCAGGCATGTTACAATTGTGTCTGTGTGATGAATACTTGGAGCATTGAATATATGCTTTACTGTTAATGGGTTTACTGTTCTTACATTGTACACAGATTGCTTGTGGTTTTCTTTTCAATAAGTAGACCCATGACGAGTCCCGTGGTCTTGTGTCGCCAGAGCTAAAACTCTAACCGCCTTACAAATAAACCTGTTATAAAATTTATACCAAGTATACTCTAATAATAAGCCTGTTCAGACAGGCTTTATACCTGGTATAAATTTTATAACAAGTTTATTTGTAAGGCGGTAAGTGTTCCACCACGTGTAAGTGCGTATCCGCTAGTCCAAGTTGCTGCATCAACATTCTGAGAATAGGCACCTCTTTTCCCCTGCATGATGTCATAGTTATATCCGAATTGAAGTCACAGTGTTGCAATGATAGTATTCATTAGGCCCAATATTGCTAAAAAATTGAGATGAAAGTTAATAATTAAGACCGAATGCGGCAAATTGATGGACTCAAGTGATTTAATATAATTTAAAACGTGACATTGCATCGTCACTGCCTATAAATTAATTAACACGGAATTTATTCGCAGTTTCGCAAACAATGATTACACAAGAATGTAATTTGATTATAAACGGATTTTATTTGTTTAAAAATTCCTAATGTGTTATTATAATATCGTTATTATTCATTCCTGCGTGGCGGACATTCCAGTAAAGTTAGATTTTACTTGGTGATAGATCATTTGTAAGTAAAATGTCAAAGTGGACGGTTATCGGTTTACTTTTGTCCTTTATTTTTCTCCTATTAATATTAATTCATTTTCTTAAATCTTATAATATCGATCCTTCGCTACGAGAGGCATAAAGGTAAGAAAATTTATGATTTTTTAACGTATAGTTTTATATTAAAGTAATGGTTTACAGAACCTCAGTGCTCGTATCAATTAGTTAATATTTATTGTATTTTATAATAAAATGTATACTCAATTATTTCTACAATATTGTAAACAAATTTATGATTAACATTTATATCTACGATGAGGCTTTCGCGAAATATAATGATCTACAAACTTCGTATATTCTCATCTCTTTTAACTTTATCTTTTGTCTCATACAACAGAGTGGTTTTTAGTCTTTACAGCTAGCAACGAGCCGGAGATATGTTATACAATTCGCGAGTATAGTACTCTAATTTGGTTCATGCATCAGAAAAGCAGTGTAATGTACACGATGCGCTATGTATTTCAAATACAACAAATTATTATTCAGTTATTTTTGTATTCTTTTGATGTCTACGTTTATTGAAATAAATAAACTGTTTTGTATAAAAATTGTCAGCTTCTTATGTGTAACTGTCAGGATTACTACAATCCAGTCCAATATAGTCCAGTACAATCAAATAATGAGGCTCTGAAAATAATAAACACATTCAACAGTTACAGTGCAATTTCATACTTGCTAGCTTGTTGCAAGCTATTCTTTTCTACCTGCTACATTTAATCTGTAACATCTACAATATTTCAACAAGTTTTCAATATTCAACAACTGATTTTTCAATAGATTTTCGATTACAAATTATTATTTTTTCGTAATTATGACTTTCATTAATTGAAAATAATTTTATTTAGCGATTTAAACTTTGACTAATAAATTATTTATAAACAGAGCAGCTATAGCACAGGTGTAGAAGGCTGCACACTTTAATTCAAGTTTAAGCTAAAAAATAGTTCGATGTTAATTTAAATAATTACAAATAAATTCAAGAGTATGCTAATCATATGCTGAGCTTTAATAACTCTAATAGACTGCGCTGTGCTAAAAGCTCTTCTAAAAGCTGCATAACGCAGGATTCAACATGCAGGAAGTGGGTTATGGGTGAGGAAGGGTTAAAGACACGAATGAAACAGGACGCTTCGCTTTGATTTTGCGCTCAATGACTTGACATTAGCTCACACTGAGCCCTGTGGTGCATCTCAGTTCACCGAATGTATATATAGTGCTGTGTTATAATGTAAATTAGGTGGTCTGTTCATATTTTATAACAGTCATTAACAAAAATTGGTTCACGAGTCGCTTATGGTTCAGACATTGAAGCATATAAGATTATTTCGTTATTATTATTATTTTTATTTTAATGTTTTTGTCATTAGGCACTTCATTCTTATTTCCTCCCAAAAAAAAGAAATACAAATAACACAGGATAAATTTAAACCCCTATTGCTTCTCTTTTCTTGCTACTCTCTCTCCTGTTTCTTCTCTACCCTTCCTTTTCTTTCCTCGCTCTTTCTCTCTATATCCGTCATCCACCGTTTCCCTTTACTGATTTCCTTTAACGATTGCACTAACTCTTGAATACTTAATGTGCACCAGCGTTTTTATCTCTCTCCAGCACACCTTGCTCATTCTTTTCTCTCTATTTTCCCAGTATCTGCTGCCTTTCCCTTCATTTCCCAATCTAAATCTAGCGATTCTTATTATGTTGCTTGTCTCTTTTTCTCGTATGTATTCCGTTATCTCTTTCTCACAAATCTTCCTGTATCTTTCATTATATTTGCTATTATCAACTTATTTAAGGAAGAAGGAAGAGACAAAATGAGGAGAAACATGAAGTTAAAATGGTTAAATAGAGGAGAAGATGATAGAATGAGTGACACGAGGAAAAGAAAGAAGAAATGTAATCAGTTTATGCTTATTTACGTTTAAACATTCTTTATAATAATTTATTTAAGAATGATGAAGATTACAGAAGTTATTATTCTGAAATATTAATACATTTACTGCCTTCAAATTGCCCCTTTTTTTAATGAATTTGATACAGCTGTTACACACTTTGTAATTTACCATTTTATGTAAAAACCTACTGCACTAATTCGTCGTCTTTGTCCAGTGAATCTAGTCGTATATATGAGAAATGATACACTGTAAAAGTAAGATTTTAAAATTAAACCATTGGCGGAGAAGAATCTTTATTTTTTTCCATCTTTATATACCCAATGAATAATAAAAACAAATGTAAGAGGGTAACTGCGTCTTCGTGATGGCAAGCACTGCATAGAATAGATGAATGCGAAGTTTTGTTCTCCTTTGTACATTTATTAAATTCTAGTGATTAACTTTAAATCGTTACCTTGCTACAAAATATAGGACAAAATAACGTGATGACTTTATTTTATCTCAAATTATTTTTTGTGAGATACAAATCCAACTTATGTTTTTACTAAAGGTAATATAAAAGATATATAGGTCCTTATAAAAACTATAATTAAATATCCGATAACGACGCTCTAAGATGGTTTTAATAACGCCATTTTACGCTACGAAAAACAAAATATATAAAAATAGTAAGTGTCGTGAAGATATCAACATGAAGACGGTATCAACATGAAGCGGGACAAGATGAAATAAAAAACAAAAAGTTACTGTCAATTTGTCAATAAACGTAAACTTTTTTTAAGTATGTTTTTTTCCTTTACCAGTTTTCAACATGACAGTATATTACTACATATACTTAGTTGTATTCACAGGACCTGTATTACTAGCTCAGTTAAAGTTGTAATCGGTACTTGTGAAGACTACTCACATAATATTAGATTTTCCCTTATATTCCCTTCCCATATATACTCCATAAAGTAAAAATAATATCCTATATATGTATTCTATATACGTTGCATATACAGGAAATGAATAAAAATGACACTGTACTACATGTACATTCATATGACATACATTGCACATCACACCAGCATATACATAGGACATGCAATATACATGAATGTATATTATACCTTGATTGTTAATTTGTTTTTATACTATTAAATTATTATTTGAATTTGTTCTGTTGATTATAGGTAATAGTTATGTTGATTTGATTATATGTTCTGACAACTACATATTAAAAAAGACCCTGCTTTTATTAAGGGTGTTATCGTGTTTTTATTTTATTACCAACTCGAACAAGTTAAAAGTGACGAGTAAATTTTATAATGCAATATAAAAGAAAACTTTGTTTTTTGTTTGTTATTTTTTTTTTTTATGTAAGACTATGGAAGGAACGTGTGGAATTTTGTTTGTTAGCAATGAATATTTATTAGATTTTAAAATTTAAATATATTAGTGCGGCATGTAGTACTGGAAGACATTCATAAAAACAAGTAAACATAAACGGCTAAACAAAAGTAATTGTTTGAGATTACGACAAGTGAAAAATACGTAGTTCAAAAATGTTGTTTAGAAATTATTGCTTATAAAATATTTGTAAGCAAATACACAAAGAGACAAAGTTGGTTCTAGAAAATGTTTGTTATGTTCAAAACAAAGCATGGATGTTACCTTACATTCCTGTAGTATTTTACTTCTGCAAAACTTAGGAATGTTTAATATATATTAGGATGATATATATTACACCACACTGTGACTTTGATGCAATTCTCGAAGATTTATGTCACCCCAGTAGCGCATGTTTTGTTTGTTGACGGATCCATACAATTGATTTTTTTTATATTTATTTATTTATTTGCCTTGACTTTTATTCGTCATAGCCACCATCAAACATTTTTTATACATCTTTTATAAGTTATAATTCAATTTTACAAATTTCTAAATATTTCAATAATTCACTTATTAATTTTGAATCACTTAACAAAAATTTGGTATTAACAGGAAAAGTTTTAATCACATCTAATATTTCACTATTGAATTTTGATCTTTCTAAACTATAATTTATGCATTCAAATATAATATGATCCAAAGTTCCTTCTTCGCCACATTGACATCTATCATCAGATTTAATATTAATTTTGTACAGGTGAGCTGGAGTTTTACAATGATTACTTTTGATTCTGTTTATAGTTGATATAATTTTGCGGGAATTTCTAAACCATCTCTTCTTACTTTAATTTGGATGTATCGGCTAGAATTGGCGAACCACATGAAATTGATGCGAACTATAATTAAAGTGTAATAGTGATAGAAACGTCACAAAACAGGACACTTCACCAAATTGTTTACTGAGACGCATGATTTTCAAAAGTAATTTCAAAGTTTTGACTAACTACATATGTTTTTCTATTGTCTACTATCTATGGTACTACCGTCGCAGTTGCATTTATTTCTATCACAGTGTGTGTGTGTGTTTGACATTTGAAGATATGTTGTGGTCAAATTTCCTCTTCTGTGGTTGTTTCGTCCATTTCGTCCTTCCATTACTTCAACCACAACAAATCCTTATACCATCCCCTATTTTCCTATTCTCCAGTTTCCATCCCTTATATTTATATTCAAGGGAACACTCTTTTGTGAGTTATATTATAAATTGTTGAATCATAAATCAAAATGATAATATTTAAGTTTAAGTTATTAGTATCAACGTCCGAGACATATTTTTTGGGGGACATATATTTTGTCCGGTTTAAAATTATTTTGTACGTACACTTTTGTTATTTGTCATTTCATTCTTTAGAATCATTCCCTCTTTTTCCTATTCCCCCACTTTCACTATTTATAGCTTGGAAATATTTAATAATGAAAATATTTATAATATTGCAATGAGAGTATGCCGCATGCATATATTAATATTTTAAATTACTACTGTCCATTCTATTCGCGGTATGCAGCTTATGAATTTTTAAATATTTTAGCATAGAACATTTTCATTTTAGCGGTTGTGTGATAATAATTATATAATTGTTTTTAGGGTGACGTCAGAAAAATGTTAACCGATTAGTTAAGGGGGGTTATTTTTTTTAAATTTATTTATATTATTGTACGACATTGTGTAAAAATTTGAAGTCGATTGGAGTAAAACTGTCGCAGATATAGTGTTTTAAGCCTTCACCTCTCTAGTTTGCTTTCGTGTTACTTTGAAACTTTTAAATGCGGTTTCTCACACATAGCTTCGTCGGTGCCCTCTCTAGCTCAAAATTTACTAGATCGATTCTTTTGAAATTTTGCACACTGTTTCATTACATAAATGCCGAGGTAACGCTGTCGAATTTTTCTTTATTTTTTTAATTTAACGTATTTTAAAATGACAAAGTTTCTGATTTTTTTCATAAAACAACGGTATTTTGACTTTTAAGTGCTATAAAAAAATGAAAAATAAACAAAAAAGAAAAACTCGACAACGTTACCTGCAGAAACTTATCAACTAATGAAATCATTTTGGTTTTTTGAATTCAGAAAATCCAGTGATGAGTTATCAGTTACACCGCAATGTTACTTTTTTTTGTGACGTCTACGGAGATTCGCTGTCAATGCCTCATTTCTTGATATTTATTTATGAAAATTTCATAAAGTATTCTTCAAATGTCATTTTATCATGTAGTAATTATAGAAATAATTATATATTAACTGTGTCGTCAAAAAACATTATCGAAAACATGCTTCTTTTTTATCGTTTTGACTTGTAAATGAAATTAGTTTTTATGCAAGTAAGTTCAAATTGAGGTCTAACGTGTGAAATACACAATACAGTATATTATATGCTGTATATCATACACAGACCACCTTGTACGGTAAATGTATCCCCTCTAATAATAAAATAGCTTAATATTTAATCACGAAAGAAGGGAATTAGGTCAAGGTCCATCTCCTCACTGTGTTTACTAGAGGTTATATAGTTGATTTCGTATTTTGAATAAGCATGTCTTTCTGAGATTTAACTAACCTTATGTAATTTGTTTCAGATTTTGGGATATACCTTCGCCTTGGTGGCAGGCAAGTACTGTTCTTGTCGGAACAGGAAGTGCTCTAAGCCTGCTTGTCGCCGTCACTGCAACAGCTGCATGCTGCATTACCTACGTAGTACATTCCACGTCCGCCAGGGTTGCCGGTTCGTTGCAACTGATTGCAGGTTAGCCATACTCTTTTATCACACTAGAATAAACCGATATGTCTCTGTATACCATATGCCCATACCATTCTACCCGTTAGCTGTTGCACGAACCATTGAGTTCGATGCACTACATGAAATTTAACCCTTTTACTAGAATTTATCGAGGATATATTTATAGTACATTAGATAATAAATGTGTAGCTACGTTAAAATGATTTGTGTTTTATAATGACAAACTAGCTTTTACCCCCGTCGCAAGCGACGTCTGTCTTTTATGTGTGGCTTAAACTTCATGTAAAAATTTAAATTCCAGTAACGGTTACCCCCGTCGCCAAGCGACGTCTTTTTGGCGTGTATGATTTGAAACCAATAAAATAATTCCTAATTACATTTCATATTTAACTCTATTTTTAAATTGAAATAATAAACTCGTTCAATAATAAACTTTTTTTCAGAATTTTGGATTTTTTTTTTCGATTCGTAAATAAGTTACCAAGGTTAGCCTATATACAAAATTTCAACTTTCTAGCACAATTTTTACTCTCTCTAATTCTGCCACCGTGCCCCCAAATAAAATTTTGAAATTTTGAATTTTTTTTTATTAATAGTATTTTTTAATAACTAAGTTATTCTAGAATCCAGAATGTGAACTTTCTCCAAAGTTCCTACCGGGCACCCGGATTTCTTCATCCCCCCTTTTTTAATTTTTTAATTTCTAATTTTTGAGAAATATCAGCATTGAATACTTTACTATACATGCAAAATTTCAACTTTCTATCTTTTACGAATTAAAAGTAATACAGCAAAAAAGGGCTCACTTCAGTTTTTCCAAAATTACGGGTTTCCAGGAAATTCAAGGAAAAATCCGGGGACGCCAAAAGTCTTAGAATTTTTTTCTCTACGAAATAGGAAATTTTCAAAAATATTGATATAAGAATAGAAACATATAAACATATAAGAATATAAACATACAGTTGGAACATTATAATATAGGATAGTAAAGTTAAACTTACTACCAGTATGTGCAAATCATAACGTGAGTTCTTCGTTCATAACACATCACTCTATAAGTTCATACGATGACATATAGTTGGCACCACTATTGACAACTTCATGATATTCAAATAGTATCAACTTTCAAACGATATGTGTCTAAAACCATTGCTTTTTAATGTTATTAACAAGTGTTATTCGGACTCGGTATTTTCTAGAAATATAATTTCTTTACCTTATTTTCAAATACGAGTTATTCTTTGTTAGTATATTAAATTTTAATATATTCCTATATTAAAATTAAACAGTAAAGTTTACTAAAGACTGAAATATTTAAAGAACTTTTCAAAAGCATATATTTCCCTTTTTAAATTAATGCTCCCTCTTAAGAATCCAGTCTACCCTAATAAATAGCAAACCCTTAAACGAATTACAATCATCTCGCATATTATAAAGTTCCACGTTCATCGTTTTCCTCACTTTTAACTTTTTCTTATAAAAGGGTTTTGAACCCTTTGATTTAAAAACGAAACTAGCGTGCAATAAAACGTTAACCTCTTGAAATTTATGTTTATTGTTCTGTTGACGAAGGTAATCGCTTCATCCTCTATAAAATATAAATCAATATGAATACATCACTGATAAATTCCCTATGGTTCGAATTCTCCTAAATTTCCATCAAAGTCACGAGGATTTTTTCCTTATTTATCTAAATAAAAACAACTTTGTCTAGTGAACCGTTTTCTATCTTAGCTGTATGTCATGTGAGACTCCATTCAGGCCAAATATTAACTTCCGTATTCGAAAGTTTCTTGTCAGTTTCTGCTTTAAAGAAGTCAACCATTTGCCTCCCCCATCCCCCATCCATACGACGAAGACGCGTGTCCATTGTGACAACCACCCGCTCCGCCCCCTTGTCAGTTTTCGTTGTCAGTGTCTGATATTGTTATGGCATTACCTTATTGTTATGTTTGACGGTAGCATCACATATTTGTACTTATCTTTTCTTGGTTTATTTAAAATATAAAAACGTTTGTGGAAATGTTCGCATTTTTACTTTGTTAAGCCTTAAGCATCATTTCCACTTTCTGTTTTGATATTTAATTTACTGTTTTTATTTAATATTGTAATCTAGATTTCAGGTTTTCGTTTAATCATTCCTTTTCAATTTGTGTTTTAATTTAAATTTAGTTAATCTAGTTGGTGCGTATGCATCGTTAGTAATATAAATTTTGACAGTTCGACAAAATTGTATGTCAAATGATTAAAATTGCTATTTTTAATAACAATTAGTAATAGAAATTGTTTTCACTTCTATATTTTTCAAAAACTAACATTAAACTTCTTTTAAATATAAATCCTACTGCATTTTGACAAATTGTCACATTTTGGAGATTTTAATATAATATAGTTTTTCTTAATTAAACTTTTTTAATTTAAAACATTGGACCTTGTAAGGTTCTAAAAAAACTAAGAAAACTTAAAAAATAAATGAACAAAATACAAAATTAAGTTAAAACAGCGGGTGAGAATAATAATACAATGCTTAATGCTGATTTATATAACCTAGCAAAATTATTAATCCTTTTTAATCACATTTTACTAATACTTTACCTCCAAGAATTAAACCATATGCGGATTATAATAAAATATTTATATAAAACTAAAATCATTTGTTATTTCTGCGGTTATTATTGGAATTGTGGACTGTAGAATTTATGTTGTTAATTAATTTAATTAGTAATTAATCTGACCAAAGCGCCACAAATATTATGATATGTGAAGTTAGCAGGCTATCGCTTGTGTATACTCGTAGCGCCACGGGACGTTTGAACACAATCATTTTCCTCTCAAATAATGACCATGTTTATATGAGTATGCATATAATGTTTGATTTGGAATGCTAATACCTTTATTACTAATTACAGTAACGTCCGGCACGTTTTCGACGAAGTATGATACATATGGATATAATTGCATATTTTCTGCTCTTTTAACTCATGATCTCTCTCTCTCTCTCTCTCTTTCTTATTTTAAAGAACATAAGAATTTATCATATGTGTCGAATATTTCATGAGAAAAAAAACTAAAAATAAAAGAGCAAGTTTTCTATTTTCCACTGTTATTAAATTCTTTCAGGTGTTAAATATAGAGTCCATAGGTCCATATTTTTTATACTCGTATCTAGTCAACCATCTGTTAAATCTGAAGCAGCTGTTGCAGATACCCAATCTATACTTTATATCACGTATTGATAGAATTACACCTTTACTATTCCCTTGTCTGAGTAGTCCTGCAAGTGCCTCAACGGACCAGGCGCTCATGCATGCCTCAACCTGTCGAGAAATACGAATAGCATATCATTGGTTAATATTCATATACTAATACTCACTAGCGAAGCGTCATCACTTGACATTTTCCAATGGAAAAACATGCTTTCTCAATGCTATACTTCAGAGAAATGACCCTATTTGCAGCTTGCATGAAGTTTGTATGACGTTACGTGGACAGAACTGAGATGCAGAATATAAATGAAGCGGGCGTGAACAGTAGCACTTACACTACTGATTGATATAGTGTTTTCTAAAAACTTCCTGTTCACTTTCCTGCTACATATTATTATATTAATAACTATAATTTACTAAGTATACTTAATTATACATTTTCGTTTAACGGTGAGGTTAACTATGGTTTCACAGTACCAGGTATTGCAGATCGATGTCACGCTGGTCGTATAATTTATTAACAAATTGAAATCACAGTACCAACTAATTTAATATTGATATTTCTGTCAATATCATCAAACCGTCATTTATCAATGTTTGCTAGGGGTATTTATTATTTCATATTATTGTTGGTAAACCTGATACGCTCTCTGTTATATACCCGTATGTAAAACGTGCTATAAATTAAAAATATTTGTTTTTAGTGGTATTCAATTAAATGCATGTAATTAAATTTATTGTAAAAACCAACAATATAAACAAACTGCAATAAAGAAAAACAATTTCATTAAGAGATGGAATGGAATAACAATTTGTACATTTACAGGAACGAACTAGTTTTGATGGGGCTTTTGTATCGATTTTCTAAAAATACATTTTCTTAGTTTTCATCTAGTTTGAAGTATTTCCAAGCTGCTAATTTAATTTTATATTTAATTACATAGCGTAATTTAAATTTACATTTTAATTGCAGTCTTTTTGAATATATGCATACTCCATACTTTCTAAATTAAAAGCTATTCTTTGTTCATGGTTATAAATTTTAACTTACATACATAAATACCATTTTTATAAAATAACCTACAAATTGTGAGTATCTGTCAAAGGATTACAAAAAACATACAATTTTATTGCTATTGAAATCATACGGAGTAATTTAAAAATAATGTAAAGCGAAATACAAAACAAAATAACACTTTTGCGTTTGAATTCCATTTCGATAACTTTCTTTAACTACGACGTAAAACAATATGCTTCTGTAGGCTTGGAAACAACATAACAGACAGCAACGTGAAGTTGGTAACACTTCGAGCGCCGACTCCTGTATATACAACAATAAGTCAATTATCATATTACTGAAACACAACGCAAGCGCACTAAATAATTTAAAATACGTTAAAATGTAGACAAGAATGCATATTTTAAAAATATACAATTTAAGATTAAATCAACATATTCAAACTAAATTTAAAAATTAAAATAGGATCTAGGAATGGAGTTTAAACGTTTATTAAATAAAATTTTATAATCATGTGAGAAAAGCAAAACAGGTGTGAAACTCTGCTTACCAACATTTAATTGTGCGTTTGCATCTTAAATTACTTAAGATATCTTCAAGAACTTAGATTGCTAGACATTTTTAGTACACCCTACAATCTAGTTCGAGAACATATATAAACTTTTACTGCGGTTTCCATATAAAACATATTTAATTATATTTATAATTAAAAACAGTAATTTAATGAAAAATAAATCATACATTTTGCATTTTGTTTATTTTACTATAATTAAATATGTATAATTGACTGTATGTAAATAGCATACTTTTTAAATTATTTACAAATAATATATTATTGTTTCAATGTTTTATTATGTACAGAATATGCTACATTGAAAAATATATTTTTAATAGTTAATAACTTATTATGTTCAGACATAACAGCTTTATTTACAGTATTATAAATTTTATAAACAATGTACTTTTGTTTTATATACTAGTATATACTTTTATATAAATATATAATTTTTAAAACAGTTGTTTTGGTACATAATGTTTTTAAAGTTTTCAAATACAATATAAAATTCTATACTCTTAAAAGATATTTAAATACAAAATAGAAAATAGGTATTTACTATTTTGTATTTGCATTTTGAATATATGTATTTGAAAAACGCACATCTCTGACTAAATACATTGCAATTGATTGCAATACTTACTATATGCAAAATGTTTAATGTCGTTGCATAATTTCATCCTTCATAGGCTTCCCTTCCGTGTTTCAAGTCAATACATTGTTAACAACGTATGATATCAACTTAGACTTATAATAATATCAGTTCCAAGAATGGCCTACAAATTCACGTATGTACAGTAACCGGAAGAGACCGTGCTTGAACATTAAATATAATAATTAGAGCTTTGTTAATTAATATGCATGCTCGGTACAATTCCCTTAATTCCAGGATATACCGCTGACTGTGTTTTTTTATAATTTGATTGTACGGGTATATGTAGAGTGTAGACGACTCCTGTGGGACTCAGCAGGACTATAAAGGACATATGAGCATAATCTTAAATGTATGTATGCATAAAGGATTATTACCAGAGTAGAATAAATATGTGCTTTAGGCAAATGGAAATTCATACACTTTGCAATTAGCAGTTCTCTCTATTTGTTTATCGCTAACGGTAAACGACCGCTAGAATAATCGTAGTGGGTGGGTGGGTGAAGGAGGGTAAGAGGAGGGGTTCCTGGAGAAGACCCTATCGTCCACCTTGCTACGAAAGCTACAGTGTTTTTCTAGTTGTTTATATGTTGAACTTAGCTATACTTCAACATTGATTGCCATATGGATTTTAATTAAATCACATATTGGAGTGATCGAAGTCGAGTAATACACTAAACCAACTTCAAGTTGTAACTCACTAATACACTAACATATAACTAACTTACTTACACATATAACAATCTCTTCTTCGTATGAATAAATTAATTCTCGTACTTCAGTTACGTCAACGTCTACCGTCACGACGCGCCGCGACGTTATGCTAGACGTCTGAGGCTTCTGTTATACTTAACTAGCAATTTACTTAAGTTAAAGCAAGGGATTTGTTAGTCTGTAGATGCTGCTACCATTGGCTTCTATTCTCTCTATGACGTCATCGTCTATAACCATTTTAGAAAGTTCTAAAGACAAGAGTATGTTCTAGTATTTACCATTCATAAGTTTAAGTTTAATGTCTTTGAAGCTTGGAAGGTTTCAACTTAACTTTGTAGTCATTTCTTAAATAAACTTCAATGTAGTAAATTAAAAAGTGTTTAATGCACCTGGATGCTTTTATAACTTATGTATACTTCTAGATAGTAGTAGTGTAATAGACTCCGTATAACGGTTCCGTTATATGGAATATTTCTATTATATGGATATTTTTATAAATGTCTAAAATGTTGCAAATTGTTAAAATGCTAACAGAATTAGCCAGTATTTTCATACGAAAGTTCATAAGTTTGTAAATAACCAAGCAATTGCGTATGCGAATACAGGAAAGTATTTAGGAATGACATTAGATACCAAATTTCAGAAGGATTTTTTTTCAGGATATTTATTATTAAAAAAATAATACGGTAAAATAGTAGGGAAATAAAACTGTATTGATTTAAAATTTAAAAAGAGAAATGAAGAACATGTAACTACAAAAGCAGTGTATGTCTACTTATTTGTCGCTGCCAGTAACTTTAATAAAACTCTACTTTATAATAGGGTAAAATATATTATTTATGGTGCAGCTGATTCCTTCGATGTAGGTTGACATTTCTAGCGCAGTCTGGCATTTCTCTAAACTTGTATATATATATATATATATATATATATATATATATATATATATATATATATATATATATATGTATATATAGGTGTGTGTGTGTTAGGTTTGTCAATCTAGTAATTTGATCTTACTCTCTCCAGAGAGATAAAGTTTATTTATATATTTTCAGTTCGTTAACTACAAGAGTGTTTGGAAACGAGTTAACCTAACGTAACTTTCCTGATGAAAACATTCCACTTAATTTTGATGCTCATTCTAATTAAATATTTCACATTCATACATTTATCTTTTGTCTCTTTCTTGTAACAAACTTTTCACCCTTAATTTCACTATTCACTTATTGGCATATATAACATACATTTTCAATTTCATCTGACAGTATTTATAAACATGTTGTATTATTTTTACTTTATTGTTAAATATTTACATTTAGTTTTTTATCTGAACAAAATATTTGAAGAATATTTTTAAATGACATCTCATACATTTCTAAAATCAAAAGAAATTGCTTGGCTTTATATTCTAGTGAAGTAGTAGTTTGTTTGAAGAGGAGGTGGACCGTGGTACTGTGGTATCGTGGACAAATGTCCGCCTCCATTTGAACAGGCAGCTCTCAAAGTGTCCTGCAGGTTGCATCGTCCATTTCCATTCTCTCTCACTCTCTTTGCTTTAGCCAGAATCTCTGTTGCACTCCACTTCACTCCGCTGCATTTAACTTTGACGATAAATTGCGAAACGAAATGGATTTTTATTTTTCATGCTTGTTGTATTTTAATCGTATATCTACGAGTAATATACAGTTGAACAAATTATTATTTTTTTCAATATTTACTCTTATTCAAAATAATCATAATCATTAGAATCATGTTAACTATTTCAATATTGATAGTTTATTGAATTTAGATATCTTCCCACTAAACATAGTTACCTGTATTTAAGGTTTATCTAACGTAATAAAAGTTACCTGTTACGTAAACGATTTTACCTAATATACTCGTCCTTTCGAACTTCTGCACCCAATTCTGAATCGATTCTGTTCCGTATTGCAATGAGAACACAATATTCATCTGGCCTCGGTCGTAGAATCGTTGCTTCTTCGGTGTCTGAATAAAGTCAAGCCTAAAGAATTATATAATCATAAACTATTTGTTTGATATTTCTTCTCTTGGAATAATACTTAGTGAAATCAATTTAAATTTTTGAAAGCAATGTACAAATACTTTTTCTAGAATATTTCGATTTCAAATAAGAACAGTTTCCGCCAATGTCCTAGTTGTTCAGTAGCTGGATATTCCAATAGCCGCCCAGTACTTTATCTCTGTCCAACGATTCTAACAGCGACCGCATATCCACGTGAGTCTGATCGCCAAAAAAGTAAAGAGGTAGATTCCGCAGATCGCCATCGCCATAGGAGAACTGTGTCAAAAACAAAACTCGGACTCGTTAATTATATTTATTACATTTGGGCGAAACGGACGCAAAGGAAATTGTGGGAAAGCTGATGAGAATACCGGATTCTCTCTGTGGTAATTCAGTAGAAAATCAAAGCAAATTTGCTAAATAAATTAATCACTTTTGTAACTAAAATAAAAGGAGGATACAGTTCTTTGAAGTGACTCCTCTTCTGCGTTCTTCCTCGTGGTGGTTGTAAGAGAAATTTTAAATATGCCACACACACACACACTGCTTGAATTAACGAATAAAAGATATGGCACAAACAATTTGGATCTGAAGCGTATGAGATTTGAATACGATATTCTAGAACTCGACCTAGTATAGGAATCGACATTAGATGTAGACATATAAGTGACTTATGGACAAGAACAAGAAAGAGTATCTGTTTCGAAGGCTTTTTGGATCAAAAACCAAGGCTGAATGTACCCCAATATGTTTTCTACCTGTGGCTTAGAACGTGCTTCGAAAAATCTTACCCAAATTGTAATCAGGCTATTCGATATTACTACGATACAAAAAAATGTTTGTACACTACGTTTACAAAAATATACATTCAATCCCTTCTATATATCGCATCTATTTTATATATTCATCTTTATGAGAAGGGCTCATGCTACACAGCTGTTAGTAGTTCGTCTGTAGTAACGATTATAGTTTGAAGAAGACTGATTTCCTGATCAGGAAGTCTGGATACTTCCTCCCACCTTTTTCCAATATAAAAAGCTTTGTTTTAAAGTTAACAAACAATAGCCTTTGTTCCAAAAAAAGCAATGTTCTTAAAAGAACAGTGTATTTTAAAAACCAGTCCGTGTAATTAGTCCACATTCGTGTATGGTAACTACCGGAACCGGAACAATATTCGAGTAAAAGAGTACGTGCATCTTCCGAGTACTTGAGGTCAGTAATGGACAAGCTCTGTTTAAACTAACGACTCGATTCATCCTCATTGAAATCTATTTCGTAAAGTAGGGCTCATTTATTCCACACACACATTTCGCCACGTAATATACCTCTCTCTCACCCCTCCAGCACAACCCTTCGGGAATACCATGTTACATTTATATATAAATCCCGGATTAAAATTTTAATTAGCTCCGGTGAGTTACATGTATAATATCTATTTCCGGAAGTGAAGCTTTATGGTAAAAAGCTTCGTTTAACATTGAAATTGATATTAAGCTCGAATGTGAAATGCTTTATAACACTAATTGGTTTGTTTTTTTTTGGGGGATTTCTTTAATATCTGTATTTTCTACGAATGTAATTGGAATTATTTTTAATTGTTTTGTTACTAAAGACTTAGAATTTATCGTTAGGATGATAGGATGGATAAGCCCCTATTTTATTAATTAGGTTCTTACTAAGCTAAAGAAAGTTCCTTTTCTAAATGCAGTTAATTCGTCATGAGATAAAATACTGAATCCGAATAATGCTTTATCAACGACACGAAATTCAGTATAACCCGTAAACTACTGGTCGGAATATCATGAAATTTAAACACATATCGCTTTAAGGTTGGTACTATCTAAGATCCATATGGATTTGTCAATGGTTATAGATGGAGCATCTAATTATATATCATCGTACAAACTTATTGTGTGTTCTTATTTTTCTTAGTAACTAGAGAAGAAATTTATGAAAATTTGGTAGCTTATTCTGCGCTATTGCTTCACTAACAAATTCTCTATTTTGTTATTGTATCATACACTTGACATTTTACCACTTGTAGCTTTCACAAACCGCCACAAGAGAAACGGCGGCAAATTCAAATCGAGTGTCATTTGTTGGAATACCCTTTACATATTTCATAAATATAATCTGAACATATATACATTTACAACTATTTCAAACCTTTTATCTCTAATAATATTTAATGAATACATATAAATTCATTATTACAAAATGTAATTATAGAATACGAGAATACCAGCCTCGGCATCATCAGCGCAGTATTTCTTTAGCAGCCAGTGACAATAAGCTATGTTTGAAACATGTTATTTAATCTGTCTATTATTTTAATGAACGTACTTCACTAATTTGTAGATATTAAATATTTAAAGCTTATGCAAATGTATGTTGAAATGAAACATAAAAGCTTTTTTGTGTAAGACGACATATATAGATGAAGGTAATAGAGATAGCAATATTTATAAAGGAAATGTGTAAGACAGAGAGGAAATTAGTATATGTAGTCGTATATGTTTAATGAAAAGTAGGTAATTAAAGGAATAAGAACATTTTGAAATGTCTTTTTAAGTAAATATGAATATAAATATAATATGATCACTCTAAAGCAGGTAAAGGACTCATTCATTCGCATTATCGTTAGCAACGTAACGAAATGGTAAAAAGGAAGGCATAATTAAAATTAAACCCTTGGGTTGGGAGGTATAATTAACAGATTCCAGTTAAATTATTAATTTGAAAAGGATATATGAGGATTCATTACTTTAAATGTAATAAATCCTTTGTTTAGTCACTGTCCTATCCTATCTTTTAGTCATTGTCAATCTATTTTCGACAGTTTTAGTAACGTCAAACACTAGAAGTATGTGCAATATTTGTAGTTTGTTTTGCCTCCAATATGAGTCAAATATTGGAAGATTAGCATGCGAAGTTTCCTACTACACGGTGACACGAATGTTTGATCCGAATAATTTATTTATTTTATTAATTTCTTGATAATATTGACACTAAATACAAATTGTCGTCATCTACAACAAGTACAACTGTCGTCATCTATATCTAACTATATAACCATGAAGTAATGTTTTACCTTAAGAAGTTTATAGAGCATTTTTAAGACTGCATAAGTATGCAAACATATAACATGAGAGGGGTACTTTTGGAAGCGATGCACTAAACGCTAAAGCTAAAATAGAATCCCTACTTTTCATTGATCAATTAGATTTACATTAAATAAAGTATTATTATAGTTTTTGCTATTGTACTGTAGATATTGATACTGTAATATTAAGCGCGGAATATTAAATGAACCTAAGTCTTAAGAATCCCGGCCAGTTATGAAAGAAGTAAAATTATATTAGTTTTTCACATTAGTGTTAATATTTCTATTTAAAAATTATTTTAAGTGACATGTGTGTCACGGTATTTGCTTGTTAACTGATGCTCGTCACGTATAGTTCGGTCTTGTATAGGAAACCGCGAGCATGCTCGGTTCGAAGCGCACTCCAACATAAATAAAACGAGAAAACATTAAAATACGTAAACAGTGAATATAATAACTTGATGCAAAGAGATCATAGTCTTAATTAGCCTGTAACGATAAAAACAATATTTCTAGTGAAAGCATGCTTATGGTTGAATGGATTGTAAATTTCAACATTTGTGTTACATTGTAGAACAAGATCATGAATTATACTTTTATAGGATGCTACAAGCTAAAACATTTTATGACGTTGCGGTAAAAAAAACGATTAAAACCACATTGTTGCAGATATTTTTTACGTAACTTACAATTTTAATATTCATCAATATTAATGTATTAGCATATATACACATGTATTTGTATATTCATCTCGTCAATATACATTGCAGCTGTCACACATCTAAAGAGAGAGAGAGAGAGATAGTTTTGTGAACTGTCAATTATATAAAATGGAGAATATACGATATATATTCTCTGAAATATATGTAGGTCAATACTTCAGAAAGTGCCTGACGTATGAGGAAATTTATTTGGTTCTCTAATATGATAATAAAGCGGAAATAAACGCCACGCCGTGTTGGCAAAATGAGAACGGGAACGAATGGTAACATGTATGCATAGACATGAATAGGGGGTGGAAAACGCGAAGGAGTGTGAAGGAGGAAGGAGGATATGTGCATTGAAGAATAAGCGTGTCAGACAAGCAGAAATATGTACATAGACTTTATCATTTCTAAGAGAAAATATAGGTTAGAACGAGAAACTTTATATACTTATTTGTCAATCTTACTTATATATTTTATATTTGTAAAGCTGATATCAGACGGTTCACTCGAGTGAACAGTTCATCTTTCTTTCATTGCATGTTCACACGTCAGACAAAAAAGGAACATTCATTCGGCATTATACTCTACTATGTCGTCAAGCGATGTTGTGCGTAATGGAATTCGCTACACTAGGTAACCCGGGATAAATAAACTGATTCCGACTGAACGAACGTTCATTTTGTATTCAGACGTTTCATTTTTCATTCACTCTCTATCTTCCGGGCGTATTTAAGCGAGTTTTGACCGGACGTACATTTTTTTGACCCTTTAAATGTAATGAAGCCTCGCAACACTGCAAGTGACAAAGCCGTACGAATACGGGCGTTACGTAGTTCTCACATTGAAACTGAATTTCAGCGAATTTTAACCAAACGAATACACTCGAAGTGATATAAAAGAGAAAGCAATAGTCTCTTTCATAACAGTGGTGCATCGATAAATATTAACGTAAATGTTTGCTCTCATGATGAATTATGTTAGTGCAAAACAACTCCAATACACCCTACAATACACAAGTTTGACTTGACGTACTGTCATATCGGTACGTGGTATGTATGATTTGTGACACAACACATATTATTTGTATAGGACGTTGCATTCTGATCCCCGACAACTCACAACATCGCCCGAATGCATACTGCTGTACGTTTGTTACGACTATAAAATAAAATCTATTACAAATTTACACTGAATAAATATATTTTACATTTCGTATACTCTCTCTCTCTCTCTATTTATTAACAATAGATATTTTTATTTAGGTTTTACAAACTGTATCATGTTAATTTGATATTTCATCGATACTCAAAACGATTTCGTATTTGTCATTGTTCAAAATTCGATTCCCATTAGCTTCATTACTCCCAAACATCGATACATAGAGTACGTACTATAACGCGGGTCACGGACGGATGGGGTGGAGGCACTGGGGGATCAGGGTTGGTTGATAGGGGGGTGCGATGTTAGATTGGAGTTGAAG